>OZ024927.1:60233631-61541231 GCA_964017235.1 Sabellastarte sp. h YS-2021
GATGATACAGGCAAAAATAATTATTATGCATTTTACTAAATAAGCAATTCTCTTAGGCACATCACCAATTTAATAGTTCGCTCAAAGCCAGGTAATTGTAATTCCTTTTATGCAAAATAAATGTTTGCAAACAAAAACCTTTTTAATGCCACCATTATCAATAAGACTTAATGGCCAACCTTTTCAGGTTTTCCTTGACAAGGAGAGGAGACAGTAAAAATAAACCTCAAACAGAAGTAGATAGGCTCAATATCAGTGTTGGTCGTATATTCAAAATCTGCTCAATTTCAAAATTGTGTATGCATGATTTCTGGATCTTAAATTTCTGAGGCAACATGAAATTGTTAAAACAATTTCAAATTATTCAGCACAATTTCAAAATTTCTCTCAAGAAACATGTTAACTTTCTTTAAACAGCTTAATCTAATGTGCAAATTAAGAAAGATAATCAAAGGCTTAATTTAACAGCAAATCCTGTTTTTGGTAAAAAAGAACACCATGTAAATAAGAATATGCTTAATGACACCAAAGAGTACTAAATTCATGATAAACTGTTATGTATGGTACTTTTATACACTGGAATTTTATATTCCGACATTAAGGTTGTCATTGGGCGTACTCCACACACTCGAATCCGACTAATCTGAATCCAAAAGATTGACAGATTACGTTAATTCGGACGGATTCCGAATCTAATTTGAACTCTAATAGTGTGCACACCTGAAGAATAAGTGAAAGACTCGGATTAATCTAAATCCCTCGGATTAACAGATTCGAGTGTGTGGAGTACACCCTCTAAGATCCCGCTAATTGCAATCAACCAGCACAATGATTTTTATTTCAATACATGTTGCCTCTCTGTCATAAGCCACATACAATTGATTACGAAGTCAAAATAGGTGGGCCTGATTCATGATTGCTATTTGAACAAAATACCTTGACATGATGTTGTTTTATATTTACCATGAAATTGATAATATAGGGATGGCGTAACATGGCAGTATAATTTAAGAAAACTGTATATCATAGTCAAATTTATGAATAGAAAAATCAGTTCCTGGAGTTCCTGGAAAAAAATAAATCAGCAAACGAATCAAATGTGAGAAAATATTCTTAAATTTTGCACAATTGCCTCTTATATTTAAATCCCGAATTTGCACAAGCACAATTTTGAGATTATGCATACTTTAAAAGTGTGCCAAACATCAGCATCAACCAGTTCCATTTTCAAGTAAATTTTACAAATTGACTAAAAGTTTTACAAGAATGTAATCCTTATGATACATTTATTTACCATTTACCACACAACTGAGCAGCTTTGAAAGGTTTTATAATTGACAATTTCTTTCTTCAATTGTAATATCAAATATTTTAATGCTTCGTTATTAATCATTTTCACTCACAATAGTATTTGCACTGTAATACCGTTCGATGTTCATATAACCAAAAATAAAAACAAGATGCAAAACAAAAATTGTTTATAGCATCAAATTCAGGTATTTTGCAAAATGCCTTCATCTCCAAAGCAAAATGTTTGGAAGTTTTTATCATTTGGTAAATTGCTGAATGGATAATCACACATAGAGAAACTTTAAAGATAATTTTTGTAAATTACGCAAAACAGAGGGATTCTTCTGTGTATTTTCAATGCCTACAACATTGTTCCACATGTTTTTGACAGAAACAAAATCTTAACAAAATATTTAGGTTTTAACACCAAATAAAAAGAATAACTGTCTAACATCATTTTCAACAAAAGCAGAATGTAACAAAATATTTAGGTTTCACACCAAATTAGAAATTACTGTCTTATATTAATTTCAAAAGACTTTGTGCTTTTTTGCTGAGCTTTTGACCATGCTTGAAGTCCAGCAGTCCAACCTCCAGAAAGTTAAATGTTTCTTGCAGCCCATCAGGGTACTTGAGATTAAAAAGATAGGTTGCTGCAATTACTACAGCAACAGCCTCGAAGATGTTCGAGCATCTTATGCTCACATTTTCCAAATTCACGAATGATTCTTTAAATGGGATGTTACTTTTAAAGCTTGTCAGTGCCTTCTGTGAGTCCTCCTGAAAAATAGGGTAAAACAAAATTAAACCAATTCAAACAGGTATAAACCTTACACACGGTCAAAAATCTTATGAATATGTTAAGTTTACCAAAAAATAGTAAACCAAGATCACATAAATAAAGTTTTAATATTACAAGAAATCAGTGCCCATAGAATGGCCTATGCATCAGCTGACATTTAGAGTGCTTTAAGTAGCAAGAATGAAAGTTCAGGTGATTTGAGGTAAGGGTAACAGAGCGTATTAAGTTACATCCGTGGTGACTTTAAAAGGTCAGTAAAATTGCAAATATTTTGGAACTAATTTTTTTAAAAAAACAATCCTGTAGTTAACTTGAATCAGATAGAAGAACAAGTTTGCTACCATTTGTTCACAGTGGCAAATTTTAAAACTGGCACTAATTTAGATGGTAATCCGAGCCTACAACTCTGTTAAATATGTAATTAACTGGTAAAGGCAGAGCCAAGAGCTCCGAAAAAGAGTTTAAAGATGCCAGCCATTTTGCGATACATCTATTTCAGATTTGAAATTCATTCAAACCTGCTCTATTTTGTAATTGAGATTCTTTATTGGCAGAGATAAAATTCTACTAAGTTTATATTACATTTTAAGATACTAAATTTACAACTGCTGTCCAAAATTAATTTAAAGTCACTCTAATTTTCAATTTAAGCTGTATAAAAATAGCTTATTACATTACATGGTGCTATGTTCATTGTGCTTTATACCATATGCATTCAAAGACTTATCAAATTAGTTATATGTGCCACCCTTAATATTTCCTCCTTACAAAGCTTAGACTTTATTCAAATTTAACATGGCATTTTATGGTACTGTATTTTTATCATGCTTGATATAAGTTTCAATGGCTAACAATTATCCAGCATTAA
The DNA here is from genome assembly GCA_964017235.1 of Sabellastarte sp. h YS-2021. Classification (NCBI taxonomy): domain Eukaryota; kingdom Metazoa; phylum Annelida; class Polychaeta; order Sabellida; family Sabellidae; genus Sabellastarte; species Sabellastarte sp. h YS-2021. The sequence goes on from OZ024927.1 coordinate 60,236,592, forward strand.
TTCTGATTCAGGGTAATATATTGGCTTAGGTGGTACATGTAATTTAAAAGTACTCATCCCATGCTAAATCGCCTCATTTATATCCTATTCATATTACAAAATAAACAAGCCCTGGAAAGGTTGATAAATAATGAAAATGATAGAACTTACCATTTCTTTTGCAAACAAAAGTTCTGGGCACTCGTCTAGAAGATGTGGGAGGCACAACAATGCTGTACAACCACGGACCACTGAATAATTAAAAAATTACATTAGTTTCACATGTTTACTTTTCAATAAGATACAATGATAGTCTACATCCTAGTGTTACAACTAGGGGTGAGAGGAGACAAGAAATATGGTCCCGGAAACCAGTTGGACAAAAACCTGACCAGTGTTGGGTAACCGGGACATACATACAAGTGTGTAAAATTGAAGGAAAATTTCACTTAACTACTCAAAGTAACGTGTTATTTAACATACCCTCAATAATCATATATAGATATGGCCAGTTGTATTTAAAAAATGTTCCTCAATAATCATATATAGATATGTCCATTTGTATTTTAAAAATGTTTGTTTACATGTGGGTAGGAAATAAAAGATGCGAATTGAAAGTGAGGCTGTGGTGATTACTAGTGCTGTTTTGCTAACACGATAAATTTTTGGGTTCTTGACATTCATTATTAGACCCCGGAACACTGCTGGACCCAACCAATCTTGGGTTTTAAGGTACCATGTCTCACCCCAGTTTCAATAGGAAGAAATACACAAAAATTTACCAATACCTCTTAATACATTCTGAAGGTATAAATAAGCCAAAAACTCAAAATCGGCTACTTTATGACCCCAGTTTGACCCATAACGAGGGGTCGGGGGGAAAACTGACCAGTTATTTTAACTCTCCACATATGGTTCCCTATTACCTCCCAATACACTTTATCGCTCTATCTGCAATACTTTTAGAGATAATTCACATTTACTCATTATGAGTAAGTGAGTAATTACCTACTGGTCTGGAACTTCACCATATGAAAGCTCTCCCAAAAGTAGATGAATGAATTATTTGACAAAAATTGGGTATCCACAATAGTTTAAGAGATAATTAGCATTTACTCATTTTGAGTAGGTGAATAATTAGCTACATGTCTGAAACTTCACCATGTGAAAGCTGTCCCAAAAGTAAAGGAATGAGTTATTTGATTAAAATTGGGTATCTGCAATACTTTTAGAGATAATTAGCATTTACTCATTTTGAGTAGGTGAATCATTGGCTACTGGTCTGAAACTTCACCAAGTGAAAGTTCTCCCAAAAGTAGGTGAATGAGTTATTTGAGAAAAATTGGCTATAGCTAAGGACAAATTAGCTGAACAACATATTTTAGGAAATACTATAACTGCAATAGTTTGGGAGTTACAATGGCTTTAACGAGGGGTCGGGGGAAAACTGACCGGTTATTTTAACTCTCCACATATGGTTTCCTATTACCTCCCAATACACTTTATCGCTCTATCTGCAATACTTTTAGAGATAATTCGCATTTACTCATTTTGAGTAGGTGAGTAATTAACTATGGATCTGAAACTTCACCATGTGAGAGCTCTTCGAAAAGTAGATGAATGAGTTATTTGAGAAAAATTGGCTATAGCTAAGGACAAATTAGCTGAACAACATATTTTAGGAAATACTATAACTGCAATAGTTTGGGAGTTACAATGGCTTTACTCAACAGTCAGAATTTTAAAGTAGCTATTACTCAGCTATCCAAGGTGCAACAGGTCTGAAACTTTACTATGTCATAGCTTACCAAAAAGTAGATGCACAACATACTTGAAAAAATTTCCCTAACTTTAATACTTTTGAAGATATTTGACATTTACTTCTTGTGTTATTTAGCTACAAATGAGCAAATAGCTATTACTCACTTATGGCATGCAATAGAACCACAAACTATGTACCATCTTATAGCTAAGGACAAAGTAGCTGAACAACATATTTTAGGAAAATACTGTAACTGCAATAGTTTTGGAGTTACAATGGCTTTACTCAACAGTCAGAATTTCAAAGTAGCTATTACTCAGCTATCCAAGGTGCAACAGGTCTGAAACTTTACTATATGATAGCTTACCAAAAAGTAGATGGACAACATACTTGAAAAAATTTCCCTAACTTTAATACTTTTGAAGATATTTGACATTTACTTCTTGTGTTATTTAGCTACAAATGAGAAAATAGCTATTACTCACTTATGGCATGCAATACAACCCCAAACTATGCACCATCTTATAGCTTAGAACAAAGTAGCTGAACAACATATTTTAGGAAGATACTCTAACTGCAATAGTTTTGGAGTTACAATGGCTTTACTCAACAGTCAGAATTTCAAAGTAGCTATTACTCAGCTATCCAAGGTGCAACAGGTCTGAAACTTTACTATGTGATAGCTTACCAAAAAGTAGATGTACAACATATTTGAAAAGATTTCCCTAACTTTAATACTTTTGAAGATATTTGACATTTACTTCTTCTGTTATTTAGCTACAAATGAGAAAATAGCTATTACTCACTTATGGCATGCAATAGAACCCCAAACTATGTACCATCTTATAGCTAAGGACAAAGTAGCTGAACAACATATTTCATGAAAAAAGTGTAACTGCAATACTTTTTGAGTTATGAGTCCTTTACTCAAAGTAGAAAAAAATCCACGGCAGCCATCTTGTTAACACCCGTGGCAGCCATCTTGTTTTTCAGAATCAGGAGAAAAAGATTCCCTGGCAAGTTTTTCCAATGATGAATGTATCCTGCAAATTTGGAAGCTCTAGCTATAATAGTTTTAGAGATAGAAAGGCTTTTGTAAAAACGTGACGAACGGACGCACGCACGCACGGACAGAGGGCATTTTATAATCTCCCGTACCGGGCCTATCGGCCGGCGGGAGATAATAAATCTAAAGTTATTTCTAATTTAATTGCTAAATTTTCACTGAGAAGCTACATGCACATCAAAATATTAACATTTGCATGAAATATTTCTGTTTCCTGTATCAATTATTAGGGCCGTCACGACTAACCGACTAATCGACAACGGTTAGAATAATGCTATTTACCAATTCATATTTTAAAGTTGGAATAATCGTCTAATGTAGTGTAAAAGATGGCAGAAGGTCTGAATCTATGAAATATGTCCATATTGTCACATAAAATAAGCTGAAATCCAGAAACAGCCACGTTTTTTGCACTGTTTATGCATTCACCTAAAACCGGAAGTACCATATACCTCTTATATCGCCCACTTCCTGTCTGTAATAAATGAAGCAAAAGTTGCAGGAAAACGTCAATTTTATTAAACGTTATATATTGTATACACATATTTTCATTTTATTTCACTTATTTATCGTTTTCAATGCTTTTTACAATATGAAACTTAAGATTTTTGGTTATTTTATAAATTCGACGGCTATTCGGTGTCAACACGAATAGTATTTACCGATTAGTCGACATGAAATATTTGGAGTCGTGACGTCCCTATCAATTATATGACATAAATAAATAAATTTCAATGAAATAAATTTAAGTTAATTTGCAATACAAATTTACAAGTACCTGTATAAATAGTGTTTTTTGTTGAACAGATGATCTGAAATCGCTGAACAACTTAACTATAAACTTAAATAGCAAAATCAAATCAAAAATTGCAAAATAAATTTGAAATTTTTAACTCAATGATCCAAAAGCATGTATGATTTAACTAGGTTAGTAATACATACAAAATACTGTCAAAGGAATATATTTTCAAAAAGTTTACTTTTGTATTCTAAACAAATTTACTTCAAACTAGACAAAAGTTTTTGTACACAAAAACAAAGCGTCCCTACAGCTTTCAAGTTTTATATGAAATGCTAAAGGACCAATGTGAAGAGGTAAATGTTATTGGTGAAGAGAAATTCTCCTGAAAAGGACCATGTTAGGGTCACAAGAGTGACCTTAAAACACAAAAAGCAATCAGTGCCTATGAACAGGTTCTGTATCAGCTGACAGTGTTTTCAGCTGCAAAGTAGAAGCATGTTTATGTTTGGCTATGCTCGTTTGACCTTGAAGGAGAGGCCCAAGGTCAAATCCGACCAAACCAGAATATTTCCAGCCCATGATTTCCTACATGTTGGTTTCCCATCCCAAATCAATAATAAGCAAGTTATAAGCACTTTTAAGATTGGCTATGCTTGTTTGACCTTGAAGGAGAGGCCCAAGGTCAAATCCGAGCACACCAGAGGATTCCCAGCCCATGATTTCTTACAGGTTGGTTTACCATCCCAAACCTCTAGGACCAATAATAAGCGAGTTACAACCACTTTAAAGTTTGGTTACGCTCATTTGACCTTGAAGGAGAGGGCCTAGGTCAAATCTGACCACACCAGAAGATTCCCAGGACATGATTTCCTACAGGTTGGTTTACCATCCCAAACCTCTAGGACCAATAATAAGCGACTTATAAGCACTTTTATGTTTGGCTATCCTTGTTTCATCTTGAAGAGGCCCAATGTCAAATCTGACAACAACAAAAGATTCCCAGCCCAGGATTTCCTATATGTTAGTATACCATCCCAAACCTCTAGCACTAATAATAAGCAAGTTATAAGCACTTTTAAGTTTGGCTATACTCGTTTGACCTTGAACGAGGGGCACAAGGTCAAATCTGACCACACCAGAAGATTCCCAGCACATGATTTCCTACATGTTGGTATACCATCCCAAACCTCTAGCACTAATAATAAGCAAGTTATAAGCACTTTTAAGTTTGGCTATACTCGTTTGACCTTGAACGAGGGGCACAAGGTCAAATCTGACCACACCAGAAGATTCCCAGCACATGATTTCCTACATGTTGGTATACCATCCCAATCCTCTAGGACCAATAATAAGCGAGTTATAAGCACTTTTAAGTTTGGCTATGCCTGTTTGACCTTGAACGAGAGACCCAAGGCCAAATCTGACCACACCAGAAGATTCCCAGCACACATTTTCCTATATGCTGGTATCCCATCCCAAAGCTCTAGGACCAATAATAAGCGAGTTATAAGCACTTTTATGTTTGGCTATCCTCGTTTGACCTTGAAGAAGAAGCCCAAGCTCAAATCTGACAACACCAAAAGATTCCCAGCCCATGATTTCCTATATGTTGGTATACCATCACAAACCTCTAGGACCAATAATAAGCGAGTTATAAGCACTTTTCAGTTTGGTAATCCTCGTTTGACCTTAAACGAGGGGCCAAAGGTCAAATCCGACCACACCAGAAGATTCCCAGCACATGATTTCCTATATGCTGGCATACCATCCCAAAACTCTAGGAACAATAATAAGCGAGTTATAAGCATTTTTATGTTTGGCTATCCTTGTTTGACCTTGAAGGAGAGGCCCAAGGTCAAATCCGACCACACCAAAAGATTCCCAGCCCATGATTTCCTACATGTTGGTATACCATTCTAAAGCTCTAGGACCAATAATAAGCGAGTTATAAGAACTTAAAAGTTTAGCTATGCTCGTTTGACCTTGAAGGAGGGGCCCAAGGTCAAATCTGACCACACCAGAAGATTCCCAGCCCATGATTTCCTATATGTTGGTATACCATCACAAACCTCTAGGACCACTAATAAGCGAGTTATAAGCACTTTTAAGTTTGGCTATGCTCATTTGACCTTGAAGGATGGGCCCAAGGTCAAATCTGACCACACCAGAAGATTCCCAGCACATGATTTCCTATATGTTGCTATACCATCGCAAACCTCTAGGACCAATAATAAGCGAGTTATAAGCACTTTTAAGTTTGGCTATGCTCGTTTGACCTTGAAGGGGGGCCCAAGGTCAAATCAGACCACACCAGAAGATTCCCAGCACATGATTTCCTGTATGTTGGTATACCAACCCAAATCTCTAGGACTAATAATAAGCAAGTTATAAGCACTTTTCAGTTTGGCTATCCTCGCTTGACCTTGAAGGAGAGGCCCAAGGTCAAATCTGACCACACCAAAAGATTCCCAGCCCATGGTTTCCTATATGTTGGTATACCATCCCAAAGCTCTAGGACCAATAATAAGCGAGTTATAAGCACTTTAAACTTTGCCTTTCCTCGTTTGACCTTGAACGAGAGGCCCAAGGTCAAATCTGACCACACCAGAAGATTCCCAGCACATGATTTCCTATATGTTGGTATACCATCCCAAACCTCTAGGACCAATAATAAGCGAGTTCAAGGCTTAATCTTAGCAAAATTTTATGAACTTATAATCAATCGCCTGTCAATCGGTCAATTATGGCCCGATTGATCCCAATATCGACTGGGCCCTAGATTCTTCCCTCAGGAATGTACATACCAAATTTGGTTGACCCACACCCAGTACTTTCTGAGGAAATCTAGTAAAAAGGAAGTAAATTTTTTTTTTAATTTTTGATGTGACCTTGATAAAGGTCAAAGGTCAAATTTATGCCTGTCAAAAAATTTTCCCACGCCTATAGAAGAACACTGCCAAATATCATTTGGATATGCCTAATAACAAGGGAGATATTCAAGGGAGGTCATAATGCGGCAGCGGCGGCGGCTGACTGAAAACCAGGGGTGAAACCAATAAGCGTCCCCTTTTCAAGGGACGCTTAATTACTGGAAATCTATTTTCTTTACAATGTAATTAAATAATTTTTTTTTTTTTTTACTGACAAATTAATTTACTTGAACAAAAAAATCTGGCAAAATTCCAAATATTGCCAATTATATCAGTTTCCACCAAATTTTACTATTATTCAGTGAAAAGTCAACTACAGAAACTCGTAATACAAGTCAAAATATAATTTTTCACAAATAATATTCTCTGCCGTCAGTCAATATTTCACTTCAACATATAATATTAAAAATTTAAAATTGACATTTACAACAGTATTGCTGACTGTCGTCACCGTCAATTTTCAGTACATTAATTCAATCAAAAAGAAATTTCACCGGTAACACTCACTGGCATCACTGTCAAAATTCAGTGAATAAATTCAATGAAAATTATAGTTCACCAGTAACATTCACTGGCGTCACCGTCAAATTTCAGTGCATAAATATAATGAAAAATTGAATTTCATCAATATCATTCACTGGCGTAAGTGTCAAAATTTAGTGCATTAAATATGTATCAAAATTCAAATTAATACACTATGAAATATTCACCAGTATATTTAAATTTCAACATAAAATACATACTGGATGTTAAATATTCACTGGTGTATTCCAATATTAATTATACCAATAGTGCAGTGAATGTTAAAATATTATTCACCAATCAAAGTCCAATGCACCTCAGTACTATTATGGTGAACACGAAATATTATTCACTAACAAAAATATATCACAAATTCAAAATTATTTCAAATTATAATTTTTCAATCAAAATATATCACAAATTCAAAATTCTTTCAAATTAATTTTTTGAAAGACAAATGCACTGTTTTAATCAGAATATTTAAATTATCCACTAATTCTGACAACAGTGGACCAGCAGTACACAGTCCAATTCAACTTGTCGAAGCCTCATACACTGTATAATGCAGCAATTTACCTCAAAAATCAGTTAAAACAACAAATATGAGGTCAATAACTGATTAATATTCCATTAATAGCAATTTGGAGTCAAATAACAGTGAATTTAATGCTCAAAAATCAGCAAATTCACGTTCAAAAATCGGCGATTTTGCGTTAATTACACGCTCGAAATTGCCGTGAATTTATACTCAAATGAACCAAAAAACAGTGTATAAACTCTCAACATATCACAGAATTGAATATAAATAAAATTATTGGCACCAAGTAACATAAATGTGAGTTTTTCACACACTTCTGGTACCAATAAAGTGTTTACTTTATTTGTTTCACTGATCTAAACCTAATTGCACTAAATTTTAACACATGAAATATGGTCCTACAAATGCTAGAACAATAAATTGTTAATGTTACATAGTAAATAAAAGAAGATGGCTTGTATATATTTTGATACAAATGGATTTACCTGGTAAAACTGATGAACACACATTGATCTAAAAATGGCGTTACAGGTGACATGTGACGTCACACTGTTGAATGCTGGGAAAATTCAAGAAATAACATTGTGAAATGACAACTAAAATACTGGTACTTAAAAAGATTGAGAATACAAGCAAAATACTAGTAAAATGTTGAACATTACAGACATTTTGTCAAGCATTTCCAGTGGTAAACTTCGCAATAATTTGACCAGGAATTTGCTTGTTAAAAAAGTTGTCAATATTTTTCAGCCGTTAAAATACTGATCAACCAGAAAAATAGTTGTTAAAATACTCGCCCGGATTTTGTGTGAATGGACTAACAAACTGAATAAGAAAAATATTAAACTGGGACTGCAAACCTGTATAATTTTGCACTTTTTTTTAATTCTTGGCATAAAATATTTTCAGGTATTTATTTGGAACATGTTATGTAGTACCACACATGTTAACAGAATGTCTCACAACTTTTAGCCTCTGCTCCATAGTGGTCAACAGCACACTGAATCACTTGACAAGTATACCAAATGAGTTCTCGACCACCCTCCTCCCCCTGGATATCCTGTACTTGGGTATTCTCTCTTCTCTGGTCAGTTGGCATCTACTGTAAGGCATGACCAGCCAAGGCATCAGGGCAAAGGCATCGTCCTCTAGTAGGAAATAGTGTAGATCTGGCCCTACAGGTCCAAGTGGTTCAGGTGGTGGAAGTCCCAAGGTTCTAGTCTCAATTCTTCTTTTCAGTTTGCTGCGGTTTAAAATCTGTGTATCAGATAAAGACCCACTGGCCCCCGCATTGACCCACAGGAACTTGTAATCTGCATCGACTAAAGCCAAAAGTACCAGGGAGAAGTAGCCCTTGTAGTTGAAATATTCACTCCCTGACCCCTTGGGCTTCTTGATGGCAATGTGTTTACCATCTAATGCACCGACTGCATGGGGGACATTCCACCTGTTTCTAAATCTTTCTTCAATTTTCTTCCAGTCTTCAGGATCAGTGGGGCACACCAGATACTCTTGTTGAAATTCTTTCAAAATGGCTTTGTAGACTTGGAGGACAAATTTGCAGATGGTCGTTCTTCCAACCCTCCAGTGGTATTGCAGTGAGGTGTAGCTTTCCCCTGTGGATAAGTGTCTCAAAGTAACTGCCAGTTTCAACATGACTTCCAGTGGCTTCCTGAAGTTGGTGATTGACTTCTTGAGGTGGGGGATTCTTTCTTCAATCAAATAAAAAATGCTGGCTCCATCATGGTGAAATTTCTGTAGCCTGGTATGTCAGTAGTGATTAGCTCATCCAAGAGTGTTCTGTAGTGACCACTCTCCTCTCTCTGCAGTATCCATGCAGGGCAGGACCCATGGATTCTGTGGCTGCCTTCTCCTTCTGGGTGGTGGGGGTGATGGTGATGCTGGCTGGGGAGGTGCTGGGTTCCGCTGTCTTCTGTGTGTTGAAATCACAACATATAAAAATAAATTCAACTCAATAAAAAACAAAAGGACTTTCAAGTGATCTATCAGTTTCTCCTGATGTGTCCCTGTCATCTTTGAAGTGTGAAATGAATGGCACATCACAGAGGAGGGGGGTTTGTATAGTGTGATATGGATCCCGATTCTGGATCATGACTATAGATACTGACCCACAAAAACAATCAGTCCTGTCGGGAAGGGTCGGGAACATGCTCCCGGCTTGTCTGTTTGTCTTTACGGCTTGTCTGTTTGTTATCCAGCTTGTCTGTTAGGGGTTTAGGGCTTGTCTTAGTACTTCTATGACTGGCCGTGCAATAAACATCCCCGACCCTACGTCTTGTCGGGATGGCCATTACATCCTGTCTGTAAGTGTACAGTCCTGTCATGGATTTCATAACTGACTCCGCATTTTCGCACACTTTTTCTCACAACCCTACGACTTTTGCAACCGACCCTAGGGTGGTAGGATCAGTTACAGGGTCGGCTCCAGTGGAACACCTGCATGAGTTTGGGCTAAGATTTGAACTGTGATGCTAGAAATGGGAGGCAGGGTACATGTATAGATGTGCAACATAAAAATTCCTTCATCTTTTTGAGTTATATTATTTACAATTTCAGATTATAATTAGTCTTTCCTCGCATTGTGTAGCCATTTGATCCAAAGTTTTCAGTTGGGTCATTTTTACCTGAATTACATCATGAGCTATACTGCTGGTTTATTTTACCCATATAAAGCCATTTGCATATACCTTATTCTGTGATATTTAATTATATTATAGGCATATTTGGATGGACTGGTCAAAACTGGGAAATAGTCCCTGGCCCATTATGATGTAATGATTTTCACTTCTGTACTAAAGCCAAACTGTAAATGACCCAATTTGTACCAAAAGGGGGATAGATATTCTATTTAAATATACATGATGTTTCCATTTTAATTTTATCTGTCATTTTGTACTTTAATATTGATTAACACAAATACCTGTTGTGACAAGTTTGTACTTAAGTGGACAGTAAAACTGCTTGGTAAACAAACAGTCTTTAAAAACAAATTCGCGGAAACGGAGTCGCATGATCTGTGTAAATGGAGAATATATCATTTTAAATGATCTATATGACAAAATAAAAAGGTAGATACAAAAAAGTAAGTACATCACTTGCCTTGACAGAAAGATAAGAGTGCACAAACTATATTCTACAATAAAATAAAAGAAAGGTTTACATGTTGTTCATTAGATTTTAATGAGCATAATATAAGTTAAAATATTGTTTGATTCTGTAACAGAAGTTCTTCATATTTAGATATGGTAGCGTAAATAAATTAAAATTAAGGTAAAATTGTCAAACAGAAGCCTTAGTCGTTTTATTTTATTGTTAGTAGTTTCTGTGACGTGTCCTTCACCTTTAATCACAACAAATATGCAGAATGCATGTACTTCAGTAGGTGTATTTCACAAACAAAAATCTGCATAATCTGTGTAATCCAGATTCAGATCCTTTGGATTAGCTAGATTTGTGAAATGCAATTTTCTTTATTTGTGCGTCCAAAATGAAAAAAGAAGATAAACCACTATAAACATAATAGAAATCACTAATTTTTAGAAATTTGCTGGCACAGATTGCTGCCATTATTTTGCAAAGCATTTTGGGTAATCCAATGAATCTGAATTAGGATTCAAGTCACATCACAAGTGAATCTAGATTCGATGGATTATGGTTGTGAAATACGCCTATAGTTATGAGAAAAGTGAAATACATTGTTTTAATACTTTAAATTTTAATATGTATGTATGAAGGTAAGAAATTGGAAAACTTTACTAGGTACTCTACTCATGTACATACCACCTGTGATACCATTCTTTACAGGCATTTTTTGACAGGACGTGAGCTCTATATACCAATCGTGAAAAGAATGCATCAATAGTAAACGGGTATTTTTAGAAACTTACGTCATTTAAGCTGGTACCTTCATATTGTATCTTGAAACGAAATAAGAGACATTGACATTTGTGTTCTACCCATTTCCAAATAGTATTTGTATAAAACAAATTTACATATAAAGTTCTTTTTTATTTTATTTAGAAGTACGTAGGTATTTGTTTGGGGAACCCATCTCACGCATATGAGTTTTAAAAGAAAACTGTTAAAAATATACATGGGGGACCAGGCTATATATCGCACTTCCGCCAAAACAAACATGTCGGACCGAGTGGAGGACGTTTGATTTGGGCTTTAAAGCCCATCATTTTGTCTTCTTTTTGAAAGAGAGCACGATAAAACTATGTGGAGATTTGTTCAAGGAATTCCAAGAGGTGTGGGACAATTGAAAAATAATTATTCCCAATTTTCTTGCTTTACTGGAGTAAATTTTACTGGCCCTGCTCCAAGATTTCAAGGTCTCCTGCCGTATGCAGGCTTCCAAAATACTTTCGCAGTGGTTAAATCACGGGATATCCCGATATGTAAATTACTGGCTAAATGTCGGGAAATGATTTCATTGGTTGATTTTTTATAGTTAGCTTTGTGACCTCATATCTCCTCATGAATATAAGCCAATTCGTAGTTTCGAGTGCGCATGCTCGAGTCGCTTGTTTATGTTACGAAAGGCACATAAACAAGTACACGCGGTTGAATAAAATAGACTAAAAATTGGGGTTAAAATTCGTCAAATTGTCATTTCTTGCTTGATTTTGATAAATAATACATCATTTTAAAGCTTATAACACATAGGAAGCATCTACGATGACAATACCTTAACATTTTATCACAAACAACACAAAAATAAGTATAAAGGAATAATTACAAAAAAATAAAATAACTTAAATATTTTATTATTTCTTCTTTGCATAGACTGTAAGAGCATAAAGGAAATGGAAGCTCTGTTCAAATACGTTTGCAGTAATATATATAAATTTTTTTTAAAAAATAGGCTTTTGTTGAGACCCTCAATCTTGCTTGGATTCAGGTGAAAATTGTTTATATTGGTTTTATTATTTAAGTTATTTGAACCATTTGATGGGAACTGTAGTTTCTGATATTTTTAAGGGAATCTGTGGAGAATCAGTGAAGAACTTTTTAAAAGTGTTGGCTTCACCAGAAATAAGATGTTAAAAAAACGAATTTTTGACAATGAAAGTATATAGATTAAAAATGAATGTCTAAAATAAATAAATATTGAAGCTACAAAGATGACACTCATATCACTTTAAAAGGGTTTTTATTGTAGGTTAAACTGCATTTTATTCTAATATGTGTGGTTGTATATTTGCTTATAAGATATTGGAGGAACTGTTATGTACACCTGAGGTAAGGAAGTATTGATAATCCAAAATTTAACTTTGAATAATTTTTTCTCAAGCTTTTAATCAATAACAAGCTACACAAGCATTATTCAAATGCCTTTCTAATGATAATAAATATTATTTTTGTGTGTAAAGGTTTTTTTTAATATTTGTAAAAGATGAATACCTGGGGCCGTATTGTACAACAATACTTAGATAAGGTGACCTTAGATCTAAGTAAGGGGTTGTTTTTCACTTAAGTTTTTCATGCACTTTGTATTCAAAAAACAAAAGTTAGGAATGTCCAATTTCACCATTTCTTTCTTCAAATCTAAGAAATACTTGAAATCTAAGTTAGAAATAATCTAAGTTTTGTTGTAGAATACGACCCCTGATGAGATCTAAAATGTTAATTGCTCCAAGAGAATGAGAAATAGGTAATAATAGAAGTTATAAAGTTTAGTGTAAATATATATATATATATATGTTACAGTAAATATGTGTAATCAGGGAATAGGCATATTCACTGAAAACTTCAACATATATATATTGCGAATAGTGGATTAATTTTAATGCAATAAAATTGAGCAAAAACCTTGTTGAAAAATACCTTTGTCATGATGCTCGTGTGTATGTGTGGTTAAAATAGTTTCTATTATAAATTATTTATTTAGCTTATGCCTTAATTCCCATCTTACAGGAATTTGGTTGAAGATTGATAAATATAAAACAAATATAAAATACGTACATAAAAATATAATATTCACATCATTTCAAAGGCAATTTATTACATTTTCTGGTGCTTTTTATTTCGTAAAAATCCATTAAGTATTTCCAGAGATACAGCCATTTTATTATGAAGATGAGGACAAAAATTCGCCGATTTTCGCCCACCATGTGCATTTGTTTATGTGCTCTCCGAGGTTTGTTTACACCGGAAGATCGGAACTACGAATAGGCTTATTAATGACTTGATACTACTGCCGTGATTTCTTGAGTTTAAGGTATTTGATCTTCATTGAAGCCTCAATTTTAAAAAATATTGTTAGAAAAACCCGGGAAATCTGTGACCTCGTATCTTCTTATGAATATTAATGAGTTGGTGCTACTGCCTTGAGTTCTCAAGTTTAAGGTATTTGGTCTTCACTGAAGCTTCCATTTTACAAAATATTGCAAGAAAAACCCGGGAAATTCACAACCAATAATCATATCTTCTCATGAATATTAATGAGTTGTTGCTATTGCCGTGATTTCTGAGTTTAAAGTATTTGATGTTTTTTTAGGCTTTAATTTTGTAAAATATATATATATATTTTTTTTCATTTTAATTTTGTAAAATATTACCACAATCCTAAAACAAGGCATCCCGTGACATAAAGCACTTCTGAAGCACTTCCAAGTGTTCAATATTTAGCACTTCCCGACATATAGCCAATGTGTTACATATCGGGACGTCCCGGGACATAACCTCGCCGAAATACTTTTCATGTCACAATATCTTGCTTCAATTTTCTTGAAGATTTATGATTTTTCATAGAGAAGATGTTTACCACATTATAGATAATCATCAAATTGATCATATACATTTGTAATTTACACTGGTGGTCACAATTATGTCCGGCTCATAATTGTGTCCTTTATTTCTTCACTAAATGTGAATGTACTCGGTTTGGGAGTTTGGTTCAATTTTTAAAATTTTTAGTAAATCAAATTGATCTCAAAATTAAATAACATTATTAACCCTCGGTGAAATTATTTTCCATGACTTTTAGATTTATGTCTAACTCGCGACCACAGCATCTCGCTACCAGTAACTTGGTACCACATCGACCTACCAATAAAATAGTTAATTATAGCTGTCTGCATGAATGTGGTGAATGTGGGAAAATAAAGAATATACGGAAAACGTTCATTTATAACTGAAAGATTGTGATTCTCACATGACATTTATTCCTTTTCTTACTGTTTTTATGAAGATTTGAAGTGCATATTCTTTGTAATTTGACTTTTAAAAAGTGAGGTGGGATTATTGCCTACATATGAAAAACTGGCTGTGAGGTTATGCTCGGTTTTACAATGGCTATTGACCAATCAGAATCGTGGACACAAGCGTGTCATGTTCTAACATGACATTATTTTTAATATTTTAGGATGAATAATCATTGTAAATATTGTGGAAAAACGTTTATTGTTACGAGAGCCACAATGAGCAATATTGTAGATTATAGATATTATAGAGCGATAAAATAGATTAAAACATTTCATGTCGCTGAAACTGGATATGTATAAATTGGTAGCGAGATGTGGTAGCGAGTTACTGTTGGCGAATTCCCGTGGTCGCGACATCCACGTCTTCCGACTTTTAATGGAGATGTTGTTTTGAGTTTGATAAAATAAAGTTTCCTAATGCATTGTGCAGTAAAATCCTGACAGTTATTCAGTTAATGGTAGGGAAATAGTTAATAGTAGTTAATAGTTTTTCAGTAAAAAGCATTTATAACTTGCATGCATGTCAGTATATCTTTTAATTAGGGCTGTGACCGGTGCTGAAAAACGGCATCGAGTACTCGCCCTCTGACAACCGGCCTGAATTTGAGTAACCATGAGATTTAGTATCTACCATCAGAAGTCTTCTGTAAACAAATAGTCGCTTCCGGAAACGAAACTTTTGAAGAAAAATGTCTTCTATTTGACCATATATTATAGAATATGAAGTAAATTGTATGTTTTCAAGCAAAAATAACAACTTTAATTGATATTATGTGACGGAAATGCTGAAATGTAGCATATTTTACACAAGCGTTTGACTACGTGGGCGATAATACAATACCTCGCGAGTAACCAAGTTTTTAAAATGGACTCGAGGACAAGCCAAGATCGCTTCGTACACCGAGGCTCGAGTACTCGTTCGCAGCCCTAATTTTAATCAAACTAAAATCCACTTAACCATGCTAAAATAAGCATAAATAAGGCATATATCCAAGTTATGTCAGGTTATTATGGAGAGTAGAATTGTGCACCTAACAGAAAATGCAAGATCAGAACAAGAATTGACCACACATGCTTTACTTTGTGTAATTATCACAAGTTATCCATCTATCTCTTTGATGGCCTAATGAAGTTTGAATAAAAATTAAATTATTTTCACTATTTTTTGGCTTCTTCAGATTTTGTCATATATTCTATTAGACTATTACTGGTGAGGACATTTCCAGTCAGTGTTGTGCACCTGAAAATGTTTTTCCAAAGTTAATTTATGGTAGCCCTGAAGTCGCACTTCAAGATTAAAGGAGTGGTGTAATAATTTTGGGGTTAATTCAAAATATCGTAAAGTGGGGTGTGTGCAGAGCCATGGCACCACACCACTTAGAACGGGAGATTTGCATTAAGCATTTTTCGTGTTGAATAAAACTTGATAAATGGATTTAATTTTATGTAGGTAAAACAATTGATATTAATCCCAGGTTACAGATAAGCTTTTTACACAAGTTTTAAAAGAAAAGGTTTTTGCATATTTTAATTCTTTCCTTTTGAGAAATCTTAAAAATATTATTGTAAATGGGGAAAGGTAATTAAGCGTCCCGCAAGGGACGCTTGTTTGTGTATGGGAGAGCTTCCGGCTCCGCCGGCTCCACATTTTGTTTTCCTTATAACTCTGTAACCGTTAGGCGGATTCTTTTCAAATTTGGCAGGTTTAGGCAGTAGCCCTGGGGAATTTTTTTGAATATGCTGCAGTGACATTTCAACCAATCAGAGAGGTCACATGACCAAAAATGTCTTTTTTCGATGGGGAAGCTTGTCCGGATGATAACTTGAAAGGAATTTTATCAATTCACCTGAAACTTGGCAAATACATTCATTCTATTAAAATCTGGAAATCATTAGATTTTGACATTGATTGGTCAAGAAATGGCCGAGTAATTAATGATTAATTAATCATTACAAATTTTCCAAATAAGGAAAATACAAAAATACTTATATCTCGAAAACCGTGCTAGATAGAGCGATTTCGACGAAATTTTTGACCCGCAGGGTATTTCTGCGGAGTAGTTTTCCCAGTTTTCAAAAATTTTTTGTCTCGCCAAAAATGGCGGCCATTTTGAATTTTCGAATTTTTCACAAAAATTGCAAAACACAAAAATGCTTATATCTCGAAAACCGTGCTAGATAGAGCGATTTCGACGAAATTTTTGACCCTCAGGGTATCTCTGCAGAGTAGTTATCCCAATTTTGAAAAAAATTTTGTCTCGCCAAAAATGGCGGCCATTTTGAATTTTCGAATTTTTCGCAAAAATTGCAAAACATAAAAATGGTTATATCTCGAAAACCCTGCTAGATAGAGCGATTTCGACGAAATTTTTGACGCGCAGGGTATCTCTGCAGAGTAGCCATGCCAATTTTCAAACAAAAAATTTCTCACAAAAAATGGCGGCCATTTTGAATTTTCAAATTTTTCGCAAAATTGCAAAACACAAAAATGCTTATATCTCGAAAACCGTGCTAGATAGAGCGATTTCGACGAAATTTTTGACCCACAGGGTATCTCTGCAGAGTAGCCATGCCAATTTTCAAAAAAATTTTGTCTTGCCAAAAATGGCGGCCATTTTGAATTTTCGAATTTTTGCGCAAAAATGGCAAAACACAAAAATGCTTATATTTCGAAAACCATGCTACATAGAGCGATTTCGACGAAATTTTTTATCTTCAGGGTATCTCTGCAGAGCAGCTATCCCAAAGAGCTTTCACTTGGTGAAGTTTCAGACCCATAGCTAATTGCTCACCTACTCAAAAAGAGTAAATGCGAATTACCTCTAAAAGTATTGCAGATGGCCAATTTTTCTCAAATAACTCATTCACCTACTTTTGGAAGAGCTTTCACATGGTGAAGTTTCAGACCCATAGCCAATTATTCACCTACTCAAAATGAGTAAATGCGAATTATTTCTAAAAGTATTGCAGATAGCCAATTTTTCTCAAATAACTCATTCA
Organism: Sabellastarte sp. h YS-2021; assembly: GCA_964017235.1. Taxonomy (NCBI): domain Eukaryota; kingdom Metazoa; phylum Annelida; class Polychaeta; order Sabellida; family Sabellidae; genus Sabellastarte; species Sabellastarte sp. h YS-2021. Next base: position 60,254,360 of record OZ024927.1, read on the forward strand.
CCTACTTTTGGGAGAGCTTTCACATGGTGAAGTTTCAGACCCATAGCTAATTATTTGCCTACTCAAAATGAGTAAATGCTAATTATCTGTAAAAGTATTGCGGATACCCAATTTTTATCAAATAACTCATTCATCTACTTGTGGGAGAGCTTTCACATGGTGAAGTTTCAGACCCATAGCTAATTACTCACCTACTCAAAATGAGTAAATGCGAATTATCTCTAAAAGTATTGCAGATAGCCAATTTTTCTCAAATAACTCATTCACCTACTTTTGGGAGAGCTTTCACTTGGTGAAGTTTCAGACCCATAGCTAATTACTCACCTACTCAAAATGAGTAAATGTGAATTATCTCTAAAAGTATTGCAGATAGCCAATTTTTCTCAAATAACTCATTCACCTACTTTTGGGAGAGCTTTCACTTGGTGAAGTTTCAGACCCATAGCTAATTACTCACCTACTCAAAATGAGTAAATGCGAATTATCTCATAAAGTATTGCAGATAGCCAATTTTTGTCAAATTAATCATTCACCTACTTTTGGGAGAGCTTTCACTTGGTGAAGTTTCAGACCCATAGCTAATTACTCACCTACTCAAAATGAGTAAATGCGAATTATCTCTAAAAGTATTGCAGATAGCCAATTTTTCTCAAATAACTCATTCACCTACTTTTGGGAGAGCTTTCACTCTGTGAAGTTTCAGACCCATAGCTAATTACTCACCTACTCAAAATGAGTAAATGGGAATTATCTCTAAAAGTATTGCAGATAGCCAATTTTTCTCAAATAACTCATTCACCTACTTTTGGGAGAGCTTTCACTCTGTGAAGTTTCAGACCCATAGCTAATTACTCACCTACTCAAAATGAGTAAATGCGAATTATCTCTAAAAGTATTGCAGATAGCCAATTTTTCTCAAATAACTCATTCACCTACTTTTGGGAGAGCTTTCACTTGGTGAAGTTTCAGACCCATAGCTAATTACTCACCTACTCAAAATGAGTAAATGCGAATTATCTCTAAAAGTATTGCAGATAGCCAATTTTTCTCAAATAACTCATTCACCTACTTTTGGGAGAGCTTTCACTCTGTGAAGTTTCAGACCCATAGCTAATTACTCACCTACTCAAAATGAGTAAATGCGAATTATCTCTAAAAGTATTGCAGATAGCCAATTTTTCTCAAATAACTCATTCACCTACTTTTGGGAGAGCTTTCACTTGGTGAAGTTTCAGACCCATAGCTAATTACTCACCTACTCAAAATGAGTAAATGCGAATTATCTCATAAAGTATTGCAGATAGCCAATTTTTGTCAAATTAATCATTCACCTACTTTTGGGAGAGCTTTCACTTCGTGAAGTTTCAGACCCATAGCTAATTACTCCCCTACTCAAAATGAGTAAATGCGAATTATCTCTAAAAGTATTGCAGATAGCCAATTTTTCTCAAATAACTCATTCACCTACTTTTGGGAGAGCTTTCACTCTGTGAAGTTTCAGACCCATAGCTAATTACTCACCTACTCAAAATGAGTAAATGCGAATTATCTCTAAAAGTATTGCAGATAGCCAATTTTTCTCAAATAACTCATTCACCTACTTTTGGGAGAGCTTTCACTTGGTGAAGTTTCAGACCCATAGCTAATTACTCACCTACTCAAAATGAGTAAATGCGAATTATCTCTAAAAGTATTGCAGATAGCCAATTTTTCTCAAATAACTCATTCACCTACTTTTGGAAGAGCTTTCACATGGTGAAGTTTCAGACCCATAGCCAATTATTCACCTACTCAAAATGAGTAAATGCGAATTATTTCTAAAAGTATTGCAGATAGCCAATTTTTCTCAAATAACTCATTCACCTACTTTTGGGAGAGCTTTCACATGGTGAAGTTTCAGACCCATAGCTAATTATTTGCCTACTCAAAATGAGTAAATGCTAATTATCTGTAAAAGTATTGCGGATACCCAATTTTTATCAAATAACTCATTCATCTACTTGTGGGAGAGCTTTCACATGGTGAAGTTTCAGACCCATAGCTAATTACTCACCTACTCAAAATGAGTAAATGCGAATTATCTCTAAAAGTATTGCAGATAGCCAATTTTTCTCAAATAACTCATTCACCTACTTTTGGGAGAGCTTTCACTTGGTGAAGTTTCAGACCCATAGCTAATTACTCACCTACTCAAAATGAGTAAATGTGAATTATCTCTAAAAGTATTGCAGATAGCCAATTTTTCTCAAATAACTCATTCACCTACTTTTGGGAGAGCTTTCACTTGGTGAAGTTTCAGACCCATAGCTAATTACTCACCTACTCAAAATGAGTAAATGCGAATTATCTCATAAAGTATTGCAGATAGCCAATTTTTGTCAAATTAATCATTCACCTACTTTTGGGAGAGCTTTCACTTGGTGAAGTTTCAGACCCATAGCTAATTACTCACCTACTCAAAATGAGTAAATGCGAATTATCTCTAAAAGTATTGCAGATAGCCAATTTTTCTCAAATAACTCATTCACCTACTTTTGGGAGAGCTTTCACTCTGTGAAGTTTCAGACCCATAGCTAATTACTCACCTACTCAAAATGAGTAAATGGGAATTATGTCTAAAAGTATTGCAGATAGCCAATTTTTCTCAAATAACTCATTCACCTACTTTTGGGAGAGCTTTCACTCTGTGAAGTTTCAGACCCATAGCTGATTACTCACCTACTCAAAATGAGTAAATGCGAATTATCTCTAAAAGTATTGCAGATAGCCAATTTTTCTCAAATAACTCATTCACCTACTTTTGGGAGAGCTTTCACTTGGTGAAGTTTCAGACCCATAGCTAATTACTCACCTACTCAAAATGAGTAAATGCGAATTATCTCTAAAAGTATTGCAGATAGCCAATTTTTCTCAAATAACTCATTCACCTACTTTTGGGAGAGCTTTCACTCTGTGAAGTTTCAGACCCATAGCTAATTACTCACCTACTCAAAATGAGTAAATGCGAATTATCTCTAAAAGTATTGCAGATAGCCAATTTTTCTCAAATAACTCATTCACCTACTTTTGGGAGAGCTTTCACTTGGTGAAGTTTCAGACCCATAGCTAATTACTCACCTACTCAAAATGAGTAAATGCGAATTATCTCATAAAGTATTGCAGATAGCCAATTTTTGTCAAATTAATCATTCACCTACTTTTGGGAGAGCTTTCACTTCGTGAAGTTTCAGACCCATAGCTAATTACTCACCTACTCAAAATGAGTAAATGCGAATTATCTCTAAAAGTATTGCAGATAGCCAATTTTTCTCAAATAACTCATTCACCTACTTTTGGGAGAGCTTTCACTCTGTGAAGTTTCAGACCCATAGCTAATTACTCACCTACTCAAAATGAGTAAATGCGAATTATCTCTAAAAGTATTGCAGATAGCCAGTTTTTCTCAAATAACTCATTCACCTACTTTTGGGAGAGCTTTCACTTGGTGAAGTTTCAGACCCATAGCTAATTACTCACCTACTCAAAATGAGTAAATGCGAATTATCTCTAAAAGTATTGCAGATAGCCAATTTTTCTCAAATAACTCATTCACCTACTTTTGGGAGAGCTTTCACTTGGTGAAGTTTCAGACCCATAGCTAATTATTCACCTACTCAAAATGAGTAAATGTGAATTATCTCTAAAAGTATTGCAGATAGCCAATTTTTGTCAAATTAATCATTCACCTACTTTTGGGAGAGCTTTCACTTCGTGAAGTTTCAGACCCATAGCTAATTACTCACCTACTCAAAATGAGTAAATGCGAATTATCTCTAAAAGTATTGCAGATAGCCAATTTTTCTCAAATAACTCATTCACCTACTTTTGGGAGAGCTTTCACTCTGTGAAGTTTCAGACCCATAGCTAATTACTCACCTACTCAAAATGAGTAAATGCGAATTATCTCTAAAAGTATTGCAGATAGCCAGTTTTTCTCAAATAACTCATTCACCTACTTTTGGGAGAGCTTTCACTTGGTGAAGTTTCAGACCCATAGCTAATTACTCACCTACTCAAAATGAGTAAATGCGAATTATCTCTAAAAGTATTGCAGATAGCCAATTTTTCTCAAATAACTCATTCACCTACTTTTGGGAGAGCTTTCACTTGGTGAAGTTTCAGACCCATAGCTAATTATTCACCTACTCAAAATGAGTAAATGTGAATTATCTCTAAAAGTATTGCAGATAGCCAATTTTTCTCAAATAACTCATTCACCTACTTTTGGGAGAGCTTTCACTCTGTGAAGTTACAGACCCATAGCTATTTATTCACCTACTCAAAATGAGTAAATGCTAATTATCTGTAAAAGTATTGTGGATACCCAATTTTTATCAAATACTCATTCATCTACTTGTGGGAGAGCTTTCACATGGTGAAGTTTCAGACCCATAGCTAATTACTCACCTACTCAAAATGAGTAAATGCGAATTATCTCTAAAAGTATTGCAGATAGCCAATTTTTCTCAAATAACTCATTCACCTACTTTTGGGAGAGCTTTCACTTGGTGAAGTTTCAGACCCATAGATAATTATTCACCTACTCAAAATGAGTAAATGTGAATTATCTCTTAATAGTATTGCAGATAGCCAATTTTTCTCAAATAACTCATTCACCTACTTTTGGAAGACCTTTCACACACGAAAATGAAAAATTGTGAATATCTCGGAAAAGCTATTTCTTCTGCTTTAATGCTCGGCGGGAGATACACACCACGGCAGTGGTCTTGACAAAAATTTTTGTCTCCCCAAAAATGGTGGCCATTTTGAATTTTCAAAGTTTTTGCAAAACACAAAAATGCTTATATCTCGAAAACTGTGCTATATGGAGCGAACTCAACAAAATTTTGGACCTGCTGGGTATCTCTGCAGAGTAGCCATGCCAATTTTCAAAATATTTTTGTCTCGCCAAATATAATGGACATTTTTAATTTTTTTATTTTTTGCAAAACACAAAAATGCTTATATCGTGAAAACCGTGCTAGATAGAGCAGACTGCGCTGACTTTGGTTGCCACAACAGTATAAGGCTAGAAACGAAGCATTTTCTTAATACTTTAGCACTCACCTTTATATCCTTTTCGGGACGCTTTGTTTTTGCTATGCAAAAACATTATCTTTTTTTTTTGCGAGCGATCCTCTAGTTTAATTTGGAACCCACAGCCTTTAAGGGCTGTGCGGGTATTGTGTTCACCCATGGTATCCAGATGGGTCTGCAGGTGGATGATGGGAAAATGCTTGCCCAGGCTGTATCTCAGAAACCCTAAGTTGTAAGATGTTGATACTTGATAGAAACTTTGGTTGAGGGGTGGATTTGACCTTGCTGTTGTGACCTTGAGTTCGAAAAATCTTTCCCAGGTTATATCTCGGAAACCATAAGGTATAGAGAGATGATACTTGATAGGGACATTGCTTAGGGGGAGTAGGTATGCAACGTCATGGTTGACCTTGATTTGACCTTCCTGGAGTGACCTTTAGTTAAAAAATCTTGTCAAGACTATATTTCAGAAACCATAAGGCATAGCAAGTAGATATTTGTTATGGACATTGATAGGTGGGAGTAGGTGTGCAACATAATGGTATGACCATAATTTGATCATTGACCTTTCTGTAATGACCTTGACCTTTAAAATCTTGTCCGGGCTATCTCTGAAACTGTAATATGTAAAAGGTTGATACTTGGTAAGTTGGTAGGGACATTGGTTAGGAGGTGTAGGTTTGCAATGTCATGGTGTGACCTTGGTTTTACCTGGGACCTTTTTGTAGTGACATTGAACTTTAAAATCTTATCTGGGATATATCTCAGAAACTGTAAGATATATGAAATTGATACTTTGTAGGGACATTTTTTGGTTCTTAATGTTTGTGGGTGTTCCACAGCTTAAAGCCATGCACAGATTTTCACCAATTTTCAGGATATATTTACCCTAAGATGATCTAGAGTTGAAAAGGTTTTGGGGGATATTTGCATTCTTTGGCAAAGGACTGTTGCCATGGGAACACTTTTTAAGGTTTTGTAGTTTTAAATTTTGTGGGTGTTCCACAGCCTAAACCTGTTAGTGTGTTATGGTTGGATCCAAATTTTAGAACTGGTTACTGTTAGCAGAAATTGGTGAAAAAAAATTGGTAAGATAACAAATATGTAAGGAAACCGGTTTTGATTACAAGAAGGTTTGTCGTCTAATGCACTTAAACCCATGCATGTACTTTAACCTAATTTTCAGAATATGTTTACCTGAAGAGGATCTAGAGCTGATTAGCCTTTATGGGGTATCTGGCAACAGCTGTTGCGTTGGGACACTCTTATATTAATATTTTTCGGTCTTAAACTTCTTAATGAAAAAAGGGGCACTATTAATCTTAGGTTACTACAGTTCTTCAACTACATGAAGGCTCTTACATCATACAGCATCTTGTGGGATCAGTATACTGCTTACAAAAGAAGTTGTCCCCTAGATTTTCACAAATCTTAATGTTGTTGCCCATTAAGTTGTAACTGCGGTGTAGGGTTCTTGCCTGTCGAGGCTGGCTATTTTTAGTCTTTAAATTTGTCCGTTGCAAATGCCAGGCCTTAGGTTTTATATGTTCTTATACCAAGTCATATATTTGGTAATGCTAAATCATACATTTAATTTATGTTTTTGCTTATTTAATCAACAGGTATAAGGGGAAATTTAAATGGATCAGTTAGGCAAAGTGCTCCTCAGAGCGTGTGCAGAGATGAAGAAAAAGATGGAGACTTGCTGAACAAGTTTACACCTGATCATAAAGGATTCAATGTTCTGTGCAAAAGAAATGTGTCGTAAGTGGAAGAAATTTATTTTTTAAATTATTGTTACTGTTGTTACTGAACATGCTAAAGTGTTGTTGGTAAGTTTTCAGTGGTATCTCTGCTTGTGTATTGAACTAAATTTCGATGTTGATGTTAATTTGTTGAGAAGAAAATCACTTTCTTTTTATATTTTCATCCAGGCTTTTGTGCTCATTTGTTTGTATACCTTGCTCTATGTATTTTAGCACTGCTAGGGTTAGAACTATACCTTGTCAGAGTGAATGGCAGGAGTGGAAAAAAGCACATTTTCACCAACGCTACTGGAAGCATCAGTGTCAGCATTGCAGATTGCTTGAAGCAGTGGGATGGGTATGTAGCCAAATTGTAAATATCGAAATAGATATGATAGAAAGGTGATTTTATTGGAAAAACTTTTGTCATAAAAATCAATACGTGGTCATAGATGTAATAGCACCAGTAGATGGTCATGTAATAGTGTCTAAATTATAAATTGTAATTTAGCAAAATTTAATATATCATTTGTGATAGATTAGATGTGTGGTATGTTATGTCCACAAATCTAACATTTTAGAACACTCACATAACATAATGAGACATCCATTTGTAATATGTTAGTCTTGTGGTTAGTGGTGTGAAAAGTAAACCAGTATCCATTTTTTGTGTGTTGTAGAAATGCTGAATTTGTAAAAATGATTTCAAACTAGTTATTGAAAATATAATTTTGGGTTTTCTTTTTAGTGTTAATATTTTGTCCCCAAATTTCAAAACATGAAAAGCCTTTTAATCCAGTGAAATAGTTTACATTTTAACTATATATTGAGTAAAAATGACCTTTATTCATTTCATATCATGAAAGCCATTTCCAGTTGTAAGTTATGGTTCTCATATGCTGGTTTTTAAGTTTCACCATATCAGTGAAAAGCATACAAAACACTGGATTTCATTAATTTAAAAGCTCAAATAACCAATTTTGATTTTTGAAAAACAGTGCCACTCCTACATATGGTACTTTTAAATAGGGGTGTGACAAGTACAAATAACTGGGTTTGAAATTTTTCGGATGAAGTTTTGACTGGACATCAAGCCCTCATGAGCTTTAGTATGTACCTGGACAGGAAACAACATCCAATGTGGCGTCCGGGGTAAACTAAAAATATGAAGACAGAAGCCTTGATTTGTTCGAATGAGCTGATGTCACCATATAAAACGGCTACTATTGTGTCAAAAAAGTGTATTATGTGACTTAATGTAAGTGATATGTGTTAGTTAGGTTTTATTACGCAAAAATGTCAAAAGTTCAAAGATATTTTATATGCATAAAATTGGGATAGAATTTTCATAAAATCTAGCTTATTTAGCTAGCATCAACTATTCGGCGCCATCCCTACTTAAACGAATATGTTGGTATATTGTAGTAAGTTCTAAGAGAGTTAACTAACTGGTGATGAAGTATAGTACTTATATTAAAGGCTAACATTTAAACAAATTAAAATCACAGTTTATTTTGCTTGGGATATCTCTTTTATTTACATAAGCAGACAAGAGCACTCGGAGCGCAGACCTCCGTCACAGGAGCTCAATCCGGATCACTCCCAATATATTTGTGATGGATCCAGACAGTGATCTAGATCATTCCAAAATCTAATCACTTGTTCCTTGTCCCATTTAGGACATATCCTGAAAATTTCATCAAAATCCGTCCATAACTTTTTGAGTTATCTGTCTTTAAAAATTACATTTCATGGATCTAGATCCACATAGTTATCCGGATCACTCCCAAAATTGAATCATTTCTTCCTTTTACCTTTACAGACATATCCTGAAAATTTCATCAAAATCCGTGTATAAGTTTTTGAGTTACAAATGCACAAACAAACCCAGGCGAAAACATAACCTCCTGGCGGAGGTAATAAGCTAATAAAATCTACAAAATAAAAGGGAAATGGAAATGGTTCCATCAGGAAGTATCAGCATGCTGTTTACTGTTGTTGACAAAATGTTACTATTTTTTCATGCCAGCAGAAGTTGAACCTATTTCAAATGAAATAAGTCTGTAGTCCATATTCAGTTATTAATGTTTGTTTCATTTTTTTCATATTTTGATATTGATATTTTTCATGTGTTTGTTACACTGAACAGAGTTCTGCTTTGCTTCTGGGGTGCAAGCTCTCCCAGCTTTGGAAGTACAAACAGGCACGAGATGAAAGGAAGCTGTTGGCTGAATACTTGTTATCAAGAAAGTGCTTCAAATTATCTATACAGGAGCCCTCCCTATTTGTCAACTATATCTCAGACTCCCAAAACCTAAATGGACGAGACCTTGAAAGTGATGTCACATGGGCAAAAAGTCCTACTACAGCTGTCAATAAAGAAAGTGTAGAGTCTGAAGAAACAGCGGATCGTCCAGATTCTAGGGCAAAACAGACTCCAGTTGCTTGGGCAGCATCAGAGTTTCCTTCTCTGTGGGGGAAGCCACTCTTTGCAGAATCAAAGTTTCTAGTGAAGGTAAGACAGGTTTATTACATGTTCTCTTGAGATGCAGCTGTATTTCAACATCTAATTTTCAGAACTGAGAGTGTCAAGGATATTCTTGTCTGTGAGGAAAGGGCAAATGGAATACCGTGCTGAGACAAACTCTTAGAGACAGTAATGAATAAATAACGCAGATGACTTCATCTCATGTTTAGCAAGTGTATTCACCAAAGATTGCACCAATTAGAGTTGGACCATACATTTTTAAAAATGACATATGTGAAGTGTTATTTTTGAATTCGGTATATGTATTTGTATCTTGTGGTGATGTACAGTTTTAAAAAGATGCAAATATTCCACAGTTTTGACAAATGTTTCATTTTACATGATAAAAAAAGTTTACTTCTTTAGATTGTTAAATATAGAAAAAATACTAAATGTGAAGGTAGGGTTAATGTCATTCATATTTTGACAGTTAAGTGAGAAGCTTCAACTGGATAGTTCATTAGAAGACTCAAGTGTTGAAACAAAAGACCAGGAAGAGGACTGTTGTACTGAAGTTGAAGATCTGGAGAATCTGTGCAATAGTATAAAATACAATAGAGAAGGCAACAGGTTTGCCAGGAATGGAGACTTTGAGAAAGCCATTCTCTGCTGGAAAAAGGCAAGCTGCAGCGGTTCAGCAAAAGCCAGTTTCAATCTGGGTCTCTGTTATGAAATTGGAAGTGGTGTTCCTCTGGACAAACAGTTGGTACGGTTTTAACCTTTTCTCAGCCAGATAGAGATGTTCTGAAATTTTATGTCATAGTTAATACATACATGACAATATTTATTGTGACATGGTTAATAATCTAAAACATAAGATGTGAGCTTGAGTGATCATGAAATATAGACCTACTACTGAAAGTTTGTAACTGATATGAAACACAGATCTGCTTAAAATAATCTTTTGTCTGTAATGTTACATGTCAAAAATATATATATTATTGATTCAGATTGTTGGTTGTTTTATGACTTGCAATGTGTGTTTATAGCAACATGATGACCAATTTTACTCAGTAGAGGTAGTGCAGTAGCTGATCATAATCCAACTCGCCTCTACTCTGGGTACTTTTTGTGTTCAGTTTCTTACCTGTAGATTTTCTCACTTCTTCAGGCAGTGGAGTACTACACCATAGCCTCCAGAGGAGGCAGTGCAGTGGCTGCCCATAATCTGGCTCTGCTCTACTTGAGTGACAGTGATCATACTGATGCAGATGTGAAGAAAGCTGAGCAGTTGCTGAGACAGGCATCTAAACAAGGACTGGCTGAGGCTCAGGTCGAGCTAGGTGTCCTGTGTACAGAAGCTGATAAGATGGACATGGCAGTTCACTGGTTTAACCAGGCGGCTCATCAAAAGGTGAGGTCATGACAGAATATAGAAGCTTCAGATTTTATTTAAAGGAGTATGTGTTGCAGGAAAAGAGGGCAAAAAGTGAAGGAAAAAATTAGAAGGTAGATCAATGGCTTTTCAAAACCGTAGAGCAGGAGGTTGGGCTGTCTTTATCAGAATTTAAGCTTTCACAATGGTAATGGTAATTAATGTGTGCTTCAGAAGTCCTTTATGCTGACAAACATTTAAGTGTTTGTGCTTTGTTCTGTGGAATTTAAATGAAAACAGACAAGTTATCTAACACAAAAAGTATGTGGATGTTGCTTCTTGTTAAATTTGAAGGGCTATCTCAGATGTGAATTTTATATTTCCTAATCCAAGGGGAGTAAAGTGAGCTTCTGTTCCTATTTTGGACAGTTTTGGTTCTGAATTTATTGTAACTGTATTGTATAGATGTATTACCTCTAAAAGATAGTTATGTTATAACTGTAAACATATTGCTTTCGTAGGATAGTTCAGCTGAATACTACCTTGGCTTGTGCTATGAAAATGGACAGGGTGTACCATCAAACCTGTGTAAGGCTGCAGATTTGTTCTCGAGAGCCAGCAAGCAGGGCCATCCTTCTGCCCAGTTTAGCCTCGCCACCTTCTTTGAACAAGGGTTAGGAGGTAAGAACACACAGTGACTAGTGGTGATACTTCACAGCCTTGCGCTTAAAACTCAATATTGCTGGTATATTCAGCCTAACAAAGGCTTTTGAACCAAAGTGTAATGTACTGCAACTCATTGAAACTTAACCAAGTAAAGTAAGCTTAAGTTGTAACTGCTTGGTTAAAATAAAGTGCATTTATCAATTAAGCATAATGTACTCAGACTTACTTGGGATTGAAGATGTTGATTGAAGCACAAATCCCTGGAATTAACTTGGAATAGAAGCAAACTAGACTAAAAAGTTAACAGGAGGTTGCATAAAACTTACGCTCACTAGAATCAGTTTTAAGTGAGTTGGTTTCATTGATAAAGTAAGGTGCATAATTATTGTGTTGATTGAAGCATAATATTCTGCATTTAACTTGGACCTGAAACTGATTTTGTAAGGCTGTGACTTTGTTAGAAAAACGACACCGGGTGTTCGCCTCGAAAGAACCGATCCGAATTCGGGTAACCGTGTTTTAGTTGTCACCCAGTGGAAGTAGCAGAGAAGCAAACATGGCGGATGATGAAAACAAACATTACGAAAAATAGTGTTAAAATGCTGTATAAATAAGGAAAATTACTTGAAAATCTATTATCAGTTAAAGAAATCTGACGGTATACTAAGGTTTAGCAAACTATTTCATTGATTTACGTTATATTTGATATTTTTTCAGTTACCCAGTTTGCCAGTTTGAACTTGGTTTCTTAAGGAATTCGGACCGTTTATGGGTAACCCATCTCAGCCTTAATCAAAATAATCTCTTAAGGAAGAATAATTTGTTGCCATAGTATTTTTATCGTACAAGTGCAATGTAATATGGATTTATTGTGAAATAAGGAGCTTCAGAGTATGTGTAGCTCTTGAATATTGTCTAAACTTAAAGTGCCTTTTAATCTTTGACGATATGGTCCGATTTTTCAGGTTTGCCCGTTGACAAGACTGCTGCTCTTGAGCTTTATGCAAAAAGTGCTGGTGGTGGACATTCCGATGCAGCAAATCATGCTGCACGACTTGACAAAGAGCTCAACAAGTCTCCAGGTAATGAAACTTACAACTGAGCAAAAACCTTTCTGTGGATATGTGATGTTTGTGTGTCATGTGAAGTGACTTCTAATGTGCAGAAAACATTGTATAAAGTGAGAATCCAATTTAATTAAGAGTGATAATACATCTGTAGTATAAGACTTCTACACTCGTATATTACTATTATATGCTTATATAAATCTTGGTCATCTGATAGAATGTTTTGTGAAATGAAACACATTGTCTTTACTAGTGTTGAGAATTGCCTCCAGTTTGCATGTTTGATTAATCATCCATTTTCCAACCAATGGTCAAGCCATAATCGATTCTTTTACTTCTTTGTTGGTTGTATCATGAGAAAAACTTTTTGGGATGAAGTGTATGTTGATCCGGTAAGAGTAACAGTAGAATCTATCAAAAACACTCACTTCCTGTAAATATGGCGCTAGACATTACAAAACCCAAAATTCGTGACATATCTGTCTATTTATTAAAGGAAACTGCCTAAAATATTTTTTTTTAAAAAAATCATGGATATTCTGATACATAAGGAAAGGTAACTAAATTTTATGAAATTGTCCGTAAGAATGATCAATCGATGTGTACCACTTCCAGTTCGATCATCACTACTAATGTGAATTTCAACTGTAGACAATCATTCTATTACTAGTCTTTACAGTAAGGGTAAATAAACTACTGTTCTGTTAGTAGTCTGTCACATAAAGATGGGAAAATTAGGAATGAGATGATTGCATATTATCGGTATCTTGTCAATGCAAAACTTTTGATTCTGGTTCCTGGAAAGTGGAGTCAATTAGAATAGTAAAGTCTTATCAGGCATAAAAAAGCTTGATATAGTGCAAAATTAATGTAGAAATTTTTTTTAGAATTTCTTCATTCTGTTGAATGTTTTATAAGCTTTTCTGCCAGTTGATTCTGATAGTTAATATGTTGGTGACAATATTTAAGCGTCCCGCAAGGGACGCTTGTTTGTGTATGGGAGAGCTTCCGGCTCCGCCGGCTCCGCATTTTGTATTCCTTATAACTCTGTAACCGTTAGGCAGATTCTTTTCAAATTTGGCAGGTTTAGGCAGTAGCCTTGGGGAATTTTTTTGAATATGCTGCAGTGACATTTCAACCAATCAGAGAGGTCACATGACCAAAAATGTCTTTTTTTCGATGGGGAAGCTTGTCCGGATGATAACTTGAAAGGAATTTTATCAATTCACCTGAAACTTGGCAAATACATTCATTCTATTAAAATCTGGAAATCATTAGATTTTGGCATTGATTGGTCAAGAAATGGCCGAGTAATTAATTAATTAATCATTACGAATTTTCCAAATAAGGAAAACACAAAAATGCTTATATCTCGAAAACTGTGCTAGATAGAGCGATTTCGACAAAATTTTTGACCCGCAGGGTATCTCTGCGGAGTAGTTTTCCCAATTTTCAAAAATTTTTGTCTCGCCCAAAATGGCGGCCATTTTGAATTTTCGAAATTTTCGCAAAAATTGCAAAACACAAAAATGCTTATATCTCGAAAACCGTGCCAGATAGAGCGATTTCGACGAAATTTTTGATCCGCAGGGTATCTCTGCAGAGTAGTTATCCCAATTTTGAAAAAATTTTTGTCTCGCCAAAAATGGCGGCCATTTTGAATTTTCGAATTTTTCGCAAAAATTGCAAAACATAAAAATGCTTATATCTCGAAAACCGTGCTAGATAGAGCGATTTCGACGAAATTTTTGACCCACAGGGTATATCTGCAGAGTAGCCGTGCCAATTTTCAAAAAAATTTTGTCTCGCCAAAAACGGCCATTTTGAATTTTCGAATTTTTCGCAAAAATTGCAAAACATAAAAATGCTTATATCTCAAAAACCCTGCTAGATAGAGCGATTTCGACAAAATTTTTGACCCACAGGGTATCTCTGCAGGGTAGCCATGCCAATTTTCAAACAAAAAATTTCTCGCAAAAAATGGCGGCCATTTTGAATTTTCGAATTTTTCGCAAAATTGCAAAACACAAAAATGCTTATATCTCGAAAACCGTGCTAGATAGAGCGATTTCGACGAAATTTTTGACCCACAGGGTATCTCTGCAGAGTAGCCATGCCAATTTTCAAAAAAATTTTATCTTGCAAAAAATGGCGGCCATTTTGAATTTTCGAATTTTTGCGCAAAAATTGCAAAACACAAAAATGCTAATATTTCGAAAACCGTGCTACATAGAGCGATTTCGACGAAATTTTTTATCTTCAGGGTATCTCTGCAGAGCAGCTATCCCAAAGAGCTTTCACTTGGTGAAGTTTCAGACCCATAGCTAATTGCTCACCTACTCAAAAAGAGTAAATGCGAATTACCTCTAAAAGTATTGCAGATGGCCAATTTTTCTCAAATAACTCATTCACCTACTTTTGGAAGAGCTTTCACATGGTGAAGTTTCAGACCCATAGCCAATTACTCACCTACTCAAAATGAGTAAATGCGAATTATCTCTAAAAGTATTGCAGATAGCCAATTTTTCTCAAATAACTCATTCACCTACTTTTGGGAGAGCTTTCACATGGTGAAGTTTCAGACCCATAGCTAATTATTTACCTACTCAGAATGAGTAAATGCTAATTATTTGTAAAAGTATTGCGGATACCCAATTTTTATCAAATAACTCATTCATCTACTTGTGGGAGAGCTTTCACATGGTGAAGTTTCAGACCCATAGCTAATTACTCACCTACTCAAAATGAGTAAATGCGAATTATCTCTAAAAGTATTGCAGATAGCCAATTTTTCTCAAATAACTCATTCACCTACTTTTGGGAGAGCTTTCACTTGGTGAAGTTTCAGACCCATAGCTAATTACTCACCTACTCAAAATGAGTAAATGCGAATTATCTCTAAAAGTATTGCAGATAGCCAATTTTTCTCAAATAACTCATTCACCTACTTTTGGGAGAGCTTTCACTTGGTGAAGTTTCAGACCCATAGCTAATTACTCACCTACTCAAAATGAGTAAATGCGAATTATCTCTAAAAGTATTGCAGATAGCCAATTTTTGTCAAATTAATCATTCACCTACTTTTGGGAGAGCTTTCACTTGGTGAAGTTTCAGACCCATAGCTAATTACTCACCTACTCAAAATGAGTAAATGCGAATTATCTCTAAAAGTATTGCAGATAGCCAATTTTTCTCAAATAACTCATTCACCTACTTTTGGGAGAGCTTTCACTCTGTGAAGTTTCAGACCCATAGCTAATTACTCACCTACTCAAAATGAGTAAATGCGAATTATCTCTAAAAGTATTGCAGATAGCCAATTTTTCTCAAATAACTCATTCACCTACTTTTGGGAGAGCTTTCACTTGGTGAAGTTTCAGACCCATAGCTAATTACTCACCTACTCAAAATGAGTAAATGCGAATTATCTCTAAAAGTATTGCAGATAGCCAATTTTTCTCAAATAACTCATTCACCTACTTTTGGGAGAGCTTTCACTTGGTGAAGTTTCAGACCCATAGCTAATTACTCACCTACTCAAAATCAGTAAATGCGAATTATCTCTAAAAGTATTGCAGATAGCCAATTTTTCTCAAATAACTCATTCACCTACTTTTGGGAGAGCTTTCACTCTGTGAAGTTTCAGACCCATAGCTAATTACTCACCTACTCAAAATGAGTAAATGCGAATTATCTCTAAAAGTATTGCAGATAGCCAATTTTTCTCAAATTAATCATTCACCTACTTTTGGGAGAGCTTTCAGTTGGTGAAGTTTCAGACCCATAGCTAATTACTCACCTACTCAAAATGAGTAAATGCGAATTATCTCTAAAAGTATTGCGGATACCCAATTTTTATCAAATAACTCATTCATCTACTTGTGGGAGAGCTTTCACATGGTGAAGTTTCAGACCCATAGCTAATTACTCACCTACTCAAAATGAGTAAATGCGAATTATCTCTAAAAGTATTGCAGATAGCCAATTTTTCTCAAATTAATCTTTCACCTACTTTTGGGAGAGCTTTCACTTGGTGAAGTTTCAGACCCATAGCTAATTACTCGTCTACTCAAAATGAGTAAATGCGAATTATCTCTAAAAGTATTGCAGATAGCCAATTTTTCTCAAATAACTCATTCACCTACTTTTGGGAGAGCTTTCACTTGGTGAAGTTTCAGACCCATAGCTAATTACTCACCTACTCAAAATGAGTAAATGCGAATTATCTCTAAAAGTATTGCAGATAGCCAATTTTTCTCAAATTAATCTTTCACCTACTTTTGGGAGAGCTTTCACTTGGTGAAGTTTCAGACCCATAGCTAATTACTCACCTACTCAAAATGAGTAAATCCGAATTATCTCTAAAAGTATTGCAGATAGCCAATTTTTCTCAAATAACTCATTCACCTACTTTTGGCAGAGCTTTCACTTGGTGAAGTTTCAGACCCATAGCTAATTATTCACCTACTCAAAATGAGTAGATGTGAATTATCTCTAAAAGTATTGCAGATAGCCAATTTTTCTCAAATAACTCATTCACCTACTTTTGGGAGAGCTTTCACTTTAACAGCAAAACTATTCAATTTAAAGGAGTTTTGTCAAATATGTTGAATTATCTCTAAAAGTATTGCAGATAGCCAATTTTTCTCAAATAACTCATTCACCTACTTTTGGCAGAGCTTTCAGTTGGTGAAGTTTCAGACCCATAGCTATTTATTCACCTACTCAAAATGAGTAAATGCTAATTATCTGTAAAAGTATTGCGGATACCCAATTTTTATCAAATACTCATTCATCTACTTGTGGGAGAGCTTTCACATGGTGAAGTTTCAGACCCATAGCTAATTACTCACCTACTCAAAATGAGTAAATGCGAATTATCTCTAAAAGTATTGCAGATAGCCAATTTTTCTCAAATAACTCATTCACCTACTTTTGGGAGAGCTTTCACTTGGTGAAGTTTCAGAACCATAGATAATTATTCACCTACTCAAAATGAGTAAATGTGAATTATCTCTTAATAGTATTGCAGATAGCCAATTTTTCTCAAATAACTCATTCACCTACTTTTGGAAGACCTTTCACACACGAAAATGAAAAATTGTGAATATCTCGGAAAAGCTATTTCTTCTGCTTTAATGCTCGGCGGGAGATACACACCACGGCAGTGGTCTTGACAAAAATTTTTGTCTCCCCAAAAATGGTGGCCATTTTGAATTTTCAAAGTTTTTGCAAAACACAAAAATGCTTATATCTCGAAAACCGTGCTATATGGAGCGAACTCAACAAAATTTTGGACCTGCTGGGTATCTCTGCAGAGTAGCCATGCCAATTTTCAAAATATTTTTGTCTCGCCAAATATAGCGGACATTTTGAATATTTTAATTTTTTGCAAACACAAAAATGCTTATATCTTGAAAACCGTGCTAGATAGAGCAGACTGCGCTGACTTTGGTTGCCACAACAGGATAAGGCTAGAAACAAAGCATTTTCTTAATACTTTAGCACTCACCTTTATATCCTTTTCGGGATGCTTTGTTTTTGCTATGCAAAAACATTATCTTTTTTTTTTGCGAGCGATCCTCTAGTTCTATTACTAGTCTTTACAGTAAGGGTAAATAAACTACTGTTCTGTTAGTAGTCTGTCACATAAAGATGGGAAAATTAGGAATGAGATGATTGCATATTATCGGTATCTTGTCAATGCAAAACTTTTGATTCTGGTTCCTGGAAAGTGGAGTCAATTAGAATAGTAAAGTCTCATCAGGCATAAAAAAGCTTGATACAGTGCAAAATTAATGTAGAAATTTTTTTTAGAATTTCTTCATTCTGTTGAATGTTAAGCTTTTCTGCCAGTTGATTCTGATAGTTAATATGTTGGTGACAATATTTTACATCTATTTCAATATTTCCATAGATTAATCTCTATACCATATACTGGCATTACCATTTCATCCAAGGATAAAGTAATATGTACCAAAAATGTATAAATTCTACATTCAAGGATTTGTCTATTTCCACACACATAACTGTAACTTCTCTCCCTGTAGGGTTATCTACTGAAGAAAACATTGGACTGCACCTCAAGATATCCGCCTCTGTGCCTGCACTGTCATCTTACTTGAAAAACCACATATCACAACTGGGTAAACTTGAGTGGGAGTGGTCTCCAGCAGAACCAAGTGACTGTTTTCACAAAGCTTCGACACTCAGTGACTTCAGAGGGGCTTCAACTGAAGAACATCATGGAACCGACACCCTTCCGACCTGGCATAATTCTGGTGATTCTGAAAATTCATCAGGTCTTCCCTTTGAGGATAAGAATTTATGGGACAGTAATAGTGGGGTGAAGTTTGACCTTGGTGAAAGTGACTCTTTGGCTGACCTTCAGGAGAATTTAGAGGATGATTATTTCTCATTGAGTGGTCAGTTTGGAGATATGGATTCGTTATCTATTAATAACGGTAAGCCTATGGCCTTGCACAAGAGTCCTTCATTTGATAGACTGTCCAGTGTGCCTTCAGAAAGTGATGAGAGTGACCTAAGTATTGTTTTTGATGACAATTTTGAGGGATTCAGACTGGTTCCTAATCCTAAAACTGTTGAAAAAGATGATGAACCATTAACTAAGGATAGTTTCAGTGGTTTGACAAGAAATTCCAGGAATGATTTTTCCAACTTTGAGATGTTTGACAATTCTTGGTCTTTGAATGATATGGACAGTGATTTGTCTCTCAACAGACAGATACTGGCATGCAATTAACAATTTGCAATGAACATACTATGTTACAAAGCTTCACAAAACTGTGTTTGTAATGTTTATATAAGGGATGTGACAGAATGCCCTGTTCTTGAAAAAATTGTATGTGTTGAGAGACTAGGTTCTGTATGGATATCTGGTATATTCTGGAGTCCCCTGTTTGTAAAGATGTCTACAATTACTGGAATATATTAGTAGGGCTGTGAACGGTTACCCGAGCCTTGATAGACGGGTCGATCTTTGCAAGGACTCGAGTCCATTTTCACTGCTCGGTTACTCGCAAGGTATTGTATTATTGCCCGCGTAATGAAACGTTTGTGTAAAATAGGCTACATTTCAGCATTTCTGTCACATAATATCAATTAAAGTTGAGGTTTTCGCTTAAAAACGTATAATTTACTCCATATTCCATAATATCTGGTTAAGTAGAAGACGTTTTTTCTTCCAAAGTTTCATTACCAGAATCAACTTCTTGTTTACAGACGACTTCTATTGGTAGGTACTAAATCTCGCTGTTACTCGAATCCGGGCCGGTTTTCAGAGAGCGAGTACTCGGAGCTGTTTTTTAGCACTCGTCCCAGCCCTATAATTAGTGTAATCAATGATTAAATACTCGCACATCAATGTTTGAAGTAATTAAGTTTAAGTAAATCATTGTGATTAATGTCTTTTATTTCTAGGTTTAATTAGAAGTTAGTTTTAATTTTATGGCTGGTCCAGTTGTAGTTACAAATGTGGTTATGACCAGTCTTGTTTCTCTCATTTTGATAACTGGACAAGTTTATGTATTAGTTTTTCTGGCATTTTTCAAAAATACTCACTCTTGCAGCGTAAAACATTTCAGAAATTCACTCTTCTTTATTTATCAATGTTAGATATAACAATTGTGTATCATCTTGTATGAATTTTTTTCCTACTTACATAATAACCAGATCTGTCAACCATATAAACACTGCTTTTTGTGCCATGTTGCAGTTTTATCAGATTTAATCATATAATTATGTACAATCTTTGGTGATAATGTATGCCTTTTATATTTGTATAATTAAGAAAACAGTAGAATTAATAGTGGTTGTACATTTATGTCTGAGGTGCTTAAGTAGGTTTTAGTTCGTAAGGAAAATTAATAATCTTTGGCCCATGGTGCTTATACATTGTAGTAATAACATAAATATTAAAAACAATATATTGACTTTGATAAAAAGATTTATTTGAAACAGATTGGTAAACTATAAATAACTATAAATGTTTCTCTCTCTTTGAGGTTTTCCTGTTATCAACTATTGTCTGGGAAAAGTATTAAATTGTGAAAGAATTTCAATAATTATTTAAAAGATATATTTGAAACAGAATGATAAAAGAATATTGAATATCTTTCATTTTCCCAATTTTCTGCTCTTTGAGAGACTTTCCTTTTGTTGTATTTAACTTTATCAACTATTGTTTTGGAACATTATTAAATTTTAAAAGAATTTCAATAATTATTTAAGAGATATATTTGAAACAGTGGACCACCCATTGGAATACATTAAATCATTGAAATTAACAACATAGAAAAGGTATACTGAAATAATCATGAGGACAATTTTCTGTTTAAATCTTGGTTCAAAGGTGCAATGTGCTAAATGTTAAAAGTCAGTAATTGTAATGATAATAAATAATTGTGTTACAGTTTTTGATATATCGGTAATAAATAATGTATAATGTTTCTGCTGATAAAGCATAAAATGATGAAAGGTTACGCTTGTCAGAGCCTGACATAATGTTAGTTTTCATGGAATGTCTCTGTACAAAATGTGTTCAGCGTGGACTGTTGTAGAAATTGTTTCAACGCACAACTTGTTACTTTTTACATAGAATAAAATATTAAAAGCTTTTCTCTGTATATTTTCTCCCCTTATTGGCTCAGAACTGAAAGAACCGTCTGTGTTTATTTTGACTAGAAATGTCGGGCAGTTTTGGAATACACGAACTGCGTTAAACTGTGTTAAAAGAATTTCTCAAATTTTTGAGTTTGTAGATATTTCCAGATAATGTCATTTTGTAAAACCAGACCACCAGACTTTCTAGGTCTTGACCAGTTTTTAAAAGAACTAGTGAAGATAATATTGATTTCAGTGATATTGCAAATTCAGTTTAATGTAAAGTACAAGTCACATGCAAGGCATCCCTTGTAATAAGTGCTTCTCTGGTTTGGCTTTATTGTCTCTACATTTTATTATATCCCCAGATGACAGGGGTGTACTGCATTCACCAATGTTGTGGCTGCTGAAAATTGTAACTTGGGTGCGCGATAACTGAAAAACGTTTTCATCATTTCTTTCAATTTGGCACACATATTTGGGCCAGGAAAGGAACCCTGTTGTAAGGTGACCTTAAACTCCCAAGTTATGATAAGTAACTTATGGCCACGTTAAGGTTGGAAATGGAAATATGACTGCTTAAACCCTCTAGTTCACAAAGTATGTGGCTCATCCAGCTAAAATTTCAGCTTAAAACTCCAATAATCAAGATTTATGTCTAGGTTAAAACTGTTTCCATAAATATCCCACCTGGCGAATTTTTCCACATTTTTCATATATTGTGCCCTGTGTTTGGATATGGCAAGTCTGACCAACCTCAAATTACACTAGATGTAACTGCTATATGTGATCTTTGTGGAAAATTTGAGGTTTGTAGCTTTAATGTAAAAGACCCACTACATTATCTTAATAAAATACCCACAGAGACCCATTTTATCCCTTTTTTGGGGTCACTTTTAGTCCTGTAACTTGAACTATGTGGCTGATCCAGCTAAAAGCTCATTTGCGAATATATTCTGTTCTTACACTGCTGTAAATCAAGGTATTAAGTTTATGTTTCACCTGCTTATGAGGCCTATAAAGATCCACCTGAGCGATCACTCGAGACTTTTTTCTTCACTTTTTTTGCATCCGGTGGATACTTTGGTTAGTCTTCGCTACGCCGCTGCCGCACGTAGAGATTTTCAACTCTCGGAGGAAAACTACAACAGCTAGGTTTAACAAATTTGCAGGATATCTTCATTGGGAGGTAAGCTTCTCTGGGACTGAAATTAACCTCGTTCTGAAAAACAAGATGGCAGCCGCTGGCATTTCTTGGAAAATTATCGACCTTTTTCTCATGGCTGGTTCTCATAGGTAGAAGGTTGAATCTTCCCATAGGCGATACATAAAAACTAGTGTTCTCAATTTCCCAATTTTTGGGACCGGGTGGGTAGTGATTTTAGCGGGCGGGTACCCGCGATAATATGTGATAGTACAAAAATTTCCATATTTACAAACCTAAAACTCACACAAAACATGGGATCCAGCCATTTGCTATATTTCTTTCCTGCTAACCTTTTTATTTACCAATTGACAAATTAATCGTGTATATTAGGATAATATTGTTTTTTTTTTTTTTTTGCTTCACTCGTTGGTGCATTCAAAACACCAGGAGACGGAAGAAATGTTTTAATAAGACTTTTGTAGATTCAAAACATGGTTGTTTATGCCCTAAAATGGAGTCACATGACCAAAAAGTCAAACATTAAACAAAGCTCGAATGTAGTTTCGGAATCGCAACTTTTATTTTTTTCTCAGATCAATAAGTTAATTTTACTGATTAAAGGTTATAAAATACTGTGTGAAAACACTGAAGTTTTATTTATTGAAGTAGGACATGCCACCATATGGACAATATACAGCAATTTATGTTGTCGGAATTAGATAATTGTTTTAACATGCTGACGAATTTCAAAGCGTTCCTGCATTTGGCAATGTATAAACAACCAAAATAAAAGATAAATATGACACTATAAATGGCGTAAAAAGGTGAGAAAACAATATTATTGTGCAAATTAACTGAATAGTTTCATTTTGAAGTGACTTTATGAAGTTGGGACATATCGGGACTCGGTCGGCCAACATGGGCGATATTGGAAGCACTTAAGCTTAGATGAGGGTACTCGGGTATGTGATTTCGGATTCGGGTAGATATTCAAAGTTCGGGTACCCGGATATCCGGATACCCGTTGAGATCACTAATAAAAACAGATGTACATGTCCTCTACAATCTTGCAGACATTTGACCTTGAAGCTCTTAATTCAAGGTCTTCCACAGAGTGCCGAAGTACCCCAGGTAGCGGACTTTAAAAGTGCCTATATCTCCCTTATTATTGGTCTAGAGATTTCCAATGTGAAACCAACTTATAGGAAATCATGGGCTGGGAATCTTTTGATGTGGTCAGATTTGACCTTGGGCCCCTCCTTCGAGGTCAAATGAGGATGGCCAAACTTAAAAGTGCTTGTAACTCGCTTATTCTTGGTCCTAGCTTGCAATGTGAAACCAACTTATAGGAAATCATGGGCTGGAAATCTTCTGGGCAGATTTAACAAGGCTCATTTCTTGCACCCCTGCACATAGGAGGCTAGTTCCATAAGGCAAATTTTTTGGCCAAGTGTGAGACTTAAAATAGAACACCTTTGACTTGACAAAGTTTTGGGCTGCAGTGAATTTCTCAAAAGGGGACATAGCTAAGACCAAGCTTATACTGATAGTCAATAGTGGTTGTGTTGTGTACTGTTATTTTATATCTTGAAAACGTAAAGCCATCTCCCAGGTGGACTTAACTTTAAGCCTAAGACTTGACCACAGCTTAGACTTAGCTGCTTTGTGAATCTGCTAATACCAAAGGCTTAGCCTAAATTTACGACAAAATTAATAAAGTTAAGTCCAAGTTTGGGCTAATTCTGTGCAACTGGCCCCTGCACTGATTTATATGTCATTTCTTGATGGGAAATATTTTGTTTTTGTGCACTGTCCCTAACAGGACCACAGTTTAGACTGAATTGTAATTAGACCTGGATTGTATGAGAGTCGAAAATATATTGAGTTAACATGGAAAGGCACACTTTCATAATCCCTGAAATATCCATGAACATTGAGGGAAGGCAGGGATGTACAGTATTTAACTACACATTATAAAGTCCGGAAGTGCGCAGTGAATGAAAACCCGTCTGTGTGTATAGAATCAGCTGGGACTAAAACATGCGATAACCGCCCGCTGAAAAACGGAAGTGCTATTTCGAATTGCTCAATTATATTGTTGGTAGTAAAATCGTCTGCTTTATGTGAGCGATCATGCATTCAAAACAATAAGGTGACGTCCTTGTTTGTGTCACCTCATAAAAATAAAGGGATATTTCTTGAAACCAGTTAGGCCGGTCTTTATAATAGTAACTAGACCAATGCGTCGATGTATCCACCGGCAAAGGCAAAAGTAGCTATTACTCAGCTATGCCATGAGCTAGAGGTCTAAAATTTTACTATGTTATAGCTGACCCAAAAAGTAGGTGAATAACAGATTTGCACAAAATTCTCTAAATGCAATAGTTTTCAAGTTACAAGTGATTTTACTCATGATGGAAGTTAGTGAAAAGTCCAAAAATAGCTATTACTCACTTAGCTATTGAGATAGACACTCAAGTTACTCACCATGTTGTAGCTATGGAAAAAAGTAGCTGAATAACATATTTTAACAAAATGCTCTAAATGCAATACTTTCCAAGTTATAAATGATTTAGTGTTGAGTAGAACCTCAAAGTAGCTATTACTCACCTATGCAATGAGCCACAGGTCTGGAATTTTACTATGTTATAGCTGCCTCAAAATAGGTGAATAACATTTTGAAACTAAATAATCTAAATGCAACAGTTTTCAAGTTATAAGTAGATGAATAACATTTTTGCACAAAATTCTGTAAATGCAAGTTTTCAAGTTACACGTGATTTTACTCATGATGGAAGTGAAAAATCCAAAAGTAGCTATTACTCACTTAGCTATTGAGATAGACACCCAAGTTACTCACCATGTTGTAGCTATGGAAAAAGTAGCTGAATAACTTGTTTTAACAAAGTGCTCTAAATGCAATACTTTTCAAGTTATAATTGATTTAGTGCATGATTTCATTAATTTTAATGCATTAAAAATTATTTAAAAAATTCATAAAAAAACTTTAGCATGTGAAAGCTCTCCAAAATGTAGGTGAATGAGTTATTTGAGAAATGCTGGCTATCTGCAATACTTTCAGTGATAATAGGCATTTACTCATTTTGAGTAGGTGAGTAATTAGCTACGGATCTGAAAATTCACTAATTGAAAGCTCTCCAAAATGTAGGTGAATGAGTTATTTGAGAAATACTGGCTATCTGCAATACTTCTAGAGATAATTCGCATTTACTCATTTTGAGTAGGTGAGTAATTACCTACTGGTCTGGAACTTCACCATGTGAAAGCTCTCCCAAAAGTAGATGAATGAGTTATTTGATGAAAATTTTCATGTTTCAACAGAATACTCTTCTACTACCCCGCGGGTCCAAAATTCGCTCGAAATCGCTCTATCTCTGACAGTTTCAGAGATATTTGCCATTTTTCATTTTCCGCAAAAAATTCAAGCTGGCCGCCAAAAGTTGTAAAATTTGAAATTTTTCATATTGCAACCGAATACTCCTGTACTACCCTGCAGATCAAAAATTCACTTGAAATCGCTCTATCTCTTACCGTTTTCGAGATATTTGCACTTTTTGTATTTTGTGAAAAAACGGTCAAAGAAACCCCCACGACGGCCATCTTGTTTTTGTCCAGATATCCAAAATAATTCCCAAGTAAGCTTTGACCATGATGAACATATCCTGCAAATTTGGAAAGTGTACATTGCATGCCCTTTGATATACTGGGACAGCAAAAGTCCCTAAAAATTTGAATGAAACGGCCGTGGCGGCCATCTTGTTTTTGGAAACGAGGCCAAAAAAACTCGGAGGCAAGCTTTTGTACCATTGAACCTATTCTGCAAATTTGAGGCCTCTACTGCTAATACTTTTGGCTGCAGAGGGGTAACGAGAAATCATCTACACACTGCGGCGGCAGCGTACCCCCGCGAAAACCATGGTATAAATACCTCATGCTCAGGCGTTTGTTACAGGATATACGCCTGGCAATAATTCCTTAATAATGCCCTTGCCTAACGGCGCTCTGGCATTATTTGGAATTTTTCCCTGGCGTATGTCCTGTAACAAACGCCCTCACAATCGATATTTATTCCTACAATAAATGGTATAGTCATTGTACTGACACTGTGTAGTTGTAGGAATAAAAGATTTCAAATAACAAGTTTAAATCTGTATGACCAATGGAGTATATTTAAGATAAACCCAAATATCAAATTCAATGAATAAGTTATCAGCAGATTTTACCTTTCCAGTGCCAGAAAATGGTTAGATTTGGGAACTCAAAGTAGTACCTTGAGAATAGAATTGTTCAACTACTTTTTAATGTAACAGGTACTTTTATCACGAGTAATTCAACCAAATATGTAAAGTTATTAATTTATTATCATTGATAATAATATTTATACAAACACACAAATGCAGAACTGGTTACACTGTAAGAAAACTAATCCACTGGAATCACTAGAAGAAGTCTGCCATGTCTTGTTCTAAGAATCGTTTATAAATAGACATAAATTTTGCTATGAACGCCTCCAGGTGGTAGATTGCTTTCTGTCCAAGCTGTAGCCTGTGTTCATAGAAAGCAGCCATCTGTGTGACCTCTGACTTCAACTGGCCATCAATATTGTTCACAAGCTCTTGCAGTAATCCCTGTTGGTGGATAAAAAACCATATATAAACTTTTAATTCCCCCCCCCCCCCCCCCCCCCCCCCCCCCCCGCATAATTCATTTTTATGCACCCTTTTTGCACAAGTTTTTGCCTTACCCTGGGGGGTAATTTTTAATCTTGAAAACAAGTTAATGAAAATAGCCAAATATAACCTTTTAAACGTTATGGAGATAAATGACCAGTATAGATGTATAGACCTATTTACCTTCTCTAGCTGCACACTACCTAGAGTACCTCTCTTAAATAGTTTTTATTGCCTGGTGTAACTTTCACACTTGAACATGAGCTATCAGCTTGCCTCAGTTGTTACATAATTACCTTCATGATGATTTCTGCTGGGATACAATGTGTTAAAAGTTCATACAAGCGTCCCCTGACTTCCATCAACCTGGAAAAATAAAGAATATGTCAAACATCTTGCAAAATAATTGTATCCCCGGACGCAAGTCGGGGATACTTAGGATTCAGTACAGTCACGCCGCTGCCGCAGAGATTTCCTTTCGGACGCGAAAACTTAAAAAAATATTTTAGTTAAACCTTTCAAATTTGGTATGTGGGTATATATGGGCAATGCCACGAACGCTATTGTTTTGTAACGTTGACCTTCAATTTCAAGGTCACTGGTGACCTCTTAAAGGTCCGATTTTGGCCATTTTTTTCACATTTTGGCCCAGTTCTCATATACAGAAAGTTAGATCATCCTATGGCTGGTATATATAATACATATATATGTCCTCTGTAAACATGTAGAAATTATACCTTGAAGCTCTTCACTGAAGGTCATCCACAGACCGCCAAAGTACCTCACCGAGGCCATTTTTGGCCTGTGTGTAGAGAGGTTTCACCGTTACCGCTCTAACGAAAAAAATATTATAGCTATCCTTCTCAAATATGCAGGATATATTCATAACCATAAAATCTTGCCTGGGAATATTTTTGGCCTCATTTTGAAAAACAAGATGACCGCCACAGGCGTTTTTACTTTCAGCAAGGACTTTTGTTGGCCCTCTATAGCAAAGGGTCTAATAAGTAGAGATCTCAAATTTGCAGGATATGTTCCTCATTACAACATCTTGAATATTTTTGGCCTCATTTTGAAAAACAAGATGGCAGCCATGGGCGTTTCTTTGTCAGTCATGAAAAGTGCTTATATCTCCCTTATTATTGGTCTTAGAGCTTTGGGATGGTAAACCCAAATCATGGGCTGGGAATCTTCTAGTGTGGTCAGATTTGACCTTGGACCCCTCCTTCAAGGTCAAATGAAGATAGCCAAAGGTAAAAGTGCTTATAACTCGCTTATTAGTGGTCCTAGAGGTTTGGGATGGTAAACCAACCTATAGGAAATCATGGGCTGGGAATCTTTTGGTGTGGTCAGATTTGACCTTGGACCCCTCCTTCAATGTCAAACGAGAATAGCCAAACTTAAAACTGCTTATAACTCACTTATTATTGGTCGTACAGGTTTGGGATGGAAAACCGACTTATTGGAAATCATAGGCTGGGAATCTTCTGGTATGTTCAGATTTGATCTTGGACCCCTCCTTCAAGGTCAAACGAGGATCGCCAAACCTAAAAGTGCTTATAACTCGCTTATTATTGGTCCTAGAGGTTTGGGATGGTAAACCAATCTATAGGAAATCATGGGCTGGGAATCTTCTGGTGTGATCAGATTTGACCTTGGAGCCCTCCTTGAAGGTCGAATGTGGTCCTTGATATGTACAATGGTGCATCTTTCCCTTATCATTGGTCGTAGAGGCTTGGATGTGAAGATGACTTATGGGAAATCATGTGCCCCAAATTTCTGGTTTGGTTCAGATTTGACCTTCGACCTCTCCTTTAAGGTCGGACGTGGTCCTTGATACTTATATAATGACCTATATCTCCCTTTTTATTGGTCGCACCTTATAATTTGGCATACAGGTTTGGGATGTCAAGACAACTTACAGGAAACCATGTATCCCAATTCTTGTGGTGGGGTCAGATTTGAGCTTGGACCCCTCCTTGGAAGTCGCATTTAGTCCCTGATATCTATAGTGGCCTGTGTCTCACTTATAATAGGTTGTAGCTTTTTTGGTTGTGAAGACAACTTATAGGAAATAGTGTGCTTCGAATCATTTGGTGGGGTCATTATCATGGTGAACCCCTCATTTGAGCTTGAATGTGGTCCTTCATACTTATAATGGCCTATGTTTCCCTTATTTGTGGCCTTAGACATTTGAGATGTGAAGACAACTTATAAGAAATTATGTGCCCCAAATCTTTCAGTGGGGTCAAATTTGCCCTTGGGGCCCTCCTTCAGGGTTCAATATGGTCTTTCGCACTTACAATGGCTGGGATCTCCTTATTATTGTAACTACAGTGTCACGACATCTTACACGAAATCCTGTACCCTGAATCTTATACTGCTGGTGTAAAATAGATAAGTATATAAGGTCCATCATGACCCATCCAGCAAACATAATACTCTGTATGTCACGCCTCAACCATGTGCCGTCCGGGGATACACGCAATCTCTAGTTACTGTTTACATTTAGTTTTACATGGCCTTAAAAATAGCATCAGATAGGACTATACCCTACATTAACTAGAGGATCGCTCGCAAAAAAAAAAAGATAATGTTTTTGCATAGCAAAAACAAAGCGTCCCGAAAAGGATATAAAGGTGAGTGCTAAAGTATTAAGAAAATGCTTCGGTTCTAGCCTTATACTGTTGTGGCAACCAAAGTCAGCGCAGTCTGCTCTATCTAGCACGGTTTTCAAGATATAAGCATTTTTGTGTTTTGCAAAAAATTAAAAATGTCCGCTATATTTGGCGAGACAAAAATATTTTGAAAATTGGCATGGCTACTCTGCAGAGATACCCAGCAGGTCAAAAATTTTGTTGAGTTCGCTCCATATAGCACGGTTTTCGAGATATAAGCATTTTTGTGTTTTGCAAAAACTTCGAAAATTCAAAATGGCCACCATTTTTGGGGAGACAAAAATTTTTGTCAAGACCACTGCCGCGGTGTGTATCTCCCGCCGAGCATTAAAGCAGAAGAAATAGCTTTTCCGAGATATTCACAGTTTTTCATTTTTGTGTGTGAAAGCTCTTCCAAAAGTAGGTGAATGAGTTATTTGGCTATCTGCAATACTATTAAGAGATAATTCGCATTTACTCATTTTGAGTAGGTGAGTAATTAGCTATGGGTCTGAAACTTCACCATGTGAAAGCTCTCCCACAAGTAGATGAATGAGTATTTGATAAAAATTGGGTATCCGCAATACTTTTACAGATAATTAGCATTTACTCATTTTGAGTAGGTGAATAAATAGCTATGGGTCTGAAACTTCACAGAGTGAAAGCTCTCCCAAAAGTAGGTGAATGAGTTATTTGAGAAAAATTGGCTATCTGCAATACTTTTAGAGATAATTCACATTTACTCATTTTGAGTAGGTGAATAATTAGCTATGGGTCTGAAACTTCACCAAGTGAAAGCTCTCCCAAAAGTAGGTGAATGAGTTATTTGAGAAAAATTGGCTATCTGCAATACTTTTAGAGAGAATTAGCATTTACTCATTTTGAGTAGGTGAGTAATTAGCTATGGGTCTGAAACTTCACCAAGTGAAAGCTCTCCCAAAAGTAGGTGAATGATTCATTTGAGAAAAATTGGCTATCTGCAATACTTTTAGAGATAATTCGCATTTACTCATTTTGAGTAGGTGAGTAATTAGCTATGGGTCTGAAACATCACAGAGTGAAAGCACTCCCCAAAGAAGGTGAATGAGTTATTTGAGAAAAATTGGCTATCTGCAATACTTTTAGAGATAATTCGCATTTACTCATTTTGAGTAGGTGAGTAATTAGCTATGGGTCTGAAACTTCACCATGTGAAAGCTCTTCCAAAAGTAGGTGAATGAGTTATTTGAGAAAAATTGGCTATCTGCAATACTTTTAGAGATAATTAGCATTTACTCATTTTGAGTAGGTGAGCAATTAGCTATGGGTCTGAAACTTCACCAAGTGAAAGCTCTTTGGGATAGCTGCTCTGCAGAGATACCCTGAAGATCAAAAATTTCGTCGAAATCGCTCTATGTAGCACGGTTTTCGAAATATTAGCATTTTTGTGTTTTGCAATTTTTGCGCAAAAATTTGAAAATTCAAAATGGCCGCCATTTTGGCAAGACAAATGTTTTCGAGATATAAGCATTTTTATGTTTTGCAATTTTTGCGAAAAATTCAAAATGGCCGCCATTTTTGGTGAGACAAATTTTTTTTTTTCAAAATTGGGATAACTACTCTGCAGAGATACCCTGTGGGTCAAAAATTTCGTCGAAATCGCTCTATCTAGCACGGTTTTCGAGATATAAGCATTTTTGTGTTTTGCAATTTTTGCGAAAATTTTGAAAATTCAAAATGGCCGCCACTTTTGGCGAGACAAAAATTTTTTGAAAATTGGGAAAACTACTCAGCAGAGATATCCTGCGGGTCAAAAATTTCGTCGAAATTGCTCTATCTAGCACGGTTTTTGAGATACAAGCATTTTTGTGAAAATTTCGAAAATTCAAAATGGCCGCCATTTTGGGCGAGATAAAATTTTTTTGAAAATTGGGAAAACTACTCCGCAGAGATACCCCGTGGGTCAAAAATTTCGTCGAAATCGCTCTATCTAGCACGGTTTTCGAGATATAAGCATTTTTGTGTTTTCCTTATTTGGAAAATTCATAATGATTAATTAATCATTAATTACTCGGCCATTTTTGACCAATCAATGCCAAAATCTAATGATTTCCAGATTTTAATAGAATGAATGTATTTGCCAAGTTTCAGGTGAATTGATAAAATTCCTTTCAAGTTATCATCCGGACAAGCTTCCCCATCGAAAAAAGACATTTTTGGTCATGTGACCTCTCTGATTGGTTGAAGTGTCACTGCAGCATATTCAAAAAAATTCCCCAAGGCTACTGCCTAAACCTGCCAAATTTGAAAAGAATCCGGCTAACGCTTACAGAGTTATAAGGAAAACAAAATGCGGAGCCGGCGGAGCCTGAAGGTCTCCCATACACAAACAAGCGTCCCTTGCGGGACACTTAATGAATAGAATGATAGTAGTGACAAGCCATTTTTTTGTACTTATACAGTCAAGGTTATCACAGCAGGATCACAGGTCAACTAAAGGTTGCAATCGACACCAACCTATATGCCTGTCAAGCATGGTCTCTAAGATTAGGCCCGAACAAGATTTTAAAGGACAAGGTCAATTCAAGCTCACAGCACGGCACAGCACACCAACACCTCAATCTAAAATCCCTACTAAGAATCATATTCCTATGTCTTACGGTTCCAGATATATACCCCAGTCAAGGTTACTGTCATACCACTAAAAGGCTGGATGATTTTAGGCAAAACAAAGCCCTTTCGATTAATAATGACACAAAAGTTGTAATATTCTGAACAGTAATTTTATAAACAACATTTATTTCAAAGTATGAGACCCAAACATACATGTGCACTTTAATATGTAATTCAAGATTCACTATCATTTTTAATTGAAAATTTTATTAGTTAAATAAAAATTAAAGTTAGGTAAATTGGTATCAAACATATTTTATAGAGAATAAAATTTTCACTTAATACGAAAACTTGCTGAGAAATCCCTTTGATGTAGGAAGATTAAGAGGTGAGTGAAATTTAATCAATATTTAGTGTTGTCAAATGACTTATAACAGTGTTTCTGAGCTTGTATTCACAAAAGGGATCAAGCTCACATTGAGAGTGATAAAAATGCATCAAAATCAAGTTTGTATTCAACAAGAATATGAGCTAATTTTTAGCTCAACTTTTGGCCAAACATTGATCTGCCAATTATGTCCACCCCACTGGGGGGTGGACATATGAATTTTTGCCAAAAAAAATGGAAAAACACAAATTTAGTTCTATCTCCTTAACCGTGAAAGATAGAGTGATTTCGTCAAAAATTTTCGACCCACAGAGTATCTGAGAAATGTACTCTTGGCAATTTTCAAAAAAATTTTCCTCTCCCCAAAAATGGCGGCCATTTTGTATTTTCGAATTTTTGCCAAAAATGGAAAAACACAAATTTGCTTATCTCCTTAACTGTGCGAGATAGAGCGATTTCGTCGAAATTTTCGACTCACAGGGTATCTAAGCAGTGTACCCTTGGCAATTTTCAAAAAATTTTCCTGTTCCCACATATGGCGGCCATTTTGAATTTTTGTCAAAAATGGAAAAACACAAATTTGCTTATCTCCTCAACCGTGCGAGATAGAGCGATTTCGTCGAAATTTTCGACCCAACCAATGCAAAAAGGCATGAAGCTGAAATAATTTACATGTATACTAATAAATATTTAAGCACCATTGATATATTTTACAAATGAAACAGGGTCTTGTAAGACTACTGTACAATTTTTGCAAAAGGTTCATGGGGTGGAGATTACACATGATAATGTGTGTTCTTCTATGCTATCCTGTTTCTATTCATATGTCGCAGCTACTATTTAACAAGAGTAGAGTGCCCGTGAACGGGCACTGTGTCAGCTGACTGAATGTTTTTGATTTGTGATGGTGATAATGAGAGGAAAGCATAATTATCAGGGAAAGGGCTGTACAGAAATACAGTAAATGGTAACTGAACAGCATGTTCGAAAGATATTTCGAAGCTGACAGAAGAAAAGGACAAAAAAGTTGTGCCCTGCAAATGGTATTATGAAATAAAGTAACAAGGTAATTGTTTAAGGGTAAAAAGTAGGTTAAAAATATTTAAAGAAATACTATAAATGCAATATCCTCGTTCGACCATGAAGAAGGGGTCCAAAGGTCAAATCTGACCATACCAAAAGATTCCCAGCCAAAGAATTTAGGATGGTTTACCATCCCAAACCTCTCGGACCAATAATAAGTGAGTCATAGGCACTTTTTAAGTTTGGCTATCCTTGTTTGACCTTGAAGGAGGGGATCCAAGGTCAAATCCGACCACACAAAAAAATTCCCAGCCCATGATTTCCTGTAGCTTGTTTACCATCCCAAACTTGTAGGACCAATAATAAGCGAGTTCTAAGCAATTGTAAGTTTGGCTATCCTCAACTGCCCTTGAAGGAGGGGTCCCAGGTCAAATCTGACCACACCAAAAGAATCCCAGCCCATGATTTCCTATATGTTGGTTTACCATCCCAAACCTCCAAGACCAATAATACGCGAGTAAAAAGCACTTTAAGTTTGGCTATCTTCGTTTGACCTGGAAGGAGGGGTCTAAGGTCAAATCCGACCACACCAAAAGATTCCCAGCCCATGATTTTCTATAGGTTGGTTTTCCATTCGAAACCTCTAGGACCAATAATAAGTGAGTTATAAGCACTTTTAAGTTTGGCTATCCTCATTTGACCTTGAAGGAGGGGTCCATGGTGAAATCCGACCACACCAAAAAATTCCCAGCTCATGATTTTCTATAGGTTGGTTTTCATTCCAACCTCTGGGACCAATAATAAGCAAGTTATAAGCACTTTTATGTTTGGCTATCCTCATTTGACCTTGAAGGAGAGTTCCAAGGTCAAATCGGACCATATTAACAGATTCCCAGCCCATGATTTCCTACAGGTTGGATACAATGATTTACTCAACAGTGAGAACCTGAAAGAAGCTATTGCTCAGCTATCCCATGACATAGAGGTCTGCAATTTCACTATGTTATAGCTGACCAAAACGTCTGTGAATAACATATTTAACAAAATACTCTAAATGTAATAATTTTCAAGTTACAACTGATTTACTCAAGAGTGAGAACCTCAAAGTAACTATTACTCAGCTATGCAATGAGCTACATGTCTGAATTTTTGCTCTGTTATAGCTGACCTAAAAGTAGCTGAACAACATATTTAAGCAAAATACTGTAAATGCAATAGTTTTCAAGTTACAACTGATTTACTCAATAGTGAGAACCAGAAAATAGCTATTGCTCTGCTATGCCATGAGCTATAGGTCTGTAATTTCACTATGTTATAGCTAACCCAAAAGTAGGTGAACAATATATTTTAACAAAATACTCCAAATGCAATATTTTTCAAGTTATAGCTGATTTACTCAACAGTCAGTGCCTGAGAATAGCTATTGCTCAGTTGTGCCATGAGCTACAGGTCTGTAATTTCACTATGTTATAGCTGACCCAAAAGTAGCTGAATAACATATTTGCACAAATTTCTGTAAAGGCAATAGTTTTCCAATTACAACTGATTTACTCAACAGTGAGAACTTCAAAGTAGCTATTACTCAGCTATGCAATGAGCCACAGGTCTGGAACTTCACTATGTTATAGCTGACCCCAAAATAGGTGAATAACATATTGCAACAAAATACTCTAAATGCAATAGTTTTCAAGTTATAAGTGATTTACTCAACAGTGATAACCTAAAAGTAGCTATTACTCAGCTATGCCATGAGCTACAGGTCTGAAATTTTACTATGTTATAGCTGACCCAAAAGTAGCTGAATAACATATTTATACGAAATTCTCTAAATGCAATAGTTTTCAAATTACAAGTGATTTACTCAACATTGAGAACTTCAAAGTAGCTATTACTCAGCTATGCAATGAGTCACAGGTCTGGAACTTCACTATGTTATAGCTGACCCCAAAATAGGTGAATAACATATTGAAACAAAATACTCTAAATGCAATAATTTCCAAGTTATAAGTGATTTACTCAACAGTGATAACCTAAAAGTAGCTATTACTCAGCTATGCCATGAGCTACAGGTCTGAAATTTTACTATGTTATAGCTGACCCAAAAGTAGGTGAACAACATATTTAAGCAAAATACTCTAAATGCAATAGTTTTCAAGTTACAACTGATTTACTCAATAGTGATGACCTAAAAGTAGCTATTACTCAGCTATGCCATGAGCTACAGGTCTGAAATTTTACTATGTTATAGTTGACCCAAATGTAGCTGAATAACATATTTATACTAAATTCTCTAAATGCAATAGTTTTGCAATTACAACTGATTTACTCAATAGTGAGAACCTCAAAGTAGTTATTACTCAGCTATGCAATGAGCTACAGGTCTGAAATTTCACTATGTTATAGCTGACCCAAAAGTAGGTGAACAACATATTTAAGCAAAATACTGTAAATGCAATAGTTTTCAAGTTACAACTGATTTACTCAATAGTGATGACCTAAAAGTAGCTATTACTCAGCTATGCCATGAGCTACAGGTCTGAAATTTTACTATGTTATAGCTGACCCAAAAGTAGGTGAACAACATATTTAAGCAAAATATTGTAAATGCAATAGTTTTCAAGTTACAACTGATTTACTCAATAGTGATGACCTAAAAGTAGCTATTACTCAGCTATGCCATGAGCTACAGGTCTGAAATTTTACTATGTTATAGCTGACCCAAAAGTAGCTGAATAACATATTTATACGAAATTCTCTAAATGCAATAGTTTTCCAATTACAACTGATTTACTCAATAGTGAGAACTTCAAAGTAGCTATTACTCAGCTATGCAATGAGCCACAGATCTGAAACTTCACTATGTTATAGCTGATCCCAAAATAGGTGAATAACATATTGAAACAAAATACTCTAAATGCAATAATTTCCAAGTTATAAGTGATTTACTCAACAGTGATAACCTAAAAGTAGCTATTACTCAGCTATGCCATGAGCTACAGGTCTGAAATTTTACTATGTTATAGTTGACCCAAATGTAGCTGAATAACATATTTATACTAAATTCTCTAAATGCAATAGTTTTGCAATTACAACTGATTTACTCAATAGTGAGAACATCAAAGTAGTTATTACTCAGCTATGCAATGAGCTACAGGTCTGAAATTTCACTATGTTATAGCTGACCCAAAAGTAGGTGAACAACATATTTAAGCAAAATACTGTAAATGCAATAGTTTTCAAGTTACAACTGATTTACTCAATAGTGATGACCTAAAAGTAGCTATTACTCAGCTATGCCATGAGCTACAGGTCTGAAATTTTACTATGTTATAGCTGACCCAAAAGTAGGTGAACAACATATTTAAGCAAAATATTGTAAATGCAATAGTTTTCAAGTTACAACTGATTTACTCAATAGTGATGACCTAAAAGTAGCTATTACTCAGCTATGCCATGAGCTACAGGTCTGAAATTTTACTATGTTATAGCTGACCCAAAAGTAGCTGAATAACATATTTATACGAAATTCTCTAAATGCAATAGTTTTCCAATTACAACTGATTTACTCAATAGTGAGAACTTCAAAGTAGCTATTACTCAGCTATGCAATGAGCCACAGATCTGAAACTTCACTATGTTATAGCTGATCCCAAAATAGGTGAATAACATATTGAAACAAAATACTCTAAATGCAATAATTTCCAAGTTATAAGTGATTTACTCAACAGTGATAACCTAAAAGTAGCTATTACTCAGCTATGCCATGAGCTACAGGTCTGAAATTTTACTATGTTATAGCTGACCCAAAAGTAGGTGAACAACATATTTAAGCAAAATACTCTAAATGCAATAGTTTTCAAGTTACAACTGATTTACTCAATAGTGATGACCTAAAAGTAGCTATTACTCAGCTATGCCATGAGCTACAGGTCTGAAATTTTACTATGTTATAGTTGACCCAAATGTAGCTGAATAACATATTTATACTAAATTCTCTAAATGCAATAGTTTTGCAATTACAACTGATTTACTCAATAGTGAGAACCTCAAAGTAGTTATTACTCAGCTATGCAATGAGCTACAGGTCTGAAATTTCACTATGTTATAGCTGACCCAAAAGTAGGTGAACAACATATTAAAGCAAAATACTGTAAATGCAATAGTTTTCAAGTTACAACTGATTTACTCAATAGTGATGACCTTAAAGTAGCTATTACTCAGCTATGCCATGAGCTACAGGTCTGAAATTTTACTATGTTATAGCTGACCCAAAAGTAGGTGAACAACATATTTAAGCAAAATATTGTAAATGCAATAGTTTTCAAGTTACAACTGATTTACTCAATAGTGATGACCTAAAAGTAGCTATTAATCAGCTATGCCATGAGCTACAGGTCTGAAATTTTACTATGTTATAGCTGACCCAAAAGTAGCTGAATAACATATTTATACGAAATTCTCTAAATGCAATAGTTTTCCAATTACAACTGATTTACTCAATAGTGAGAACTTCAAAGTAGCTATTACTCAGCTATGCAATGAGCCACAGATCTGAAACTTCACTATGTTTTAGCTGATCCCAAAATAGGTGAATAACATATTGAAACAAAATACTCTAAATGCAATAGTTTCCAAGTTATAAGCCATTTACTCAACAGTGATAACCTAAAAGTAGCTATTACTCAGCTATGCCATGAGCTACAGGTCTGAAATTTTACTATGTTATAGCTGACCCAAAAGTAGCTGAATAACATATTTATACGAAATTCTCTAAATGCAATAGTTTTGAAGTTATAAGCGATTTACTCAACAGTGATAACGTAAAAGTAGCTATTACTCAGCTATGCCATGAGCTACAGGTCTAAAATTTTACTATGTTATAGCTGACCCAAAAGTAGCTGAATAACATATTTATACGAAATTCTCTAAATGCAATAGTTTTTAAGTTACAAGTGATTCTACTCATGATGGAAGTTACTGAAAAGCCCAAAAGTAGCTATTACCCACTTAGCTATTGAGACAGGCACCCAACTTACTCACCATATTGTAGCTATGAAAAAAGTAGCTGAATAACATATTTTAACAAAATGCTCTAGATGCAACAGTTTTCAAGTTATAAATGATTTTGTGCATGATTTCATGAATGTTAATGCATTAAAAATTCTTAAAAAAATTTATTAAAAAAAAAGTAAGACAGATCCAGGTCTCATACTCACACAAGAGAATCTACCTGTGGCCTAGTACATATATGCAAGATATGAGAGAAATCCCTGCAATAGTCACTGAGAAAATTGTGATTAAGTGTTGAAATTTTCACACTTTTGGTGGGGGTACCCCCCTTGTAATGTCTCTAGCAAACAGACGAACAGACAGATTTGCATGCCTTGAACAATTTTTCATCCTCGATAGATAAGGTATCTTTTAAAAAAAACAGCACGTCTCTAGGCCTTGTAGTTTTGGAGGAGAAGTTGTTCACGCGGACGCGTACGCCCACGCCGCAGAGTGACGACATAAGTCAGTCAGCTGACATAAAAATGGATTCTAAGGCTGAGTATTCTGCACTTGAGCTAAAATAAAATTAGGTTGACTTCGTGAATAGTAATTTAAGCCAAGGATTAGCTGAACCGTTTTCTGTAAACCTAAATCTGACTTTCTGGCTCTCCTTGATCCTTCCCTGGTAAATGAATAATGAATATCTGTAATTTTTATTTCAGATGTATTTCTGACTACTATGGGCGATTTATAAGTATTGGCACAATACCTTGGTTATCATTTTTATTCTATTTAACACTTGCACCTACTCACCTGGCAGGACTTTGCTGTTGTACAATCATAGTGGCCGTTTCCTTGAGATACAATTCCCAATCTGGTTCACTCACATCTTGATCCGTAGAAAAAGGATACCTTAAATGAAAATTCTGATTTTAACTTTCTTCATGTTTTAAACTTTTAATCATGTTTTCTGAAAAGTACAATTTCCTAATCTTGGATACCAAAAAAGTTTTTCCCCAACCACTAACAGGAAGTGAAGTTTATTGAAACAAAACATGGCAGTTCTTATCAAAAATATGTTAAAAACTACAAATATATGAGATAAAAGTGGGCAATTTCTGCAGATATAGAGCTTATTCAAATATTTGTGGTGTAAGTTTACAATTATACATAAAGTGTTGATACTGATATAGATCTTTGCACAATAATATCGGCAACCATGTCCCACAACAATAAATATTGCCAATATCAATTAACGATGTGCCACAATTATGTTACTGACAAGTAAATTGTAAACATTTAACTGTAATGTTGTTGGGCCTCTTTGGATAATCTAATTGAATTGTGATGAATAAAATTTGACTTTATTACAAACTGCAAAGTTACAGTTGAGATTTCAGTCCACTCACTGCTGTACTTTACAAGCTTCAACCATCAGCAAAGCTCTTCTCAGATTCCGTTCACTTTTTACAGCAATTTTTTCTGCGAGCTGTGTTGGTAAGTTTAGGCCTTCTTTTTTACAGGTATTTTGCAGAATCTGTGCAACCTGTAAAAATATAAATCAAATATGACTTATTGACACATTTTATAACAAGCATTCTGACGCATGCATTTATCTCCCGCCGTATAAATTAGATGTACTAAAGATAGTGGAACACAAATTTTCTTGTGAGATGGAGGCACATGTAGAAGTGACAACAAGTTTAATGTTTGATTGCAATACTTTTAAAGACAAAAGGCACTTACTCATTTTAGTAGCTATTACTCTGGCATCCAAAGAGCTAGAGTTCTGCAACTTTATTATGCAGCAGATCAACCCGAAGTAGGTGAAGGACATATTTAGAAGAAATTGCCTATCTGTAACACTTTTACACATAAAAGACATTTACTCATTTTAGTGGCTATTACTCTGCCATCCAAAGACCTACAGTTCTGCAACTTCACTATGTGGTAGATCGCCCAAAAGTAGGTGAAGGACTTACTTAGAAGAAATTGTCTATGTCCAATACTTTTAAAGATAAAAGACATTTACTCATTTAAGTACCTGTTACTCAGCTATGCAAAGAGCTACAGTTGTGCAACTTCACTATGTTGTAGATCACCCAATAGTAGGTGATTTAGAAGAAATTGCCTATCTGCAATACTTTTAGAGATAAAAGACATTTATTTATTTTAGCAGGTATATGACTCAGCTATGCAAAGAGCTATAGATGTGCAACTTAACTATGTGGTAGATCACCCAAAAGGTGAATCAGTTATTGAGAAGAATTTGACTTTTCATAACACTTTTAGAGACAAAAGGCATTTACTCATTTTAGTAGCTATTACTCTGGCATCCAAAGAGCTACAGTTCTGCAACTTTGTTATGCAGTAGATCAACCCAAAGTAGGTGAAGACATATTTAGAAGAAATTGCCTATCTGTAACACTTTTACAGATAAAAGACATTTACTCATCTTAGTGGCTATTACTCTGCCATCCAAAGAGCTACAGTTATGCAACTTCACTATGTGGTAGATCGCCCAAAAGTAGGTGAAGGACTTACTTAGAAGAAATTGTCTATGTCCAATACTTTTAAAGATAAAAGACATTAATTACTCATTTAAGTACCTGTTACTCAGCTATGCAAAGAGCTACAGTTGTGCAACTTCACTATGTTGTAGATCACCCAATAGTAGGTGAAAAACTTATTTAGAAGAAATTGCCTATCTGCAATACTTTTAGAGATAAAAGACATTTATTCATTTTAGCAGGTATATGACTCAGCTATGCAAAGAGCTATAGATGTGCAACTTCACTATGTGGTAGATCACCCAAAAGGTGAATCAGTTATTGAGAAGAATTTGACTTTTCATAACACTTTTAGAGATAAAAGATATTTAATCATTTTAGTAGCTGTTACTCAGCTATGGAAAGAGCTACAGTTCTGCAACTTAACTATGTGGTAGATCACCCAAAAGTAGGTGAATGACTTATTTAGAAGAAATTAAGTATATGCAATACTTTTACAGATTTACATTTATTCATTTTAGTAGCTATGACTGAGCTATGCAAAGAGCTATAGATCTGAAACTTCACTATTAGGTAGATCACCCAAAAGTAGGTGAATGACTTATTTAGAAGAAATTGTCTATCTGTAATACTTTTAGAGATAAAAGACATTTACTCATTTTAGTAGCTATGACTGAGCTATGCAAAGAGCTATAGATCTGAAACTTCACTGTGTGGTAGATCAGCCAAAAGTAGGTGAATGACTTATTTAGAAGAAATTGCCTACCTGTAATACTTTTAGAGATAAAA
Source organism: Sabellastarte sp. h YS-2021 (assembly GCA_964017235.1). Classification (NCBI taxonomy): domain Eukaryota; kingdom Metazoa; phylum Annelida; class Polychaeta; order Sabellida; family Sabellidae; genus Sabellastarte; species Sabellastarte sp. h YS-2021. The sequence goes on from OZ024927.1 coordinate 60,296,167, forward strand.
GACATTTACTCATTTTAGTAGCTATTACTCAGCTATCCAGAGCTACAGTTCTGCAACTTCACTATGTGGTAGATCAGCCAAAAGTAGGTGAATGACTTATTTAAAAGAAATTGCCTACCTGTAATACTTTTACAGATAAAAGACATTTACTCATTTTAGTAGCTATTACTCAGCTATCCAAAGAGCTACAGTTCTGCAACTTAACTATGTGGTAGATCACCCAAAAGTAGGTGAATGACTTATTTAGAAGAAATTGCGTGCATGCAATACTTTTACAGATAAAAGGCTATATGATAGTTTACCAAAAACTAAATGAATAATATGTTGAAAGATTTAACTGTAATACTTTTGAAGATATTTGACATTTACTTATGTTGTTATTTTGCTACAAATAAGAAAATAGCTATTACTCACTTATGGCATGCAATAGAACCCCAAACTATATGCCATCTTATAGTTAAGGACAAAGTAGCTGAACAACATATTTTAGGAAAATACTGTAACTGCAATAGTTTTGCAGTTACAATGGATTTACTCAACAGTCACAATTTCAAAGTAGCTATTACTCAGCTATCCAATGTGCAACAGGTCTGAAACTTTACTATGTGATTATTATAGCTTATCAAAAAGTAGATGAATAACTTATTTGAAAAGAATTCCCTAATTTTAATACTTTTGAAGATATTTGACATTTACTTATGTCATTATTTTACTTCAAATAAGGAAATAGCTATTACTCACTTATGGCATGCAATAGAACCCCAAACTATATGCTATCTTATAGTTAAGGAAAGTAGCTGAATAACATATTTTAGGAAAATACTGTAACTGCAATAGTTTTGGAGTTACAATGGATTTACTCAACTGTAGAATTTCAAAGTAGGTATTACTCAGCTATCCAATGTGTAACAGATATGAAACTTTACTATGTGATAGCTTATCAAAAAGTAGATGAATAACATATTTGAAAAGAATTCCCTAACTTTAATACTTTTGAAGATATTTGACATTTACTTAGGTCATTATTTTGCTACAAATAAGAAAATAGCTATTACTCACTTATGGCATGCAATGGGACCCCAAACTATGTACCATCTTATAGCTAAGGACAAAGTAGCTGAACAACATATTTGAAGAAAAAGCTGTAACTGCAATAGTTTTTGAGTTATGAGCCCTTTACTCAAAGTAGCTAAGATTGTTATTACTCACTTATCTTTAGGCCTAAGTCCATAAAACCCCCCAAAAATTTCAAGGGCGTAAAAATTCATTGGGACAATTAATTTACAAAAAATCTGTAGCTGTAGTAGTTTTGGAGAAATCTGTGCGACTAACTAACGCACGCACGCACGCGGCATCATTTCATAATCTCCCTCCCGGGCTAAAGCCCGGCGGGAGATAATAAGAGGGTCAAAGATGCCCCAAAAAGCGGGTTGTGCAGGCAGCAATAAGGTTAGTGACTGCTGTAATTAAATTTAGAAACACGGAAAGAAATGTTAGGTCAGCCAGTTAAGGTGAATGTGTTAGGCATGCTAAGAAATGTAAAACTTGTAATCTAGGTTCCATAATTGTATCTATGCTATAAACGGACAAACGAAAGGACGGAATTACACCAACTTCAAAAGCAACTTAGCTATGATGGTGATTTATCTCCCTGTCAAGTTTGAATTCGATTGGACAAAGCGTTTTAGAGTTAGAGTCCGGAAACGGAAATGTTGACGCACAAACGAACGGACGGAATTACACCAATTTTGAAAGGAACCTAGCAATGATGGTGATCTATCTCCCTGTCAAATTTGAATTCGATTGGACAAAGCATTTTCAAGTTAGAGTCCAGAAACAGAAATGTTGACGAACAGATAAACGGACAAGCTAAAGAATGGAATTAAGCCAATTTTGAAAGGAACCTAGCTGTGATGGTGATCTATCTCCCTGTCAAGTTTGAATTCAATTGGGCAAACCGTTTTCGAGTTAGAGTCCGGAAACAAAAATGTTGACGGACAAACGGACCAAAAAACAGACAAACAAACAGACGGAATTACACCAATTTCGAAAGGAACCTAGCTATGATGGTGATCTATCTCCCTGTCAAGTTTGAATTTGATTGGACAAACCGTTTTTGAGTTAGAGTCCGGAAACAGAAATATTGATGGACAAACGAACGGGCGGAATTACACCAATTTTCGAAAGGAACCTAGCTATGATGGTGATCTATCTCCCTGTCAAGTTTGAATTCGATTGGACAAACCGTTTTTGAGTTAGAGTCCGGAAACGAAAATGTAGACGGACGACGCACACATCAATCTAATAGGCAGGTTGGTCACATGCAACCCGCCTAAAAATATCTGTCAGACCCTGTTAGGCCTTGTAACAACTTATTTTGTATCAACGACTTATTTTGTATTATCTGACTTATTTTGTATCAATTTTTGACTTATTTCGTATTACCGACTTATTTTGTAGCAAAATTGCCTTATTTTGTATTACTTGGCCGACTTATTTCGTACCAACAGCTGACTTAATATGTTACAAAACGGTGCGCAGAATTTTGGCAAGATTTCAGGGTGATCCAAATAAGTCGATAATACAAAATAAGCTGCTCTATAGACAACTTGTTTTGTATCACTGACTTATTTTGTAGTAATTTCAATTTACCTTTTATAGTGGCTTGTCTCCATCAAAGGATGGACTCAAAGGAATTTAATCCTTACTGGATTCAATCTTGTAGTCCATTTACCATTCGCCTGATAGTAATTCTTATTTACAGCACTAACATTCAACAGAGATATAGTTAATTAGACTAGTCAGTAGTATATTGAAAATTATATCTGTATCTGTAAATGAACTTGAGTTTGGTGTTAAATCTTGGACTGGAATATATTTGTGGAAGTATAAATCCCCTTGTTGAGTCAGATAAAGTTTACATAGAGCTCAGATTTGGTTTATCGATAGTAACACTAGAATAACAAGACCACTGCCGCGGTATGTATCTCCCGCCGAGTACCGCAGGGGAAGAAATACTACATTGAAATTTTTCCCCTTTGCATAGGACACTGTTATACCATCCTGCAGGTCGAAAATTCGCTTGAAATCGCTCTATCTGTTACGCTTTTCGAGATATTGACACTTTTCCATTTTCAGCAAAAATCCAAGATGGCCGCCGAAAGTGGCGAAAAATGAAATTTTTCCCCTTTGGACAGGACACTCTTGTATCACCCTGCGGGTCAAAAATTCGCTCGAAATCGCTCGATCTCTTACGGTTTTCGAGATATTGACACTTTTTCATTTTCCGCAAAAATCTAAGATGGCCGCCAAAAGTGGCGAAAATTGAAATTTTCCCCCTTTGCACAGGAGACTCTTGTACCACCTGCAGGTCAAAAATTTGCTCGAAATCGCTCTATCTCTTACGGTTTTCGAGATATTGACACTTTTTCATTTTCCGCAAAAATCTAAGATGGCCGCCAAAAGTGGCGAAAATTGAAATTTTCCCCCTTTGCACAGGAGACTCTTGTACCACCTGCAGGTCAAAAATTTGCTCGAAATCGCTCTATCTCTTATGGTTTTCGAGATATTGACACTTTTCTATTTTCCGCAAAAATCCAAAATGGCCACCAAAAGTGGCGAAAATCGATATTTTTCCCTTTTGCACAGGACACTCTTGTGCTACCCTTCTGGTCAAAAATTCGCTTGAAATCGCTCTATCTCTTACGGTTTTAGAGATATTCACACTTTTCCATTTCCCGCAAAAATCCAAGATGGCTGCCAAAAGTGGTGAAAATTGAAATTTTACCCCTTTGCACAGGACATTCTTGTACTACCTTGCAGGTCAAAAATTCGCTCGAAATCGCTTTATCTCTTGTGGTTTTCGAGATATTCACACTTTTTCATTTTTTTCCGCTAAAATCCAAGATGGCCGCCAAAAGTGGCGAAAATTGAAATCTTTCCCCTTTGCATAGGAAACTTTTGTACTACCCTGAAGGTCTAAATGCAATAGTTTTCAAGTTACAAGTGATTTCACTCATGATGGAAGTTAGTGAAAAATCCAAAAGTAGCTATTACTCACTTATCTATTGAGATAGACAACCAAGTTACTCACCATGTTGTTGCTGTGGGAAAAAGTAGGTGAATACCATATTTTAACAAAATGCTCTAAATACAATACTTTTGAAGTTATAATCGATTTAGTGCATGATTTCATTAATTTTAAAGCATTAAAAATTATTTTAATAATTCATAAAAAAACTTTAGCATGTGAAATATCTCCAAAATGTAGGTGAATGAGTTATTTGAGAAATACTGGCTATCTGCAATACTTTTAGTGATAATAGGCAATTACTCATTTTGAGTAGGTGAGTAATTAGATACGGATCTGAAAATTCACTAATTGAAAGTTCTCCCAAAATGTAGGTGAAGTGAGTTATTTAAAAAATACTGGCAATCTGCAATACTTTTAGAGATAATTCGCATTTACTCATTTTGAGTAGGTGAGTAATTACCTACAGGTTTGGAACTTCACCATGTGAAAGCTCTTCCAAAAGTAGATGAATGAGTTATTTGATAAAAATTGGGTACCCACAATACTTTTAGAGATGATTAGCATTTACTCATTTTGAGTAGGTGAGTAAATACCTACGGGTCTGAAACTTCACCATGTGAAAGCTCTTTCAAAAGTAGATGAATGAGTTATTTGAGAAAAATTGGCTATCTGCAATACTTTTAGAGATAATTCTCATTTACTCATTTTGAGTAGGTGAGTAATTAGCTATGGGTCTGAAACTTCACCATGTGACAGCTCTTCCAAAAGTAGATGAATGAGTTATTTGAGAAAAATTGACTATCTGCAATACTCTTAGAGATAATTCGCATTTACTCATTTTGAGTAGGTGAGTAATTAGCTACAGGTCTGAAACTTTGCCATGTGAAAGCTCTTCCAAAGTAGATGAATGAGTTATTTGAGAAAAATTGGCTATCTGCAATACTTTTAGAGAGAATTTGCATTTACTCATTTTGAGTAGGCGAGTAAGTAGCTATGGGTCTGAAACTTCACAATGTGAAAGCTCTTCCAAAAGTAGATGAATGAGTTATTTGAGAAAAATTGGCTATCTGCAATACTTTTAGAGATAATTAGTATTTACTCATTTTGAGCGGGTGAGACATTAGCTACAGGTCTGAAACTTCACCAAGTGAAAGCTCTCCCAAAAGTAGATGAATGAGTTATTTGAGAAAAATTGGCTATCTCCTATACTTTTAGAGATAATTCGCATTTACTCATTTTGAGTAGGTGAGAAATTAGCTATGGGTCTGAAACTTCACCATGTGAAAGCTCTTCCAAAAGTAGATGAATGAGTTATTTGAGAAAAATTGGCTATCTGCAATACTTTTAGAGATAATTCGCATTTACTCATTTTGAGTAGGTGAGTAATTAGCTACGGGTCTGAAACTTCACCAAGTGAAAGCTCTCCCAAAAGTAGGTGAATGAGTTATTTGAGAAAAATTGGCTATCTGCAATACTTTTAGAGATAATTCGCATTTACTCATTTTGAGTAGGCGAGTAATTAGCTATGGGTCTGAAACTTCACCATGTAAAAGCTCTTCCAAAAGTAAATGAATGAGTTATTTGAGAAAAATTGGCTATCTGCAATACTTTTCGAGATATTTAGCATTTACTCATTTTGAGTAGGTGAGAAATTAGCTACAGGTCGGACACTTCACCAAGTGAAAGCTCTCCCAAAAGTAGATGAATGAGTTATTTGAGAAAAATTGGCTATCTGCAATACTTTTAGAGATAATTAGCATTTACTCATTTTGAGTAGGTGAGTAATTAGCTATGGGTCTGAAACTTCACCAAGTGAAAGCTCTTCCAAAAGTAGGTGAATGAGTTATTTGAGAAAAATTGGCTATCTGCAATACTTTTAGAGATAATTCGCATTTACTCATTTTGAGTAGGTGAGTAATTAGCTATGGGTCTGAAACTTCACCATGTGAAAGCTCTTCCAAAAGTAGATGAATGAGTTATTTGAGAAAAATTGGCTATCTGCAATACTTTTAGAGATAATTTGCATTTACTCATTTTGAGTAGGTGAGTAATTAGCTACGGGCGTGAAACTTCACCAAGTGAAAGCTCTCCCAAAAGTAGATGAATGACTTATTTGAGAAAAATTGGGTATCTGCAATTCTTTTAGAGATAATTCGCATTTACTCATTTTGAGTAGGTGAGTAATTACCTACTGGTCTGAAACTTCACCAAGTGAAAGCTCTCCCAAAAGTAGATGAATGAGTTATTTGAGAAAAATTGGCTATCTGCAATACTTTTAGAGATAATTAGCATTTACTCATTTTGAGTAGGTGAGTAATTAGCTACGGGTCTGAAACTTCACCAAGTGAAAGCTCTCCCAAAAGTAGGTGAATGAGTTATTTGAGAAAAATTGGCTATCTGCAATACTTTTAGAGAGAATTCGCATTTACTCATTTTGAGTAGGTGAGTAATTAGCTATGGGTCTGAAACTTCACCATGTGAAAGCTCTTCCAAAAGTAGATGAATGAGTTATTTGAGAAAAATTGGCTATTTGCAATACTTTTAGAGATAATTCGCATTTACTCATTTTGAGTAGGCGAGTAATTAGCTATGGGTTTGAAACTTCACCATGTGAAAGCTCTTCCAAAAGTAAATGAATGAGTTATTTGAGAAAAATTGGCTATCTGCAATACTTTTCGAGATATTTAGCATTTACTCATTTTGAGTAGGCGAGTAATTAGCTATGGGTTTGAAACTTCACCATGTGAAAGCTCTTCCAAAAGTAAATGAATGAGTTATTTGAGAAAAATTGGCTATCTGCAATACTTTTCGAGATATTTAGCATTTACTCATTTTGAGTAGGTGAGAAATTAGCTACAGGTCGGACACTTCACCAAGTGAAAGCTCTCCCAAAAGTAGATGAATGAGTTATTTGAGAAAAATTGGCTATCTGCAATACTTTTAGAGATAATTAGCATTTACTCATTTTGAGTAGGTGAGTAATTAGCTATGGGTCTGAAACTTCACCAAGTGAAAGCTCTTCCAAAAGTAGGTGAATGAGTTATTTGAGAAAAATTGGCTATCTGCAATACTTTTAGAGATAATTCGCATTTACTCATTTTGAGTAGGTGAGTAATTAGCTATGGGTCTGAAACTTCACCATGTGAAAGCTCTTCCAAAAGTAGATGAATGAGTTATTTGAGAAAAATTGGCTATCTACAATACTTTTAGAGATAATTAGCATTTACTCATTTTGAGTAGGTGAGTAATTACCTACGGGTCTGAAACTTCACCAAGTGAAAGCTCTCCCAAAAGTAGATGAATGAGTTATTTGAGAAAAATTGGCTATCTGCAATACTTTTAGAGAGAATTCGCATTTACTCATTTTGAGTAGGTGAGTAATTAGCTATGGGTCTGAAACTTCACCATGTGAAAGCTCTCCCAAAAGTAGATGAATGAGTTATTTGAGAAAAATTGGCTATCTGCAATACTTTTAGAGATAATTTGCATTTACTCATTTTGAGTAGGTGAGTAATTAGCTACGGGCGTGAAACTTCACCAAGTGAAAGCTCTCCCAAAAGTAGATGAATGACTTATTTGAGAAAAATTGGGTATCTGCAATTCTTTTAGAGATAATTCGCATTTACTCATTTTGAGTAGGTGAGTAATTACCTACTGGTCTGAAACTTCACCAAGTGAAAGCTCTCCCAAAAGTAGATGAATGAGTTATTTGAGAAAAATTGGCTATCTGCAATACTTTTAGAGATAATTAGCATTTACTCATTTTGAGTAGGTGAGTAATTAGCTACGGGTCTGAAACTTCACCAAGTGAAAGCTCTTCCAAAAGTAGGTGAATGAGTTATTTGAGAAAAATTGGCTATCTGCAATACTTTTAGAGAGAATTCGCATTTACTCATTTTGAGTAGGTGAGTAATTAGCTATGGGTCTGAAACTTCACCATGTGAAAGCTCTTCCAAAAGTAGATGAATGAGTTATTTGAGAAAAATTGGCTATCTACAATACTTTTAGAGATAATTAGCATTTACTCATTTTGAGTAGGCGAGTAATTAGCTACGGGTCTGAAACTTCACCAAGTGAAAGCTCTCCCAAAAGTAGGTGAATGAGTTATTTGAGAAAAATTGGCTATCTGCAATACTTTTAGAGAGAATTCGCATTTACTCATTTTGAGTAGGTGAGTAATTAGCTATGGGTCTGAAACTTCACCATGTGAAAGCTCTTCCAAAAGTAAATGAATGAGTTATTTGAGAAAAATTGGCTATCTGCAATACTTTTAGAGATAATTCGCATTTACTCATTTTGAGTAGGCGAGTAATTAGCTATGGGTCTGAAACTTCACCATGTGAAAGCTCTTCCAAAAGTAAATGAATGAGTTATTTGAGAAAAATTGGCTATCTGCAATACTTTTCGAGATATTTAGCATTTACTCATTTTGAGTAGGTGAGAAATTAGCTACAGGTCTGACACTTCACCAAGTGGAAGCTCTCGCAAAAGTAGGTGAATGAGTTATTTGAGAAAAATTGGCTATCTTCTATACTTTTAGAGATAATTCGCATTTACTCATTTTGAGTAGGTGAGAAATTAGCTAGGGGTCTGAAACCTCACTAAGTGAAAGCTCTTCCAAAAGTATATGAATGAGTTATTTGAGAAAAATTGGCTATCTGCAATACTTTTAGACATAATTAGCATTTACTCATTTTGAGTAGGTGAGTAACTAGCTACGCGTCTGAAACTTAACCAAGTGAAAGCTCTCCCAAAAGTAGGTGAACGAGTTATTTGAGAAAAATTGGCTACCTGCAATACTTTTAGAGATAATTCGCATTTACTCATTTTGAGGAGGTGAGTAAGTAGGCCAAAGTTCACCAAACCATTTTCCCCTTAGCATAGGATAATCTAGTACTACCCTGTGGTTCAAAAATTTGCTCAAAATTTCTCTATCTCTTACAGTTTGAGAGATATTTCTGATTTTTCACATTTTCACTAAAAGTAGCAATAAAGTAGCCATTACTCACTTGTACATTGAGCAACAGTTGTGAAACTTAAATATGTTACAGTTCACAAAAAAGTACATGAACAACATATTTGAGAGAAATTGTGTAGCTGCAATACTTTTGAAGATATAAGCCATTTACTCATTATGGTTATCATTAAAAATTGAAAAAGTAGCTATTACTCACTTAGCTATGGAGATACACTTCCAAATTACTGACCATGTTGTAGCTGTGGAGAAAGTAGCTGAACATCATATTGGAACAAAATTGTGTAGCTGCAATACTTTTGAAGATATAAGCCATTTACTCATTATGGTTATCATTAAAAATTGAAAAAGTAGCTATTACTCACTTAGCTATAGAGATACACTTCCAAACCACTGGCCATGTTGTAGCAGTGGAGAAAGTAGCTGAACAACATATTGGAACAAAATTGTGTAGCTGCAATACTTTTGAAGATATAAGCCATTTACTCATTATGGTTATCATTAAAAACTGAAAAAGTAGCTATTACTCACTTAGCTACGGAGATACACTTCCAAACTACTGACCATGTTGTAGCAGAGGAGAAAGTAGCCGAACAACATATTGGAACAAAATTGTGTAGCTGCAATACTTTTGAAGATATAAGCCATTTACTCATTATGGTTATCATTAAAAATTGAAAAAGTAGCTATTACTCACTTAGCTATGGAGATACACTTGCAAACTACTGACCATGTTGTAGTTGTGGAGAAAGTAGCTGAACAACGTATTGGAACAAAATTGTGTAGCTGCAATACTTATGAAGATATAAGCCATTTACTCATTATGGTTATAATTAACAAGAGGGTCAGAGGTGCCCCAAAAGGCGGGTTGCGCACACAGGAAACAAGGTTAGCAACTGCTCTCATTAAATTTAGGAACAAGGAAAGAAATGTTAGGTTACCCACTTAAGGTAAATGTGTTCGACGTGCTAAGAAATGTAATACTTCTAATCTAAGTTACATTATTGCATCTATACTATAATAAATATAGAACTAAAACTAAGTAAATGAAGACCATTAATTTACCACTTATTTTCACCAGAAATTGAAATATCCACAGATGATCTAGTTGTAAGGTTTCTGTTTGTAAGAACTAAGAATGAAACTCACCAGGTCCAACTTGTGGCTTCTATTCTTTTGTGTACTAATCTTTTTGTTGCAGTCTCTCACAAGAAGGCGTCTTTTTACCCTGGCATATACAGATCATGTCACTCTTTTGATGCGCTGATGTTGTTCCTTTAAAAATCTTGTTGTCACAGTTATGTTTTTTTACACTGTACATTGATTCTTGGCTGTGTTTACTGTCCTCCAGGATTATGTTCCATCACAGTCTTAGATGAATTTTGCTTTTTGACATTTGCTTCTTTTTTGGTTTTTCATTCACTGCTCCTATTACATATGCGATTGGACAAACGGACGAAAAACAGACAAATGAACGGACGGAATTTCACCAATATCGAAAGGAACCTACCTATGATGGAGATCTATCTCCCTATCAAGTTTGAATTCGATTGGTCAAACCGTTTTCAAGTTAGAGTCCGGAAACGAAAATGTGGACAAACAGACGGATGGACAGACATACGGACGAAAAACGGACAAACGAACGGACAGAATTTCACCAATATCGAAAGGAACCTAGCTATCATGTTGATCTATGTCCCTGTCAAGTTTGAATTTGATTGGTCAAACCGTTTTCAAGTTAGAGTCCGGAAATGGAAAATGTGGACGGACAGACGGACGTCGGACACATCAATCTAATAGGCGGGTTGGTTACACGCAACCCGCCTAAAAACGAACAAATGGACAAACAGATGGATGGACAGACAAACGGACGAAAAACGGACAAACGAACACACGGAATTTCACCAATTTCGAAAGGAACCTAGCTATGATGGTGATCTATCTCCCTGTGAAGTTTGAATTTGATTGGTCAAACCGTTTTAAAGTTAGAGTCCGGAAACGAAAATGTGGACAAACAGATGGATGGACAGACAAACGGACGAAAAACGGACAAACGAACACACAGAATTTCACCAATTTCGAAAGGAACCTAGCTATGATGGTGATCTATCTCCCTGTGAAGTTTGAATTTGATTGGTCAAACCGTTTTAAAGTTAGAGTCCGGAAACGAAAATGTGGACAAACAGATGGATGGACAGACAAACGGACGAAAAACGGACAAATGAACACACGGAATTTCACCAATTTCGAAAGGAACCTAGCTATGATGGTGATCTATCTCCCTGTGAAGTTTGAATTTGATTGGTCAAACCGTTTTAAAGTTAGAGTCCGGAAACGAAAAATGTGGACGGACAGACGGACGTCGGACACATCAATCTAATAGGCGGGTTGGTTACACGCAACCCGCCTAAAAATTGACAAAGTAGCTATTACTCACTTAGCTATGGAGATACACTTCCAAACTACTGACCATGTTGTAGCTGTGGAGAAAGTAGCTGAACAACATATTAGAACAAAATACTGTAAATGCAATAGTTTCAGAGTTATAAGCCATATAATTATATTAGCTAAAATAGCTATTACTCACTCAAAAGTAGGCCAAAGTTCACCAAACCCCAAAAATATTGAAGAGCAAAAAAATTCATTAGGACTTGTGATTTACCAAAAATGTGTAACTGTAGTAGTTTCAGAGAAAACTGCGTGACACACGCACGCACGCACGCACTCACGCACGCACGCACGCACATGGTGCAAATTATAATCTCCCTCCGGCGAGCCGGGCGGGAGATAAAAAGGTTAAAATGCTGCAACTGGTTGCAACAAACATGTTGTTTCCCAATAAAAAATAGCATCAGAGATGGCCAGATCCCACAACCTTGGGAAAATCAATGAACTCAATGAGATTAGATGTTAAAATATACACTTCGTACACTCAAGAAACATCTGCCTAAATATTATATTCATGGTCTACATTACAGAGTAAAAGTTATAGGGAGCATTGATGTAAGACTATGAAATTGAACAATATACCTGTCCCCCGGCCAATGTTCATGTGAAGTATCAACCTTTTAAACACTATAAAGGTCAGCAGTGCTATGACAAGCTCAAAGGTCAACATGTTACACTGCACATTGCTAACCTATACTTCCTAACCAACCAAGTATCAACATCCTACACCTTACAGGTTGAAAGATTTGGGCGGTATAAGATTTTAAAGATCAAAGTCACTACGGCAAGGTCAAATCAAGGTCATACTATGATGCTGCACACCTACACCCCTTAACCAATGTCTCTGAATGTCTCTATCAAGGTTCAACATCCTACCCATTATGGTTTATGAGATACAGCAGGGATGAGTTATTACTAAAGCCAGCCTGTCCCCTTGGCTGAGAGACCGCCCAACTGCCCAGCCTGACACCAATACCTGCACAGCGTAAAAGCTACATATGTCCCAAATACTGTTTTGCAAAATGTCCAATTCTATAGACAACAGGCAAATGGCAATCACATGTCAGCTCAGCATTATTCAATAGAATATAGAGAAGATGGCAAATGTGTTTATCCATTGGTAGCATTAAGCATTTTTTATGTATCAGAAAGAAAACACTGTGTATCATTTTTAATAACCAAAATCTTTGCAATACCAAAATTTCAGGGATAAATAAAATTTTTCCAATTCTTATGTCCTAATTACCATTGTAAGAAGTCCTTGTTCTACAAAATTATCATGAAAATTACATGAAAAGGATGAAAAAATAATGTCAAGTTTGGCACATTGATCATCATTCCAAAAGATTGCTATGTCTTTTTTAACATATTGCACCTATTGTAGTTTTTGAGATGTCCAAGGATCTTCAATTTGCAATAGGAATGGCTACACATCCAAGGAAAATTGCATGTCCTTTCATGGAATGGCTAATAAGAGGCAAATATTTGAAAATTATAACACATTGGATGTATTTTCTAACTTATGATCTATGTTTTAGTGTAATCTATGCCAAAGTGTTAATGTAACATTAAAATTAGTGTTCTCAAAATACTCTTTTTGGTGGGACCGGGTAGGTATGGATCTCAGCGGGCGGGTACCCGGGTACTCGCGCCAATGGGCGATAATAGGAGATTCTACAAAAATCTCCACATTTACAAACTTAAAACTTACATAAATAATAGGATCCAACCATTTGCTTTATATCTCGTCGGCCACGTTTTTTGCATTCAAAACAGTACGACACAGAAGAAATGTTAACCAAGAAAAGATTTCTGTACATTCAAAACACGGTTGTTTATTGCAGTGTCCATAAAAGTGGGGTCACATGACCTGTCAGTAAAGCATTCACTGTTGCTCGAATGTAGTTTCGGAATTGAAACTTTATTTTTTTTCAGGCAGGTATATGAACTTTATTAATGCTAAATTATGAACTACTGTTTAAAGATATCATACTTTTATTTATTTAAGGTGTGCATGTCACTATACAGACAATATACACAATATTTCATGTACTCGGAATTATATAACTGTGTTAATATACTGACGATTTTCAAAGGGTATCGGCATTTGACAATGCATAAACAACCAAAATAAAAGACAAATTAAATACTATAAATGGTGTACAAGGGTGAGAAAACATTACTCTTGTGCATTTTAATTAAATAGTTTAATTTTAGGTGAATTTATGAAGTCGAGATATGTCTGTACTCGTCAGCAAAAGTGGGCGATATTGACAGTAGTTTCGGGTACTCGGGTATGTGATTTCGGATTCGGGTAAATATTCAGGGTTCGGGTACCCGGATATCCGGATACCCGTTGAGATCACTAATTAAAATAATAAATAAAGAGTTCCACAGTTTTAAAAACAAAATTCCTTACACAGTTTGGAGTTTTATAACGTGATAATACAAAATAAGTCAGTGATACAAAATAAGTGGTCTATATTGCAGCTTATTTTGTAATATCAACTTATTTTGTATCAATGTCAGTGCTGAAAATAAGAATTACTATCAGGCGAATGGTAAATGGACTACAAGATTGAATCCAGTAAGGATTAAATTCCTTTGAGTCCATCCTTTGATGGAGACAAGCCACTATAAAAGGTGAATTGAAATTACTACAAAATAAGTCAGTGATACAAAACAAGTTGTCTATAGAGCAGCTTATTTTGTATTATCGACTTATTTTGTATCACCCTGAAATCTTGCCAAAATTCTGCGCACCGTTTTGTAACATATTAAGTCAGCTGTTGGTATGAAATAAGTTGGCCAAGTAATACAAAATAAGGCAATTTTGCTACAAAATAAGTCGGTAATACGAAATAAGTCAAAAATTGATACAAAATAAGTCAGGTAATACAAAATAATTCGTTGATACAAAATAAGTTGCTACAGGCCTAAAATCATGAAATCACACTCCACTTATTAGAAATAATTCTTTTCTCACAAATTTAATGTCTTGTTGATTTTTTTTAAACAAAAAATGCAAAATTAGCCACTGCAGGTAAAAAGTCATTTTTCTCATTATATACAAACTTTCAGTGGTGTTTTTTTTTCTGTTTTGTGACCCCGTCAACTTTCATAAAAACAAGACCACTTCCATGGCTGTTTTCTCTCGCTGGGAATCCATATGGTTAACATTCTTCCGGTTAAGACACCAACACACCAGACTTGAATGAAATCCCTGCATTCAATTTTTGAATATTAGCCATCACGGTAGTAATCTTAAAGTCACTATAATTAGTGGATGGACAATATGACAAAAAAATCAATTTGCCATCTACTTGAAGAATTCAATGCAAAGAATCAATTCTCATTTAAGAGTTGATAACATATCAAAATAAGATTAAAAAAATCCCCTTATAATAATTTTGTACATGATTGTCCATATTTTAACATTCAACATTTTATATTAATACCATTTGCTTACATCACCTGCCATGTTTGTCTGATTGGTACTTCCTGTTGGTTACAACTAAAATGCAATTAGGTCACCTAAATTTGGAGTGATTCTCTACAAACAGATCACTGGTCTTGTTTTTCTGACAAAGTGCTACGGTATAATGTCTAGTTAATTCTATTGTGGTTAATGAAAAAAAATGAAGAATTTTCTGTCTTTCTTTAAGTTATAACAATCAAGTGGAAAAATAGCATCAGAGATGGCCGTACCCCACAGCCTAGGAAAATAGTTTTCAACACCACGAGATATAGTAGTGAATCAGTACACAGATTGGGACA
Organism: Sabellastarte sp. h YS-2021; assembly: GCA_964017235.1. Lineage (NCBI taxonomy): Eukaryota > Metazoa > Annelida > Polychaeta > Sabellida > Sabellidae > Sabellastarte > Sabellastarte sp. h YS-2021. The sequence goes on from OZ024927.1 coordinate 60,311,400, forward strand.
TTTTCAGAGCAGTGTCAGTGTCCAAATAACGTTGGAAAGAAATTGCTTGTATTAAAACAAGACAATTCAGTAAACTAAAAATTATGAAGCTTTAAGACTTTTTGCATTTTGATTTTCATTTGTATGGTCGAATTATGGTTTGGATCTTTTGAATATTACCCATACATACAGATGTAGCAATACATGCTTTTATGTGGAATTGGGGCAAAACCTGTGGCTCACTTGATGCAATACCATCTGTTACAATGGTAAGTTGCAAAAGTAAAACAGTTAATGACTTCTAATATGACTTTAACAGTGCTTAATCTACACCAAAAGACACCCAAAGGTGCAACAACCAAGATTCAAGTAAAAAGATATGAGAGATATAAGAGAGATAAATAGTATCAGATATCCTCGTAGAGACATAAAATAGCATCAGATATTCAAGATGAAAGGTCAAATCCAGGTCACACCATGATGTTGCACACATATAACCGTTGACCAATGTCCCTACCAAATATCAACTTCCTACATATTATGGTTTCCAAAATATAGCCCAGACAAGGCATTATAAGTCAAGGTCATTACAGCAAGGTCAAATCAAAGTCACACCATGACGTTTTACATCTACAAACCCTAGCCAATGTCCCTACTCTGTATCAACTTCCTACACCTTACGGTTTCCGAGATATACCCCGGACAAGATTTTATAGGTCAAGGCCACTATGGCAAGGTCAAAGGTCAAATCAAGGTCACGCCATGACATTGCACACCTACACCCCCTAACCAATGTCCCTACCAAGTATTAACTTCCTACGCCTTACAGTTTCTGAGACATAACCCGGACAAGATTTTATAGGTCAAGGTCACTACGGCAAGGTCAAAGGTCAAATCAAGGTCAGACCATGACGTTGCACACCTACACCCCCTGACCAATATCCCTACCAAGTATCAACTTCCTACACCTTATGGTTTCCGAGATATAACCTGGACACGATTTTATAGGTCAAGGTCAATACGGCAAGGTCAAAGGTCAAATCAAGGTCACGCCATGACGATGCACACCTACACACCCTAACCAATGTCCCTACCAAGTAGCAACTTGTGGACATCTTCCTGTAGCTTAATTACCCCCACATATGAAACATAAATTAAATCAAAAACATAGTTTTCTTTTTTGAATAGCTAGTGGATTGGTAATGTTATAGTCCCTATAATCATGTTAGCATCAGGACTTTGAGGTTACCATACAAAGGAAGTCTTTCTGGGACCTGAAAATACCCACATAACAAATATAAATGAAACTAGAAATAGGACGCCCTGTTGATAGTAGCTGCGACATATGAATAGAAAGAGGATAGCATAGAAGAACACACATTATCATGTATAATGTCCACCCCATGAACCTTTTGCCAAAATTGTACATTAGTCTTAAAAGACCCTGTTTCATTTGTAAAATATATCAATGATGCTTAAATATTTATTAGTGTACATGTAAATTATTTCAGCTTCATGCCTTTTTGCATTGGTTGGGTCGAAAATTTTGACGAAATCACTCTATCTTGCATGGTTAAGATAGAAGCAAATTTCTGTTTTTGGCAAAAATTTGAAAATTCAAAATGGCCGCCATTTTTGGGAAAAAAGAAATTTTTTGAAAATTGCCAAGAGTACATTTCTTAGATACCCTATGGGTCGAAAATTTCAACGAAATAACTCTATTTTGCACGGTTAAGGCCAATTTGTGTTTTTCCATTTTGGGCAAAAATTCGAAAATTCACAATGGCTGCCATATGTGGGGAGGGGAAAATTTTTTTGAAAATTGCCAAGATTACATTTCTTAGATACCCCATGGGTCGAAAATTTCGACGAAATCGCTTTATCTCGCACGGTTAAGGAGATAGAAGCAATTTTGTGTTTTGCCATTTTTGGCAAAATTTCGAAAATTCAAAATGGCCGCCATTTTTGGGGAGGTGAAAATTTTTTGAAAATTGCAAAGAGTACATTCCTTAGATACCCTGTGGGTCGAAAATTTTGACGAAATCGCTCTATCTCACACGGTTAAGGAGATAGAAGCAAATTTGTGTTTTGCCATTTTTGGGGAGGGGAAAATTTTTTAAAAACTGCCAAGAGTACAATGCTCAGATACCCTGCGGGTCGAAAATTTTTACGAAATCGCTCTATCTCGCACAGTTAAGGAGATAGAAGGAAATTTGTGTTTTGCCATTTTTGGCAAAATTTCGAAAATTCAAAATGGCCGCCATTTTTGGGGAGGGGAAAATTTTTTGAAAATTGCAAAGAGTACATTCCTTAGATACCCTGTATGTCGAAAATTTCGACGAAATTGCTCTATCTGGCACGGTTAAGGAGATAGAAGCAAAGTTGTGTTTTGCCATTTTTGGCAAAATTTCGAAAATTCAAAATGGCCACCATTTTTGAGAAGGGTAAATTTTTTTTGAAAATTGCAAAGATTACAATCCTTAGATACCCTGTAGGTCGAAAATTTCGACAAAATCGCTCTATCTCATACGGTTAAGGAGATAGAAGCAAATTTGTGTTTTGCCATTTTTGGCAAAAATTCGAAAATTCAAAATGGCCGCCATTTTTGGGGAGGCGAAAATTTTTTGAATATTGCAAAGATTACATTCCTTAGATACCCTTTGGGTCGAAAATTTCGACGAAATCGCTCTATCTCGCACGGTTAAGGAGATAGAAGCAAATTTGTGTTTTGATATTTTTGGCAAAAATTCAAAAATTCAAAATGGCCGCCATTTTTGGGGAGGGGAAAATTTTTTGTAAATTGTAAAGATTACATTCCTTAGATACCCTGTGGGTCGAAAATTTCGATGAAATCGCTCTATCTCGCACGGTTAATGGGATAGAAGTAAATTTGTGTTTTGCAATTTTTGGCAAAAATTCGAAAAATCAAAATGGCCGCCATTTTTGGGGAGGGGAATTTTTTTTTGAAAATTGCCAAGATTACAATGCTTAGATACCCTGTGGGTCGAAAATTTCGATGAAATCGCTCTATCTCGCACGGTTTAGGAGATATGAGCACATTTGCCTTTTTCAGTATTCAAAATAGCCAATTACTCATTTATTTAATTAATTACTCACTCATCTATGAAGCAATTCCCCCCAAAAGCAATCCCATACAACCTATTAACCCAATGAACCTCCATACCAAATTTCAGAAAGCTAGGCTTAATAGCATTCCTTAAAATGTCTGGAAACCAAAGAGATACTCAAAAGTAGCAAAGTAGCTATTACTCAGTTAGCTATAGAGCTATCATCACCAAAAGCAATCCCATACAAGCTATTAACCCAATAAACCTGCATGCCAAATTTGGTAAAGATAGGATAAGAACTGTTGCCTAAAATGTCTGGAAACCAAGTGGGATGGCGGACGGCGGAAAAAGCAAAAATAATATGTCCAGCCCCCAGTGGGGTGGACATAATAATCTCCTCAGTTTTTTGGAATATTAGTAACTAGAGCAGTAACCTAAAAGTCACAGTGATTAAGTTAGCTTTGGAACGTCAAGGTTACCATAAAATGGAGATCTTCTTACCAAATTTTAAGGAAATCCGACATGTAGGTTTGGAGCAATCAGTGTTGGGAATCGCCTCCAAGTTGCATGGTCGATTAATCATCCATTTTTCCAAGCGATGATCGAGCCACAATCGATTCCATTGTTGGTTGTATCACGAAATATATTCCGGGATGAAGTGAACAAACGTGTGGATATTTAGGTACATAAAGAAAGGTAACTAAATATCATGAAATTTTCAGTGATAATGATGAATCGATGGACACTAGTTCCAGATTGATCATCGCTACTACAGTGAATTTCGACTGACCATTCAATGTCTGTAGACAATCATTTTACCACTAGGAGCAATTGTCTAAAAACATGACAAAAATACACCCCCACACACAGGATGCATCTTATAATCACCCACCCAGTAACATGGTGGGAACAAACACCACTTTATAATGGACTAACTGTGCTATATAACCTGCTGTACAGTTGGGGCTGCCACCCTGATGCCCAAACATCTGCTTCTGATGGCAGGGATGACCTTACTGGTGGAGTTGCAGCATAGGATCAGTCTGCAGGTGGCAGAATACTTCTCCATGGTTCTTCTCAGTGCATGCTGGGCATCCTTTGTGAGACGATCCACCTCAGTTAGTATCACAACTAACAAAAATTTAAGACATAACTGTATGTGAAAATGTAGTTCAACCTCTAATTCATTTGAATAGTTCAACTCCTCATAGTTTTTAAATAACAAGACCACTGCCGTGGTATGATCTCCCGCCGCACTACATCAAAAAGTACGTGAACAACATATTTGACAAAACTCCTTTAAATTGAATAGTTTTGCTGTTATAAATTATTTAAATCAAAAAAGTCAAAGTAGCTATTACTGAGTTAGCTATGGACCTACAGCTTTCAAAATTTGCAATGAGTTATTTGAGAAAAATTGGCTAAGTACAATGCTTTTAAGAGATAATTCGCATTTACTCATTTTGAGTAGGTGAGTAATTATCTACGGGTCTGAAACTTCACCATGTGAAAGCTCTCCCAAAAGTAGATGAATGAGTTATTTGAGAAAAATTGGCTATCTGCAATACTTTTAGAGATAATTCGCATTTACTCATTTTGAGTAGGTGAGTAATTAGCTATGGGTCTGAAACTTCACCAAGTGAAAGCTCTCCCAAAAGTAGGTGAATGAGTTATTTGAGAAAAATTGGCTATCTGCAATACTTTTAGCGATAATTCGCATTTACTCATTTTGAGTAGGTGAGTAATTAGCTATGGGTGTGAAACTTCACCAAGTGAAAGTTCTCCCAAAAGTAGGTGAATGAGTTATTTGAGAAAAATTGGCTATCTGCAATACTTTTAGCGATAATTCGCATTTACTCATTTTGAGTAGGTGAGTAATTAGCTATGGTGTGAAACTTCACCAAGTGAAAGTTCTCCCAAAAGTAGGTGAACGAGTTATTTGAGAAAAATTGGCTATCTGCAATACTTTTAGCGATAATTCGCATTTACTCATTTTCAGGAGGTGAGTAACTAGATTGGGCCAACTCGGCGCCAACATATCCCCAGACAGGTCATCACTCACGCCACAGGTTTTGATCGGGAATTTTTAAAAACATAATTACCCATTATTATATGAACTTCAGCACATCAATCTACTCTGTTTATATCTTCCCAAGGAAGATGGTGTATCCCCAGACGCCGAATACATAACTCAAATTATATTTTCAATCTTCCTGCAATGATAACTCTAAACCTATTTTCAAAGTATTTAAATGATTGACGATTGAATGTCCATTCTAAAATAATAATCCCAAAAGAGCATATCTGTTTCTATATTTGTTGACAAATAAAATATTATTTTTAACTCAACTCATCATACTTTTCAATCTTCCTTCAAAGTATTTAAATGATTGATGATTCAATGTCCATTCTAAAATTCATAATCCCAAAAGCGCATATCTGTTTCTATATTTGTTCACAAATAAAATATTATTAAAAAAAAAATTATTTATATTATTATTTTATTATATTATTTTTAGAATTTGCAAATTGTTTTCAGTTATTCATTTCCTCTATACCTATATATGTGGTCCATATATATGCAACCTAAATATGTGACACAATCTCAGTTCTGACTCCCCTTTGTGTTATATGTAATGAAGCCCACCACCTCCCACCCCCACCCCTTCTCCACACCTCTCTCACTATTACACAAGATCTGCAACCCCATTGAGTTCTTTGTTTCTCATCTGATATCATTAAATACCTTTGTTTATTTAGTGTCACTCAATATAGCTGGAGGTCCCAGAGGTGGGTGGGGGGAATCCGGGTGGGGGATGTGGGTTGGGACTTAGTTTAGTTTATTAGTTTATTATAGTGACATGTATTATGTTGACAAGGATTATACAAAAACTATTGAAGTAATACCCAGCCCTATATGGGCTTATAAGTCACTTTAAATAGAGAGTTAATAACAAACAGAGCAAACATATTTTGAGGTAAGATACAGTAAATAAAGACAGCAATTCAATACATAAAAATTAACAATATAATTTACTTTTTCTTTCTTGCCACAAATCAAAAATAAAATTAATAACCATATTGACATTCATATGAGTTAATACCCTTGATAATTGATCTATTAATAATTCAGATTTATCTATATTTAAAATTTTGAAATATTTCATACGAATCAGCTCTAAAGCTGGACAAACACAAACAAAATGTATCTCATCTTCTACATCTTTTTTACACAGTTTACATGTTCTCTCAAAGAGATGGAGTGCTACAGCATAAATGGTAAAGAAACAATCTATATAAAAGGGGTACTCAAATACAAATAGAATTGAGAATTTTAAGTATGTGATTATCAACTGAAATGAGTTCATAACTGTAGGAGCTGTGTCAAAATTAACTGAGGCAAGTTGAATAAGACTGGGCTAGTTGAGGGTTAAAAATCCCCTAGTTTTACTACATACGGATATAATTTCATTAATATTGGGACTTAAAGCTCACTTAAAGTGTCCATTTTGTCTACTTGAATATGTTTAAGCGGCGTTTAACCAGTTTCATTTTAAAAAGTTAAAAACTCAGCAAGCAGAGGTGTAACACACAAAAATAAGTTCTTAAAAGACTAAGAGAGCCATAACATTATTAATATTGAAAATTTAAATAGACAGGCATTTCCTTTTAAAAATTCAAAGATTTCAGCTCTATAACCCACATAGTTTGACAGTTACAGGGCTTTAAAGTGGCATAATGTCAATAAATTGGGTTTCTGTGGGCATTTTACAATTGTTAAAGAGACCTTAGCAATTAAACTACAGATCTGAAACTTTTTGGGGGACATACATAACAAACAAAAATTATATATAATACAGTTTAAGACTTGTCACACTAAGCATTTCCAAATAACAGGGCAAAATACGGAAAAAATGTCAAAAAAGGCACTTGGGCGAGTGTCTATGGCCCTCATACACAGGTTAAATGTCTACTACAAACCTTGATTTTCGGCATATGTAAAAAGGACATAATAATGCATTCCCAGATGGGATTTCAGCTCCATCAATCACATAGTTTAACAGTCACAGGGCTTAAAGGTGGTAAAAAGTCCAAATATTGGGTCTCTGTGGCCTTTTAGAGATCTCGATGTGGCTTTCAAATTAAAGCTTCAGACTTAAAATTTGTTACATACTAAGATTACACATAGAATATGTATCTAATAAAGTTTGAAACTTCTCAGACTTACCATTTCCAAGTTACAGAGCAAAATATGTGAAAAATGTCTTAAAAGGGTCACTCAGGTGGGTGTTTAAGGTCCTCATACACAGGTTAAATGTCTACTTGAAGCCTTGATTTTTGGCACATGTAAAAAGAACATAATAATGTATTCCCAGATGAGATTTCAGCTCTATCAGTCACATAGTTTAACAGTCACAGGCCTTAAAATTGGCAAAAAGTCCAAATACTGGGTCTTTATGGGGCCTTCTAGAGACCTAAATGTGGCCTTCAAATTAAAGCTTCAGACTTAAAATTTGTCACATACTAAGATTACACATAGAATATGCATCTAATACAGTTTGAAACTTCTTAGACTTACCATTTCCAAGTTACAGGGCAAAATATGTGAAAAATGTCTAAAAATGGTCACTCGGGTGGGGATTTATGGTCCTCATACACAGGTTAAATGTCTTCTTAAAGCCTTAATTTTTGGCACATATATAAATATACTAATATCTTCCCAGATAGGATTTGAGCTCTATCAGTCACATAGTTTGACAGTCACAGGGCTTAAAAGTAGCAAAAAGTCCAAATATTGGGTCTTTGGGAGCCTTTTAGAGACCTCAATTTGACCTTCAAAATTAAAACTTCAGACTTAAAATCTGTTACATACTAAGATTACACACAGAATATATATCTAATACAGTTTGAAACTTCTCAGACTTACCATTTCCAAGTTACAGGGAAAAAGATGTGAAAAATGTCTTATAAGGGTAACTTGGGTGGGTGTTTATGGTCCTGATAAACAGGTTAACTGTCTATTAAAGGCCTAAATGTTGGGGCACATATAAGAAAACACATAGATATATTCCCAGATGATATTTAACTTAGATGAGAGACATAGTTTGAAAGCTACAGTGCTTGAAAGTGGCAAAAAGTGCATAAATTGGGTCTCTGTGGGCACTTTTGAGACCTTAAGTCGACCCCTTTGGGTAAACCTACAGCCCTAAAATTTTCTACAGACAAGGATTACATATCAAAGTTATACCTAGCGCAGTTTGAGACTCATCAGAATTACCACTTCCAAATTATAGGGCAAAATATGTGAAAAGTATAGCAAAAAATCCCTAAGTGGGGGTATTTATGGGCCTCAAACACAATTTTCTCCTCAACTTAAAGTCGTGATTTTCAGCACATGTACTAAGAACATATTAATGTGTTGTCAGGTAAAATTTCAGCCAGCTGAGCATCATAGTTTGTGACCTACAGGGCTCTAAGTGGCCAAAAGTCCAATTTCTGAACTTAAGGTGGCCATAAGTTCTTTTTTACTGGGAGTTTAAGGTCACCTTAAAATAGGGATCTTCCTTTGGGCACCCTTAACATGTGTACCAAGTTTGAAAAAAAAATATTAATTTGTTTTTGAGTTATCGCGTCCACAAGGAAATTTCTACGGCGGCGGCGGCGCGACGGACCTGAATCCAATATATCCCCGACTTTCGTCTGGGGATATAATTATCTATGGGTCTGAAACTTCACCATGTGAAAGCTCTCCCAAAAGTAGATGAAGGAGTTATTTGAGAAAAATTGGCTATCTGCAATACTTTTACAGATAATTCGCATTTACTCATTTTGAGTAGGTGAGTAATTAGCTATGGGTCTGAAACTTCACCAAGTGAAAGCTCTCCCAAAAGTAGGTGAATGAGTTATTTGAGAAAAATTGGCCATCTGCAATACTTTTAGCGATAATTCGCATTTACTCATTTTCAGTAGGTGAGTAATTAGCTATGGGTTTGAAACTTCACCAAATGAAAGCTCTCCCAAAAGTAGGTGAATGAGTTATTTGAGAAAAATTGGCTATCTGCAATACTTTTAGAGATAATTCGCATTTACTCATTTTCAGTTGGTGAGTAATTAGCTACGCGTCTGAAACTTCACCATGTGAAAGCTCTCCCAAAAGTAGATGAATGACTTAAAAAGTAGATGAACAATTTATTTGACAGAAATTGTGTAGCTGCAATACTTTTGAAGATATAAGGCATTTACTCATTATGGTTATCATTAAAAATTGACAAAGTAGCTATTACGGTTTGCGAGATATTTGTCATTTTTCACATTTTCACCGAAAGTAGCAATAAAGTAGCCATTACTCACTTGTACATCGAGCAACAGTTGTGAAACTTAAATATGTTACAGTTCACAAACAAGAGGAGAGTGCCCGTGAACGGGCACTGTGTCAGCTGACTGAGTGTTTTTGATTTGTGAAGGTGATTAGAGGACAGAATAATTATCAGGAAAAGGGCTGTACAGAAATACAGTAAATGGTAACTGAACAGCAAGTTCGAAAGAAATTCTGAAGCTGACAGAAGAAAAGGATAAAAAAGTTGTGCCCTGTAAATGGTATTATGAAGGAAAATAACAAGGTAATTGTTTAAGTGTAAAAAATAGGTTAAAACATATTTAAAGAAATACTACAAATGCAATATCCTTGTTCGACCTTGAAGAAGGGGTCCAAGGTCAAATCTAACCACACAAATACATTCCCAGCCCATGATTTCCTATGGTTTACCATTCCAAACCTCTAGGACCAATTATAAATGAGTTATAAGCACTTTTAAGCTTGGCTGTCCTCATTTGACCTTGAAGGAGGGGTCCAAAGGTCAAATCTGACCATACCAAAAGATTCCGAGCCAATGATTTCCTATGGGATGGTTTACCATCCCAAATCTCTGTCACCAATAATAAGCGAGTTGTAGGCACTTTCAATTTTCGCTATCCTCATTTGACCTTGAAGGAGGGTTCCAAGGTCAAATCGAACCATATCAACAGATTCACAGCCCATGATTTCCTGTCTGTTTACCATCCCAAACCTCTGGGACCAATAATAAGCAAGTTATAAGCACTTTTAAGTTTGGCTATCCTTGTTTGACCTTGAAGGAGGGGTCATTGAAGGTCAAATCTGACCACACCAAAAGATTCCCACCCCATGATTTCCTACAGGTTGGTTTATCATCCCAAACCTCTAGGATCAATAATAAGGGAGATATAAGCACTTTTCATGACTGACAAAAAACACCTGTGGCGGCCATCTTGTTTCTCAAAATGAGGCCAAAAATATTCCCAGACAACATTTTATGGTTATTAATATATAAACTTAAGAAAGCTAGCTATTAGAGCTGTAATCAACAGTGATTTCTGTAGATCGACGCTCGCTTGTTAGATGCGAGTTGAACTCGAGTTGAACTCGAGTAAATGACACAAATATAAATAAAATAATAATGTCCAAATATTGTCATCAAGGGATCCGCCATTGACGTATTTAGCACCATTTTATTGCAAGGAAATATATTCTGTTGCCGGTTAAATTGTACAGGTATGTATGAGCACATTATGGAACATCCACGTAAATAAGGAAATAAAAAACGGCCATTGCTCATTGAATTTTTTGTCTTTATGGTTAGATAAATTGTAAAAGTGCTGGTTTTATAACAAGACTAGTATATCCTAATTTATTTCTTAAAAACTCGAGTTTAAATTACGTAAATCGATGTCATCCCAAATATCGCCCACCGAGTTACGACTCGAGTTTCGGTCAACTCGTTACAGCACTACTAGCTATAATATTTTTTTTCATCAGAGCAGTAATGGTGAAATCTCTCTCTACACACTGCGGCTATCCAGTGGATACAATGATTTACTCAACAGTGAGAACCTGAAAGTAGCTATTGCTCAGCTATGCCATGACATAGAGGTCTGCAATTTCACTATGTTACGGCTGACCAAAAATTCTGTGAATAACATATTTAACAAATTACTCTAAATGTAACAGTTTTCAAGTTACAACTGATTTACTCAACAGTAAGAACCTCAAAGGAACTATTACTCAGCTATGCAATGAGCTACATGTCTGAAATTTTACTATGTTATAGCTAACCCAAAAGTAGGTGAACAACATATTTAAGCAAACTACTGTAAATGCAATAGTTTTCAAGCTACAACTGATTTACTCAATAGTGAGAACCTGAAAATAGCTATTGCTCCGCTATGCCATGAGCTATAGGTCTGTAATTTCACTATGTTATAGCTGACCCAAAAGTAGGTGAACAATATATTTTAACAAACTACTCCAAATGCAATATTTTTCAAGTTATAGCTGATTTACTCAACAGTCAGTACCTGAGAATAGCTATTGCTCAGTTGTGCCATGAGCTATAGGTCTATAATTTCACTATGTTATAGCTGACCCAAAAGTAGCTGAATAACATATTTGCACAAATTTCTGTAAATGCAATAGTTTTCCAATTATAACTGATTTACTCAACAGTGAGAACTTCAAAGTAGCTATTACTCAGCTATGAAATGAGCCACATGTCTGAAACTTCACTATGTTATAGCTGACCCTAAAATAGGTGAATAACATATTGAAACAAAATACTCCAATTGCAATAGTTTTCAAGTTATAAGTGATTTACTCAACAGTGATAACCTAAAAGTAGCTATTACTCAGCTATGCCATGAGCTACAGGTCTGAAATTTTACTATGTTATAGCTGGCCCAAAAGTAGCTGAATAACATATTTATACGAAATTCTCTAAATGCAATAGTTTTTAAGTTACAAGTGATTTTACTCATGATGGAAGTTACTGAAAAGCCCAAAAGTAGCTATTACTCACTTAGCTATTGAGACAGACACCCAACTTACTCACCATATTGTAGCTATGAAAAAAGTAGCTGAATAACATATTTTAACAAAATGCTCTAAATGCAACACTTTTCAAGTTATAAGTGATTTACTCAACAGTGATAACCTAAAAGTAGCTATTACTCAGCTATGCCATGAGCTACAGGTCTGAAATTTTACTATGTTATAGCTGACCCAAAAGTAGCTGAATAACATATTTATACGAAATTCTCTAAATGCAATAGATTTCAAGTTATAAGCGATTTACTCAACAGTGATAACCTAAAAGTAGCTATTACTCAGCTATGCCATGAGCTACAGGTCTGAAATTTCACTATGTTATAGCTGGCCCAAAAGTAGCTGAATAACATATTTATACGAAATTCTCTAAATGCAATAGTTTTTAAGTTACAAGTGATTTTACTCATAATGGAAGTTACTGAAAAGCCCAAAAGTAGCTATTACTCACTTAGCTATTGAGACAGACACCCAACTTACTCACCATATTGTAGCTATGAAAAAAGTAGCTGAACAACATATTTTCACAAAATGCTGTAAATGCAACACTTTTGAAGTTATAAGTGATTTAGTGCATGATTTCATGAATTTTAATGCATTAAAAATTATTAAAAAAATTTATTAAAAAAAAAGTAAGACAGATCCAGGTCTCATACTCACACAAGAGAATCTACCTCTGGCCTAGTAGATATATGCAAGATATGAGAGAAATCCCTGCAATAGTCACTGAGAAAATTGTGATAAAAAGTTGAAATTTTCACACTTTTAGTGGGGGTACCCCCCTTGTAATGTCTCTAGCAAACAGTCGAACAGACAGATTTGCATGCCTTGAACAATTTTTCATCCTCGATAGATAAGGTATCTTTTAAAAAAAAACAGCATGTCTCTAGGCCTTGTAGTTTTGGAGAAGAAGTTGTTCACGCGGACGCGTACGCCCACGCCGCAGAGTGATGACATAATGTCAGCTGACTGACAAGTCAGCTGACATAAAAAGTAGATGAACAACTTATTTGAGAAGAAATTGTGTAGCTGCAATACTTTTGAAGATATAAGGCATTTACTCATTATGGTTATCATTAAAAATTGACAAAGTAGCTATTACTCACTTAGCTATGGAGATATACTTCCAAACTAGTGACCATGTTGTAGCTGTGGAGATAGTAGCTGAACAACATATTTGAACAAAATTGTGTAGCTGCAATACTTTTGAAGATATAAGCCATTTACTCATTATGGTTATCATCAAAGTAGCTATTACTCAGTTAGCTATGGAGTTACAGCTGTGAAAATTCACAATACAGTATATCCAAAAGATAGGTGAACAACATATTCGACAAAAATCCTCTATATTCAATAGCTTTTGAGTAATAAGTGACTTGCTCAATGGTCAAATGTTAAACTTAGTATAGCTATTACTCAGTTAGCTATGGTGCTACACCTTGGACACCTCACCATGATATAGTACATGAAGGAGTTGTTGAACAACATATTTCAGGCCAATATTGTAAGTAACAGTTACAAAGACAAAATCAATTTACTCATTTTGCTCATTGTTAATAACAGAAAATAGCTATTACTCACTTAGCTATGAAGATAGAACCCTAAAAATGGTACCATCTTGTAGGCATGGAGAAAGTAGCTGAACAACGTATTTTACAGAAACACTCTAAATGCAGTCGTTTTGGAGTTATGAGCACTTTACTCAAAGTAGCCACCATTGCTATTACTCACTTAGCTATGGTCCTAGGTGTGAAATAACAGCATCAAATGAAAGGACATAAGCAATAAGGTCATAAAAAACATTGAAAAGGCCAAGGAGAAACAACCAGTGTGATGTACAGCCCTTTATAAAAGCGTGACACACACTCAATAACACACGAACACACGCCCGGAATGCGTTTTATAATCTCCCGCCCGGCTGGCGGGAGATAATAAGTGAAATGCTGATTTAAGCAGCCTGACACTCAAAAAGTACTTCATCTCTGACACAAGGGGTGACATCATTATTCAAAATTATCATTCTTTATGAGATTATCTACCATCTATCAAATTCATGTCAAAGTGGTGAAATAATGAGGTTGAAACTAAACTTAAGCTTTAATACCAATCTTAACAGTTATGCAACCCACACTATTTTTTACACAATCACTAAATTAACAATATTGACAGAAACTGTTATTCTTTGTGAGGCAGTCTACCTTTTTATCTACTATGTATTAAAGTGGTATTGTACGACTTAAATGTAATACGAGTATCAAACACAAGGTTTTATACCAAATATAACTGTTGTGACAAACCAAGCTTTTTTTTGTACTTTTTTTGTTTTTGTTTCAGCGTTAATCAAGTGGTTACACTCAGAATCCCATTTACAAATTAATACAATAATAATATTGTCAGTGTTGACCATTTACATTTAACATGTACTTCCCCCTTAATTAACAGTAATTCCATTCTAGTACAACCTTTTGAAATGGTCACACACTCTCAAAATACTCAGAGGGACACTGGTGGCCCCTCGAAGGATTTTCTAATAAATCGGGCACTTTACAAATCCTACTGTTATCTTAAAGTATATCTCACCTTTGAAATCTTTTTGGGAATCCCTTTCAAGCTGATGTGATTGTGCCATAGTCTTTAGCAGTTCTTGTATTACAACTCTATCATGTATCCCTACATCACTGGAAACATAAAGCCACTTCAACATGAGAGTTTTTAACAATGTGTCAATAACTACAGCAAGGTCAAAGGTAAATCAAGATAACACCATGACATTGCACACCTACAGCCCCTAACCAATGTCCCTACGAGGTACCAACTTCCTATGACATACAGTTTCAGAGATATAGCCCAGACAAGATTTTAAAGGTTAAAGTCACTGCAAAAAAGGTCAAATCAAGGTCACACCATGACACAGTACCAAGTATAAACTTCCTACACCTAAAGGTTTCTGAGATATAGCTGAGATAAGATTTTCAAACTCAAAGTCACTACAGAAAAGTGAAAAGTCAATCAAGGTCACACCATGACATTACACACCAACACCCCCTAACCAATGTCCCTACCAAGTATCAACTTCTATATCTTACAGTTTCCAAGATACAGCCCGGTAAGATTTTAAAGGTCAAGGTCACTACAGCAAGGTCAAAATTCAAATCAAAGTCACATCATGATGTTGCACACCTACACTCCCAGGCAAGTCCCTACCATGCATTATCATCTTACATCTCAGGGTTTCTGAGACACAGCCAGGACAAGCTTTTTCCTGTTACCTGCCCATCCACCCATCTGGACACCATGGGTGAAACAATACCCTCACACCCATTAAAACCTGTAGGGTAAAAATTATGTATTTGCTAATTGACCACTGTGTTATTCACATCAAATCACAATGAAAATATACTAGTAAAACTATAAAATATACAAGTAGATTACATACTACACTGTCAATTTTATATTAAGTAAAATAAAAACCTATAAATTTTGTTTTCTGCAATTAATGTCTGTCTGTACTCTGTAGGGTTTAAAATGTTATCCATGTTCTGCTCTTTATCTGAAATTTGCAGTCCTATACAGCTTGGAGATCACAGCAATGAACTATAAATTTCCAAAATATTAACCAAATTAATTTAAAATGCAAATTAACAGCTTGTTCTTCTTAAACAATTAGTGAACTCCTTGATTATAAGTTTCAGCACTATTATCAAATTTTAAATAAAATTCTGTTTCAAAGTGATACCTGTTCTACTGGAGTTTGAATCCATTACCATCGTAAAATATAGTGATCAAAGCAAAGACAAACCTGGGACATACTTCCACATGGTAATTGCTGGCAACTGTGGTTAACTCCAGCTTTTTGTTTGAGGGTGTGGTGAAGTTTTGGTGTTCTATTCTGAGTCTTTCCACTCCTGAACCATAGAGCTCTCTTAAAACACACATAATCCTGGTTTTCTTTCCTGCTCCACTTGGACCGTACACCAATAAGTGCGGGAAGTCTCCTCCATCAACCTGATGCCAAAACCAAAACTCAACTAGACATAGGCAGCATGATTAATAGGTGTCCAATATCTGAGGCAAGAAGTTAGCATAAAATACAACACATTATCATGTATACTGTCCAGTGTCCACCCTTTCATTGGCACTAAAAAGTTCTTCACATTTTCTATGAAAATTCCAAGATTGCTGCTCAAACCTGACAAAATGGAATTTTTCGAAGTTTCATGTACGGTACATTCTATCACCCTTTGAGTAAAAAAAATCACTTTTAAATTCTCCAGTTAGTGGGAGATAAATGTGATTTTATACTTTTTACTTCGATCTAAGGCAGCCGCCACAAATTCTAATTAAACTCTTCTAAAAAAATCTAATCTTTCAAACCAAATTAATGTATCTACATAACACAGATCCAAAATTCACTCAAAATCTCTCTATCTCACTCTGTTTACAAGATAAACATGGTTTTATATCTACTGTAAAATCAAAGATGGTCTCCAAAACTTGAGAAATTCTAAGTTCTACATATAACTAAAGTAGTAAAACCTGACTAGTCCTAAATTCACACAAAACTAGAAATAGGACGCATCTGTGGCCAGATGTTGGATGTATCCACCGACAAAGGCCAACTAACATAGTTTAGAAGATAAAAAGCATTTTTCGTTAATAAGCAAGCTGAAAGCACTTTTAAGTTTGGCTACCTTTATTTGACCCTGTAGCAGGGGCCCAAGGTGAAGTCTGACCACTTCAAAAGATTCGCAGTCCATGATTTCCTATAAGTCGTTTTCACATTGCAAACCTCTAGGACCAATAATAAGCAGGAGGGGCCCAAGGTGAAATCTGACCACATGAAAAGATTTGCAGCCCATGACTTCCTCTAAGTTGTTTTCATATTAATGAGTTATTTGTGAAATACTGGCTATCTGCAATACTTGTAGAGATAATTCGCATTTACTCATTTTGAGTAGGTGAATAATTAGCTACGGGTCTGAAACTTCACCAAGTGAAAGCTCTCTCAAAAGTAGGCGAATGAGTTATTTGAGAAAAATTGGCTATCTACAATACTTTTAGAGATAATTAGAATTTACTCATTTTCAGTAGGCGAGTAATTACCTACGGGTCTGGAACTTCACCATGTGAAAGCTCTCCCAAAAGTAGATGAATGAGTTATTTGATAAAAAATTGGATATCTGCAATACTTTTATAGATAATTAGCATTTACTCATTTTGGGTAGGTGAATAATTAGCTACAGGTCTGAAACTTCACCAAGTGAAAGGTCTCCCAAAAGTAGGTGAAGGAGTTATTTGACAAAAATTGGCTATCTGGAATACTTTTAGAGATAATTTGCATTAACTCATTTTCAGTAGGTGAGTAATTACCTACGGGTCTGAAACTTCACCAAGTGAAAGCTCTCCCAAAAGTAGGTGAAGGAGTTATTCGACAAAAATTGGCTATCTGCAATACTTTTAGAGATAATTTCCATTTACTCATTTTGAGTAGGTGAGTAATTACCTACAGGTCTGAAACTTCACCAAGTGAAAGCTCTCCCAAAAGTAGGTGAAGGAGTTATTTGACAAAAATTGGCTATCTGCAATACTTTTAGAGATAATTTGCATTTACTCATTTTGAGTAGGTGAGTAATTACCTACGGGTCTGAAACTTCACCAAGTGAAAGCTCTCCCAAAAGTAGGTGAAGGAGTTATTTGACAAAAATTGGCTATCTGCAATACTTTTAGAGATAATTCGCATTTACTCATTTTGAGTAGGTGAGTAATTACCTACAGGTCTGGAACTTCAGCATGTGAAAGCTCTCCCAAAAGTAGGTGAATGAGTTATTTAAGAAAAATTTGCTATCTGCAATACTTTTAGAGAAAATGCAGAATTACTCATTTTTAGTAGGTAAGTAATTTAGCCACAGGCCTAATTTAGACATAAAGCCTACCAATAGAGTACTGTGGTGCACCCTGTAATATACTTTGCAAACTTGAGAAGGCTAATTTTTTTTTTGTTAGAGCGGTAATGGTGAAATCTCTCTACACACTACGGCTATCCAGTGGATACAATGATTTACTCAACAGTGAGAACCTGAAAGTAGATATTGGTAAGCTATGCCATGACATAGAGGTCTGCAATTTCACTCTGTTATAGCTGACCAAAAATTATGTGAATAACATATTTAAACAAAATACTGTAAATGTAATAGTTTTCACGTTATAACTGATTTACTCAACAGTGATAACGTCAAAGTAGCTATTACTCAGCTATGCAATGAGCTACATGTCTGAATTTTTTCTATGTTATAGCTGACCCAAAATTAGGTGAACAACATATTTAAGCAAAATACTGTAAATGCAATAGTTTTCAAGTTACAACTGATTTACTCAATAGTGACAACCTGAAAATAGCTATTGCTCAGCTATGCCATGAGCTATAAGTCTGTAATTTCACGACGTTATAGCTGACCCAAAAGTAGGCGAACAACATATTTTAACAAAATACTCCAAATGCACTATTTTTCAAGTTACAAGTCATTTACTCAACAGTCAGTACCTGAAAATAGCTATTGCTCAGCTGTGCCATGAGCTACAGGTCTGTAATTTCACTATGTTATAGCTGACCCAAAAGTAGCTGAATAACATATTTACACAAATTTCTGTAAATGCAATACTTTTCCAATTACAACTGATTTACTCAACAGTGTGAACTTCAAAGTAGCTATTACTCAGCTATGCAATGAGCCACAGGTCTGGAACTTCACTATGTTATAGCTGACTCCGAAATAGGTCAATAACATATTGAAACAAAATACTCTAAATGTAATACTTTTGAAGTTATAAGTAATTTACTCAACAGTGATAACCTAAAAGTAGCTATTACTCAGCTATGCCATGAGCTACAGGTCTGAAATTTTACTATGTTATAGCTGACATAAAAGTAGCTGAATAACATATTTATACAAAATTCTGTAAATGCAATAGTTTTCAAGTTACAATTGATTTTACTCATGATGGAAGTTACTGAAAAGCCCAAAAGTAGCTATTACTCACTTAGCTATTGAGACAGACACCCAAGTTACTCACCATGTTGTAGCTATGAAAAAAGTATCTGAATAACATATTTTAACAAAATGCTCTAAATGCAACACTTTTCAAGTTATAAGTGATTTAGTGCATGATTTCATGACTTTTAATGCATTTTAGACATTTTTGTCTACCACAGGCCTAATTTAGACATAAAGCCTACCAAAAAGATAGGGTGGCGAGTCCTCTAGCATACCAAGCCACCTGCCAAATATGAAAGAAATCTGGAAAGAAATGTGGACTGTAGGTCGCTAACAAGCAATATTCCACATTTTAGACATTTTTGTCTACCACAGGCCTAATTTAGACATAAAGCCTACCAAAAAGATAGGGTGGCGAGTCCTCTACCATATCAAGTCACCTGCCAAATATGAAAGAAATCCGGAAAGAAATGTGGACTGTAGGTCGCTAACAAGAAATCTCTGCGGACGCGGACGCGGACGAGGGCGCGGACGACGACGATGATGAATCCATAGTATCCCCGCTTCGCGTCGGGGATACAATTACTCTATTTGGCAAGCCCATTTACCAGATAAACATGTTTTCAGAATTTCCACAAACAATCAAAAATGGCTGCAAGAAATAAGCAATCAGCAGGTCACTTGTCAGCAATATTTTTAGCAGGGCCACTAATTTGACAATTTTAAACAGCACACATTGCTATAGTATCCAGAGGTTCAGACAATTATTTTTTCCATTTTATGTTGGGCTGCTTCCTGAATAGATTGAGATAGAGCTTCTTCTATTCCACAACAAATCACTGGTTTTGATTTGTTGTGCCTTATTGAGCTTAGATTAATTGCTGTGAAAGTTCAATAAGAATTTGAATTTGAACAAATGACATCAGCAAGGAAATCAAAGCTTAGGTCACTTATCAGCAACATACTTAGCAGTAGTGCTGTGAAATCGCTTCGAATATCGGGTTCGATGTTTGGTACCTGTACAAGCTAGCAAACAAAATTCTTTCCAGTTTGAAATTTATTTGGCCAAAACACATGAACTGATTGCATTAAAAGAAGGCGACATTAGTAGCATATTTGCATATTTCCCATTTCGTATCTCCCCCCAGTGCAAAACCATCCAAACCCGGGACACCAAATAAGTTAATGTGCGTTTGCATATCCCCAGTTGGACAGGACTAACATTTACTGAACTTTATCGAAACAAAACCTTGCACCTTTACTCAAAAAAAAAAAAAAAAAAAAAAAACCTTTATAAAATTCTACACATGCACTCAATTATGGGATGAAAGTTAATCATTTCTTTAGATTTGGGATTGGTTCTAATGTTTTAAGTTTTCCTTCAATTATATACAAGATATAAAAAGAGATGCCACTTTAAACTGTTCCAGTAATTCCGTAAAATGGCCTCGATACGATATACCAGTACCACTGACCCATCCCCAGTACACTGTAATATATATTAATAAGGCAAGATATTACATCAAATTTAGTTTCTTTGGTTTTGCTAAGCCACCATTCACTAAACAGCTTAAAATAATGATTTCTACCTTAAAACTGAAATTGCTATGGATAAGTGTAGATTAATGCTGCACTCTTTGGTACGCAGGGTTGGGGTCAAATCCTTTGAAGATTTGAAGGATTTAAATCCTTTTTTCATTGTATTTATTCATAAGCAGTTATCAAAAACTTTTTTTAGTTTCTTTTACTACAGAGAACTGTAATTTTTTTAAAAAATTTTCAAAAAATAAAATGAACTGTTTTTTAACTATCCTTGATGGACGGGTTTTACGATATGACAACATAAACAGACAATGACAAGTATCAAAACCAACTCAAGCAAAATAATCGGAAATAACAAAATTAAATCCACAAAGTCTCTAGTTCAATCTGATTGAATATTCATTTTAAAATATCATAAAAACTTCATCCAAAAATGAGGCTGTACGCTTATTGTTTAAATCATTGAAATGTGAATATATCTAAAACCCATACAGTGGCTATATTTCATTATCATTTTATCAAAAATGATGACTTTTATTTGATTCAGGTGTCTCTGGCATGCATGATCCAGTGCAGGATGTTCAACTTTTCAATCTGTATTTGCTGCTCTGTGTTAACAGTTGAACCCCTAACATTTTTCGGGGGTGGGGTGGGGGTGGGGGGTCCCTCTGGATCGGCTAAAGCAAGTGATGTAAAATTCGCCATTGGATGTAAATTTGTCACTTTTAGGTTTTTGTCAAATATGGAAAACATGTCATAATTTTGTTAAATATAAAGATATAAAATACATGTGTATTGCACTACAACATTTTATCATCTTATTTTTTATATTTTCAGAGTATTCGCGGGGAATTTCGGGAGTTCCGTTTTCGGTTACGGAGTTTGAAATTTAGCAGTAACCATTTACGTACACATCCTGTGATGATGACGTGATTTTAACAGTGATTTTGAATGTTTAAAAGGTAGGATTTCATGCTTTATAATAGGTTTCATAGGTTTTCATGTAGTTTAATGTATTACCTATTTCATTCCTAATGTTGCTGCTAATTATCAGGCGCTAGATAAATGAATTACAGCACTTTTATAAGTTGTATTGTTTAAAATCTGTGATGTCATAATACAGTTTATCAGTTGTCAAGTTGTTGTTAGCTGTAGGTACAGGTATCTTAACAACCATGATTAGGTCACAGGGTGATTTGATTTTAAAATTGGTCTGGGTTTGAATCTTGGGGTGGCAGGAGGTGTTTTTGGTAAACTAAGTCTGGGTTTGAATCTTGAAGTGTCAAGACGTATTTTTAGCATGCTAATCCTGGGTTTGAATCTTTAAGTGGTAGGAAGTATTATTTTAACAGGCTGAGTTTGGGTTCGAATCTTGAGGTTACTAAAAGTGTTTTTACCTGGTTGTTAATAATTAGATTGGAGTTTGATTTTATTGAAAGTGTTATACCGGTTGTGTTTTACCAGAAGGTGTTTTGCTGGATTGAAGTGCAGTGCCAGATTTAGGTTAGTAATTTTACATCCGGAATTGTGGTTTATTCTTAGCGATAATATATTGTGTATTATTCAGAAACCGTAAAGTCGGACACTGTTTAATAGGGTTTTAATCAGTATATTGGTGTTTATAGACAGAGACCGTAAAGTCGGAGACTGGCTATATGTTCGGTATCAGAGACCGTAAAGTCGGAGACTGTGCCGGTGGTATACGTGATTAATTGTTGGTTTGATAACCATTGGTTTCAGTATATTTATCACTATAGGTTGTAATACATTCCGTGTTGTATAGGTGGTACTTTATCTGGTAACTATCACATTTCGGTTGAAGACCAAGCATTTGGTTTAATTTATAATATTTGTGTAAAGAATTTACACAGGTTTCTTGGGTCAAGAACACAGGTATTGTGTTCGTTTTTAATTACAACAGATTGTTGTAATAACAGTAACAGGTTGTAATAACGGTAATATATTATTCGGGTAATTATAGGTTATTATCAGTAGCAGTAGTAACTTTGTAGTTTAAAACTTAGTTTCTAGTAATATTTATATTTCGTATCTGTAACACAGTAATAAGATTTAATTTAGATTTGCTGTGTATTCTTGTATTTGTATTGCTGGATATTTTATATTAGATTTAATAAATGTCAAATTTATATTAATATGGTGTTATTAATAAGTTGTTACATTAAATCTAAAGATCTTAGTGGTATTATTCTCTTGCGAAGATTAAGGTCAATCTTCCTCCGTTAGGAGTCAGGTCAATGAACTCAGGCAATTTTAAGGTTGTTGCGTAACATATTGGTGATTAAAGTTTTTGTCCTAACAAATTGTTAGGTGGGGGCTCGGAGCTGGGATTTGTTATAAATCTTGTAGGGCGCAACCTTCACATTTTTGGGGGCTCGTCCGGGATTTTCATTTGTTAGGGCGCAACCTTCACAAAGTATATTTTTGAATGATACATTTTTACAAGTGACTTTTTCTAGTTTTGGATAATGCAGGAATGGGCCATATTTATTAAAACAAAAAATTGAAAAAAAAAATTGTCACTTGATGAAGCTGAACCAAAAGTGCAAATTAAAAATTATCAATTATCGCCAGACAGAATTCAAATAGATACAACTTCACCAAAAATTCCAAAGTGAATGGAACAAATACACAACAAAAAGCTTTCAAAATATTTAACCATTACTGATATATGAACGTTTTATTTTCTGGTGGGGATAATGGGTAGCCGGCGATAATAGTACCGAGGCAGTACAGTTACGTAGAGTACAGTAGTGACTGACAAGTTTCAATAAACACACAACTTCGTCACGTACTAGCTTTTTCAAATGAATCGCTTGTTCTTTGTGAAAATCCAATTTCTGGAGATTGTTTGGACGGTGTTTATCTACCCAGAGACTCATTTTACTTTTGTTTACTTTCGCGGCAACTTTCTATCCCGGAAGTACATATTAAATAATCATAACAACGGTTCTATCAATATATCAATGTTTCAAAACACTTGGGGGCTGCTGCCCGACAAGATTTAAGAATTCTCTGGGGGATGGTGGTGCAATTAACAGGTACAGCACGTTCACGTTTTGAGGTAAAAGTGATTGTAAATTCTGCACTCTAGTTTCTGTAGAGGGTATAAGGGGAGACACTTGACATACATGCAAATTTATAGTATTTACTAGGCCAGTAGGGATTGTGTCAAATTAATATTTGTGTTGAAATAACACACATACACACACACACACACAAAAAACATAATACATTGAATGTTAAAGTTAAAGGTATATATCCTGTTTAACAGCCAGGGCCATATTGGGACAGGCCCTCAACACGGTCACTTGTGGGAGTCGAACCCACACAGAGGCAGATACAAGATTTTCTGAAAGGGGGGGCATGCATGGTTGTCACAGGTATGGATATTTCTTACTTGAACATTTTGTAGTGGAACATATCATGCAGTACGTAGACAAAATGCCGGCAGACAAAATGCCAATGGACAAAATGTCAGTTAAAAATGGGCCAAGGTCCTGTAGGCATAAGTCTGTGGGCAAAGGTCCGGTGGGCAAATGTCCCGGATTCCAGAAAAAAGCCTCTGTAAAAACCTGAAGTAGATAAACCTCTAAAAGCCCTCTAAATGGTACATAACACATTTATATAAGCACTTCCAAGTGGTGTACATCATGTCTAATAGCTTTGGTTAGTTTTCAACACCCCAAGCATTTTTCTTCTAGGATTATTTGTTGATTTGCTAGCTTTCTACTGGACTTTTTCTACATTTTTTCCACTGGTCTTTTTTCTACACTCAATTGTCAGTGATATAGCTTAGTTTACTATCATGAACAAAATAACATGAAACCATAAAATAAACTTCAAATGGGCTTTCCATAATTAACAATTGTATAACTGTAAAAAAATGGAGAGAAACCTATTTCAATTTAAAGTTGTATGCCACAATGTTTCGTGTTTTCATATTTTTCATTTTAAAATAACATATTCTTTCATCACTTTCCTTTAAAACACATAAATCAATTGATATAATTTGAAGAAACTTTTTCAGAATTTATCTTTACCAATTTAATCTTATCATAGCTACTGTAGCTAATTCTATTTCAAAAATAGAAGTGCAGTAATAAAATTCGTAATTGGGGTTTTGTAAATTGTATATCTCAGGTGTAAACATACACTGGTAAACAAAAAAGGTTGATAAACAAAGTTATCCACAAAGGATGTAATCCCAGTTTGTTTGAGGATGAGAGTAGACTTAACATAGTACATACGTAAACAAGAGTCTAATCCCCTTTGATATTAGGACAGTTTAACAGTGACACAGGTATAATAACTGTCACTTTAAACAGGTATATTACCCTAATAGAGTAAGAACTAAGGGTGTGGGAATTGAGGGGGCGTGGACAGGAATATAAAGCCCCATGACAATGATTTCAAAACTTTGAAAGGGGGGTGTGCACAGCGTGCGAAATTCGCGGTGGCCCCGGGCCCCCCCTTTTTAAGTTAAGGCCACCACAACTTGACTTTTATGGGCCCCAATGGGCCACCAAGTTGACCACAACATGCCTCGTGTGGTAATACAATCCAGTGTGCTGTCATTTTTTTTAATTGGTTTTCTTTCCCCCTGGATCCTTAATTATGCATTGTGTTTTGCATATTCCAGATTGATTTCACCCTTAATAAGCAGCTAAACTCCACACTGTTTCTCTCACTCCTCCAAGAGTTAGTACACCAATTGGGAAGACTGCAAACGTGAAATATTTTTTGCCATAATGCAAACTGTATCAGAGGCTTTTCTAGTCTGTGAGTTCTCCCCAGCAAGCTAGGCTAAGTAAATGTATGAGAGCAGTATGAAAAATACTTATAATGCAATCAAACAGTTGTGTCTATATTATACATATAAACGCCTGTGGCAAGGCTAATGCTTTATAACCAGTACACTGACAAGTCACCCCCCTCACTCACACAAAACTGCCAGTGGAGAAAAACATTCAGCCACACATACACACACTCACTGTCTAGCTTGAACATGCTGGGAAAGTGGACTGAATACAGGTATATGTGACCCTTAAGCCCCCCTCTCTTCACACAAGTATAGTTGTTCCACTTATCCACTAGTAAAAAAGGCTTGTTTAGCGGCAGACACTCTGTATAAATTGTATGAAAAGAAAAACATTATTTCTTTGAAGCTTAAAGTAATCATAAAACTTGCAAAATTTAAATGTCTTGTGTAAAATTCATTGGGATAATCATGAAATAGACTTTAGTTTCATTTTTAATGCTCGAGGATAGGAGAGGGTTATTGTGATCAGTTTGTTTCTGTCTGTCTGTCTGTGCACCATTTCACCCTTAAAACTCAAAAACTGTAACACCAATCAAGCTTAAATTTGGTGGGTTGATATTTCATGGAGTACAGATGGATTCTTCTAAATTTGGTGTAATTTGTTTGAAAATTAAAGCCAGGAGAGATTTTTTTGTTATTATTATTATTATCAATATTTTGCTTTCTGGTGATGTCATTACTTAATGATGTCACAATGCAATTGTTATTGTGAGGTCACAAGCCTAGGGTGTGATACTTGTTGTCTTTAAATAAAAATATTTCTTCCCGTTTTTTGTCTTGAAATTGGCATAAAGATAATAAAGAGACGGTGGTGTATTCATCATTTTTATTAATTATTATTTCCGTTTTATGTTCTCTTTTTTTTCAATTCCTTGACAGGCCATCAAAAAAAAAAGAAATTACCATGAGTGATTTTTACTAAAAAGTGACTTGTAAGCAATATTTTTTACCTCACCCAGTAGTTTATGTTCTTGTGTGCTAATTGTGTATTTTATTTGTCTGTCTCTTTGGGTTTTTTTGTGTGTGTGTTTAGATTACTCCACACAGAACTAATGAACAGATCTGTATTAAAAATTTTTGTGGGTAGGACCTGGCCAAAGGAAGAAGTTGCTAAAAAAGAAAAATCTAGTTCTTATTTTGGATACAAAATAATCATGAGTTTTCAGAGATCCCATTTAAATGCATTTTTAATGACTTTCTACTTGATATTTCTTCAAAAATTAATTTACATGTTTGGTTTTAATGCATTTAAATGCATTTTTAATGACTTTCTACTTGATATTTCTTCAAAAATTAATTTATATGTTTGGTTTTATTTTATTGTCTTCCTTACAATACTTTATATGACTCGAGAGACTGGTCACATGAGTAGTATATACCGAGTGTATATCGAGTCGAGTTTCCCATCAATCATGTCACTTTTTGACAGCTGTGCAGCTGTTGCTGCAGATGGTAGATGGATGGCTAGGTAGGGTAGGGTCGATACTAGCTCTATACAGGTGATTGGGCTCTATACAGGTTCTTGAGACTGGCTCAATGGGGACTTTTGTTTTACTTTGATAGTTTATAGCTATTACTCAGCTGAATCATCACACAGCTGTGCTTTTTTAATGGGTGCAGTTCTTTGTCTGATTTTTTTTTAATGGGTTAGCACAGCTGTGTTTAATGGGGCTTTGTCTGCTAGCTCCAAGCTTTGTTTTAATGTGGCTTTGTCTGCTAGATCTCGTGGCATTGTCAAATCAGCTGTGTTTTAATGGGGGTTATGTCTGCTTAATGGCAGTGTGTGCTTTTTAATGGGCAAGCTCTTTGTCTGATTTTAATGGGGGAATAGCACAGCTGTGTTTAATGGGGCTTTGTCTGCTAGCCCCAGCTTTGTTTTAATGGGGGCTTTGTCTGCTAGATCTCGTGGCAGGGTTAGAACTGTTTTAATGGAACCTTTATCTGCTACAAATGTTTAATGGGGCTTTGTCTGCTAGCCAAATTTTTAATGGGGCTTTGTCTGCTGGCCATGCTTTGTTTAATGGCTAGCACAGCTGTGTTTAATGGGGCTTTGTCTGCTAGCCAATCTTTGTAAATGGGGCTTTGTCTGCTACCCATACTAGTTCACAGCTGTGGTTTTTTGAATGGAACTTTAATGGGGCTTTGTCTGCTGGCCATGCTTTGTTGTTTAATGGCTAGCACAGCTGTTTTTAATGGGGCTTTGTCTGCTAGGCCAAGCTTTGTTTTAATGGGGATTTGCTAGCCAAATTTTTTAATGGGGCTTTATCTTCTAGCCTACTGCATGATATTACTACTGAAAACTGAATCATCTAATAGCCCTTTTTTCTGCTGATGGGGGCTTTGTCTGCTAGCCCATACTAGTTCACAGCTGTGGTTTTTTTTAATGGAACATTAATGGGGCTTTGTCTGCTGGCCATGCTTTATTGTTTAATGGCTAGCACAGCTGTTTTTAATGGGGCTTTGTCTGCTAGGCCAAGCTTTGTTTTAATGGGGCTTTGCTAGCCAAATTTTTTAATGGGGCTTTATCTTCTAGCCTACTGCATCATATTACTACTGAAAACTGCTCTCCCAACCATCATGCTAAACACAGCTAACCACATTGGAGGTCTATTGAAAATCTCCATTCCCAATTAAAATTAACGTGAAATTTCGAACCCCAGGGTAAGCACTCGAACGCAATTCCTCATATACATTCTCAGTATCACTTGTTTAGTGATATGGCTTTATGAAAACAAAACAATTGCTCTCTATCGTATCTCTCACTTATTATACTGAATCTTTAATGTTATGGCTATTAGGGTTAGGGCTTTGGGTTTAGAGATGAAAAATCTTAATTGAACAAACTCCTAGATAAAGTAAATCTCATTTGCATGCAAATCCTAATTTTCTTTACATCACAAAGACCATTAAATCAGATAATGCACTAGATAAAAAAAATTTAATATCAAATCTGAATCTACTCTCCTTTGTTACTTTATTTCCTTTGTATGGTTTCCAGCCAATCTGTTACCCTCTCACCTGTTCCCTTTTATATTTCCCACATCTGCATCTTTGACAGAAGGCCCATTGTTCTATTATTAAAAATGTGTCACTTATTTTTATCATAATTTTTACATAAATATTATAGCCCTCACAAAGACCTCCCCAACCCCCCTCAAACCCACCCTTTCGTATTTCTCACCTCTATCTCATTATGTGACTGTCATTGGGAGCTCATACGTTAACTGACAAATACCTGTCTAGCACAAAGACTGCCTTAACTTTATTTTCCTATATTTAAACTTTCTCCTTTCACTCACATCTGTCTAATAACTCTTGTTTTATGTAACACGGGCTATTTATACTGGTAATGAAATGCTGAGCTTGCTTTTTTTTATAAAATTTTTTCTCTGACATAAGGATCCTGACACTCTTTTCAACACATTTACTAAAAATGCTGATAAGACTAAATCTTTTCTATAGTAATTATAAACTCCCCAGTCGCTATATAAACCCCTGGGAAATCTGTTTTTGTGAAATATTAAATGCTTATCACTCTTGCGGAATTCTGCAAAAATTATTTTGATATAAAAAAGAATTGTTAGAAATGTCTCAATCAGGATTAACTCTTAGGGATCTATTTCTACAGGTGGGAGATATGAACCTTCAGCACCCAGATTATTTTTTAGAGATGGCACTCAATACCTTTCATATTAAAAATTGTACATGCCTAGGGGTGTCATTGTTTTATGTCTCATGCTTCATCTGGCATTATCCATCCTATACTCACAGGATTCTTCTTACAGCCTTTAGAGCCTACAAGAACAAACTTATTAAATCCTATTTAGGATGGAGAAAGAGGATGAAAACATATTCGACTCAGGCTCAGCAAATGCGAAGAATTATGCTTAATAGAATGGTTTCAGGTCAGAGAATGCGTAGACAGGTTATGAGACAGATGGGTATGGAAATCAATGATTCAGACTCTGAAGACGAAGGCATTCACTCTGTCTAGAACTCATTAATCATCTGAAATCTTCAACAAAATCAATAATAATTGCAAGACACTCCCCTATATAAACTGGAAAATCTTCAACATATTATAATATCTCCTTATTTTTCATATCTGAATACCCTGTACCATGGAGTGTAGATGTTATTTATGTGGTTCTAACCTACTGAATCAGAAAAATCTACTTCATCACCAGAAGTATTGTCACCAAGTAACAGATAAGATACAAGAGAAATGCAGGATATGTGATCGACAATTCCATGATAACCAGGCCTTGTGTTTACATCTTCAAAAATGTGGAAAATATATCTGTAGGAGCTGTGATCTTCCATTTCTTACAACAGAGGCCCTCAACTTTCATGTGGAGACATTTCATAAGAAATCTACAGCTGCTAAATCTTACAGATGTGGCATTTGTAAATGCAATTTTGAGGGTAGGAGGGCCCTGTACACGCATAGAATGAGACAACATGGAGGCAACAATGATGACCCTGTCCTACCAGCCTTTATTGTAGATAATGATGACGAAAATTTACGTGAGATTTACGTTACAAACATAGATCACATACAGGCTAACCATCAAGAGACTGAACTAAAGAATATCTACAATTTTCCAACCAATAATCTGCATGGGGGTTACAGGGAGATTCGATCCCAGGTGAGGGAAATCTATCAGAACCTACACAATGCCTTCAGGATTAATCTCGCCTTTGGAACCATTTTATTTAACAATGAAACAAGGGAATACAGATATTTTGTTCCACATTACAACAGTAAGATTCTTCAATATCCTTTTCGAATTTCGAATATGAATAGTATTCGTTTTTTGATGAATAAGTTAGCTGGAATCGATATAATTACACAAGCAAGATCAGATAGACCCTCTACTGCCTGGAGCCTCGCCTTCATAACTAATGTGCAGTATGTAGTTTTTAAAACAGAGTTTCCATTGGGAAATGCTGAAGACCTGCCAGATTACATCAAACAGAATAGGAATCTGAAGACAATGTATATAGACAAATGGACGGGCAAACCATATACAGACAATTTATGTTTCTTCAGATGTCTTCGACAACATTTTAATGGTAACAAAGATTTCCTCGAATATTTTCGTGTATGGATGAATTTTAAAAAATCAGAAAAATTAGGAAATTCTACTGGACAATTTACTGGTGTGACTATGGATGAGATGATGGATCTAGAAAGATGTTTTAATGTAAAAATTTTGATATATTCTCTGTCACCAGATGGAGTTGTCTGTAATCTGTATAAATCTGTAAATAATTATGATAGTAAGATGTATCTTAATGTACATGAAAACCACCTTAGTTATATTGTAGATATAAATAAATTCGCTAAAAAATTTCAATGTGAGAAGTGTCTTAAGTTGTTCACAAGAGAGTGGAACATGCAAAGACACTACAAAGTATGCTATGATAGAACTATCTACCATTTTCCAGGTGGCTTCCATAAGTCACCCTTAACCATATTCGAAAAACTCGAATCTCTAGGAATACATACCTCTGAGCAATCTAGATATTATAAACTCTTTGCAGTGTGGGATATGGAGGCCATGCTTCAAAAAACGAACCACAGCACCACGAGTAAATTGAACTGGATATCCAAACATGTTCCCATTAGTGTGAGTGTAGCTTCTAACATAACCAATTTTGAAACACCGAGATGTTTTATCAATCCGGATCCGACAATTTTGATTCAAAATATGATGGAATATCTCAGACTGATTAGTATAGCCGCTCGTAAACAAATCTCCTGCAAATATTTTCATGTTTTATATGAACTGGATGAGCTCATTCAGAAATATAAAGAGGATGGGGAGCAGGCGGATTCGGATTTCGAATCAGAGGACTGGGAAGAGGAACTCGAGTCGGACGAATCTGATTCAGAATCCAATATTGTCTTTACTCCAAGTAAAAAGATTCTGTCACATTTCATATCCAATATTCAACAAGTTAAGAAAGAGTTTCTTACTTACATTACCCAACTACCTGTTATTGGATTTAATTCAGGTAGATACGATCTGAATTTAATTAAGACTGATATTCTCAAGTATATAAGTTTAAATTACACAGAAAATGAAATCTTCACCATCAAAAAAGAAAACAGCTATCTCACCATAGGTACTCCACATATGAAATTTTTAGATATTTCTAATTATTTAGCAGCTGGATGTTCCTATGAGAAGTTTCTTAAAGCCTATGGTTGTGACATTCCAAAAGGTGTATTTCCTTATGAATGGTTTGATTCTCTTGAAAAATTAGACTGCACCTGCTTACCGGAAATGAAAGATTTCTATTCTAAAATGAAGATGTCTAACCCATTAGAATCTGAGTCTGAGTATGAAGAGCTTAGAAATCTTTGGAATAAGAATGGTATGAGGACTTTTAGGGATTATTTAATACATTACAATAATCTAGATACTGGACCCTTCTGTGAAGCCCTCACTACTTTCATAGATCTTTATGTATCGGAAGGGATAGATATTTTTAAAGATTACATCACCTTGCCTGGTGTAGCCAGAAAAATGATCTATACCTCCTCAGAGAGTAATTTTGCACTCTTCAATTCAGATAACGCAGACCTATACTATACATTTAAACAAAATATTGTGGGAGGTCCTAGCATAATTTTTAGCAGATATCAAGAAAAAGGGGTAACAAAAATTAAAAATGTCGAAAATAACTTATGTGAGAGCGTGGTGGGTTATGACTGTAATGGCCTCTATTCCTATGCTATCAAGCAACTAATGCCAGCCGGTGTGTATGTAAGAAGATTCCCTGAAAACCATTTTAGACCAGAGGTTAGCGAAAGGTACATAGATTCATACGTTTGGTTAGATTATCTCAGCTGTAAAGAGGGAATAAAAATTCGACATAAATTAAATAATCAAAAAGAGGTGAGAATAGGGAACTTTAGGGTAGATGGTTTTTGTTATCAAAATAAAACAGTTTATGAATTTAACGGATGTTATTACCACGGTTGTAAATTTAACTGCTTTATAGTTAAAAATTTAAAAAACAAAACCTGGTCAGAAAGACTGAAAAAAGTGCAACAGAGGGATAAAGCTAGAAAGAACTACATAATTTCACAGGGTTATAAATTTGTGGCTATTCAGCAATGTCAATTTATCTCCAAAATAAAACCCAAATGCCTCCGATTTTATGAACATTACCTCCCTTCTTACTACAGGAAAAATAAGGGGGATTTAACACACTCAAAGATCTTAACAGATGTTAAAAATGGAAGATTGTTTGGTGCATTAGAGGTAGATATCCAGGTGGAGGAGGGGCATGAAGATTTCTTTCAAGAATATCCCCCCTTTTTTGCTACTTGTGAGGTACCAATGGAGGTAATAGGTTCACATATGCTCTCCTATTGTAACGCCAATGACATTCAATTTAAAAGTAAAAGACTTCTGATTAGTGGGCTTAAGGCTCGCAAAATTTTACTTGCCACCCCCCTTTTGCAGTGGTATCTGAAAAATAAATGTCAAGTCTCAAAAATCTATCAGATAATCGAATTTCAACCCAAACCCTCATTCACTTCATTCATAGATAAGGCGACCCATCACAGGATTCAGGGTGAATTAGAGGCGGATAAAGCAATTATAGGGGACACCTTCAAATTGATAAGTAATTCCAGTTATGGTTCCTTTCTCATGAATAAAACTAAACATTCTAATGTGAGATATCTAGTGGATAAGAATAAAGTCCGAAAAATAATAAACTCTTGCATTTTTAAAGATATGCAGGATATTAATGGAGTTTTTGAGGTAGAGACCTATAAGTCTAGAATTGTGATGGATAACCCTATACAAATTGGTTTTTTTATTTTACAATATGCAAAGTTAAGAATGTTGGAATTTTATTATGACTGCTTACTGAAATACCTTAGACCCCAGTCATTTGAATTAACGGAAACTGACACCGATAGTCTGTATATGGCTATAAATCAATCTGATCTAGATCTTTGTGTTAGGGGAAGATACCGACAGAAATATCATAAGGAAATTTTTGGGTCCTGTTCTGATGAGTTGAATGCACTCTGGTTTCCAAGACGCTGCTGCTCCCACCATATCACCATAGATAAGAAAATCCCAGGGATTTTTAAGAAAGAATTCTCTGGATTTCGAATGTTATCACTCTGTTCAAAATCCTATATCATAGAGGATCAGGATGGTAAACAGAAAATATCTTCTAAAGGTATTTCTAAAAAAAATTTAACTGATGCTATGGCTAAATTTACTCACACTCTAAGCACTGGAGAGACAAGTTTCTCCACCAATTTAGGATTTAGAATGAGGGATGCTAATATGTTTACCTATTCACAAACTAAAATAGGATTCAATTATTTTTATTGTAAGAGAGAGGTGCAAGATGATGGGATCACAACCAGACCTTTAAATATAACCCTCTCACCATGGGAAAGAGAATCCCTGGTTGTATCAGAGGTACAGGATCCCCTATCTAATCTGTACTATTCTCAGATGAGAGTAGACGCCTTATCTTATCATTCAATTGAACAAATGTTTTATCACCTTTTAGCCAAACATTACAAAAATATTACACTTTGTCATAAGATTTTGCTGGAAACAGATCCCCTTAATGTATACAATCATCTTGACAAAACATTTATCTCAAAAAGTAGAAATGAAGAAATTAAGAAGGATATTATGCACCTATGTGTCTCTGAAAAATTTAGGCAGTGTCAAAATTTTCGAGATCGACTAGTATCTGTTAATGATAAGGCTATTTATTATAAGCAGCCTAATTATAGTAGAGAGGATGAGGCCTATTGGGGTGTCAGTAACCCCACTAAACTCATTTCTGTGCTTCCCCCTAATTCTCTAGCCGGAAATAACATCATGGGTGAGCTAATTATGGATTGCTGTCGAAAATTTTCTACTGAAATCTCCATTCCCAATTAGAATTAACAGGAAATTTTGAACCAGAAGGTAAGCACCCCAACGCATTGCCTCTGAATTCCTGTCACTTTTTGCTGCGACAGTACAGACTGAGGAACTCTGTTGAAAATCTCCATTCCCAATTAAAAATAACAGGAAATTTCGAACCCGAAGGTAAGCACCCGAACGCATTTGCTCTGAATACTTGTCAGCGTTTTGTGATAGTACTGACTGAGGAACTCTGTTGAGCAGGACACAGATGATTCAAGTATGTAAATGTTTTTTTTGAAGAAATAACAGAGAAAATATATTTTAATGTAATACCATTTATTTCTTATAGAGAATCGTTACTTTACAAAGTTATTATTAAAAAATCTAATGATCATCTCCTCGTTACTTTTTAGGTTTACTGAAAAATCTGATAAAATACTTTGCATGGTTCTTCCTCTGCTACTGTGATAGCTATAATACAAACAAAATAATCCACATGTATCTGTCTGATAATTTTGCACTCTCTTATTATTGTATTTGTATGATAATGCATTACTGAATAAATTATTAACTATGTCTCTCTTTGGTTGTTTTCCTGCTGAATCGAATTGTTCCACAACCTCATTATTCACCCGATGCAATACCACCCAATGGCTTCCCTTGTCAGTGGAGTAATCCAGATTAACAATAACTAGGGAGGGAATGGGTAGTTTTTTAGGGATAAGGTCTAGGGAATATACGCCATAGAATTGATCTCGAATTTTTTCATCCAACCTCATATACTTTGCAATTTCGTAGCTATCCATCACCCAACATTTACCATTCTAGCTTGATCTATCTTTAATATTTCAGGGAATTTTGCGTAGACAATAATATTTATAGTTTCTGGAAGGGCAGTCCCAAATCTTAGACTTAATCTCACATGTCCACTTCCGGAAGTTGTCATCACCTGACCAGATAGGAAACTCTGTATGTCGAATTGGTACAATGCATATCCCTTGGGATAATCTGAAAGTTGAATAATCAAACCATTTTTCCGATCAGAATCGTTTGGTACCAGACTTAGATAAGAGGCTACATAATCTTTTTCATTGAAATTGGGTTTAAAGGGTCTATTTGGTACAGGCTGTCCATCCACACTCAATTCCATATAATTGAGATCCATATTTTGAAAGTTAAACGGATTTTTAGTGTAATCTCCAGAATAGGCAGCATTTGAAACTAAACCAACCACAATCTTGCTGGGAACCTTACCATGGAAGATATTATCAGTCATAAATGTGTGAGATCCTTTAGCAATACTGAAGCTTTTAATATCACTTCTCCAGAAGGGGTAGAGTGCAGGACTTGTTTTCAAAGCCTCATTATGAGCGACTAACATATCTGGATTCAAAGAGATATAACAAACTTTTAAAATAGCCTCTGTGATTTTTAACCTCAACTTTTCTTTCCCATCTCTCATTAATCTGAACTCATTGAAGGATTGAAAAAACTTTAAGGTAACCGCCACCCCATTTATTATAGCCCTGGGTTGATCTATTCCAAAGTCTGTATAAAGTAAACCCTCCACACTAGCCGTTCCTCCACTTCTAGTTGGTCTGCCTCTCTCTGTAAAGCCTGGATTACCCCCTGTGTAGGTGATAGCCTCCATGGCCCCTGGTTGATCTTTATGAAACAATGCTGCCTCACCCTCTGATTGAACCATGTTGTTGTTGGTTGATAGAAGAAAATCAATCATTGCCTTATACGGATAATTAGCACCCACATCTGAGGATACTACTTTTTGATTTAATGCAATATCAACCTGTCTAAAAATTGAATGGAGGGTCAAGTTTATAGGCGCCACCTGGTGACTAGGGGTTGCAGGTTGACCAGCTGATGGTGGCTTATTATGAATAGGAACCCCCTTCTCATCTGTAATGATGTATTTTACATGTAACCTGGTTTTAGCTAAATTGATATAATCTACTGAGGTCCCTGGGATATTAAATTCTATTACACTGCTATCTGTGATAGCGGCAATTGGATTAAACTCCACCCAATATTCTTTCTGAATCGTCTTATCTATGGGTGGTGGCTGGAAGATGGTTAAAGGTGTTTGAATTATATCCATAATGAGTGAGAATTGAATTTTTTCTTCTTACTCTTTACTTTCACCCCCTTCTGGACAGATGTTGATGATCTCTTAGTGCTGCTACCTTTCCTAGTTTTATTTTTATTCTTGGAAGAAATTTTTCTTGAGGATTTCTTTGTAATCTTACTCTTTCTAGTCTTCCCACCAATTTGACCTTTGTGGGTTCCAACCATGCTATTTATACCCTTTTTCAATTTTATCTCACTCTTGGCCTGCTCCACTGCTGCCTCTGTAGGTGTAACTAATGTAACCTCCACCGGTTTGTCATTAACCCTATCTGTTTCTGAATTTTTAGGATTTAATTCATAAAAATTTGGGTTATATGCGACTCTTCCCTCAATACATTTCTTGCAAAAGTTTAAATATTTATCCATTTTCTTTTTTAAGGTGTAATGTGAGCTGTATCTCCCCCTTTAATGCTAGAGCATTGTTAAAGGAGCTATCTTTTATATAGATTTTGATTCGACCTAAATTCGACTGCCTCACCCCCAAATAAAACCTGTCTGGAAATAATTGGCTTCTTTTATTGTTTGGCATTACCATTCTTAAAATTGGTTCTAAGGAATCTCTAACAAAACTATAATCGCAGATATCTGAAAAAACCATGAGGGTCTCTGATATTTTTTCATTTAAAAAAATATCGCAGAGCGCCACTTTCCAATTTCCCCTCAATTCCACTCTCTCAGGAAGTTCCACAGTGAAGTTATAACCCTTGTTACCAGGATGAAACCTTAAGGAATCCTTCGAACTTAAGAAAATGTAAAAGTCTCCCTCTGTCATTCTCCCTCTTTTTCATTCAATTATGAAAGCTTTAACACAAACACAGGGCAGCATTGGCTATTTATAGTTCTTCCATAGCTGTCTCTGGTATCCAGGAATTAAATTTGCTTGGCCATCCTTTCCATTTTACCAGCATCTCTGATATCCCCTTTCTTTTCCTTTTTTTAAGAATTTTTTCTATTTTGTAGACCATATTTTCATCCAAAAATGCTAGTTGTAATTCAGGCTCATAAAAATATGACGTTATGACCTCATTTTGATAATCTTTTAGTTGATACATTGGGATATCTTGATTTAGTTTTCTATCAATGATTGTAAAAATCTCACCAGACCATTTTTCAGCATATTCTCGATCGAAACTGTTCTTTAGATAACTTATTTTAACCCTATCACCAACCTTATACTTAAATTTCACCCTTTTAGGGTTAGGTCTGGTCTTCTTCATGCTTTTGTCTTTCTTAATACCCTTAGTTTTGAGGCCATATTGATAAGACCATATATCATACTGGTTTGAACTCTGAGCCTTTGTGGGGGTCATCTTAATAGATCTATGGCTGGCATTGTTGTAACTAGCCGTAAAGTTTTGTAAATTATCTACCCATCTGAAGGATTCTCTAGCTGTTAAATATTTGAATATCTTGAGTTTAATTGTTTTTATTACTCTCTCTGCGTAATTAGCTTTAGTTTCATAATAAGTAAATATCTGATCCACCTTTGAGGTTCTCAAAAATTTGGTCACCTCTGAATTTTTATATTCACTACCTTGATCACTTCTTATTTTCTGTGGTTTCACCCCTGATTCCTCAAAAATATTAGACATGACTTGCTTCATTTCCTTTCCTGTGAGAGTATACATTGGTTTGGTATAGAGATAACGAGTAAATATATCGATAAAAACCACAAAATAGCCATAATTATCATTCGATTTTCTGTATTTCACCATATTAGCAGTATCTGTATCCCATTGATAATTTTTGGAGAAGGAAAGGACCTTGGGTCTCTTGAAACGTCTCCTGACAGGATGATGTGAAGTATAGGTCTCCTGTTTAGCTAGCCACTGTTTAATAGATCTCCTTGAAATCTTATATTGATCATTTTTTTTCACGAAATTGTACAATTTTTCAACCCCGCTGAAGGAGGCAGGACTACTGGGGTTATAATATGCATCTTTAAGGAGTACCTCCACATCAGGAGAGATTTTTATTCCAGAATTTAATCCATTTTGGTTTGCGCTCTCTGATAGACTCCCTGCTGCCTCCCCTCTGTTTTGTAGCCGTTCCTCCTTGCTGTTTAACCCTTCCTCCAGTTGAATTAGTTGGGGATTTTTCATCATCACTGAATCGTTTGTCTACACTGATCTCAGGTATTCCTGGTGGTGGTGACATATATACACTCTCATTGCTTCCAGTCTCAGCCTTGGATGATGTTACAGCATTTTCAGATTGCTCTGATTCCTGCTCAGTGGTATTGTCTTTATAAGCGTTCTGCTTTTCACTGTCGAGATATTTTTTAAATTTTAAAAATTGCTCATGAGGTATCATTACAAATTTATTCATTGTAAAATTTGTTTGATATAATTCCTTATGGTATATAATAAATCTGTAAAAATTCTGTGATGCCTCTTCAGTAATTGAAGCCGCCCTCTAACCCTTCTTAGAAATCGTTTTATCAAGGCAGAATACTTTTCAAATTTCGCCTTGGTCTTTTTACTTAGTGGCAGACGAAAAATATTGAAGAAAATCTCTGCAATGGCTTTTATTTGTGACTGATTAGCCTCTGAGAACATATACTTATTTAAATTCTTATTGTTATCCAATATGACCTTTAGAAAATGCTTTGATCTCAGGAGATTAGAAGACATACTGATCAGTAGTCTTTGATCTAACAAGTATTTATAGCTATTTATATATAGTTAGGTATTCATCAGGAAAAATATGGGTGCGTAACCATGAGCTCTTATCCCTGGTAGGAGACAGATCTATCAGCAAGTAACTGTAAGATTCTGTAGTGGCGTCTTCATAGGCCAGACAGACCTTATCACACATTCCTAACTGATTTCTTAAAATTTTTATTTGATTTATATCCCTAGGATTTTTAAACAAAATAAAATAATGAGTATTCAGGGTAATGTCTCTACTGTACTTCCCAGAATGGTAGAGATTTTGTAGTATTAAAAAGACGCTGAGATTCCTATGATGTGAATCCCTACTAAATAAATTGGTAATGGAGGGACTATTCACTGCTGACATTTGTAAATCATCAATAATAATCAGATTATGCTTAGAGTCAGCAATTTGCTTAATTTGAGTCTCGTCAGGAAGTCCCTGAATAAATTCTAAATTTTCAATTACTTTGTTGTCAAAAGAATCCTGCCATACCCCATAAAAATAGTACACCTTCTCCACTGGAACATCAAACATAGTATTTAAATTCTCCAATAGCTTAAACACAAACTTTGTCTTTCCAGAGCCTGTGGGACCTGTAATCATTGCAGTAGTGGGTGAAAAAAATTTGAACATTGTTATCACTATCTTATCTCCTGAGTCACACAGTAAACAATCAGAAAGCTGTTTAGTCTCCTCTCTATTTATATTATTTCACCTGCCAAGATTAAATTCGCCTGCTTGCCAGATACCCCAATACCTGCCAGATATCCTACACAAAGAGTTTTGTGTGTATTGTTCTCATGTATTGTTGTCGCATAGAGTACATACAAATGTCAAAATGCAGACACAAATATTTATCCTCTTAGCCCTTTTACCCGGATTAATAAAATCTAAAGGTTGTTTCCAGGGAATGTGTAACTGTGAGGAAGATATGGCTGTATGTATAGATGTTCTATGGGTGAAATTTACCTATAATCCAAAAATCCGTATTTTATATTTAAAAAAGTTGGAAATTCTAGATATCTATCTAGTCTTGGAAAATTTTCCCTCTTTAAAATATTGGACAATATTGGATATAATGTACTTCAACTGCACTTGGATTAAAGAAATTCCAGTGGAAATTATAGTAGTCACTAATATGTGCACAGACAATGTTCAGAAAGGTGAGTATATTATCCTATGTAGTTAAAATTATAATGTACTAGTCAGAGAAAAAATGGCTTTGGGGTTCTTAGGATCGGGTTCGAAATTTCCTGTTATTTTTAATTGTGTATGGAGATTTTCAACAGACCTCCACAGTCTGTACATTCACAGCTTACTCTCATTGCGTCCAAAGAGGCGCAATAACAGCAATACCTCATTAATATGTTTATGAGGTGCTTACCTTCGGGTTCGAAATTTCCTGTTAATTTTAATTGGGACTGGAGATTTTCAACAGACCTCCACATTCTGTACATCCAGAGCTTACTGTCATTGCGTCCAAAGCGATGCACTAGCAGCAATACCTCATTAATATGTTTTATCAAGCTTACCTTCGGGTTCGAAATTTCCTGTTATTTTTAATTGGGATTGCAGATTTTCAACAGTCCTCGTAGGTCTGTAATGTCAGAGCTAACCTTCATTGGTTCAGCTTTTAGCTATTTCCTGTTAGTATTTAATGTCAATGGTGAATTATAACAAAGTGTAATTTTTTGCTATTTTTTCTTAATTAGCTACAACAGCGAGAGAGATATGGAATCTTAACCATTCCTCAGTCTCATCAACAGATCTCTGGAATTCCACTAGCACTGCCCAGTATTCATCCAAAGGATCTTTCTATAATATGACAAAAATTACAGCAAACAATAGCTCACACATCCTAAGATGCTACTGGCTTATGTTCTCAACCAGCATCTCATGCATTTTGTCTGCATTTCTAATCGCATGGATCCTAAAGAAAAAATTACTCTGCTCTAGGTTTAACAGAGATTTGGAAAACGAGGACAATGGGATAGAAATGAGAGATGTAGGAGTTAGGACTGATGAGGACTGAAATCAACCCATAAAGGTAAGAAATATAAATTAATATTGTTCAAATAATATTTTTCCTGCGAGAGAACGAATTGTGACGTCACATTACACGGAAACATACCTCCATAGCTTGTGACGTAATTTTTAAACCCTATGACGTATTTGACGCCTTGAAATCATATATTTCTGTTTATATTTTACGGAAGGATGGCGTATTTCAGTTTTATTTTGATTTTTGTTTGTGTTCTTATAACAAGTACAAACTGTTATCATGTGGAGTGTAATTTCCACGAGGAGACAGGCACATTGCATATTGTGGGGTTGAGGTCGATGCAGGACTTTGAAAATTACGGTGAAAAATGTGGTGATTATGACCTAGACGTTTTGATATATGAGAAATGTTACATTGGAAAGATCATCTTACCCCTTAGAACTATTCTTAAGAATTATGCTAAGCTCAGAATCCTATACTGGAACTGTGAGGGGGAATGTGAATACTCAGATAGCATAGTCACTGTCATTGGATGTAACTCGGGTAAGTGATACGATATATTTAGTCTTATTTTTGGAAGTTTTGGGAGGGTTAATGTCTCCAGGTATATGTAAATATGGATATATAATTATATATCACCTTAGGCCTTTCATATTATGCACTAGTTATTTTGGAGAGGAATTACACTTTTCAGCCAGTTATTTTATTAGCAATGCGCAGCCCTGTTGAAAATCTCCATTCCCAATTAAAATTAACGGGAAATTTCGAACGTCAGAGTAAGCACACGAAGGCAATATCTCTGAAGATTTTCAGTCACATTTTATGAAAGCAATTCGAGTGATCAATGCTCTCTATGGTATCTCTCTAGTGATATGCATATTAGGGTTAGGGCTTTGGGGTTAGAGATGAAAATTCATCAAATATAATCATAATGTATGAAGCACAGGGTGTAATAGCCAGTTCATATAATATTTCCTGGTTTTTCTTTTTTAGGTCAGACACCAGAGATTCCACCCAGCTCAGACCATAAAGAAACTGATGAGGACTATGACCAGGACGATGATGCTGATGATGATGATGATAACGATGATTTCTATGCCCTTCTAGTCATTCCTAT
Organism: Sabellastarte sp. h YS-2021; assembly: GCA_964017235.1. Classification (NCBI taxonomy): domain Eukaryota; kingdom Metazoa; phylum Annelida; class Polychaeta; order Sabellida; family Sabellidae; genus Sabellastarte; species Sabellastarte sp. h YS-2021. The sequence goes on from OZ024927.1 coordinate 60,353,542, forward strand.
TCTGGGATTTATAGGTGGGATTGCAGCCTACATCATTCGTCGCTTCAAGGATAGGATATTAATGAAACTATTGGATAGAATATTTGACTGTCTAGGGAGTGATGAGGGAAATAATTCTCACATGGATGATACTGTTAGTACAAGTGTTGAATCTACCTGTCCTAAAGAAAGAGCTGTGAATCTGAAATTTTCATCAGAATATTTAAGTTCTACCTATCCTGAGACCTCAATATCTGGTGATACCTGGAACGATAGGACACAGACTGATGCTCGGAAAATATTTGTTAATATGAGGGAGGAGAGGAAAATTGCTACAGATGTATCTTCAAGTCTCATTGAGTTTCTTGATAAGGCTACTCAGGTATCTGACTCTAAGTCTACAGACTTTGAGATAGAAATGGATGATCTATCATTCCTGAGATCTGTAGATGTACCAAGTGAATCTGACCAGGTTTCTGATCTTCAAGAAACCAGTTTCATGGAGACTAGATCTGGTGGAAGATATAAGAAGGTCTTTATATTGAAAAAGTAGAGACAGACATTTTGTATTTTATTGTAATTCATAGTTTAAGGGGTTGTTCAGTTTTAATTTGAGATGATGTCTTGATCTGTAAGTCAGAGAGATGTTTGTAGAGAAATATTATATATTATGTAATTTCATATCATTTATAGTCAGATATTTTTACTTGAACATTTCTTTTAGAGTGATTTTATATTATTTAAATGACATGTGAATGGTCAAAGTCTTGTTACAGTGTAAATTGATATGACTGAGTAAATGAAAGAGGTATAGATAGAGAGAGAGGTGTTTTTTTTTAATTTATTCTATTTTATCTTGTAATTTCATATCATCTCTGACAATTTAGACAGACACTTCTTCATCAGAGACTTCTTTGGAATAATATCATATATTTAAATGATTTGAATTGTACTAATTTTGCTCCTTTGATTATTATTATGTCTCTCTGATATATACATATATGTAATTTTCTTGTGAGAATAGTTCATAAAGAATAATATATGTGATAATTTTCCATCTTTTATTGTCAAATAACCATATAACCCTTTCAAACAATATATACATAAGAATTTCAATAAAAAATCCTATACAGGTATCATGGCGTAGAGCATATTAATGATATCTTTAACAGAGGAATCTACATAGAATGACTTTAAAAAAATTTAAAAATTCAGCGTCACACAGTGAAAAGTAAAAAACCAGTCACATTGAATGGAATTGAAGGTGTAACAGAAAAATATTTTTTTAAAAATCTTTTGAGAAAAATAGACTGGTCATACATCCAATTTATTATGTTAACATTTACAAAAAAGCAGAGCAGACTTCTCCATTGCAATGACTGGTGTCGCTGATTGATTGCAAAGAAAAAGCTAAATAAATACCAGTACTTTGTAAATGGAGACATATGATGAGCTCATATTGTCGAAATTCTTTTGAAATGGTTTATTTTATTAAAATAAAAATAGGTTAAGACACCTCCTTTAACAAGATAAATTATGACCTTGCACGCTGAACAATTCTTTTGAGAGATGACTGTACAGAGCGTTCTTCTGATTACACAGAAGATCTCATACAGAGTAAAAACCATAAATCAGCTTGATTGTACAGTCACCACACAAAAGGCGTGTCATGCAGACTTGTTTAAATATTGACTTAAGGATGCATATAAATTATGAGGAAGTGCTACCTTAGTCAAAAAAGCATCTGAAACCTTCATGTATTCAGTTATTATAATAAAATCATTTCTTAACAAGATCATTGTTTTTTAGTAGATTAAAGACATATGACAAAATAATATAAATTACTAAGGATCTACAGGAATAATCATATACTAAGTGAAAAATATTTACATTAGCTTCCAAATATTAAATGATTTAAAAAAACTTCAGATTATTCAAACTCTTGCAAATTATAATTACAGAGATTTTTTTTTGACATTTACCTTTTTTCAAAGTTTTTTATTCCCTCTATTACACATTCAGCTGGTTTTATAAAAATTCTATAAGATTGTCTAAGTGATATCTCAGTCCCTCTATCATTTTGATATATGCCGAGCTCCTTGTCTTATTAATTATCCCAATGGTTTCATGCTGTTGATGATGACAGTTGCTCAGATTCATTCTGGGTATCCTTCTGTTATTGATGACATATGGCTTGATTGGCTCTGTGCAGAATGTAACCTAGTCAATTTTTAGGGATATGACAGGAGAAAAAGGATGAAGACTGAGGAGGCACCCCATTCATTCAGACCAAATTTAGAAATAAAAAAATTTTTTTTAAAAAAAAAATTTTGAGATTGTAGACCACTAGGTGTTTGTAGGACGCAACATGCTGCAACCACTAGGGTCAACATGCCATTGGGTGTTACACTCTAAACACCTACTCGGATGATGTGCTAAATTACCGGATATTAGTGCTGAGCATGTTGTACAATAAAAGTGATAACAAGAGCTCATAAAAGCCCTTGTTAATGGTAGGTCTATTTTGCAGCAGGCGCATGTTAAGTTGTTGGCTCGCTGCTGGTAATATGTAGCCCACTGAGGAGCTATCATAGTTTCCACATCTTCTGGGCTTTTGCCTAGAAAAAAGGCGCACCCAAAAGCCATCTCGAGGTCTCTATTAGTTAGAGCCTCGATCAGCAATTGGTCATAACTGGTATTCATGTACATGGAAGTGGGGACCCATGTAAATAGTGAGGTAGTGCTCATTTTTGAACTGCGGATAGAGTAGGCCTTTGTAAATTTGTGTTCTAAAAGTATGGTCCTACATATGGGACACCTCAGTTCAGCCTCAGCCCCATCCTGCCACATCCTTGATAACTGACAAGAACACTCCACACAGAGCAAGTGTCCACATGGGTTGGTCAGTATGATGTCTGCCTGATCTAAGGCGTCTTTACAGATAGCACATTCAGCTTTTTCTAGGAATTGGCTCACAAATTGAACGAAATCTGGATATTTCCGGCTGAAAAATATAAAAATTAGAGAAATTTTAGTTATTTGACTAAATAGCAGAGATTAGTCAATACAAAATTGGGTTGAGAAAAAGAAATTGTGTTCCTGTGCATACCTGGGAGTTCGAATTTCACGTTATTGCTTATTGTGATTGGAGATTATCAACAGTCCTCACCCTAGGGAAATGCCTCCGATTGTTTGTCAGAATACTGCAGTATTGCAGAGCTATGATTCTCTGTTGAAAATGTCCATTCCCAATTAGAATTAACAGGAAATTTCGAACCCGAAGGTAAGCACCCTGACATACATATTAATGAGCTTAAGTCTTCTCAACCTCTCTGGATGTTGTGAGCAAGTATACTCAAGTATGAGGAATACTGTTGAAAATCTCCATTCCCAATTAAAATTAACGGGAAATTTCGAACCCAAAGGTAAGCAGCTTGACATACATATTAATGAGCTTATGCCTTCTCAATCTCTGTGGATGCTGTGAGAGCAAGTATATCAGAGGAATAATGTTGAAAATCTCCATTCTCAATTAAAATTAACATTGACAATTTGCATATTGAGGGTAGAGAAACCCTTTTCGTATATTATCTCTCAATGAAAAATTACAGATGTTTTAACCAAAAAGCCTCATTAATATAAAAAATAAAAATTAATTGAGATAGTTTAAAGAATAAGGAAATACATCAAATTTAGGAGATTTATCTAACTAGACCCTAAATTTCACCCAGTTGGTTTTTTAATTATAGCTGTCATGAGAGAAGATAATTTATTGACATTTATTAACATTTCATTAAAATTCTTACTTGAATGAATGGTGTTACGCTCAGGAGGGGGTCTATACAAAGCTAGTTCTACAATAGCCTCACAGCTCCACCTCGTTACATTGGAATAAGTCCTCTCTAAAATTTTATGTAAAAAATTAAAACAAATAAATATTTGGTACTTACACAATAAAGGCTGGTAGAATGTCGTTGAGCAGGATGTAACAAACCATCGCCTGCTGGTAGTGTCCATTGTCAATCAGCATCAGTAGTTCACAAATGGTTATCATATTGGAAATCAGATGATTGGGTCGAAAGAGATCAATTCTTCTGCCAATTTGTACAAAGTTATCCATTTTGAGATTAATTGAACAGCCTATTTTGATTCAGTAAAATTCTGGGGCCCAGAATGGGTTTGATGCGGGGTTTTATAGTGAAATTTTGGGTTGAAAGCTGTTGCCATTATCTGATAATTAAAAATAAAAAAGTGATTTAATGTCAATTTGTCCCTGAATAATTAAAGGGGTATTTCCACGTCTACCTCCCCTTTGGCTGATTCATCTAAATGCGAACATTCCTCACATGTCAATTTTGCATGGTTAGGTTGATCAGGTTGAATTAAACATGGAACATATGTATATATTTCCATACGTTCGCTATACATCTGGTTACATACTTTCAAAAATTCTTCCCATTCTTTGGGTTTGCAGGATAGCCCTTCAGTGGTGGGAAACAAGTCTCCCTTGGCATTGGTCTTCCATTTCCTGATACCTACAGATTTATAGGGACTATTACAGGCTACATAGTAGGAGCCACCTATATGTACTTTCTTCTCTATTCCTTTGTCTCCTTTAAGAATAGCCTGCAGTGCATGGTTAATTAGTTCAGAAAAATGAACTAATACAACCAATTTCGAGATATTGATCTTGATCCCTGGGTTGGTGACATTCTGACCATCCCATTCCTTTAAATGAATAGTCTGCACTTGACCAGTTTCACCATGAAACACCACATACTTCTTGGAGCCTAGATGAAAGGTTCTTCTATAGGTGACAGATAGAGATGCCTCTGAATAGTTCATTGCGGACATCGCCCCATGGCTTTGAGGTTCTATAAGATGATCTTTCTTCTTATTTTTAATCTGTAGAGATAGATCTTTCTTATTCTTCTTCAGAGCAGGTTTCCCTAAAACTTGAGCCTCTGCCATATTCAGTGAATGATTTCGTCCTATTTTTTAATTCCTAGATTACAGCTTCAGATGATGTGTAAGGGTTAGAGCGAGAGGGTGGCTTTTTATAGACTTTGAGGTGAGGGGGAGAATATATCAAGATTCAGCATATAGGATCACTTACTCAGCAAAAGCTTTGTGTAGGAAAAATTACTTACTCAGCAAAGGTTTTGTGTGAGGAGACTTAAAACAGACTAGTATAACTGATCATTAAAGGGAACACAGAAACTACAATAGTAATTAAAAACAGATTTTATTGATAATTAAATGCAGATAAAACAGACAAGTTTATTACTTAATAATTGTAAAGTTAAAGTGACAAAAAGGTTAGTATATCAGACAGACATCTGCCCGTCCTTTACATCTGTGTCTAACTAGAATTTATAAATAAGTTTTCATCTACTTGGATTTTAGAACATAATGAAGATTTATCATTGGTAGAGTACTGTTCTAAAGTCACAGGTGTCTGTCTTCCATCTGTCTTAGGTAGAGTATTTTTGTAAAATTCACAGCTGACTGTCTTCCATCTGTCTTAGGTAGAGTATTCTTCTAAAATTCACAGGTGTCTTTCTTCCATCTGTGTAAGGTAGCATCTCGTAACTATTCAATTCATTCAATAATTTTAATGTCTCTTTATCTTCAGGAGGTAGGAGAGAAAAAACTATTTTTGGGCATTATCATTTTCACAAATTCACAGGTGGGTGCATGCCTCTTATGTTCGTCCATTGGTACATCATATGTCTCCCATTCAATAAGAGATATTTTACACCAGGGGCAGGTAACCTTATCCCCCTCCCCTGTATAGAGGAAACCAGCACGAGTTAGGGCATCTGGGCGAATGGGGTGAGACTTCGGCCATGTTCTAAATGTAGCATATCTCTCATCATATCCAGAATAATCAGGAACCTTAAATATCCATCTTCCCACATAGGGTGTGGGTTTATGACATAAATGTAACCCAGCAGAGTTACCACAGGGTGGTTGAATTCTTGGATTGGAGTTATATCTAGCTGAAGAATTCAATGAAAAGCCTCCAACCGAGGCTGCAGATTGAGTAGAGGCAGACTGTAGATAAGATGACCTAGCATCAGTCTGGTCTTCCACTGGTTTACTTGCTGGATGAACTATCTCACTATCCCTATCAGTTATGTTGGATGCAGTATTAGAAAACATGTTGCTAGAAGATGCTGTTAGCTTGATAGTTGGAAAACCAATTAAGTTTATAAGTTGAATTTTTGCGTTTATATAGACTGTTAAAATTCTAGTATTCAGCAGTTTTCCAAAGAAAAAGACAGGATTCACTGATTATTAGTTAACCCCAAAGCCCTAACCCTAATCAAAAGTGTATATGAAAGTATGAGATTAAACTGCGACTGTATATGAGGCGAGATATTGCGTTCGTGTGCTTACTCTGAGGTTCGAAATTTCCCGTTAATTTTAATTGGGAATGGGATTTTCAACAGAGCTCTAATGTAACTAGCATACATTGTGTGATAAATCAAATATAGCTTCGATAATTCATTTTTTCACAAGTGATATTGTTCCAGTAGGGTAGCATACAAAACCCCCATTAAATGGTTAGCAGAGAGAGCCCCATTACAAGAGTTCTAGCAGAAAAAGACCCATTAAACAACACAGCTGTGCGATGATTCAGTTTTCAGTAGAAATATGATGCAGTAGGCTAGAAGACAAAGCCCCATTAAAAAATGGGTAGCAGACAAAGCCCCATTAACCATTTGCAGCAGACAAAGGTCTCATTAAAACAGTTCAACAGTTCTAGCCCATTAAAACAAGTCCCATTAGGCAGACAAAGCCCCCCCATTAAAACAGGCTTGGGCTAGCAGACAAAGCCCCCATCAGCAGAAAAAAGGGCTATTAGATGATTCAGTTTTCAGTAGTAATATCATGCAGTAGGCTAGAAGATAAAGCCCCATTAAAAAATTTGGCTAGCAAATCCCCATTAAAACAAAGCTTGGCCTAGCAGACAAAGCCCCATTAAAAACAGCTGTGCTAGCCATTAAACAACAAAGCATGGCCAGCAGACAAAGCCCCATTAAAGTTCCATTCAAAAAACCACAGCTGTGAACTAGTATGGGTAGCAGACAAAGCCCCATTTACAAAGATTGGCTAGCAGACAAAGCCCCATTAAACACAGCTGTGCTAGCCATTAAACAAAGCATGGCCAGCAGACAAAGCCCCATTAAAAATTTGGCTAGCAGACAAAGCCCCATTAAACATTTGTAGCAGATAAAGGTTCCATTAAAACAGTTCTAACCCTGCCACGAGATCTAGCAGACAAAGCCCCCATTAAAACAAAGCTGGGGCTAGCAGACAAAGCCCCATTAAACACAGCTGTGCTATTCCCCCATTAAAATCAGACAAAGAGCTTGCCCATTAAAAAGCACACACTGCCATTAAGCAGACATAACCCCCATTAAAACACAGCTGATTTGACAATGCCACGAGATCTAGCAGACAAAGCCACATTAAAACAAAGCTTGGAGCTAGCAGACAAAGCCCCATTAAACACAGCTGTGCTAACCCATTAAAAAAAAAATCAGACAAAGAACTGCACCCATTAAAAAAGCACAGCTGTGTGATGATTCAGCTGAGTAATAGCTATAAACTATCAAAGTAAAACAAAAGTCCCCATTGAGCCAGTCTCAAGAACCTGTATAGAGCCCAATCACCTGTATAGAGCTAGTATCGACCCTACCCTACCTAGCCATCCATCTACCATCTGCAGCAACAGCTGCACAGCTGTCAAAAAGTGACATGATTGATGGGAAACTCGACTCGATATACACTCGGTATATACTACTCACATGCAGTCGAGCGTTTTGCTCTCTCTGAGTGCATCTTGTATAATTTGTATTCAAGCTTGAAGTTGAATAAAGAAATTTAACATAAATCACTTTTGTATCTTTTTGACGTGTCACTTTTAATAAATTAAAAAGACGATTTGTCAGAAAAAATTTTTTAAAAAGTTTTGGGCCATCAAGTTTTAACAGGGGCCACTGAACTTCAGAACCTAGTGGCCCTATGGGGCCACCATTGCTTGGCAACGAATTTCTCACACTGCACGGTGTGCACCCTCCACACACCCTTAGATCTGCCTCTGCCGCAAAGGGTGATATATATTTAATATCTAAGAACAACATAACATAAACATTACATTCACCATATAATAATGAAAAGAAATAATAAGGAAATGAAAAAAAAATTTAAATGATTTGCTGTCCACAGGAAAAATCCCACATATATTATTTATGTTATGCCAATTCATATTTACCCAGTAAACATTAAACACATTTTTAAATGGTTTAAACATTTAAACAATGTTTTTAAATCCTATTTAAACCCTATCTGTTGGATTACTAAACATTTTAAAATAAACGTTTATACTATAATGTTAAAAAATATAAACATTGTCTGTGCAAACATTTTTGCTGAAAACATTTAGTAATTTTTTATAAAATAACTCAAAAAACTAGGTTTGACTGGAAATAATTTTTAAACATTTATAAACTAGCCGAAGAAATGAAGGTTATATATATGCTAGAAATATTTTTGGAACATTTACCATGGAATGTTTGATAAACAGCATACATTAATTAATAATAATTAAACAACAAATCTGTTAACAATGATTTGTAAATGTTAGCTCTGACAATTTTTACAAACATTTAATAACAACTAGTTTTCTTACCCATCATTTTAAGATGTTTTTGCAATGTTTTCTATCATTTTTTTTTAAAACATTCCAGCACAAACATTTTTTGTACCCATATTTTCAGAATGTTTGTTGCATATTTACACGCAAACATTTGCAAACAAAGATAGCAGTGAGCAATAATAGGGAATTTTAGAGGCCTTTGTCCAAAAAAACCTAACATGCAATATCTAAAAGTAAATATTGAATTGGGGGAAGCACAATTTTTAAGCCACTATCTTACAATTTTAGACATAAAAATGATATTCTTATTGGTGAGCGCCCTAAAACATATTGAAGTTGACCCCTGACATCAATTAAGGTTAACATTGCTAAGCAGTGCCAAAGCATTATTTTTGACGCATTATTACCCAGTAAACATTACAAACGTTTATAAACGTTTATAAACCTAACTAGCAACGGTTTAGATTAGGTTTAAAATGATGGGTCCCTAAACGTTTGCCCATAAACGTTTATAAACGTTTATACACGTGTTGAAAATCTGGAGAAATATTTCTGTAAGTATATCTTGCTGTATCACTGTTGTTTGAATCCATCATTACATTCTAAGTAGATATATAGAAGTATGTAATTTGATAATATTATATACTTTTATATCTCTACTTAGAATGTAATGATGGCTTCAAATAACAGTGATACAGCAAGATATACTTACAGAAATATTTCTCAAGTTTCTCTCAAAATGGCTGTGCTGATGTCATTATCCCAAATGAAAGTGAGGTTAAGATATTCTTCACTCTTTGTAAACGTTTAAAAACGTTTATAAACGTTTAAAAACGTTTATAAACGTTTATAAACCAAACTAATGTCGCTGAAACGTTTATAAACCCATAATGTTGAATAATTGTCAATATTTAGGTTTATATTTGGTTTAAAAAACGTTTATAGGTTTACTAAACGTTTATAAACGTTTATAAACCTTTGCTATGTTTACTGGGTATGTCCATTTGTAACATTTTCTAAGATCTGTCATTAAATGTTTAATGAATGGTATGCATAAAATATTTTGAACAATTTTCTGTTATAAATGGGTTTTACCCCCATCATTTTCTAACCTTTGCCAAACATTTGCGAAACTCAAAAAATGTTTATTGGCTTTTTAAACCATTAATTTTACTTTTATGTACAGGAAACATCATTTATCTTTACTGCCATTTTATCATGCAGTGGATTTTTTTTCTTTCGAAATTGTTATTTGGATTGAATATTCTCATTTTAAAATGCTACACAGAAATTAAATATGGAGTAGATATAATTCATTTAGAAACAATTAATATGTGTCTGTGTATAGAAAAGGCGTTACTAACCATGTTCTTAATATGTAACAATTCTGAACCACACTATGTAAATCATACTGAGGAATGCATCAAATTCTCTGACCAATGTCCAAACAGATAAGAATAAAATACAAATAAGAATAAAATTATTATTAATTTAGATTTATCATGTCAATAACCGAGTACACATTTTTCCATTTCCCTCCGGTTTTCTATTTTAATTTTTCAATTTCCATCCACAAATCTGACATATTTTCTAAGATTCTAAATAGATGAAACCGGTCGGATAGCCACTTGAACATGGGAGGCTAGAAAAAGGAAAAAAAAAGAAAAGAAATTTATTTGTTGAAACATTATTTCATTGCTAAGTAAGCCTTTTTATAAACGAGATTTATTAGAAACCACAGAAAATAAATGGTAGTGTCGTGCAATCTCCACACCAGAGAATGAGTGTCGTTTTTCTATTATTGGTGGGCGATAATTGGTTGTATAACTATTTGTTTACACTGGTTACAGAAACCCTGTTAATATTTTTAATTTAAATTATATTAGCAAGAGCCTATAACGGGACCCATGCAGTATCTACTTATGTGCTGGGTCCTGGATGTTGAAAGAGTATTGGTGAACCTATTCACGCCCATTTACCTAGTGCACTATATATTCATTCCCACCCCTAGATTAATCAAATACAATTAGTGGCTTACTGCCAGTGAGTGCCCACTCACCAGTGAATGCCCGTATTGTGTTTCTTTGTTAGAAATCAAGGGCAACTGCTTCTATTTGTTTACAGAATGGGCATTTATTGATATTTCTGATTTGCGGTAAAATGGTCAAACCTTTTTTTTTCACCAGCAGTCAAATTTGTCCCTGAAAATTTAATTTTATTGTGTATACATTTAATATGCATATAGCTTTAATTGAGTGTTTCAGAGTTTTTGACTTTTAATCAGACCATATAGTAAAGTTGACATTGTGATACCAAGAAAAATGTTTGGTCTGACAGGAGTTAACAGTCTGAAACAGCAGTAATCAGTCTCCAAGAAAGCCTAAAAAGTAGGAAAGTATACATTTCTTATATTCCCCGATGAAAGTTGGAGATGTACTGGTTTCACGTCTGTCACACTGCCGCTGTGCATTTTGTGTGCTCGATAACACTTTCATGGATTTGATTTAAACTTGGCATAAACATGTATTTGGAGATGAACTGTATTTCAAGGTGACCTTAAACGCCCAATAATACAGACCACCTTAAGGTTAGAAATGGACCTTGGCCACTTATAGCCCTCTAGTTCGCAAGTTATTTGGCTCATATGGCTAAAATTTTAACTGAGAGCACATTAGTATATATTCTTCTTACATATGTCAAAAATCAAGAATTTATGTTAAGGTTAAAATTGTGTTTGATGTCCATAAAGAGCTCACCTATGAATTTGTTCTACATTTTCACATTTTTGCCCTGTAATTTGGAAGTGGTAATTCTGATGAGTATCAAACTCTACTAGATATAATTTTAGATGTAATCTTTGTGAAAAATTTGAGGTCTCTAGCTTTAATTTTGAGGTTACCTTAAGGTCTCCAAAAATGTGCTCAGAGAACCATTCAGTGAACGTTTTGCCACTTTAAGCCCGATAAATCTAAAACTATGTGGTTCATTCACCTAAAATCTCATCTGGGAGTATATTAATTTAGTTTTTTATATGTATCAAAAATCAAGGCTTTACATTGACCTTTAACTTGTGCATGAGGCCCATAACCACCCCAGAGGAGTTTGGTCTGACAGGAGTTAACAGAGGAATTTTTTCTCCATTTTTCACATATTTTGCCTTATAACTTTTAAATGGCAATTTTGGCTGGGATCACACTGTCGTAAATATAGCTTCTGTTATCTATATGTGATCTTCTTTTTTTTGGAAAATGTAAGGTCTGTAGTTTTAATTTTAAGGCGAGCATAAGGTTTCTAAAAATGGCAGCAGGACTAATTTTATAAGCTTTTTATGGAGTTGGTGGTGTGCATAGGCCTTCCAACTCTATACTGTAAAATGTTTTTGCGAGCCTTTTTCTTCGAATTTCTGGCATTTCGAGTGCTCACTAATTGCCGTTTTCAGTGAGTTTTGAATAATATTATCTAAATGATCATTCAGTTTCTTGGCCATTCTTTCGTCACTTTAACAGAAATTTGTGGACAAATTTCTTTTTTTGACATGCTTGTGCACTATAACCTTTGAACATAAAACAGGACTGATAAGATCTATTGGGCCGGCTGCAACCAAACTCAAAATAAATGAAGGCTCAATGTAACCTCGGAAAATGCAAGCTTTGACAATCAAAAATATTTACAGGGGATGTTACAAAAATGGCTGTATCTCTGAAACTAGTCTATGGATTTTCTTCAGGTAAAAAGCAACAAAAAGTGTATTGAATAACCTTTAAAATGGTATAAATATAATATTTGTAGCTGAAATAAAATAATCACAAAAAATACTTTCAATGAAATTGGAGTAAGATATAGGTTACCAACTGGGCTTTGGCTTCTCGAAATATTTTAAAAACTATTTTAACTACACATAAATATTATTTATCATTGAAAAGGCAATGAAATAGTTCTTATGCTCATTTGTGTTGCATTAAAATCCAAATACAAACAAGAGAGCAAAAAATATTGGAAACTCAAGTCAGGTTTTATAAAACAAAATACTCGGCATTATCATTATGTACACACATAAATTCATTAAATTGTCAAGAGCATGTTGTCGAAACGTCATTTGTACATTACGAATCATCATCCAATGAAAAAGCTAGCCGAAAAGGAAGTTAGCAGAAAGTAATATGGGGCAGCCAAAGTATGAGTCCAATGATGACAATAAAGGTTAAATATATTGTGATGTACATCCGTATTTTACACAATAATTATTTCAAAGATCTGACCAGCACACTGGCTTGCTTCGAGCATCAAATAGTAGTCCGTGTTTGAACTTAAGCAGATATGACAGGAGTCTTGAGGAAAATGTAGCACTAGTTAGTACTATACCAGGTATCAGAAGAAACATGAAAAAGCGTGTATTTGTGAAAATTTTTAGACCACTTCTTTACCCAATACGAATTGAGGATACAGCTGTGTCATGTAAGAAATAGATTTCTTGACTCACAATTTCGCTGCTTGGATTTCTCTCGCATATTAATGCACGACTTTGCAGACAATTTGTTTGCACATGTGCATCCCTGTCTTTTTCTTTCATGCATCTGAAGTTTATAAACTTCAAATGCCGCCAGGATTCATGAAGAAAGGGTTATATTATTCAACAAAAAACTGTTATTTAAATGTAAAATATGTAGTTTAAATGATATTCAGCAAGAAATATTAAGGAAAAAATAAAATTCTGCATGTTTTCGTAAAGTCTTTAATATTGTTCATTCGCTTGTACCCACACAAACAGAAGTACAGAAGTCACATATTTTTGTGGGTTTTCCAGCAGATTTTTATCTTATATTAGTGGATACATGTGGTGTTGAATACTTATGTTTTATCAGTTTGGTTATATAAGCTCACGAAAAAATATAATGATGACAATTCACAGAAGATACGAGTATTTTTAACATATTTTACAACTTAAAATTGATCCTTGTGTTATACACCCTTATTTTACAATATAATTTATTCAAAGATACGATCAGCACTCTGGCTTGCTTCGACCATGTCATGATATAGCAGTCTGCCTTTGAACTTAAACAGAATTTACAGTTTATAAACTTCAAATACCACCAGGATTCGTGAGAAAGGGTTATATTATTAAACAAAAAGATTAATAAACATAAAATATGTGGTTTAATGATATCTAGCAAAAAATATTATTCATTATTTTTAATGAGAAATTGTGTCACTGAATTTCGACACACAGTATGTAGTATAAAGGACCACAAATATAGTTAGAAAATCCCAATAATATTCGGTACACAAGCATTGGTTTAAGATAAAATACCAGCACACTTGATGTTCACGGATGTACCTCATTAATATTAATGAGAAGATTTGAGGTCACAGAATTGCAGTTGGGGTTTTCTATCAATATTTTATAAAAAAGGAAAGGCTGGTTTAAGATCAAATACCAGTGCACTTCATGTTCATTACCTCATTAATATTTATGAGGAGATATGAGGGGTCACAGAAACAGCAAATATATGAAGCTACGGAATTTTGTTTTTGTTTTCTGGCAGATTATCAGACGTTTCGACCTTCGACTTGTACACCCAATTCCTCAATATTAATGAGAAATTATTTGCACACTGAATTTCACTGCTTCTTATACAGGACTCTTTGCAGACAATAAGTCTTATTGGAGTTCGTGTGCCGATGTGCGGCGACTGTGTTTACACTTGAAATATATAAAATCACTTAAAATTAACCACATATTCTTCATGAATATTAATGAGTTGGTATAGCATAGCTGAGCAATAGCTACTTTGAGGTTCTCACTGTTGAATAAGTTGCTTTGCTGTTGAGTAAATCACGTGTAACTTGAAAAGTATTGCATTAAAGAATTTTGTTGAAAAATGTTTTTCAGCTACTTTTCCGTCAGCTTTAACATAATAAAATTGCTGACCTGTAGCTCATGGCACAGATGAGCAATAACTACTTTCATGTTCTCACTATTGAGTAAGTCACTTGTAACTTGAAAACTATTGCGTTTACAGACTTTTGTTTCATTGTGTTCTTCACCTTCTTTTAGGTCAGCTATAACATAGTAAAATTGCAGACCTGTATCTCATTACATAGCTGAGCAATAGGTACTTTCAGGTTTTCAATATTGAGTAAATCACTTGTAACTTGAAAACTATTACATTTAGAGTATTTCTTTAAATATGTTATTCACCTACTTTTGAGTCAGCTATTAGATAGTGAAATTGCAGACTTGTAACTCATTGCATAGCTGAGCAATAGCTACTTTCAGGTTTTCACTGTTGAGTAAATCCGTTGTAACTTGAAAATGATTGAATTTACAGAATTTTGTTTCAATATGTTATTCATCTCTTTTGGGTGAACTATAGCATAGTAAAATTGCAGACCTGCAGCTAGTTGCATAGCTGAGCAATAGCTACTTTCAGGTTTTCACTGTTGAGTAAATGAGTTGTAACTCAAAAACTATTGCATTTGGAGAATTTTGTTTAAATATATTATTTGCCTAGTTATGGATCAAGATGCACCCAGGTAGTGGTGTCATCACAAGCAGCAATGTTGCAGATTCACCGGTGATGGAAGAAATGGATGATAATAGAGGATCAATGATCATCTGTGATGCATCTTATAAACATTATTTCACCATTTAGCTTATTTTCAGAGGCATTTAATAAAAATATAAAGAAAAAATCATATAATTATTACTTTCATGTGGTTTTGTTTTCATTTGTGAAATAACTATAATGATGAGCACTTCAACTTCCTACAATAAGTAAAAACATAAGTATTGTATTTATTGCTTCAAATATTATATATTTTAACACCTTACAGCTCAAAATAAACATAAAATTTAATTTATTTAGTAAAGGTTATCAATGCACATTTATTTAAGAGCAAATTTAACTTTAATTTGTGAAACGATGGCACTGCGATATTGCTCATGGTTAGTGGGTAAATTGTTTATCGATATTGCCGACATTTATTGTTTTGGAACTGGACTCCCGATATCGAGATCTAAACACATATTTCAATATCGCCATTTTAAGTAAAACTGTAAACTTACACTGTTAATATTCGAAAAAAAAGAAAAATCTGAAGAAATTGTATACTTTTATCTCACATTTTTGAAGTTTTCAATGCGTTTTGGGTGAAAACTTTATTGTTTTGTTTTGATTCATTTCGCTTCCTGTTAGCGGTTCAGGAAACACTAAAATAAAACGTTTTCGGTTTCCCGAATTCATACTATTTGGTAGACAATATGAACCCCCCGATATCGCCCGATATTGAAATATTTTTACATTCAATATCGATACTCACAAAGCCAAACGATTTACCCCCTACTCATGGTTTTGTTCACAGTATTGAGACCTCATATACCCTGATGATGACACCACTACACCCCGTACCAAATTTTTATGTTGCCTGACTTATCTTCTCACTCACCAAGGTCTATATGTGACGAATTCCTATCATTCACTGATTGCTTGTTTCCACCTGAAGCCCTATAGCTTTCAAACTATGTCTGTTACCCACCTAATATCTTATCTGATAATATATTAATAGGTTCTATTTTCATATGCCAAAACTCAAGTCTTTCAGCTGACATTTAACCTATGTGAGATGCTCATAAAGACCCTCTCCAGGGGACTTCGTTCTGTTTTTTCACAAATTCTGTTTTCGAATTTTGAAGTGCAAAGTCTGACCAGCATCAAATTGTACTAGATATAACTTGTATGCGTGACCGTTGTCTGTGGAAAATTTTAGCTCAATAGTTTAAATTTTAAGGTCACCTTAAGGTCTCTAAAACACACTTTTTGCCACTTTAATGCAGTTTATCAGTTGTTTCTTTTTATATTTGGAAAATTCTGTTAGTTGATGTTTAGACTATTTTTAAAGTCCACAAAGATCCTACCTGGTAACTTATTTTTTCTGTATTTTTCATGTATTTTGACTGTTTGGAAAGTGATTTATTATCTGTTTATATAAAAAATTTTCCTATTTTTATCTTGTTTTGCTCATAACTTCTAAACTAACATAAACTGAGTTTTTTTTTGTGAATGAAGTTTCCCTGCCACTTTTTATGTAAATCATGTGAAAATCTGAGCTTTCTAGCTGTAATACTTAATGAGTATTGGGTGTATATAAATTTTAACCAGAACTTGACCTGTACTGTACTGTGACAAATATCATCTTTTTTCTGGCTGCTTTTTCCTTTCAATATCTCCTTTTTCCCCATGTATGAAATCTATTTTGGCATGCATATTCATTTGGAATATATCCATCAATGATTTAGATACTTTGAAAAAGGACCAATCTTATCATTGCAGAAAGATTGACAAAAATAATGAAAATAATGATTTACAATACTTGTGAATCACACAAAGCGGGTATTACCAAAGTACCCAATGAATGTTTGTAGTGTGAGAGATGGCCTGTCTTGATATTTGTTGGTGTTGAGTTGGCACAATTTAGTTGTTATTGGTAGAGGGTAAGTCCAGACTTTCTCTTTCAAAAGTTATACTTATGGCCTTACAACTTATAAAGTGAATGTATCTTTTAGAACTCTAATTTCAAAACAACGCGAGTGCTTATTAATAGGGAAAAAAACACCTTTTTTCAGTTTTAAAACCTTTTTTCTTCTAAGACAGTCGTTTAAAAACCTTTTTTTCCCCTTATAATTCACTGGGATGCCTGAAATATAAAACTTTGAAAGAAATGTAACAGATTATACTCCAATTATTAATTATAGTGAAATTAAACTATCATTTGATAATTTGGTCATGGAAGAACAAAATATAAGCTGTTAATATAATTTAAATTCAAAATATAAATCACAGCATGGCCGTTCATTGGTAGAAGGCCAATACAGTTACAGAATAAGTTACCAATGTATATGATCAGTTTTATAATTATCTATGAAGTGGTAAGCATACTTTCTATCAACGGGTATAAATCTTTAGGAAAATTGAGGGTGTGCGTGAATAGGTCCATGGGCATGAATTGATCCACCACCACTATATTACGCATCAACAAAGAAATTTAATTGGACAAAATATTTGTGACCAGTCAATGGCAAGAGAACATGAGATATGAATATTCATGAGCAAATTGAAATGTGTAACATATTAGGTCATCAGATTTCTTAACAATTTTGTATAATAATAAAAAGCTGCTTGAGGATAAAGTATTTTACATGGAACATATATAATGTAATCAGTTGAAGATCAAAAGCTTAAAACTGTCCTTGGTGTCTAACAAAGAAAGAGTGTACAATACCAGTTAGAGTTTCTTTTATGGAAGCCTTGAAGGAACCATCTTTTTCCTAAAAAACACAAAGATTTGTAAAGTTTGGAGTGTTGAGTTCCTTATTTGCAAAAATGCAAAATTTTTTCTGTGTGATACTAAAGTAGGTTTGTTCAGCATATATTTACAACGGTTTTGATTTATAAGAGTGATTAAATGTAACAATTATGTGTAGAAAAGCTTTTTGTTTAAAAGTTCCCTTATTTTCGCCAGATAAATGTCTCCAAATTTTTATTATTTCTTCTATGACTTTGTCTTGTAATATCAGGTTTAAAATGAGTACAAAAGAAGAGAAACTTCATGTCAAAATAAGGGAAAATAACCAAGAGGAAGTAAAGCTGTTTCTGAATGAAGGAGTTAATGTCAATTGTATTTATTATGGCATGACACCACTGCTGGTTGCTGTTGGTAAAGGTAAATTAATAAATATGTTTTCTTTTTAAAAATTTGTAAGTGTAAATTCACTATAACTTTCAGTAATTTTAAACCTACAGCTGTTTAAGACTATGCAGGCATTGTTTTCACAATTGCGTCTGGCGGGCAAAACATCTTGTCTGGGCTGTATCTCAGAAAACTTGAGTTATAGGAATTGTATACTTGGTAGGGACATTGGTTGGGGTGTAGATGTGCAATTTGATGGTGTGACCTTGTTTGACCTTTAAACTTGCCATAGTGACCTTGATCTTTAAAATGTTGTATGGCTGTATCTGGGGAACCTTTAACTGTGTGTACACATGTATGCGGCTTACGGCATCCAATGGCTGATTCATGACAGGGACTTTCACCCTCCTCATTTAAGTTTGGTTATTTACTTGTGCCGGACTCTGATCTGCGACACACAACATCCAATTAACAACAGCAATTTTTCGATCTGGTAGGGAAAAAATTGGATGACAAGTAAATTCAGAAAATATTGGAAGTTGGAATAGAATTGCTGTTGCAAATCCGCTGTTGGATGTCATAAGCCGCATACTGGACAGGTGTACATAGACTAAGGTTTGCGAGGTTTATACTTGCTATAGAGATTGTTTTGGGGGGTGTAGGTGTGCTACTTCATGGTGTGACCTTTGTGTAACCCCTTGACCTTGGCTTTGTCAGAATGTTTTCTACTGCCATATTTAAGAGTTATTTCTCATTTCACAAAGATACATGGATTGCTGCATCTGATAATTATAATGTATTTTTCGTATTGTACCTAATTATGCTATCTCTAGTAATAACTATACTTCAATTTATAAATTTTACAGCTTTGTAAGTTTTAACACTGTTATCTTGCCATTTAAATGTCTTGATTGATACTTTGTCTTTTTTATGTGAATTTCATCTCTGTTAAATATTACTTCTTTTGCACCTTTACTTAACTTACACTGTCTACTCTGAAAGTCTCCAGATCTTTGTACTGTTTCACTGATTCTGTATTTCATGATGTCCAATGCTATTTCCTCAGGCTGATGCTATTTTAACATTGAATTATTAATTATATATTAATTAAATTGTTTTTATAGTTTTACCCATGGTGACCAGATGGGTAGGTGACAGGAAAAAGCTTGTCTGGAATGTATCTCAGAAACTGAGAGGTGTAAGATGTTGATATCTGGTAGGGACTTTGGTTGGGGGATGTAGGTATTCAACGTCATGGTGTGACATTGATTTGACCTTGCCATAATGACCTAAGGTTTGAAACTCTTGTCTGGGCTATATCTCCGTAACTTTAAAGTGTAGGAAGTTGATACATGGCAGGGACATTGGTTGGGAGTTGAAGGTGTGCAATGTCGTGGTGTGACCTTGATTTCACCTTTGACCTTGCCATAGTGACCTTGACCTATCATATCTGGTCCAGGCTATATCTCAGAAACTGTAAGGTGTAGGAAGTTAATACTTGGTAGGGACATTGTTTAGGGGTTGTGGGTGTACAACATCATGGTGTGATCTTGATTTGACCTTTGACCTTGCTATAGTGACCTTGACCTTTAAAATCTTGTTTAGGCAAAATACTGGAAACCGTAAAGTGCACAAATTGATACTTGGAAGGGATATTGGTTAGGGTGTTGTAGGCGTGAATCATCATGGTGTGACCTTTAACTTTGGCTCTGCCAAAGTGTGTTCACCTGCCATGTTTGACACATGTTTCTCTGATGACCAAGATATATGGATGCCATAGTGTGTTCACCTGCCATGTTTGACACATGTTTGTCTTATGACAAAGATAAATGGATTGCTTCAACTGATTATTATATGTACTTTTACATAATTGTGCTATTTCCATTGACATATATTCTCCAGTTAATAAATTTTACAGCTTCATAATTTTTAGTTTATTGAATTGTCTTGTTTTAATACTTCATTTTTACATACATTTTTCTCTCTTTGATGTTATTTTCTCTACTTAAATGTTACTTGGACCTGTATTATGATAACTGACAGTGCTCTGAAAGTATCCTGATCTTTGTACTGTTTCACTACTTCTATATCTCATGGTGTTGAAAACTATTTCCCCAGGCTGTGGGGTACAGGCATCTCTGATGCTATTTTTCACTTTTATCAACTAAACATGCTACATATTTTAAGATTTACCAAAGGAATACCCTGACTTTCTGGTGAACTTAAACTGTAAATATTAATGGAGCTATGGCCAGCTTAAAATCAGAAAATTGGTATAAACCCCTTTGGCTCCTTCATTTTTGCAACTTTCTTTAGATTTAACTTATCACTAATATTGAAGTGGATCAAAACAAGACTATGGCTACCTTATTATTTAAATATTAACAATGTTATGGTCATCTTAAACTTAAAATGTATGGTTTTAGCCCTAAACTCAGTAAGTATTTAAGTTTTTAAATTAATACTTGCACATTTATTAAGGTTGACAAAAGGGACATTCTTATTTTATGGTCACCTTAAAGTTCCAATATGAATGAAGTTATGGCCACCCTGCAGTGAAATATTTCAGCCTCCAGCTATCTTATTTCTCAACTGGCCTCAGCTAAATTTTGCACTCTTATAAAAGATGACAAAAGGAACATTCTTATTTTATGGTCACCTTAAAGTCCCAATGTGAATGAAGTTATGGCCACCTCACAGTGAAATAAGGGGATTTTCAGCCTCCGGCAATCTTATTGTTCAGCTGACCTTAGTTAAACTTGGCACACTCATTAAGGATGACAAAAAGGTCATTATTATTTTCTGACCACCTTGAAGTTCCAATACAAGTGAAGATATGGCCATCTTACAGTAAAAATGGGTGTTTTCAGCCCTGAACTGACTGACTTTTCAATAACATCAGTTTAAGTTGAAGAAGTTATTAAAGCTTACATTGTGCTTGCAGTCTGATACCACAACTTCTACAGGTTTTAATAATCCGCGTCTCCATCAGGGCCGCTTCATTTTTGTTAGCAAAAACCTTTTCTAGTTGCAGTTTTTGCATCATGCCCTTAGGTATAACTACCAGTACAGTGAGAGTACTTAGCTGTTAATGTCACAATGTAGTAGTATTCAGTATGTGACATCTAGTAACTAATATGGATGAGGGCACACTGTTTCAGGTCATACAGAAATTGCATCATTGCTTATAGAGCGGGGTTGTGATGTTAACATACGGGATGTTCAGGGAACAACAGTTTTTGAAGAAGCTGTGAAGAAGGATCAAGTACAGGTTTGATGATATAAAATGTGATTAAATTAATTAAGTATTACAGTATTTGAAAATCACAAGGGCTGGTACCTAACTTTATATCTGCTAATCAGGAGATATAAAATGGCACACCTTTGGGTGTCTGCATTTATCAAAATTCTTGATATAGACAATTATTCTGATGCTACTTGGTCTACTTTCCCCCACCCATGGGGTTCCTCAAGGCTCAGTCCTGTGCCCACTCCTCTTTACCCTCTCCACACCTCCTCTCAGCACAATAATATGTAAATTTAATATTACTCAACCTCTATATACAGATGATACCCAAATTTATTTGGAACTTGACTCAAGAAATTTTAACTCAAATATCACTGAATTGGCAAATTGCCTTGAGGCTATCCATGTGTGGATCGGAAATAACACACTCATATTGAATACCAACAAAACTGAATTTATTTTGTTTGGCAAAATGATAGAACCAGAAATTCCTTGAAGTCATCACTCCCCGTAAGTCTCCATGGAAATACCATGGAAGCAACTGAATCAATAAAGAAACTTTGTTGTCACCCTGGATGCTGACAACTCATTGCAAAGACATGCAGCTAATTGATGCCGTGTATGCTTCTACCATCTCCAGGAACTACAAAGGGGATATCGCTTTATGAGGCTGCTTGTTTTTACATTTGCAATATCCACGCACCAGGTCGATTTATGGAACAATAAGGACAAGGCTGTGATACTATCAGTAAAATGACTTTGTACATTTCATTTATTTTTGGTATGTCAGTGTGCTGTCACTATGAGCACATTTACAGTACAGCGATCTTAAATCCCAATGGCACTCAGGTTGGTGAATACGCTTCAACTAGTGCTTAATTTTTTTAAGCGCAAGCTCCAGCAAAGCTCGCACTTGTAGAGATCACTATTTTTTCTTTTTTTATCACTTGACTGACAAGGAATCTGCCCTTCCAGTGCACTACTCCTGTTTCTGATTACTTCCAAGCTCTGACGCAGTGCCCTACTGACGGCTTTGCGGCTCATACCAGTAGATCAAAGGACTTTTTTCAGCCTTATTTCAACAAGGCTTCTTTGTGAAAAACTATAGGGAAATCATTATTATCATAAGCAACTTGTAAAGTTACTTCTTGTTATAGAATTAAGGAACTGTTGAGTTTACACAGCACAATCATTAATGCTTTCTCCAAGTTGCAAACTCGTGACAGCTGTTGATATTTTTAGTAACAGTGTATGCATTACTTACCATTTTGAAATGTTTCCCTGTTTTGAAATTGCCATGGCCTCTAATGTTTCGCTTTGAAATAGCCAAGCTGTTTCAAAACCAACTAAGGTTTTGAAACGGCCAGATATATTATTTGGCTGGTTTGACAAGGGCAATGGCCGTTTTGAAATGGCCAGGAACATGTATACAGAAGACTTTTGCATCATAACTGCTTCATAAGAATAGCTTCTACAACAATTTCCAGTTTTATTGAAAAAAAAATAATGGAGTTTTTAAAGATAAATTATATATGATGGCAATAAGCCAGTTGAATATTTTTATTTCAGCATATTATTTTTACTCACCGATATGGGTTTTTGAAATTTTATTTTTCCTAGGTTGTAAAAAAGTTGTCAGAAGTTGGTGTGGATGTTAATCAGTATCTTCAGAATGGGGAAACAGCACTTACGATGGCAGCACAAAATAAGCAAATCTATATGGCACAGTCTCTAATCCAGTGTGAGTGAATAAATTTGTTTTCTGCAGTCATCTGGTTGTATTTTATTACTCCTGTTCATTTAATTACATGTAAATCAATGAATATCTGGATCCCCTGTTAAGTATTGACTGCATGTTAAGGCTGTTTGTCAGGAATCCCTAATCTATGCCGTAAACAAAAAGTTTTTATGTAAATGACTGAATTCAATTTAATATTTAATTTTAAATATATTAGAGAGGTCATAATTAGCTCATTAATGGGCACAAACTAGGTTATAACTGGTTTGAAATTTGTCATCTACTGGGAAATTTGTAGTGTCCATTTGTTAAGGTAAAAACTTTGGAAAATTTGTTTGAAAATTTCAAATTGAAATCTTCACATGTCTGCTGAATATATTACATGGTGATTGTTTCACTAAATTATCATAAAATATGATAATTGATTATTCTTTTGCAGTACAAAATTAAATAGAAACTGTTGTTACCCCACAGCCCTTAAGGGCTGTCAGGGTATTGTTTTCACCCATGGTGTGGGATGGGTGGTCGGGCAGGCGGGCTGGTGGCGGAAAAAGTTTGTTGGGGCTTAATCTCGGAAACCATAATGTGTTGGAGGTTGATACTTGGTGGGACATTGGTTAGAGGGGGGGGGGGGGGGGGTATAGGTGTGCAATGTCATGGTGTGACCTTGATTTGACCTATGACCTTGCCGTAGTGACCTTGAGTGTTAAAATCTTGTCCAGACTATATCTCGGAATCTGTAAGGTGTAAAAGGTTGATATTTAGCATGAACATTGGTTAAGGGGTTTCAGTATGCAGTGTCATGGTATGGCCTTAAATTGACCTTTGCCGTAGTGACCTCAATTTAATCTTGTCCGGGCTATATCTCGGAATCTGTAAGGTGTAGTAAGTTTATATTTGTCGGGGACTTTGGTTAGAAGGTGTAGTTGAGCAATGATCTTGATTCGGCCTTGTTGTAGTGACCTTGACCTTTTAAAATTTGGCCTGGGTTATATCTCAAAAACTGTTAAAAGTGAAAGTTGTAGAAAGGTGTACAAAGTTGATTCTTGGATGGGTCATTGGTTGGGGGTGTAGGTATGCTGAGTCATGGTGTGATATTTAACCTTGGCTCTGCCACGTGTGTTGACCTGCAATAATTGAGAGACATATTTCTCTTATGACAAAGATATATGGATTGCTGTAACTGATTATTAAATGTATCTTAATTGTGATATTTTGCAGCTTCATAATTTACAGACATTTTCTCTCATTTAAACATTATTTTCTCTACTAACATTATTTGGACATTTACATAACTAACACTGTTTGCTGTGAAAGTCCCCTGATCTTTGTACTGATTCACTTCTTTTATGTCTCATT
The DNA here is from genome assembly GCA_964017235.1 of Sabellastarte sp. h YS-2021. NCBI lineage: Eukaryota > Metazoa > Annelida > Polychaeta > Sabellida > Sabellidae > Sabellastarte > Sabellastarte sp. h YS-2021. The sequence goes on from OZ024927.1 coordinate 60,378,223, forward strand.
GTGTTAAAAACTATTTCCCTGGGCCGTGGGGTACAGGCATCTCTGATGCTATTTGTTCCTGTCTGAAGCCAAAACACCATGTTCCTGTGTTCAAAATATATTTGCCTTCAGATTTGACTGAGGGTATTTTTTCCACTTTTGAAGGAAACCAAGATTTGTGGCGACAAATTGGTGGTCCATTACATGGAAACACAGACTTACTCTAGTTGACTCTTCTCTATTTCTCTGTAGGTGGAGCAGATGTAAACAAATCCAACATTCGGGGGGAGACACCTATGTACATTAGTTCACTTGAAGGTCACCAGGGTATAGTGGAAGTTTTAATCAAGAAAAATGTTGAGTTAAACCAGCCGTGTGGTTCAGAACAAATGACATCATTAATGGCAGCAGTCACTGGAGAACACTTGAAGGTTGTAAAGATGTTGATAAAGGTGGGTTCAGTGAGTTGAGATTGATAAATTTTGATTAACCTTGATTAAAAACCACCTTAATTTATTAATTCATGCATTTACTTTTGCTACAAAATGCAAGAGCCACATGACTGTTTTTATTAAGAATGGGACACAGGGTGAAAAATGAGGTATTTACCTACGTTGTAAGAACTAGGGGTGTTGCGGTAGTACCGGTGTCGGTAGAGTAAATAAATTATTACAAACCGCCATAAAGTTCAGCTACCGGTTTTCCGCTTACACTTCAATGTAAACTTTAAGTAACTTTAATAACCTTACCTACAAAATAAATGCCATAATCCACTTTTATTTGGAGAGATGATTGTTTTTTTTTTTGAGATGTTTTTTTTTTACCACGGAAATTAGCTTCCTGTTTTACAGTATGGAAAATTATTTGGTTCTCATGTTTTGTTAAATAAGAGACGGTTAACCGGTAACCATCCAGAAAGTACAAGACGTTAAACTGGAAGGAAAAAGTTGCTACTGCAACACCCCTAGTAAGAACCAATCCAAATGTGGGAACTCATGTTTGGGTACAAACCGACTGGAATTACCAGTGAAGGAAATATGGCAATAGATGTAAACAAGCATAGAAAATAAGACATCGAGTCTCTGTGAAATTAAGGAAAAGAATGCTAAACTTGATTAGTGGACAGATATGACTGGTTATTGGGTTTCACCTTTGTTATTATGACAGTGAACAATATTTAAGTAGTTTTACCTTGTTCACTATTTTGTACCAATGTCTCGACACATTAAGCCTGTCATAGTCCTAGTTTTAATGTATTATTATCTCACACAAAATAATTTACCTGATCTCAAATATATTGTATGGTTCTCTGGGACCTGGACATAGAAGGATTTGGACCAGTGTGTAATATTTCAGTGAATAGCTTCATTTTCTTCAGGCTATGTGTTTTTACAGTAGCAACCCAGACACCCGATTTCTGTTGCAAAATTTGAATAAAATTTGCAAAAAAAAAGGTGAAAATTACTATATTTTTGTTGTTATAAGTGGAGCTCTGTCTTAACGATCTATAGGTATTGGAAGTTCTAGTTATACTAAATCAAGAATAATCCTATGAGCTTTGATTTATCCACAGGCTGGTTGTGACTTGAACATCCAAGACAAAGGTGGGTGGACAGCTTTATGGCATGCAGTCAGTGATGCTAATGAAAACATAGTCAGATGTCTGGTGACTGCTGGTGCAGATGCAACAGTTACTGACCAGGACGGATGTACAGTGATAGAAGAGGCTAAACAGAATGAACTGGATGAAGTTCTAGATATATTAATGAAAGCTAAACACTAATCAGATGGCAGTTAACTATCCTGCAGATAGTTAAATCTAGAATAATTTTTGCACGTTTCTCTATAATGATCTCAAAATAGTTGGTATAAACTATATTGTAGGGTTTATCATAATCCTGTTCGGATATCATAGTTATTACACATAATATGGGACTCAAGAAAGGTGTTTCTGTAGCAAATGAAGGTTTGCTTAAGAAATGTTAGGAGAAAATAATACCATTAATTATCCCCCCACAGCCTTTAAGGGTTGTGCGGGTATGTTTCACCCATGGCGTCTGGATAGGCAGACTGGTGAGCAGTGAGAAAAAGCTTGTCTGGGCTGTATCTGAGAAAACTGTAATGTGTAACATATTGATACTCAATAGGGACATTGGTTGGGGGTGTAGATGTGCAGTGTCATGGTGTGACCTTAATTTGACCTTTGATCTTGTCATAGTGATCTTGACATTCATAATCATGTCCAGGCTGTATGTCAGATACAGTAAGGTATAGGAAGTTGATACTTGGTGGATACATTAGTTAGGCGGAGTAGGTTTGTAAAATCATGATGTGACAGTGATTTGACTATGAACCTTGCTGTAGTGATGTTAACATTTAAAATCTTGTCTGGGCTGTATCATGGAAACTGTTAGGCATAGAAGGTTGACACTTGTTAGGGACGTTGGTTAGGGGGAATAGGTGTGCAACTTCATGATGCCGCAGTGACTTTGACCTTCAAAATCTTGTCCTGGCTGTATCTTGGAAAGTGTAAGGTGTAGGAAGTTGGTACTTGGTAGGGATAGTGGATAGAGGGTGTAAGTGTGCAACATCATATTTATTTGATCGTTGTACTGTGTCCTTAATGCTGTTGAAATCCATTTCCCAGGGCTGTGGGGTACAGGATATTTATCTGATGCTATTTTTAGGGAATGATATTTGGAATCTAGTGTTGTGATTGTTGAACTGGTGTGATACACTTGACAACAATGTGTAACACTTGCCAAAGCGTCATGCTAACAGGATATGCTAGTCAATCAGTTTTATGTCGGTGTTGGTGTTCAGTGTCATGATCTTCGACCTTGCCATAGTGAGCTTGACCTTTAAAATCTTGTGCGGTCTCTAACTTTGAAATCACAATGTGCAGAAAGTTGATACTTGGTAAAGACATTGGTTGGGGAGTGCAGGTTTGCAGCATCATAGTGTGATCTTGATTAATCTTGAACTTTTCCATAGGGACTAACCTTTACAATCTTGTCTGGACTATATCTCTACAACTTCAAGGTGTATAAAGTTGATACTTGATACGGACATTGGTTGGAGGACATAGGCGTGCAAGGTCATGGTGTGACATTGATTTGACCTTGCTGTAGTGACCTTGACCTTTGAAAATCTTGTCCAGGGTAGATCTGTGACTGGAAGGTGTAGAAAGTTGTAACTTCATGGTGTGCAACATCATGGTATAACCTTTGACCTGGGCTCTGCCAAAATGTTTTCTTGTGCCATATTTGAGACATATTTTTCCCATGAAAAAGCTATATGTATTGCCTCAACCAATAATGATATGTACGATCCCTATTTGTGCTATCTCCAGTGACAGCTATACTTCAATTAATAAATAGATCGATTTATAAATTTTACAGCTTCATAACTTTTACTTTAGAAATCAGTGCTGGCATCTTGTTATAAAAATTGTCTGGTTTTAATATTTTGTCTTTGCATTTCTCTTTCTGCAGTGTTATTTCCTCTGCCCCATAACATAACTCATACTGTCTGTCCTGGGAATCCCTAGTAAATTTTCACCTCTTCTGTATGTCATGGTGTTCAATGCTATTTTTCCAGGCTGCAGGATATGGCATTTTTTATGCAATTTTAGTATTATTAAGGATGTTTACACTCCTATATTCTATAAAACTATAAATTTAAACAGTGGGTTTACACAGAAATGTTTATTTCTGCTACAAGTTTTTTTGTTTCTTTTTTATCGTAATTCAAGTCTGTTTTTGTTCAAAAAATAAATTTCACACTTTTTTTGTATTTTTGTTTTCATTTCTTTTTACAATTAAAGTCAGACCATTCGAAGTAGATGTCTTACACAAGATAGAATTCCCCTATAAGTAAATATAAGGTACTTATAAAGGCCATATTCATTGAAATTTACTGTAACATGGAATAAGTAGTTTCTTATAAGTCTAAGTAGTTTCTCATAACAGTTTAGCAGACTTCAGTTGCATAGTTGAGACATGACCATAAAGTATGTTCACTAAGGGTAATATAATAATTAATACAATTTTGCAAATTTAATAAGTAAATTAAATTTTTATAAGTTAATACCCTATCCAATGGACAATTGCTAATCCGGTTGGCTCAGACCGGCCCGCCAAATGTCAGAAAAAGACGTCCCGTGTTTCCACCGGCTGGCCGGTCCGTAGTAGTAGTGCACTTGCCAGATGGCGTGTCGTACTTCCTTCCTGTCTAGACAGCATGACGTCATAGCATCTTTTTCGTTGTCTAAACCTAATAAACCCCTAGTAAGCTGATAGCGGGGTCAGTGGGAGGGTCTTGTGTGTCCATTGGATAGGGTATTAACTTATAAAAATTTAATTTACTTATTAAATTTGCAATTTTATTGCGTTAATACATCCTATCCAATGGACAATTGCTGAATAACTACCGCTTGGTTGGCGGGTGAGTTTCTAGGGACTTAAGTGAACTCATAAACAAACTACATGTAACAAATTTTCTCCAGACCTGGGTCGACTTGAGGTTAGGAGACCCCTATAAGGCCCTAGTCGGATAGCACTGACCGGTTACCCGGGGGTATATTGACGTTGCCCCCCCCCCCCCCCCCCCCCCCTTTTTACAGACCTGCTCTGAGGCAGGGGAGGAGAGGGATGAGTTCAGTCCCATGAGAAGGAAATAAACCTCCCGAAGGAAGTACATCTTAAGTTTTTTTTTTTTTTTTTTTTGCATTTAACTATGTACAAACTATTGACATATATACATATCTCCTCAACACCAAAGTCACTGGTGGATCTGCTGAGCAGCCACTACAGGACCCAGGTGAAAAAGGTCAGAATCAGCCCAAGCCACATCCTTGAAGTAGAATTGGGTGAAGGTGTTGTGTGACTTCCAGCGGCAGGCTGATAATATCTGTTCCAGTGAGACTCCTGACTGGAAGGCCTTGGAAGCAGCAAAGGCCCTGACATCATGGGCTTTAACCTGATGTAGGGTGAGGGCTTCCTGGTCTGAGAGCTCGTAGCATAGGATCAGTCTGTTTGATCCATGAGGAGATGGTGGCAGGTGAGATGTCCTTGTCGAAACCTTTCTTGAAGGAGACAAAGACCAACTCCGTATTCTGCCTGAGGTCTGAGGTCCTATCCAAGTAGTAGTGCAAAGCTATGACCGGACAGAGGGACCTGTCAGACTTGAGGGACCTGTCCAGAGTTAGGGCCAGGGCTGGTATAACCACTGGGGCCACACTGTCTGGACCCTCTTTGGCCAGCTGGTTCTTGGAAAGAAAGCTGGGTGATGGATACAGGGACACCATTGACCAATCAGATTGGTGTCTAATATTTCTGTTCTGCCAAGCATGAATTTCATTCCTGCACTTGCCCGACCCAAGGGCCAAGAGGAAAACAGTCTTGAAGGTCAGATGCTTCAAGGAAGCCTCTTTGATTGGTTCAAATGGAGCCTTAGTCAGCTGGTGTAAGACCAGGGATAGGTTCCAGGAGGGGATACCCCTCCTACCTTTGGGTCTGTCTCTATGGAAGCTATCCAGGAGATGAGTGAGATTTTCGTCTTTGCTGATGTTGAAGAGTGAATTTCCCAGTTTATCAGCAATGGCTGACCTGTACCCATCAATGGTGCTGGGCTGTAACTTCCTGTCCTGAAATAGGTACATAAGGAAGTCAACAATTGACTTTACAGGGGGTGCCCTGACGTCCACCTGATTAGAGATGCACCACTTTGTAAAAATGGTCCACTTTGCCTCGTAGACTGATCTGGTTGATCTTCTTTGAGGAGCCTCAATTCTTGCTGCCACTGCCTTAGAGAAGCCCTGTTCCTTGATTGCTGTGGCTCTAGGAGCCATGCATGGAGATTTAGGTTTGTCAGATTTCTGTGAGGGATCTGATTGAAGGGCTGTGTCAACAGATTGGGCAAGAATGGCAGGGTGAGAGGGATTTGACTGGACATGGCCACTAGATCCCAAAACCAAGGCATGTTGGGCCACCCCGGGGCAATCAGAATGATTCTTTTGCATGGGGTGTCCTGTAACTTCTCCACCACTTTGCTCAAGATGGCTGCTGGTGGGAAGGTATAGGCGTCCAGATCCTCCCATGGCAGACTGAGTGCATCCACTGCTGTAGCCAGGGGATCCGGTTCCGGTGACACAAACAGAGGCAACTTGTTGAACCTCGTGGCAAATAGGTCTATTTGAGGCCGGTGCCACCAGTCGCATATAGTTTGGAAGACCTCTGGAAGGAGAGACCACTCTGTTTGGATGGTCTGGCCTAGTCGGGATAGCTTGTCTGCTACCACGTTCAGCCGGCCCGGAATGTGTTGGGCTTTGAGAGTTACTTGCTGTCTGGTACACCAGGTCAAGATTCTCCTAGCAGGGCACACAGTGGGCCCGACCTCATGCCTCCTTCCTTGTTTATGGAGGACACTACTGTAGTGTTGTCAGTTGCCACAAGTACTATCTTGTCGGTACAGAGGTCTTGGAACTCTTTTAGGGCTAGAAAGACTGCTTTTAGTTCCAGATAGTTTATGTGCAGCTTGCTTTCTGGTAGGGACCAGGACCCTCTTGCAGTGTGTTTGTTTAAGTGAGCACCCCACCCTTCTTTTGATGCATCTGTAAAGATTTGCAGAGCATGCTTTATTGGTGCAATGGTTGGCCTGTGAGAACGTTGTCTTCCTGTAGCCACCATTGTAAGTGGGGGTGCAGGGACCTGGGAATTGGAATCACTTTTTCTAGTGGCTCTGGTACTCTCCAATTGTTTTTGAGATGCCACTGTATGGGTCTCATGTGTAGTCGGCCTAGGTGAACTTGCTTTTCTGTGGCCGTTAGTAAACCTATCGGGGACATGAACTGCCGGACCGGACAAGTCGTTAGTGACAGTATTTCTAGTATTTTGTCCTGAAGGTTCTGCCAACAGTCCGGTGTGGGTCGGACTGATTTTTCTAAGTTCACCAGCCAACCAAGTTCGTGGTATATCTTCACTAGATCTTGAGTATGCTGGAGACAAACCTGGTGGGATGTATCTCTCACCAACCAGTCGTCTAGGTACTAGTGGATTCTTATACCCTTGTGTATGGCCATCAGTTTCACCTCCTTTGCTACTACAGTGAACTCCAAGGGTGCTGTGGACAGACCAAACGGCAGTGCTTTGAATTGGTATGTCTGACCCTGCACATGAAATCACAGATAATTCCTGGACTGTTCCTCTATTGGTATATGGAAGTAGGCGTCCTTGAAATCTATTGAGGTGACCCACTCCCCTTGTTGGAGGGATGTCCTGATGGTTTCCGGTGTCTCCATTTTGAATTTCTCCGCCTTGAGGAAAAGATTCAGTTTACTCAGATCCAAAATAGGTCTCCACTTGTTGTTTGGCTTTGGGACTGAAAATAGTCGGTTGAAAAGGCTCAGAGATGTTTGGTTTCGTACTAGTTCCACTGCATTTTTGTCTATAAGCTGATGTAATGCCTCCAGCAGGTAGAGGTTCCTGTGGGGATTAACATAACAGCTTATGACTGTCGGAGACCTTGTGAGTTTTGGCCAGATCCAAAAGGGGAGGGTGTAGCCCTCTCTCAGGATTTGAACTACTTTCGGACCGGGACCCAGATCCAGCCAAGTTTTCCAAAAATTTTGAAATCTGGCCCCTACAGGCAGATTTGTGACAACACTTTGGACATTTGTTACAGGATTTACACAAGACCATTGAGTGACACAGGAAGCACCTTTGACATATTTTAATTTGTTTTCTTTCAGATAACAACCTGCTAACCCAGGACTTAACTCTTTCTTTTGGGAGGGCCTGGGCGCAGAAAGAACAAGTTTTGCAACATGACAATTTACATTTAAAAAGTTTGTCTGTCTTCGTACTGAAGGGCTCCCGGCCAACAGCCTTTCCTGTAACATAGTTATACATTGATTGTCATTTATAAGGCTGTTGGCCCTTGGCAGGTCGTGATGAGTACTGGTGTTTTGCCTTTACACCTCTTGTTGTGACCCGTTGATAAGTTCTTCCAAGCCGGCCTGTTCTGTTTTCTAGTATCCGACTTGCTCTCTTGACGTTCATAGGGGTGATATTGACCTTTCTTATAGACCGACCCGACCGACCTTTATCATAGTTGGAGATGTCTTTCTCTGGTTGTTTCAGTACTGTATCTGGGAACAAGGTGGAGATATGAAGTGGGGCAGTCCTGAGAGCTACCAGTGTATCAGCCTTTATTCCTGCCTTCAGATAAGCTAGGTAAGAGTCCCTTCTGAGCAGTGTGACATTGGCCTTATTTACAAACACAAAGTTCGTTAAGTGTTCCATGGACATGGCCATAACCTGGCAAATGCTGGAATTGAAGTCCATGAGAAACTGTAGCTTTTCTCTGGCTGTAGACAGTTTCGAAGATGACTTTCCCTTGTGTTCAACTCTGATGGCTTTCAACTGGGACTGCATATCCTGCTGCACCTTCATCAAGCATCTATTGAACCCTGCAGCCTGGTTGCAGATAACCAATGACTCCCTGGTGGATTTTTCCCACTTCCTCAAGGTATCTTGAAAGATTGGCTGCGATTGGGGACGGCTGGTGGTGATTCCAGCCAGTCTTGCTATCCTCAGGTATCCACTGTTAAGCTTTGATGAGTCAGTACTCCAACATGTAACAGTTTCTGTGGTGTCACTTGAATGGGAGCCATACCACTTTGCTTGAGATTAGGAGGTTTCAAAAATTGGTCTCTCTGCAAACCACCGGCTTCAGCACTGCGAGATGGGTATCCATCAGTAAGGGTTAAGTTCAGTTTAGCAAATTTTCAGCAGAGCCACTCGTCTGTAGGTAACTGAACTGATACCTTGCCTGGAGTTTGCAGTCTAGGTCCAGCAAAGGGGTTGTCGTCTTAGGAACCGGCAGTTGTATCCATTTCCGGAATATGGGTCTATCCCATAAACGACTGGATCCCCCTTATGGTTTCTCTATAAGATTGTTCCTCTGAGAGTGACTGGTCAGGGTTGGCGACGTTGGCATCCGGTTCATCCAACAATTCACCCTCAACAAAAACATCAACAGGGGGTCAGTCAGATACAACACTGTCTGAGTCCGATTCACTGAAAGTGTTCCTTCTGGTCGGTTGAAAGGCACTGAAAACACTAGTTGAAGGCCTATCAGAGGCTGTTGGTCGGTCTATAGGTTGAGGTCGGTCAGACTGAGACCTAAAAGTCGTTGGGTCAGTAGTTGCAGATCAGAAGGTCGGTCAGTAGAACCAGAGGGTTGGTCAGAAGGCTGAGAAGCTGGTTGGTCTGATGAAGGGCTCTGACTTGATGACACTAGCATGGCGTCAAAGTATTCCTATATTTCCTATATTCTCCTGTATTTCAGGCGCACATCCTATATTTTAGAGAGAAGGAAAAATCCTATATTTTGCATAAATTCTCCTGTATTTCCTATATTTTAAGGAAATGGCTCCTATATTTCTGGAACTGTGTTTCCCTGTGTCAAACAGCAACTCCTGCAACAATTTCAGACAAAAATTTTTGCTGCTATGCAGCATATCTGATCATAATATAGCTTGTCTTGTGTTTAACTTTATTGCTAACCAGTATTTCCCTTTGTTTGATGATTGACTCATGTAATACTGGTAGCTAGATTTACCCGTAAGGTACCATACATATAATGTGTGCTACCTTTAGGGTGGGCTTCCAGCATAAATACAGTACAAATGATCAGTCCTGTAATTATATTGGCATCTTTAATTATATACCCAGCCAAAAGTCAGGGATTTATTTTCATTCAGGTCTGTCGCGTTGCCGCCGTAGAAATTTCCTTGTGTATGCGATAACTCAAAAAGAATTTCCTTTCTTCTGTTGTGTTAGTTTATCTTTATAAGCTATCAATTTGTGAACTTATCACAAAAGTAAGCACATCCAAGGATTGTCCACCGGATCGCGCTAGGTTTCCTAATATGGAAAATTTTGATGATTTACGGATCATATTTTTCATCCGTGAGCTCTTCCTTAATGTCCTTATGGCATCCGACATGGATGTGATGTGTCCGCAAGGACGCTACGGAAAAATCAAACTGCTGCTTGATTTTTCCGTAAATGCTTTGTGGAGCTTATCTGTAATTGATATCCGTAACTCATCCCTAACGTCCTTAAACCCATCCGGGATGTCCTTGTGGCATCCCTAACATCCTTGACTCTTCCGTGCCAATGAAGGCTTGGAAAAAGTTCCACGGAGATCCCCAGAGGCTACAAGGATGCCTCCGGATGTTAACATTCCTGGAAACCCCACGGCCCAATCAGAATGGTCCTGGAAGAAGGTCATGAAAATGAAATTTTCTTGCATATATTCACGGACGTGTCCCAGGACAATAGGGATGGGCTTTACAGATGATTAGGACACCTCAAGGACAATAAAGACGGGGTTTATGGATAGATTTGTGGTTTCCCATGCTGTTCAGGAAGTTATGGAAAGACGCTTTCTCATGGACGAAAGCATATATAAAGGGCAAATGGCTTGGCTTTTGCTCATACACATTTTGCATTTCGATGAAGATACATTAATTCAACAACTTTACAACAGATACTGGAGATATTTGAGGATATATTATGCTGGCTTTGTTTTTTTTTTTTAAAGGAAATTTGGTGAATATTTCTGCAAAATGCCACCAAAGAACAGGTCAAAGAGGAGAAGCAGTCATAAGTGGGAGTGGATGTCCACCCAGGCCCAGCCCAGGAGTCCAGAGGTGGACGAGTTGTGTACCAGAGACTCAGCAGAGCCAGCAGGCAGCTATGGTGGAGGAGATGGTGGTGAGAGTGGAGGATCTCTGCAGATGTCATACAGAACAGGGTGAGATTGCGTGAGACACAGTAGGATTTGGATTCAAGTGATTAGGACATTGCTGACACACAGGCTGCTGGGGGGAAAAGAAGGGCAAGGGCAGGTCAAGGACCAGGGAAGGGCAACATGTATCAGAAGAGAAGGCGGAGAAAAGAAGCAAGAAACCCGCTGTTCTGTTCACTGCTGAGGAGGAGCAGAAATTAGTGGACATTTTGCATGACAATGAAATTCTCTACAACAAGTGTTTAATGGACTACAAGGATAGGTCAAAGAGGGAGGCTGTGTGGGATAAGTTTTGTAAGGAGAACTATATGGACAAAGATGCCTGCCAAAGATGGTTTCAGAGCCAGCGCACATTTTTCGGAAAGGTCACTCACATGAAGTCGGGCCAGGGGGGACCACAGCTGACAGAGAGGCAGAAATGGACCAGAGACAATTTTGACTTCCTGAGGGACCACATTGTGTGCCATCTTACAACAAAAAGTGAATATAGGGTTCCTGGGGGGTCCAGTGGTCAGTAGCTCCTAGTGGGACACCTGCAATGTTATCTTACAACTCCCTTATCGATAAGCTGACATCCCCGAGAAAAATTTTAATTCTTAAACCCCATCCGCGAGTATCCGCAAGGTCCCGTAAACCCATCCGGGGGAGTGTTTCCGCTGCACTGCAGGTGGTCAGGGACGTGTATCCGCGGATGATCCGCAAGCGATGATATGCATCCATAATGTCCTTGTGGCATTCTTATCAACCGTACAGTTTTCCATGGAGCATCCGTAAATCACTCACTTGTCCAAATTCCCCCCCCCCCCGAAAAAAAACCTCAATCCAAAGGAGATCCATGTCAGTTACCATCAGATTGATGAGTGAAATAGGGTATTAGATATCCTATATTTCGCTCAAAACCTCCTATATTTTCATTAGGTAACTTCCTATATTTTCAGAACCATAAATCCCTCGACGCCATACACTAGCTGGTGGTGAGTGAGCTGGGACACCTTGACTGTACCAAAAGTTGGTTCTTGTTGTGGCTGGTCCAAGGTCGGCTAATAACAATGCTTCAAGCCGGTTGAACCGGTCCAGCTCCTCAAACCTCTGGTTGGTAGACACTGCAACCGGTCGGCTAGTTGAAGATGCAGACTTGGATTTGACTGACTTCTTCTTTTCCTCCACCTTCTTCTCAGCCGGCTGTGCACTCAAACCAGTGTCCTGGCCATCCACTGCCCTTATTACCGACACTCGTGCCAGGTCCACAAGGTTGGTACTAAGAGTGACTTTAGTTGAAGACGTAGATGCTGAATTCTTTGATGGGGTAGTGTCAGATTTATCATGTTTCTCCTTTGTAAATTTGCAAGAAGGGGTGGATAGTTGTGCAAGCTGTTCAGGTGTCAGTACTTGACAATGCTGGCAGAGTCTGGCTTTTCAACACAAGGGTCCTTACCCTTCTTCTAGTCATGACAACATGCACAGATGTGAAGATCAAAACCAGCCATCATGTGGCCACACCCTCCACGTCGCTGAGTAGAAGACATAATGTGCTATACACTACCAAGAATCCGTAAATAAACTTTAAAAGCAAATTTGTAGATATTCTCACAAAAAACTGAAACTTTAAACTCAGAATAAATCCGTGTGCACTGTACATGTGCCATAACGAAAAAGATGCTATGACATCACGCTGTCTAGACAGGAAGGATGTACGACACACCATCTGGCGAGTGCACTAGTACTATGGACCGGCCAGCCGGTGGAAACACAGGACGTCTTTTTATGAAGATTGGCGGGCCGGTCTGCGCTGACCGGATTAGCAATTGTCCATTGGATAGGATGTATTAACGCAATAAAATTGGCTATGTCAGGGTGCACGGTGGTGTAGTGGGTAACACACTCACCATTCACCTCCCAGATTCTGGGTTCCATTCCTGGCACAAACCGAAATCAGAAAGTTGGGCCTGATGGTGTTCAGTATAGAATCTTAACCAGCTAATATTCAGCACTTTTCCCAATACAATGTGTTTGAAAGAGATGTTAATCCTGAATCTAGTACTCTGTTAATCAATCAATTATGTAGCAGAATACTGCACAGGTTATTTTACATGGCGTGTTTATTAAAATCTTGGGAGGAGTAAGATTTTGTTCAACCTACAACCCTTAAGATGGTGACCATTTAGGTACACGGTATGCCACAATGGGCTGTTGGGAAAAAACTAGAACCTAAAAGACAAAGATGACAGACCAATCAGTTGTTCAAGAACCAAAAAAAATAAAAATATTTGTGTGTCTGTCTGAAAAACACTTCAGAATATCGGAAAACTAGGTTTCTGAAACTGATTGTATAACAGTAACCCCTTTACCACCAACACAGCAATATTAAACTACGCTAAAGGATATTCTGGGATGAAGAGCTAGCAGACCGTTTAAATTGCTACAACACACAGCCCAAGTGTTCTTTGTTATTTATAATGTCTCTGTACACAATACTTTTAACATATTTCAATATACCAAGAGTTTTAATTGTAAATTGCTGATGGACAGTAACAGGAGTGATGACTACTGGTCAGCAGACATGGCTCTGAAAAATTCACTTTTCTGTCATCTGGGGCCGGTTTCACGAAGCCTCCTTTGGAAAGGACATCCTTCAGTAAAGGAAGGTCATTCTTATTCTTTTTGGGAAGGCCACCTTAAAATTCAGTTTTACAAAGCTCCCTTTAACTCTTCTTACCAAAGGTCTTCCTTGAAACTTAAAGAAGGAGCAAATGTTCATTAAAGTTATTACACATTCCTTGAAGGACACTTCCTTAAATTTAAGGTAGGTCTTGAGCTTCCCTGAAATTTAAGGTCTCCTTTAAGGAAGTAGGCTTTGTGAAACTAAGATTTTTTAAAGGAGGGAGAAATTCAAGGAAACCCTTGAATTTAAGGTAACCTTTATCTTAAGGAGGCTTCATGAAACCGGCCCCTGCTGATATAATTTGTTCAAGGGGTTAATTTGGAGAAAAACGACTTAATATAATTATGATATTTATTCAAACTTCAATAAATATATGATAAAATATAAAAGAATATAAATTATTAAATGTACAAAAAATACAGTATTTGTTGTGGCTGTGTCATTTTAGTCCAGAAGTTAACAAAACTTAACAGTAATTAACGATAGTGTAAGATAATGTGCAATGGGTACTTATACAATAAATAAACCCAATGAATGAGTTTATTGTAGTTTCTTATTGTAGTTTGTTAAAAAAAACCTTTGTAAAAGTTTCTCAACATCTGAATCATTCTTTGTAATAGACAACTATAATTCTCATACAAATTGCAGAGGAGTTTGAAGGTGTGAGTTGATATTTGTTTAACATTTATTTCTGTAACACTTTCCAATCAGAAGCAAGTGCTGCTATGCTTGATTGTCACATAACACATTATACATGTGTCCGTATCTTAACCCTTTTAGCACCAAGGCAATTCTATAAGGCCAGCCAGAACACACAGTTGAAATAACTAATGTCTCCACAATACATTTAGTGTTAACCTTTAAATGACATAGTTTTCTATGCAAATACATCAATGGAAACTATTAGTGCATACAAAGCCCGTAAGGCATGGTATAGTATAAAATAAATGGTCGTCGATTGCAGCCCCCAAACACGGTGGTGGGAGAGTTCATTCTGCCTCACTTAACGTAATGTAAGACTTAAATGATGCTTGATGTAATAAAATGTACAAATACATTTATGTAATTCTATAACAAAGTTGATGTACATGCAATACATGCTCTTGATTTTGATCATAAGCTAAGCTTTTATGTCCACCAGAACATAAGCCCATTTAATGGCTTCGGTTATATTTGCATTGAGCATGGTTACAAAGTACACAAATACAACTTTCAATACGGATATAAGTCAAACTCTGTCAATTTCATTTGATCACAATAGAAGATTGAACTTTTGCAATGACAACAATTATAAAATACATAAAATGTATGGGAACAATTACAAAATGCTTGAGTCGACTGATTTCACCGAGAGACCTAGTTCATGGAAGTCGGTGACACGTGGCAGGTTTTCTGCATGTTTGAGCAAAGTGTACACGTCCATGAGTGATCGCTTTACATCAGAGAAGTCAGCACTGAAGTCTGTCACTGCAATTACACCTGGGGATAAAATGTACAAATGTCATCAATAGAGTAATTAAACAAAAGTGACAAAATGTACAGAAACAATAACGGTCGCTTGACAGTAGCATGTCTATCACACCTGTATGTGAGTGATGTGACTGCAAGATTTAAAAGTTTCAACACACCAGTAAATGTTTATCACCGAGTATAGAATTTTTGCAACAGAATTTCTGATGCATACAAATGTTTATTTTATTACGCTCCAATAGCTTACCATCTGGGACTCGATGCTTATCTCGGGTCGCCGCACCCGACACGGCCAACCCTCGAAAAAATAGTTCCGAGTATTAGTACCCAGCCCCTGGTGACCTGGTGAGTGAGCATGCGCAGTACATCCTTGTTGTTGGCCGCCATATGCACAGTGAATGCTTCAGTACTTTTTTGTGTGCAGAACAGCATTATTGTAGTTAGAAATCGGATATCACCCTGTTATCGCCCTAGTATATCCGGCAATATAACTACCGCTAGTGCTGGCAATAGGTATTTGTGTGCAGAACAGCATTATTGAACTTAAAAATCGGATATCACTCTGTTATCGCCCTAGTATAATCCTGCAATATGTCTACTGCTAGTGCTGGCAATAGGTCCAGAGCCCTTAAATGTCGTCATTTTTGCAATCCTTGGGATTTGCACAACTACTGCCCTACCTGTAGGGAATCGTCTAAAGGCGACGACTATTGTGTTACTGGCAAAGGAAAAATTATGGTGTGTGCTTCGTTTACTGAAGAACAAAAGCAAAAAAATTATAAATAGAAAGAGGTATGTTAAAAAGATAAGGCTGGGGTATCCGACGTCTCCAGAGATGAATCTGAGCTCCTGGGAAAGCCGGATCAGGGAAGGTTCCCAGCAAGAGCTCGAACAGGCAGCTCAAAGCATTTATCAATCCCCACCCAAACCCAGCAATGTCATACTGGGAGATCCCAGAGCCCGAGCACTGGGACTAGATAACCGTTCTTTAAGAACTTCCCAGCATGTACCCGAGACCCCAGGTACTATCTTGCAGCGTAGAAGAGAAAAATCCCTGGGTGATCAGTTCCAAGAACAAATGGGTTCTTTTCAACGTTCCATGATGGATGCCTTTAACAAACTCGCTGCCACAGTGACTGTATCTAAACATCCCCAGGACCCCAGCTCCCCACAGGGGGACCAGACTAAGTCACATTCAAAACCGGGTCCGAGCTCAGCTCCCAGCCCTCCCAGACCTTGGTATCAGCAAGTTCCCAGGCATGAACCCATGGACACTACCACAACCCAGGTAGGCCCAGAGTTGCCTCCCAGATTGCGGGCCCAATACTTGGATATTTCCTCAGACCCAGAAATGGAGCCTCCCAGAGCTAAATCAGTTGAAAATGTCAAGCAACATAAAGACAAATCTAAATACAAGTCCTCCCGTTATGTCAGCTCCTCATCTGAGGCATCCCCTCACCGTTCCAAATCCCAAAAAATCAGGCAGATCTTCCCCTAAGCAAGGGAATATCTCCAGTGATAGAGATCAGGAAAAATCAAAACAAACGGCTTCCACTATTGTATACAGGGACGTGAGGGAGTTGGACAAAGAAAGAAGGAGGTCTCATGAAGTCAGGTGGGAATTGCCCCCTGACCCAATTTATTCTCAGGAGGTGGACCTAAGTGACTTACTATCACAATACACTGAAGACATAGAAACCTTCAGACAGGTGCTGGGTATTCCTGACCCAAAACATTCAATGCCAGTGTCAAATTTGATTATGGGTCTTAATGAGGAACAAGAAAAACAGGAAGCCAGACCAAAGGGTCCTACTACCTTTTTACCTGCTAATCCAGCTTTAAAGGAGGAACTATCAAAGTGGGAACAAGATTTTCAAAACTTAAATCTCACAGAGGGAAAATTCCCTAAACCTCCTCAAGCCACAGGAAAGTATTACAAGATGGTGGACCCATGTTTTGAGGAAAGAATGCAGGAACTAAACAGAAAGTTTGGAAATATTTGCATTTCCCCCAGACCTCAAGCGGCTTCCGGGGTAAGGGCACCCCTTCATGTGGCCAAAGAGCTTGAACATCAAGCCAGACAAAACATCTGCACTCTCAATTTTTTGGCAGTATTTAACCACACAATTTCAGAGTGCAGTAGTGTTATGGATCGCTGTCGGGACAGCATCAAGTCCACTATTAAAAAGGCCAAACATCAGATCCTAAAGGGAGCTGACCCTGAGAGGGCCATCAAAAATGCCTATGAGACAACCAGAGACTATTTGGATATCTGGGACAAGAGAATCCAGATCCAACAAAGGGCACTAGCATGCCAAAGCAAGGCCATGACCCATATGTTACGCCCAAACTTACATGTCATGGTCTGTGCAGGTCTCATGAGGCGAGATGCTGAAATGACCAATCTTCACCCAGATTTGGGGGAAACCAGAAGACAAGAGCTACACAATTCCCCCTTCCTCCCCTCTCCTTTGTTTCACTCTCAGCTGGTTCAAGAGGGCGAGGAGTTCCTCCTAAAAAAGGGTTCTTCCAAGTCTCAAGGTCAGACTTTCAGACCCTACCAAAATCGGCCCTTTCGTGGCCCTCAGAGAGGCAGAGGACGTTACAGAAAACGCCCCTATGGAGAATCTACCCCTGGTAGTTCAGCCTCTTCAAGCAGAGGTGGTTTCAGTAACAGAGGTAGCAGGGGCCAGTTCAGACCCCATCGCAGGGGCAGGGGTCGTGGAAACCCCTCAAAACAATGACTCACACAGAGACCCACCAGTTGGAGGCCGTCTCATGCAGTTCAGGAGAGCCTGGGTAAAAGAAAATTGTTCAAGCTCCGTCTTAAACATTATTACGAATGGTTATGTGCTTCCTTTTCACCTCAAGCCCAAACTAACCAGACATCCACTGATCATATCAGAATACAAAAATCAACAAAAAGACCGAGCTCTAGCCTCCTGTATCCAGTCTCTCCTGCACAAACATGTGATAGAAAAAGTATGAAACACAGAGTCTTTTGGTTTTTACAGTCGCCTGTTTCTAGTCCCAAAGCCACATCTAAAATGGAGACCAGTCATAGACTTAAGCAGGCTAAATCAATTCCTGAGGATAGAAAGATTCAAGATGGAGACCCCAGAATCAATAAGAACATCCTAGAATACAGGGGAATGGGTGACATCAATAGACCTACAAGACGCCTACCTCCATCTTCCAACTCACCCAAGATCCCGAAAATACCTGCGATTTGCACACAGGTCTCAGATATATCAGTTCACCTCTCTTCCATTCGGGCTAGCCCCAGCTCCTCAAGTGTTCACCATGATAGTGAAAGAAGTAAAACTCATGGCCTTATCACTGGGCATAAGGATACACCAATATTTGGACGATTGGCTGATCAGGGCTCAATCTCTGGAGGAGTATCTCACAACACAAAAGTGGTGGTAGACCTAACCGAATCTCTAGGTTGGATGATAAATCAGATCAAATCGGAGTTGATTCCAACTCAAGTATTGTCTTTTGTGGGATACGAATACCATCTAAACTCAGCCCTTGTAAAGCCAACTCAGGAGAGGTGGCAAAAACTGCAGGCATTAATCCTCAGGATAACCAACCAGTCTGCCCTGACTGCAAGACATTTGATATCACTCATTGGGTTGCTAGCATCAACCGAAAAAATGGTCCCAGAAGGCCGCCTTCACATGAGACCTTTGCAGTGGCATCTCAAGGAGAACTGGACATTTCCTCAGTCGTTGGACAAGCTCCTTCCTTGGTCAGACTCCATAATAGCTCATCTGGACTGGTGGCAGAATCCACAAAATGATCTCAAAGGTGCAGATCTCCACCCCCAAGGACACAGTGTTTACAGACGCCTCAAACATAGGTTGGGGGGCTCACTTAAATCAAGATTCTATCAAAGGACTGTGGTGAGATCTGGAAAAACCATTGCACATAAACGTTTTAGAACTAAAGACAGTGTTCTTGGCCCTAAAACATTTCAGGCTTCAATGACAAAATCAAACAGTCCTGGTTGCCACGGACAACTCAACGGTAGTAGCCTACATCAACAAACCAGGCGGGACTCACTCAGTAGAGATGTGCACCCTTCTATGGAGAATCATGAGCTGATGTCATCGATTCAAAATATCTCTACGTGCCAGACACATTCCAGGGTGCCTAAATGTGATTGCGGACTCCCTGTCCAGATCAACTCAAATTCAGTCAACGGAGTGGTCATTACACCCTCAGGTGTTCAAAAAAATTTGCACAAAGTGGTTCACACCCCAGGTAGATCTGTTTGCCACTTGATTAAACCACAAGTTGCCACTATACGTCTCTCCAGTTCCAGATCAAAACGCATGGAACATAGATGCTCTAAACATAAGCTGGTCAAGCCTTGTAGCCTATGCTTACCCTCCAACAGCTCTACTTCCAAAAGTAATACAAAAGGTTTGCCAGTACAACTGCCTCCTAATCCTGATAGCCCCGGGCTGGCCAGGCATGCCCTGGTTCTGGGATCTGGTCCATCTATCAGTGGAAATTCCACTTCAGTTGCCTGCATCTCCAAATCTACTCAAGCAGTCAAGCAACCTGGTGTTTCACAACAATCCGCAATATCTCAACCTCCATGCTTGGTGTCTAGGAGTGAGTAACTCCAAGAATAAGGTTTCTCTTCTAGAGTGGCAGAGAGAATTGCTGCCCCTCAAAGGTCATCAACAAGATCTATTTACCAAGCAAAGTGGGCCGTTTTTGAAAAATGGTGCAGAGAAAATTCGGTGGATGTCTCCAAACCTTCTATAAAACAAGTCTCAGACTTCTTTTATGCACCTATTTTAAGACTTAAACAGACACCCTTCTACCATTGATGGCTATAGAACGGCTATTTTGGATTACTTGGGCCCTACAGGCCTCAATATAGCTCAGAGTACAGATTTAAACAGGCTTCTCGCTAGTTTTCACCGAGATAGGCCGAAGGCAACTAGAAACATTCCAAAGTGGAACTTATCAGTTGTGCTCAATGAACTTACAAAGAAACCTTTTGAACCAATGAAAGACTCTGACATTAAACATTTGACACTCAAAACAGCATTTTCACTAGCTTTAGCTTCAGGCAAGCGCCGCAGCGAAATCCACGCCTGGGTTGCAAACAAGGTGTCGAACCTTGGTCAATGGGAAAAAGTGGCTTTGTTCCCCTCATCTGACTTCATTGCAAAGAATCAAAGTGTATCACCAGTCGTTATCCCTGCCTTAACAACAATAGTAGATAGGCATTTCAAGCAAGACAGATCTCTGTGCCCAGTATGTGCCCTGAGATACTATTTGGATAGAACTAAAGACCTTAGGGGTGACAGATCACTCTTATTCATATCCTTCAAGAAAGGGCATTCAACAGACATCGGACCAGCTACCCTGTCTTCATGGCTTAAACAGACAATTTTTACCCCACAGCCTTAAGGGCTGTTGGGGTATTGTTTTCACCCATGGTGGGCGGGCGGGCGGGCGGCGGGAAATAGTTTGTCCGGGCTGTATCTCAGAAACCGTAAGGTGTGGGAAGTTCATACTTGGCAGGGACATTGGTTGGGGGGTGTAGGTGTGCAACATTATGGTCTGATCTTGATTTGACCTTTGACCTTGCCGTAGTGACCTTGAGTTCAAAAATCTTGTCCGGGCTATATCTCACAAACCATAAGGTGTAGGAAGGTGATTGGGGGTAGTAGGTGTGCAACGTCATGGTGTGACCTTGATTTGACCTTTGACCTTGCCGTAGTGAACTTGACCTATAAAATCTTGTCCAGGCTATATCTCAGAGACTGTAAGGTGTTTGAAGTTTATACTTGGTAGGCACATTGGTTGAGGGTTTTAGGTGTGCCACGTCATGGTGTGACACTGACTGACCTTTGACCTTGCTGCATTGATCTTTAAAATCTTGTTGCACCTTTGGGTCTGTCTGTTGATGCAGATTAAGCACTGTTAAAGTCATATTAGAATTCATTAAGAATTTCCTTTTGCAATTTCCCGTTGTAACAGATGGAATTTCATCAAGTGAGCCACAGGCTTTTCTCCAACACCACACATAAGCATTCAATGAATGTATTGCCACTTCTGTATGCATGGGTAATATTCAAAACATCCAAACCATAATTCGGCCATTTTTGGTTTACTGATAAATGCTGTCATTTTATTATTGAATTGTCTTGTTTTAATACTTCATCTTTACATACATTTCTTTTCCTTAGATATTATTTTCTCTACTTAAGCATTATTTGGACCTTAATATAACTGACACTGCTCTGAAAGTATCTTGAACTTTGTACTTTTACACTACTTCTATATCTCATGGTGTTGAAAAATATTTCCCTAGGCTGTGGGGTACGCGGGGGGGGCTCAGCCTCTATAACCAAGTCCCCCAGAGCTTAACGGACCCAGCCATTCTGGAACTGCACACCAACATACAATTTCTGGTAAGGTTCTTATCTTATACTTCTCATATTATCTTGTATTGTTTTGTCAAACTTTGTGTAACTTAAGTACCCTCAGGTGACCTTGGCCTAGTGGCCAGTGTTAATCAGTATAATGTAACCTTGTGATTACAGCAGTTAAGGTGAATTTAGATTTTGTACTGTAAACTTCTAGGACCAATAATAAGCGAGTTATAAGCACTTTTAACTTTGGCTATCCTCGTTTGACCTTGAAGGAGGGGCCCAAGGTCAAATCCGACCACACAGAAAGATTCCCAGCCCATGATTTTCTATAGGTTGGTTTATCATCCCA
Organism: Sabellastarte sp. h YS-2021; assembly: GCA_964017235.1. Classification (NCBI taxonomy): domain Eukaryota; kingdom Metazoa; phylum Annelida; class Polychaeta; order Sabellida; family Sabellidae; genus Sabellastarte; species Sabellastarte sp. h YS-2021. Next base: position 60,399,905 of record OZ024927.1, read on the forward strand.
AACCTCTAGGACCAACAATAGGCGAGTTATAAGCACTTTTAACTTTGGCTGTCCTCATTTGACCTTGAAGAAGGGGCCCAAGGTTAAATCCGACCACACCAGAAAATTCTCAGCCCATGATTTCCTATATGTTGGTTTACCATCCCATACCTCTAGGACCATTAATAAGCGAGTAATAAGCAGTTTTAACTTTGGCTATCCTCATTTGACCTTGAAGGAGGGGCCCAAGGTCAAATCTGACCACACCAGAAGACTCCCAGCCCATGATTTCCTATATGTTGGTTTACCATCCCAAACCTCTAGGATCAATAATAAGTGAGTTATAAGGACTTTTAAGTTTTGCTGCCCTCGTTTGACCTTGAAGGAGAGATCCAAGGTCAAATGTGACCACATCAAAAGATACGCACGATTTCCTATAGGTTGGTTTCACATTGCAAACCTCGAGGACCAATAATAAGGGAGATATAGGCACTTTTAAAGTCCGCTATGTGGGTTACTTTGGCACTCTGTGGATGACCTTGAATTAAGAGCTTCAAGGTCAAATGTATTCATACGACCTATGAAGACATTCAACCTTCTACCTATGAGAAACAGCCAGTAGAAAAATGTAGATAATTTTCACAGAAATGCCCACGGCGGCCATCTTGTTTTTCAGAATGAGGCTAATTTCCTTCCCAGAGAAGCTTACCCCCCCCCCCCCCCCAATGAAGATATCCTGCAAATTTGGTGAACCTAGCTGATGTAATTTTCCTCTTAGAGCGTTACAGCCGAAAATCTCTCTACACACAGTAGCGGTGGAGTTGCTACGCTAAACCAAAGTATCCACCGGAGGCATCCGGTGGATACATACAATGATTCTATAAGATATAGGATGTTTTAACACATCCAGTACATGTATTATTACCTGGTTTTGGTGCAGCCTTTTTCTTGCAGAACACATAGAGTAACACGTCCCCATCATCAGTGTACTGAATGTCATCCAACACCACTGATCTGAAAAGGACAAACTTGTTAAACTTTAACTGAGTGGAACTGCTGTAAGTAGAATGCTGAGAAATAGAATTCTTTTTTAAATTATGTTGTCAGAGCCATATCATTACATTGCCTAACACAGCTGTGATTTTAAAGGTATTGAATTACCTTAACCAAGCAAATGAGCTTTGTAATTCATCCTCTCACCTATAGGTTGACACAGTCCTAAACACATTGAAAAGCTGTAGAATCTTACAAATATATAGACCTTGACAGAATATCTTCTTGGCAGTTTCAGGACATCTGTGTAATGATGATTTACTGTCTTTAAATATCAGTTTGTTTAACTTAGATTATATCTTTTCATGCTTTGTGACTTCAAGACTCCACATGTTATCACGTTTGTAGGTATGAGCATTAGGTACTGTTATGGCCAAGAACTTTGTCATTCTGTAATATCCCCACATTAACAAGTGAACATTATGTTTATTGTTCTGAAAACTCCTTCAGTATACTTGTTACTCTTGTAAAATTTATGTAAGTTATTTTACACTCCAACAAAACCCTCACAATTATTTAAGTATTTTGACACATTCTGTATGATCTGTGTATTAATTAATTCATGAATAATTAATAGCATAATTTACCCAAAGTACCTTTGCAAAGCATGCTTTATAAATTTGAAAGCACGGTAAGTACCCTGTACAAAGTGTGTGAAAATGAAATTTAGCTCATCTCAGAAGATATGAGATTATATATTATTTTTAAGTAACAAAATGCAAGATATATTTTTTATTTTAGTTCACAAGCATTTTTTCTTTTACATAATAAAGTTGTTACTACTAATGATTCTTGTCAATATATCTTCTTTACTTATATTACTTTTAATTATCTTCTTTAGCTATGAAGGGTCTCCAGAATTAACCAATAGCTATGCAGCTGTAAAACAACAGCTTTGTGTACATTAGATTAAATGCTTTAAATGATTACATTGGATTTGTAGACATTTCAATATACCTGAGTATTTTGACAGATTCCAGTGCCTCTGTATAATTACGTGCCTCCACTCTGGACATTAGTAGTTGTTCTGCTTTCAGTAATGTCATGTCTATGAGGTCAATCTTCAGATTCGCCTTTGCTTCCATTTCCTGCTCCATACTGTACTGAGCCTTTCTGATTTCCTGCCTCAGGTAACTCACATCTGCACTCACATTCAGAATCTGTGACACGTAGAGACCGTACCACAACATGTTATAAATATATAAAAGACAACTGATATTCATATTCATTATCTGTGAAACCAGAGGCAAAAGTACAAAATAGTTACCACAAAGAGTCATATGTGCACCGACATTCTTAACCTGCAATGAAAGCATGACTATATATCAAAGATATTGTATGTTAATATGTAAAGTAGCAGCCAAACTGTGAAATGGCATTTCACATTCATAAAAATATTATAACACAGTAATCTCCACAATTATTTGTAATCAACAGACATCTCCTATTACAATAAGTTTGACATCAGTTTCAATTTCTTAATCGTAGTTTATATAATAATGGGCAGTTTTCAAAAGCAAGAAGTCATTTAGACTAGTGGATAAGGATTCCTTTTGATCACTGACCAAAACTGTGGATTTTCTTACTTACCACCCAAACTGAAATTTGAACCTACAACTACCTACAACTAGGTTGATATCACTGTGCTATTGAGATCCCAAATGATGAAATTAGAACATGTTAATATGAAATTTTGAAATTAAAATATGTTCAACTTTTATTTTATAATCTTTGATGTTTTTAAATGTTACCTGAGTTACACTGTATTTAATATTTTTAAGATGTGTAATTTCTTTTTCACTAAATATAAAGAAACAACTAGTACCTGTGGTGGATGCTGCTGTACCTTCTGTACTAACTTTAGGAAAGTTTCAAAAAGCTGGATAAACTGGAACTGTAAGCCGTAAAGACTCTGACAAAGCACCAACTTCTATAAGTAGATAAATCAAATACTTTGATATCAGTAGGTTTCACTTTAATGTTTAACTTAGATTGACATTGTCTAGACTTCCTCAGTGCCAACAACCGAAAGGTAATTTCTTCAGGTGTTGTCTAAAAACATTTACCAGTATTTATATTGAGTCTCTGATAGAATGTCACTGCCAAATTTGCTGTGAAGTTACTGTTTTACGAAGATATAGTTAAATTAGTAATGAGTAAATTGGTGTAAATATATTGAATCTTAGACCAGATTTGAAAAACATGATGGCAATTTACAAAATGGCCCTTAGACACTCCAGGGTACTCCAGGCATTAGTTGTGGCAGTATTAAAGATACAAATTCTACATATGATTTTCATCTGGTATAATTATATTGTCTAATTGGTAAATGTTATTTTTCTTTCAATTTCAAATACTACTGCAACCTTATTAGGACTTACCAGTCTGTCCCAGTGACCATCAGGGCTCTCCCCCGGTGAAGGGTGTCTGCCACAAACACGTACATGACTCAGGCACTGAGAAATAGACAGCCAAATGCATCAATGATTAACACTAATAAAACTAGACCAAGGACACATCTGTGGCCAGATGCAAGATGTATCCACCGGCAAAGGCAAAAGTAGCTGTTACTCAGCTATGCCACGAGCTAGAGGTCTGAAATTTTACTATGTTATAGCTGACCCAAAGTAGGTGAGTAACAGATTTGCACAAAATTCTGTAAATGCAATAGTTTTCAAGTTACAAGTGATTTACTCATGATGGAAGTTAGTGAAAAGTCCCAAAATAGCTATTACTCACTTAGCTATTGAGATAGACACTCAAGTTACACACCATGTTGTACCTATGGAAAAAGTAGCTGAATAACATATTTTAACAAAGTGCTCTAAATGCAATACTTTTCATGTTATAATTGATTTAATGCATGATTTCATTAATTTTAATGCATTAAAAATTATTTAAAAAAATTCATAAAAAAACTTTAGCATGTGAAAGCTCTCCAAAATGTAGGTGAATGACTTATTTGAGAAATACTGGCTATCTGCAATACTTTCAGTGATAATAGGCATTTACGCTAACAACCAAATTTCCCCATTTTAGACATTTTTGTCTACTACAGGCCTAATTTAGACATAAAGCCTACCAAAAAGATAGGGTGGTGAGTCCTCTAGCATACCAAGCCACCTGCCAAATATGAAAGAAATCTGGAAAGAAATGTGGACTGTAGGTCGCTAAGAAGCAATATTTCACATTTTAGACATTTTTGTCTACCACAGGCCTAATTTAGACATAAAGCCTACCAAAAAGATAGGGTGGCGAGTCCTCCACCATATCAAGCCACCTGCCAAATATGAAAGAAATCTGGAAAGAAATGTGGACTGTAGGTAGCTAACAAGAAATCTCTGCGGACGCGGACGATGATGAATCCATAGTATCCCTGCTTCGCGCCGGGGATACAATAAATACACTGTATCTGCTTTTTGAAGCTCCCACGGGCGATGTTCCCAAATATTTCCTAAATTTGAGGATAGGCATTTGCAATGGAAACAAGCCAGGTGATCTGAAAAAAAAAATTAGCCTTATCTGGGTAGTCATGTTTTAGCACACACCAACTGGAAGTAAAATGCCACAAATCAGCAATAGTTTTGTTGAAAATGAAAATAAAATAATCAAATTAGCACGGCACTTATATAAAACAAATTCAACTCATAATCTCACAAAATTCCTAAACTTCATAATTGACAGAACTATGGATTTATGAATTTTAAATTTTATGATTTTACTTCTGGCTCTCTACACGATGCAAGGCATAAGTCCAAAAAGGAAATACCATTGAAGATACTATACAGGTTGAAATTTGCACTTTGTGGCCATTTTAATTTGACCTACTCTATAGCTAATGAACTTGGGTAGTTAACATGCAGTTGTTGTAAAATGTTTGAATTTCTATTAATCTTGAAAGTGAAAACTGATTAATAAATAATTAAAAAATTAGAAAATTGGTAAACATATCTCCCAGTTAAAATTTTCACTACAACACACTCAGGCAAGAAAAAAAACCCCATTTTTTTATTTATTTATCGATGATTTATTTTGTGTGCAAGGTCCTGCTTTAATTAAATGAATTAAATGTTTAAATCGGCCTCTCAGAACACGGGAGCCTTACCTCTGAAGTTTCTCTTTTCTTCTTCAAGTAGGTGTCATATGCTTGCTCTATCTCAGCATAGCAGATTTTGTGTTCTTTGAGAAACTGGCACATAATAATCTGCAATACAAGTACATTGCTTTAAAAAGATTTTCATTTCCAACAAGCTGCAATGAAAAAGTGTTTTGCATTTTGATGAAATCTTAACACAGGACAAGATTACCAACACTTTCTGATATGGTTTGAACTTCATATTTCATTCATACCCTCCCCCCCTTGAAAGAGAGGGGCGAGAGTGTTGTAATCAGGTCAGTTTGTTTGTCTGTCCTTGACAAAAGCTCCTATCAAGGATCGACAAAAAACAAGTGCAGTTGAATCCTGCTTTGTTAATCCAAGAGAAAATATGATTTCAGTATATTAACTCAAGATAATAGGAGAAATTTTTATTGGTAAAGACACTCCGAGGGCTTGATATTTCTATGTATGACAATTTCGCGGGACCAGGGAAATACATAAACTTTTACTTGACCAAAAAATACAGAATTGCAAATTTAATAAGTAAATTAAATTTTTATGAGTTAATACCCTATCCAATGGACAATTGCTAATCCGGTCGGCGCAACCGGCCTGCCAAACGCCAGAAAAAGACGTCCTGTGTTTCCACCGGCTGGCCGGTCCGTAGTACTGTGCACTCCCCAGATGGTGCCTCGTACTTCCTTCCTGTCTAGACAACCTAGCATCATAGCATCTTTTTTGTTGTCTAAACCTATTAGACCCCTAGTAAGCTGATAGCGGGGTCGGTGGGAGGGTCTTGTGTGTCCATTGGATAGGGTATTAACTTATAAAAATTTAATTTACTTATTAAATTTGCAATTTTATTGCGTTAAAACTTCCTATCCAATGGACAATTGCTGAATAACTACCGCTTGGCCGGCGGGTAAGTTACTAGGGACTTATGTGAACTCACTTGTAATAGCAATTTTTAACCTACGGTCTAGGCTGACTTCGTCAGGAGACCTATAGGCCTAGGCCTGGGTTGACCTTAAGGTCAGGAAACCCTGTAAGGCCATGGTCGGTTGCCAGCAGCCGGTTAACCGGGGCTATACCGCCGTTGCCCCCTCTCTTTTGCAGACCTGCTCTGAGGTGGGGAAGAGAGGGATGAGTTCAGTCCCAGAATGCAAATAAACCTCCCGAAGGAAGCACGCCACACTTAATTCTTATGCACATGAAGAAACTGTTTATACATATATACAAATCTCCTCAATCTAAGGGCCACTTGTGGATCTGCTGAGCAGCCACTACCGAGCCCAATTGGTAAAGCTCTGAATCAGCCCAAGCCCCGCCCGTCAAATAGAACTATGTGAAGGTATTATGTGACTTCAGAGGCAGGCTGACAAGACTGTATCCAAGGAAACTCCCGACTGGAAGACCTTAGAAGCATCAAGGCCCTGACATCATGGGCTTTAACCTGATGTAAAGTGTGGGCCTCCTGGTCAGAGAGCTCATAACATAGGATCACAGTCTGCTTGATCCAAGAGGTGATAGTGGCAGGTGAGATGTCTTTGTCAAAACCTTTCTTAAAGGAGACAAAAACCACCTCCTTATTCTGCCCGAGGTCCTGTCCAAATACTAGCGCAATGCTCTGACTGGACAGAGGGACCTGTCAGACTTGAGGGATCTATCCTGAGTTGGGGCCAGGGCTGTTATACCCCTGGGGCCACACTGTCTGGACCCTCTTTGGCCAGCTGATTCTTGGAGAGAAAGCTGGGTGACGGGTACAAGGACACCTTGACCAGTCAGACTGGTGTCTAATATTTCTGTTTGCCAAGCATGTATCTCACTTCTACTCTTGCCCGACCCCAGGGCCAAGAGGAAAACTGTACTGAAGGTCAAATGCTGCAAAGAGGCCTCTTTAATTGGTTCAAAATGACCCTTGTCAGCTGGTGCAAAAACCAGGGAGAGGTTCCAGGAGGGGACTCCCTTCTGGCCTTTGGGTCTGTCTCAGTGGAAACTATCCAGGAGACGAGTGAGATTTTCATCCTTACTGATATTGATGGGTGAATTTCCCAGTCTATCAGCAATGTCTGACCTGTAACCATCAATGGTGCTGGGCTGCAACTTCCTGTCCTGAAATAGGTACATAGGGAAGTCAGCAACTAACTTTACAGGGGGTGCCCCGAAGTCCACCTGATGAATGATACATCACTTGTAAAAATGGCCCACTTGCCTCATAGACTGATCTGATTGATCCCCTTTGAGGAGCCTCAACTCTTGCTGCCACTGCCTTAGACAAGCCCTGCTCCTCGATTGCTGAGGCTCTAGGAGCCCTGCATGGATATTAAGGTTTGTCAGATTTCTGTGAGGGATCTGATTGAATGGCTGTCAACAGGTTGGGCATATTGGGCAGGCTCAGTGGGATTTGGCTGGACGTGGCCACTAGATCCCAAAACCAAGGCATGTTGGGCCACCCCGGAGCAATCAGAATGATTCTCTTGCATGGGGAGTCTTGCAACTTCTCCACCACTTTTCCCAATATGGCTGATGGTGGGAAGGTGTATGCTTTCAGATCCTACCATGGCCGACTGAGTGCATCAACTGCTGTGGCCAGGGGATCCGGTACCGGTGACACAAACAGAGGCAACCTGTTGTTGAACCTCGTGGCAAATAAGTCTATTTTGGGCCGGTGCCACCTGCTGCATAGAGTGGAAGACCTCTGGAAGGAGAAACCACTGTTTGGATGGTGTGGCCTAGCCTGGATAGCTTGTCTGCTACCACATTCAGCCGGCCTGGAATGTGTCGTGCTTTAGAGTCACTTGTTTCCTTGTACACCAGGTCAAGATTCTCCATAGTAGGGCACAAAGTGGGCACGACCTCATGCCTCCTGCCTTGTTTATGTATGACACTACTGTGGTGTTGTCAGTTGCTACAGGTACTATCTTGTTGAGCAAAGGTCTTGGAACTCTTTTAAAGCCAGAAAGACTGCTTTAAGTTCTAGATAGTTTATATGCAGCTTGCTTCCCGGAGGGGACCAGGTTGCTCTTGCAAAGTGCTCGTCTAAGCGAGCGCCCCACCCTTCTATTGATGTGTCTGTAATTATTTGCAGAGCATGTTTTATTGGGTGTAATGGTTGGACTGTAAGTACATTGTCTTCCTTCAGCCATCATTGTAAATGGGGGTGCAAGGACCTGGGGGTTGGGATCACCTTTATCAGTGATTCTGGGACCCTCCAGTTGTGTTTGTGATGCCCCTGAATGAGTCTCATATGAAGTTGGCCTACATGAACTTGCTTTTCTGTAGCTGTTAGTAAGCCTATCACGGACCTGAATTCCCGGACCGGGCAAGCCGGTAGGGATAGCAATTTCAGCATTTTCTCTTGAAGGTTCTGCCACCGGTCTGGAGTCAGTCGGACTGGATCAGACCTGAGGTCGAACTGGTAGCCTACAAAACTGAAGTCTTGTTTGGGCTCCAGCTCTGATTTCTCTAAGTTCACCAGCCAACCTAGTTGCTGACACATTATTTACTAGTTCCTGTGTATGTTGGAGACAAGCCTGGTGGGATCTGGCTCTCACCAACCAGTCGTCTAGGTACTGGTGGTTTCTTAAATCCTTATGGCCATCAATTTCACCTCCTTTGGTATCACGGTGAACTCCAAAGGCGCTGTGGACAAACCGAATGGCAGGGCCTTGAACTGGTATGCCCGACCTTGGATGTGAAATCTCAGGCATTTCCTGGATATATGGACGTAGGTATCCCTCCTTCAACAATTGTACTACCTAGGGTCCAGCCCCCAAGGCTTCCTAAGCCCATGGTGGCAGAGTGGTAACACTCTCGCCTCCCACCTCGGAGGCCGGGGTTCGATCCCCGTCATGGCCTTAAGTGGGAAAGCTGGTAGTTGCTTGCCGTTGGTCGGCAGTTTACAGTACAGAACCCTAGCGAACTGTATGTACTGGTTTCCTCTGCCCTTCCAACTACCCGTCGTGATATGACCTGTACAGTTTTGAAAGCGACGTAAAACCCCAAATAAATAAAATAAACCAAGGCTTCCTAAGTTCCCAAAAAGGGCTTAGTCTGGACCCTACAGGCAGATTGTGTGCCACATTTGGGACATTTAGTATTCTGACAAATATTTTCTGTCCCTCCGGACACTGGTCCGGTCTGGTGACAATGATCCAAGTTAACAGTCTCTCTGTTCATATTGTGTTCCGGTGGGGCTGACACAACTTTTCACATTAATAGACTCTTTGCCCCGGGCCAGCAGCCTGCAAAGTGCAGCATTTACAGAGCAATTGTCATTGTGAGATACCTGACCCCTGGCCGGACATGATGACAAAATTTATTATCTCTCCAGTCAAGTCCAGCACTGATAACAGGTTGTTGAGAGGTGTGATAAGGGAAGGTTGCCTGGCAGTTTGGGACACTGTCATATCACGGTCATATCCCCAAGACCACTGAATGGTCTAAGAATTCTCTGTAACAAATTTACCTTAGGCAACTCTGTCCAGTACCAGGACTCCATAACCGGTACTTTACTGTAACCAGTAATTTTCTGTAACCGGCAAAAAACTGGGAGGCTGGGGTCACTAATGAATTTAGACAGCTACTGGTCTATATTTAGCCAGTTTTTTTTTTTTTTTTTGTGTAACTAGTTGGGGTGAAGCACTGTACAGTAAGGACTGTGTAGCCAGCACCCTGTTAGTAGACTTGTAACCGGTAGGTTGAAGCAAGTGTACAAGACTGTGTAGCCAGTACCAGTCGGTACACTCTGTAACCCGTTGTTGAAGCAAGTGTACAAGGCTGTGTAGCCAGTACCAGTTGGTACACTGTAACCAGTTGTTGAAGCAAGTGTACAAGGCTGTGTAGCCAGTACCAGTCAGTATACTCTCTGTAAACAGTTGCTAAAGCAATTTACCACTATCTTGTGTGTGAATTCAGCTTGCTGTAGGTTCCCTCCATTAATTAAGGTATTTCTTTCATCGCACATCTTATTTGTAGATTTGACAGTTGCTGGGGAAGCCCTTGTGAACTATTTTTAGAAACACTTGGTGTTCGGTGTGTCACGTGACCAGCTTGCTGGTCGGAAAGACACGCGATTGGCTGAACCAGTTGTTGTTGAAGCAAGTGTACAAGACTGTGTAGCCAGTACCAGTCGGTACACTGTAACCAGTTGTTGAAGCAAGTGTACAAGGCTGTGTAGCCAGTAACAGCCGGTACACTGTAACCAGTTTTTGAAACAAGTGTACAAGGCTGTGTGGCCAGTACCAGTCAGTATACACTCTGTAAACAGTTGCTAAAGCAATTTACCACTATCTTGTGTGTGAATTCAGCTTGCTGTAGGTTTCCTCCATTAATTAAGGTATTTCTTTAATCGCACATCTTATTTGTAGGTTTGACAGTTGCTGGGGAAGCCCTTGTAAACTATTTTTAGAAACACTTGGTGTTCGGTGTGTCACGTGACCAGCTTGCTGGTCGGAAAGACACGCGATTGGCTGATTGGAACTCGTCAGTTGTCGTGTTTTTTTGTGATACTTAAACATGCAAATGCGCAGTATTCTGCTCATCCACAAACCCCACTACCGACAACGCAGGCCGGTCCATGAGAGAGGGACTGGTTGTGAAGTTGTGAAGAACGCAGTTCCGACCTTCCTGGTCGATGAAAACACGTGACCAGCTTCGTGGTTTGGTCGGAAGGACACGTGATTGGCTAACTGAAAATGACGTTAGTATTCGCGTTCCTTGTGTGATGCCTTACCGGCAACTTAACAGTCCACAAAAAAACCCACTACCAACAAGGTCGGGTCTGTAAAGCAGGGACTGTAATCACAGTAGACGGGAGTTCTGAAGAACGCACTTCCGACCTTCCTGGTCAGTAAAAACACGTGACCTGCTTCGTGATTGGTCGGAAGGAAACGCGATTGGCTGACTGGATATGACGTCAGAGGTCGCGTTCTTTGAGCTGGCCGGTCGGCTGATGCTTTAAAAGCAAAGAAGCCTGGACCAGTGCGCTCTGTAGATGTGTAGATGAAATTCTTTCCTTCTTTCGTGATAAAACCAGTGAACTGGCCATCCACAACCCCCACTACCGACAACAAAGCCGGGTCTGCAAGGGAGGGACTGATATCACCTACTATTGAGAGGTCGGTTGAACTGGAGCTTGCCGGTCGACTAATGCTTTACAGCAAAGATGTCTGGACCAGTGCGCTCTGAAGATTACTGAAAAAAAAAAAAAAAAAAAAAAAAAAAAAAAAAAAATTACCTGTAAGTAGTATATCCATAATTCCTCAATATTGTCGATCTGCCCCTAACAACACAATGGTTGAATGGGAGGAAACTAGTAAAATGGCTGCCATGTTCCTAGTCGTAACTGCCTTATCATCAACACTAAATTGAGTCAGCTAGGGAGCGTTTCCAGCAGATTACAAATGTATATCCGTGCTTGATCAGTAGAAAACACTTCTACACTGAAAATATCCACCAATAAGGGTGAAAATCCGTCATAAAGCACACTTTAGCTTAAAATATCTGGAGATGTTGAAAACATGTCTGCACAGTACACGCACCAAACGAAAAAGATGCTATGACGTCAGGTTGTCTAGACAGGAAGGAAGTACGACGCACCATCTGGGGAGTGCACAGTACTACGGACCGGCCAGCCGGTGGAAACACAGGACGTCTTTTTCTGGCGTTTGGCGGGCCGGTCTGCGCCGACCGGATTAGCAATTGCAACAAATTTTATTGTAATTTAACTTTTTACAAGTTAAATACTTACCTTATCCTCACAAGTGCCTTTGTGGTTTTGGTTTTGTGGAGCAAAACACATCGACCGACAAGAATTTTTTAAGGAATATTCTTGCCACGAGAGGTGACCCCTTGTCTGCGCATGTCCGCGCTTGCGCAGTAGTTGTTGTCGACAGATGAATGTCGAGAGTTCTTCATTGTATTTTTGGTCCCCAGAAAACAAATTATGTGGGGAGGTAGGGTGGGTTTATCCGTGTGAGGATAAGGTAAGTATTTAACTTGTAAAAAGTTAAATTACAATAAAATTTGTTACATTTTATTGCGTAAAATAGCCTTACCTTATCCTCACAAGTGCTTGAATACAACCATAACAGGTGGAGGGTATTTGTTTTGGCCACACTGTTAGATGATTGTCAGACAAGGGGTCACCAAATAAAGCACTTGATAAGAAGATAAGATAAGTTTCCATATGCCACATCTTAGGTTGTATATTACTTCTTCATCACAGATAAGTAATTTGCTAACCTCAACAAGAGATCCATGATGTGGTCGTCATTGTGGCTGCTGTTGCTGTTGTAGACAATTTTACAACAAATCATATAGCAGTATTAACCATCACCCAGTATTGGCCGGAGATGTCTGTATGACTCCCCAAACAAGATGTCATCATCTGACAATGAGAATATCTCCAAGCAGGCAAACTGAACTGCATAAACTGCAGATATGGGGCCATATGTAAGTTAAGAAAGACATATGTTAGTGACACAACACTTGTATAACTGGAGAGAACATAAATATGCGAGTCATATGAATAACATGTATAAATACACAGAAAATTGACTACATGCTGATGTGAATCCACAAGACCCAATTTTTTCATGGACTGGTCATGGGATTGCCAAGCTACATCTTCGAGTAGAATGTAGTAAAGAATTGTGGGTCTTCCAATAACAAGAGTTTAATATCTGTTCAGGGAAGACCCCACTCTTGAAAACTAAAGAGGCAGCCATGGATGTAATATGTGTCTCAATGTATAGACTCTGAGAATCAGAATTAAAGGACTGGCAATCTACTCATGCAGCCAGATTGATCCAGGAAGAGATAGCAGAACTCAAGATATCTCCATCAAGCCTTCCTTAAAAGATACGAGCAAGAGATTCTTGCCCTCCTAGAAGTACTTGTACTGTCTTGATAGTAACTAAGTACTGTAAGAGAGCAGAGCGTCACAATATCAGTCCAACACCAGCTCAAGAAAGGTTTGTGAGCTGGAATGACCACTGGTTTGAGCCATCTGGGCCATCAGAAGCCAACTGATTCTTGCTAAAAGGCAGGAGAAGGAGACTTTCCCTTTTCTCCAAGCAGTAGTCCTGTCCAAGAAGGATATAAGTGCTGTAAGAGGACAACGAATCATATGTCCAGGCAATTTGAGTTCAGGAATGATCTAGAGCTGAAGTGACCACTGGAGCCAATCTAGACCAATTGAGGCTAATAGGTCCTTGCTGAAAAGGTAGGTAGGAGGGAGAAAGTGTAACCTCCTTCCTATGAGGCTTGTGTCTGAAGGACCCAAAGTCCCAGAATACACTTTACCTTGTTTTGCCAGATGCCAATGCCATTGCAACAGTCTTGCAAGTCAAACTTTTTTAGACTGACCTCCTTTAAAGGTTAATAAGGAGCCTTTTGTGAAAACCAACAGAAGCAAAGGCAAATCCCTTGATGCTACACCTCTGTTAGCAGTGGGCTTCTCTCTATAAACACTTGCAATAGGCCTATAAAGATCCAGGCTTTTGCTCAACTCCTGCACAAAAAATATAAATGATCAGCTATGGCTGCTGTAAAGCCAGCAATAGTGACAGGTTTCAGATTTTTGCAAGTAAATGGATAAAAAAATCAGGTATATTTGAGACAGCAGGCTCTGAGATTGCCACCTATTCTGTTGGTACCAGAGCTCAAAATGACCCAACATGACTCATACATTTCCAAGATGAGGGTCCTTGAGATGCCCTAAATCTCTCTACCCCTTGCTCAGAGAATGATATAAGAGATTCTGAGTGGTGTTAAGGTGCCAAACATGAAGGTGCCAATGCAACAGATTCTGATGGTATTTCTGGCTGAATGGCTGTTTGTGAGACCAGTGAAGTAGCTGTAATGGAGGTGTGGTTGATTGATTCACCAGATCCCAAAAGCAATACATCATGGGCCACCAAGGGGCCACTACAATCATTTTGCACCTGGTGTTCACTTGTTCAATGACTTTTTAGAATGGGTGGTGTAGGACAAGAGGCCTAGCAGTCCAGACCCTCCAGCAAGATGTTTAATGCATCTATGTTCAGAGCATTTGCATCCGGGACTGGCCACATAGAATGGAAGTTTGTGATTCATATTGGTGGCAAACATCTCTACCACTGGTATTTGCCAAACTATGCAAATCAAATGGAACACTTTAAGATGAAGAGACCACCCTGTCTGTATTATTTTGTTCTTTCTGGAGAGGCTGACTGTCATGACATTTAGACAACCCTGAATATCTCTGGTTCATATAAGAATATCTCGAGGATTGCAGTAGGCCAAGATGCAGCATACCTGCATTAAAAAACCTATTGTTGATTTGTGCCAAACTTGCATATTGTCTTGAACCAGAAAGGAAGTAAGAACCATTCTGTACGGATTACTCTGTCCCTTCTGTAGAGGTTATTGACTATGACATTTAAGCAACCCACAAAATGTCTATCTCTTATGAGTATATTTCAAGGATTGCAGTAGGCCAGGATGCACCAAACCGTTATCCCTTCTGGAGATGATGTTGGCCATGACATTTAAGCAACCAAGAATATGTCTGTCTCTTTTGATTATATTTCAAGGATTGCAGTAGGCCAAGATGCGCCAAACTAGGAGGTACATGTGCCCCCCATTTTGTTTGTTCAGATAACCGAACACAGTGGTGTTGTCTGATGCTATCAGAATTCTTTTGTGTAGAATTTGTCTTGAAGGCTTTTAAGGGCTGAACACACTGCCTTCAGTTGTTATGACATTGAAATGTAATATATACATTTTAACTGTCCAAAAGCCACTGACTGTGATGCGTTTAGATGGGATCATCAACCCTGGTTTAATGCATCTACGAAAATAAGGGAATTGTGCCCCTGTGTATAGAAAAGGCATCCTATTTCCCATTTTTTGGCATTTTCCACCACTGAATTTGCAAATTTAATAAGTAAATTAAATTTTTATAAGTTAATACCCTATCCAATGGACAATAGCTTATCCGGTCGGCGCGGACCGGCCCGCCAAACGTCAGAAAAAGACGTCCTGTGTTTCCACCGGCCAGGCCAGAAGGATTTGAAACAGGAATTCCCACAACTAGTGACTGGAGATATTGCGTGAGTGAAAGGCACACATACATAACTGACCCATTGGTGTAGTGTTCTCCAAAGATGCTAGTATCGGGGTAAGTATCCCTACCTGGGATATAAGCCACCTTGGGGTTGATTGTGCCGAGATCTCCATGTCGTGAATAGATTCTCAGGTGTTTAATTGTATCCCCGGACGAAAGTCGGGGATACTTAGGATTCAGTACGGTCACGCCGCCGCCGCCGCAGAGATTTCCTTTTGGACGCGATAACTTAAAAAATATTTTAGTTAGAACTTTCAAATTTGGTATGTGGGTATATATGGGCAATGCCACGAACGCTATTGTTTTGTGACCTTGACCTTCAATCTCAAGGTCACTGGTGGCCACTTAAAGGTCAGATTTTGGCCATTTTTGCACATTTTGGCCCAGTTCTCCAAGACAGAAAGTTAGATCATCCTATGGCTGGTATATATAATACATATATATGTCCTCTATAAGCATGCAGAAATTTGACCTTGAAGCTCTTCACTGAAGGTCATCCACTGACCGCCAAAGTACTTGACCGAGGGGCATTTTTGGAGATATTTTCACACTTAACGCTGACTATATTGCATGGAAACTATTGAAAATGGCTTTGGAGGTTGAGTACATGATGGACTTCTGCCATCCAGGTTTACTGGTTACAGATCTTCATTTAAGGTCATCCACTGACCGCCAAAGTACCTGACCAAGGGTCATTTTTGGCATATTTGGAGATATTTTCACACTTAATGCTGACTACATTGCGTGGAAACTATTGAAAATGGCTTTTGAGGTTGAGTACATGACGGAGTACCAGCATCCAGGCTGACCGGTTACAGATCTTCGTTGAAGGTCATCCACTGACCGCCAAAGTACCTGACCGAGGGTCATTTTGGGCCCTCTATTTGTTTGTTTGTTTGTAAACAAGATAACTCAAAAAATGACAGACGGATTTTGATAAAATTTTCAGGATATGTCCAAATTGGTAAAAGGAAGATGTGATTAAATTTTGGGAGTGATCCGGATCACTGTCTGGATCTTCTGGATCCATGAAATTTAATTTTTAAACACAGATAGCTCAAAAAGTTATGGGTGCATTTTGATGAAATTTTCAGATGTCCTTATTGGGACGAGGAACAAGTGATTAGATTTTGGGAGTGATCCGGATCACTGTCTGGATCATCTGGATCCAGACTGCCAGATGTGTTTGTGTACAATATAGCTCAAAAACTTATAAACGGATTTTGATGAAATTTTCAGGATATGTCTGAAAAGGTAAAAAGATGAAATGGTTGAATTTTAGAAGTGATCCGGATCACTATATGGATCTTCTGGATCCATGAAATGTAATTTTTAAAGACAGATACCTCAAAAAGTTATGGATGGATTGTGATGACATTTTCAGCAAATGGTGCGAGGAACAAGTTATTAGATTTGGGGAGTGATCTGGATCACTGTCTGGATCATCTGGATCCAGGTTGCGGATGTGTTTGTGTACATTGTAGCTAAAAAACTTATGGACGGATTTTGATGAAATTTTCAGGATATGTCTGAAAAGGATGAAATGGCTGAATTTTGGAAGTGATCCGGATCACTATATGGGTCTTCTGGATCCATGAAATGTAATAAGACAGATACCTCAAAAAGTTATGGATGGATTGTGATGACATTTTCAGCAAATGGTGCGAGGAACAAGTTATTAGATTTGGGGAGTGATCTGGATCACTGTCTGGATCATCTGGATCCAGGTTGCGGATGTGTTTGTGTACATTGTAGCTAAAAAACTTATGGACGGATTTTGATGAAATTTTCAGGATATGTCTGAAAAGGATGAAATGGCTGAATTTTGGAAGTGATCCGGATCACTATATGGGTCTTCTGGATCCATGAAATGTAATAAGACAGATACCTCAAAAAGTTATGGATGGATTGTGATGACATTTTCAGCAAATGACCTAAATGGTGCGAGGAACAAGTGATTAGATTTGGGGAGTGATCTGGATCACTGTCTGGATCATCTGGATCCAGGTTGCCAGATGTGTTTGTGTACATTGTAGCAAAAAAACTTATGGACGGATTTTGATGAAATTTTCAGGATATGTCTGAAAAGGTAAAAGGATGAAATGGCTAAATTTTGGAAGTGATCCGGATCACTATATGGATCTTCTGGATCCATGAAATGTAATAAGACAGATACCTCAAAAAGTTATGGATGGATTGTGATGACATTTTCAGCAAATGACCTAAATGGTGCGAGGAACAAGTGATTAGATTTGGGGAGTGATCTGGATCACTGTCTGGATCATCTGGATCCAGGTTGCCAGATGTGTTTGTGTACATTGTAGCAAAAAAACTTATGGACGGATTTTGATGAAATTTTCAGGATATGTCTGAAAAGGTAAAAGGATGAAATAACTGAATTTTGGAAGTGATCCGGATCACTGTATGGATCTTCTGGATCCGTGAAATGTAATAAGACATACCTCAAAAAGTTATGGATGGATTGTGATGACATTTTCAGCAAATGACCTAAATGGTACAAGGAACAAGTGATTATACTTTTGGAATGATCTGGATCACCGTCTGGATCATCTGGATCGAGCCTGCAACATGATTTTACGATGAATTTTGATGATATTTTTAGGCTATGTTGCAAATAGTAAAAGGATGAAATGATTGAATTTTGGAAGTGATCCGGATCACTATATGGATCTTCTGGATCCATGAAATGTAATTTTTTAAGACAGATACCTCAAAAAGTTATGGATGGATTGTTTCAGCAAATGGCCTAAATGGTACAAGGAACAAATGATTACATTTTTGGAGTGATCTGGATCATCTGGATCCAGGCTTGCACATAATCTTGGAATGGATTTTACTATTTTCAGGATATGTTACAAATGGTAAAAGGAAGAAGTGGTAAAAGGAAGAAATGGTTCAATTTTGCGAGTGATCTGGACCACTATGTGGATCTTCTGGATCCGTGAATGTAATTTTTAAAGACAAATAGCTCAGAAAGTCATGAATGGATTTTTATGAAATTTTCAGGAAATGTCTTAAATGGGACAAAGAACAAGTGATTAGATTTTGGGAGTAATCTGGATCACTGTCTGGATCATGTGGATCCAGGCTGCCAGATGTGTCTGTGTACAAGATAACTCAAAAACTTATGGATGGATTTCGATGAAATTTTTAGAATATGTCTGAAAAGGTAAAAGGATGAAATGATTGAGTTTTGGAAGCGATCCGGATCACTATATGGATCTTCTGGATCCATGAAATGTAATTTTTAAAGACACATATAAGTGAAACAACTAGTGATTAGCTTTTGGAAGTAATCTGGTACTATGGAGGCTCATTCACGCCTTAACTATGTCCCGTCCGGGGATACACTGCGTCGAGATGCAATCTCTAGTTTATTTGTGGTAGAAAGAAATTTCCTTGTACCAAAATGCAGTGGTAACCTAAGAAATCGATATCACGAAACCCAGTTGATGAATAATTGGATGAGTTCTTTGGTTTGAACCCAGTACTGGTGTCTTTTATGTACACTTAACAACCAGTGGTCTAGGTATATGGTGAACTCCTATTCCGTGAGACTGAAGAAAAAGTTTTGCCTCTTTACTACTCGCATGATACTGTAGAGGCCAATTTTCGTGAAATTTGCCTCGCTCGGCGAGTGTCGACTGCTCGGTCGCACCCTTAGTAGAGGGGTCGCTAACCCGAATTTTATATTGCTTTGAACTGATTGGTTTGACCGTGTACATAAAACTGAAGTAGATGTTGAAAATCTTGTGAGTCGGTACATAGAAGAATGCATCTTTTGTAACCGATTTTCTAATAATTTCTGCTGTCTCCAGTTTAAATGATGCGACAAGCAGGTATATATTGACACAGTAAACGAACTTTACTCATGGGCCGTGACCGTTGAAGTCGTAGTTAGACTTCAATTCAGGACACTGAGATGTACCAGAGGTCGTCATTAGCCGAGTTTCTATACAAGAAATAAACTGCCATAGAAACCTGGAGTTCTGCAATTGTTGAGTGGATAAATCGCTTTCTTTTGAAGCATTTGGCAGAAGTATTAAAGCGGTATATTTAGTCCTGTAGCCATGTTTTCCTGTCTGACGTCATCGCTTTGCATTGTGGGTAGTACAGGCATTGGTGAATTCGATTGGGGAGTAATTCGACAACTCCAACTCGAGATTCGCACAACTCTGGGATTCGCACAACTCCATATATATGTAGGCACGTTCTTCTGTATCCACCTCTCCTGGTATTCTAGGAAGAGTGATTATGTGAAGATCTGTAAGATTACTGCTAGTCCTGGGTCTCAATGTTTTCCTTCTACATACCAGAGGGTAACAGGACAAATAATGACTGGACATAGCCCCTGCCCTGTATCTACTGTGCAAAACACACTTGTAAAGGTTGGTAGCAAGGACTTCAACACCAAATCTCATCTAGCCAATTTGATCTTTGTTGAGTTTGCAGAAGAATTAATTCTTCAACAGGGTTGAAAAGACAAGCAGTGCACATACTGCCCCAAAGATATCTGTTGGATCTTCATCCAAATTTACAGCAAAGGAAGGTAGTCTGTCCCTATTTTCATGTCTGAGAAGCAGGAATTAAACTGTACCTGCTGTGAAGCAAAATAATAACTGCAAGGGTCAGTGGATGAGCTTCTGTAGACCTTCTTGTGGAGGGAGACCTGTTACTGTACCAGAGTGGCACTCCACCCCCAGTAACGAATGTACGACCTATGGTACGTTACCAAGACAACTGCATTCTTTCTTCTTTCTTCTTTGTTTTCCAGCACAAGTTAATACTGATGCTGTGCCCTCAAATAAGGGACAATAAAACAGTTTTCCACTGAAAACTTTACAGCAAAATCTTCTCTGCATACCTTTCATCGACAAGGAGGTAGTTCCAGTTGAATAATGGACGAGTACAGCCGAAGATATACACGTCTTCCACTGAAGACTTTACAGCAACATCTTCTTGCACATCTTATTCTGACCCTTTTCAGGACAAGGGAGGCAGAATTAGTGGTAGTACCAGTCGAATAATGGATAACTACAGCTCGGTGCACACTTGCACGCTTCAAAACTTCATAGATTTTCATCTGAAAATGGGCGATAATAAGAAACAAGAGGAGAGTGCCCGTGAACGGGCACTGTGTCAGCTGACTGAATGTTTTTCATTTGTGATGGTGATAATGAGAGGAAAGCATAATTATCAGGGAAAGGGCTGTACAGAAATACAGTAAATGGTAACTGAACAGCATGTTCGAAAGATATTCCGAAGCTGACAGAAGAAAAGGACAAAAAAGTTGTGCCCTGCAAATGGTAGTATGAAATTAAGTAACAAGGTAATTGTTTAAGTGTAAAAAGTAGGTTAAAAATATTTAAAGAAATACTATAAATGCAATATCCTCGTTCGACCATGAAGAAGGGGTCCAAAGGTCAAATCTGACCATACCAAAAGATTCCCAGCCAAAGAATTTAGGATGGTTTACCATCCCAAACCTCTACGACCAATAATAAGTGAGTCATAGGCACTTTTTAAGTTTGGCTATCCTTGTTTGACCTTGAAGGAGGGGGTCCAAGGTCAAATCCGACCACACAAAAAAATTCCCAGCCCATGATTTCCTGTAGCTTGTTTACCATCCCAAACTTGTAGGACTAATAATAAGCGAGTTCTAAGCAATTGTAAGTTTGGCTATCCTCAATTGACCTTGAAGGAGGGGTCCCAGGTCAAATCTGACTACACCAAAAGAATCCCAGCCCATGATTTCCTATATGTTGGTTTACCATCCCAAACCTCCAAGACCAATAATACGCGAGTTATAAGCACTTTAAGTTTGGTCAAATCCGACCACACCAAAAGATTCCCAGCCGATGATTTTCTATAGGTTGGTTTTCCATTCGAAACCTCTAGGACCAATAATAAGTGAGTTATAAGCACTTTTAAGTTTGGCTATCCGCATTTGACCTTGAAGGAGGGGTCCAAGGTGAAATCCGACCACACCAAAAAATTCCCAGCTCATGATTTTCTATACCGTAAATGACCTATTTAGCGCACAGTGCGCTAAGCAAAGTCTATTTTTATTCAATATTTGATGCAAAAAAATTCCCCTTTTAGCGCACCCATCATGAAACACTTTCCGGGATGAAGTTTAGGTCAATCCGGTAGAAAAACGGTATTTCGACATTTAGAAATACCCACTTCCTGTAAATATGGCGGTAGATGAAAACAAACTCGAAAGTCGTGACAAAAATGTCAATTTATTCAGTAAAAATACGTGCAATATTTAAAAAATATGTGGATATTGAGGAAAATTAAGAAAGGTAAGATTTAAGCTGGATAGTCGATCATTAGAAACCTTTAGTAACCAACCGCAAGTGTGCACTGTCGCAGTCTACTGTACTGTAGTACTGTAATTTTCCTCCCAGTACTGTAGAAGTTGTCAAGTATATTGCCTTGAAAAGCAATGGGGTGCGGTTACAAGGGCGGGTGCGCTAAATAGGTCATTTACGGTAGGTTGGTTTTCATTCCAACCTCTAGGACCAATAATAAGCGAGTTATAAGCACTTTTATGTTTGGCTATCCTCATTTGACCTTGAAGGAGGGTTCCAAGGTCAAATCGGACCATGTTAACAGATTCCCAGCCCAGATTTCCTACAGGTTGGATACAATGATTTACTCAACAGTGAGAACCTGAAAGAAGCTATTGCTCAGCTATGCCATGACATAGAGGTCTGCAATTTCACTATGTTATAGCTGACCAAAACGTCTGTGAATAACATATTTAACAAAATACTCTAAATGTAATAAATTTCAAGTTACAACTTATTTACTCAAGAGTGAGAACCTCAAAGTAACTATTACTCAGCTATGCAATGAGCTACATGTCTGACTTTTTGCTCTGTTATAGCTGACCTAAAAGTAGGTGAACAACATATTTAAGCAAAATACTGTAAATGCAATAGTTTTCAAGTTACAACTGATTTACTCAATAGTGAGAACCTGAAAATAGCTATTGCTCCGCTATGCCATGAGCTATAGGTCTGTAATTTCACTATGTTATAGCTAACCCAAAAGTAGGTGAACAATATATTTTAACAAAATACTCCAAATGCAATATTTTTCAAGTTATAGCTGATTTACTCAACAGTCAGTGCCTGAGAATAGCTATTGCTCAGTTGTGCCATGAGCTACAGGTCTGTAATTTCACTATGTTATAGCTGACCCAAAAGTAGCTGAATAACATATTTATACTAAATTCTCTAAATGCAATAGTTTTCAAATTACAAGTGATTTACTCAACATTGAGAACTTCAAAGTAGCTATTACTCAGCTATGCAATGAGTCACAGGTCTGGAACTTCACTATGTTATAGCTGACCCCAAAATAGGTGAATAACATATTGAAACAAAATACTCTAAATGCAATAATTTCCAAGTTATAAGCGATTTACTCAACAGTGATAACCTAAAAGTAGTTATTACTCAGCTATGCCATGAGCTACAGGTCTGAAATTTTACTATGTTATAGCTGACCCAAAAGTAAGTGAACAACATAGTTAAGCAAAATACTGTAAATGCAATAGTTTTCAAGTTACAACTGATTTACTCAATAGTGATGACCTAAAAGTAGCTATTACTCAGCTATGCCATGAGCTACAGGTCCGAAATTTTACTATGTTATAGCTGACCCAAAAGTAGCTGAATAACATATTTATACTAAATCCTCTAAATGCAATAGTTTTGCAATTACAACTGATTTACTCAATAGTGAGAACCTCAAAGTAGTTATTACTCAGCTATGCAATGAGCTACAGGTCTGAAATTTTACTATGTTATAGCTGACCCAAAAGTACGTGAAGAACATATTGAACCAAAATACTGTAAATGCAATAGTTTTCAAGTTACAACTGATTTACTCAATAGTGATGACCTAAAAGTAGCTATTACTCAGCTATGCCATGAGCTAAAGGTCTGAAATTTCACTATGTTATAGCTGACCCAAAAGTAGCTGAATAACATATTTATACGAAATTCTCTAAATGCAATAGTTTTCCAATTACAACTGATTTACTCAATAGTGAGAACTTCAAAGTAGCTATTACTCAGCTATGCAATGAGCCACAGATCTGAAACTTCACTATGTTATAGCTGATCCCAAAATAGGTGAATAACATATTGAAACAAAATACTCTAAATGCAATAGTTTCCAAGTTATAAGCGATTTACTCAACAGTGATAACCTAAAAGTAGCTATTACTCAGCTATGCCATGAGCTACAGGTCTGAAATTTTACTATGTTATAGCTGACCCAAAAGTAGCTGAATAACATATTTATACGAAATTCTCTAAATGCAATAGTTTTTAAGTTACAAGTGATTCTACTCATGATGGAAGTTACTGAAAAGCCCAAAAGTAGCTATTACTCACTTAGCTATTGAGACAGGCACCCAACTTACTCACCATATTGTAGCTATGAAAAAAGTAGCTGAATAACATATTTTAACAAAATGCTCTAGATGCAACAGTTTTCAAGTTATAAATGATTTTGTGCATGATTTCATGAATTTTAATGCATTAAAAATTATTAAAAAAATTTATTAAAAAAAAAGTAAGACAGATCCAGGTCTCATACTCACACAAGAGAATCTACCTCTGGCCTAGTACATATATGCAAGATATGAGAGAAATCCCTGCAATAGTCACTGAGAAAATTGTGATTAAGTGTTGAAATTTTCACACTTTTGGTGGGGGTACCCCCCTTGTAATGTCTGTAGCAAACAGACGAACAGACAGATTTGCATGCCTTGAACAATTTTTCATCCTCGATAGATAAGGTATCTTTTAAAAAAAACAGCACGTCTCTAGGCCTTGTAGTTTTGGAGGAGAAGTTGTTCACGCGGACGCGTGCGCGTACGCCCACGCCGCAGAGTGACGACATAATGTCAGCTGACTGACAAGTCAGCTGACATAAAAAGACGTGTTGCTCTCATATCGACCAAAAATATAATGAAGAACTCTCGACATTCGTCTGTCGACAACGACTACTGTGCAAGCGCGGACATGCGCAGACAAGGGGTCACCTCTTGTGGCAAGAATATTCCTTAAAAAATTCTTGTCGGTCGATGTGTTTTGCTCCACAAAACCAAAACAGGCACTTGTGAGGATAAGGTAAGGCTATTTTACGCAATAAAATGTCCATTGGATAGGAAGTATTACCGATAAAGCCTCTCACAACACAATGTTCAGTTTACTTCAGTGTTAAAATTGTGTTTACTCACTGCTTCTGAGTCCACAAATACAAAAGGGCAGATGAGTCGACTTGTCATCTTTTCAAGCAGACCCACTGAAATCACTGGTCAAGAAAAATTTAAACAGCATTAATTAGTAATACTCAATTAACTTCTGGCTAAAGAACAATATAATGTAATATTAAAGTAACCGTTAACATCAAGCTAAATGAACCAGAATTGAGAATACTTTATTACAATAATGCATGCTGTTTTTTTTGGCACAGTTGCAAACCTAATCTTGAACCTAATCACACATTCAGATTGTTTAAACTTTAGTTTGATATTATAAAGCTTTCAAAAGTATGAAACTACTATTGTTTATGAATTACAAATAATGTTTCTCTCCTTGATTTTACAGTTGTTCTAAAATTTTAGTAGGTTTAAATGTGGCCACAAGAAATAAGTTGTTGCCCTTTACAAATTTACAACTTCAATATGGGAAGAAACTTTATATTTAGGATAAATATCCAATGCCCAAGGAGGTAAAAATTTCAACAGAAGATACATTCACAGAATATGTTGGATGTCAGCAATCTAATTTGCATGATGTGTAAACAGAGCTAAATTCATTTGTATGAATTTCTGAACATCCTGTATTTATAGTATAATTCAACATACTGAGTACAGCAATTCACAGAACATAATTCACAACTTGCAATTCATAAAGGATACAGAACTGACTAGAAAGTTTCTGTAGGTAGGATGGTTTGGTAAGTAATGAGCAAGCTTCCATAGTGAGACTGCTCAGTTTTGCACTGGTATCCTGAAAAATAAATGTCACTAATATTATATTATGTTGTACTGTTGCCTTATGATACAACATAAAATCTAACATAGAACTCGTTTAATTTTGGGAATAATCTGCAACCAATTCTTGATCCAGAATTTTTTCAAATGATTTTTTAATACTCATAAGCATTTGTGAAGGTGTTGGATCTTGGCGGAGGAATGAGCTCTCTCAGTTCTCTTGGTGTATTATGTATATACCACACTTAAGATTTCGTCAAAGAACAGATATCACTCTTTCACCTCTTAACAAAATTGCCAGCTGGGTTTCCTTGAAATGGAGTTCTTGGATCTTTAACAAAACAATGTCACCAGCACATAGTTGGCAACTGTGAATTTATGTAAACGTAAAGGTCACCTGGGATAACCTATTTCAACAGATACAAGGCACCTACTGCTTTATCTGGTACAGTTCCTTTTATGCTAAACTGAATTTAACTTATTACTCAAGAGTAGTATTAAAATATTATATGTTTCACCAGTTACAGCCTATCAAACCTTTATTATTATCTCCTGCCAGCCCGCTGGGTGGCAGATTGTAAAATGTCTCTTGTGTGTGAGTGCGTGCGTGCATGTGTCATGCAGTTTTGTCTAAAATGGAGGGCTATAGGTCCTATAATTAAATAATTCTAGTTTATTTTCTTATGCCCTCCATTGTTTGCTGCTTTGCAGATCTAGATCAATAGCTAAGTGAGCAATGGGGCTAACTCTGCATTTAGAGCATTTCACAAAAATATGATGGTCAACAATTTCTCTTTACCACCAAGATGGCACCTGTTTTATAAGTCTACCTCAATAGCTAAGTGACATATTTTCAGAGCTAAAGCTTCATATTTGTAAATCATTTAATGTTTAATCCAGGTGGGATATCGTACCACTGCAGTGGTTTTGTGTTTTGATCATAACAGAGTTGATTTGCAGTTCCTTCTTTCTCTATGGAGTGTTTTTTTATTTAAATAAAGTTAAAAAAAAGCATGTTTAACAAAATTTATAGTTTTCTGCTGTTCATACAGGTGATGGGGTGGGGTGGAAGATTTACTTATACACCGGTATTACCACAGTTAGTATATCAGACAGAGCTACTACCTGGTAGAGCCTGTTAAACAGGTGAAATGTGTGTACAGCTGCATCTGGTGTGTTTTCCTGCATGACTGTGGACACGTGGTGCTTCCACTCCTCCTCCATCTCATCAATAATTGGACCGCGCGGGTATGGTGACTCACACAGCGGAGAAGGGTTGCTAGGTGACAGATCTGTGCCCTCGTCCTCAGTGTCTGTTACTGCAACACTCTGCTGACTGCTTAAAACAAAATAAAGTATAACCTTGGAAAGAACAGAAAAGCACTTTACCTTGAATAATGGGACATTTTATTAAATTAATTTTGTAATTATGAGAAAATGTATTTTCTAGCCATTTGTAGAATCAAATTTCTGATTCTTGGCAAATGTTTTGGGCTATTTACAGAACTTAAGGAAATTGAATGTGCTGTCATCAAATTTGTGATTATTTCTGACAATTTTGAACCATTTATTGAAAATTCAGGTGACCCCTTAGTAGTGAATTTTACATGCTTTGGTGGGTTTTAGATTACTCACTCCACTGTGATGTACACGAATTCAGTGGTGAAGTTATATTGTCTAAAACAAATGATGGCAGGGTACTGTAAAATAAATACATGTACATCACAAAATCAAAAGGCATTTTTTTTGTTGCTAAATTGGAAAGACATATGTATAATAAGGGGTTCTGGTGGACATATAAAAATGTACTGGTCTGTATATTTAGCAATTTTGATCAAACAGTGTGTAGTGGATAATAAAATATTTTCTATACTCTTACGTTGATCCAGAGGGGTTTCTATGTCTGTCCATGTCCAGCTGTTGGTTCTCCAGAAGTAAAGTTGACATTGGTGCCAGGTCTTTTGGCAGATCTGCTGTCTCAGTCTGTGTAACATACAAAATGAATAAACTGTGACCTCTGCACAGGTGTCCAAGTAAAGTGAACTCTGTATAAACAGAATCAGTGTAGCTTGAATTCTGGCATAAAAGGAGCCAGTTTTCGAAATGCAAAGTCAGAAAACTATGTATGTTTTGTAGCTGTATTACAAATTAGCCACAACAAGAACCAAATCATAAGGATATTGGAAGCTCCAGTTATCCAGAGTCTACTCCATGTTTTGCTTTTTGAACCAAAAATAGCATAACTACTGCTTGCTTTGAGAGAGAGTTTGTTTCTCAAGTATTCCAAAAGATGTTACAAGACAGGAACAAATTTGTCCTGTGGGTTCTCAAGGGACGTTACAAATTTTTTGTTTCCTAACTGCCATCACTGGAATAAAGCATCAACAGTCACATATATTTGAGCAGGACCTTTAAGGCTTTAAGATGTTGACTGTTGTCTAACTACAAAAACACAAGTTAAAACTGTTCTCCCACCGTCCACTGAGAATCCAATTAGAAAGTATGACACAAAACCAGTTAACACAAAGTATGGCCAGTATGACTTGCTAGTAATCCAATGATACAAACACTTGTGGCTTCTTCCTGAAGAGAATTCATCTGGTTAACTTCAGACTTGCATTAATTTGAACCAGTGAAATATTTTAGGCAGCTGAGTGAATTCCCTCACTCGTAAGATGCACTGGTGTTAGAATCAGTCCGATCAACCTCATTAGATAACAAGCCCTGAGAATTTTAATTCCTTTTTGGCAGCTTTTGCTTAGCATTGACCAAATGCTATAGGATTTCGTAACTATAATATCTACCAGTAAAGATATTTGAGGTAATTCAACAGACTCACTGAGTATTTTTGTCACTGACACTATTTTAAAATATAAAGAATACACTATTTACATTAACAAAGGAATGTTTAATGCCCAGTAACTTGTGGCTGATTACTGATAATATATAGTTTTCACTAAGTTTTTGCAAACTTGAATGTGTACATGTTCTTATGTATATATACCATTACTTAACTTACCTTGCAGATAAAAAATACATATTAATCTATTTAAATCAGTTTTTTATTTGAAAATCCCTATTTGTTAATATATTTTGCTCAATTTCTATTGGGATTATTTGTAGCAACTATAAAAGTGTCGTCAACTTAAAAAAGCTAAACACACAGTTAAACATCTATTTTCCTGCTAAAACATCATTTTTGTGTTGTGTTCATATGGAAGGTTTTTCATCCTCAATTTCATTATATCAGCATAGTCCACCTATGTAATCATTAGTGTTTGATTTTCTTATTTTTCCTGTTTATTTTACAATAGAATTACAATATCCTCTAGTTTCAAAATAAACAGGGGGGATACCAGATCTGATTGTATCTGATGTATCATGAATTAGCTAAGTTTACCGGTTCATCATCACTGGAGTCTGTTTCATTGACTTCATATTCATCCTCCTGTTGGTGTATGCTGCTGCCTTCGTACGTGGAGCTTTCATACGACCGTACACCAAAAAACCCAACTCCTGTCTCAAACTCCTCATCCAGAAAGTGGAAAGACTGCAACGCCTTACTCACAGAACTGTCATCCCCAGTCACTGTCTCAGAGGGGTCTGAAAAGAAAAAGAATGGAAATTCAGGTGTGAGAAAATTTGAACTTCACTCTAATTTACTGACAGCCTTCCTTTTTGTTACTACTCTTATTAGTCTTGCAATTTGTTCTTGAACATGTTCCTTGACAAGAATACTATCAGCATTTTCTAATTTCTACTTTGTGAACTTATAAAGTCTACAAGTCTATAAAGACAAATAGAGTATCATCAAGATTTTGATACACTGTATTAATTTTTTTTCAGTTGGAAAGTTCCACAAACTTCCCACTACTAAGCCATTCTTTGGAAGTATCCATTTCAGGCTGTTAGACTAAGTGACTATGCACCCAGCAACTTGCAACCAGACAGTCTCCCACATTACTATTGCATATTTTTCAAGTAAAATCCAAACCACTGTATTCTGAGTACAATTAGTGAATCCTGTTACTACCAAGTGATCTAGTGCTGTACAAGGTCCCAACTGATATATCATGATGTCACAAGATGTTTTCTGTGCTTAACAACATGTAAGGATAATCTACTGGTACATATAAGAATCTCAGACAAGTGTCAATAGGCATAGTATTGCATAATATATTAAACGATTGTCAAACACATGTTAAAGAAGGGGATATTAACAAGAAAAAACACAAAAAAAACCCAGAACTTGTTTACCTGTTCCAGTCTGAGTTTCAATGACTGAGCCACCATCACTAGGGTTACTTGCATTGTTAATACTGAACTGCCTCTCCAGTGTATTGCCAGGAGAGTCTTCAAATGGAAAAGTCACCTGAAGGTCACAAAAATAATAACATATTTTATTGATTTTATTGGCCTTTTATTACTTCCTACCTATTTATCAACATACATGGTTGACCAACAATTTGTTTTCTCTTGTTTTACGGAAATTTGAACTCATTACTATTTTCTGCTACACTTTCACTTTTGTTTATTTTTTTAACATTCTCTTTTTTTTCAAATTCATGTGAAAAATATAATGCATATAACTTCTCTACCATTTTATTTTTATGGTATGAAATAAATTGAATCACACTGTGTTTTTGTATAAATGTACCTATAAAAATTGAGAACAGAGTGACCCTAATATACACATTACTTGCATTAGTACAATGGAATGAAAAACACAATAAGACACCAATGTCTTTACATTGGAAAAATAAAAACATCTAAATGTTGGAGAGTATTGTAAAAAGCCTGTTTCACATTATTTTATCATTAGGAAGCAAAGACAAGCAAAATAGCCAGGATAAATAAGGGTTAAAGCAACACACAAGTCATTGATTCCCATGTAAATTAATGCTGAAAAACTAAATGAAAAATGAAGTGAAGGTCAATAAAATAACGTTCAAGCAACAAAGGGACAAACCAACACGATGAATAGAGTTCTTGTTGGAACTTGTACACAAAGCTTTCATAAATTTAAAATTTACTTTATATTACATGTACTGTTAAAATTTTATCAAGAATCTATTCTTCACCTCAACACTAGATGGTCAACATTTAACACTGAAAAACCATCAAACTATGGCAGGTAACTACCAAGTTTCCATCTGATAAGAACTGGGAATCAAACCCAGGACATGGGTGGTGTGGGGTGAGCGTGTTAACCACTAAGTCATGATATCCAATGAAGCAAAGTCAAAGTAGTTTTTCAGTTTGCTTTCAACGGGCTTAAGGTTATATATCAGTATGTAGGTCTTTAGAGCATCTGACAATATTGCCATAAGATGGATTCAAACCCACAACCACTGAGATGAGAGTCAAGGGATTAATTGGCAAACAAATTCACCTCTCTGCCACTGACGACCCTCTGATGATAAAAAGCAGTATTACATATTTGTGGCACTTTGCTTGCATTTCGATATCAAATGCCTGAATAAAATTTCAGTGGGAAAAGTTGAAGTTTGAAAATAATTTAGCACTTGCTACCTGTTTCCAAGTAATATAGTGTGGCTTCTAGAAAAATGGTAATTGGATTTCACAATGGCTGTTTTAATATAATACCTATTTTGTTGAAATTGGTCCACACAGAGGGGAATTGTAAATAAAAGTAATAAAAAAAAAATAATTCAACCCGTTTGCCATTTGATGTTGCTGGACTGCTGTAACAATAGACTGAGTCTCAGATAAAGTATTCCACATTCAGTTTCAGAGCCAAACACACATGTGTGATTATAAATACTGCACAGATGTCACCTTGTGTGGGGCAGGCTTAAGTTTATACATTTTAGGATAAAATTATTTATTAACTGAAAGAAAACTTACAGCACACAAATGTTTGCAGAACAGTTTTAATGTAAAGGTGGTGAGTAATTAAATAAACAGTAAAGTAATGCATGAGTAAGCACACTGAACGCTCAATTGATCACACACAAGTAATATTTACAGTGCTTTAATAAATGTTGACAATCACCACGAAAAATAATTTGAGAGGGTAGACCCTTATGAGAAGAATATTAACAAATATAAAAGGTGGGTGATGCAGAAAAACTAAGACACTGCTTAAAATGTAAACAGAATGGATTAAATTGCATGAAAAGATTAAACAGAACTAGAGAGTTTGATAAAGGTCAGTAAAACTACCTGATAAAGTGATGTTTTTTTTGTCTCAATAGAGGTTAACTTGACCAATGTACAGCTGGGTTTTTGATAAAAGGCAAAACATTTCTTTCACTTTGGGACAAATAACACTGTGCTTTGATTAGGTCTAATATTGTCCCCAATTGTAACAAATTTTATTGTAATTTAACTTTTTACAAGTTAAATACTTACCTTATCCTCACAAGTGCTTGTTTGGTTTTGTGGAGCAAAATGTATCGACCGACAAGAATTTTTTAAGGAATATTCTTGTCACAAGAGGTGACCCCTTTGTCTGCGCTTGTCCGCGCTTGCGCAGTAGTCGTTGTCGACAGACGATTGTCGAGAGCTCTTCATTGTATTTTTGGTCCCCAGAAAACAAATTATGCGGGGAGGTAGGGTGGGTTTATCCTTGTGAGGATAAGGTAAGTATTTAACTTGTAAAAAGTTAAATTACAATAAAATTTGTTACATTTTATTGCGTAAAATAACCTTACCTTATCCTCACAAGTGCTTGAATACAACCATAACAGGTGGAGGGTATTTGTTTTGGCCACACTGTTAGATGATTGTCAGACAAGGGGTCACCAAATAAAGCACTGATAAGAGGATAAGATAAGCTTCCATACACCACATCTTAGATTAAATGTTACTTCTTCATCACAGATAAGTAATTTGCTACCCTCAACAAGAGATCCATGATGTGGTCGTCATTGTGGCTGCTGTTGCTGTTGTAGACAATTTTACAACAAATCATATAGCAGAATTAACCATCACCCAGTATTGGCCGGAGATGTCTGCATGACTCCCCAAACAAGATGTCATCATCTGGCAATGAGAATATCTCCAAGCAGGCAAACTGAACTGCAAAAACTGCAGATATGGGGCCGTATGTAAATTAAGGCATATGTCAGTGACACAACACTTGTATAACTGGAGAGAACATAAATATGCGAGTCATATGAATAAGATGTATAAATACACAAAAAATTGACTACATGCTGAGGTGAATCCACAAGACCCAATTTGTTCATGGACTGGTCATGGGATTGCCAAGCTACATCTTCGAGTAGAATGTAGTAAAGACTTGTGGGTCTTTCAATAACAAGAGTTTGATATCTGCTGAGGTAAGACCCCACTCTTGAAAACTAAAGAGGCAGCCATGGATGTAATATGTGTCTCAATGTATAGATTCTGAGAATCAGAATCAAAGGACTGGCAATCTAATCATGCATCCAGATTGATCCAGGAAGAGATAGCAGAACTCAAGATATCTCCATCAAGCCTTCCTTAAAAGATATGAGGAAGAGATTCTTCCCCTCCTTGAAGTACTTGTACTGTCTTGATAGTAACTAAGTACTGTAAGAGGGCAGAGTGTCACAACATCAGTCCAACGTCAGCTCAAGAAAGGTTTGTGAGCTGGAATGACCACTGGTTTGAGCCATCTGGGGCATTATAAGCCAACTGATTCTTGCTAAAAGGCAGAAGGAGACTTTCCCTTTTCTCCAAGCAGTAGTCCTGTCCAAGAAGGATGTAAGTGCTGTAGGAGGACAACGAAGCATGCGTCCAGGCAATTTGAGTTCAGGAATGATCTAGAGCTGAAGTGACCACTGGAGGCAATCTAGACCAACTGAGGCTAATAGGTCCTTGCTGAAAAGGTAGGTAGGAGGGAGAACTGTAAACTCCTTCCTATGAGGCTTGTGTCTGAAGGAGCCAAAGTCCCAGAATACACTTCCAATGCCATTGCAACAGTCTTGCAAGTCAAACTTTTTTTGACTGACCTCCTTTTAAAGGTTAATAAGGAGCCTTTTGTGAAAACCAACAGAAGCTAAGGCAAATCCCCTGATGCTGCACCTCTGTTAGCAGTGGGTAAACTTGCAATAGGCCTATAAAGATCCAGGCTTTGGCTCAACTCCTGCACAAAAAATGTAAATGATCAGCTATGGCTGCTGCAAAGCCAACAATAGTGACAGGTTTCAGATTTTTGCAAGTAAATGGATAAAAAAATCTGGTATATTTGAGACCGTAGGCTCTGAGATGGCCACCTTATTCTGTGGGTACCAGAGCTCAAAATGGCCCATCATGACTCATGATACATTCCAAGATGAGGGTCCTTGAGATGCCCTAAATCTCTCTACCCCTTGCTCAGAGAATGATATAAGAGATTCTGAGTGGTGTTAAGGTGCCAAGCATGAAGGTGTCAATGCAACAGATTCAGATGGAATTTCTGACTGAATGGCTGTTTCTGAGACCAGTGAAGTAGCTGTAATGGAGGTTTGGTTGAATGACTCACCAGACCCCAAAGCCAATACATCATGGGCCACCAAGGGGCCACTACAATCATTTTGCACCTGGTGTTCACTAGTTCAATGACTTTTTGGAATAAGTGGTACAGGACAAGAGGCCTAGCAGTCCAGAACCTCCAACAAGATGTTTAATGCATCTATGTTCAGAGCATTTGCATCCGGGACTGGCAACATAGAATGGAAGTTTGTGACTCATATTGGTGGCAAACATCTCTACCATTCGTATTTGACAAACTATGTAAATCAAATAGAATATTAAAGATGAAGACTCTCCTGTCTGTATTATTTCGTTCTTTGTGGAGAGGCTGTCATGACATCTAGGCAACCCTGAATATATCTGGCTCATATGAGAATATTTCAAGGACTGCAGTAGGCCAAGATGCAGCATACCTGCATAAAACACCTATTGTTGATTTGTGCCAAACTTGCACGTTGTCTAGAACCATAAAGGGAGTAAGAACCATTCTGTACATATTACTTTTGTCCCTTCTGTAGAGATCATTGAGCATGACATTTAAGTAACCCCAGAATATTTCTGTCTCTTAAGAGTATATTTCAAGGATTGTAGTAGGCCAGGATGCGCCAAACCTTTATCCCTTCTGGAGATGATGTTGAGTATGACCTTTAAGCAACCAAGAATATGTCTGTTATGAGTATATTTCAAGGATTGCAGTAGGCCAAGCTGCGCCAAACTAGGAGGTATACGCTCCCCCCCCCCCCTGTTTGTTCAGATAACCGAACACAGTGGTGTTGTCTGATGCTATCAGAATTCTTTTGTGTGGAATTTGTCTTGAAGGCTTTTAAGGGCTGAACACACTGCCTTCAGTTGTATGACCTTTAAATGTAATATATACATTTTAACTGTCCAAAAGCCACTGACTGTTCTGCTTTTAGATGGGATCATCAACCCTGGTTTAATGCATCTACGAAAACAAGAGGGTCAGAGGTGCCCCAAAAGGCGGGTTGCGCACGCAGGAAACAAGGTTAGCAACTGCTCTCATTAAATTTAGGAACAAGGAAAGAAATGTTAGGTTACCCACTTAAGGTAAATGTGTTCGACGTGCTAAGAAATGTAATACTTCTAATCTAAGTTACATTAAATAGGAATAGGAAATGTTATTACATAATGTAGGTTATACAGCAGCACATGGACCCACTAAATCAAGAATGAAAAATATGCATAATTAAAAACATACTAAGTGTAATCTGTACAGAAAAAGAGTTATAAATATTAATCAGCGATTCGCAGCTTTGCCATGAAAAGTGATAGCCAAACCACTACAAATTATGTACTAGTTACCACTACTATACATGCAGAAACAAACATTTTTGACAATGTAAGAACTGTACAATACCTAGTGCAAATGGAAAAATGTATCACTGTTCATGTTACCGGTACAACCACGAGGAGGTGCTGCTGACATGCATTGCAGAACCTCAAAAAGTGTTACCGAAATGGTATATTATTTGGAATTCAATACTAGTTGGTTAATAACTATAATTATTTACTAATAAACTCATTTGGCTAAAAGTGTATATGATTAGGTGCCTTTTCTTATCTTTATAAGGGTCTGCAAAACAATGTAAGTATATGCTATAAAATAATAAAGTAAAGAGTAAAAACTATGAAACGGTAATAACAAAAAATTTGGTGAAATTATTTTAGTGAGAACTTGGGAAATTTGGCTATAGCATATACTTACAAAATGTACCATAATATTGCATGGCACCTAATCACAAAAGATAATTTATTAAAATAAATGTAAGTCATAGTATTATTTACCATATGTACAGGATAAATGTGGACGGACAGACAGATGGACAGACAAATGGACGAAAAACAGACAAACGAACAGACGCAATTTCACCAATTTCGAAAGGAACCTAGCTATGATGGAGATCTATCTCCCTATCAAGTTTGAATCCGATTGGTCAAACCATTTTCGAGTTAGAGTCCGGAAATGAAAATGTAGACAAACAGATGGATGGACAAACGGACGAAAAACAGACAAATGAACGGACGGAATTTCACCAATATCGAAAGGAACCTACCTATGATGGAGATCTATCTCCCTATCAAGTTTGAATTCGATTGGTCAAACCGTTTTCAAGTTAGAGTCCGGAAACGAAAATGTGGACAAACAGACGGATGGACAGACATATGGACGAAAAACGGACAAACGAACAGACAGAATTTCACCAATATCGAAAGGAACCTAGCTATCATGTTGATCTATGTCCCTGTCAAGTTTGAATTTGATTGGTCAAACCGTTTTCAAGTTAGAGTCCGGAAATGGAAAATGTGGACGGACAGACGGACATCGGACACATCAATCTAATAGGCGGGTTGGTTACACGCAACCCGCCTAAAAACGAACAAATGGACAGAAAAACAAGACAAATGAACGGACGGATTTACACCAATTTCGAAAGGAACCTAGCTATGATGGTGATGTATGTCCCTGTGAAGTTTGAATTAGATTGGAGTAACCGTTTTCGAGTTGGAGTCCGGAAACAAAAATGTGGACGGACAGATGGATGGACAGAAAAACGGACAAAAACGAAGAAACGGACGGAAAAACGGACAAACAAACAGACGGAATTTCACCAATTTCGAAAGGAACCTAGCTATGATGGTGATCTATCTCCCTGTGAAGTTTGAATTTGATTGGTCAAAGCGTTTTAAAGTTAGAGTCCGGAAACGAAAATGTGGACAAACAGATGGATGGACAGACAAACGGACGAAAAACGGACAAACGAACACATGGAATTTCACCAATTTCGAAAGGAACCTAGCTATAATGGTGATCTATCTCCCTGTGAAGTTTGAATTTGATTGGTCAAACCGTTTTAAAGTTAGAGTCCGGAAACGAAAATGTGGACAAACAGACGGATGGACAGACATATGGACGAAAAACGGACAAACGAACAGACAGAATTTCACCAATATCGAAAGGAACCTAGCTATCATGTTGATCTATGTCCCTGTCAAGTTTGAATTTGATTGGTCAAACCGTTTTCAAGTTAGAGTCCGGAAATGGAAAATGTGGACAGACAGACGGACATCGGACACATCAATCTAATAGGCGGGTTGGTTACACGCAACCCGCCTAAAAACGAACAAATGGACAGAAAAACAAGACAAATGAACGGACGGATTTACACCAATTTCGAAAGGAACCTAGCTATGATGGTGATGTATGTCCCTGTGAAGTTTGAATTAGATTGGAGTAACCGTTTTCGAGTTGGAGTCCGGAAACAAAAATGTGGACGGACAGATGGATGGACAGAAAAACGGACAAAAACGAAGAAACGGACGGAAAAACGGACAAACAAACAGACGGAATTTCACCAATTTTGAAAGGAACCTAGCTATGATGGTGATCTATCTCCCTGTGAAGTTTGAATTTGATTGGTCAAAGCGTTTTAAAGTTAGAGTCCGGAAACGAAAATGTGGACAAACAGATGGATGGACAGACAAACGGACGAAAAACGGACAAACGAACACATGGAATTTCACCAATTTCGAAAGGAACCTAGCTATGATGGTGATCTATCTCCCTGTGAAGTTTGAATTTGATTGGTCAAACCGTTTTAAAGTTAGAGTCCGGAAACGAAAATGTGGACAAACAGATGGATGGACAGACAAACGGACGAAAAACGGACAAACGAACACACGGAATTTCACCAATTTCGAAAGGAACCTAGCTATGATGGTGATCTATCTCCCTGTGAAGTTTGAATTTGATTGGTCAAACAGTTTTAAAGTTAGAGTCCGGAAACGAAAAATGTGGACGGACAGACGGACAGACAGACAGACGGACGTCGGACACATCAATCTAATAGGCGGGTTGGTTACACGCAACCCGCCTAATAAGGGAATTGTGCCCCTGTGTATAGAAAGGGCATCCTATTTCCAAGTTTTTGGAACTTCCACCACTGAATATGCTTTTTCAGAAGGATTTGAAACAGGAATTCTCACAACTAGTGACTGGAGATATTGCCAGTTGTAGTAGATACCAGTGAAAGGCACACCTACATAACTGACCCATTGGTATAGTCTTTTCCAAAGATGCTCGTACCCCTACCTGGGATATAAGCAACCCTGGGGTTGATTGTGATGAGATCTCCATGTCTTGAATAGATTCTCAGGTATTTAATTATTTTGAGGTAGACAGAATTTTCCTGGTACCAATGTAGTGGTAGCCTAGGAAATATATCATGAAGCCCAGCTGATGAATAATTGGATGAGTGCTTTGGTTTGAACCCAATACTGGTGTCTTTTACGTACACTAAACAACCAGTGATCTAGGTATATGGTGAAAGAAATTTCCTGGTACCAAAAAGCAATGGTAACCTAGGAAATCGATATCACGAAGCCCAGTTGATGAATAATTGGATGAGTTCTTTGGTTTGAACCCAATACTGGTGTCTTTTATGTACACTAAACAACCAGTGGTCTAGGTATATGGTGAACTCCTATTCTGTGAGACTGAAGAATGAGATTTGCCTCTTTACTACTCGCATGATACTGTAGAGGTGTCGCTAACCCGAATTTTATAATGCTTTGAACTGATAGGTTTGCCAGTGTACATTAAACTGAAGTAGATGTTGAAAATCTTGGTGAGTCGGTACATAGAAGAACGCATCTTTTGTAACCGAATTTCTAATAATTTCTGCTGTCTCCAGTTTAAACTAGAGGATCGCTCGCAAAAAAAAAAGATAATGTTTTTGCATAGCAAAAACAAAGCGTCCCGAAAAGGCTATAAAGGTGAGTGCTAAAGTATTAAGAAAATGCTTCGTTTCTAGCCTTATACTGTTGTGGCAACCAAAGTGAGCGCAGTCTGCTCTATCTAGCACGGTTTTCAAGATATAAGCATTTTTGTGTTTTGCAAAAAATAAAAAAATTAAAAATGTCCGCTATATTTGGTGAGACAAAAATATTTTGAAAATTGGCATGGCTACTCTGCAGAGATACCCAGCAGGTCCAAAATTTTGTTGATTTCGCTCCATATAGCACGGTTTTCGAGATATAAGCATTTTTGTGTTTTGCAAAAACTTTGAAAATTCAAAATGGCCACCATTTTTGGGGAGACAAAAATTTTTGTCAAGACCACTGCCGCGGTGTGTATCTCCCGCCGAGCATTAAAGCAGAAGAAATAGCTTTTCCGAGATATTCACAATTTTTCATTTTCGTGTGTGAAAGCTCTTCCAAAAGTAGGTGAATGAGTTATTTGAGAAAAATTGGCTATCTGCAATACTATTAAGAGATAATTCACATTTACTCATTTTGAGTAGGTGAATAATTATCTATGGGTCTGAAACTTCACCAAGTGAAAGCTCTCCCAAAAGTAGGTGAATGAGTTATTTGAGAAAAATTGGCTATCCACAATACTTTTAGAGATAATTCGCATTTACTCATTTTGAGTAGGTGAGTAATTAGCTATGGGTCTGAAACTTCACCATGTGAAAGCTCTCCCACAAGTAGATGAATGAGTATTTGATAAAAATTGGGTATCCGCAATACTTTTACAGATAATTAGCATTTACTCATTTTGAGTAGGTGAATAAATAGCTATGGGTCTGAAACTTCACAGAGTGAAAGCTCTCCCAAAAGTAGGTGAATGAGTTATTCGAGAAAAATTGGCTATCTGCAATACTTTTAGAGATAATTC
The DNA here is from genome assembly GCA_964017235.1 of Sabellastarte sp. h YS-2021. Taxonomy (NCBI): domain Eukaryota; kingdom Metazoa; phylum Annelida; class Polychaeta; order Sabellida; family Sabellidae; genus Sabellastarte; species Sabellastarte sp. h YS-2021. Next base: position 60,439,353 of record OZ024927.1, read on the forward strand.
ACATTTACTCATTTTGAGTAGGTGAATATTTAGCTATGGGTCTGAAACTTCACCAAGTGAAAGCTCTGCCAAAAGTAGGTGAATGAGTTATTTGAGAAAAATTGGCTATCTGCAATACTTTTAGAGATAATTCGCATTTACTCATTTTGAGTAGGTGAGTAATTAGCTATGGGTCTGAAACTTCACAGAGTGAAAGCTCTCCCAAAAGTAGGTGAATGAGTTATTTGAGAAAAATTGGCTATCTGCAATACTTTTAGAGATAATTCGCATTTACTCATTTTGAGTAGGTGAGTAATTAGCTATGGGTTTGAAACTTCACCGAGTGAAAGCTCTCCCAAAAGTAGGTGAATGAGTTATTTGAGAAAAATTGGCTATCTGCAATACTTTTAGAGATAATTCGCATTTACTCATTTTGAGTAGGTGAGTAATTAGCTATGGGTGTGAAACTTCACCAAGTGAAAGCTCTCCCAAAAGTAGGTGAATGAGTTATTTGAGAAAAATTGGCTATCTGCAATACTTTTAGAGATAATTCGCATTTACTCATTTTGAGTAGGTGAGTAATTAGCTATGGGTGTGAAACTTCACCAAGTGAAAGCTCTCCCAAAAGTAGGTGAATGAGTTATTTGAGAAAAATTGGCTATCTGCAATACTTTTAGAGATAATTCGCATTTACTCATTTTGAGTAGGTGAGTAATTAGCTATGGGTGTGAAACTTCACCAAGTGAAAGCTCTCCCAAAAGTAGGTGAATGAGTTATTTGAGAAAAATTGGCTATCTGCAATACTTTTAGAGATAATTCGCATTTACTCATTTTGAGTAGGTGAGTAATTAGCTATGGGTGTGAAACTTCACCAAGTGAAAGCTCTCCCAAAAGTAGGTGAATGAGTTATTTGAGAAAAATTGGCTATCTGCAATACTTTTAGAGATAATTCGCATTTACTCATTTTGAGTAGGTGAGTAATTAGCTATGGGTCTGAAACTTCACCAAGTGAAAGCTCTCCCAAAAGTAGGTGAATGATTAATTTGAGAAAAATTGGCTATCTACAATACTTTTAGAGATAATTCGCATTTACTCATTTTGAGTAGGTGAGTAATTAGCTATGGGTCTGAAACTTCACCATGTGAAAGCTCTCCCACAAGTAGATGAATGAGTTATTTGATAAAAATTGGGTATCCGCAATACTTTTACAGATAATTAGCATTTACTCATTTTGAGTAGGTAAATAATTAGCTATGGGTCTGAAACTTCACCATGTGAAAGCTCTCCCAAAAGTAGGTGAATGAGTTATTTGAGAAAAATTGGCTATCTGCAATACTTTTAGAGATAATTCGCATTTACTCATTTTCAGTAGGTGAGTAATTAGCTATGGGTCTGAAACTTCACCAAGTAAAAGCTCTCCCAAAAGTAGGTGAATGAGTTATTTGAGAAAAATTGGCTATCTGCAATACTTTTAGAGATAATTCGCATTTACTCATTTTGAGTAGGTGAGTAATTAGCTATGGGTCTGAAACTTCACCAAGTGAAAGCTCTCCCAAAAGTAGGCGAATGATTAATTTGACAAAAATTGGCTATCTGCAATACTTTTAGAGATAATTCGCATTTACTCATTTTGAGTAGGTGAGTAATTAGCTATGGGTCTGAAACTTCACCAAGTGAAAGCTCTCCCAAAAGTAGGTGAATGAGTTATTTGAGAAAAATTGGCTGTCTGCAATACTTTTAGAGGTAATTCGGATTTACTCATTTTGAGTAGGTGAGTAATTAGCTATGGGTGTGAAACTTCACCAAGTCAAAGCTCTCCCAAAAGTAGGTGAATGAGTTATTTGAGAAAAATTGGCTATCTGCAATACTTTTAGAGATAATTCGCATTTACTCATTTTGAGTAGGTGAGTAATTAGCTATGGGTGTGAAACTTCACCAAGTGAAAGCTCTCCCAAAAGTAGGTGAATGAGTTATTTGAGAAAAATTGGCTATCTGCAATACTTTTAGAGATAATTCTCATTTACTCATTTTGAGTAGGTGAGTAATTAGCTATGGGTGTGAAACTTCACCAAGTGAAAGCTCTCCCAAAAGTAGGTGAATGAGTTATTTGAGAAAAATTGGCTATCTGCAATACTTTTAGAGATAATTCGCATTTACTCATTTTGAGTAGGTGAGTAATTAGCTATGGGTGTGAAACTTCACCAAGTGAAAGCTCTCCCAAAAGTAGGTGAATGAGTTATTTGAGAAAAATTGGCTATCTGCAATACTTTTAGAGGTAATTCGCATTTACTCATTTTGAGTAGGTGAGTAATTAGCTATGGGTCTGAAACTTCACCAAGTGAAAGCTCTCCCAAAAGTAGGTGAATGATTAATTTGAGAAAAATTGGCTATCTACAATACTTTTAGAGATAATTCGCATTTACTCATTTTGAGTAGGTGAGTAATTAGCTATGGGTCTGAAACTTCACCAAGTGAAAGCTCTCCCAAAAGTAGGTGAATGATTTATTTGAGAAAAATTGGCTATCTGCAATATTTTTAGAGATAATTCGCATTTACTCATTTTGAGTAGGTGAGTGATTAGCTATGGGTCTGAAACTTCACCATGTGAAAGCTCTCCCACAAGTAGATGAATGAGTTATTTGACAAAAATTGGGTATCCGCAATACTTTTACAGATAATTAGCATTTACTCATTTTGAGTAGGTAAATAATTAGCTATGGGTCTGAAACTTCACCATGTGAAAGCTCTCCCAAAAGTAGGTGAATGAGTTATTTGAGAAAAATTGGCTATCTGCAATACTTTTAGAGATAATTCGCATTTACTCATTTTCAGTAGGTGAGTAATTAGCTATGGGTCTGAAACTTCACAGAGTGAAAGCTCTCCCAAAAGTAGGTGAATGAGTTATTTGAGAAAAATTGGCTATCTGCAATACTTTTAGAGATAATTCGCATTTACTCATTTTGAGTAGGTGAGTAATTAGCTATGGGTCTGAAACTTCACCAAGTGAAAGCTCTCCCAAAAGTAGGCGAATGATTAATTTAACAAAAATTGGCTATCTGCAATACTTTTAGAGATAATTCGCATTTACTCATTTTGAGTAGGTGAGTAATTAGCTATGGGTCTGAAACTTCACCAAGTGAAAGCTCTCCCAAAAGTAGGTGAATGAGTTATTTGAGAAAAATTGGCTGTCTGCAATACTTTTAGAGATAATTCGCATTTACTCATTTTGAGTAGGTGAGTAAAATGGCCGCCATTTTTGGCAAGACAAAATTTTTTTGAAAATTGGCATGGCTACTCTGGAGATATACCCTGTGGATCAAAAATTTCGTCGAAATCGCTCTATCTTGCAGGGTTTTCGAGATATAAGCATTTTTATGTTTTGCAATTTTTGCGAAAAATTCGAAAATTCAAAATGGCCGCCATTTTTGGCGAGACAAAAATTTTTTCAAAATTGGGATAACTACTCTGCAGAGATACCCTGTGGGTCAAAAATTTTGTCGAAATTGCTCTATCTAGCACGTTTTTGGAGATATAAGCATTTTTGTGTTTTGCAATTTTTGCGAAAATTTCGAAAATTCAAAATGGCCGCCATTTTGGACGAGACAAAAATTTTTTGAAAATTGGGAAAACTACTCCGCAGAGATACCCTGTGGGTCAAAAATTTCATCGAAATCGCTCTATCTAGCACGGTTTTCGAGATATAAGCATTTTTGTGTTTTGCAATTTTTACGAAAATTTCGAAAATTCAAAATGGCCGCCATTTTTGGCGAGAGAAAAATTTTTTGAAAATTGGGAAAAGTACTCTGCAGAGATACCCTGCGGGTCAAAAATTTTGTCGAAATTGCTCTATCTAGCACGGTTTTTGAGATATAAGCATTTTTGTGTTTTGCAATTTTTGCGAAAATTTCGAAAATTCAAAATGGCCGCCATTTTGGACGAGATAAAATTTTTTTGAAAATTGGGAAAACTACTCCGCAGAGATACCCTGCGGGTCAAAAATTTCGTCGAAATCGCTCTATCTAGCACGGTTTTCGAGATATAAGCATTTTTGTGTTTTCCTTATTTGGAAAATTCGTAATGATTAATTAATCATTAATTACTCGGCCATTTCTTGACCAATCAATGCCAAAATCTAATGATTTCCAGATTTTAATAGAATGAATGTATTTGCCAAGTTTCAGGTGAATTGATAAAATTGCTTTCAAGTTATCATCCGGACAAGCTTCCCCATCGAAAAAAGACATTTTTGGTCATGTGACCTCTCTGATTGGTTGAAATGTCACTGCAGCATATTCAAAAAAATTCCCCAAGGCTACTGCCTAAACCTGCCAAATTTGAAAAGAATCCGCCTAATGGTTACAGAGTTATAAGGAAAACAAAATGCGGAGCCGGCGGAGCCGGCGGAGCCGGCGGAGCCGCCGGAGCCGGCGGAGCCGGCGGAGCCTGAAGCTCTCCCATACACAAACAAGCGTCCCTTGCGGGACGCTTAATGATAGGACAAGTAGGCATTTATTGACATAGTAGACGAACTTCACTCGTGGGCAATGACCGTTGAAGTCGTAGTTAGAAATCAATTCAGGACACTGAGATCTATCACAGGTCGTCATTAGCCGAGTTTCTATACAAGAAATAAACTGCCATAGAAACCTGAAGTTCTGCAATTGTTGAGTGGATAAATCGCTTTCTTTTGAAGCATTTAAGCGGTATATTTATATTTAGTACTGTAGCCATGTTTTCCTGTCTGACGTCATCGCTTTGCATTGTGGGTAGTACAGGCATTGGTGAATTCGATTGGGGAGTAATTCGACAACTCCGTATCAAGATTCGCACAACTCTGGGATGGCAATGAAAATCTCCCATCACTGCCAGTAACTCTGCAAGAAGAGCCTCCATGGTGACTTGCATTAATGTAGCCACGTTCTTCTGTATCCCTCTGTCCTGGTAAACTAGGCAGAGTGGTACGACGATCTTTTGTGGTTAGTAGGACAAATAATTACTGGACATAGTCCTGTATATACTGTGCAAAATACACTCGTAAAAGTTGGAAGCAAGGACTTCAACACCATATCTCATCTAGCCAGTTTGATCTTCGTTGAGTTTGCAGAAGAATTAACTCAAAAGTCACAGTATTCTTTCCATTGGAGACATGGCCATAGGAAGGTTTATTATCTAGTAGATAGTTATTGCAATTCTTCAACAGGGCTGAACCGACAAGCAGTGCACATACTGCCCCAAAGATGTCTGTTGGATCTTCATCCAAATTTACAGCAAAGGAAGGTAATCTGTCCATATTTTCATGTCTGAGAAGCAGGAAGTTCACTGTACCTGCTGGGAAGCAAAATAATAACTGCAAGGATAAGTGGATACGCTTCTGTAATCGTTCTTCTGGAGGGAGACCTGTTACTGTACCAGGGTGGCGCTCCACCCACAGTAAAGAATCTACGACCTCCGTTGCAAAGCCAACTGCATTCTTTCTTCTTTGTTTTCCACTGAAAACTTTACAGCAAAATCTTCTTTGCATCCCCTTCATCGACAAGGAGGTAATTCCAGTCGAATAATGGGCGAGTACAGCGGAAGATATACACGTCTTCCACTGAAGACTTTACAGCAACATCTTCTTGCACATCTTATTCTGACCCTTTTCAGGACAAGGGAGGCAGAATTAGTGGTAGTACCAGTCGAATAATGGATAACTACAGGTAGGTGCACGCTTGCACGCTTCAAAACTTCATAGATTTTCATCCGTGAACGGACGATAATAAGGAAAAATACGTGTTGCTCCCATATCGACCAAAAATATAATGAAGAGCTCTCGACAATCGTCTGTCGACAACGACTACTGCGCAAGCGCGGACATGCGCAGACAAAGGGGTCACCTCTTGTCACAAGAATATTCCTTAAAAAATTCTTGTCGGTCGATACGTTTTGCTCCACAAAACCAAACAAGCACTTGTGAGGATAAGGTAAGGCTATTTTACGCAATAAAAACAATGATTGCTTACATTGGAAATTGAGAAAGTATCAGTAAGTAATTGGAACAACATTTTCCATAACTAGTTAAGGGTAATAAAAGCCAGACCTCAAATAATAGCAAAAACCACCCAAGTTTGGGATTGGTTTAAAATAGGAAAACTTCCCGATGACACATACAGAAAAAATATATCACAAAATTTAATGATAACAATATTATACAAGTGCATAGCACAAGTATTATACTGTTAATTTTCATGAGTGATGTATTTTTCTGTATTATGTCTAATGAGGGATGTTTTACTTTTTTATTATCCACCATTTTGTATGTTTTATGACCTAAATAGATCAATATTCAAAGAGAGAATGTGAAAAAGGATCTTATATATACAGGGGACCAGTCAATATAAAACCTCAGTCTTTAACTTGCAATTTCACAGCCATTTCTGTGAATTTTATGCAATGAAAAGAGCAGAAGTGCAATAAAAATACCTTTCTAATGATATATAGTACATATTTGTAGGTTACATAATTTCTGAGATATAATAGAAAAACTGGAAGTTATTACCACTAACTATCCATGGTGCGGGGGTGATGTTGTATACAAAAAAATATATCCCGCACTGTATATCCCCCTATACGGGTCAAATACGGCATACGGTGGATAATAAATTTGTTTACAAAATAATGTTTCAACTACACCAATTTTTGTTGAAATATTGTAGCTTCATTTGAATTATAGCCTAAAATTTTTATCTTTTTCTTTTGAATATCATGGATGACTTAAAACTGGCCCATCCAAGAAGCTGACTATGAGTTAAATAGAGCTCAGACGATTAATGTTTCATTGAGAGATGTCTTCATTCAGGTAGTTTTTGAAAGTAACAAATGTATACGAAGCTCTTTAAACAATAAGATAATCACATGATGATAGAAAACACTATCACTGCCAGTAAAAAGCAAGAATAACAGTACTATAATGCCTTTATATTTCTCAAGAAATATGAAATCTATTTGCTAAATAGTATCTACTCCTTGTATCATACACTATAACGGTGAGTACAAGACTCCAAGTATGGAAGGATGTTCTACCTTATTTAGTGCTTCCTTGAGAAAGAATAAACAAAAACGTTTGATTAACACACATTTAGTTTAGAAAGAAATACTGCACAAAGTTGAAAATTTTAGAGTGAGAAAACATATACAATTTGAACTTTCAGAATATGTCCAACAAGATTTATAGTAAACTATGACTTTTTTGAACATTGAGCTACTTTATTTTTTAAACATTCTGTCAAACTAGTAAAGCTTTCAAAAACATCAAAATTGTTCACATGAGTGCAGTAAATACAAGTAACATTGAAGACTCAATTGGAAAATATTATTACTCAACCTCAGAGAAATACATATTATTAACTTTCTCCTAAAAATGAACACCATGGAAACAGTTATAGAGATGTAGATTGTTACATTTTATACACATATATTTGAAATTGGATAGAGTTAAAAGACATGAAGGTTATGTAATACAGTTTACAATGCATACTTGAAGGGTTACACTGTGCAAACATATAGTACACATTTTTGGAAGTAAGTAATGATTAGGAAGGATTCACTCATGCAAAAGCCTTATTATAAAGATACATATTTCTCACAGAGACCAAAGAAAAAAAACACCTTCAAAACTGTATGAAGGTCATGAGATTACAATCTGTTCGACATTTAAACGTAGAATAAAATACATTTAAACCTTGTTAAATCGAAAGTTATGGGGCCAAAGAAATAGGAAAAAGAGTACACTTCCTCTTAAAGACATACTAATGTTGACATATTAAACCAAATTAAACTGATGTTTTTTGATACTATGTCTTCTTTTGTCAGACAATTAATCCAAATTATACAGGATCGTAATGCATCCAATGGTCTGATTCTTAAAACTAGCTTAACTGTTTGCGATGTATAGTATCTTTGAGGAGATAGCCAAAATATCAGATGCACATGCAATGCAAATGTAAACATTGCAAGCAATATATGGCAGAGACTGAAGTGATAAAAAAGTAGAAAAATTCATACAAATTGTTATGTAATTGGTATGTAAACATCCTACTTTACATTTTTAACATAATACAGATAACATGCTTTAAACGTAGTATCTTTTTATTCTGTGAATCAAAATGGTCATGTAAAGTATAGTAAAATCCATTTAATGTGATATACATAGGAAAACAGTGAATTGGTCACAGAATATTGGCACTGGCTATTGCCTTGTAACCTTATATTTGGTTACTAGGGTTAATTGTTTGTGACTGAAATATTTATGCTTGCATCAAGCAATAAAACCTGACTAAAAGGAAGTGTACCCTAATGGGCTCCATGGGTATGGTTGGCAAAGGATCTGATATTAATTTCCACTCAACAGGAAATTCTTATTTAAACTGTTCTACTTAAAGGATATTGACTGCAGTTAGAGAAACTTACTGAGGAACTATTCTGTAACTTGTGAGCTCTTGGTGTGGGGTCGTAATAATCCAAGAGTTTACGCAATCGGTGGCGAACCCTCTCCTGTAAAATTCAGAACAAATGTATAGTCTTCAGATAAATGTAAATAATGCTAACAGTAATTTTCTGCTTTACTAATTTTCCACTTGTCTCCGCATTTTTTTATAATTGTATCCCCGAAAAGCGGGGATACTATGGATCATGCACGGTCATCGTCCGTATCTGCAGAGATTTTCTTGTGTTCAACCTACAAGCCACATTTCTTTTGGGATTTCTTTTAAACTTTGCAAGTGGCTTACTATGGCAGAGATCTGGTCACCCTATTGTTTTGTTAGGCCAGGAGTCAAAATTAGGCTCTGGGGAGTCAAAAATGTCAAAAATTTTGACTATTGCTTGTGTTCAAGCTGTAGTGCACAGTTTCTTTCAGATTTATTTTATATTTAGTGCATGCATTGGTGGGTATGACATCTCGCCACCCTATCTTTTTTGTAGACTTAGGGTCAAAATCAAGCGAGTAATAGCTATTTTAAGCCCAGGAGTCAAAATTATGCTCTGGGGAGTCAAAAACATCAATAATTTTGACTTGTAACTTGAAAACTATTGCATTTAGAGAATTTTATTTAAATATGTTATTCAGCTACTTTTGGGTCAGCTATAACATAGTAAAATTGCAGCCCTGTAGCTCCTTGCATAGCCAAGTAATAGCTACTTTGAGGTTCTCACTGTTGAGTAAATCAATTGTAACTTGAAAACTGTTGCAAAAGTGATTATAACTCACTTATTATTGGTCCTAGAGGCTTGAAATGTCAAAGCAGTCTATAATGAAGAAATCATAGGCTAGGAATCTTCTGATATGATCAGATTTGACCTTGGGCCCCTCCTTCAAGGTCAAACAAGGATAGCCAAATTTAAAAGTGCTTATAACTTGCTTATTATTGGTCCTAGAGGTTTGCAATGGGAAAACAACTTATAGGAAATCATGGGCTGGGATTCTTCTGATGTAATCAGATTTGACCTTGGGCCCCTCCTTCAAGGTCAAACGACTGTTATAGCCAAATGTAAAAGTGCTTATAACTCGCTTATTATTGGTCTTAGAGGTTTGCAATGTGAAATCAACTTATAGGAAATCATGTGCTAGGAATCCTCTGATGTGTTCAGATTTGACATTGGGCCCCTCCTTCAAGGTCAAACGAGGATAGCCAAACTTAAAAGTGCTTATAACTCACTTATTACTTGTCCTAGAGGTTTGAAATGTGAAACCAACCTGTAGGAAATCATTGGCTAAGAATCTTGTGATGTGGTCAGGTTTGACCTTGGCCCTCTCCTTCAAGGTCAAACGAGGATAGCCAAACTTAAAAGTGCTTATAACTCACTTATTATTGGTCCTAGAGGTTTGAATGTGAAACCAACATATAGGAAACTAGAAATAGGACGCATCTGTGGCCAGATGCTGGATGTATCCACCGACAAAGGCCAACTAACATAGTTTAGAAGATAAAAAGCATTTTTCGTTAATAAGCAAGGTGAAAGCACTTTTAAGTTTGGCTACCCTTATTTGACCCTGTAGCAGGGGCCCAAGGTGAAGTCTGACCACATCAAAAGATTCGCAGTCCATGATTTCGTATAAGTCGTTTTCACATTGCAAACCTCTAGGACCAATAATAAGCAGGAGGGGCCCAAGGTGAAATCTGACCACATGAAAAGATTTGCAGCCCATGACTTCCTCTAAGTTGTTTTCATAATAATGAGTTATTTGTGAAATACTGGCTATCTGCAATACTTGTAGAGATAATTCGCATTTACTCATTTTGAGTAGGTGAATAATTAGCTACGGGTCTGAAACTTCACCAAGTGAAAGCTCTCTCAAAAGTAGGCAAATGAGTTATTTGAGAAAAATTGGCTATCTACAATACTTTTAGAGATAATTCGAATTTACTCATTTTCAGTAGGCGAGTAATTACCTACGGGTCTGGAACTTCACCATGTGAAAGCTCTCCCAAAAGTAGATGAATGAGTTATTTGATAAAAAATTGGATATCTGCAATACTTTTATAGATAATTAGCATTTACTCATTTTGGGTAGGTGAATAATTAGCTACAGGTCTGAAACTTCACCAAGTGAAAGGTCTCCCAAAAGTAGGTGAAGGAGTTATTTGACAAAAATTGGCTATCTGGAATACTTTTAGAGATAATTTGCATTAACTCATTTTCAGTAGGTGAGTAATTACCTACGGGTCTGAAACTTCACCAAGTGAAAGCTCTCCCAAAAGTAGGTGAAGGAGTTATTTGACAAAAATTGGCTATCTGCAATACTTTTAGAGATAATTTGCATTTACTCATTTTGAGTAGGTGAGTAATTACCTACAGGTCTGAAACTTCACCAAGTGAAAGCTCTCCCAAAAGTAGGTGAAGGAGTTATTTGACAAAAATTGGCTATCTGCAATACTTTTAGAGATAATTTGCATTTACTCATTTTGAGTAGGTGAGTAATTACCTACAGGTCTGAAACTTCACCAAGTGAAAGCTCTCCCAAAAGTAGGTGAAGGAGTTATTTGACAAAAATTCGCTATCTGCAATACTTTTAGAGATAATTTGCATTTACTCATTTTGAGTAGGTGAGTAATTACCTACGGGTGTGAAACTTCACCAAGTGAAAGCTCTCCCAAAAGTAGGTGAAGGAGTTATTTGACAAAAATTGGCTATCTGCAATACTTTTAGAGATAATTCGCATTTACTCATTTTGAGTAGGTGAGTAATTACCTACAGGTCTGGAACTTCAGCATGTGAAAGCTCTCCCAAAAGTAGGTGAATGAGTTATTTAAGAAAAATTTGCTATCTGCAATACTTTTAGACAAAATGCAGAATTACTCATTTTTAGTAGGTAAGTAATTTAGCCACAGGCCTAATTTAGATATAAAGCCTACCAATAGAGTACTGTGGTGCACCCTGTAATATACTTTGCAAACTCGAGAAGGCTAGCTATAATATTTTTTTTTGTTAGAGCGGTAATGGTGAAATCTCTCTACACACTACGGCTATCCAGTGGATACAATGATTTACTCAACAGTGAGAACCTGAAAGTAGATATTGGTAAGCTATGCCATGACATAGAGGTCTGCAATTTCACTCTGTTATAGCTGACCAAAAATTATGTGAATAACATATTTAAACAAAATACTGTAAATGTAATAGTTTTCACGTTATAACTGATTTACTCAACAGTGATAACGTCAAAGTAGCTATTACTCAGCTATGCAATGAGCTACATGTCTGAATTTTTTCTATGTTATAGCTGACCCAAAATTAGGTGAACAACATATTTAAGCAAAATACTGTAAATGCAATAGTTTTCAAGTTACAAGTGATTTACTCAATAGTGACAACCTGAAAATAGCTATTGCTCAGCTATGCCATGAGCTATAAGTCTGTAATTTCACGACGTTATAGCTGACCCAAAAGTAGGCGAACAACATATTTTAACAAAATACTCCAAATGCACTATTTTTCAAGTTACAAGTCATTTACTCAACAGTCAGTACCTGAAAATAGCTATTGCTCAGTTGTGCCATGAGCTACAGGTCTGTAATTTCACTATGTTATAGCTGACCCAAAAGTAGCTGAATAACATATTTACACAAATTTCTGTAAATGCAATACTTTTCCAATTACAACTGATTTACTCAACAGTGTGAACTTCAAAGTAGCTATTACTCAGCTATGCAATGAGCCACAGGTCTGGAACTTCACTATGTTATAGCTGACTCCGAAATAGGTGAATAACATATTGAAACAAAATACTCTAAATGTAATACTTTTGAAGTTATAAGTAATTTACTCAACAGTGATAACCTAAAAGTAGCTATTACTCAGCTATGCTATGAGCTACAGGTCTGAAATTTTACTATGTTATAGCTGACATAAAAGTAGCTGAATAACATATTTATACAAAATTCTGTAAATGCAATAGTTTTCAAGTTACAATTGATTTTACTCATGATGGAAGTTACTGAAAAGCCCAAAAGTAGCTATTACTCACTTAGCTATTGAGACAGACACCCAAGTTACTCACCATGTTGTAGCTATGAAAAAAGTATCTGAATAACATATTTTAACAAAATGCTCTAAATGCAACACTTTTTAAGTTATAAGTGATTTAGTGCATGATTTCATGACTTTTAATGCATTTTAGACATTTTTGTCTACCACAGGCCTAATTTAGACATAAAGCCTACCAAAAAGATAGGGTGGTGAGTCCTCTAGCATACCAAGCCACCTGCCAAATATGAAAGAAATCTGGAAAGAAATGTGGACTGTAGGTCGCTAACAAGCAATATTCCACATTTTAGACATTTTTGTCTACCACAGGCCTAATTTAGACATAAAGCCTACCAAAAAGATAGGGTGGCGAGTCCTCTACCATATCAAGTCACCTGCCAAATATGAAAGAAATCCGGAAAGAAATGTGGACTGTAGGTCGCTAACAAGAAATCTCTGCGGACGCGGACGAGGGCGCGGACGCGGATGACGACGATGATGAATCCATAGTATCCCCGCTTCGCGTCGGGGATACAATTATAGGCTAGGAATATTCTGATGTGATCCAATTTGACCTTGGGCCCCTCCTTCAAGGTCAAATGAGGATAGCCGAATGTAAAAGTGCTTATAACTTGCTTATTATTGGTCCTAGACGTTTGAAATGTGAAACCAACCTATGGGAAAACATGGGCTAGGAGTCTTCTGATGAGGTCAGATATGACCTTGGGCCCCTCCTTCAAGTCAAGTGAGGATAGCCAAATTTAAAGTGCTTATAACTCACTTATTATTGGTCCTAGAGGTTTGAAATGTGAAAACAACCTATAGGAAATAATGGGCTAGGATTCTTCTGATGTGATCAAATTTGACCTTGGCCCTCCTTCAAGGTCAAACGAGGATAGCCAAATGTAAAAGTGCTTATAACTTGCTTATTATTGGTCCTAGAAGTTTGAAATGTAAAACAAACCTATAGGAAATCATGGGGTGGGAATCTACTGGTGTGGTCTAGGAATCTATTATGGGCTAGGAATCTTCTGATGTGGTCAGATTTGACCTTGGGCCCGTTTTTCAAAAATGTGGGAACTTTTCCAAGTTTGAACTTTCCAGGGATTTCTATACATTTTATCCTTTTTATATGCCTCCTTGAAGGTGAAACAACATTTCTAAAACCCTAAACTGCCTTGACCTCTTTTGTTATTGCTTCTACAGGTTTGCTATGTTTGGGGATACACCGCCGGCTCGCAATAAAGCGAGCAGCCTTTGTCTAGTTTACAAGTATCCTTTGCATAATCTTTGCATGATAACAGATATAAAACACTGACTACTACAAACTTAAGTTTATCTTTTTTAACATTTTGTACATTGTAAATTTTGTGTGATACTTTAGAGAATGTGGTATATTGGATGAATATCTTCTGATATTGTGGAGATGTGGTATTTATGTTTTACTGCAACTTGCAGTTTAAAAAAACCCTACTCTTATAAAAACTAATATGAGATTCAGAAAAGACAAGAAAGCAACACGTTATAGTAATACAGCACTTGCTCAGACACCAAAGTTTAAAGCTGGATTTTAATGTCCCTTTCCACAAGTAGGGTCATGGCAAGAACTGGTCATTAGAAGAGTTTTTCCCACATGTTTCTGTGAGCTGGATTCAAACCTAAAAAAGGAGTCAAAGGCTAAAGAATCTCAGGGACTCTGATAAACAGTCATCCCTGGGATTCTGTCTTTCAGTTGGGGGTATGTCAGTTACTAGAGAGTTTGGGCTGTACTTGTGTAGTTGAGATAGGTTAAATAGCACTACGTCATTGAGCCCTGAAATAGAGGAGATATTGCGCTAAATTTAAATACAAGTACCCAATATAATACAATTTACTGGTAGTTGCCACATGTTTCACAATTGTGGCCCACAATAAGACACCAGCAAATGTATTCACAGAAGTATCAGTATAAGTCCAAAATTGGCCCTTGTCAATAGCGAGGATAAGGTAAGGGTATTTTACGCAAAATAAAATACGGCATATACTTGAACAGATTATTTTGATGGTGTTTGTTTGGCCTTTCAGATGAGTTACCAGTTCTGTATAAACCTTCTAAGTACCTGGCACTGTCTTGGTTTTTCCCAACTTGTAACGTAGGTATCATCAGCAAATTCCACTTTGACTTTTTCTGGCTGGGCAATCTCATGATAAGGTATCTCCAGCTTCTTGTAACCAATCACTGGGATCTGGTTCATGTCGAAACTGAACTCCATGGTTCTACCTACAGTGTCATGAAATATATAGGACTTGAAAATAGCTCAAACAAACAACAACTTACAATAAGAACATAATGTTTCAAAGGGATGAAAAAAGAAACAACAAAAGCATAGAAGTATAAAGATAAAACATTCTACAGAAAAAACACACAGAAAACCAGAAATTAATATCAACTGTAACAGAAACTAGAGATTGCGTCTCGACGCAGTGTATCCCCGGACGGGACATAGTTAAGGCGTGAATGTGTCGGGCTTGAGCCTGTTTCCTGGAGCACCAGGTCAGGATTCTCCATAGTACCAGATTACTTCCAGAAGCTAATCACTAGTTGTTTCACTTATATCTGTCTTTAAAAATTACATTTCATGGATCCAGAAGATCCATATAGTGATCCGGATCGCTTCCAAAACTCAATCATTTCATCCTTTTACCTTTTCAGACATATTCTAAAAATTTCATCGAAATCCATCCATAAGTTTTTGAGTTATCTTGTACACAGACCCATCTGGCAGCCTGGATCCACATGATCCAGATTACTCCCAAAATCTAATCACTTGTTCTTTGTCCCATTTAAGACATTTCCTGAACATTTCATAAAAATCCATTCATGACTTTCTGAGCTATTTGTCTTTAAAAATTACATTCACGGATCCAGAAGATCCACATAGTGGTCCAGATCACTCGCAAAATTGAACCATTTCTTCCTTTTAGCACTTCTTCCTTTTATCATTTGTAACATATCCTGAAAATAGTAAAATCCATTCCAAGATTATGTGCAAGCCTGGATCCAGATGATCCAGATCACTCCAAAAATGTAATCACTTGTTCCTTGTACCATTTAGGCCATTTGCTGAAACAATCCATCCATAACTTTTTGAGGTATCTGTCTTAAAAAATTACATTTCATGGATCCAGAAGATCCATATAGTGATCCGGATCACTTCCAAAATTCAATCATTTCATCCTTTTACCACTTCTTCCTTTTACTATTTGTAACATAGCCTAAAAATATCATCAAAATTCATCGTAAAATCATGTTGCAGGCTCGATCCAGATGATCCAGACGGTGATCCAGATCATTCCAAAAGTATAATCACTTGTTCCTTGTACCATTAAGGTCATTTGCTGAAAATGTCATCACAATCCATCCATAACTTTTTGAGGTATGTCTTATTACATTTCACGGATCCAGAAGATCCATACAGTGATCCGGATCACTTCCAAAATTCAGTTATTTCATCCTTTTACCTTTTCAGACATATCCTGAAAATTTCATCAAAATCCGTCCATAAGTTTTTTTGCTACAATGTACACAAACACATCTGGCAACCTGGATCCAGATGATCCAGACAGTGATCCAGATCACTCCCCAAATCTAATCACTTGTTCCTCGCACCATTTAGGTCATTTGCTGAAAATGTCATCACAATCCATCCATAACTTTTTGAGGTATCTGTCTTATTACATTTCATGGATCCAGAAGATCCATATAGTGATCCGGATCACTTCCAAAATTCAGCCATTTCATCCTTTTACCTTTTCAGACATATCCTGAAAATTTCATCAAAATCCGTCCATAAGTTTTTTTGACACAATGTACACAAACACATCTGGCAACCTGGATCCAGATGATCCAGACAGTGATCCAGATCACTCCCCAAATCTAATCACTTGTTCCTCGCACCATTTAGGTCATTTGCTGAAAATGTCATCACAATCCATCTATAACTTTTTGAGGTATCTGTCTTATTACATTTCATGGATCCAGAAGATCCATATAGTGATCCGGATCACTTCCAAAATTCAGCCATTTCATCCTTTTACCTTTTCAGACATATCCTGAAAATTTCATCAAAATCCGTCCATAAGTTTTTTAGCTACAATGTACACAAACACATCCGCAACCTGGATCCAGATGATCCAGACAGTGATCCAGATCACTCCCCAAATCTAATCACTTGTTCCTCGCACCATTTAGGCCATTTGCTGAAAATGTCATCACAATCCATCCATAACTTTTTGAGGTATCTGTCTTTAAAAATTACATTTCATGGATCCAGAAGATCCATATAGTGATCCGGATCACTTCTAAAATTCAACCATTTCATCTTTTTACCTTTTCAGACATATCCTGAAAATTTCATCAAAATCCGTTCATAAGTTTTTGAGCTATATTGTACACAAACACATCTGGCAGTCTGGATCCAGATGATCCAGACAGTGATCTGGATCACTCCCAAAATCTAATCACTTGTTCCTCGTCCCAATAAGGACATCTCCTGAAAATTTCATCAAAATGCACCCATAACTTTTTGAGCTATCTGTGTTTAAAAATTAAATTTCATGGATCCAGAAGATCCAGACAGTGATCCGGATCACTCCCAAAATTTAATCACATCTTCCTTTTACCAATTTGGACATATCCTGAAAATTTTATCAAAATCCGTCTGTCAGTTTTTGAGTTATCTTGTTTACAAACAAACAAATAAATAGAGGGCCCAAAATGACCCTCGGTCAGGTACTTTGGCGGTCAGTGGATGACCTTCAACGAAGATCTGTAACCGGTCAGCCTGGATGCTGGTACTCCGTCATGTACTCAACCTCAAAAGCCATTTTCAATAGTTTCCACGCAATGTAGTCAGCATTAAGTGTGAAAATATCTCCAAATATGCCAAAAATGACCCTTGGTCAGGTACTTTGGCGGTCAGTGGATGACCTTAAATGAAGATCTGTAACCAGTAAACCTGGATGGCAGAAGTCCATCATGTACTCAACCTCCAAAGCCATTTTCAATAGTTTCCATGCAATATAGTCAGCGTTAAGTGTGAAAATATCTCCAAAAAGGCCAAAAATGCCCCTCGGTCAAGTACTTTGGCGGTCAGTGGATGACCTTCAATGAAGAGCTTCAAGGTCAAATTTCTGCATGCTTATAGAGGACATATATATGTATTATATATACCAGCCATAGGATGATCTAACTTTCTGTCTTGGAGAACTGAGCCAAAATGTGCAAAAATGGCCAAAATCTGACCTTTAAGTGGCCACCAGTGACCTTGAGATTGAAGGTCAAGGTCACAAAACAATAGCGTTCGTGGCATTGCCCATATATACCCACATACCCAATTTGAAAGTTCTAACTAAAATATTTTTTAAGTTATCGCGTCCAAAAGGAAATCTCTGCGGCGGCGGCGTGACCGTACTGAATCCTAAGTATCCCCGACTTTCGTCCGGGGATACAATAAATTACTCTAAATAATTAAAAGTGGGACTTTTTCATACAGATAATTTTTTTTTTGGAATTGTGCACTTATACCATGATAGGATACCATAAAAGATTGACTTAATTGTTTATTGCATATCTATTCTACTGACATATGAGTACTGAATATAATAATGATGTGTTTGTTTGAATGCTAAATTTATTGTTATTACAATGCTCTTGTTGGAATGCTGAATTGTTGGCTAATATGCAGAATCACAGAAAGGCATTCTCACAAAATAGCATCAGAGATGCCCGTACCCCACAGCCTTGGGAAATATTTTCAACACCATGAGATATAGAAGTACTGTACCAGTACAAACTTCAAGAAACTTTCAGAGCACTGTCAGTTATATAAAGGTCCAAACAATGTTTAAATGGAGAAATAATGTTTAAAAGAAAGATAATGCGTATAAAGATGAAGTATTAAAACAAGATAATTCAATGACAAGATGACAGCATTAATCAGTAAACTAAAATTCAACACTCTTTATAACATCTGCATTTCCGAATTATGGTTTAGATGGTTTGAATATTACCATGCATACAGAAGTGGTAATACATTTAATGAATGCTTATGTGTGGTGTTGGAGTAAAATCTGCGGCTCACTTGATGAAATTCTATCTCTTACAATGGGAAGTTATGAAAGTAAAATTCTTAATAAATTCTAATATGACTTTTGCTTAATCTGCATCAAAAGACAGACCCAAAGGTGCAACAAGATTTTAAAGGTCAAGGTCACTACGGCAAGTTAAAAGGTTAAATTAAGGTCACACCATGATAATACACACCTATAGCCAATAACCAATGTCCCTACCAAGTATCAACTTCCTACACCTTACGGTTTCCGAGATACAGCCCTGACGATTTTATAGGTCAAGGTCACTATGGCAAGGTCAAAGGTCAAATCAAGGTCACACCATGATGCTGCACACCTACACCCCCTAACCAATGTCTCTACCAAATATCAACTTCCTGCACCTGACAGTTTCCGAGATAAAGCCCGGACAATATTTTATAGGTCAAGGTCACTACAGCAAGGTTAAAGGTCAAATCAAGGTCAGACCATGACGTTGCACACCTACACCCCCTAAGCAATATCCCTACCAAGTATCAACTTCCTACACCTTACGGTTTCTGAGATATAGCCTGGACAAGATTTTATAGGTCAAGGCCACTACGGCAAGGTCAAAGGTCAAATCAAGGTCACACCATGACGTTGCACACCTACACCCCCTAACCAATATCTGTACCATGTATCAACTTCCTACACCTTACAGTTTCTGAGATATAGCCCGGACAACATTTTATAGGTCAAGGTCACTACGGCAAGGTCAAAGGTCAAATCAAGGTCACACCATGACGTTGCACACCTACACCCCCTAACCAATGTCCCTACCAAATATCAACTTCCCAAGCCTTACAGTTTCCGAGATATAGCCCGGACAACATTTTATAGGTCAAGGTCACTACGGCAAGGTCAAAGGTCAAATCAAGGTCAGACTATGACGTTGCACAACTACACCCCCTAACCAATGTCCCTACCAAGTATCAAGTTCCTACACCTTACAGTTTCCGAGATATAGCCCGGACAAGATTTTCAAACTCAAGGTCACTATGGCAAGGTCAAAGGTCAAATCAAGGTCAGACCATGACGTTGCACAGCTACACCCCCTAACCAATGTCCCTACCAAGTATCAACTTCCTACACCTTACGGTTTCTGAGATACAGCCCGGACAAACTATTTCCCGCCCGCCCATCCGGACACCATGGGTGAAAACAATACCCCAACAGCCCTTAAGGGCTGTGGGGTAAAAAATAGGTGTCATCAGTCTTTAGGATACTTTTACAACCCTCGGGGGTTAAATAATGAATGGACAATGTAAAGGTCACATGGTGAGTTTTATATTTGTTTATACCAATATTTAATTTCACCAAACTTATTATAGGATAACAGACACATTTCACCTAATATCCGCGTCACAAAATCAATCAGAATGTATGTTTACTTTACCCACCAGGCAGTTCCTTTTTGGACGTCTCTCCTTCGTAGGGGGAGTGAAAACTGAAAGAGAATTCGTAGGAGGTGTTGAAGCCTGAAGGTACTTCAGTAAGAGTGGAGGACCTGGCTACACACAGCTTTAAGATCTTCAGACTGTCCTTCCAGTGAGGGGTCTGAAAAAGTGTCAATTTTTTACAACAAAATATTTCCAATAATGAAACTTCAATTCTGGTTTTCATATTATTCAGACACAATACAAAGTACTTAATAGTTACTTATCCCCACCTAATGTACATTAGTGGTTATACAACTTATAATTTTCTACTTTAATGAATAATTTTAAGCATTGTTCTCACTGACCTCTATGGACCTTGCGACCACTCGGAGTACTTCTGTACTGATGGACAGTGGGGTGTTGTCCTTGTCCAAATACTGTACTATACAGTACAGGATCTGTAAGATGGCAGCCTGGGCAACCACAGGGCCCTTGTCTAACACCTACAACACAATAAGAATATTTCTAAATAATGCAGTACAGCATTTGTAAGATAGCCATCTGAGTACAAACTGAATCCTTTGTACCAAACCCTACAACAGAGTAATGGGCCACTCCTGAAATTAAATCACAAATATAGGGGGAACCTAAAAAAAAAAACCCATAAAAAACCCACCATGGAAAACCCCACTGTTTTTGGCACACCCATAAAAAGCCCCAGCCTAACTCTAATTTTTAAATGGAGTTTCTTAAATTTCAATTAATGGGTGGGTGGGAAATCTTTTATAGAAAGACAAAATAAAGAATTCTTGTCAATTTTCCATCAGGGTAAATCAGTGGCCCAATGTAGTGACAAAAATCTCAAACTTTGTAACAATTTTATCACAAGTTAATTAAATAGGAGTAGTTTCCCTCACTGATAAATTTCAGGTAATATGGCAAAATTTCAGATTTTTTCTATAAACTGCTATAATAAGCAGACCTCCTTACCTCCACTAAGAATGGGATGACGGAGTCACTGATGTCTGTGTAGATGTCGTACACATACTTGACCACACACTTACACCACTGGTAGCTGTCCTTGCCAAATGTACCCCGAGTGTACAGCTCCATCATGTGCTTCAGGTTCTTCAGGTCATCCACCTCCTTACACACCTGGATACGAAGAAAAAAATTTAAATATTCCAAAAAAGATGAACACCTTGTGCAGGTAGACAGAATGGACTACATTGAAAATAAATTGGGAGACAAAGCCATCTTCCTACACATCTGTGCTGGCAGATAGAATAAACTACATAGAAACAGCAGTAAGAGACAGATCCATTTGATTATACACCTAAACATGTAAAAGAAAAAACAACAACATGGAAATGCGTCGACGACAAAATCATTTCCATACACACATAAACAGTAACCATGATAAACTACATGAATAACATGCCCTCCTGACTAAGTAGCTAGAAAGAAATACATGATAAATCTCAATACACACCCTCCTATGTGGACAAAATAAACACCATGAAAAATAGAATAGAAGCTGCTCTTCATGTACACCAACTTACAGATGAACTGGTTTTGCATTTTACAAACCTCTAGCGGAGACAAATTACATTTACTATCAAATAAAATCTTTGTAGAATAAACAATAAGCAATGTGACAACAGGAATGACAAGTAACAAGCAAAATACAAACCTGTGCTATTCTCCCTGCAGCTTCTGTACAGAACTGAGTGGGTTCTTCATAGTGTAAAACCAGGTGTGGCAAGAGTGCTATCACATTCATAGCAAAACCTGTACAAAACAATACTCACAATGAACTGGCAGTATATATACAATATATTATGTATTTATAAACCAAGACCACAAAAAATCCCCAAAACTTCCTTTGTGATACCTTACAATATTACTTCATGTTCAATGGTATACTGAGCTGTGAGAATGTTATATGTGCGATATGTTATCTATTCCTTTCATATAAATGTTACACAAGTGGGTCTTCAGTACAGTATGGAATCTTATAAGTTTGCTATTGCATCTTTCAATTTATTAATTTGAACCACACATCTATTTTGTATATGACATAAAAGTACTGAAATATATTTCAATCAAGGAGTTCTGCACAATGGGTTTATCTTAAAGTTTAAAGCATGAGTTTTAGTTTTATATCTGGAAAATTTACCGTATTTATACATTTAAATCACCCATACTCTCTTCAGGTGATAATTAAGTGTTTTGATATTATAGGTGATCAGTATAGACAGAAGATTCTAGTTGTGCTCTGCAGATGTGGGTTGGGGCAACCATTCATCAGCATTTACAGTATTTAAAACAAAATTCAATGGTCTTACCATGTATGGTATCTTTAGCTGATATAACAGGTGCTTTGATAAAGGTTGTGAATATAGATTGAAGATTCCAGTTGGGCTTTGCACAAGTGGGTTGGTGGAAACCGTTTTATTCTGCATTTACAGTACTGATAACAAGAACTAATGATTTTACCATCTGTAGTATCTTCAGGTGATACAACAGGTGCTTTGATACAGGTAGTGAGTGTAGACAAGAGGTTCCAGGTGGGCTCTGCAGTCAGTGGGTTAGTGCAACCTTTCATGAGTAGGGCCTGTAAGCCAGGAAAACCTCGCCACTCAATCTGCTTAAAGATCTTTTCCAGCTTCTCTTTACACTCCACACTGTCAGGCTGCATGTGCTCCAGGATCTGATATTGCACAAGAATAGTTTTCATAAATGCAATGTGGAATAATAAATCCACCAATGTGTGACACGAGGTATGAAACAGAACACAATGGTGGTGTAGAGTGTGTTGTGGTGGTAAAGGGCCATTTGGATATGCTTTATGCTCAAACATGAAAAAAAATATTCAGTTCTTTAGTTTGGTTAGTGACAGAAGTTTGGAAACAGAAACCCATAGTGTGACTTAAGCAGAGTGAATTGAAATACAGAACATCAGTTTCTAACTTAATAGAAACACATACCTCGTTCAAAAATAATTTACAAAAAACTTGACCATATGGTGTGCTTTTATGACCACCGGAAAATGCAACTCTTCTAAAATTATATAATTTTTTATATAACTAACAAAGTAAAACAAATTTTACCTGTCACTATACATACAAGTAATACTTACTTTTGCCAGTAATTTAGTAGCCAGCAGGAACTCGTAGTCATAATCCGATTCCAGTAGAGCCACTGCAATCCAGAACATTTGTGTGAGGATGGTGATCTTGTCCTCGTGTGTGCTCAGATCTTGCAGCTGTTTGAGCGATTGGGAACTTGCCGACCTCTTCAGATTTGTGTCCTTTGTCTTTACATCGCCTTCGCACACTGATTGTCTTGATGGGCGGTTGGCTGGAGAAAGGGAGATATTGATTTAATTCCACTGGAAAGAATACATTTATGCAAATATTCAAGGTACGTTGACCACATCTAAAACCAAAAATAGAAGTAACTGGGAGGATAAGGTAGTCAGATCGGTGAAGGAATATTACACCTATTTAATTAATCTGATTCAATCAAATTAAGTAAGTGTATAACTTTGATACAGTACAATCTCTTTTTTCCGAACTTATAGTTTTCAAATGCTGCTTGTTTACATTGTTTTATTATTCAATAGGTGAGAAAGATGAGAAAGCCTGAAGAGGAGACTGATGATCTTTTATTTATCACTGGCTTGACAGCAGGTACATTTCAAGCTAGGCAATATCAAACTTTAAAACTGACCCCATACAAATTAACTCCAGCTCAAAGTTGAGTCAAATAATAGACTGAATATTAGGTCTCAAAGTTTTCTGAAAATATTACTGGCCATATTTATAAGCCTGTACCATTTAGAATGAACATGCAGTGGTTCAATATAACTTGTTTTACACACTTTAAATTGTCACACTATATTTAAGCATTAATAAGTTAATAATGTTCATAAACTTATTTCAGTAATATGATCAATACACATTCTCATCTGGTTTGGGAGTGCAGATATTGCATGACAACTGCGCGCTTGTTCCCTGTGTAGAGACAATTTCAAGTTCACTGTGCCTTTCCAGTCTTTACAACCAACTACTTGAGATACACAAACTAATACTACCTCAGGTCAAAGTTGCGTCAAAGAGTAGACAGAGTACTTAGGTCCCAAAATTTGTAAAAAAATTTACTTAAAAATAATACTTGCTGCGATTTGCATCTTTATAACATGAACTGCTGATTTTAGGCATATGACAAACCAGTTTCAAACTCATAACATCTGAAAATGGTGTGTTGTTTTGTGTTCAAGTAGAATTTCTCTTCAACTAGATCCAAATACTGCATATTTGAGGTTCTAGTCATAAACAGACCGAGTCTGCTGCATCAACCCAGAACTAAGATTTTTTAAAGTGTTTAAAGCTTACACTAACTGGTAACAAACAGTAGGTAGCTTTATATACAATACACTCAACTCTCTCTCAACACATACACTGTATTTTCTGTTAAATTAAATTACACCTGAGAGTTTTTCCTTTGTTAAAAGTGTCCATTATCTTTCACTATTGGTCACTTTGTGATTCTGATGATATAAAGAAGTCTTTTTAGCACATTTCCAAAGAAGCCCTTTTACATTTATTTCAACTAAAATGATCATAAAAACCAAAAAAATACACACCTGGAATATAGAAATGAAAAGTAATTATGTTAGACAACATCTTAAAAATTAAGGAAAAGGTGTAATTTAAATAGGTTAATGGCCTCGTAAGTGTCCAATATTGGAAAATAATGGACTGTTGACTCGGTCCCTTCAGAACCTTGTAAACAGTCCATTATTTTCCAATATTGGACACTTACTTGGCCATTAACCTATACTGGAAGAAGGTATATATATGGGAAGTTATCAGTGATACAGCATATATGACAGTAAATTAAAAATTCTCAATGAAATTTTTTTATGTTAATCAACTCTACTGCTTTGCATAATGACAAGGAGAAACATTTTTCACTGGGACCACATTCTGCTTCCACCTCAAAGGTCTTGGGCTCAAGTCTTGTTTTGTGTTCTTCAGTGAAGGAACAGCCAGCACCAGGTAGTTGCTTTCTGATGCTCAGTGGTTTAAAATACAGAACTTTTATGTACTTCCTCTACATCTTCAACTACTCATTGTGATATTACTTATTGACCCTTAGTAAATCTGAAATACCTAAAATGAAAAAGTTGGCATTTAAATGGGAGAGTTTTCATACCGGGACAGAAAATACTTACTAAATTTCATCCTTGGAATATTTATAGGTGTTACCTACAACAACAAGACAAACTCCACTACCTGCTGAGGTATTACATATCATCTAAGTGACAAGGAAATCCTCTTTAGACCCTTGTATTCACAGCAGTGTTACAGCTTGGATATATATACTAACTAGAAAAAGGTTTTTACTAACAAAAACGAGCGGCCCGGATGGAGACTTGAGTTAATAAAGCTGTAGTAGTTGTGGTATGAGACTGTAAGGAGAAGGTAAGCTTTACTGTGTTTTGTATCTAATGGAAAGTGGATTATCTAAAAACTGTATCAGTTGCAGTATTAGACTGTAAGCAGAATCTGAGCTTTATTGTGTTTCGTAGAGTGGTATATTTTATGAAAAGAATATATCACTTTTGCTATAAATTTGGGATTGTAATTTTTTTCCAGGAAATATTTAATCCAAGATTTATAATGATAAAGATACACTGTAGTAAACTATAATTGGCTATAGATAGGGACATCCATATGTTGTATATCTTTCAGGCATTTTATGCCTCTGAAAATTCATTGCTATCTAATATTTTTATAAGACAAATATGCTTAAGATAAAACAACTGTTTATAAGAAAGTGTTTTTCCAATCACCTTATCTTCTGAAAGAAGTCAAGTCTGTACATTTGACCAATTTACATAGTGTATGTGAATAAGTAGCTAGATCAACACCTCCTGCTGTTAAACAAAAGCTGAATTAATTAAAGCTTTTTTTCCAAAGAAGGAAAAGTAATATCCACATGTGGGATTTTTTTAATGCACCAAAAATTGGGAATTTATATTATATGAACACTGATCAGCTGCAATATATTAATAACCACATCACTGCATGATAAATACCTTATTTTTTTGTTTGAAGATGCCATAACTTCAAAAACACTAGGTTAGCTTTGTCAGATAACAGAAATTTTATTTTAAGTATACATGTGGCAGGTGTGGTTTTAAAAAGTCTTGAAATAAATGAGGTAGGAGGAAAAACTATATATTTATTATGTTAAGTTGGCCAAAGTCTCTTCAATACAGGAATTTTAAATAAAAAGGTCATTAGAAGTCTTCCTTAAACTTAATCAATGTGTCAAGTTGAACTGATGTCATTGAACAGTAAGTCAGTTGGGAGCTGAAAACCATCATTTTTACTTCGAGATGGCCATGACTGTGCTTGTATTGGAACTCCAAGGTGGAAAGAAAATAAGAATGTCCCTATTTTCATCTTTAATAAGTGTGCAAAATTTAACTGAGGTCAGCTGAACAATACAATAGCTGGAGATTAAAAACTCCATCATTTCACTGCAAGGTGGCCATAACTTCATTCATATTGCGACTTTAAGGTGACCATAAAATAAGAATGTCCCTTTTGTCATCCTTTATCAGTGCATAAAGTTTAGCTCAGGTCAGTTGAACAATAAGATAGCTAGAGGCTGAAAACTTCCTTTTTTCACTGTAAGGTGACCATAATTTAATTCATATTGTGACTTTAAGGTGACCATAAACTGAGAATGTCCCTTCAATATCAATATACGTTAGATATGGAAAAAGAAAGGGGCCATACGGCTTTATTCCAATCTTATGACTTTAGGAGGGGGCCATAGCTCCAATTATATTAACAGTTTAAGGTCACCATAAAGTCAGGATAATCCTTTGGTAAATCTTAATATATATGCCAAGTTTGGTTGAAAAAAGTCAAAAACTAAGTGAACTGGAGGGCTAAAACTCCCTTTTTGATATTAAGGTGACCTTAAGAATGCAGATACAGGGTTAAAACTTCGCCATGTGAAAGATTATCAAAAAGGAGCTGAATAACTTGTCCAACAAAACACCAAAATCCTGACCATTTTTGAGATACAGATCAAGTACCCATTTCAAAAAAATTTACGAAAATAAAAAGCCTCCCATTCAGGCATCGATGGTCCGATTGATCGGAAAATCCTTTCCGAACTGCGGATTTAGGTCTAGAATGTACCTGATAAATTTTATAGCACTGGTGTGTGGTTTTTTTCAGAACGCGATGACGGGGTGTTTTTGCAAACTGCTTAAGGTTACCTTAAGTAAAGCTTAAGGTCTCCGCAAAGTATCCCCATATTTTTTCCCGCCCCTATATTTTTGAAGAAAGATAAGAAGGAAAGAAAATTTGAAAGCCCAAGAAGTTATTGAAGGGAGACCACACTCTGGCGGCGGCGGCGGTGCTGATCAGTCGAACTTATGTGAAAAAAAGATAAGCGCCCCTGACGGGCCGCTTAATTATGTGACACTCACAATGTACATGATAGGATATTTACTTGAGCATCAGATTTAACTGAGCCTTTAACTGCTCTTACTTCTCTATTTTTGGGCTTTAAGCAAAAAACAACATTTAACTAAGTTAACTCTATAATATACACAATATGCATGTAAGATATTTTTTTTACAAAGGCATAAAGGAGTACATATAATGCATTTACATGACACTGCATACATATAATGTGAATATCAAAACCACATATTAAAAACATCATTCTAGCATAAATACAAATTAAACTAGACCTATGCAAATTTGTATCCACCGAAAACACAACTCACCAAAGCCAGTGAACCATCATTTGACCTTGAAGGAGCAGCCAAAGGTCAAACCTGACCACACCAGAAGATTCCCAGCCTATGATTTCCTATAGGTTGGTTTACCATCCCAAACCTCTAGGACCAATAATAAGCGAGTTATAAGCACTTTTAAGTTTGGCTATCCTCGTGTGACCCTGAAGGAGGGGCCCAAGGTCAAACCTGACCACATCAGAAGATTCCCAGCCCATGACTTCCTATAGGTTGGTTTACCATCCCAAACCTTAATGACCAATAATAAGTGAGTTATAAGCACTTTTATGTTTGGTTATCCTTGTTTGACCTTGAAGGAGGGGTTCAAGGTCAAACCTGACCACACCAAAAGATTCCAAACCCATGATTTCCTATAAGTTGGTTTATCATCCTTAACCTGTACGACAAATAATAAGCGAGTTATAAGCACTTTTAAGTTTGGCTATCCAGGTGTGACCCTGAAGGAGGGGTCCAAGGTCAAACCTGACTATATCAGAAGATTCCCAGCCCATGATTTCCTATAAGTTGGTTTATCATCCCAAACCTGTACGACCAATAATAAGCGAGTTATAAGCACTTTTAAGTTTGGCTATCCTTGTTTGAAGGGGGAGGTCCAAACCTCTAGGACCAATAATAAAGGAGATATAAGCACTTTTCATGACTGACAAAGAAACGCCTGTGGAGGCCATCTTGTTTTTCAAAATGAGGCCAAAAATATTGCCAGTCAAGATTTTGTAAAGAGGAACATATCCTGCGAATTATAGATCTCTACCAATAATACCCTTCGCTCTAGAGGGCCAACAAAAGTCCTTGCTGAAAGTCGAAAAAACACCCGTGGCGGCCATCTTGTTTTCAAAATGAGACCAAAAATATTCCTAGGCAAGATTTTATGATTATGAATATATCCTGCAAATTTGTGAAAGCTAGCTAAAAAATTTTTTGTTAGAGTAGTAACGGTGAAAATCTCTCTAAACATTGTGGTGTCGTTGTCATCGGCGTCACAAAGCGAAATCCATAGCATCCACCGGATGCTATCCAGTGGATGCAATAAAATATGTTGAAAATATATCATTTATATACAAAACACCATGTTCATCAAAACTATAAGCTGAAGCATAGCCTTCCCCAGAAAAAAAGATTAATACAATTCTAATAAAAAAGGCTATCAGGGAATAGATTAAAATAACACAAAAAGGTTAACATAAAGCTTAAGGTTGCCCGAACCATTTTTATGTAATATTAATTACTATTCAAAAAGTAAATTTAATATTACCAACAAAAACACCTTTAAACCAGATACACATGGTACAGTAGAAGCACAATGAAGAATTCATGAAACTGATGAAAGCGCATCATATATACCTTGAAAGTAATCCAAATAAAAATATAAAATATTGATTCCTGCAACAGTGAATTCATTGATTGAGAAGCTCAGACACTAGATGTATGGGCTATTGTGATGAAATAATTAATAAACTGTGTGTAATACTATTTGTAAGGTTGTTAAGAAGTAGTTGACATGAATCAAGTAAAGGCAAATTTTAAAGTTCATTATTTCACTGCAGAATGTTTTAATATATTTCCAGGGTTAAATGTTATAACCCAGTTACATTATCTTCAATGTTCAAGTTGTACAGTTAAACCAATTCTGTATTAAACTAGATCCAATTTTATGAAAACAAGTCAGGTCCAAACCAGACAAGTGCCCTGTTTATGGAACTTAGTAAAGTTATTCTTTTCTTATTGATGTGGTGGCAAATTGTTTAAATACCACTTTCTACTTTGGTGATCTGTGCACACAACTACAAACACTGAAACATGGATTCTGGTGTTGGGAATTACCCCCCATTTTCCAAATTGATTAATTCTTTTGAACAAATGAATTTCCACAGAATCAATAAACTATCTTATTTTAAATTACTTGTTTGTTGTATTAAGGTAAAATACATTTTTCTTGTAGAGTATTTGTCATGTGATATCTTCTGAAAATATCCATATCCTATACACGTGGAAGAAAGCATAAACAAAATTACAATTAAATGGATTGAAATATGATTGAAAACAACTGGACATGTTATTATTTAAATAAAAGAAATTTTGCTGTAAAATAACATATTGATTGTCTTTTTTAAAAGTGTTACTGGCAGCTTGGAACATTGAACGGTCAAAGACGAGTAATTGAGTGCATATCGAATTATTTCACCACTTAAGTATTCGTATATGATCTTGTGTCCTGCATTTTTATGACAAATGTAAAATACATTTATGCTGCTACAAGTAGAGCTCTGGTACTTTGAATACCTTTTCCATTTTAAGTAAAAGTATATAGTTGGTCCCTGTATTAGCCTTTTGGTTGTAAATTTATCCAACCAGAGGAATGCTTTTGCTAACAAAAGCGAAGCGTCCCTTAAAGTTTAAAATGCTTTGTGGTTTTAATAAGCATGCTGTAAAGCTAAGAATGCACAAAGCTGCACCGTATGCTTTCCCAATACCTCTTAATACATTCTGAAGCTATAAAAGCAACAATAACGGAGATATAAGGCAAAAACTCAAAATCAGCTATTTTATGACCCCAGTTTGACCCATAAGGGAGGGTCGGGGGTAAAACTGACCGGCTATTTAGACTCTCCACATATGCTTTCCCAATACCTCTTAATACATTCTGAAGGTCTAAAAGCAACAATAAAGGAGATATAAGGCAAAACTCCAAAGCAACTATTTTATGACCCCAGTTTGACCCATAAAGGGGGGTCGGGGGATAAAACTGACCGGCTATTTAGATTCTCCACATATGCTTTCCCAATACCTCTTAATACATTCTGAAGCTATAAAAGCAACGATAAGGAAGATATAAGGCAAAAACTCCAAAGCAACTATTTATGACCCCAGTTTGGCCCATAAAGGGGGGGTCGGGGGTAAAACTGACCGGTTATTTAGACTCTCCACATATGCTTTCCCAATACCTCTTTATACATTCTGAAGCTATAAAAGCAACAATAAAGGAGATATAAGGCAAAAACTCCAAAGCAGCTATTTATGACCCCAGTTTGGCCCATAAGGGGGGGTCGGGGGGTAAAACTGACCGGCTATTTAGACTCTCCACATACACTTTCCCAATACCTCTTAATAATACATTCTGAAGCTATAAAAGCAACAATAAAGGAGATATAAGGGAAAAACTCAAAATCAGCTATTTTATGACCCCAGTTTGACCCATAAGGAGGGGCAGGGGGTAAAACTGACCGGTTATTTAGACTCTCCACATATGCTTTCCCAATACCTCTTTATACATTCTGAAGCTATAAAAGCAACAATAAAGGAGATATAAGGCAAAAACTCCAAAGCAGCTATTTATGACCCCAGTTTGGCCCATAAGGGGGGGTCGGGGGGTAAAACTGACCGGCTATTTAGACTCTCCACATACACTTTCCCAATACCTCTTAATAATACATTCTGAAGCTATAAAAGCAACAATAAAGGAGATATAAGGGAAAAACTCAAAATCAGCTATTTTATGACCCCAGTTTGACCCATAAGGAGGGGCAGGGGGTAAAACTGACCGGCTATTTAGACTCTCCATATATGCTTTCCCAATACCTCTTAATACATTCTGAAGCTATAAAAGCAACAATAAAGGAGATATAAGGCAAAAACTAAAAATCAGCTATTTTATGACCCCAGTTTGACCCATAAGGGGGGGCCGTGGGGTAAAACTGACCGGCTATTTAGACTCTCCACATATGGTTTCCTATTACCTCCCAGTACATTTTATAGCTCCAAATGCAATACTTAAGAAGATAATAGGGGGGTTGACCTAAATTTAAGGCTTTCAGATTGGAAGGTGTCAGAAAATCACTCATAAATGAGACATTTTTCAAGGGATTGCTCCCAAAATCTAATCAGCTCGCGTTTTCGATAGTATGAACAGGTGTGTCAAATTATAAGGCTCTGTAGCAAGTAGTTTTTCCTGAACTGTGATGATGGGGGGGGGGGGGGGGGGGGGGGTGTACTTCAAAAAATAGTTTTTGATCATATTACTTTCATAAAGGTCAAAGGTCAAAGTTAAGCATGCAGAAAAATTTTCCCACGCCTAAGGTATATAACTACCAAATATGGTTTGAAACCTTCTAACAATAAAGGAGATATTCAAGGGAGACCATAATGCGGCGGCGAGGAAACTGAGATGAAAACAAATAAGCGCCCTTTCAGGGACGCTTAATTATGTGCACAAACTCCTCGTTAATGAGAAATATTTTGGTAGTCTGCCGATATTCAGTCTAACAGGGTTCAACTTTTAACCTTTTATATAACACCTTAGTTACCTCTTTCATATTTGAAGATTGGATTTGAAGTGAAAAGATATGCATATACTCTGACTTTACAGTTAAAAAAATAATTAAATGAGTTCTCTTGAAACAGTAAGGCAGAAAGTTGTCTGGTTATGCTTCATATAAAGACATTCCAATATTCTGAACTCTTACCACAAAAAAAAAACCCTGTTGGAATGCAAGCAGAAACTAAAATCTGTATAAGAAATTAGAGAATTACATCCAAAAAGACACCCTACAAAAAAGAAACTGTTTTACTTTACATGCTACTTTAGGGAATTTAAATATACAAAATGAAACTATTTCCAGATAACACACCATTCCGGTGTAAACAAAATATAAAATATAGTCAAACTTAAAGATTCATACCAGGTGTAAAAAGTTAAAGGTACACAAAGTTGATTCCTCAGAGACAATACACCAATGGTCAACAATATTTACATGTTGCACAAAGTATTATGCATAGTATCCATGCCAAATGAACTCTTTCGTAACACCATGCATAACTGTGACCACAGAATCCAAGCAAAGATAAAATAAAGGAATAATATATTACGAGTTACATATTCCTCAGTAATTTACCAAAAATCACACTTTGTCATAAAGACAGCATAAGAATAAAATAAATAAAAAAAACATGATTGGAGTTAGACCTGAAACACACCCACCTGTTATTCTGATCGCTTTACTATATCAAAGCAAGTTACTTTCTCTGTCCATTTATGCAACATTCCTTCTCAATTAAGAAATTCAAAGTAATATAATCTGATAATGACACTTTTCCAATTTTCATGTGGGAAATATATGTTCTTAGGTTTGTATTATCCAAAGTAGCCTGAGTATATCTGCAAAGTACTTAAATTTAATGCTATGTAGTTTCACAAGCGGACTTAATATCTACATTTTAAGAGCACAAAAAAGGGAGGAAAAGCTCTCCAGTTTTGTTAAATGTAACATAAATAACTTTGTTTCATATCAACACAAAGCAGAGCTTACTATAGCATCATGTGACAGGCAGGTGTGTTCATGTATATCTTCAGTAGGGCTAGAAGAAGAAGTGAGTTTTGTACTTGAGTACTTTTTCATTAATTCTATAGCATTCAACATGAGCTCTTTATTAGCTTAAATAGTTGCAATTTGCATGCTTTGGTTTCTTTGAAAACTTATTAGAAAATATGATGCATTTTAAAGTCAAATATGGGAGAATATTGATAAAACTGCTGAAACTGAAAGCAAGACTACTCCAGCCATGTGTTCTCGATACTATTCAGCAATCTATATATCTAAAAAGTTATAAACATCCAAACTTTGACCTTTAGTTTTTAATTCTCAGTACTCAAATACTCCTCACAGCCCTGATTTTGAGAGCAGCTGAAGTCAGTGTTTTTATCCCTCAACCATGCAGCAGACTAGCAGGCTGACTTACGAGACTCCATGTTTGTGGGTGTGGAGTAAATCCTTCGCGTGCGCACAGCAGCCGAAGTGGTAGTGACACTGCGTCTGAGAATGCTGAGGTTGTAATCTGAACCCACATGCACAAGTTATTAGGATTAACAATACCAGACTTATCAACTGAACTGCTCAGTTTTCCTACCTAATGGGAACTTTTGCTATTAGGCGTTTAAATGATGCATTAGGATTAATGACACTAACTCCCTTGGACATCACCTAATAATAAGGTATCAACTTTCAGAAAATACAATGCATCAACTTGGCAATCTGTCTCAGACAAGTTGGGAGTTAGATTTAATAGGATTATGCTATGACAGGTTACGAGGAATATATTTTTAAATAAGTATTTAATGCTGCATCAAAGTTGACAGAAGTTAAAGATAGACAGTGTTTTGTCAAAGAAGTTTCCTTGCAAAAATAATTACAAATGTTGCCTATTAGTTATGCTGAGATCAGAGAGAAGGGAAATATTTTTTTTTTTTGCAGTTTTAAAAGTGGGTTTCTTTGTGAAAATTACAAGCTCTCCCCCGTATCAGCACTGCATGCCCCTATTTCCCATATTGTTTCCGCTATCTCCGCAGGTAGTATATTCGAGTATGTTCTTGTATGTTATTTCCACTACATAGTATTACTTAAATCATGAATATTCATACGGTACGCCCAGATTTCAGAAAATCCAAGAATCTGCTGTGATTCACATGCAAAAGTAGTAAAATTAATAGCATTAGATGGTCTCACTAGAATGAATTATATTATGATACTAACTATGAACTGATCCATATTCTGTAAGGATTCGTCCCATGCACAGTCAATTGCTAAATTAGTAATAATTACAGTAGAAACCAGTTCTATCATGTCATACAACAAATCTAACAATTTTGATCAGTAGACACATTACATGTGCAGTGACATGATACCCTCTTACACAAAAATACTTTCAAAAATATTCATATTATTCAATCAAGATTAATTTTCACTGAATGAGAAAAAATGCTTGTGAGGGGACTGACTGTAAGCCTATCTGACTAAGCATTGTTTCCATTATCTCATCAGGTGGTATTTCAACTATATTCTTGTATACTATTCTATTTCACAGTATTACAGTTAACTTAAATCGTCAATATTCATGCATTGAAAAGTTAACCTCAAATATAACTTAAATAAAGGTTTTGTGGTAATTCTTTTAAATTTATGATAATGTTAAATACTTTACATGTACATGTAATTACATACATTCAGTGGAAAATGAGGCATCCCAAGTTAATGGTGAGGAACATTATTTCAAACATTAATCAATATGTAAAGTAAAATTAAATTTTGATATGGACAAAGAGATTATATTTTAATCCATATACTACCAAAGACTGTTAAATTCATTTCAAAGTCAGACTATGAGAGACTATACAGAGGGCTATTGGCTAAAGTAACTATGATAGAAATACACTCAATGTGTAGCAAACTTAAATAGACAGCATTATGTCACGAAACTGATCAACAGTAATACAAAATTTGGCACATAAGCTTCTAATTTGTACCCACATAGAAAAAATGTGATTTGCAAAATATGCTAGCCTACCTGGTCTATCATGTTAAAAAATTAACAAATTTAGCTTAAATATACGTAATAACAGATAGAGATTAGAAGAACAGTCTATCTATACACCAATGCAGTAAGTTACTATATTTGTCTTTGGACCAATTTATGACTGCACAAATTGATTTAATCTGAATATCCATCAACACTAGCCAGTTGCAAAGTGAAAACTCTGACCCATATTACATTCTGATTTTTTTTTCAGTATATCAATTCATAATTTGCACATGAAATCGTTGCCTAAAACTACATGGGACAATTAAAACATGAAAGACTTGACCAATAGTATGTACTGTAACAATGAACAACATCTTGCATGATATGCCTCACACAGTAAAGAGGTGTTCATATTACTTTAAGCAGTAGCTGTGGTCACTAATATGTGTGTTAGAATAGAAGTGGGACACTTGCCAAAGCATTTGAAAATAAATATACAAGATCTGTGCAACGAGTTTGCTTATAAGTCTTTATTAAAAACAAGTATGGCAGGAATTGTTGATGATGTTACCATTATGCACCATAATTCTCAGAGATGAAACATAAAATATATGATTATAAAGCAAGCAGACAGATGAGAAAAATAACGCTCTACCTCAAAAAATTGAATTCAATTCAAGATAAAGTGGAATATCTTTAAATATGTTTCTTATTATTTGACTGCCTTTAAAAAGGTAACAAACAACAACAACAAAACCTCTCTCTTTTCACCCAATTCATGACATGTAAAAATAACAAGCGCATTTAAAAATAGCTAATATCATGTCACTCTACCTCTACAATACAATATGCATTGCAAATGATAAAATGAATTACTTAACCCATATTCCAGATAACAATAACGACACAAAGCTGAAGAAATACAAAAATTATATAAGGAAACACTTTTACAAGCTACAACACTGTCACTGAGATTTGCAATAGAAAATAAGTAATGGCCTTAACATATCTTGAATAGAGTCACTTACTTTTGGAATCAAACACAGGGGGAGAGGAAGTTATGGCTCTGCGGGTGAAGTTTGCAGGGTTACAACTTGTCGACCTCATATGCTGTGGCCCCGGCTGAATTTGCCTCATAGGTGTCGCTGTGGCACTCTTTCGGATGGAAATTGTAGCATCGTTATTAAGGTTGGGAGTTGACATGAATATTTCCTTCACCACTGGGCGGATATCTACATCAAGATTGTCCACAGCACTTTCCAGTGTGAGAATCATCTCAGTCACATAACCCTGAGGATTAGCAGTTTAAAGTGAACCAGTGTCTCAACATATCTATAATACTGTGCCTTAAGTTTTGATTTGGTTTAAATTATAGTGGTCAGACCGGTTCTGAAAATAAAAACTGGTTTTTCAGGGCTTTGAAACCAAACGAAATCCGGGATTTCGAAAGTTTACAGAGATTTGATGAAAAATTTTACGCAAGCTTACATGAGCTACATTCTCAATAGGAAATATGAATTCGCGAGATATTTTGAAGTTTGTAAACTTCATTTACCATGAATATAAAGCGAAAGTGCAAGTTACTTCCTCAAATATATATGTTCTTTATTGTTTTGACGAAATATTAACCAGTAGAAAGCCTAATATTGTGATGTTTTCAATAACCGGTACTTGAATATTCTTTGCGGATTTCGTCATTTCTACCTAAACAAAACAAAATGCGGTATACCGGTTTACCATTCACACCACTATTAAATTAGTTTAGTGTTTTATGTCTAGTACTTTTGTATTGGCAATATGGTAATGGGTAGTTAGGAGGGCAAAGGAAAGCAGTACCCACAGTTAGTCAAGATTCTGTACTGTACACTGCTGAATAAGGGTACCAGCTTTCCCTCTTGAGGCCGGGTCAGGATTTGAACCACGATCTCAGAGGTAGGAGACGAGTGTGTTTCCACTTCACTTCTGTGACCCCTAACTTTAGACTGTAGAAATGTATGAGAATTTCAGCTGCATGATGATTTCACTAATTTTTTTTAAAATTTAAAATATAAGAATATCAGATAGCAAAAACTAGACCCAAATACTGTGAATATTGGAGGTTCTACTCATTCATAGTTTATATAAATTGTAAACATACGCTATCTTAATCTTAGCTCAGGCTATATCATATATTCTTTATGTAATAAGGTACATTCTTAATTGAAGATCTTAACCTGTGATAAAATCATATCAGTTCCTCACCTGCATGTTTTCATCGTTTTCTGCTGCAGTCTGTTCCAGTCTAGCCAGAATCTCCGACAAGTCACGCGATGTCAATGGCACATGCAGGGCACGGAAGACCTATATAGAGTAATGTATTATTTGAATTTATAGTAAAACTTCGATTTTTTAATCTATTATCTGGATGGCTTAGTTAAGTAGTACTGTTTATGCCTTGCTCTTCAATTTAAAGGTAAAACAGTATCCACTACAACAATATGGAAGTGTGCTTATGGGGTTGCGGGTATTAAAAGTCAACATACTGCATATCAATTTGAATGCTTTTGAGCTTAAACTAGTTTTATTGAAACTTAATTCGGAGATTTAGGTTCAACTTGTACTTTGGACGATAATCACCATTTTTATTCACAGCCACAGCTCAGCTTATGATACATAAACCAGCACACTGTATAATTCTAAAATACTTCCAGTACTTTTTTCCACCATAAACTTATGTAACATAGTACTGTATGACCCATTTCCCTCTTGGCTACCAGACAATTCACTGTATTTCTATTCCAATTTATTGCTTATTTTTGTGGAAATAATTTGCACGAAAGCAGTCATTTTTAAGAATGCACAAATAACCCGCATTTATGTCATCAAATGATGTCTGCTTGAGATGTAAGAAAGACCTCATACTCCTTCAGCTGGGAAACAGCTGGTATTGTATGTAAACACAAGATTGACATTGTCTACTGATGGACTATATATCACTGACTATTCTACATAGTTTATAAATCAGTTTATTTGAGTGGTTAAATCTGATGATATTGTATTTCATAAATAGCAAAAGATATATAGTGGAACCAAAAATCTTGATAAGGCCTATCAAATAACTTATATTTTGGTAAATAGCAATTTCATATTAGACAAAACTTTTACCTGGAATGAGCGCCCTGCATAATGTCTGGATGAACAGTTGAGTGCCAGGTGGAGAGCCTCCTGCCCCCACCTCTGTTCTATGTGAGCTGAAGGCATGGACTCCTTGAAGATCCTCAACACATACTTGAGGAAGTGCTCCAACTGCTCAGCACTGCGGATACTGTGGATGTGGGAAGTGATCTCCTCCAGACTCCACAGAGGTTGTTGTGCTCTGAAAAATGATTGAAACAGTCCAGGAATCATCCATGCTCTGAAATATTTTGTGTAAAACTTATGGAACTATCATGGTTATTATTGAAAATACAGAGTTTAGTAATGATAGATTATCTTCACTGTTAACTGTACATTTAGTTGTTCATCATAGTTTTCCATGGATCAAGGTGTCATCAACATGCACACCAATTATAAGTTTCAACCTGGGCACAGAGGTTGTTGTACTCTCACCTGTAAACCAAGGGTTTGTGCTTTCTTAATATGTTGTCAATATATTTTATCTCACCTGGTAACCAGGAACTCTATCAGTGCTTTTGCCACCTGTTCTGTACTTTCATAGTTGTCCACATCTGCCAAGTTCTCCAGGTTTTCAGGGGAACAGCTTCCTTCAGTACTGGGTGAACTGAGGCCTGCACCAGAGCCACTACTGTCATAACTGGTTTCTGTGTGGGCAAAGAAACACAAACCAAATATTTACACACGGTCTTTCACTTGTGATAAATCTATTACTATGTGAATGACAAATAAACTCTGAGAGGAGATATTGTGTTGGTAGTGAAACAATGGTAATGCCTATTAGTCATTGTCATTTATGTGGCTGGATATCTATAAAGAGCTAAACAAACTATAAATGACATGATTTTTCTTTCAAGAGATTTACTCATGTGATTTTGCCCTTATTCATGTTGTTTGGTTGATATAATCTTTTTATCTTTAACATATATATGTAAGAAATTAAAAAATCTGTCATCTTCTATTATTTCTCTTAGTAAACTTCACAGCAATATTGAATGTCTCCTGAGAAAGCAATACAGATATGTCAATACTTCTTACCCATGAACATGGAATCCTTGGTTTGTAAAGTAACTGGCAAGGTCAAGGCTGTTTCTTTGTTGATGTTTTTGTTAGTAAGGATCACCTTGGCAACAGAGAAGTGGTCATTATGACCAGACATCACAAGTAACAAGTTTAACAGTAGTTTCTTACAATGTTCATGTATAAGCAGTCTGGTGTTATCCATGCCTGAAAATACAGAGAGAAATCTTACAGCCTGGTGTTACCCATGCCTAAACTAAACAGTAAAATTTTACAGCATAGTGGTATCCTGCCTTCCTGCCTTAACTGAGAAATCTTACAATCTAGTGTAATCCATTCCTGAAATAAACGGACAAATTTTACAGCATAGTGTTATCCATCTATTAAAATAAACAGAGAAATCTTTGTCTGGTATAATCTCTGCTTAAAAGAAACAGAGGAATTTTATAGTCTGGTGTTAAGTATGCCTGAAATAAATAGAGCAATCTCACAGCCTGGTGTTATCTATGTGTGAAATAAACAAGATAAATCTTACAGCATGAAATGAACAGAGAAATTTTGCAGTATAGTGTTATCCATTCCTTAAAATAAACAGAGAAATCTTAGTTTGTTGTTATCTATACCTGAAATAAACAGAACAATCTTACAGTCTGGAGTTATTTATGTCTTCAATAATTATAGAAATCTTGCAATCTGGTGTTATCCATGTCTGAAAATCATTTACATTTAAACTATTATGGAATTGGAAAATTGGCATTTTTCACCCAAAGCAGTTATACATGATGTGGTGAACTGATTTTTCTCTGATAATCAATTGACACATGTCAGTATTCATGGAACACAGTGAGTAACAGGTGCAGACTCCAGTCTCCACACAGTTCTATGAACAAACAATTTAACAAACTCTAGCAGAAGCACAAAATATTCCAAATCTCAGTTACCCAACTACATGTATACCATAATCCTGTAAAATTAGTGGAAGATGTACTCCATCACCAAACAATCCAACGCTGAGATGTAGAATGACAATCTAAATCAAAAACAGTTTTTTTTCATGTCAAATGACATGCTTAGTGACAAATGATCAAAAAAATGCAAATGACCATTAGTTACCACCTCCACTGTCATGGGTCTAGATCCAGCTCATAAATGGTCTTATAAATGTGCCTTATAATGGATGGTCTGTTCCAATATGACTCTAGCCCAAACACTGACTCTTTCATACTGAACGCCACATTCAGTATGGGTTGCAGTTGTTCAGTCAGAGTCCAGTCAATCCCTATAAAATCCACCACAAGCCTGCTTTTGTACAAGCTGGAAAACTAAAGTAAAACATAATAATAAATAATGTTCCAAAGTCTTCTTACCTAAGAATACCACATGCAGAATGAGTGGTAGATGTACAGTCCAGTCTATTTCTACACAATCCACCACAAGGTCAGTAATAAGCATCACACCCAGGTTACACCTCTGGTAGGGAGGGTTTGGCAGACTGCCGGTATCATTGGGTAAGAGCTCAGACATGGGTGCAAAGAACCCTCCGTATGGCGGCATAGGAAGTGGGAAGGGGTAAGGCACTTCCTGTTTCCTCTGCTCACCAGTGCCAGTGTCTGGATCAAGATGACTCATGGAAGCAACAGGGTTTGGTCCTTCTTCCAGGGTGGAGTGTGCCCCAGCAGTCAGATTGCTGCCTGTGCTGGTCTCACTACGTACTGACAGGGCAGAACCTGTCTTAGAAGTGCTGGAAGGAAGAAAGACAAATGTTGTTGTAAAAATACATAAGAATTGCCT
This sequence comes from Sabellastarte sp. h YS-2021, assembly GCA_964017235.1. Lineage (NCBI taxonomy): Eukaryota > Metazoa > Annelida > Polychaeta > Sabellida > Sabellidae > Sabellastarte > Sabellastarte sp. h YS-2021. The sequence continues at coordinate 60,480,456 of OZ024927.1, forward strand.
TTTATGAAAATATTGCTTACAAAGGCTGAATGAAAAATGCGCAAGTTATATTAAGGTTTTAAGTTATCACAAAGTTTTTGATAAATTTATCCAAATGATACAATTTATAATACTAGAAAATTTGGGCTCAAAATCCTGTAATATAAGTTTTTAAGTGGCATTATTTCAATGCTTCATTTATGCACTCATCAGAAACACCTTTTGTTGAAGAAGGACAAACAATTAAGTACATTAAATGCAGCAGGACAGTCCTGGTTTACTGGTATAGTGTACATTACAGTTTACACCCATTACTCCACCAGCAGTGGTATCACTAAAATGCCAATAAAGCATTGCTGAACTTTAGATCTAAATTAAACTCACCTGTCATTGATGAAGGAGGCAGTGAGCAGTTTAGCAGGGTCCTCATTACTCAGTCTGAGGCGGTGACCTGAGGTGATGGAGCCAGCTGCAGAGCCAGGGGTAGAGTTTGGGACAGAGACAGTGTGAAGAGAACTGGTGTCTGTGTCTCCTGTAAAATACACATCTGTGACCTTCACTGTATAAAACAGTACGGGCGCAGCGGTACTGGGGTGTGACGGTACTAGATTTTCTAGTTCGGGATCCCACCGATGCAAAACCGTCCCAATTCTGGGATACTGAAAGAGTTTGAGTTTCAGCATTTCCCCAATCAAATAGACCTACAAACAGGAAGTGATTTACCGTAATCCAAAACATGGCAGTTTTTCCCCAAAAAATCGTAATAAATACATTTAAATGTAGTGAAAGATTAGGTAATAGTTGATAATTTCTTCGGATTCAGGTTTGGTACTTAATATTTAGTGTTTCAAAGTAAGTATATAAGCTGACATTCGAGATTCCGGTGGTAAAAGTGGTTGTGGTATTCAGCATAATTGTCTCGATTCCGGTATACCGCCACTACCGACTAACTACTATAAAACAGTCACTTCTCCTGTCTTACACAACAAACAGTAAAAGGTCAAAGGTTGGGTTTTACATCCTATTCAACTGTCAGGGTGTTATTGGGACAGATCTGCAGCATTTGCCATTTATGGGAGCCAATCCCACACAATGGTGACAGCCTGTGATTAGATGCCAAACTTGCTGACCACTATGCCACTGAGAACCTCAACAAACAGTAAATATTCTACTATGTTGAGCTTGTGTATATCTGTAAGAAGCTCGTTGCTCCTGCAAGAGGACGCCACACCCTATGTTGCCTAATTACAGCAAATTTACCACTGTTATCTTGACTTGTGTTTATGTCTGATAAAGAGCATTTGCACCTTACCATCACAGTATACTATGAAGACTAATTCTTTCTTGTGACAATAATGCTGCCGAGAGTTGTAATTTCCATACTTAATTAGTCTGAACATAACTATACTTTTCAATGATTTCTTAAACAATGTTAGAAAATATGGCATTTATTCCTTAAAAGATTGCCGTTCATACTCAATTTTATATCAATTTTTGAACAAATATAGGAAATGGCCAATGTCACAATGGAAGAGAATGCTCTTTTGCTTGACCTTGTACTCTAAATAATCTATTTTTGTACACTTTCAATAAGTATTCTTACAGATGTGTAGCATGTAACAATCTCTCCCACCTAAACCCAGTTAATATTCATATCAGTGTTTGCTGGAGTAGTATTCCTAAAGGGAGTTAGTGAAAATGGGCAAAAAACTAAAACAAAAACATATTAAGTGAAATTTACATTTATAGTTTTCATTCTATTATATAGAAATTATAGAATTATAATACATTAGCTTCTCACCATCAGCCCCTGCAGTTATTCCAGACTCCCCGTCTTCACTGGACAAGCCCTCGTCATCTGATGAGCTGTTCTGGTGCTTTTTCACACTCAGTCTAAAGAAAGGCGGGGTCTGTGTCCTCTCCACTGTGAACGTTAGTGGCTCAATGGTACGCAGTTCATTCATCATCTCATCTACAAGCCGGTCAGGCTTAGCACGACCCAGGTACACAATCACGCGCCGAGCCTTGGAAAAAAATACATTTTTTTGTATGATTAGCTTCAGCAACATATATGTTCAGGTACATCTGAAGCATTTTAAAGAATAAATTTTGCCTGGTGGCACAATATATTTATAACTATTTTAAACACTATTTTGCATGACCAATCCCTTCCTAAATGAAATCAATATTTCTGTTCTTGAGCTACAAAAATATAAGTATATGCAATAGCATAAGGCCTTACATGAGGAAGGGCAGCTCGTGGGTTCTATTTATTCAATATTTTGTGACTTACATGCGGGGGCAGCCCCCGGGTTCTATTTAATATATTTAATATTTTGTGGCCTTACATGAGGAAGGGCAGCCCCCGGGTTCTATTTATTCAATATTTTGTGGCTTTACATGTGGAAGGGCAGCCGCTGGGTTCTAGTGTTAAGTACTTTGTGGCCTTACATGTGGAAGGGCAGCCCCTGGGTTCTAGTGTTCAGTACTTTGTGGCCTTACATGTGGAAGGGCAGCCCCCGGGTTCTATTTATTCAGTACTTTGTGGCCTTACATGTGGAAGGGCAGCCCCCGGGTTCTATTTATTCAGTACTTTGTGGCCTTATATGTGGAAGGGCAGCCCCCGGGTTCTATTTATTCAGTACTTTGTGGCCTTACATGTGGAAGGGCAGCCCCCGGGTTCTATTTATTCAGTACTTTGTGGCCTTACATGTGGAAGGGCAGCCCCTGGGTTCTATTTATTCAATACTTTGTGGCCTTACATGTGGAAGGGCAGCCCCCGGGTTCTATTTATTCAGTACTTTGTGGCTTTACATGAGGAAGGGCAGCCCCCGGGTTCTATTTATTCAGTACTTTGTGGCTTTACATGAGGAAGGGCAGCCCCCGGGTTCTATTTATTCAGTACTTTGTAGCCTTACATGTGGAAGGGCAGCCCCCGGGTTCTATTTATTCAGTACTTTGTGGCTTTACATGAGGAAGGGCAGCCCCCGGGTTCTATTTATTCAGTACTTTGTGGCTTTACATGTGGAAGGGCAGCCCCCGGGTTCTATTTATTCAGTACTTTGTGGCCTTACATGTGGAAGGGCAGCCCCCGGGTTCTATTTATTCAGTACTTTGTGGCTTTACATGAGGAAGGGCAGCCCCCGGGTTCTATTTATTCAGTACTTTGTGGCTTTACATGAGGAAGGGCAGCCCCCGGGTTCTATTTATTCAGTACTTTGTGGCCTTACATGTGGAAGGGCAGCCCCCGGGTTCTATTTATTCAGTACTTTGTGGCCTTACATGTGGAAGGGCAGCCCCTGGGTTCTATTTATTCAGTACTTTGTGGCTTTACATGAGGAAGGGCAGCCCCGGGTTCTATTTATTCAGTACTTTGTGGCCTTACATGTGGAAGGGCAGCCCCCGGGTTCTATTTATTCAGTACTTTGTGGCTTTACATGAGGAAGGGCAGCCCCCGGGTTCTATTTATTCAGTACTTTGTGGCTTTACATGAGGAAGGGCAGCCCCCAGGTTCTATTTATTCAGTACTTTGTGGCCTTACATGTGGAAGGGCAGCCCCCGGGTCCTATTTATTCAGTACTTTGTGGCCTTACATGTGGAAGGGCAGCCCCCGGGTTCTATTTATTCAGTACTTTGTGGCTTTACATGAGGAAGGGCAGCCCCCGGGTTCTATTTATTCAGTACTTTGTGGCTTTACATGAGGAAGGGCAGCCCCCGGGTTCTATTTATTCAGTACTTTGTGGCCTTACATGTGGAAGGGCAGCCCCCGGGTTCTATTTATTCAGTACTTTGTGGCTTTACATGAGGAAGGGCAGCCCCCGGGTTCTATTTATTCAGTACTTTGTGGCCTTACATGTGGAAGGGCAGCCCCTGGGTTCTATTAATTCAATACTTTGTGGATTTATGTGTGGAAGTGCAACCCCCGGGTTTTATTAATTTAATAACGTTGAGACTTATATGAGACAACGCACTCTCTGGGTTTAGTTAATGCATTATTATATGGACTTACACAAGGCAACAAAGCTTCTGGGTTTTATGAATGTCATAATATGCTGGCTTATATAAGGCAGCACAGCCTCTTGATTCTGTGAAATTCAATTCTATGGACTTACATGAGGTAGTACTGCCTCTGGATTCATGCCTGTGACAATGACTATATATCTGATGATGCATTTGAGGTTTTCCTGCCAACAAGCCACCACTGCAGACCAGATATCCTCCAGTTCCTTGGGATGATCATCTCCACACTTGGCAGTTATGTAGAAGAGGTTATTCAGTACCATATGAGTGGCCTCTGGTGAACCCCATCCATCGCCTTTTAATGGAGGGTTTATGTATCCAGCCTGTAAGCCAGATTCTGGGGGATGAGTGCCTTGTCCAGTGTTCTGTAGGTTTGGGTCACAGAGCTCCATGTTGTGAAGCCAGGGAATGAGGTACTGGAGTAATGACTGGCGCACTGGATGGATAGCTGTTTGAATACGCTTGGTAATTTCTAGAAAGAAATAAGACTCAATCCTTAGATTTTTGGCATTACTCATATGTCAAATTACATAAATGTATTTTCCTATAAAATGGAATTTAATTGCTGTTTTTAACATATATCAGCTGATGACAGTACACAGTAGTGTTGTGACGATGTTTGTACAAGTTTGATAGTTCACTTGTTTACTACCCTGAAAACAATGTCAAATGTCTGAAATTTTAACTCTGCACAACTTTTAGAAATCACCATCACAAAGGATCCTTTTTTCGCCCATCTATAAAACTTGTCTTATTGAGAACATGGGAAAATTTACCCAAAGTATCTATGGATTTTATATTTTTACCATTATGATATTTTAACAAATTGACAAAATTTTATGTTAGATTTTTGCCTATTTGCTGGTTCTGAAAATATTTGTTCAATGATTGAACTAGATCGAAGTTTGCAAGCTTTTGGAGATATCAAGCACTGAACCTACAATAATTATTCTAAATGATTTCACAGCACTAGTACACAGCTATTGAAAGATAATGTATGTGTTTATCAGCAAAATGCCAAAATACATGGTTAATAATCATACAGAAAGTCACAGAATTTATACAACATTTTGGCCATTCAATTATGTCACATTTACAGTTACTGTGTCTACATTTGAAACACTTTCTTTGGTTCCTTATTAATAAAAATGAAAAAAAAAATCTGTTAAATAAATATGTCTCAAGCCTTTGTCTTTAAAAGGCGGCACTGCGAATAACAGAACGGCAAATAATTTCCAAGACTTTAGAGCAGTATAATTTTAGAAGATTTTGTACAATTTCAAAATCTCACCCGAGAACATGAGCATGGTCTCCTCTGGATGCAGTCTGGCGAGGGTTTCAGACAGACAGTACTGTGACCTGCTGTAAGGCCCTGATAACAGCATCTCCTGTAGCTGTTTCTTGTTGAGACCCTGGTTACTGTGCCACAACAGAGTCCCTTCCTGACTCTGAACATCTCCCTCTGCCAATCCACTTTCTTCAGTGTGAACTACATCGTCCAGGAAGAATCGCTTGTACAAAAGGTGGAGCAACTGGACAGCAGTCTCATGTATTTGAACTCGGGGACAGCCGGTATGGAGTAAAGTGAGATTTAACATGGCTTCATGTTCACAGGAATATTCTCTGGAAATTGTTAAAGTTTTATTTCAATTAACTTTTTATGAGTTAAATATATCTTATATTCTCTCAAATATATACATTTTTAACACTTTATTTTTTTTATACCAAAAACAATCATAAAGGTGTTTGTCATGATATGTTAAACCTAACAGTTCAATAAAAGTAGAATCATAACAAAAACAAGAAAGTCTGATGCAGCTGCTTTTAGACAGTGAGTAACAGAATAATTTGGAATTACTTCACCCTTGTAGAATAAAGGACAAAGCTGTATTGTATTTGTATGAATTTCAACCGCACAAAATCAGCAAGTTATACAGAGCCTATCTAAAGTGTTCTATGGCTGTACAGACTTTGCAATATCAGTAACTGACCTGTGACTGAAGACGGTAGCCAGTGCCATAAAGCATCCATCTGCCACCTCAGGTGAGGCAGTGTAACACCTGTCAATCACCCACTCTAGTAAAGTCTGTGTGTCCGGGTTGAACTCCAAAAGCCACACAATTGTCTCCTGGGCCAGCTTGTAAATCTGTAAACGACAGATAACTACAGTATATAAGTACAGTTTAATTTTATATCCCATTAGTATTTTCAGAAGCAGATAGCAGAAAAAATAAACTGACATCCATTTTTCTTAGGCAGTGTAGAACAACATATTGCCAACATAACCAAATGTATGAAAATATAAATCGAACAACATACAAAAAAATTGGAGCATATATTTCATTCTGAAATGTAGGCATAATTAATCTTAATAAATTTTAGGGCTATTTTCTTTGAAGATTAAATGTTAACAGAAATATAAAGTTTTGCAAGTCTGTTTACAGTGAAGATGTCTTCAAATTTACAATCAGGAAAGAGTTTTCACAGAGTCTCAGCTTTTATGCACAACATCTGTAAAAAATATTAAGTTGGAATCAGTTACTAACACTTTCAAGTTTCAACTCCGAATTTGACACTCACTCAAATTGTATCAATAAAATTTGCATAATATTTTGTTCACCATCTGAAACTGACTGTGCTTGAATAAATTAGTTGTCATGCTAAAGGTTAAAAACATATCAATAAATAGTTTACACAAAATGAATGTACATATGACAAGAAAATATCAATATGATATATTCTGAACGTTTGGTTTACTTGTATTCAACTCTCAAGGCACTATTTTGATGAACAGATGTTCTCCTGAGGAATATAGTACAGTAGAATAGAAAGCTGTCAGTCTGTCACAAGTACCTTATAAATTTTCTTACACAATATGAGCAGTGTGATTAGATCCTGCAACCAAATTTTGTTTTTTTTCTTCACATTACTTTCCTTTTTCCATAGATATTTGAAATTTTAAATAAATTTACGAGCCTACAGTGGGGTGAGATCGATAGCCTTGAGAAACACGTCCTTTAGGTGTGCGTGACCATGTTTGAATGACTTGAATTGGTCAGTTACTCGGGGTAACCAAGGTGATGAATTTCTATACCAATCCCATTGAGGTTTCTGGATAATGCACAAATCACCATGCCGATTTTGTGATGTCATATTGATGTCATACATGAGATCATTATGTTTGGTGATGTCACAAACATACTGCTGTCATACATGCGAGTTCACATGTATGATTAGGGATCTCTCACGTATTTGTCAGGGTGACTCAGCAGACGCATGGAAGGTTGGTTTGATGGAAAAGGGATTATAGTCTTTAGTGGTACACATTTGGGTTTGGGGTTGCCTATAGGATGGTATTCTGTGTGGAAGAATACTGTCCTGTGTGTTTGGATGGGCACTGTCCACTTTGCTCTTGTTGAGACCTCCCTTTTGGAATGCGTTGTTTCAAAAGGGGACTGTTGGAAAATCTTTTTTTGTTAGACAAGTTTGGTCCAGTTGGATTTGCAATGCGTCTGGTTATCTATTAGACACCACATCTGTGAGGTAGGTGTGGGATGACATTAGAACTGACTGCGTGCCTTATGAAATAAAACATTTTTAACGTGGCTAGGGACATGCACCCAGTTCAAGATCACTCTTGTATATTTAGGCCCTGTGGGGCTATTGTGTGTAGCCTGTGTTGCCAGTTTCACTCAAAAGTTCTGTGTAAATTGAAGGCCTGGGGGGACTCCAGATGCGCATAAATAAAGTCTACTTCATGTATTTCCATAAAGTCTGAAATACCATGTGGTCACATTGGTTAAAGTGGAGTTCAATTGTGTCTTCAACGTTTCTTGATGTTACGTTGTACAGATGGCCTTTTATATACAGAATTCTACTCAAGAGTCTTGCTTAAGGTTATACTTTGACTTTTTTGATTTTCTGTGGTGAAATACATATTAAGGACTCTGGGATTATTTTTGTCTTACACAGCATTTTCTTGTGAGATCTTGTTTCAATCGAAAACTTTCTCTATCAGTACCTGCAGTGCCGATCACGTACTAATGCATATAATAACTTAAACGTTTAACTTGTATGCTATATAACTTATATGTTCTCAGACTATACATATGACCAGTAAATATATGTTAACATAACAGTGGTGAAACACAGGTCCTGGTAAATTCCTAGAATTCCTTGCGGTTTCTGTGAGGGTTTGATTTTTGTTAAACATCATGTCTGTGTTGGTAAACTAGATGCAAAGACATGTGAAATCTTTAGTTTGAAAATATTTGGGAAAACTTAATAATTGTCAAAAGATGAAGAAATAAATATACCCGAAGATCTATGGACAAGACAAAGCAATTAGTGACATACTGAAATGTCAAAATAAATAAACTATTAAAGTAAAGCTAAGGCATTGAAAGCCTTCACAAGATGCTGCATCTAAAGAATAAAAGCACAAATTTATTTTTAGAAATAATTTAAAAAGAAATTTATATACAACATATACAATATATATGCCAGCATACAATATTCTTTCAGAAAGCATCAGAAATTCTAATCATATTGTCAATGAATATCTACATAATTCATAAATACCGGATAAGTATTGGTTGACAATAAAGGCAAGTACATACAAAGTCCATCCAATATGATCCAATACTGTAAATGTACCCTTAGACAGAAACCCTGTTGAAACTGTAGGAATTAGGCAGAAAACTTTTCAAATCGGTCCAGAAACAACAAAGTTCTGGTAATTTTAACACATTAAACCTCTATGGCTTATGCTAGGTATACTTACCAATTCAATAAAAGTTGGAAAATTCTTCAAAATAATTAGAAAACACTAAGAGAGGACAGCCTTCCTCCAAGGCCCAATACCTCCAATATGACTTATGAGTGCAATGATAAACAAGCAATCAGTGCCCATGAATGGGCTCTGTGTCAGCTGACTATGAGTTTCAGATTAGACGTGAAAGAAGAAAAGGACACAAAAGTTATGCCCTGCAAATGGTATTCAGAAGTAAAGTACCAAGTTAACTGTTTAGGTGTAAAAACTTAAAAAGTAGGTGAAACACTCATTTAAAGAAAATACTGTAAATGCAACAGTTTTTAAGTTACAACTGATTTACACAACAGTAAGAATCTCAAACTACTTTTGCTCAGCTATGCAATGAGATACAAATCTGCAATCTTACTATGTTATAGCTGACCCAAAAGTCGGTGAATAACATTATTTAAAGAAAATATTCTAAATGCAATAGTTTTCAAGTTATAACTGATTTACTCAACAGTGATAACCTCAAAGTTACTATTACTCAGCTATGCAATGAGCTACAGGTCTACAATTTTACTATGTGATAGCTGACCCATAAGTAAATAAATATGATATTTAAACAAAATTCTCTAAATGCAATAGTTTTCAAGTTACAACTGATTTACTCAACTGTGACAACCTGAAAGTAGTTATTGCTCAGCTATGCAATGAGCTACAGGTCTACAATTTAACTATGTTATAGCTAACGGAAAACTAGGTAAATAACATACTAAAAAAATACTGTAAAGGCAATAATTTTCAAGTTACAACTGACTTACTCAACAGTGAGAACCTCAAAGTAGCTATTGCTCAGCTATGCCATGAGCAACAGGTCTGCAATTTTACTATGTTACAGCTAGCCCAAAAGTAGGTGAATAACATATTAAAAAAAAAAAATTCTAAATGCAATAGTTTTCAAGTTATAACTGATTTACTCAACAGTGATAACCTAAGAGTAGCTATTACAATTTTACCATGTAATAGCTGACCCAAAAGTAGCTGAATATAATATTATGCAAAATATTGTAAATGCAATAGTTTTCAAGTTACAACTGATTTACTCAACAGTGAGAACCTCAAAATAGCTATTGCTCAGCTGTGAAATAAGCTACAGGTCTGCAATTTTACTATGTTATAGCTGACCCAAAAGTAGGTGAATAACATATTTATATAAAATTCTCTATATGCAATAGTTTTCAAGCTATAACTGATTTACTCAACAGTGATAACCTTAAAGTAGCTATTACTCAGCTATGCAATGAGCTACAGGTCTACAATTTCACTATATTATGCAAAATACTGTAAATGCACTAGTTTTCAACTTAAAACTGATTTACTCAACAGTGAGAATCTCAAAATAGCTATTGCTCAGCTGTGAAATAACCTACAGGTCTGCAATTTTACTATGTTATAGCTTACCCAAAAGTAGGTGAATAACATATTTGAAGAAAATATTCTAAAAGGAATAGTTTTCAAGTTATAACTGAGTTACTCAACAGTCACAACCTCAAAATAGCTATTGCTCAGCTATGAAATAAGCTACAGGTCTGCAATAACTGAATAACATATTTATGCAAAATACTGTAAATGCAATAGTTTTCAAGTTACAACTGATTTAATCAACAGTAAGAACCTCAAAATAGCTATTGCTCAGCTATGAAATAAGCTACAGGTCTGCAATTTTACTACCGGTATGTTATAGCCGACCCAAAAGTAGGTGAATAACATATTTAAAGAAAATATTCTAAATGAAATAGTTTTCAAGTTACAACTGATTTACTCAACAGTGATAGCCTCAAAGTAGCTATTACTCAGTTATGCAATGAGCTACAGGTCTGCAATTTTACTATGTTATAGCTGACCCAAAAGTAGCTAAATAACATATTTATACGAAATTCTCTAAATGCAATAGTTTTCAAGTAACAAGTGATTTTGCTTATTATGGAAGTTACTGAAAAGTCAAAAAGTAGTTATTACTTTCTAGGCAATTGGGATACACTCCCAAATTACCCACCATGTTGTAGTTATGGAAAAAGAAGCTGAATAACTTATTTTAACAAAATGCTCTAAATGCAATACTTTTCAAGCTATAAGTGATTTAGTGCACGATTTCATGAATTTTGATGCATTAAAAATTATTTGAAAAATTCATAAAAATATAATTACGAAAGATCCAGCCCTGATACTCACACACGGGAATCTACTTCTGGCCTAGTACATATGCATAAGATATGAGAGAAATCACTGAAAAAGTCAATGATAAAATTGTGATAAAGTGTTGAAATTTTCACACTTAGGTTGGGGGTACCTTACTTGTAATGGCTCTAGCAAACAGACAAACAAACAGATCTGCATGCCTTGAACAATTTTTCATCCTCGACAGATCAGCTATCTTTAAAAAAAATAGCATGTCTCTGGGCCTTGTCGTTTTGGAGGAGAAGTCATTCACACAGATGCCCACGCCGCAGAGTGATGACATAATATCAGGTGACTGACAAGTCAGCTGACATAAAAATGCTTCAAAAATTGCTGGATCCAGACAGTGATATGGATTACCACCATAATTTAATTATCTGTTCCTTGTGCCATTACTGATATTTCCCCCAAAAATTTTATCAAAATCCTTCCACAACTTTTGAGGTTATTTTGCAAACAAGGGTACACTGCAAGTTACATATACCTCCTTGTTGGTGGTTAAAAATCAATTCATGCTGGACCATATTGCTGAAGTTTACATTTTTCTTCATGAATATTGTCTAACTTGTGGTATTTTATGTTATGAAACCATTTTCTATACAAGAACTTGAAATTTAATTTATTACATTTTATTTTTGTCTTTTAAATAACATATTCTTGACACCAGGATACCACAGCTATCCACTCATCCCCAGCTTTTAACACTGCAATAACAGTGAAACTATTGCAAGAGGATTGCAAGATCTAGAAATTAAAGGTTAATTTCAATGAATAGAGCTTTCCAATTGACAAGACTATTTCTGTAAATTCAGTCGTGATTAAATTTAAAAAATATTTATGTTCATGCAAGTAAGAACTGTTTCAACTACTGCATACTGTTATGAAAATACGGATAAACTGTTGAGTACAAAGTAAGTATAATAGGTTGATTGTGCAGGGCTTTCAACAATAAAAATTATGTTCAAAATAGTATAACGGAGTTACTTCAAAACTTTTAATTTGAAAAAAATGAACATCTCATTAAATAATTCAAGAATAACAAGTGAAGATAATAACTAATATTGACATTAGTTGCGTGAATGTAAGATCAGATGAATATTAAGCAATTAACCACTGTAGTAAAAAATCTTTTTTTTAATCAAGTAAAAAATTGCACCTATAAAATTCTGAATCTTAAATCTATGTAATAACTGAAAATTTAACACAAAAGGTAATCAACAATATTAATATTGATCAGATATATGTTAACCAGATAAAAATATTATTAAATGACATTCTCATTCAACAAATGGAAACAAACAAACTGTGTGCAAGAACAAAATATACTGGCACCATCTATATCATGTAACGTTACCTTTAAGATTTTTTTTTTTCAAAAATGCAATTACAGTTTTTACAAGTATTTAATTAAGTTGCAGTGCAAAAGAACCATTTGGACGTGTTCTGTATTTTGGCTTCTCACAGCTTCTTACTTGCCTTGAGCAGGGGAATGACAGCATGACCTAATCTATTTAGCTTGCAAATGTAACATAAACATTTAACTTTGTAGAACTGAGATATAGGGGGATGAAATCATTGTTATTAAAATTTTGTACACAAGTGACTTTATCAAGGGATCAACAGGTGAAAGTAAAATCAGGGTAACAACTGATATGACACAAAATAAATCTATAAAATTTTAAAGTCACAATTCAAAGGTCAAATATCCTGACAGGCCACCAATTGGCTATAAATTAAATACGAGCTGGAAGCAACCCTATTCTGCCACAGGTGATAGCTAGTGCTGGGACGAGTTGACTGAAACTCGAGTTGTAACTCGATGGGTGATAATTAGGGGTAACATCGATCTGCGCAAGTGAAACTCGAGTTTTTGAAAACGTCAATATTTTCACCATCTAAGGCTGACACTTCACCAACACAACAGATATGTCCAAAAGTTTCAAAAATATACTGCATTTTTACTTTATTCTGGCTTAAATCAATGAAGATTTAACTTAAAATATTTTGCGAAAGCCATAATTTCCAGGTTAAAATTTCGGCTAATGTACGGTTATGTAAAATATTTTCCATTAATCAAACAAAATACTTTATCCCGAAAATTACTTGAGTTTAACTCGCTTCTAACAGGTGATGCTTGATCTGCCATTTTAGCTGGCGATCCCACCACTAGTGATAGCCAAATGATTATTTCTGAAAAGTGATAGCCACTGGTGCATAATGGTTTGGGATTATGATTGAAAATTTTGAAGGTGTATATTATGGACAAAATATTATCACATATAGCTTCATCCACTAATGGGAATGTGTAATAAATATTTAGAAAAGTAAGATGAAGACTAAAGATAAAAAACAAAGACAATAATCAAACTTGCAATGTGTACTTGATATGTAAAGACTGATCAAATACAAAGCTTGTTGCAATGCTTCAAATGAAAAGATCTGGATTTTTGTTTCCAATACTTAAAAATAGCATCAGAGATGCCCATACCCCACAGCCTGGGGAATAGTTTTCAACACCATGATATATAGAAGTAGTGAAACAGTACAAAGATCGCGATACTTTTAGAGCAGTGTCAGTTATATTAAGATCCAAATGATGTTTAAGTAGAGAAAATAACATCTAAGAGAAACAAAATGTATGTAAAGATAAAGTATTAAAGCAAGACAATTCAATAGCACGATGACAGCATTAATCAGTAAACTAAAAACTATGATGCACACCTACAACCCCTAAGCAATGTCCCTACCAACTATCAACTTCCTACACTTTACAGTTTCAGAGATATTGCCTGGACAAACTTTTAAAGGTTAAGGTCACTACGGCAAGGTCAAATGTCAAATCAAGGTCACACCATGACGTTGCACACCTACAACCCTCAACCAATGTCCCTACTAAGTATCAACTTCTTACACCTTACGTTTTCTGAGATATAGCCCGGACAAGATTTTATAGGTCAAGGTCACAATGGCAAGGTCAAAGATCAAATCAAGGTCACACCATGATGTTGCACACCTACACCCCCTAACCAATGTCCCTACCAATTATCAACTTCCTACACCGTACTGTTTCCGAGATATAGCCCAGACAAGATTTTATAGGTCAAGGTCATTACGGCTAGGTCAAAGGTCCAATCAAGGTCACATCATGACACTGCACACCTACACCTCCCAACCAATGTCCCTACCAACTACCAACTTCCTACACCTTACGCTTTCAGAGATATAGCCCGGACAAGATTTTATAGGTCAAAGTCACTATGGCAAGGTCAAAGGTCAAATCAAGGTGACATCATGACGTTGCACACCTACAACCCCTAACCAATGTCGCTACCAAGTATCAACTTCCTACAACTTACAGTTTCTGAGATACAGGCCGGACAAACTTTTCCCGCCCGCCCACCCATCCAGACACCATCGGTGCAAACAATACCCCAACAGCCCTTAAGGGCTGTGGGGTAAAAAGTATCATTTAACGACGTGTTTATTTTTAACAAGTGATTACTGAATGCAGATGTGAATTCTGAAACCAGCCAACCAGGTCAATCAAGATTTGACTAACCTATAAATGAGTGACTGCACCTCAAGAAAAAGGTTTTATACCTTATATTGCAGGTGTAAACAAAATCAAATGTAACAGTAAACTCTCTATAACTAGTACCAATTAAACTGAAATTATACTATATTATTCTGTGCCTCCAGTTCTGATGTGAAATTTGTAAGCATGCTTGAAAGAAAAACAGTGTATGTTAGAGGTTATTGTTATACAGAGTCTACTGTACACATGGTCTATAACATCTTTGGTAATCACAGATACCCCACCAGGTCACTAAGATTATGATGTAATTTATAACATATGATTTACAAAAAGCCATAGGAATGATTTCAAATCCACAGTAAGCAAGAGATACATATTAATATGTGATTTACTACACATCAGGATCATACACATAAATCATTGGCAAGTAGACAAGAGCACAGAAGCCATGACAAAGTCTAATCACAGGGTTTTATGCTTTTCATATACATTCATGTATATTTGTGAGAGGTTAAACTCACAAGGATATATATGGTAAGCTAAATCATGAACAAATCTTAAGCATTGTAAAACACTGCCACAATTAACGGCAGCAATGTGCGCAATGGTGTACATATCAAGCTAACCAAGCTACGGTATTGCCCATGTTTTGAAAATGACCAAAATAACTGAACGCAATCCATGTAATAGGAAAAATTTTGGTTGAAGATAAAGTTAGATTTTTAAGTAAGTTTACCAGTTGATGTCAGATTGGGACAGACCATCAGTACCTTTGACATATTACCAGGAGTTAAGCCAGGGTTGGTAACTGGTATTTCGGTATCGAAACCATTTCACTTAAATACTGTGACGACACATTACATCTGGCATCTTGAATATTGGCACATATAATTGTGGGAAATGTAAAATAATAGAAGCAAAATCTAAATCTGAAGAAACTATAAATTGTTATCTCATATTTTTGTTAATTTTAATACTTATATAACGATTTCTTTGAGAAGAACTACTATGTTTTGTTTTTATGATCTTCACTTCCTAATAGTGGCCTATTTGATACCCCACAATTTTTTATTGGTGTCCTGGAAACAGAATGGGAAATCTGCTACCAACCCTGCACTACCAGGAGCAGTATTCAAGCCAAGGACTATACAGGTGAGGACCAAGTCATAATCTGGCAGACTTAATGACCACTCAGTCACTGAGGTCCTCTCTGGTTAAAGCACCAGGCTGTATAATAAAACTCTAGCCAGCTTGAAACAATTAAATTTCACCTATTTCATGAAATGTGCAACTTTTTCTTATTATTTCACTAACTGTGCTAAAATCACCATGCATTTTGCAAAATGGACAATTCAAAATTTGAAAGATTGGTCAAGCATGAGACATGTACCTTCAAATTTGTCACTTTGGGGAACTGAATCCTCAATGATTATATATCAAGCTAGAATAGACCTTTCTAAATAAAAACAGGTTAATTTGCCAATACTATTCACTTCCAAATACGGCCTGGGTCCACAAATTAATTTTTGACATGAGCTAACCCTATATTACATGGAAACTGATGTCAAACAGTTGTCACCACAAAACAATTTTAGTCAGGTAGTGAATACAAAACTTTGATCTCTTTAAACCCAGGTGAAAATTTGGATATACAAGTTTCCTCTCTTTCTGTTTAAATTACGTTTTATCTAGTACCTGACAAATTTGCAGGTTTATAAAAGTAGGAAATATTGGAATTCACCAGTATGAGAGAAATTTGCCACTTGAAACTGAAAACAGTAACATGAAGCAAAATTAACAGATATTTACAGAGATTGAGCAAAAGAATAGGTAATTGGCCTAAAAATGTAACAAAAACTCACAAATTTGGTATTTAGAAAACTCTGGGTAGTTCTAAGCAAAATCAGAGAGGTTTCAACACTGGCCAATTTTGCACATACTGTGGTGAATGTCCAATGTCTTGCACCTCCATGGTGTAATTTATAAGCGCCAGCATAGTTTGAACATATAACAGGGGTAATAAAAAAACAGAGGTTGTGCATGGGCAGGCAAACAGAAGATCTGAGTGTCCTACCTTAGGTTTAAACTGCACTCACCCCATCAGCAAATACAGAGATACACACAGATATATAGATACACAGACACAGCAAATACAGCAAACGACTTCTTATGTGTGGCAATAATATACTTATTCCTAGTGTCATGTGAAAATATATAATGGTCCTCTAATTATAAGATAATATTATATAGATTTAAATACACTGATATTCATTGAATCATGCTGAGGTTATTACCTTATTTGATTAGAATATACCTCATATTAAAAGACAGTTTCCACACAATGCAATATCAAAAGGATTAATTATATTTTACAGACTTTATTTATTTTTGTAGCAGTACTTGTCCAAGTCAACAACACTTTATCTGACGGGTTCTATTACATGGTGTTTGGTGGAATGAGTAACATGCATCTGTAGTAAGATGAAGACCAAAATTCCTATCTGGAAACTTCACAATAGATGCAGTTCAACTGTGTTAATCACAGCTCAAGGGACCATAGAAGCATTTGTAATTAATTAAGAGTATACAGGGGAATATTTTAAAGGAACAGGAACCCGATTATTGTCCAACAAATAGAAATGTAGCTTCTTGGAATTAAAGAGTCACCATATTGAAATTTTGATGTTTAACCAGATATTTTCGAATGTCTTATCAAAGCGTCTAAATGTAAATATATAATTCACACCACTTCAAGCCAGGAAATAACATGAATATTGTAGTTCTTAAAGAGTATCTTAACACTGCAAAATACTGCTGAAAATGCATTCTCATATAAACCTAAGTATTTGTAACTAAAAATAAAAATCATTGATAAATCCTGAATGGAAAACATTTCAGGATTATTGATTTCTATGGTTTAAAACAACTTTTAAAGCTGAAAAACACAGCAGAACTTAAAGCACATGTATTATAAAAATTAATAATGTATACAACTACATACTACTGATTTAAATGAGATTAGAAATAATCAATACTTTTTAATTTTCAGAAACTTTTTATTCCTCTTTGTATACAGATATGACCCAAAACCAATGTTACACTTAATTTAACTGTAAACATAAACTCCACAGGTTATTAATTAAATGGTCCATGCTTACCTTTTCATGGTGTGATGCAAGCATGTTGTTTAGCCACAGGTACACCTTACTGTCTTCATTCAAACCAGGAGGGTCAAATATGGGTCCACAGGTAACCACGGCAGCCATCGCTTGAATGGCAGACAACTCCAAGTCGGAGTAGTAATAGATCTCCTTGGGATAGCTTGAAATAATTGATCAGTGATTAGTATTATTTATTATATAAACCAGATTGTGCCAACTCGACGCCAACATAACCCCAGACAGGCCATCTCTCATGCCACAGACACTGATTGGGTATTTTTTGCAGGACCAATTTTCTGGGTACCACATTTATCATGAATCATTTTTCATTATTTTTATTCTCAATCTTCCTGATAAAATACATCCCTTTGGGTAAGTTTTAGGAACCATAAGATGTCCTAAAAATTAAAAATACTGACTCATATTTTCCACAAACATAGATCACATGTAAAAAGTTTGAGGTTAGATTGACCATTTCCATATTACAAGGTGAAAATATGTGAAAAATTTAGAAAAAGTCCCCCTTTTGGAGCCTCATACACATGCTAAATATTAACTTAGAGCCTTGATTTTTGGCACATTTAAACAGAACATACTAATATATTCCTAGATGAGATTTCATGTAGGTTAGCCACATAGTTTGCGTGCTATAGGGCTTAAAGTGGAAAAAGTTTGTTAAATTGGTCCCTATGGTAATTTTTTAGACCTCAATTCCAGACCTTTAACTTTCCACAGCCTAAAAAATCACATACCAAAATTATATTTAGATATGTTTGAGGCTAGTCAGACTTGCCATTTCAAAGTTACCAGGCAAAATATGTAAAAAGGTTATTAGAAAAACATCCCCCTGGTGGAGTGTATATGGGCCTCATACCTTCGGTTAAATGTCAACTTAAAGACTTGTTTTTTGGTATGTCAAAAATGAGCATACTAATAAATTCCAATGAGAGTTTAGCTAGATGAGCCACATATTTTGCGAAATACAAGGTTTAAAGTGGAAAAAAGTTAATAAAATAGGTCCCTATGAGCATAATTAGAGACCTTATGGTGACCTTAAAACTAAAGGAACAGACTTCAAATGTTCCACTGACAAAGATTACATATTTAGAAGTTATTGAAAATAGCACAATTATGTAAAAGTACATATAATAATCAATTGCAGGAATCCATATATATTTGTCATAAGAGATAGATGTCTCAAATAATTGGCAGGTGAACACACTTTGGCAGAGTCAATGTTAAAGGTCATACCATGACGCATACCTACACCATCTAACCAATGTCCCTACCACATGACAACCTTCTACATCTTACGGAATCCAAAAAATAGCCTGGACAAGATTTTAAAAATCGTGGTCAATACAACAAGGTCAAAAGTCAAATCAAGATCACACGGTTCCAGAGATATGGCCCGAACAAGATTTTATAGGTAAAGGTCAAATCATGGTTACACCATGACGTTGCACACCTACAACCACCAACCAATGTCCTTACCAAGTATCAACTTCCTACAACTTACGGTTTCCGAGATATAGCCCGGACAAGATTTTATAGGTTAAGGTCACTACGGCAAGGTCAAAGTTCAAATCAAGGTCACACCATGGCGTTGCACACCTACACCCCCTAACCAATGTCCCTACCAAGTATCAACTTCCTACACGTTACAGTTTCTGAGATACAACCCTGACAAACTTTTTCCTGCTGCCCGCCTGCCCATTCGGACACCATGCAAGAAAACAATACTCCAACAGCCCTTAAGGAATTAGTACTACAGTAAATGACACCTGATAATGTTATAATGTATCTTCTGTGGGATAAATCATGAATATATCTTATACTCAGAAACAACACATGTTTAATATTAATACCCAAGAACAGCCTTATCTAAAATTTAAACATAAATAATAATCAGATAGAAATTTCATTTTCAAGAAATGAAAATGGACCATCCTATGTTTTGGCATAAGGAGCATTTTACTTGGCCAAAATATATTATGTTTAAACAGAGTACACTACGGTGGCAAACATCAATTATGTAGACTTGATTGATTTAACATTATGCCTAGTACCTTGTTTTGGTTCTATTGCGATGGGACTGTCATTTAAGTGATCAACCGAGTCAGTACGTATCTACCCATACCTAGCTCAGAACTCAGACGGTCACCTATCCAAGTACTAACCAAGCCCAGTGCTGCTGAACTTCAGTCATACGAGGGGAACTGGTTCAGGTACACCAGGGTTCACGATTACGCCATCCGAGTATGTTAAACACGCGGTATTTCAGATTTGGATGAAAATTTCGGTTGTCAGTGTGTCCATCGTGACGCAATTATTATGAAGAATATATTTCTGCTTCAGAAGCGAATTTCGGTTGGCAGGAAGCGTAGATATGCAAGCAATATATATAACACTGAAGATAAGCTTTATATTTTAAAATTAAATTGTTTCGAGCGATTTCCTGGCAAGTTGTTCACGTCCATCATTGCATAGCGAGATTTCATGCGCGACGAGATCCTTCCAAAACAGCCAGTGAGTGCTGGTGTCATACACTAGCAAATCTACTCAAAACGTTATATATTGAAAGAAAGCCTGATCTCTGCACGGAAACAGTCGAAGCAACAAGCCAGAACAGTGAACTTTTGTGGGAGACAAACTAAATACTAAATCTCAGAAACTCTTGATATTTAACCCCGGAAAGTTGCCCGGAAAATAAAAGCTGTAACATTCGAAAAAATTTACAGGGGATGTAACAAAAAAAAAAAAAAAACTATATCTCTGGAACCACCCAATGAATTTTTGTCAAACAAAAAGCAAGAAAAACTACAATTTTTTGTATTTCAAACAGTATCAATACCATATTTGTAGCTTAAATAAAATAATCATACAAACTAAATTTCATTCTAATTGCACTAAAATGAAGTTTGTTGACTGGGGTTCAGCTTTAAAAAATATTTTTTAAATTTATTTATGGACAGATGCATATTATTTATCAGTATAAAGGAAATTGGATAGTGCTTCTATATATTTAAATGTATCCGAAATACGGGAGAAAAATTGTTACTTGCACCCAACTTTCATACAGTGGTACCCCTTTTTTGATGTGCCATAAGGTACAAGGTAACCGATGTTTCATAACCCTAACCCAAACACTGGACTCAGAAAAAAATGACTGGGACTCCATTTTTTGGAGGACATGTAGTCCGTTGGACTCCATATTTTAGAGGTACTTCGCGAACCCTGTACACCACATAGGCAATTCAATTAAGTTGGCATAAAAGCTCCAGTCTGACGCAAAGCACTACAGTAGTATTATAACCATTTTATATTCATTATACAAAAGTTAGCTTTTGGTAATTAATTCTTACCGTTTTTCAAAACCAGCGAAAGGATAACCCATTTTTCCACTCCAACTAGCAAAGAGTGTGAAGAGGCTGGCTCTTATACTGGACTTCAAGAATCTTTTTCTCTTTGATACTGTAATAACAATAATCATAAACTACATAGAGATTTTGTAAAAACTGAGTGATATAGAATTTAAAAGTCTCTATAATAATTACACAATAATTAGTATGAATTTTGGCATCAGTTAAATTCTATGCACCAACATCTTCATAAAAGGGGCCGTAAAAAGAATTGTCCTTTACATATACATGTACTGGAAAACAAAAGTACTTTATGTGTTACGTAAGTTTTTCCACAAATTACTCCTGTAGATTTTGTGGAATACTGTGTATTTACACTAAACAGACAGTATTGCAGTTTACCTGCAATGCTCTGTATTACACCTGAAGTTTACCTGAGATGCTGTGTATCTACACCTGTCGTTTTACCTGTGTGGCAGTGTATTTACACCTGTAGTTCACCTGGGCTGCTGTTTATTTACACAGGTGTAGCTCACCTATGGACTATTGTGTATTTACACTGGCTGTTTACCTGGAGTACTACGTATGAGATGATGTAAGAATTCTGTGAAGTGCAGTCTGATTTCTCTCAGCGTATTCACGTCTTTGTCCACTTCATTCTCCAGGTATAGCCGTGATCCCTCAATGTACTCCATAAAGGACTGGCTCAAACTCTCTGTGCGGGAGTCAATCAAGTCTGTGTGGCTACAAGTGAGTAGGATAGCAACAAAGTGATAAGGTCTCTTACAGTCTGGGAGGTATTGGAGCATTGCAGAACAACAATAATCCAATATAATTAAATATGTGAAATTTTAAGTAAAATATATGACAATAAGATTACATAGTTGGTAAGTTTTAACGAGATATCCAAAGACTTGCATTAGTTTTTTTTGGCAATTTATGTTTCAGAAATGTATTTCTTTTATGCTTGAAATCCTTCAGGTTTACATGCAAAAACAATAAGCCTGTATTATAGAGAGACCAATTGTAACAAATTTTATTGTAATTTAACTTTTTACAAGTTAAATACTTACCTTATCCTCACAAGTGCTTGTTTGGTTTTGTGGAGCAAAACGTATCGACCGACAAGAATTTTTTAAGGAATATTCTTGTCACAAGAGGTGACCCCTTTGTCTGCGCATGTCCGCGCTTGCGCAGTAGTCGTTGTCGACAGACGATTGTCGAGAGTTCTTCATTGTATTTTTGGTCCCCAGAAAACAAATTATGCGGGGAGGTAGGGTGGGTTTATCCTTGTGAGGATAAGGTAAGTATTTAACTTGTAAAAAGTTAAATTACAATAAAATTTGTTACATTTTATTGCGTAAAATAGCCTTACCTTATCCTCACAAGTGCTTGAATACAACCATAACAGGTGGAGGGTATTTGTTTTGGCCACACTGTTAGATGATTGTCAGACAAGGGGTCACCAAATAAAGCACTGATAAGAGGATAAGATAAGCTTCCATACACCACATCTTAGGTTAAAAGTTACTTCTTCATCACAGATGAGTAACTTGCTACCCTCAACAAGAGATCCATGATGTGGTCGTCATTGTTGCTGCTGTTGCTGTTGTAGACAATTTTACAACAAATCATATAGCAGAATTAACCATCACCCAGTATTGGCCGGAGATGTCTGCATGAATCCCCAAACAAGATGTCATCATCTGGCAATGAAAATATCTCCAAGCAGGCAAACTGAACTGCATAAACTGCAGATATGGGGCCATATGTAAGCCAAGAAAGACATATGTCAGTGACACAAGACTTGTATAACTGGAGAGAACATAAATATGTGAGTCATATGAATAACATGTATAAATACACAAAAAATGACTACATGCTGAGGTGAATCCACAAGGCCCAATTTGTTCATGGACTGGTCATGGGATTGCCAAGCTACATCTTCGAGTAGAATGTAGAAAAGAATTGTCGGTCTTCCAATAACAAGAGTTTGATCTCTGCTCAGGTAAGACCCCACTCTTGGAAAGTAAAAAGGGCAGCCATGGATCTAATACGTGTCTCAAAGTATAGATTCTGAGAATCAAAGTTAAAGGACTGGCAATCTAATCATGCAGCCAGATTGATCCAGGAAGAGATAGCAGAACTCAAGATATCTCCATCAAGCCTTCCTTAAAAGATATGAGCAAGATTCTTCCCCTCCTTGAAGTACTTGTACTGTCCTGATAGTAACTAAGTACTGTAAGAGAGCAGAGTGTCACAACATCAGTCCAACATCAGCTCAAGAAGGGTTTGTGAGCTGGAATGACCACTGGTTTGAGCCATCTGGGCCATCAGAAGCCAACTGATTCTTGCTAAAAGGCAGGAGAAGGAGACTTTCCCTTTTCTCCAAGCAGTAGTCCTGTCCAAGAAGGATCTAAGTGCTGTAAGAGGACAACGAATCATGTGTCCAGGCAATTTGAATTCAGGAATGATCTAGAGCTGAAGTGACCACTGGAGGCAATCTAGACCAACCGAGGCTAATTGGTCCTTGTTGAAAAGGTAGGTAGGAGGGAGAACTGTAAACTCCTTCCTATGAGGCTTGTGTCTGAAGGAGCCAAAGTCCCAGAATACACTTCCAATGGCATTGCAACAGTCTTGCAAGTCAAACTTTTTTAGACTGACCTCCTTTTAAAGGTTAACAAGAAGCCTTTTGTGAAAACCAACAGAAGCAAAGGCAAATCCCTTGATGCTGTACCTCTGTTAGCAGTGGGCTTCTCTCTATAACACTTGCAATCGGCCTATAAAGATGCAGGCTTTGGTTCAACTCCTGCACAAAAAATGTAAATGATCAGCTATGGCTGCTGCAAAGCCAACAATAGTGACAGGTTTCAGATTTTTTGCAAGTAAATGGATCAAAAAATCTGGTATATTTGAGACCGTAGGCTCTGAGATGGCCACCTTATTCTGTGGGTACCAGAGCTCAAAATGGCCCATCATGACTCATACATTCCAAGATGAGGGTCCTTGAGATGCCCTAAATCTCTCTATCCCTAGCCCAGAGAATGATATAAGAGATTCTGAGTGGTGTTAAGGTACCAAGCATGAAGGTGCCAATGCAACAGATTCAGATGGTATTTCTGATTGAATGGCTGTTTTTGAGACCAGTGAAGTAGCTGTAATGGAGGTATGGTTGAATGAGTCACCAGACCCCAAAGCCAATGCATCATGGGCCACCAAGGGGCCACTACAATTATTTTGCACCTGGTGTTCACTTGTTCAATGACTTTTAGGAATAAGTGATATAGGACAAAAGGCCTAGCAGTCCAGAACCTCCAACAAGATGTTTAATTCATCTATGTTCAGAGAATTTGCATCCGGGACTAGCAACATAGAATGGAAGTTTGTGACTCATATTGGTGGCAAACATCTCTACCATTGGTATTTGACAAACTATGTAAATCAAATAGAATATTAAAGATGAAGCCTCTCCTATCTGTAATATTTCGTTCTTTGTGGAGAGGCTGTCATGACATCTAGGCAACCCTGAATATATCTGGCTCATATGAGAATATTTCAAGGATTGCAGTAGGCCAAGATGCAGCATACCTGCATACAACACCTATTGTTGATTTGTGCCAAACTTGCACGTTGTCTAGAACCATAAAGGGAGTAAGAACCATTCTGTACATATTACTTTTGTCCCTTCTGTAGAGATCATTGAGTATGACATTTAAGTAACCCCAGAATATTTCTGTCTCTTAAGAGTATATTTCAAGGATTGTAGTAGGCCAGGATGCGCCAAACCTTTATCCCTTCTGGAGATATGTTGAGTATGACCTTTAAGCAACCAAGAATATGTCTGTTATGAGTATATTTTCAAGGATTGCAGTAGGCCAAGCTGCGCCAAACTAGGAGGTATACGCTCCCCCCCCCTGTTTGTTCAGATAACCGAACACAGTGGTGTTGTCTGATGCTATCAGAATTCTTTTGTGTGGAATTTGTCTTGAAGGCTTTTAAGGGCTGAACACACTGCCTTCAGCTATGAAATTGAAATGTAATATATACATTTTAACTGTCCAAAGCCACTAACTGTGATGCTTATAGATGGGATCATCAACCCTGGTTTAATGCATCTACGAAAATAAGGGAATTGTGCACCCGTGTATAGAAAAGGCATCCTATTTCCCATTTTTTGGCATTTTCCACCAGTGAATATGCTTTTGCAGAAGGATTTGAAACAGGAATTCTCACAACTAGTGACTGGAGATATTGCCAGTTGTAGTAGATACCAGCGAAAGGCACACCTACATAACTGACCCATTGGTACATTCTTTTCCAAAGATGCTCGTACCCCTACCTGGGATATAAGCAACCTTGGGGTCATTTGTGATGAGATCTCCATTTCCTGAAAAGATTTCTCAAGTTTTTAAAATTTATTTGTGTTAGAAAGACATTTCCTTGTACCAATATGCAGTGGTAACCTAGGAAATCGATCCTTGTGTGGACTCGAGCTTGGATTTTTATCAGAAACTAATCACAAAGCTGAGATGTTGAAGAATTTAGATGAATTCTTGGTTTGAAGCAAAAACTGGTGTCTTTTATGTACTCTTAACAACAGTGGTCCAGGTATTGGTGAACTGATATTCTGCGAGACTGAAGAATGAGTTTTGCCTCTTTTACTACTGGTGTGAATACAAGAGGGATGGTCGCTAATCTGAAGTTCAGTGCTTTGAACTGATAGGTTTGACCGTGTACATTAAACTGAAGTAGATGTTGAAAATCTTGGTGAGTCGGTACATAGAAGAACGCATCTTTTGTAACCGAATTTCTAATAATTTCTGCTGTCTCCAGTTTAAATGATGCGACAAGCAGGTATTTATTGACATAGTAAACGAACTTCACTCGTGGGCAATGACCGTTGAAGTCGTAGTTAGAAATCAATTCAGGACACTGAGATGTATCAGAGGTCGTCATTAGCCGAGTTTCTATACAAGAAATAAACTGCCATAGAAACCTGGAGTTCTGCAATTCTTGAGTGGATAAATCATTGCTTTCTTTTGAAGCATTTTACAGCAATATTTCAGCGGTATTTACTGTAGCCATGTTTTCCTGTCTGACGTCATCGCTTTGCAATGTGGGTAGTACAGGCATTGGAGAATTCGATTGGAGAGTAACTCGACAATCCCAACTGAAGATTCGCACAACTCTGGGATGGCAATGAAAAAATATCCCATCACTGCCAGTAAAACTGCAAGAACAGCCTCCATGGTGACTTGCATTAATGTAGCCACGTTCTTCTGTATCCCTCTGACCTGGTAAACTAGGCAGAGTGGTACGACGATCTTTTGTGGTTAGTAGGGGAAAATTACTGGACATAGCTCCTGTCCTGAATATACTGTGCAAAATACACTGCAAAAGTTGGAAGCAAGGACTTCAACATATAATATAATATAAAATCTCATCTAGCCAGTTTGATCTTCGTTGAGTTTGCAGAAGAATTAACTCAAAAGTCACAGTATTCTTTCCAATGGAGACATGGCCATAGGAAGGTTTTATTATCTAGTAAATAGTTATTGCAATTCTTCAACAGGGCTGAACAGACAAGCAGTGCACATACTGCCCCAAAGATGTCTGTTGGATCTTCATCCAAATTTACAGCAAAGGAAGGTAATCTGTCCTTATTTTCATGTCTGAGAAGCAGGAAGTCATTGTACCTGCTGGGAAGCAAAATAATAACTGCATGGATCAGTGGATATGCTTCTGTAGTCGTTCTTTTGGAGGGAGACCTGTTACTGTACCAGAGTGGCGCTCCACCCACAGTAAAGAATCTACGACCTCCGTTGCCAAGACAACTGCATTCTTTCTTCTTTGTTTTCG
This sequence comes from Sabellastarte sp. h YS-2021, assembly GCA_964017235.1. NCBI lineage: Eukaryota > Metazoa > Annelida > Polychaeta > Sabellida > Sabellidae > Sabellastarte > Sabellastarte sp. h YS-2021. The sequence goes on from OZ024927.1 coordinate 60,507,366, forward strand.
AGCATACGCTAATACTCATGTTATGTCATCAATTAAGGGACAATAAAGCAGTTTTCCACTGAAAACTACGGGAGATCTTCTCTGCATACCTTTCATCGACACGGAGGCAGTTCCAGTCGAATAATGGGTGAGTACAGCCGAAGATATACACGTCTTCCACTGAAGACTTTACAGCAACATCTTCTTGCACATCTTATTCTGACCCTTTTCAGGACAAGGGAGGCAGAATAGTGGTAGTACCAGTCGAATAATGGACAACTACAGGTAGGTGCACGCTTGCACGCTTCACAAACTTCATAGATTTTCATCCGTGAATGGACGATAATAAGGAAAAGTACGTGTTGCTCCCATATCGACCAAAAATATAATGAAGAACTCTCGACAATCGTCTGTCGACAACGACTACTGCGCAAGCGCGGACATGCGCAGACAAAGGGGTCACCTCTTGTGACAAGAATATTCCTTAAAAAATTCTTGTCGGTCGATACGTTTTGCTCCACAAAACCAAACAAGCACTTGTGAGGATAAGGTAAGGCTATTTTACGCAATAAAAACATAACATTCTTGTCCAAGTTTTAATGAAAACACTTTGAAACATGTTCTAAACAAAGCATTTTGTTTAACTACCTGAGAGCAAAAACTCCGTTTTCTGCCATGTAATGGAAAATACGTGCTAGTGCGAGTCTTAACACATCCCGTTTCTTCACTCTTTCCTTGTTTCCTTTCTTCTTATCAATGGCATCCTTGATTAATGGACTGATTTCATCCGTCAGTTCCCTGCATAGAGACCTCAACCATTACTAGCTAGCCACTAATGTCTATTCAAACTTTTTCAGTGAAAACTTTAGCCAATCTATTTTGAATATACTTAAAATTACAATCTGAAAACACTCGGATTTAGCACAGTACACACTATGACTATGAATGATCTCATGCAAATATTTGTTAGTATAATCAACTGAAACTGTTTTGAAAAAGAATTGTATAATGCAAACATTTTCTGGACTAACACATAAACAAATTCTTCACCATTCAAAAGAATAAATTAGCCATTATTTCAATGCAAGAACAATTAATCCATATATGTTTCAGTGATATGGTGTTTTGTATGATAAATAGCAACATGTAAACACAAATTGTATTGCAATAACTCAAGAATTTCAGAACGAGTTCTGTTCTATAGACACGTCAAGATGAATACCTTAGGCATCAAAAAATACAATGGAAAAATATATATGGTGCATATTTTAGAATTAAATCACTAGAAATGACAAATTAATACAATATGATTCCTATCTAGGATGATCATATTGATTTGTCTTCTCAAGTCATAAAATAAAAAAAATACATCACAAGGATTGTTTTACTCTATTCTGAACCACTTTCCTTGAATAGTTAGCTGACTGAGTCAATATTCACCTAAAGATTGTGAAAAAGCAACTGTAAAACATATCCATAGTACAAATGAATATAGAAATTCTTAACCTGCATTTTTAACACTATTTCTGTGCCATCTGTGTATGGGCAGAAGTGGCTCCGATGCAAATCTTTGATTATTTAGGTAAAATAGAAAATGTGGCATAGTCTAGATATTTTCACTGATATTCCAAGAAGTAACTGTTTCATGAAATGTATGCATCAAACTCAACAATGATTTACTGAAAGCAATGTGTTGCTTAACAGCCTTTTATAAATTTTGCATTAAATTTTCCAAAAATATCATAAGTGAATTGAAATACTGACTTCACTTGAACAAATAAATAAAGATTTACTTAATTTTAAAAGCTAAACTAGTTGGTTCTTTTGTCGCACATATTTACAAAGTAATTTATATAGAGTAAGAAATCTAAAATTCGCCAGGAATCTAAAATTCGCCACCTCTAAAACCTTAGTTAATTTTATGAAGAAAATGCTGTTTTTGTCTAAAAATTGGCATTTTTCAGTTCAAAAAGCCTTAATTTACTATACGTTCAACAAATCTCACCACAATTCATGTATTTTATTAGTATTTTCACATGTGGCGAATTTCAGATATGTGTCGAATTTTAGATTTCTTACTCTACTAGCAAAAGAAATAGATTACTTGAAAGCAGCTGGGTTGGCATGTCCGAGACCAATAATGACTGTCTCCCTCATATCAGCCAGGTCACACTTGATCTGTGGTACAAGCAGTTTGTACAGATCCTTAGCTGAGGCTGTGGTGGCCTGTGGTCTACAGTCAGAGTACTCATGGCCGGGGGAGGAAACGCTGCAATATGGATGGTCAGAAGTTTGTTAAAACTAATATTCTACAAAACTGGTCTAAGATGCATTTTCCAAAAATGACAAGGCAATATTACAGAAAGTTAGGTCTGGTTATGGATAGTAATGCAATAACAGATTCTATGTTACTGGAACCTCCAATCTCCAATGGATCTTGTTGTAGTTATGGCAGATTTCCATTAATATCTAAAATTTAGAAAAAGTAGTTTCCCTTGTACATAAACATGTTTTGTTTTTTTTTTGCTCCAGGTTAATTCCTTTCAAGATTTTGTATATTGATGGGACAAGAAGACAAAACTTCAAAAATATTTAGAGTAAAAAGTGTGAAATTCATGTTGGTAAGTGAAAGTTGCCACTGGGGAATACCCTTACAAAGTATGACAAATAATTAAAATGCCATTTTTTTCATTTTTAATGTGTATTTATTTTCAATAGTAAATGATGCATGTTTGTTAATTTGAAAGTTTCAATTAGCATTTTTCCAATGGCCACAAGATATTCAAAGAATAAATTCTTGTTTGATTTGACTCAGAATCTGTTAGCATTAGGAGTAAGCACTGTAAAAGTCTGACTAGGTTAGATTTTAACTCACTTGCTATCGGGGGAGACTGAGCGTTGTTCATTTTTACTGCTAGGTGGCACAATGCAACATCCCATGACAACATAGTTCTTCCAGAGGTTCATATACATGTCTCGCTCACTAGGTGGCCGCCGGTTTCCTCGACTGGGCAACAGAGATGTGCGGTTCTGTTCTTGGAACACACTGAAACAAAAATAAATTTATTTATTTGTGACTTAACACACCTTTCACACTTTGTAAATGACTTAATGCAAATCCAAAACCACAATCATACAAGCTAGCCACAATCCCCAATTTTTAAAGTTGGTGTTTTATGTAAAATATTTGCCAATTTTGCATCAGAGAAGATCAAAGGTGTAATGCGGTCTCAAAAATCACATATGACAAAAGAATTTCCCACAAGTCAAAGACACAGAATGAGGTTACCTCACACCTTTCACACTTACTGCAAATCTACAACCACAAGTCATACAACTTCGTCATAATCACTGGAAGAGATGCACAGCTTAAAGCTGGTGTTTTATGTCCCATTCTACAGCCAGGGTCATATTGGGACTGGCCCTCAGAAATGCCAATATTGGGAATTGAAACCCACATGCCAAACTTGTTAACCACTAGGCTCTGAGAACGGTTGAATAGCTGCATGTCCATATATAGCGTCCATATATAGCCATACAAACACATACAAAATAAGGCTAAACTTACACAGTACTAACATTTGACAATACTAATATTGGGTCTTCACAAGGCCATATAAACATTTGGTCCATAAAAAAACATACTAACAATGCATTAACATAATAAATGGGTCAACATATGACCATACAAACACATTGCCCACATAAGGCCATACTTAGTTTGTCTACACAAAGCCATCCTTAAGTTCAGTTCACATACAGTCATATTTATTCTGGGTTCTCTTTAGGCCAAAATTAGAAATGATCCACAGAAGGCCATATTTTCAAGGGGCCCATATAAAGCTACACTTGCAATCGGTGTATTTAAGGCCACACATAATCTGCAAATATAATATTCCCACACTTTCATCAGTAACATTTTTTTCATACTTACACTGGGTCCACATAAGGCCAGAGGTCCTTCACCCTGTTGTACAATACCGGCCAGGCATGACTCACTGCTGTGTGACACTGACCCATCACAAAGTCTGTATTCATGAAGACAGAAATACAAGTCAGCCAGGGGTCAAAGTTCAACTCCTCCTTCTCTGACGTGCCAGCATTATTATTCTCATTCAGGTCAAGAAGAATGATAGAAGTTCTGTCAGCAAGCCACTGGAAGTCAATTACTGAAGACTGTAGAGCTGCTGTCTAAAAGGATAACACAATATTGCAATTGTAGTATCATCATAGCTTATCTTAAATGAAAATTGCAATATTCCATTGCACAGTTTCTGATAAATAGAAGTGATAGAAGAAATCTAGCAGTCCTTTGAGACTCTGTTCAACCTGTAATCTAGGTATAATCCTCAGGTGTTTTAATATCAGGTGTATTCTGGTGTCTTAAATTTCAGCACTCTTTTCTATTTTTTATTCTTATGGCAATTTTACGGGATTTATCTGTTGCCGAATTTTAGCATGCATTACATCTTTTTCCTTACTGGGGAGTGGGACTAAATGGCAACTTTTAAAGGCTGTGATATATTCCTTTGTTGTTACCTTTTATCACTTGAATGTCTCCAGTGGACTCTTCAAATATAATATTATACATCTTAACTTCAAGCAGTTAGATTGGCCATAATGATGTTAATACAATTGGTTGAGCAATCTTGTCGAACAGTATTGGTGTGTTAATATGTAAATACTTAGAATTTGGAATGTATAATTCCTGACAGTGTTAAGACGATAACCTCTGCACATAAAACATCTTTACATTTGTAACACCCTTGTATGTTTAAACAGGCTTGGAGTTCTTGAAATTGGTCTTCATAGTTTAACTTGTTGGGGAGTGAAACTTGTGTTATTTCTATTTGTGCAGTAAGCAGTCTACAAGGTACTAGAATCAAAGATCATCAAAGGTACAACTGCTTCAGTTACACACTGTATATCTAATTCATTACGCCTTTGTTAATACCAGTTGTGTAATTAAATTATCCATATTTAAGATGATTTTTATCCATTTGCATAAATTAAGAAAACCATTTAATAAGCAAATTGAATGTGGTCAAAGGTACACCTGTTGCAGTTACACACTGTATATCTAATTCATTATGTCTTTGTTAATACCAGTTGTGTAATTAAATTATCCATATTTAAGAAGATTTTTATCCATTTGTATAAATTAAGAAATTTAAACCATTTAAGCAAATTGAATGTGGTCAAAGGTACAACTGTTGCAGTTACACACTGTATATCGAATTCATTACGTCTTTGATAATACCAGTTGTGTAATTAAATTACCCATATTTAAGATGATTTTTATCCATTTGCATAAGAAAGCCATTTAAGCAATGTGGTAAAATTGTTATAAAGCATTAAAGTATCTACAAATATTTAATTAAACCAGATATCTTCAAATTGTTAAAAGATTTTAGCCAAGATACTACTATACATCTATTGAAACTACTATACATCTGTTGAAACCACCTTCCACAAAGCAATATTCAAATTGGTGAAACACCCCTGTCCTTTTGACTATAGTCCGAGGTTCGTGTGTGACCTTGCAACACAGTGGCGAAATGTCCATTTATCTCCACTCACCTTATGTCACCGTGTTACACCGAAAGATGACAGAGTCACAACCTTATACATCGTGGACTACACCTTCAGTTACCATAGCAAGAAATTCATCGGAACATGTTCACGTTCGTCTGCGCATGCCTAAGGTACTAAAGGTGGAAATTTTGAACATTTTGAAACTTTCGTAGGACGCATGATGGACGTTTCACCACTATGTCACAAGGTCGCATGTGAATCTCGGACTTTATTTAAGGACAGGGGCATTTTGCCAAATGCCTATGACTGTGGGACGTACCGCCTGTAATATGAATGGGGTATTATATACCTGCAGTCTCAGTGAACCTTTTGCACTTATTACTGCTTTTCTGTGATCAGTAGTTTGATAATACTGTGAGTGAAATGAAAAAAAAAGTTATTTCATGAGTCATATATTTGTCAGAAATGACAAGAAACAAAAATAGCCAGTTAAAAGTACTAAAATCTGCCAGTACAGGAATTACCTACTGTACATGTACGTCAGGCAACGGCATAAAAGGTGGAGAGCAAGCATTGGTTTAAGAAAGTTACCTCAAAATACTTAATCCATTAAAAATGTTATTGTTTATACATTAAAAAGGGTGTTAAATAAAAAGTTAAATGAAAAAAAACCATAAACCGAAATGGACAAATGTTAAAACTATACGTGGTAAATAGTTTCTTGTCATAGGCAGTCACTGATCACTGGTGGTGATGGTTAAACTACCATGAATGTCCATTACAACACCAGAAAAAAACCCAGATTAGAAACTTAAGATTATCTGCCTTCCAAATGTATGTTTGATTTACATTAACCTGGATGGGACATAGATTAAAATTTCTTGTTATAATACTTTAGAAAGATAAAATCAAAGTGAATTTTCAGTTCTACTAATGTTAAACTAGGCCATATTTCAATAACAATATGGTACACTGAAGAAAATTTAAACCACAATGTTAGCATTTTGATGTTACAAATTACTGTATTCAATTGCAAGTTCATTGAGCATGTTTTATTTCTGTTGAGAAGTATTTTATTTTATTTTGTATTTCATCCGAAAATTTTCCTTTTACTATTATTTGATTCATAACTTTAATAAACTGCATTACATGTAAAGTGGCACACACTTTTGTTGTAATATTTTTCTTGAAGCATTTTCCAGTCAAAAATTTGTTGAAGACATTTTAGGTGTCTTATACTCAAAAGTGCTCAATAGTTAAACACCAATTGAATAGACAAAACTAGAAGAATGTTTTTGCTAACAAAAACTAAGCGTCCCAAAAAGGTTCACCGCAATATAATATACAGTAGAAAAAGGTTTTTGAAAATAAAAACATACAGTGCTGAGAGAAGAAGTGAAAGTTAAGCAGACAGTGTGGAAGTTTATGCATTAACATGAAAGAAAAATTTAAGCTTTATTTTGTTTTCTATGGTTATAAATTGTGAAAAGTTAATTGAATAAATGCTCTGGGTCAGAAAGCATAAAGCATCAATACTTATAATAGGTTGAAAATTACACCATAAAACTACTTAATTAAAGAGTAACAGTGCTTAAAAAATGCCATATACCTATTTACATTTTAGAAAAAGGCATAGTAAAATTTGAGCCTTTGGAAAGGCAAGAAGTTTATGACACAATGCTGTGACCACATCTATCCCAATGAGTAAATAAAAGGTCAATGTTCCCACAAGCCTATTTATATCTTATGAATAATGCTCATTTCTATTTAGATATTATTGAAAATTGGCTATTTTATGACCCCAATTTGACCCATAAGGGAGGGTCAAGGGGTAAATCTGACCGGCTATCTAGACTCTTCACATAAGGTTTCCCAATACCTCTTAATACATTCTAAAGCTCTTAAAGCAAGAACAAAGGAGATAAAAGGCAAAAACACCAAATCGGCTATTTTATGACCCCAGTTTGACCCATAAGGGTGATCCGGGGGTAAATCTGACCAGCTATCTAGACTCATCACATAAGGTTTCCAATACCTCTTAATACATTCTAAAACTCTAAAAGCAAGAATAAAGGAGATAAGAGGTAAAAACACCAAATCGGCTATTTTATGACCCCAGTTTGACCCATAAGGGGTGATCCGGGGGTAAATCTGACCAGCTATCTAGACTCATCACATAAGGTTTCCAATACCTCTTAATACATTCTAAAACTCTAAAAGCAAGAATAAAGGGGTAAGAGGTAAAAACACAAAATAGGCGATTTTATGACTCCAGTTTGACCCATAAGGGGGGTCCAGGGGTAAATCTGACCAGCTATCTAGACTCTTCACATAAGGTTTCCCAATACCTCTTAATACATTCTAAAGCTGTAAAAGCAAGAATAAAGGAGATAAAAGGCAAAAACACAAAATCGGCTATTTTATGACCCCAGTTTGACCCATAAGGGGGGGTCCGGGGGTAAATCTGACCGGCTATCTAGACTCTTCACATATGGTTTCCCAATACCTCTTAATACATTCTAAAGCTGTAGAAGCAAGAATAAAGGAGATATAAGGGGGAAAGACGAAATTGGCTATTTTATGACCCCAGTTTGACCCCTACAGCGGGGTCGGAGGGGAAATTTGACTTGCTTTCTAGATTCTCCACATATGGTTTCCTACTACCTCCCAATACATTTTATGGCTCTAAATGCAATACTTAAGAAGATAATAGGGGGGTTCACATGAATTTTAAGCTTTCTGATTGGTACCTGTGAGAAAATCGCCCATAAATCGGTCAATTTTCATCGGATTGCTCCCAAAATCTAATCAGCTCGCGTTTTTGATAGTATGAACACATGTAAGTTACAAGCCTCTGCGGTCAGTAGATTTTCCTGAACTGCGATGACGGGCGGGTGTACCCGAAAAAACTATTTTTTGATCATGTGACCTTGATAAAGATGAAAGGTCAAATTTAAGCATGTGGAAAAATTTTCCCACGCCTAAGGTATATAACTGCCAAATATGGTTAGAAAGCTTGTAATAATAAGGGAGATATTCAAGGGAGACCATAATGCGGCGGCAAGGAAACAGACGCAAAACCAAATAAGCGCCCTTTTCAGGGACGCTTAATTACACTAGTCTGTATGTTTTGTGGCATAAGCATCCATTGTCATTGTCAACCTCAGGAAGTGAGGATTAAACTTAGTTAAACATGACTGTTTACCTGGCATCATAGTTCTGTATGACTGTTTGGCCATTTTGATAAGTTATAGTTATGTCAACTAAAAATATTTTTTTCATTATGTTTTGACAGTCAAATTTATATTATGAAAAAATTATCCACCCTGTGAAAAAAAGAAGAATTTTACTTTAATTGGTACAGCAGACAGCAGGTTAAAAACAGTCATGTATATATTTCCCGTCCAGTTGTTAGTTCATAAGCCCTGTATTATATCAGTAAAGAACACTTTCAAAAAACAAGTAACAAGTACATTCTTTTTGCCACCATATGACTTGTTGTGCAGTATGTTCAGTAGCCGGGGAGTGTCCTCTCTAATCCACTGGGCTTCTATCAGCCCATAATGCATGTCAAGCTAGAAAACATGGCAAGTCTATCACTGTTACTTTTTTTAACTGCTTTACCACAGAGTCTGACAAAACACAACTAGAAATTGGACCTAGCTTAGCAACAGCACTTACATTCAGCATGTCACCAGCACTAATGAATAATATTAAATGACCAAAAGAAAAAACAACCAAAAAAGTTAACATAGCTTCCACATAGTTTGACAGAAACCGAACTGCAAAATTTAGATTGGCATAGACCTTGTTTTGGAACAAAGTTCACAGTCAGAATGTCAATAGCTATCATTAACTGTTGTCAAACCACCTTCGGAGAAATGGCTATTAGGGGCATTTGAATATGGCTCAAAGTTTCCCATAGGGAAAAGTCACTTCAGAGTTCCCCCCCCCCCCCCCCCCCCCCCCCCCCAAGGAAATCACCAATTTTCCTGAATCAGAACTTCCATGGTGATTTATACAAGTAAAACATATTCATGCTAAAACACATAAATTTCAAACACACAACAATATTAAAGGTAAACCGATCACAGTATAAAGGTGAAAGACGAAAAGATACTAGAATGTATTAATTTAATGTATAGCCAACCATTCCAATGACAGAGTTATAATAACACATCAAACAAGACTTAGTTATGATTAAAAATATATGGCAGGGTCTGACACTTAATAATGGTAACCTCGTGTTTTCAAAATACATTATGTCTGTATTTGAGACATATGTTTCAGTAATATTCTACTGTACTTAAGAAAATGTCACTGGCTAGTTATGAAACAGAAAAATTATCTTTTTTAAATACAATCTCTTCATGTTCAAACCACCACACAAAGTCAATTTCCATATTTATTTTCATTGATTAAGTAAAACACCCATTAAATGAAATAAGGTTCCCTGAATCACCAAGTCGATGAACACTGTTTTTGGTTTCTTTGCAAATCATCATGAGAACTATCTCTTGAAGAAGAAAGCCTAAATTTTTTTTAAAATATTGTATTCTTCCTGAAAAATCTACCAATTTACAGAATGGTTATGAGTCTCCACATTTCTTGTTTCTTGATCTTCGGCCTGGATGCTATTTTGGTTGTGAACTATTTTTTGGGGAAATATGGACTTCAAACTTTGGACATAATGCTTAAGAAGATGTTTCACATCATTTGTTTTTACTTCAATTTCAAATTTTTCTTTACAAAACTTTTGTTCATGGGCAAGATAACCAGAAATAAACACAGTGGAACACAATGTGAACAATTGTAACAAAATGGAAAAACAAAAATTCAGAACAACAAGTATAAACAGAAAGTAACAATTGCTGAAAAGTCAAATTTTGCTGACTGTGTACTTACTGCAATTAATTCCTCCTACAACCAGTTACAAGAATGCTAGATGATCAATTCCAGACATGTGTGCCAAAGAGGTGAAATATTTTGTACTAGGTCAGACATAATTCATTTTGTTCCAGCATCAAAAATGAAACAAATTGGCCATAATGATTTTGTATAATTTTCATTTATAGCTCACCTGTTGTGCAGAAGATTTGCCAATTATTTTGCCAAACTAAAATATACTTATATACAAATGCAACAGGAAATCTATGGCTTGAAAGAGAAGGCAGACAAAAAGCATCGCCCACTGGATGATTAACATGTCAAACAATAAGTGATGTACTACAAACATAACTATAACTTTGTATTTTCTAAACAAATACACATGCAAACATAATGGTACATAGATTATTGAAAAGAAAAATTTGACCATTTTAGAAACAAATAAACTTTAAAGAAAATTGGATTGACCAATAATTTTTTTATAATACTGCAAAAATTATACTAAATACACATCAAAGCAACTAATAATAAAAAGCACGATGGATCATATATTATCATATATTAAACATGGAATGAGAAAAAGGAAACTTCTTTAAGCCCAATTATTTCCCATTGATTTGTATTGAGAAATATGCCCACCTTTTCTGGGTCAGGTAACTGCGGCAGGACTTTGTCAATGATCTGTGGACAGGATCGATCCATCACATCTAGAACTACAGGCTCCCCATCCTAAGATGGAAGTATACAATGAGAGGAGGGACAGACATCTCATCATTACACACTTAGTCTATGTTTTTATGCCCATGATTTGTGATCTATATACAATACGAAAACATCCGAATGACATGTACAGAAAAAATATATCACAAATGAAGATAACAATATTATACGATTGTGCAGCATGAGTATAATATTGTTAATCTTCATGAGTGATATATTTTTTCTGTATATGTCTAATGAGGGATGTTATACTTTTATTATCCACCACTATGTATGATTTATGTGTTAAATAAATGAATATTTAATGAGAGAATGTGAAAAGGCTGTCAAAAAGCATAGGCAACAGTGAATATAAAACTTCAATTTTTAACTTGCAATGGCTCATTCCTTTCTGCATGGATTTTTATGCAACAAATACGAGCAGAAGCACCGTAAAACAACCTTTCTAATGATATATAATACATATTTGCAAGGTAACATAGTTTCCGTCATATTAGTGAAAAACCGGTAAGTTACTGACACTAATTGTTCATGGTATGGAGAAGCCGTTGTATACAAGTAAAATATATCCCGCTCCGTATCTCCCTCTATACAGGTCAAATACGTCGTGTGGAGGATAATAAAGATGTGAAAAGTTTACAGAGACAAGTGGGATAGATATTAAAGTATTGCATAATTAATATATGCTTTCATGTAATTTGTAATCTACATTCAAATGTGTCAAGTTTGCAGTGATTTGCAATCTGAATCAGATGTGCTTAGCTTACGGTGGGAAGTGGGATAATGTACCTTTTCCTGCACATAATTTGTACATAAAGAGGGGACGGACAGACATGTTCTTATTGCACACTCTGTCTGTGATTTGCAAGTGGTAAATGCAATTATTTTTGTCAATTTCTAAAGAAATGATAAAAAGTTAGATTTTTTCCAACTGACAATAAGCAATCATCATTTTTGTTTTATTCTGGGGCCGATTTCACAAAGGGACTTAAGTCCAGATTTAGACTTAAATTTAAGACTTTGGTCTTAAATTTTGTCAAAAGAATGTTAAGTCTGTGGTCTTAGACTTAGCAGATTTCACAAAGCAGCTAAGTCCATGAAATTGCTAAATCAGTGGACTTAACTTTAAGTCTGGGAGGTAGTGGGCTTAAATTTTGTAAAGAGGACTTAAATATGGCCGACATAAACTTTTCTCCACCTCAAAATTTGAAATGGCTGTAAATAAAGTATAATTACACAGAACACCTCACTAAAGTAGTCTTTTGGAAATTTATATGTGGCAACAAGGTTTTCTATTTCAAAACAGCCCTTATCCTTAGATAAAATACATCAAATGAAGGATATATGGCACCAATATTATATTTTGAATAGATATAAAAGGTCACATGACACAGAAAACCACTGTGGTTATTTGATAACCTTGGACTTAGCTAAGTCACCTTTGTGAAATCCATTTTAAGTCCCAGACATAGCTAAGACCAAAGTCTTTGATTTAAGTCCCTGACTTAGCCAATAAAGCGACTTAGTTTAAGTCCTTTAGTGAAATCGGTCCCTAGAGTAAAAAACAGTAGTTAAAAATAGTTGAATGTGTATAGTTTTGTGAAAATTTGTTGACAAATTATTAAAAATCTCCTGTTTTAAGAAAACATTGCCAGTTTTAGTTGCCAATTTAACATATCAAATTGCAATATAAAAGCTTTATACATGAATATTCATATATTATTTTGATATCAAGCTAGTATACATGATATTATTCAGTCACTGATGATAGAAATTCAAGCTAGTTTGGGCGTTGGGATCAATACTAGCATAGTACACACAAGACATACCGATTACTTTTCCTCAAATGAGCTACCTTTATCAAGAAATAAATTCATCCAAAATGCAAAATATGACATGTTTTTGCATGAACTTAAACTGTGACTTGGTAGTTTATCAATATAAATAAATTCATGTAACATACTGACAAATAGCAGATAAATAAATTTGTAAGTAATTGAATAACTGGTGGACAGCATGAGCTGTACATGAGCAATGTAGTATAATAAAGAGCAATAACAGTACCGTGGTAATTATCTTTCAATGACATTATATACAAGATGATAACACAATAGGATTCATTTATTCTGTTACTCAATAATCACAATAAACAAACACTTCAAGTATAAACATAACATGAAGCATTTATTGCAGCTTTAAATATTACACATGATAGCTGATAAAACTACACAGATATTGAATGATATTAAATGTACAAAGTCAAATCGCAAGCAAACATAAACATCAATACATATATTTGTTTATATTTTGTCACTGAGTCAGGCTTTAAAAAGATTTGTTTATTGTTTAAAAAATACAATCACCTCACAATGAAAATAAGAAGACTGTATTGTGCAATCGATTACACATTACCCGCAGTTTCTTTGGATTTAGTCTGTTTGGAAAATCAGCTTTACATTTGCGAAGGTCAGTTACAAGCAAATTGAAAAATTTGTAATTTAAATTTTATATGGAAATATTAACCATTTCCTAACATACTAATCCAAATCTAATGCACTGTTAATGGCTATCAAACTAGTGAAGTAAACATGCTTAGCAGCAGGGGTAACTTTTGATACTGTATGATTTTAGGTTTTTATGAAACATTTGTATGTTTTGGCTATTCAGTTGGTCGGCTCCAACAAATAGTTATTGTTAAGAAATGGTGAAGGTTTTAGTTCGAAGCAGATGGTAATAATGCAGTAGACGAGAATGTAAGACACTAATTTAGATTGCCTGCTCAAAGATAAATATCAACAAGACCACTGCCAGGGAGGTTATCTCGCGATGGCTAATAAGCAAATATTGAAGTAGTGTGACCTTGAAACAGGGATCCAAGCCCAAGGACCAATGAGGGAGATATAAGGTCTTTCAGTATGATGATCCAAACTGACCTTAAAGGGGGGGGGGGGGGGGGGGGGGGGGGGGGGGGGGGGGGGTAAGCTTTTTTTTCATATTTTGAAGCTCTAGAACCAATAGTAAGGAGGATATATTGCCTTTTCAGTATGATGAAAACATTTGACCTTGCAGCAAGGGTCAAAGGTCAAATTCGACACATGCACAAGATTCACAGTGTATGACTTCCTATCAGTTGTTTTCACATTTTGAAGCCTAAGGGCCAATACTAAGGGAGATATAAGGGAAGAGATTCACAAGCTATGATTTCCTATACAGTGTTTTCACATTCCAAATTACTAGAACCAATGATAAGAGAGATACAGTCCAGTTCTTTTTAAAATCATGACGCTCATTAAACCTTAAAGATGGGATATGGCTGCCATTTTGTATTTAAAATGAGGCCAAAATTACCCTTAGGCAAGCTTTCTTACCCACACAATTTTGTGGAAATCTGATGAAGCTAGCTGCAATATTTTAAGTTTCAGGACATTTTAATTATTTTCAAAGCATCAGTTATGGTGGTGATTTCCTTTTAGAAATGAAGCCAAAGTCTTTTACAGACAGGTTTTCATAGCCATGAACATTTACTGCAAATTTGGGGAAGATATCTTCATACATAAATAAAATATAAATGTTTAATTAAAAAACTGACGAATGGATGCTTGTAGGAACAGAAGGTGTTTTATAATCTCCTGACTGGGCCCTTCAGCTGGCAGGAGATAATAAGCATTGATATATATTTGTAATTCAATTTGGTTAAATGTCACTTTCAATTAAAACAAAGAGGACTATACTAAGCTGATTTCTGAGAGGAAATGTTATTATACTTCGAATTCTGTCTGAATACATGTTACATTTGATATACCTTTGGTATTTCCAGCATGGTGAATAAATGTCTGACTTCTTTGAGCATGCTCACTGCCCTCTTCCTAACAATCGGTCTACAGCTACACAACAACACCAAGGCAAAGCCTTCTACTGCATGGAGTGTTGACCTAAAAACAGGTGATTAGAGTAAATCATGGGGCATTTGTCCCACATTTCATAACCCCTTAAAATGAAGCAACAAGAAGTGAAACAGAAATTCTGCAAATGACTAGATATTGGTATAAAAATGTTAAAAAACATCCACGAGTTGAAATGAAATGATTTATCCATAACTGAAAGTATAATAATTAAAAAAGCAGACCTTATAAACCCTAGATAATATTTTCTTTCGGCATATTTTTATTGCAATAGAAAAGTGAACCGCAATAGCTGGTCTCACTCCCTCTTGCTGATGTTATGTCTGACCATGATGTCTGCAGTTTTGCAATGTGGAGTTTCAGATATTTTGTTATAATGTTAGAAGTGTGCTACAAGTCTATCAGGGTTGCCACTCAACAAAAACCAATTTAAAGAGTCAGTGCCTCTAAAATAAAGAGAAAATCAGAACAAAACAAGATGCACTCAGAGAGAGCAAAACGCTCAACTCCATATAACCAGCCTCTTAAGTGATATAAAGTATTGTAAGGAAGACAATAAAATAAAACCAAACATGTAAATTAATCTTCATAGAAATATCAAGTAGAAAGCTAAAGTCATTAAAAATACATTGAAAAGGGGACCTCTGAAAATTCATGATTTTTTGTATCCATAATAAGATCCAGATCTTTTAGTAACTTCTTCCTTCGGTCAGGTTCTACCCACAAATTTTAAATAAAGACCTGATACGTCCCTGGACTTTGCCAAGTTTCAGGTGAATTGTTAAAATTCCTTTCAAGTTATCATCCGGACAAGCTTCCCCATCGAAAAAAAGACATTTTTGGTCATGTGACCTCTCTGATTGGTTGAAATGTCACTGCAGCATATTCAAAAAAATTCCCCAAGGCTGCTGCCTAAACCTGCCAAATTTGAAAAGAATCCGCCTAACGGTTACAGAGTTATAAGGAAAACAAAATGCGGAGCCGCAGGAGCCGGCGGAGCTGGCGGAGCCTGAAGGTCTCCCACACACAAACAAGCATCCCTTGCGGGACGCTTAATAAAGGATGGTTTTCAAAAAATTTATTAACATTTTATTGTAAGTTGTACAAGGTAATTATCTCAAATTCACAACTCCCACACCAAAAATAAAGAGTATATAGAGAGCTTTCCTAAAAATAAAGAGTAGTGCCTGAATTAAAGAGTAATAAAGAGTAATTTTCCATTTTGCCAAAAATAAAGAGTACTCTTTACAATATAGAGTGAAGTGGCAACCCTGTCTATCTACCTACCTGTTGATATTATTTCTGTGTGCTACCTCTGCTGATTCTTGCTGGGTGTTCTCTGCATGATGTTGATTTGGGTCCTGTGAGGACTTCTCTGCCTTCACCTACAATAATACAATCGAATGAGTGTGGGCAAAAGTGGAATTGGCCACTCACAAAGGTCGATAACAGTAAAAGTTTTATTGTAATTAACTTTTCTAAGTTAAATACTTTACCTTATCCTCAAAAATGCTTACATGTTGGTGGAAGCAAATGTGGACAACTAAACAAGAGTATTTGTAAAGGAAATATTCTTGTCGGTAACACTGCGCATATGATGAGTGCACATGCGCCGATATCCAGAGAACCCAAGTTTGCCTCACTTCAATTTTGGTTGGGAGGGAGTAAACATTGTTAGACCCAGTTTTCTTTTGCGAATAATTTCAACAACGGTCGATAACAAATGGTTTTCAAAATATTTACAACATATCAAAAATACACTGAATCTAGAAATGTCACAATATAGCACCAGAAATATATGATAACAGTGGTGTTGTGTACAAACATATAAGACCAAGTATTTCTAACATACCTCTAATTCTTCCAGTTTTGTTAAAAATATAATAACCACAATCTTATTTTGCTGAAATTCAATTTTTTGAAACTGATTTGTAACAGTGACTGCAGGAAATTCTATACACAAATTTCATCAATTTTATACATCACTACCTGCACTCAGGCTAATAACAAGCTCTGAAGACAAAAATGATCCATTTTTGCAAATTATTTTTTCCCATTTTTGCAAGAGACAAACACATTGTATGAGTGACAATTCTTTGAAAAGTTTGAACTATAATTGACATACATGACCAAAAAGTGCCATAAACAAGCAAAGCCTTGCCATGGTAACAGTTGCCAGCTATCACGCCAAACATAACCATCTCTATTTAATCTGGTCCACGAGATGAATGTATCACCAAAATTTGGTAAGAATTACAGAAGGGGTTCCATGTGAGAAGAACCAAAACATTTATAAGTAAAAAGAACACAAAAAATGTAACCAAGGCAACAGTTGTATCTACATGTACGAGAGAACCTCACAAAAACGGTTACCTTCATTTCCTTTGGGAGAAAAATATAACCCGATTAACTGGTCAAAATCTGTGCAGTTGTTGCCAGACATTGCCCATGGTCTGACCAACTGTAATCATTCTTGGTTGTAAGGAAAACTTCAAAATTTGATGAAAATTCATGCAGCGATATGTTCCATTGATCTGCCACAATCTTTATTCCTGTCACTGCTGCCACCTGGTCCTTATAGGCTTGGGTTAAACTATGAAATTTATATTGCACAGTACCTTGGCAGCCATTTTGGTCTGCAGGCCTGACTTCCATGAAGTGAGGAAGGAGAGGATCCTCCAACAGCAAATCTCCAGCAGAGTGCTGTGCATGTCGCTCACTTCTCTCTGTACAAACTGCACAAACACATATACCACCTCATTGCGACACTGGGAGAGGTCATTGATCATGTTCTGCAAGGCTTGGAAAGAAAGCCTGAAAATATAAGAGATTTCAGACACTGAACAATCATAAAGCCTACACAAGAGCCTGAAAACAATCAGATTGAATACAGTGGATTGTAAATACCCTGGGAAAGGTTATTAGTTATATTTTGCAAAGTTTGAAAAGAAGATCTGGAAATTAAAAAAAAAATGTTATAAACTCCACAAAACCCACATATTTTGGCACAGGGATGGCCTATTTTACTTCTTTCAAAATATGGGAATACAATGATAGATAAACAACATATACTTCCACTTTTAGAGCTGGGACAGGATATTAATCTAGTTCTGCAAATCTTGCAAAGAGGTCAGAAAATTTGAAAAATACAAAGATCTACCTATAGTGGCAGAGACAAGCTATTGATTCCTGTAAAACATTATGACAGATAAATAATGTATATTGCCACCTTCATAGCTGGGACAGTATATTAATCTAGTTCTGTAAAGCTTGGAAAGAAACTCTGAAAATTTGAAAAACACAAAGATCTATTCATTATAACAAAGAGATAGGCTATTGGTTCCTGTAAAATATTAAACATAACAGATAGATAATGTATACTATATCACTTAGAGCACTTTACATATCCAAATGTATAAAATGTGCTTTCTGTAAGGCTTGCAAAGACAGCCAGAAACAAGAAAGCTGAAACAGATTTAGCGGTTTGACATCATCAAATTTATCAACAATTTTAACAACTTTTTTTAGCAAACTTCAGTTAAAATCATACTTATCAGAAAGCATCCCAAATTGTGAAGTATTGGCTCAACAATCTTTTTAAACTTTAACAGATATTATTCTACATTTCATCACGTAACTATTGGAATGTAGTTGTGTATAAGTTTTGTTGTGTATGGCACAATTGATAAAGAATATCTGATTCATTATTGCTCATGATTATTGCTCTATTTAATTAATATGTCAAATATGTAAAGGCATGGAGTTACAAAATTTCTTTTTCATTTGATAGACGTTGTAATGTAATAACCTTATAGAGTGCCTTTCCTATGATATATTAAAAGATGCTGTGTGGGGATAGGAATATCTTGAAGTTTCATCCATCAAAGGTTCTTTTGAAGAAGCATGTTTTTTCTTTATGCATTTTTGAAACAAGCAACATTCTGAATAGCTCTTATGTCAGTGGGCAGGCAACTCCCCAACCTTACAAGAGAAAGAGATCTGTCATTAAATTTAATCCTTGTTTTCACTTCTTCAAGCAAAACACCTTTGTTTTACCACAGTAATGTGTCTGGTAATTGGGGTAATTTTAATATAACTTTACAGACACTTACTTTCCCAATTCATCATCTATGTGCACAGTGAGCCTGACCAGTAGTTCTATCAGCTCTTTCTGTGACATTCCCTCAGGCAAGAGTCTTGGGATGGCTGCTACACACGTCCTGAACAGGTCAATCTTAGGTTTCCTCTCTCCCCTGTATAAGGTTACGCATAAAACATGATAAAACCAAGAGAAAATACAAGTTTTATACATTCGAAATGTAACGTTATAACTTTTATTACTTGTCTTATTTAATTATTACACAAATAACAATTTCAAGGAAAATTTCTAAAAACATATTCTAGGTAGGTCTACACATGTTTACTCTGGCCAAAACAAAACATGAAGCACCAGTGAGGACCAATTAACACTTAACTGTAGTAATGGGAGAGTCATACATCTTATGTAAGGCTATTCCACTAAATTTAATATATCACCAGCCTATAGAAGGAAGACCCCAAACAGACAGTTGAACCAAGCACCAGAATATTTTGAGAGATTACTTGGGCTGTTGTACAGACACAAAGTTTGAATGTCTGAAGTGAGGATTCACCATGAAATTTTGACCTTCTAAGTGTTTTCAGGCACAAAGGCAATGTAAGTACGGATTCAATATGACTCTCAAAATTCATTTTAATGGGACCATTGTCAAAATCCAATTAGTTTCAGAATTTCTCGTACTGACACAAACATTGTGCCCACCACTACCTGGACCACCTGTTTCTTCCTTTGCGTGCCATATGTTGTAACCTCAGGGTCAGTCACTATGTTTACTGAATTCTTTTTTTGAAATCTTAATCCTAATCAATGCCTCATGACATCTTTACAGTTAGTTATAGCTCGTGAACCTCCAAATCCTTCTTCTTGGACATGGTCTACAGCATGTTTACACACAGATGCCCGGAGAAATACTTTAAATAGGATTCTATGCATAAACACATGTGTCTTACATGTCACACACTTACGTGATCAACTCCTCTGGCTCCCTATCCTTGTTTTCCGGTTTGGTCTGCAGCATGTTTTTACCCACATGCTGGTCAAGGTGTCTGAGGATAGCATCAAAGGCTTTCCTAACATGACTGTAGTACCCTGCCACTCCAATGGTACGTGCTGTTTCCTCAGACAGGTACTTGTTGATGAAAGTCTTTTTACATCTGTAAAATATGCATAGAATTGATACTGTGGAAACCTCAAACACCATTTCATTTAAATACCCTATATTTAGCTATCTGCAATTCTTGCTAAACTTGAGGTATTTTTCTGTGTCTAACAGTGTTACAAAATGCTACAGGTCTGAAGCAAAAGTTACCAATTTGTACTTCAATGTAGGTTAAATCGATAATGAGCTTCAAATTAATCATGTGACAAATGCTACAGAATAAAAGTTTAATATTATTTCCTATAAAAATATGTCTGTTATGATGGTCCTAGTCCAGAAGTAATTTCAGCAATGGAATTTAAAAAAACACATATAAAGAGTTTTCTTAAGTAACAGGATATCCAGACCTCCAGAAAGATATAGGTCCATAAAAAGAGTTACCAGTCTAGGACAGGGGGTAGATGTTAATTTTGTAGACTGATACCTAGGGATTTCACTTAACAAGGTTAAGAAACAAATCACATTCTATTATGAAAGTATTTTTTCCGAGATTGTGCATGTGTCAATGATGGTTCAGATTTAGCCAATATCAAGTTCCATTGATTTCTATTGAGTGTCTGCATATTTGTGTACATTATAATTTAACAAATAAGCTAACTGCTGATGATGATCTCTTATTATATATACTGGACAAGGATGGTAAAGAAAAATTGCAGAATTACCTGAGTGTGTAACCAGAAGGAAGAACTCCCATAGTGAGAGGCATTGGAGGTTCAGCCTCATGCTGCTGTAAGCTGTCAGCAATCACCAGAAAAGCTCTCAGGCCAATGCTCATACGCTGTAATTTGCAAATTTAATAAGTAAATTAAATTTTTATAAGTTAATACCCTATCCAATGGACAATAGCTTATCCGGTCGGCGCGGACCGGCCCGCCAAACGTCAGAAAAAGACATCCTGTGTCTCCACCGGCCAGGCCGGCCCAGTACTGTGCACTCGCCAGATGGCGTGTCGTACTTCCTTCCTGTCTAGACAGCGTGACGTCATAGCATCTTTTTCGTTGTCTAAACCTATTAGACCCCTAGTAAACTGAAAGCGGGGTCGGTGGGAGGGTCTTGTGTGTCCAGTGGATAGGGTATTAACTTATAAAAATTTAATTTACTTATTAAATTTGCAATTTTATTGCGTTAATACATCCTATCCAATGGACAATAGCTGAATAACTACCGCTTGGTCGGCGGGTAAGTTACTAGGGACTAAAAAACTTGAACTCATGCAGACTAATGACAATACCTTTTTTAAAAACTGGGTAGACTTGAAGTCTAAACCCTTAAGGCTATGGTCGAATATCATCATCCGGTTATCCGGATTGGAACCGTCAGAGTCGACCTTGCCCCCCCCCCCCTTTTTTACAGACCTGCTCTGAGGTAGGGGAAGAGAGGGATGAGTTCAGTCCCATAAAAATTAAGCCTCCCGGAGGAAGTACGTGAAATTTTTTTTTTTTTTTTTATTACTCCTTAACTATATGTGCAATATATACAGATATGTACAAGTATTTACATATGTACATCTCTTCTCTAGGTACCGGTCTGTTGGTGGATCTGCTGAGCAGCCACGACCGGTCCAAGATGGTAGAGCTCTGAGTCAGCCCAAGCCACATCCTTCAGGTAGAATTGGGTGAAGGTATTATGAGATT
Source organism: Sabellastarte sp. h YS-2021 (assembly GCA_964017235.1). Classification (NCBI taxonomy): domain Eukaryota; kingdom Metazoa; phylum Annelida; class Polychaeta; order Sabellida; family Sabellidae; genus Sabellastarte; species Sabellastarte sp. h YS-2021. The sequence continues at coordinate 60,529,281 of OZ024927.1, forward strand.
TCCAGTGGCAGGCTGCTAGGATCTGCTCTAAGGATACTCCAGACTGGAAGGCCTTAGAAGCCGCAAAAGCCCTGACATCATGAGCTTTAACTTGATGTAGGGTGTGGGCCTGATGATCAGAGAGCTCATAACATAGGATCACAGTCTGCTTGATCCATGAGGAGATAGTGGCAGGGGAGATGTCTTTGTCGAAACCTTTCTTGAAGAAGACAAAGACTAACTCCTTGTGTTGCCTGAGGTCTGAAGTCCTGTCCAAATAGTAGTGCAAAGCTCTGACTGGACAGAGGGATCTGTCAGACTTGAGGGATCTATCTAGAGTAGGAGCCAGGGCTGGTATGACCACTGGGGCTACACTCTCTGGACCCTCCTTGGCCAGCTGGTTCTTAGAGAGAAAGCTGGGGGATGGAAAAAGAGACACCTTAGACCAATCGGATTGATGTCTGATGTTCTTGTGCTGCCATGCATGGATCTCACTCCTTCTTTTGCCAGAGCCCAGGGCCAAAAGGAAGACAGTTTTGAAGGTCAGATGCTTCAGAGATGCCTCCCTAAGCGGTTCGAAAGGAGCCCTTGTCAGCTGGTGTAATACCAGGGAAAGGTTCCAGGAGGGTATTCCCCTCCGCCCTCTGGGTCTATCTCTGTGGAAACTTTCCAAGAGACGAGTGAGATTATTATCTTTGCTGATATTGACTGTTGTATTACCCAGTTTATCAGCAATGGCAGACCTGTATCCATCAATGGTGCTGGGCTGTAACTTCTTGTCCTCAAAGAGGTACATTAGGAAGTCAGCCACCGACTTTACAGGTGGTGACCTGAAGTCCACCTGATTAGAGACGCACCACTTTGTAAAAATGGCCCACTTTGCCTCATAGACTGATCTGGTAGATCTTCTTTGAGGAGCCTCAATTCTTGCTGCCACTGCCTCAGAGAAGCCCTGCTCTTTGATTGTTGTGGCTCTAGGAGCCAGGCATGGAGATTTAGATTTGTCAGATTTCTGTGAGGGATCTGATTGAAGGGCTGTGTCAGCAGGTTGGGCTGGTTGGGCAGGCTTAGAGGGATCTGGCTGGACATGATCACTAAGTCCCAGAACCAAGGCATGTTGGGCCACCCCGGAGCAATCAGAATGAGTCTCTTGCACGGGGAGTCTTGCAACTTCTCCACCACTTTGCCCAATATGGCGGTCGGTGGGAAGGCGTATGCATCCAGATCCTCCCATGACAGTGTGAGTGCGTCCACTGCTACTGCCAGAGTGTCCGGCACCGGAGACACAAACAGAGGTAACTTGTTGTTGAACCTCGTGGCAAATAGGTCTATCTGAGGTCGGTGCCATTTTCTGCACAAGTCCTGAAAAATGTCCGGAAGGAGGGACCATTCTGTTTGGATGGTCTGATTTAGCCTGGATAGTTTGTCTGCTATTACATTTAGTCGGCCAGGGATATGTCGGGCTTTTAGGGTCACTTGACGCTGGGAACACCAGGTCAAGATTCTCCACAGTAGAGCACACAGTGGGCCCGACCTCATTCCCCCTTCCTTGTTTATGTAGGCCACTACTGTTGTATTGTCTGTGGCCACTAGGACAATTTTGTTTGTGCATAGATTTTGGAACTCTTTTAAGGCCAAGAGGACTGCTTTTAGTTCCAAATAATTTATGTGCAGCTTGCTTTCCGGCACTGACCAGGACCCCCTTGCAGTGAACTCGTTTAAATGAGCACCCCACCCTTCTTTTGATGCGTCTGTAAAAATTTGCAGAGCATGCTTTATAGGGTGTAGTGGTTGACCTTGAAGCACATTGCTTTCGTTTAGCCACCACTGCAAGTGTGGGTGCAAGGACCTGGGTAGAGGAATGACCTTTTCCAGGGATTCTGGTACCCTCCAATTGTTTTTGAGATGCCACTGTATGGGTCTCATATGTAACCGGCCTAGGTGAACCTGTTTCTCTGTGGCTGTTAATAGACCGATCAAGGACATGAACTGCCGGACCGGACAAGCCGGTAGTAGAAGCAGTGTTTGAATCTTCCCTTGAAGGCTTTGCCACCGGTCCGGTGTCGGTCTGACCCGGCCGGACTTGAGGTCGAACTGGTAGCCTACGAAGTTGAACACTTGTTGAGGCTCCAGCTCTGATTTTTCTAGATTCACCAGCCAGCCTAGATCCTGGCACATCTCGACCAGGATCTGGGTGTGGTGGAGACAGGTTTGGTGGGATCTGGCTCTGACCAACCAGTCGTCTAGGTACTGGTGGATTCTTATACCCTTGTGTATAGCCATCAATTTCACCTCCTTTGCCAATACAGTGAACTCCATGGGCGCTGTGGACAGACCAAAAGGCAGTGCTTTGAATTGGTAGGTCCGACCCTGGACATGAAATCTGAGATATTTCCTTGATTGTTCCTGTATTGGTATATGGAAGTAGGCATCCTTGAAGTCTACTGAGGTTACCCACTCCCCTTGCTGGAGGGATGTCCTGATGGTTTCCGGTGTCTCCATTTTGAACTTCTCCACCTTGAGGAAAAGATTTAGTTTGCTTAGATCTAGTATAGGTCTCCACTTGTTGTTGGGTTTGGGTACCAGAAAAAGTCGGTTGAAAAACCCTAGAGATGTTTGATTGTGGACCAACTCTATTGCATTTTTGTCCATAAGCTGATGTAATGCCTCCAACAGGTAGCTGTTCCTGTGGGGATTGACATAACGGCTTATGACGGTGGGAGACCTTGCAAGGTTTGGCCGGATCCGAAAGGGGGGGGTGTAGCCCTCTCTCAAGATTTGAACTATTTTCGGTCCGGCACCTCTTTCCAGCCAAGTTTGCCAAAAGTTTTGAAGTCTGGCCCCTACAGGCAGATCTTTTACAACAAGAGGGACATTTGTCACAGATTGGACACAAGGCAATTGAATGACAGAAGAAGCACCTTTGACATGTTTTAATGTACAACCTTTTAAATTTACAGCTGACAAGCCAGGACTTATTCCTTTCCTTTGCGGATGCCCGGTTGCAGAATGAACATGGCTGACAACATTTAAATTTACATTTGTTTTCAACGATTGAACAGTCAATGTCTCTTTGGGGGTGCTCCCGGCCAGCAGCCGTGCCTTTAAACTTGTTACATAGTAATTGTCATTTATACGGCTGCTGGCCCTTGGCTGGTCGTGAGGAATACTGATGTTTTCCTTTCCCGCGTCTGTACTGGCTGTGAGAGGATACGTTTTTCCATGCCGGTCGGTCCTGTTTCTTAGGGTCAGACTTCCTATCTTGACGTTCATAGGGGTGATATCTGCCCTTCTTGTAAACCGACCCAGAGCGATTTCTGTCGAAATTAGCAATATCCTCCTCTGCTTGCTTGATAACTGAGTCCGGGAACAATGTATCTAACTCCAATGGGGCTGCCCTTAAAGCATTTAAAGTGTCCGCCTTCACTCCAGCCTTGAGATATGATAAATACGAGTCACGTCTTAAAAGAGTGGTGTTGGCCATATTCACAAACACAAAATCCGTTAGGTGTTCCATAGCCTTGGCCATGGCCTGACAAACACTGGAGTTGAAGTCTAATAAAAACTGGAGTTCATCTGTAGCAGCCGACACCTTGTTTACTGCTTTGCCCTTGGATTCAGTCCGGATGGTACGGAGCTGAGCTTGCATGTTCTGCTGGACTTTGAGTACACAGCGATTGAAACCAGCAGCTTGGTTGCATATTATGGATGATTCCCGGGCTGATCTCTCCCACTTTCTTAAATTTTCCTGGGAAATAGGTCTCGAAAGTGGTGGATTTGAAGCTATGCCAGCTTGACGCGCAATCCTAAGATAGGTGCTGTTAATGCGGGAAGAGGAGGTATTCCAAGATTTTGGTGTGGAGCCAGATTCCTTGTTTTCAGAGTGCACACCGTACCACTTACTCTGGGATTTGGCCGGCCGGACAAACTGGTCCCGCTGAAGAGTTCCTGCCTCAGTGGTACGTGAAGGGTAACCCTGCACAAGAGTAATGTTCAATTTGGAAAGTTTGTTGCAGAGCCATTCGTCCGTTGGGAGGTTGACGGATACCTTGCCAGGATGTTGGAGTTTGGGTCCGGCAAAGGGGTTGTCATCTGACGTCTTGGTGCCGGAGTCCAGGTCCGGAACATGAGTCCACCCCATGTAGGACCGAATCCCTCTCATAGTTTCTCTGTAAGACTGTTCTTCAGAGAGGGATTGGTCGGGGTCGGTGATAGAAACGTCATAGTCATCAGACAATTCCCCTTCTTCCGGGTACAGATCAACTGGAGGTCTATCCGACATAACACTTTCTGAGTCTGAGTCACTGGACAAACTTTCCCTTCTGGATAAATCAAAGGCAGTGGAAAATGACCTCTTAGCAGGCTGGCTAGAAATCCCTGAGGTTTCCGGTCGGTGAGAGGGTTGAGAAGAGTCAGAACCGGCCTTAGAAGCAGTGGTGACATCCACATGGTCGGTAGCCGGTGGCACTGAGGTAGTTGGTCGGTCTGAAGGTTGAGAAGTTGAAGAAGGCTTCAGGAAAGGCTGAGTGCTGATAGCCGTGGCTGGTGGAGCGTGAGTTGGAGTGACCTTGACAGCACTAAATGTCGGTTCCTGGTCTAATGTTTTGGCCAACAGTAATGCCTCCAAGCGGTTGAACCGATCCGACCACTTTTGCTCCATAAGGTCAAGTTTCTGGTCGGTGGATTCAGCAGGAGGTCGGTGAGATGACTTGACCGACTTGTCCGGCTTTTTGGAGGTAGTGGCTTTCTTGTCCTTCTTCTTCTCTTCTTTCTTTCTCTTCTCGACCGGCTTATCACTCAAATCAGAAGGCCCGGCTGGGCTCTGACCATCCACGACCCCCATTACCGTCACCAAAGACGGGTCTACAAGGGTGGGACTGAGAGTGTCATCTACAACAGGGTTCTTGGATGGAGTTGAAGACTTCATATCCCGCTTCTCCTTTTTAAATTTATACGATGGCGTTGATAGCTGGGACAACTGTTCAGGGGTGAGAGCATTACAGTGACGACAATTAGCCCCTTCCTTTTCTACACAAGGATCCGTCCCTTTCTTTTTATCACGACAGCGTGCACAAACTGCGTGTGGGTCAAACCCCGCCATCATATGGCCACAACCACCCCTACGTTGACTAGGAGAAGACATAATAAGCTATGAGTCTTCTAGAATCCAAAGAACAAATAAAGAAATGAAATATATAACAGTTCAGTAGATAATACTTGAAAATAAAATTCACTGAGAAAATCCGTGCACCATGTACATGCGCCAAACGAAAAAGATGCTATGACGTCACGCTGTCTAGACAGGAAGGAAGTACGACACGCCATCTGGCGAGTGCACAGTACTGGGCCGGCCTGGCCGGTGGAGACACAGGACGTCTTTTTCTGACGTTTGGCGGGCCGGTCCGCGCCGACCGGATAAGCTATTGTCCATTGGATAGGATGTATTAACGCAATAAAAATATTAATTAATAATTAGTTTAAACTTAAGTATCTACTGTGACTGTTTAACCATCAGCAAAATCGCTCATAGTCCATTGCTTATATAATCTCACTAGTTTAGGGATTGAAATGCTTATAGCTTACACAAAAAGGGCTTGCATTTTAATGTATAGTGGCTGAAACAGGCTTTGCAACAGCTTAGTTGATTTATTATTTATGAAGCAAAAGCAACTTCTGTAACCAAACACCAGAAAGGCTCACAGTAAATAAAGGTAATAAGACCTGGGACCATCAGAACAATACATGGATACATATTCATATGCCGGAAACAAGGGCTGATTTGATTCCAGAAGAAAGCACTATTCTATTTTCATCTAAAACATCTTGATTGAAACATTAGAAAATTAAGTCTTGTTAAATATTAATAATTTTGTCACTTTAGCTCATTTCAAACAAGTAAAGGACATATATATTGATAAAATTATTCATTCTGTAGTAAAACAATAAACTTACCTCTGGTGAAAATCCTCTAATAGGTTTTCCAACTGAGAGCAAATCATAAATAATTTCTCTCATTGCAAAGTCCAATCTTTCCTGAAATACAAAATTATTCAAGTCAATAATGAACAGAAGTACTGATTTTAATTGCATTTCACTGTATATTAAGTTCTTTTACAGTGAGAATTCAACGCCAAAGAATAAAACATTATGCACTTTTGAAAAATCTTGTGATAACATTAAGGTCCAGATTTTGGTTGCACAGATACAGATTATAAAGAAAGAAATGTGAAACTTAGGAATGCCTTTTACTTCAATTTAAATTATGTTGTACTTTTATTATATTTGTGATTTACGAGAAAGGTTTAGAGTAATTTGAGCAAATTTGGCTCTTTATTATTGACTGTATATTGGTGGCTCTTTGGGCAAATTTTACATAATTTAGCCAATTTCACACTTCTTCCTGTGGCATAAAAAACACCAGATATTAGCTACATCAAAAAAACAAGTTCGTTCAGAATATAATAACAATTATTCTGTTATAAAAGAAAGATAATAACATAAAATAAACATAAAATATGATAAACAGTGATTGCCTCCTTAGCAGAGGAAATAACTCCACTTACTTGAGCAATGTATTGGATTATCTTGACAAAAATGTTGAGCGGTGCATCTTTGGGTGTAATCATGGTCTTCTGTCCTTTGGGGAACAGACTGTTTACAATACTCTGCAGACGGCTGATGGTCTGAGTGTTACTCTCACACTTGATTCTGATCATGTACACCCTGTAAAGTGAAGAGATGTTAATAAATCAATTGCTCCTTTATCTCAAATTTTAAAGGCAAAATAAGCTTAAATGTTAGTCTTAATTTCTATTCTAAAATGGTACGCTGCGCAGTGACCTTGGACACGTCTTTTGCGCAATGCTTGAACGGCAAATATAGAACGGTAAATAAAGCACGCTGTTGAAATCTGGTACATCGTCCCTTCGCGTACAAATGTAAACAAACGACTCGCGGTTAAAATATTCATAAAATTGTTATTTTTTGCTTGATTTTAATAAATAGCATATCGTTTTAAAGCTTACAACAAGGTGAAAGCATCTACAGTGACAATCTCCCAATATTTCTTTACAAATTCTGTGAAAATAGAGTAACAAATATCCTATATTTTTACAATAGATATCACTATGTATGTGGTATTGATGGAACAGCCAACATGGCGTTGGATTTGTTTTGATTTTTGCGTAAGATTTACCATTTATTTTGACCAAATTATTAATATAACCATTTTAGAATAGGAATAAAAGACAAATTCTCGTGCTTTATGATGGTTTTAAACTATCGATCGGCTGTATTAAAGCACTCAGCCCTTCGGGCTTCGTGGCTTTAATATTCAGCCGCTCGATAGTTTAAAACCATCATAAAGCACTCGAATATGTCTTTTATTCCTATAACAAATGTAAAACCATGTGAATTCAACTGGTTTAGTTTGTTATTGATAAGTTTTGATTACCTGACCAGCAATGACTGACAACATGGCTTTTTGTAATGTAAATTCTTTTGCCTTGTTGTTTAAAACATACGTTACTGCTGTTTTATAATTTAAAAAGGTGTGTTCAATTAATGCTTTCATGACAACACAGTCATGAGTAAAATTAATTTGATAATTGTTTTGTGTTATATGTGAGTACTCAACCCAATATCTCACTACTTGACCTATCCCATCCCTACTGCTCAAGTAATTATTATTATTACTATTTTTTTTTTTTGCAGTTTCAATGAATTTTATTCACCCTTTTTTTACATGTTGACATAAAAGACTTCCTGGGGGGGCGAGGGTGATTATGCACCAGTAGACCAGTTTTAAGTTAAAACAGAGTTACATATATAAATAATACCTAAATTTACTAAACTTTACATACATTATTTTCTAAATTTTCTAAAATTACATTAATATTTTAAATACTGTTAGCTGTGTATAATAACTAATTACTTACCATTGAAAAACTGCATTTTTCATACATATATATAAAAAAGAAAACATTTGAACTAGGGGGAGGGGGTGACCGAGTGTACAGAATTTTCATTACAAAGATATAGCATTGTACCAAATGTATACAGGTTAGTGTTGCATTATGAACTTGTTTGTTATTACTTCAAACTTGATCTAAATTTATTGTTATTCTACACGGGTGGTCATAATTGTGCCCAGTTCATAATTGTGTCCTTCAATTTTTTACTAAATGTGATGGTATCCAGTTTGGGGGTTTGATTCAATTTTTAAAATTTTCATGAAAGAAAATTGAGCTCAAAGGGAATAATTTGAAAAAAATATTCAAAATTCTGGTTGCAACATTTTAAAAATAAACTCTAATGAAATCGGACATTATTATGAACCGGACACAATTGTGACCACCCGTGTAGTAATGGTATCAAAAGGGTTCCATTTACTGTCCATGACTTCCTTTTTCTTTTGAAATTGTATAACAATGTTGTTTTCTATTTTATATGTGCTCCTTATCTTCTCAATTACATCTGAAATTGACAAATTTTGACCAACACATTTTATAAAGTATATATAATTCTTTATCAAGTTGATTAAGTGATTCAAAATTCTAGAATTTTCTTTTGATCTGATACCTAGGAGTACTGTAGTTGTGCAAAGTATCCCACTGAGATCAATGTAAGGTTTCAGAACAACAGTAACTTCCTCAAGTAATTATTGGTAAGAGCTCAAAAAGTGATTTTCCGTGACAAAAATTAAAAATATGTGCACAATCATGTCTGTAATGATTTCATCTTTTTACCAGGGTGGATGTCAGTTGTTCATTAATTCAACAACACAATGTACTCTCCTGTCCTATATCAGTGCAACTAACACCTTGGAATTCTTTGGTGAAACCATTCAACATCTGTCTAGTATGGTAAAGGTCCACAGTTCACCCCATTAGTTTAAAGTTTTATTATCCACCACGCGACGTATTTGCCCTAAATACGGGGAAATACAGACCGGGATGTATTTTTTTTGTACACACCGGCGCCCCGGTACTATGGATAATGAGTGGGAATAACTTTCGGTTTTTCAACAATATCTCGGAAAGTATGTAACTTACAAATATGTATAATATATCATTAGAAAGGTGTTCTTACAGCGCTTCTGCTCATGTGAATTACATAAAAATCCATGCAGAAATAATTAAGATATTGCAAGTTAAAGATTGAAGTTTTTATATTCACTGTGGCTACTGGTCTTTGATAGTTTTTTCACATTCTCTCATTAAAGATTCATGTTATTTAACCCATAAATCATACAAAATGGTGGCTAATAAAAGTAAAACACCCCTCATCAGACATATACAGAAAAAATATATCATTCATGAAGATTAACAATATAATACTCGTGCTGCGCACTCGTATAATATTGTTATCTTCATTCGTGATATATTTTTTCTGTATATGTCATTCGGGAAGTTTTCCTATTTAGTTCCCCCCCAACAAACTCTTGATACAGCCAGAGCGGTTTAGTTATCATAATGTAGTTATATAAGACCTAAGGACAGTTCTTAACAAAGTCATAGTATAGAACATTCCCATTTCTACCAATGCTAGATGTCAACATCTTCAAATTCTGAAAAATTTCACAGTCATTTCAGTTGATTAGACCATTTGACTTGCAAGCAGAATATCTGTGGTTTGCTCACATCTGAGCTCTCTCTTTGCAATTAACAATCTCACAATATCAGAGGTTTTTAATTACCTGACAAAGAACCTTTAAGAAAGAGAATACAGATGCTAGCTGATAGATTAAACATACAAGCCTCTTTTCACTCACCAGACCAGTCTGTAAAGTGATTCTAGAGCCACCCTGGCCATTTTGGAGTCCCTCTCTTTGAGTTTGGAAAGACACTGAGTCAGGAAGGTCGGCCACTGCTCCAGGAAAAACGCCTTTTGACTCACACACAGCAGACAAGTCACCATGGGAAACACAGCCTGAAACGTGAATCAAATACTTTATTGAAATATTGACCAAATAACTTATCAAATATTAAATTTCTTATCAAAATGTGGAAAAGATATTAATCATATTTTACATATTATCTGACAAGTATAGAATTGAACCACAATTGGCCAAGGTTTTCGCACAAAGTCTTAGTCTGAACTAAGCATTAACAGAAACCTGAGCTAAAGGGCACAAGTGTACATTGACAATATCAGTTGATATAAATCATGTTGTGTCTTATGACAAGGTATATTTTCATACCTGGCTGTACTTTTTCTTTGTTGTCATGTCCAAGGTTGCAGTGTACATTCTCTCAACAAAGGTTTTTAAAACTGGTACATTCACCTCATGTTTGACTACCTGAAAAACATAAATAGTACACTAAATAAAGTAAAACTGTCTCCTGCATTTGAAGGTACATGTAATTACTATGATCAGACGAAAGACTGATAAAATTGACAGGGAATGCTTCACCGAAAATAGTAGGCAAAAATAAATATGGAAAAAGGGATGTGTGTCTATATAATGGGAAATTATTATAATGGAAATCCAGAAAAAAGGGAATTCTAAAGGAAAATGTAAAAGGTAAATTTAAAATTTTATAATACCATTTACTGCAACAGCTTCCAAAACTGAAATAGACAATGTCAGTTGCCAATTTGCCAGAGAAAAGATTATCATGGAACCAAAAATCAGCAAAACAACAATCCAGTGTCAACTGATCCTTTGTAATGTCTGGTGAAAAACAGGACTTAAGATACTAGTATCTAAAATATTGATTTAACACAATGTTTCTTTAATAGTTTCCAGTTGTTTAAATTGTATATATATGTATATTCAATAAAAACTAGACCTACGCATCGGAGAACCGATGCAAATTTGTATCCACCGAAAAGACAACTCACCAAAGTCAGTGAACCATTGTTTGACCTTAAAGGAGGGGCCCAAGGTCAAATCTGAAAACATCAGAAGATTCCCAGCCCATGACCTCCAAAAAGTTGGTTTCATATTGCAAACCTCTAGGACCAATAATAAGCCAGTTATCAGCACTTTCAAGTTTGACTATTGTCGTTTGACCTTGAAGGAAGGACCCAAGGTCAAATCTGACCACATCAAAAGATTCCTAGCCCATGATTTCCTATAGGTTGGTTTCACTTTGCAAACCTCTAGGACCAATAATAAGCAAGTTATAAGCACTTTTAGGTTTAGATATCCTCATTTGACCTTGAAGGAAGCGCCCAAGGTCAAATTCGACCACACTAAAATATTCCAAGCCCATGATTTCCTATAGGCTGGTTTCCCATCCCAAACCTCTAGGACCAATAATAAGCAAGTTCTAAGCACTTTTAAGTTTGGCTATCCTTGTTTGACCTTGAAGGAGAGGTCTAAGGTCAAATCAGACCACATCAAAAGATTACCACCCCATGATTTCCTATAGGTTGGTTTACCATCCCAAACCTGTACGACCAATAATAAGCGAATTATACGCACTTTCAGGTTTGGCTATCTGACCACACCATAAGATTCCCAGCCCATGATTTCCTATAGGTTGGTTTACCATCCCAAACCTCTAGGACCAATAATAAGCGAGTTATAAGCACTTTTACGTTTGGCTATCATCGTTCAACCTTGAAGGAGGGGTCCAAAGTCAAATCTGACCACATCAAAAGATTCCCAGCCCATCATTTCCTATATGTTGGTTTACCATCCCAAACCTCTAGGACCAATAATAAGTGAGTTATAAGCACTTTTAGGTTTGGCTATCCTCTTTTGACCTTGAAGGATGGGTCCAAGGTCAACTAGAGGATCGCTCGCAAAAAAAAAAGATAATGTTTTTGCATAGCAAAAACAAAGCGTCCCGAAAAGGATATAAAGGTGAGTGCTAAAGTATTAAGAAAATGCTTCGTTTCTAGCCTTATACTGTTGTGGCAACCAAAGTCAGCGCAGTCTGCTCTATCTAGCACGGTTTTCAAGATATAAGCATTTTTGTGTTTTGCAAAAAATAAAAAAATTAAAAATGTCCGCTATATTTGGTGAGACAAAAATATTTTGAAAATTGGCATGGCTACTCTGCAGAGATACCCAGCAGGTCAAAAATTTTGTTGAGTTTACTCCATATAGCACGGTTTTCGAGATATAAGCATTTTTGTGTTTTGCAAAAACTTTGAAAATTCAAAATGGCCACCATTTTTGGGGAGACAAAAATTTTTGTCAAGACCACTGCCGTGGTGTGTATCTCCCGCCGAGCATTAAAGCAGAATAAATAGCTTTTCCGAGATATTCACAATTTTTCATTTTCGTGTGTGAAAGGTCTTCCAAAAGTAGGTGAATGAGTTATTTGAGAAAAATTGGCTATCTGCAATACTATTAAGAGATAATTCACATTTACTCATTTTGAGTAGGTGAATAATTATCTATGGGTCTGAAACTTCACCAAGTGAAAGCTCTCCCAAAAGTAGGTGAATGAGTTATTTGAGAAAAATTGGCTATCTGCAATACTTTTAGAGATAATTCGCATTTACTCATTTTGAGTAGGTGAGTAATTAGCTATGGGTCTGAAACTTCACCATGTGAAAGCTCTCCCACAAGTAGATGAATGAGTATTTGATAAAAATTGGGTATCCGCAATACTTTTACAGATAATTAGCATTTACTCATTTTGAGTAGGTGAATAAATAGCTATGGGTCTGAAACTTCACAGAGTGAAAGCTCTCCCAAAAGTAGGTGAATGAGTTATTTGAGAAAAATTGGCTATCTGCAATACTTTTAGAGATAATTCACATTTACTCATTTTGAGTAGGTGAATAATTAGCTATGGGTCTGAAACTTCACCAAGTGAAAGCTCTGCCAAAAGTAGGTGAAGGATTTATTTGAGAAAAATTGGCTATCTGCAATACTTTTAGAGATAATTCGCATTTACTCATTTTGAGTAGGTGAGTAATTAGCTATGGGTCTGAAACTTCACCAAGTGAAAGCTCTCCCAAAAGTTGGTGAATGAGTTATTTGAGAAAAATTGGCTATCTGCAATACTTTTAGAGATAATTCGCATTTACTCATTTTGAGTAGACGAGTAATTAGCTATGGGTCTGAAACTTCACCAAGTGAAAGCTCTCCCAAAAGTAGGTGAATGATTAATTTGAGAAAAATTGGCTATCTGCAATACCTTTAGAGATAATTCGCATTTACTCATTTTGAGTAGACGAGTAATTAGCTATGGGTCTGAAACTTCACCAAGTGAAAGCTCTCCCAAAAGTAGGTGAATGAGTTATTTGAGAAAAATTGGCTATCTGCAATACTTTTACAGATAATTCGCATTTACTCATTTTGAGTAGGTGAGTAATTAGCTATGGGTGTGAAACTTCACCAAGTGAAAGCTCTCCCAAAAGTAGGTGAATGATTAATTTGAGAAAAATTGGCTATCTGCAATACTTTTAGAGATAATTCGCATTTACTCATTTTGAGTAGGTGAGTAATTAGCTATGGGTCTGAAACTTCACCAAGTGAAAGCTCTCCCAAAAGTAGGTGAATGAGTTATTTGAGAAAAATTGGCTATCTGCAATACTTTTAGAGATAATTCACATTTACTCATTTTGAGTAGGTGAGTAATTAGCTATGGGTCTGAAACTTCACAGAGTGAAAGCTCTGCCAAAAGTAGGTGAATGAGTTATTTGAGAAAAATTGGCTATCTGCAATACTTTGACAGATAATTCGCATTTACTCATTTTGAGTAGGTGAGTAATTAGCTATGGGTCTGAAACTTCACAGAGTGAAAGCTCTCCCAAAAGTAGGTGAATGAGTTATTTGAGAAAAATTGGCTATCTGCAATACTTTTAGAGATAATTCGCATTTACTCATTTTGAGTAGGTGAGTAATTAGCTATGGGTCTGAAACTTCACCAAGTGAAAGCTCTCCCAAAAGTAGGTGAATGATTAATTTGAGAAGAATTGGCTATCTGCAATACTTTTAGAGATAATTCACATTTACTCATTTTGAGTAGGTGAGTAATTAGCTATGGGTCTGAAACTTCACCAAGTGAAAGCTCTCTCAAAAGTAGGTGAATGAGTTATTTGAGAAAAATTGGCTATCTGCAATACTTTTAGAGATAATTCACATTTACTCATTTTGAGTAGGTGAGTAATTAGCTATGGGTCTGAAACTTCACCAAGTGAAAGCTCTCCCAAAAGTAGGTGAATGAGTTATTTGAGAAAAATTGGCTATCTGCAATACTTTTAGAGATAATTCGCATTTACTCATTTTGAGTAGGTGAGTAATTAGCTATGGGTCTGAAACTTCACCAAGTGAAAGCTCTCCCAAAAGTAGGTGAATGAGTTATTTGAGAAAAATTGGCTATCTGCAATACTTTTAGAGATAATTTGCATTTACTCATTTTGAGTAGGTGAGTAATTAGCTATGGGTCTGAAACTTCACCATGTGAAAGCTCTCCCACAAGTAGATGAATGAGTTATTTGATAAAAATTGGGTATCCGCAATACTTTTACAGATAATTAGCATTTACTCATTTTGAGTAGGTAAATAATTAGCTATGGGTCTGAAACTTCACCATGTGAAAGCTCTCCCAAAAGTAGGTGAAAGAGTTATTTGAGAAAAATTGGCTATCTGCAATACTTTTAGAGATAATTCAGATTTACTCATTTTGAGTAGGTGAGTAATTGGCTATGGGTCTGAAACTTCACCATGTGAAAGCTCTTCCAAAAGTAGGTGAATGAGTTATTTGAGAAAAATTGGCCATCTGCAATACTTTTAGAGGTAATTCGCATTTACTCTTTTTGAGTAGGTGAGCAATTAGCTATGGGTCTGAAACTTCACCAAGTGAAAGCTCTTTGGGATAGCTGCTCTGCAGAGATACCCTGAAGATAAAAAATTTTGTTGAAATCGCTCTATGTAGCACGGTTTTCGAAATATTAGCATTTTTGTGTTTTGCAATTTTTGCGCAAAAATTCGAAAATTCAAAATGGCCGCCATTTTTGGCAAGAAAAAATTTTTTTGAAAATTGGCATGGCTACTCTGCATAGATACCCTGCGGGTCAAAAATTTTGTCGAAATCGCTCTATCTAGCACGGTTTTCGAGATATAAGCATTTTTGTGTTTTGCAATTTTGCGAAAAATTCGAAAATTCAAAATGGCCGCCATTTTTTGCGAGAAATTTTTTGTTTGAAAATTGGCAGCTAATCTGCAGAGATACCCTGCGGGTCAAAAATTTCGTCGAAATCGCTCTATCTAGCAGGGTTTTCGAGATATAAGCATTTTTATGTTTTGCAATTTTTGCGAAAAATTCGAAAATTCAAAATGGCCGCCATTTTTGGCGAGACAAAATTTTTTTCAAAATTGGGATAACTACTCTGCAGAGATACCCTGTGGGTCAAAAATTTCGTCGAAATCGCTCTATCTAGCACGGTTTTCGAGATATAAGCATTTTTGTGTTTTGCAATTTTTGCGAAAATTTCGAAAATTCAAAATGGCCGCCATTTTTGGCGAGACAAAAATTTTTTGAAAATTGGGAAAAGTACTCCGCAGAGATATCCTGCGGGTCAAAAATTTTGTCGAAATTGCTCTATCTAGCACGGTTTTTGAGATATAAGCATTTTTGTGTTTTGCAATTTTTGCGAAAAATTCGAAAATTCAAAATGGCCGCCATTTTTGGCGAGACAAAAATTTTTTCAAAATTGGGATAACTACTCTGCAGAGATACCCTGTGGCTCAAAAATTTCGTCGAAATCGCTCTATCTAGCACGGTTTTCGAGATATAAGCATTTTTGTGTTTTGCAATTTTTGCGAAAATTTCGAAAATTCAAAATGGCCGCCATTTTGGGCGAGATAAAATTTTTTTGAAAATTGGGAAAACTACTCCGCAGAGATACCCTGCAGGTCAAAAATTTCGTCGAAATCGCTCTATCTAGCACGGTTTTCGAGATATAAGCATTTTTGTGTTTTCCTTATTTGGAAAATTCGTAATAATTAATTAATCATTAATTACTCGGCCATTTCTTGACCAATCAATGCCAAAATCTAATGATTTCCAGATTTTAATAGAATGAATGTATTTGCCAAGTTTCAGGTGAATTGATAAAATTCCTTTCAAGTTATCATCCGGACAAGCTTCCCCATCGAAAAAAGACATTTTTGGTCATGTGACCTCTCTGATTGGTTGAAATGTCACTGCAGCATATTCAAAAAAATTCCCCAAGGCTACTGCCTAAACGTGCCAAATTTGAAAAGAATCCGCCTAACGGTTACAGAGTTATAAGGAAAACAAAATGCGGAGCCGCCGGAGCCGGCGGAGCCAGAAGCTCTCCCATACACAAACAAGCGTCCCGCAATTAAATATGACTACACCAAAAGATTCCCAGCCCATGATTTCCTATAGGTTGGTTTACCATCCCAAAACTCTAGGACCAATAATAAGGGAGATATAAGCACTTTATATTAGTGACCAAGAAACGCCCATGGCAGCCATCTTGTTTTTCAAAATTAGGCCAAAAATATTCCCAGTCAAGATTTTGTAATGAGGAACATACCTTGCGAATTTGAGATCTCTACCTATAATACCCTTTGCTCTAGAGGGCCACCAAAAGTCCTTGCTGAAAGTCGAAAAAATGCCTGTGGCGGCCATCTTGTTTTTCAAAATGAGGCCAAAAATATTCCCAGGCAAGATTTTATGGTTATGAATATATCCGGCAAATTTGAGACGGCTAGCTGTAATATTTTTTCATTAGAGTGGTAACGGTGAAATCTCTCTACACACTGCGGTGGCGGTGTAACGAAGCGAAATCCATAGTATCAACCGGATGCTATCAGGTGGATACAACTATTGGGAAAAAATTTCATGTTTGAAAAAGATTCTGAAATATATGAAATAAAAATTATAAGATCTTACCCCTGCCACAGGAAGTAATATCTCCACAAATAATCCTGCTAGTGTGTGCTTGATTTCTTTATCCTTCACTTCAAGAAAATAATTCCCCAGATCATGTAGAAAAGATATACTGGCAACAAACTCTTCCATGGGATGCATCTAAAAGAACAAAATAACAGACCCTGAACAGCAACAAAACAGCAGAGGAATACAGTTCACTGCATTGCAACAAGGAAGTACTGGAACATTATTTTAGACCACAAATTTGTACGTCCAGCAATTGGATCTTGTGTTATGTCCATATTTATTCAAAGTGAGATTTTCATTTACTGTACAAAAATAACATCATTCTATGAAAATAATTAGTGTCAAAATGCAATTTTTTTTAACCCCATGTAGAAGAAAATGATGTAGGCATTTGCAATTACTTTATTAGATATATATAATATGTATCACAGCTAAAGCGTTAAAGGTTTAACAATTTCTATGGCAATTTACTAAGTATAAAATACCGAGAATGAAGAGGCTTTTTGCTTCAGAATAAATGTATCCCCTCTGATTCAAAATTCATATTTGCCCCAGGCCATCTATGAACCTTATAGAAGGCCTACCTTGACTCTGAAAAACTTCATGCCCATAAGTAAGCTGATAATACTGTTCGTGGTGAAGACATTCTGGTCCTTCATTCTGAGTTCCTTTAGCTCTGTCATAAACCTCTTCTTCACATTCTGAAACCTGCAAAAAGGTGAGAGCCAAATGATTATTTCCTGAACTTGAAAACCACAAGACTCCTGAGACCTCTCTATGAGAAACTAAAATCTAAAGTACATCCCACGCCTGAATCCATGCCTAGCTACAATTACTCTTTTAGGAAAATCTTGAATCTGCCATTTGATAAAGGTAAGATGGCTATCTATTGGTTTCTATTGGCCAAACCATTAAAAAGTATGTCAAGGGGTGCAGCATGTGTTGTGACAACTTAATCAAAAATGGGGTGAGAGTTTAGCAGAGAATTTTTTTGATTTTGCAAGATGTGTTCTATCACGTCATGTGCAGATAGCTTACTTGAGACTATCTCCTGAATCATTTAATGACATGGAAAGCACATATAAGAACTGGTATAAAATATCTTGAAAGTAATGCTTAGTATAATTCTTTCAAAATCAACTCAACACATAACATACCTTGACTGGGCCAACACTCCTAACACCTCAGCATAGAGATCTGAGATCATGTTGATATTTGGTGCATTGGGACTATTCTTCACCCTGCAAAACAGAAGGCTAAGAATTATCAATTTTAACCCTCACAAATGGCGGGAAAACAAACTTTCAATGCTAAATCAATAATGTCTTTGACTAAATGAAACTGAAACTAAATAGTTCCACTTTCATTTGACATCTATCAATTTTACAATATTTTATAACATACATAAGTTAATTTTTTATGATAAACAATGTACACATATTCAGTTATAAATTTGTCAATATGTGTTGCTTTATGTCACTGGTACCCAATATTTTCATTAGGCTTGTAAACGCTCCTTTAAGTTATACACTTGCAGGTATCCTCTGGTACATGCATATCTCAACAATATGAGTCTGCAGGTCATTTTTAAACATACAGGGAGCAGGGAGGTTACAGGTTAGGTGAACTATTAAACAATAATTACTGAGCTGAACTATTCTAAGAATATGAATGCAAAGCTCAGCCTCAAACCCTATTGGACCCTATATAGACTTTCATGACTAGCTGCACTTTGACAAAGATTATTGTGATTTTACATTCCTATCAATAGCTAAGGTCATAAAAGTAAAGGGCCTCAGTTAATACACTGTGTTACCACTAGCTGTACTTAAACCATAATTACAAGAATGAGAGCTAAGCAATTAAATGACAAACTATCCAACACTTGACCACTCAGGCTTTAGCTTGAAGTGAACTGTATCATAGCACAAAAATAAACAACAGCACTCAATAATATCCAATGTGATTAAGAGGTTAAGACTGATTAGAACCAGACATGTATATAACGAACGTACTTGCAAAATTTCATGTGAATAGATGAAGCGCTTTTTAAGTTATCATCCAGACAAGCACACCCTTTTGAAAAACATGTTTTTGGTCATGTGACTTCTCTGATTGGTTGAAAAAACATGCAATGAGGAAAAATGATAGTCCTCTACCCAAGGAAGCTCCATACCAAATTTCAAAGAAATCAGTGCAGTAGTTTCTGAGGAGAAGAGGCTGGAAAAAAATTGTTGACGACGCCGACAACAACCACAACAACAACGAAGACGACGCCAGGCCATGCCATTAGCTTACGGCCGTTGGCCAGTAAGCTAAAAATAGGAATATTATAGCTTATTTTTAAACTCTGGTATAAATGCTTCTTAGTGACTAACTAAATGATTTAAGAATATAGGGGGAGTTGAATGAGAAAGATTGGCACTTACTCCTCCTTGTATTTGAAATGTTTGAAGCATTGACTGAGGATGTGGACCACCAGGTTGTCGTGACCAGGGTGATATGGCAACTGTTTGAGTACCTCAATCAACACCAGGCAGTACAGAAAGTCTACAGCAAGCTGAAAATAGAGGCTTATGTGTTAAAATTGCTGAATATTATCAGCTACCATCACAGACAAATTCGTGGAATTATATAACATAAGGCTCTGTCAAAACTGCTCGAGTAATTTAGTCAACATCAATCAGTACAGAAACCCTAAGCAAGCTGAAAACAGAGGCATGTATTTACATTATGAAACATAACTAATAAAAAAGTGGCTTAAAAATCTCCCCAGAAATTCATATTTGGTGTAGACATGTATTGTCAGACCATTTGTGTGCCTATACTTAAATTATCTGGATTTGATCATGAATCTCTGTAACCTAGGTAAAATATAGGGGTGTTGTGGTAGTACCGGCATCGTTAGTATGGTA
The DNA here is from genome assembly GCA_964017235.1 of Sabellastarte sp. h YS-2021. Lineage (NCBI taxonomy): Eukaryota > Metazoa > Annelida > Polychaeta > Sabellida > Sabellidae > Sabellastarte > Sabellastarte sp. h YS-2021. The sequence goes on from OZ024927.1 coordinate 60,549,016, forward strand.
AATTAATTATTGCAAACTGCCATAAAGTTCGGTTACCAGTTTTCCACTTACACTTCAATGTAAATTAACTTTACTAACCTTGCATACTAAATGAATAATTATTGGAAATTTTCTGGTAAAATGTTTATTGTTACGACAGCTATGAGCGATAACTGGGAATTAAAGGGTTATGCTGTATTTTACCGCTGAAGTATTTCATTGTTTAGCCAATCAAATTCACGGACACATCTGTGTCATGTTAGAATTCCTGTTTTACAGTATGGAAGGCTATTTGGTTCTCTTGTTTTGTTAAATAAGAGACAGTTAACAGGTAACCGACCTGGAAGTACAAAACGTGAAACGGGAAGGAAAAAATCGCTACCGCAACACCCCTAGTAAAATATGACCTCGATCAATAAAAATAATGTATTTTATAGGTAAGCAGTCGTTCATGGGGTGACTGTGATGTTACTGCATCATGCTACCATGATGTTTGTGAGTTCATTAACAGCATGTGTGGACTTAGTTAAATTGTATGGCCACTGACTTTGGAGACTTTGATATCGTAATTGCATTGCACCAAAATGACATTAAGAAACTAAACTAGAGGATCGCTCGCAAAAAAAAAAGATAATGTTTTTGCATAGCAAAAACAAAGCGTCCCGAAAAGGATATAAAGGTGAGTGCTAAAGTATTAAGAAAATGCTTTGTTTCTAGCCTTATACTGTTGTGGCAACCAAAGTCAGCGCAGTCTGCTCTATCTAGCACGGTTTTCAAGATATAAGCATTTTTGTGTTTTGCAAAAAATAAAAAAATTAAAAATGTCCGCTATATTTGGCGAGACAAAAATATTTTGAAAATTGGCATGGCTACTCTGCAGAGATACCCAGCAGGTCCAAAATTTTCTTGAGTTTACTCCATATAGCACGGTTTTCGAGATATAAGCATTTTTGTGTTTTGCAAAAACTTTGAAAATTCAAAATGGCCACCATTTTTGGGGAGACAAAAATTTTTGTCAAGACCACTGCCGTGGTGTGTATCTCCCGCCGAGCATTAAAGCAGAATAAATAGCTTTTCCGAGATATTCACAATTTTTCATTTTCGTGTGTGAAAGGTCTTCCAAAAGTAGGTGAATGAGTTATTTGAGAAAAATTGACTATCTGCAATACTATTAAGAGATAATTCACATTTACTCATTTTGAGTAGGTGAATAATTATCTATGGGTCTGAAACTTCACAGAGTGAAAGCTCTCCCACAAGTAGGTGAATGAGTTATTTGAGAAAAATTGGCTATCTGCAATACTTTTAGAGATAATTCGCATTTACTCATTTTGAGTAGGTGAGTAATTAGCTATGGGTCTGAAACTTCACCATGTGAAAGCTCTCCCACAAGTAGATGAATGAGTATTTGATAAAAATTGGGTATCCGCAATACTTTTACAGATAATTAGCATTTACTCATTTTGAGTAGGTGAATAAATAGCTATGGGTCTGAAACTTCACAGAGTGAAAGCTCTCCCAAAAGTAGGTGAATGAGTTATTTGAGAAAAATTGGCTATCTGCAATACTTTTAGAGATAATTCACATTTACTCATTTTGAGTAGGTGAATAATTAGCTATGGGTCTGAAACTTCACCAAGTGAAAGCTCTGCCAAAAGTAGGTGAAGGATTTATTTGAGAAAAATTGGCTATCTGCAATACTTTTAGAGATAATTCGCATTTACTCATTTTGAGTAGGTGAGTAATTAGCTATGGGTCTGAAACTTCACCAAGTGAAAGCTCTCCCAAAAGTAGGTGAATGAGTTATTTGAGAAAAATTGGCTATCTGCAATACTTTTAGAGATAATTCGCATTTACTCATTTTGAGTAGACGAGTAATTAGCTATGGGTCTGAAACTTCACCAAGTGAAAGCTCTCCCAAAAGTAGGTGAATGATTAATTTGAGAAAAATTGGCTATCTGCAATACTTTTAGAGATAATTCGCATTTACTCATTTTGAGTAGACGAGTAATTAGCTATGGGTCTGAAACTTCACCAAGTGAAAGCTCTCCCAAAAGTAGGTGAATGAGTTATTTGAGAAAAATTGGCTATCTGCAATACTTTTACAGATAATTCGCATTTACTCATTTTGAGTAGGTGAGTAATTAGCTATGGGTGTGAAACTTCACCAAGTGAAAGCTCTCCCAAAAGTAGGTGAATGATTAATTTGAGAAAAATTGGCTATCTGCAATACTTTTAGAGATAATTCGCATTTACTCATTTTGAGTAGACGAGTAATTAGCTATGGGTCTGAAACTTCACCAAGTGAAAGCTCTCCCAAAAGTAGGTGAATGAGTTATTTGAGAAAAATTGGCTATCTGCAATACTTTTACAGATAATTCGCATTTACTCATTTTGAGTAGGTGAGTAATTAGCTATGGGTGTGAAACTTCACCAAGTGAAAGCTCTCCCAAAAGTAGGTGAATGATTAATTTGAGAAAAATTGGCTATCTGCAATACTTTTAGAGATAATTCGCATTTACTCATTTTGAGTAGGTGAGTAATTAGCTATGGGTCTGAAACTTCACAGAGTGAAAGCTCTGCCAAAAGTAGGTGAATGAGTTATTTGAGAAAAATTGGCTATCTGCAATACTTTTACAGATAATTCGCATTTACTCATTTTGAGTAGGTGAGTAATTAGCTATGGGTCTGAAACTTCACCAAGTGAAAGCTCTCCCAAAAGTAGGTGAATGATTAATTTGAGAAAAATTGGCTATCTGCAATACTTTTAGAGATAATTCACATTTACTCATTTTGAGTAGGTGAGTAATTAGCTATGGGTCTGAAACTTCACCAAGTGAAAGCTCTCTCAAAAGTAGGTGAATGAGTTATTTGAGAAAAATTGGCTATCTGCAATACTTTTAGAGATAATTCACATTTACTCATTTTGAGTAGGTGAGTAATTAGCTATGGGTCTGAAACTTCACCAAGTGAAAGCTCTCCCAAAAGTAGGTGAATGAGTTATTTGAGAAAAATTGGCTATCTGCAATACTTTTAGAGATAATTCGCATTTACTCATTTTGAGTAGGTGAGTAATTAGCTATGGGTCTGAAACTTCACCAAGTGAAAGCTCTCCCAAAAGTAGGTGAATGAGTTATTTGAGAAAAATTGGCTATCTGCAATACTTTTAGAGATAATTCGCATTTACTCATTTTGAGTAGACGAGTAATTAGCTATGGGTCTGAAACTTCACCAAGTGAAAGCTCTCCCAAAAGTAGGTGAATGAGTTATTTGAGAAAAATTGGCTATCTGCAATACTTTTAGAGATAATTCGCATTTACTCATTTTGAGTAGGTGAGTAATTAGCTATGGGTCTGAAACTTCACCAAGTGAAAGCTCTCCCAAAAGTAGGTGAATGAGTTATTTGAGAAAAATTGGCTATCTGCAATACTTTTAGAGATAATTCGCATTTACTCATTTTGAGTAGGTGAGTAATTAGCTATGGGTCTGAAACTTCACCAAGTGAAAGCTCTCCCAAAAGTAGGTGAATGAGTTATTTGAGAAAAATTGGCTATCTGCAATACTTTTAGAGATAATTCGCATTTACTCATTTTGAGTAGGTGAGTAATTAGCTATGGGTCTGAAACTTCACCATGTGAAAGCTCTCCCACAAGTAGATGAATGAGTTATTTGATAAAAATTGGGTATCCGCAATACTTTTACAGATAATTAGCATTTACTCATTTTGAGTAGGTAAATAATTAGCTATGGGTCTGAAACTTCACCATGTGAAAGCTCTCCCAAAAGTAGGTGAAAGAGTTATTTGAGAAAAATTGGCTATCTGCAATACTTTTAGAGATAATTCACATTTACTCATTTTGAGTAGGTGAGTAATTGGCTATGGGTCTGAAACTTCACCATGTGAAAGCTCTTCCAAAAGTAGGTGAATGAGTTATTTGAGAAAAATTGGCCATCTGCAATACTTTTAGAGGTAATTCGCATTTACTCTTTTTGAGTAGGTGAGCAATTAGCTATGGGTCTGAAACTTCACCAAGTGAAAGCTCTTTGGGATAGCTGCTCTGCAGAGATACCCTGAAGATAAAAAATTTTGTTGAAATCGCTCTATGTAGCACGGTTTTCGAAATATTAGCATTTTTGCGCAAAAATTCGAAAATTCAAAATGGCCGCCATTTTTGGCAAGATAAAATTTTTTTGAAAATTGGCATGGCTACTCTGCATAGATACCCTGTGGGTCAAAAATTTCGTCGAAATCGCTCTATCTAGCACGGTTTTCGAGATATAAGCATTTTTGTGTTTTGCAATTTTGCGAAAAATTCGAAAATTCAAAATGGCCGCCATTTTTTTGCGAGAAATTTTTTGTTTGAAAATTGGCAGCTAATCTGCAGAGATACCCTGCGGGTCAAAAATTTCGTCGAAATCGCTCTATCTAGCAGGGTTTTCGAGATATAAGCATTTTTATGTTTTGCAATTTTTGCGAAAAATTCGAAAATTCAAAATGGCCGCCATTTTTGGCGAGACAAAAATTTTTTCAAAATTGGGATAACTACTCTGCAGAGATACCCTGTGGGTCAAAAATTTCGTCGAAATCGCTCTATCTAGCACGGTTTTCGAGATATAAGCATTTTTGTGTTTTGCAATTTTTGCGAAAATTTCGAAAATTCAAAATGGCCGCCATTTTTGGCGAGACAAAAATTTTTTGAAAATTGGGAAAAGTACTCCGCAGAGATATCCTGCGGGTCAAAAATTTTGTCGAAATTGCTCTATCTAGCACGGTTTTTGAGATATAAGCATTTTTGCGTTTTGCAATTTTTGCGAAAAATTCGAAAATTCAAAATGGCTGCCATTTTTGGCGAGACAAAAATTTTTTCAAAATTGGGATAACTACTCTGCAGAGATACCCTGTGGCTCAAAAATTTCGTCGAAATCGCTCTATCTAGCACGGTTTTCGAGATATAAGCATTTTTGTGTTTTGCAATTTTTGCGAAAATTTCGAAAATTCAAAATGGCCGCCATTTTGGGCGAAACAAAATTTTTTTGAAAATTGGGAAAACTACTCCGCAGAGATACCCTGTGGGTCAAAAATTTCGTCGAAATCGCTCTATCTAGCACGGTTTTCGAGATATAAGCATTTTTGTGTTTTCCTTATTTGGAAAATTCGTAATAATTAATTAATCATTAATTACTCGGCCATTTCTTGACCAATCAATGCCAAAATCTAATGATTTCCAGATTTTAATAGAATGAATGTATTTGCCAAGTTTCAGGTGAATTGATAAAATTCCTTTCAAGTTATCATCCGGACAAGCTTCCCCATCGAAAAAAGACATTTTTGGTCATGTGACCTCTCTGATTGGTTGAAATGTCACTGCAGCATATTCAAAAAAATTCCCCAAGGCTACTGCCTAAACCTGCCAAATTTGAAAAGAATCCGCCTAACGGTTACAGAGTTATAAGGAAAACAAAATGCGGAGCCGGCGGAGCCGGCGGAGCCAGAAGCTCTCCCATACACAAACAAGCGTCCCTTGCGGGACGCTTAACTAGACCTAGCACATCGGAGAACTGATGCAAATTGTATCCACCGTAAAGACAATGCACCAAAACCTCTAGTACCAATAACAAGCGAGTTATAAGCACTTTTAAGTTTGGCTATCCTCATTTGACCTTGAAGGGTGGCCCAAGGTCAAATCCGACCACACCAGAAGATTCCCAGCAGATGATTTTCTATATGTTGGTTTACCATCCCAAACCTCTACGACCAATAATAAGCGAGTTATAGGCACTTTTACCTTTGGCTATCCTCGTTTGACCTTGAAGGAGGGGCCCAAGGTCAAATCCGACCACACCAGAAGATTCCCAGGCCATGATTTTCTATATGCTGGTTTACCATCCCAAACCTCTAGGACCAATAATAAGCGAGTTATAGGCACTTTTAAGTTTGGCTGTCCTCGTTTGACCTTGAAGGAGGGGCCCAAGGTCAAATCCGACCACGCCAGAAGATTCCCAGCCCATGATTTCCTATAGGTTGGTTTTCCATCCCAAACCTCTAGGACCAATAACAAGCGAGTTATAAGCACTTTTAAGTTTGGCTATCCTTATTTGACCTTGAAGGGGGGCCCAAGGTCAAATCCGACCACACCAGAAGATTCCCAGTGCATGATTTCCTATATGTTGGTTTACCATCCCAAACCTCTAGGACCAATAATAAGAGAGTTATAAGCACTTTTAAGTTTGGCTATCCTCATTTGACCTTGAAGGGGGGCCCAAGGTCAAATCCGACCACACCAGAAGATTCCCAGTGCATGATTTCCTATATGTTGGTTTACCATCCCAAACCTCTAGGACCAATAATAAGAGAGTTATAAGCACTTTTAAGTTTGGCTATCCTCATTTGACCTTGAAGGGGGGCCCAAGGTCAAATCCGACCACACCAGAAGATTCCCAGTGCATGATTTCCTATATGTTGGTTTACCATCCCAAACCTCTAGGACCAATAATAAGAGAGTTATAAGCACTTTTTAGTTTGGCTGTCCTCATTTGACCTTGACTGTGGGGCCCAAGGTCAAATCCGACCACACCAAAAGATTCCCAGCAGATGATTTCCTATATGTTGGTTTACCATCCCAAACCTCTAGGACCAATAATAAGCGAGTTATAAGCACTTTTAAGTTTGGCTGTCCTCATTTGACCTTGAAGGAGGGGCCCAAGGTCAAATCCGACCTCACCAGAAGATTCCCAGCCCATGATTTTCTATATGTTGGTTTACCATCCCAAACCTCTACGACCAATAATAAGCGAGTTATAGGCACTTTTACCTTTGGCTATCCTCGTTTGACCTTGAAGGAGGGACCCAAGGTCAAATCCGACCACACCAGAAGATTCCCAGGCCATGATTTTCTATATGCTGGTTTACCATCCCAAACCTCTAGGACCAATAATAAGCGAGTTATAGGCACTTTTAAGTTTGGCTGTCCTTGTTTTGACCTTGAAGGAGGGGCCCAAGGTCAAATCCGACCACGCCAGAAGATTCCCAGCCCATGATTTCCTATAGGTTGGTTTACCATCCCAAACCTCTAGGACCAATAATAAGGGAGATATAGGCACTTTTAAAGTCCGCTATGTGGGTTACTTCGGCACTTTGTGGATGACCTTGAATTAGGAGCTTCAAGGTCAAATGTGTGCAAGGTTACAGAGGACATGTATATGTGTCATACATATCACCTATGAAGAGATTCAACCTTCTACCTATGAGGAACAGCCAGTAGAAAAATGTAGATTATTTTTAAAGAAATGCCCGTGGCGGCCATCTTGTTTTTCAGAATGAGGCTATTTTCCTTCCCAGAGAAGCTTACCCCCCAATGAAGATATCCTGCAAATTTGGTGAACCTAGCTGCTGTTGTTTTCCTCTTAGAGCGTTAACGCCGAAAATCTCTCTACGCGCGGCGGCGGTGGCGTAGCGGACGCTAAACCAAAGTATCCACCGGATGCTTCCGGTGGATACAATAATTGCTGTAATTTGGATAAAAAAAATTGTTAAAGAAAAAAAATTAAATTTTACTTACATCACGTTTCTCACAAAGAAGGTCCTTGTCTCTGAAAATAAAAACAACACAAAAACTATTTAATAACTTAATCTAAGAACATTTAGTATCTGAACTCCACTTTCTGAAGCATTAAAACTAAAACCATGGTTTCAGAATCTTCACCAACTGAGATACACTATTTTATTTCACCCCTTAACGAGCCATCCTATATAATGTGTTGACCTGATTCGAATAATTTATATGTCAAATCGACATGAACATACTCTAAGGTCCTGATTTTCCAAGAAAGGACAGTCTAATGGCAAGAAAGAGGTCAATGCCAAAACACAACATCCTGAAAAAAGCCTGAAAAAAGGTTTTTTTTAACAGATGGTAATATCAACTAGCAACTTCTTCATAAATACACTAGACAGTCTGCCAAGAATGAATTCGCTGGAATTTACCATAAGATGGCTGATAGGTGAGAAGCTTCACTGAAATTTACCTCGCCCTTAAATGGTGTAATGTTGTATTTGAAATTGATTAAAAGCAAAATTCAAAACAATATTATTAAATCTCAATCACTGCACTTTATTCATCAACTGCCTAAAAGTATGTAAATTCAGCTTTTATAATGTTAAAATATTAACCTTCACTTACTGGCTCATTAAAAACATTAAAGTATCTATTAATTTAATACATTTTGCTTTATACTGAATAGTTCAATTTTCCATTATAGAGGTTTACACACTCACCCACTCATACGTTTGGTGTGTTTGTGCAGTAGGTTCCCCAGTTCATCCGTAGGGTTCTGTTTCTGGTACCAGTCAAACAGAGCTCTGAGTAGTGCAGGCAGACAGTTTTCTGCTACACTGTGCAGGGAGCTCAACAGCTGGTCAAACTGAGAGTCCTCACCCCTCTGAAGCCACTTAGAGAGAGGTTTCTCACTTTCCTTGTTGTTAGCCTAAAATAATAATAACTAACAGTGTTACTTATAATCAGTTACACAGGGAACTGAAGATCAATCAATATTTTTGTGTCAATATTGTCTAGCTTTTTGAATTCCAATTTGAGGAAATTTACTCACACTGCATAACTATGATCTTTTTTTCTATTATTTTTGTACATTTTTGAAGGATTTCTTAATCTATTAATAGTAAGCTTATCTTTATCACCTGAATTACAAATAAAATACAGTGTTTTCATGGTTTAACTCTTTGTACAATATCTGGCCATTATTATAATGACTATTTTAACTTGAATGAATCTATGACACAAAATTTGTCAGGCTAGCAAAAATCATGATGTCCTCATGTGTGTATAGTGAAATTGAAATGATATGGTAGAATCTACATGCACATTATTAAGCTACAATTGCCTTGGTTCAATGGCAGAAATTGTGATAGAGTCTATGTTTATTCAATTGAATCAATTCAAAAGTGTTTCAGCAAATAGTAATTCATGGGCCTTTGATGAGAAATACAGATTCTAACACTCTTACATTAAAATTATAAAATGCTGGGCATGATGCATGATTTTTTGTGAGTGTTAAAATTTATACCATTTACAAATCTACCCATTATAAAAACTCTCAGCCACAATAAGAATTTCTGTTCATATGAATATTATTTTTGCACTAATTTTTTCTAAAATGCTACTTGAAACTTAGGAATACCATATGGTATTCTTTGCTACTGTGAAAAGTATTGGAAAGGTCCTTGATGGAAAGTGATATCACATCCTGGCCTTATTATGCATGAAATTTTAATGAACACCTCTAGGCTTTTTCACTACACTGACATTTAGTCACACTTGATAGTATCTGACAAATGACACAGTCAGAAAGACACAGCTGTGCTTCTTATAAAAACTGAACTTCAATCACACAGGTGCAGCTGTTAACACCTGAAGGTGCTTAACACAACTCACACTGCATAACTACTAGCCTTGCTGAAGGTTCAAGTTTCTTTACAGTTCGGGAAAGTTTTCACTTCAGATAATGGAGTTTCAGTTTCTATAATGTACTCATACATGTACTGACTTTTAAAGCAGCAAAAAGTTCTATCTGTTAACATGTATGAGTGCTTTATGAATACCAAATATCTGTGTGCATGTCTGAAAAGATATCATGCAAATTTGAGCCTTAAGCAAGGCTACATAACTACAGGAGTTAAGAAGTAACCTAAAGTGTATGCATGTTTTAAGTTCTGACTGGTTGACATAAACCCTATGTAAGAGTGCATAAACCATATGCAGAAGAATACGAAGCCAATTCCTAATCACTAAAAAATGAAAACCTACCGACTAATAAACTTGTACAACTAAATAAAATTCTTTGTACTTTACTGTGAAACTGAACAAGAACTTTAAACATACAACTGATTTAAAATATCTAAGACAATAAAAAAAAATCATTAAGTGATCATAATTTGGTTGTTCTGCTTGAACTAAATTACTGTAGCATATGTTGCAGCTTTAAGGGGAAATGGTTACTGCCTGCGTTAGACGATAATTATTTGTCTTTGTTGGTTTTGCATGATCACATTATCAATTCATTATTAACTCAAGACATTAAGTTCTAAATCAGGGTAAACATCACACAAATATTATTATATTTGGTTTTTCTGTCATGCTTAAAATTTTCCAAGATGAGAAATTTCTAAGAATATAAAAAGTTTTTATTTCTTTAGAATTGTTAAGAAAATGTCAGCACTCGGAGAGTGCATACCTCCACCGAGGCAAGTAATAATAAGTGAATGGGAAAATCCTGAATTTTTTCTGTATCCAGATGGTGATCTAGATCATTCTCAAACTTTAACGAGATCGAAGTTGGACCAAGACCCATTCCTCTGATTTCTTTGAGGAAAATCCAACCTGTAGTATTTGCTTTATCCTGGTAAGAAACACACAAATGATTCTTGGAATTTTTTCTTACAAATGCTCTTTTGTCTTAGAAAATTTCTTCGATTAAGAGTATTATAACAATAAGAATGCTTATGAACAAGGGGCCAGATCAAATCTTATAACATCACATGATGATTTGCATTTAGCCTGTAATTCTTTGTTGGAACTCATTTTATTTCAGGGTAGCTGGTTACATGTTTGATCAATGATTAATGCATGTATGCAAAAAGAAGTTTACGTTTTGAAGGATATGTAAACATTTTAGTCAGCTTTACTGATTATAATATTATAATAAATGATTTTTCTCACAAAAAGTCACAATGAAAAACTTCTCCAGGGTAACACAAGGCAGAAAATACAGTTTTTTTTTGTTTTTTTTGAAGGGGGGGGGGGGGGGGGGTTCCTGGCATTACATAATTTATACAAAAAATTACATTATCAGTAGGTTACAATACCACTAGTGCATTGTTATCAGCTTAATCTTGGGAAATTTATATTCTCAAAATTTCTACCACTTTTTGCATCTCACAAGTAACTCCAACAACAATGACTATGTCTTTGATCAATATGTGGCCCATTAATCAAAATAAAAGAAGTTTAAAGATGTTCTGTTTGACTTGGTTTTTGAAAGCATAATTGTTTGGGATTTTTAACTGTTGACATTCATTAAAAAAAAAACTATAAATCGGGTGAAGCATGTTACAGCTTTATATTTACCCACCAAGACAGTTTCAACTATGGCTCAAGTATGATCGCAGTTACATTTTAAATTATCAGTGACATGCGCACTGGATTTCACTTGTTCAAAGCCCCTGAAACCAATTTTATTTTTTTTTTTGTAAACTGTTCTACTGTACATGAGTGCAGTACGTATTTGGCATTTACCTCATGGCTTTAAATCCAGTAGAAAGCAACATGTAAGATGCCATGAGGACCTGTCCTATTGTGACTTTCAGGTGCTGAAAAGAGTTTGCAAGATGTAAATATAATTTTATAAACGCCTATTCCTGTGCTTACATAGTTCTGTAGCACTTGGTCAATCTTCTTATCTGCTAGCACTGTGAATTCAGCAAACAGTGTCTGCATCACAAACTCTCCCGGTGAGGACCGCCTGGCTTCTATCTGCAGGTTTTCTGGAAAGTTCACCCGGTCTTTAACCGAACCCCATGGCAACGTCTCAAGCTCAGGGCCACACCTCTGGTCTGCCACTGGTCCTTGGAGACCAACTGTACTGGTCTCTGAAATGACAAAATAATCAATTGTTTCAGATTACACTACACAGTAGATTTGATACAAGCAGAACTGAAAGAAGTTGAATGTAAATAGAAGCAATTTCTAAAATATAAGGATATAAAATATAAGGATTAACAGAAATTCAACCAACAGAAAGTAGCCATATATAGAACCTAATTTAATGTAACGCTTAATACTTTAATATTTCTCATAGTTTATACAGTTAGAAGTAGCCATAAGTAGAAGTATATTGCTCATATTTCACAACTTTGACCGGACCAAATCCAATGCAAATACTTTTACACTTGTCATTTGTAGATGGTGAAACAATTATTTGAAATTAGTATTTTTGTCTCTTACTGTGATACATTAAACATTATATCATTCAGATTGATCACGTTGAGAAAATCTCAAAGTTGAGAAAAATATTTATCTTCTAAGTTTCTTAGATAACATTGTAAAGTTTTAATGGGAAATAATTACATTTTCATATGTACTTTTACAAGAATTCTACTTAAAGTTTTAATTACAGATTTCTGGCGACAGGGCCTTGACAGTAAACAGATAACATATTAATAAACAGCTATTGAAAATCAGAGTATAAACAAGAGGGTAAGAGATGCCCCAAAAGGCGGGTTGCGCAGGAAATATTGACGGACAGGCAAACGGACAAAAAATGGACAAACGAACAGACGGAAGTACACCAATTTCGAAAGCAACCTATCTATCTCCCTGTCAAGTTTGAATTAGATTGGACAAAGCATTTTCGAGCAACAGTCTGGAAATGAAAATGTTGACCCACAGACAAACGGACAGAGTTACACCAATTTCGAAAGCAACCTAGCTATGATGGTGATCTATGTCCCTGTTAAGTTTGATTTTGATTGGACAAAGCATTTTTGAGTTAGTGTCCGGAAACGGAAATGTTGACAGACAAACGGACAAAAAACAGAGAAACGAACGGACGGAATTACACCAATTTCGAAAGAAAACTTGGCTACGATGGTGATCTATCTTTCTGTCAAGTTTGAATTCGATTGAACGAAGCGTTTTTGAGTTAGAGTCTGGAAACGGAAATGTTGATGGACAGACAAACGGACAAACAAATAAACAGAATTACACAAATTTTGAAAGGAACCTAGCTATGATGGTCATCTATCTCCCTGTCAAGTTTGAATTCGATTGAACAAAGCTTTTTCGAGTTAGAGTCCGGAAATGGAAATGTTGATGGACAGACAAACGGACAAAAACCAGACAAACAAACGGACAGAATAACACCAACATCAATCTAATAAATCACAACCTAGGCAAGTAATGCAGCTGCCAAATGATAACTATAGTTCAAACCGGCAGAAGTTGGTCAGAAAAATGTAATATCACAGCAGAAATATAATAAACCTTTCTACCTACAGAGGCTTGGGTAAAGAACTCATCGTGATTTATAAAAATTATGAATCATCTTTTTACACAACACTTGGCTAACACCAGGTTTAATAATTTAAATATTGATGACTTTGTAAAACTGAACAAAATTATATTGGTCACAGGATGACCCTGCAAAGAATGACCCAACATCCACTGATACATCAGGTGTAAGTAACTCCCTCTGGGCTATTTATGGAATGATTTATTCCTGTGCAGCAGCTGCTATGTCTAATTGTCATTGTTCTCAGCATCAAAACCATTAACTTTGCAATTATATGTAACTCATTGACTTGTCCATCACCGGTACATCTGGATAATTTTATATTATCAGTAGCAGCAATCAGTGCCGGGATGATGTTTGTAGAAGTTTGATAGTTCTATCAAACCTGAAATTATTTCTTAAAATTGTGTTGGTTGTAGTGTAATGTCTTTTGCTAGTTTGTATATTTCATTCATTAAATGCCCTGAAAACAAAGTTCAGTACAAACTTTTGAAATTTGGACTCTACAAAATGTTTTGAAATTACCAACATCACACAGGATGCTTTTTTTAAAAAAAAACTTGCATTTTATTGAGAATATGGTGAAATTTTCCAAAAATATTTATGGATTTTACATTTTTACCATATTTTAAACAACGTGATTAGATATTAGGGTAAAATTCTTCATTTTCACTAGATTTAAAAACACTGGTTTAATGACAGGACTAAATTAAAGCTTGTAGAGAAACCAAACACTGAACCTGAAATTTCAAATGATTTTCCCAACACTAGTAGCAATTAGACCAAAGCATATAGAGTCCCCAGAACCTTACCTTAGAAGCATACCACAGATCAATATTTATTATTGATTGATATTGGTTTCAGATTTTCAATATTAAGACTAAAGTGTCAATTTTAATATTGTTTTCAGCAACAAACCAGTCTATGTTTGCAAAATATTATTGCAGTTTATGGGTACTTAAAATTTCAATGATGAACATTCATCTGAAAAAAGAGTTATTCCAAGATACTTCACAAGTTTTAGTTTTTTGCTGTTTTAATAGTTACTGTGTTATATTAATGATCATTGTAAATTTTTGACACTTCAGCATAATCAACCTTTTTAGTAAAATGGAGGGATTAATAGCTCTCAAATGACACATTTTACAGTATAATACAATATTTCAATAATAACTGATATAATGGTAGGGCTGCCACGAGTAGTAATTTTACTACTCGAGTACTCTTTAACCATTACTCTACTCTTGAACGAGTACTCTTTTTTACAATGAAATCAAGAAAATGTACCATTTCACTGTATAATTTGATATATTGCACATCATTTCTGACAAAAATATAGTGGAAAATTCAAAATTTTAATGCAGACGAGTACTCTTTTCCTGATTTTGTACTCTAAATAATCCAGTACTCTACTCTTTGATGAGTACTCTACTACTCTGTGGCAGCCCTATATAATGGTAAGCCAAATATGATTTTTATATATCAATATGGAAATTGAATTGTAAGTGTTATAGAGTTGAACATAAAAAACAAATCTATGATTGTCAATGCCATGTGAATATTTGAAATATTTGCCATGAATTTGCTCCCACTGGATTTGCTATTTTAGCATCTGTGTACAAAAAAAAAACCCCAAAACAGTAGAATTTAAGACAGTCAGCTGAAAACCTCAATTGTTTATTAACGATTATGTCAGATGACTGTGCAAAAATACAGTGTGGAAATTAGTTCTCTGTATCAAAATCACTGACATCATTTGTGATCTGTATTATTTTAAAAAAGAAAAGTTTGCACACTAAAATTACAGTGCTGAATAAGGAAGATCATATGTACCAGTATATTGTAGTTACCCTGGTCATACCAAGGGACCTGACTTTGGAGCAATGGAGCCTCATGTTTTATCAATAACATTAATGTAGCATGCGGCGATGGCTTTCCTGTCCAACTTGGAAATGGGGAGGGGGTGTGGGGCGGCGATGGCCAGGAGATATTTTTATTTATAAACTACTGTTGGAAAGCCCCCTTCTGGAGCCTCATATTTCTTCAAAAGCATATACACATACATGTTCATTAATTTAAGTGGTAATACAAAGAAAATCCAGCTTGTTAGTAACAAGAGGTAAATCGCCGTTCCCCCCCCCCATCGCCGCTATCGGCGCTTTGGCCAAGTAAAAGTCCAAGTTGGACAAAGTCTGAGTTTTAGAATGTACCTTAAAATTGCATAATCTAAGTATTCTGCAAAGGCATTTGGAGTACTGGTCCTGGAGTGTTCATCAGTACTGAAATGAACTATTTGGAATACAAAATTATGGAAAGAGTTACTCTTTTCTCTTTTAAAGTCAAAGTTAGCGTTTTCGGTCCTGTCCAACAGCCTGAGGGTTTATATTAAGAAAGAACCTCATTAATGCCAATAAAGGGAGTGGAACCCACACAGAGGTGAAAGCTTGTGATTAAATGCTGAACTTGCTGACCACCACCCCCAAGCAATTTTATATTGCTTAGTCTCCTTCACACGACAGCCTCTATAGGGCACTGCAGCCACAAAGGGAGAAGGAAAAAAAATCAGAATCCTGAGACATAGCGGGACAACACCAAAGTACTTCAGTATTAAAATGACTTCTCATTCCATCTCTACAGTCTGGACACTGGCTACATAACATATCCAGCTCTCTTTGAAAGAATAACCAAAATTATCAAAAGATTAAAATTACAGTTAATTGTAAGGGTAAAGGTCAACAATATGGTAATTTTGCAAACTATTAAAATAAATAACAATATATAATTATGTATCTTGCACAAGCACAGTATTTTTCCAAGTAAAAGATTATAGTTCTTATAATTTATATCACTTAGAAGAGACTTACTGAAGCTGTTGGTTTGCCTGAAGTGTCTATACCTAATACTACGGCATCTCTGTAGCCTACTTCTCTGTGTATATGCAGTGGCAGACGTATTAATATGCAGCACAGGGGGCAGTGACAGATTGCCACAGCTCTTACTCAAACATTTGTCCAGACTCTTCTTATCCATTATTCCAATTGCAAACAGTGTCTTGTCTGTCCTTGCTTAAATAGATTGCCACTGTGGCACCAAAAACAAATTTTATAGTTTCCACATCTGTTTACTGGGACTCTTTGTTCAGATTGTAATACAATTTCTTCTGCAAATTCACATCATCCTGATTTTGTTATTCCTTTAACTAAAACTACTATGAAATAGGTTTAATATAACAACCTTCATATATTCAGCGGTTTTATCATTTTAGTAATGTCCAAATTGTCCATATTACTGTCCAAATACAGCATTTTCTGGAGGTCTGACCTCAAAACTGGTCCCACCAATATCTAAACATGACTTACGGGTTTCGTTTTATAATATACAGGGCCTACTGTATATTAACTTGACAGTTATTTTTACCAAGGTAACATGTCTGTATTCTTTCTGTATACACCTGACTTTCAAGTAGATGTTGGAATAGTTAAATATGCAATGTAAAATATCATGTGCCTCTTATGACAGTAACTTAAAATGCATTAAAATGTCAGACCACTTCTATAAAGTACCAAATAAAGTTTAATATTCTATGGTCCTCAAATTATCTAGGCAAGGATATCTTTAAATAATATCTATAGATACATATCCTCAGTTATGTAAATATCATTTTCTGCAGTATAAATGACAAAAAACTGCTGAAAGTAAACTCCTTTATGCAAATACTTGAATCTTTATCTTTCACTGGCAAACACTATCTGCTTAAAAATAAGGCTTACAGGTCTTTATATATATATATTTAGCACTGTTTAAAAAAATATTTTTTTAGTCTGAAAATTATTCAAAACTGCAACTCTTAATACTAGAGATGAGTTTATACAAAAGTTAATGACTTTGCCAAGTCAAAATTTTGTTGCTTTTATCTGAAATAACATGTTTTACGCTATTAATGTTAATGACATGTTTATTTTCAATATTTAATACAACAAACAGAATACTTATTATAATTATCCACACATACTGAATTCAGAAATTATCCTTCCTTAAAATATCCTTCCTACTTTTTTTTTCTTTTCATTAACTGTGAATCACCAACTCAATTGGAATTTAAATTTGCTCATCTGATCACAACACACAAACTGTCCATTTTGAGTCCCTTTGAGGCTACAAACTGTGTTTGATATCTGACCTGAAAAAAAGCCTTCACTTTATTATTAATTTTCTATATACCGGTAATACTGGATATCATCATCCATATGTCACACTTATTTATTATCCTTTGTTTGTCCGACCATCATGAATCAATTTCATATATCACCTTCCTCAATGGTGTCTGAGATGCAAAAACTAGTAATTGAAATAAATTTTACCCATCTATATATTACAAAATGGATACATTTAATATACCACAACCTCAGCATGATTCACCAAGAATTTAAACCATGGGCATACAATGTACTATTGATTTATCCTACCCCGTCAACTTTTTGAACTATGACTCAAATTGAAAACATAATTGATTACCATTCCAATAATGAAATAGAATTAAAAACAATGCCACGAAAAGGATTTCTTTATTGAATTTATTCACCAAATATAAAAGGTTTTGCCACACTGAAATCTATCAACGCTCAGCCAGTTCTCAAATGGAATAGTCACTGTGAAAGAGATCAATGCAGTGAAGCAAGTCCCACTACAGTTTATAACACCTGCTATCTCAGAGTCAACTGTGTGACTCAAGCACTGACAAGTGTATAACAGGCCAGTCAGGGCAGTTATATATGCAAATTTTATGATAAATAGATCAAAATGATCTGTATCAGAATGATTAGTTAGAATATGATTGTAGAGTCTCTATCATCCAAACTTCTACTACCTCAGTCATATTTGATTTTTAATACACACAATTTAATCTGCTTTCCCAAATCAGCTTAGCTAAATCTGCTTTTCCAAATTAATTTAGCTGTATCAAATTTTTCTGTTGTTCTATTTTATTTGCCCTTCTATTATCCAAATCAAATCTAATCCTCTCAGTATGTTCTGATGATGGAGGTTCCACTGTGTGTAAATAAATCACTTTTTTCCTTCTTTTCATTTTGTATATTGATATTACAACAGCTGAACAGAGGCATGTTGAGGCCAACCCATTCTATTAAATTAAATGTATAAATGGAAGACAATCTTAGCAGAAGTAAATAGCTTTATATCCTTTCTAAGTTTGTTGTTTCGATCCTTTCTGGAAATCCTTGATAAGTAGAACGACTATTTCCTCCAGTCAGTATGCGATTTTGAAAATAGTAATTCAGTATTTTAATTCAAATTCACTAAAGTTACTAAAAACAAAATAAAACACCATAAATCTACAAAATATATAGCACTGGAGCTTGTATACAGAGAGGCTTTTTGTTGATGCTTTTGATTTTTTTTACTTCTTTGTGCAGACTATAATGACAGAGACCCTGAAAGTAACACCCAGTCATTACACAAATTGAAACAGTTAACAAGTCAGATGAATTCCAAATAAAACCTGGCCGAAGGCCATAAATTTGCATGAGACTCTGAAATAAAGAAACAATTCTTCTATTTTGTAATAAAAAATATTCAAAAGAATAGATTTTTCTTTTTAAAAAAAGACATAAAAAGGCTATTTTCACAAATTACATATAAAACATGCAATTAATTAAACACAAACAATTTGGAATCACAGTTATTCACTGAAATTAAATAAAAATTCTGATATACATGCATCTCCATCACAACTTTATCATTTTTAGCATAAAACAAAAAAAATATTTTTCAGTATTTTTTGAAAGATATTTTGAAGTCAAAATATTTGTAATTATCTAGTGAGTGAATTTATGCAATTCTTCCTCAAGCATGGAGCTTCATGAGAATCTGTAAAAACATTTGCACCACTGACTTAGGAATTATGCAACATTTATTTTAAGGTTTGTATGCAAATCGTGACAGAAAGGATTTCCACACACAACTCACGTACATAATTTCTAAAATTTAGTATGTCATTCTGTGATATCATAATTTTTTTTGCTGATGTTTAAACACACAAGCCCCACTTTGGAAATTATTTTACACTTAAAATCTATTTCTGATTACATAAACCACTGTGTAATTGCTTTAATCTGACAAAAGTAGCCTCAAATTAAAAAAAAAAGATACAATTAATGTGCACAGAGCTTTTTAGAATAATTTAATGATTTTGGAATCATGTGTAGTTTGAATGAATAAAATGTGATTTCAAAAGTCAAAGTCAAAGTTATGGTTTTATGTCTATTTCAAGAGATGTGATTTCAAAGTTCAACACTCGAACACTGTTTTCTTCCTCTGTTAGGCTGTGGTCTAAGATGTCAAAAATGAGAAAATGTTTATCGTGGTGGCAGAACTTACTTAACCCTCCACTGTCCAACATTACTGACCTATCCTTCTACCTATTGTAATTGGTTAATTATTCATAATAGCATTGGACCTGGCAGTGAGGGATTAATTTTACAAGGTGATCACATGTATTCCTACTTGAAATGCCAAAAAGTGGTCACACACATTGTAATTAGTTAATACAACAGATTAAAAGAAAGGATTGAGAAATTCAGGATTGGATAAAACAGACACAAAGTATTTATAAAGCGCCGAAATTGATGCAAACATCCTCTAAGGCGCTGATGTCTAAAAAGGGATAGTCCAGATCCAACTAGACCAAGGACGCATCTGTGGCCATATGCAAGATGTGTCCACCGGAAAAGGCCAACTAACATAGTTTAGAAGATAAACAGCATTTTTCAACTAGAAATAGGATGCCCTGTTGATAGTAGCTGCGATATACGAATAGAAACAGGAGAGCATAGAAGAACACACATTATCATGTGTAATGTCCACCCCATGAACCTTTTGCCAAAACTGTACAGTAGTCTTACAAGACCCTGTTTCATTTGACATGTAAAATATATCAATGATGCTTAAATATTTATTAGTGTACATGTAAATTATTTCAGCTTCATGCCTTTCTGCATTGGTTGGGTCGAAAATTTTGACGAAGTCACCCTATCTTGCACGGTTAAGAAGATAGAAGCAAATTTCTGTTTTTCTATTTTTGGCAAAAATTCGAAAATTCAAAATGGCCGCCATTTTTGGGAAGAGGAAAATTTTTTGAAAATTGCAAAGAGTACATTTCTTAGATACCCTATGGGTCGAAAATTTCAACGAAATAACTCTATTTTGCACGGTTAAGGAGACAGAAGCAAATTTGTGTTTTGCCATTTTTGGGGAGGGGAAAATTTTTTGAAAATTGCTAAGAGTACATTTCTTAGATACCCTGTGGGTCGAAAATTTCGACGAAATCGCTCTATCTCGCACGGTTAAGGAGATAGAAGCAATTTTGTGTTTTTCCATTTTTGGGAAAAATTCGAAAATTCAAAATGGCCGCCATTTTTGGGGAGGGGAAATTTTTTTTGAAAATTGCTAAGAGTGCATTTCTGAGATACCCTATGGGTCGAAAATTTCGACGAAATCACTCTATCTCACACGGTTAAGGAGATAGAAGCAATTTTGTGTTTTGCCATTTTTGGCAAAAATTTGTAAATTCAAAATGGCCGCCATTTTTGGGGAGGGGAAAATTTTTTGAAATTGCCAAAAGCACATTGGTTGGATACCCTGTGGGTTGAAAATTTCGATGAAATCGCTCTATCTAACACGGTTAAGGAGATAGAAGCAAATTCGTGTTTTGCCATTTTTGGCAAAAATTCGAAAATTCAAAATAGCCGCCATTTTTGGGGAGGGGAAAATTTTTTGAAAATTGCCAAGAGTACATTGCTCAGATACCCTGTGGGTTGAAAATTTCGACGAAATCGCTCTATCTCGCACGGTTAAGGAGATAGAAGAAAATTCGTGTTTTGCCATTTTTGGCAAAAAATTAGAAAATTCAAAATGGCCGCCATTTTTGGGGAGGGGAAAATTTTTTGAAAATTGCAAAGATTACATTCCTTAGATACCCTGTGGGTCGAAAATTTCGACGAAATCGCTCTATCTCGCACGGTAAAGGAGATAGAAGCAAATTTGTGTTTTGCCATTTTTGGCAAAAATTCGAAAATTCAAAATGGCCGCCATTTTTGGGGAGGGGAAATTTTTTTGAAAATTGCAAAGATTACATTCCATAGATACCCTGTGGGTCGAAAATTTCGACGAAATCGCTCTATCTCGCACGGTTTAGGAGATATGAGCACATTTGCCTTTTTCAGTACTCAAAATAGCCAATTACTCATTTATTTAATTAATAACTCACTGATCTATGAAGCAATTCCCCCCAAAAGCAATCCCATACAAGCTATTACCCCAATGAACCTCCATACCAAATTTCAGAAAGATAGGCTTAATAGCATTCCTTAAAATGTCTGGAAACCAAAGAGATACTCAAAAGTAGCAAAGTAGCTATTACTCAGTTAGCTATCATCACCAAAAGCAATCCCATACAAGCTATTAACCCAATAAACCTGCATGCCAAATTTGGTAAAGATAGGATAAGAACTGTTGCCTAAAATGTCTGGAAACCAAGTGTGACGCCGGACGCCGGAAAAAGCAAAAATAATATGTCCACCCCCCAGTGGGTGGACATAATAATAAGCAAGTTGAAAGCACTTTTAAGTTTGGCTACCCTCATTTGACCTTGAAGCAGGGGCCCAAGGTCAAATCTGACCACATCAGAAGATTCGCAGCCCATGACTTCCTATAGCTAAGGTTGGTTTCACATTGCAAACCTCTAGGACCAATAATAAGCGAGTTCTAAGCACTTTTAAGTTTGGCTATCCTCGTTTGACCTTGAAGGAGAGGCCCAAGGTCAAATCTGACCACATCAGAAGATACGCAGCCCATGACTTCCTATAGGTAGCTTTCACATTGCAAATCTCAAGGACCCATAATAAGTGAGTTCTAAGCACTTTTAAGTTTGGCTATCAGCATTTGTCCTTGAACGAGAGGCCCAAGGTCAAATCTGACCACACCAAAAGATGCCCAGCCCATGATTTCCTATAGGTTGGTTCACTATCTCAAACCTCTAGGACCAATAATAAGCGAGTTATAAGCACTTTTAAGTTTGGCTATACTCGTCTGACCTTGAAAGAGGGGTCCAAGGTCGAATCCCACCACAAAACAAGATTCCCAGCCCATGATTTTCTGTAGGTTGGTTTACCATCCCAAACCTCTAGGACCAATAATAAGCGAGCTATAGGCACTTTTAAGTTTGGCTATCCTCGTTTGACCTTGAAGGGGCGGCCCAAAGTCAAATCCGACCACACCAAAAGATTCCCAGCCCATGATTTCTTATAGCTTGGTTTACCATCCCAAATCTCTAGGACCAATAATAAGCAAGTTATAAGCACTTTTAAGTTTGGCTATCCTCGTTTGACCTTGAACGAGAGGCCCAAGGTCAAATCTGACCACACCAAAAGATTCCCAGCCCATGATTTCCTATAGGTTGGTTTACCATCCCAAACCTCTAGGACCAACTAGAGGATCGCTCACAAAAAAAAAAGATAATGTTTTTGCATAGCAAAAACAAAGCGTCCCGAAAAGGATATAAAGGTGAGTGCTAAAGTATTAAGAAAATGCTTCGTTTCTAGCCTTATACTGTTGTGGCAACCAAAGTCAGCGCAGTCTGCTCTATCTAGCACGGTTTTCAAGATATAAGCATTTTTGTGTTTTGCAAAAAATAAAAAAATTAAAACTGTCCGCTATATTTGGCGAGACAAAAATATTTTGAAAATTGGCATGGCTACTCTGCAGATACCCAGCAGGTCCAAAATTTTGTTGAGTTCGCTCCATATAGCACGGTTTTCGAGATATAAGCATTTTTGTGTTTTGCAAAAACTTTGAAAATTCAAAATGGCCACCATTTTTGGGGAGACAAAAATTTTTGTCAAGACCACTGCCGCAGTGTGTATCTCCCGCCGAGCATTAAAGCAGAAGAAATAGCTTTTCCGAGATATTCACAATTTTTCATTTTCGTATGTGAAAGGTCTTCCAAAAGTAGGTGAATGAGTTATTTGAGAAAAATTGGCTATCTGCAATACTATTAAGAGATAATTCACATTTACTCATTTTGAGTAGGTGAATAATTATCTATGGGTCTGAAACTTCACCAAGTGAAAGCTCTCCCAAAAGTAGGTGAATGAGTTATTTGAGAAAAATTGGCTATCTGCAATACTTTTAGAGATAATTCGCATTTACTCATTTTGAGTAGGTGAGTAATTAGCTATGGGTCTGAAACTTCACCATGTGAAAGCTCTCCCACAAGTAGATGAATGAGTTATTTGAGAAAAATTGGGTATCCGCAATACTTTTACAGATAATTAGCATTTACTCATTTTGAGTAGGTGAATAAATAGCTATGGGTCTGAAACTTCACAGAGTGAAAGCTCTCCCAAAAGTAGGTGAATGAGTTATTTGAGAAAAATTGGCTATCTGCAATACTTTTAGAGATAATTCACATTTACTCATTTTGAGTAGGTGAATAATTAGCTATGGGTCTGAAACTTCACCAAGTGAAAGCTCTGCCAAAAGTAGGTGAATGAGTTATTTGAGAAAAATTGGCTTTCTGCAATACTTTTAGAGATAATTCACATTTACTCATTTTGAGTAGGCGAGTAATTAGCTATGGGTCTGAAACTTCACCAAGTGAAAGCTCTCCCAAAAGTAGGTGAATGAGTTATTTGAGAAAAATTGGCTATCTGCAATACCTTTAGAGATAATTCGCATTTACTCATTTTGAGTAGGCGAGTAATTAGCTATGGGTCTGAAACTTCACCAACTGAAAGCTCTCCCAAAAGTAGGTGAATGAGTTATTTGAGAAAAATTGGCTATCTGCAATACTTTTAGAGATAATTCGCATTTACTCATTTTGAGTAGGCGAGTAATTAGCTATGGGTCTGAAACTTCACCAAGTGAAAGCTCTCCCAAAAGTAGGTGAATGAGTTATTTGAGAAAAATTGGCTATCTGCAATACCTTTAGAGATAATTCGCATTTACTCATTTTGAGTAGGCGAGTAATTAGCTATGGGTCTGAAACTTCACCAACTGAAAGCTCTCCCAAAAGTAGGTGAATGAGTTATTTGAGAAAAATTGGCTATCTGCAATACTTTTAGAGATAATTCGCATTTACTCATTTTGAGTAGGCGAGTAATTAGCTATGGGTCTGAAACTTCACCAAGTGAAAGCTCTCCCAAAAGTAGGTGAATGAGTTATTTGAGAAAAATTGGCTATCTGCAATACTTTTAGAGATAATTCGCATTTACTCATTTTGAGTAGGCGAGTAATTAGCTATGGGTCTGAAACTTCACAGAGTGAAAGCTCTCCCAAAAGTAGGTGAATGATTAATTTGAGAAAAATTGGCTATCTGCAATACTTTTAGAGATAATTCGCATTTACTCATTTTGAGTAGGTGAGTAATTAGCTATGGGTCTGAAACTTCACAGAGTGAAAGCTCTCCCAAAAGTAGGTGAATGAGTTATTTGAGAAAAATTGGCTATCTGCAATACTTTTAGAGATAATTCGCATTTACTCATTTTGAGTAGGTGAGTAATTAGCTATGGGTCTGAAACTTCACCAACTGAAAGCTCTCCCAAAAGTAGGTGAATGAGTTATTTGAGAAAAATTGGCTATCTGCAATACTTTTAGAGATAATTCGCATTTACTCATTTTGAGTAGGTGAGTAATTAGCTATGGGTCTGAAACTTCACAGAGTGAAAGCTCTCCCAAAAGTAGGTGAATGAGTTATTTGAGAAAAATTGGCTATCTGCAATACTTTTAGAGATAATTCACATTTACTCATTTTGAGTAGGTGAGTAATTAGCTATGGGTCTGAAACTTCACCAAGTGAAAGCTCTGCCAAAAGTAGGTGAATGAGTTATTTGAGAAAAATTGGCTATCAATACTTTTAGAGATAATTCGCATTTACTCATTTTGAGTAGGTGAGTAATTAGCTATGGGTCTGAAACTTCACCAAGTGAAAGCTTTCCCAAAAGTAGGTGAATGAATAATTTGAGAAAAATTGGCTATCTGCAATACTTTTAGAGATAATTCGCATTTACTCATTTTGAGTAGGTGAGTAATTAGCTATGGGTCTGAAACTTCACCAAGTGAAAGCTCTCCCAAAAGTAGGTGAATGAGTTATTTGAGAAAAATTGGCCATCTGCAATACTTTTAGAGGTAATTCGCATTTACTCTTTTTGAGTAGGTGAGCAATTAGCTATGGGTCTGAAACTTCACCAAGTGAAAGCTCTTTGGGATAGCTGCTCTGCAGAGATACCCTGAAGATAAAAAATTTCGTCGAAATCGCTCTATGTAGCACGGTTTTCGAAATATTAGCATTTTTGTGTTTTGCAATTTTTGCGCAAAAATTCGAAAATTCAAAATGGCCGCCATTTTTGGCAAGATAAAATTTTTTTGAAAATTGGCATGGCTACTCTGCAGAGATACCCTGTGGGTCAAAAATTTCATCGAAATCGCTCTATCTAGCACGGTTTTCGAGATATAAGCATTTTTATGTTTTGCAATTTTTGCGAAAAATTCGAAAATTCAAAATGGCCGCCATTTTTGGCGAGACAAAAATTTTTTGAAAATTGGGATAACTACTCTGCAGATATACCCTGTGGGTCAAAAATTTCGTCGAAATCGCTCTATCTAGCACGGTTTTCGAGATATAAGCATTTTTGTGTTTTGCAAATTTTCGAAAAATTCGAAAATTCAAAATGGCCGCCATTTTTTGCGAGAAATTTTTTGTTTGAAAATTGGCATGGCTACTCTACAGAGATACCCTGTGGGTCAAAAATTTCGTCGAAATCGCTCTATCTAGCAGGGTTTTCGAGATATAAGCATTTTTATGTTTTGCAATTTTTGCGAAAAATTCGAAAATTCAAAATGGCCGCCATTTTTGGCGAGACAAAAATTTTTTGAAAATTGGGATAACTACTCTGCAGATATACCCTGTGGGTCAAAAATTTCGTCGAAATCGCTCTATCTAGCACGGTTTTCGAGATATAAGCATTTTTGTGTTTTGCAATTTTTGCAAAAATTTCGAAAATTCAAAATGGCCGCCATTTTTGTCGAGACAAAAATTTTTTGAAAATTGGGAAAAGTACTCCAAAGAGACATCCTGCGAGTCAAAAATTTTGTCGAAATCGCTCTATCTAGCACGGTTTTTGAGATATAAGCATTTTTGTGTTTTGCAATTTTTGCGAAAATTTCGAAAATTCAAAATGGCCGCCATTTTGGGCGAGACAAAAATTTTTTGAAAATTGGGAAAACTACTCCGCAGAGATACCCTGCGGGTCAAAAATTTCGTCGAAATCGCTCTATCTAGCACGGTTTTCGAGATATAAGCATTTTTGTGTTTTCCTTATTTGGAAAATTTGTAATGATTAATTAATCATTAATTACTCGGCCATTTCTTGACCAATCAATGCCAAAATCTAATGATTTCCAGATTTTAATAGAATGAATGTATTTGCCAAGTTTCAGGTGAATTGATAAAATTCCTTTCAAGTTATCATCCGGACAAGCTTCCCCATCGAAAAAAGACATTATTGGTCATGTGACCTCTCTGATTGGTTGAAATGTCACTGCAGCATATTCAAAAAATTCCCCAAGGCTACTGCCTAAACCTGCCAAATTTGAAAAGAATCCGCCTAACGGTTAGAGAGTTATAAGGAAAACAAAATGCGGAGCCGGCGGAGCCTGAAGCTCTCCCATACACAAACAAGCGTCCCTTGCGGGACGCTTAATAATAAGCGAGTTATAAGCACTTTTAAGTTTGTCTATCCTCGTTTGACCTTGAAGGAGGGGCCCAAGGTCAAATCTGACCACACCACAAGATTCCAAGCCCATGATTTCCTATGTCAGTTTACCATCCCAAACCTCTAGGACCAATAATAAGCGAGTTATAATCACTTTTAAGTTTGGCTATCCTCGTTTGACCTTGAAGGAGGGATCCAAGGTCAAATCTGACCACATCAGAAAATTCCCAGCCCATGATTTCCTATAGGTTGGTTTACCATCCCAAACCTCTAGGACCAATAATAAGCGATAAGCACTTTTAAGTTTGGCTAACCTCGTTTGACCTTGAAGGAGGGGGCCCAAGGTCAAATATGACTACACCAAAAGATTCCCAGCCCATGATTTCCTATAGGTTGGTTTCACATTGTAAACCTCTAGGACCAATAATAAGGGAGATATAAGCACTTTTCATGGCTAAAAAGAAACGCCCGTGGCGGCCATCTTGTTTTACAAAATGAGGTCAAAAATATTTTCTGTCAATATTTCATAATGATGAACATATCCTGCAAATTTGAGATCTCTACCTATAATACCCTTTGTTCTAGAGGGCCAACAAAACTCCTTGCTGAAAGTCGAAAAAAACCTGTGGCGGCCATCTTGTTTTTCAAAATAAGGCCAAAAATATTCCCAGGCAAGATTTTATGGTTATGAATATGTCATGGTAGAAAGTCCAATCTGGTAGAATTTCAAATTCTACCGGTAGAAAGTCCAATTGGAGTTTCTACTGGTAGAAAGTCCAATCAAGGAGATTTAGGTATTGCCCTGGGGTCCGAAATCTAATAAACTTGGCATAATAAAAAACCTGCTCAAAAGCTGGATGAGGAGACAGTACTGCAAGCTTTACATGCTGAGACCAACAACTGGGCAATTGTGACAAAAAATGCTGGGTCTTAATAGGTCAACTAAATGCCATGTAGAAAGTGACTGCTGTCAAAATTTAATTGGCTAAAACTGTACTTCACTTGAAAAATGGTGATGGAATTTGATGCTGATTGTAAAATTCTTGAAATAGATTGAAAATTTCTGTTTCTGTCATGTCTATATCAAATCTGTGTTACGGTAAAATATTTTCTTTAATATACATTTTCTTCATTTATGAAAGTTGCACCTTGCTTAGATGACAGATTTATGTGGATAGAAGGCCGACTGTTTGTGTTTTAATTGGACTTTCTTTCAAGTTTTTTATCGAGTTTTTACAAAGATTATATTCTGGTATACAGAGTAATACCTAAATCTCTGAGATTAGAATATTAAACAAGTTTATTAAATTTCGGACTCCTGAGCAATACCCAAATCTCCTAGATTGGACTTTCTACTGGTAGAAACTCCAATTGGACTTTCTACGAAGTTTATGTTGGTAGAAACTGCAATTGGACTTTCTACCGGTAGAATTTGAAATTCTACCAAATTGGACTTTCTACCATGACAAATATATCCTGCAAATTTGAGAAGTCTACCTATAATATCCTTGCCTCTAGAGGGGTAATGAGAAAATCTCTACACACTGCGGCGGCGGCGTACTCATGCGTAATCCATAGTATCCACCTAGATCCTATAGTATCTAATATGAAAAGATATTAGTCTAAGAATGTATACATTCTTGCACAAATAATTCAAATAAATATGAAATGAAAATGTACAAAAATATGGCCCTAATAAGATTTAAGGGTAGAATATAAAAAATTGAACCAGCCATATGTGAATAACTATGAAATGTAGTTTGTCAGTAAATTACAAGACCATGCCCAAATTATTCTGGATAATAACTATTTGTTGTAAAGTATTGCACCTAATTTCCTGTTGGCCTTTCAGTCACAATTGCATACCTTACCATAAATGCTAAAACTACCTGAATCTTTTTATATATAAGAAAAACAATCAAAACATGTCATTATCTATCAAACATGATCTATAAACTGCTTTAAAAGGATAACATTATAAAATACTCCCTAAATTTAAAACTAAATGATGATTTTACCCCTTTACATTGAACAATATGGAACTGAGATAATTCTTAAGTTTACTTTAAATATCTGCAACTGAGTCCCTTTGCATAGACACATATGGTTGAAAAAAGAAATCTGAAAGTTACATTTTTTGCTTAGGTTAAATCAATCAAACAAGAGCTGTATCCACATATGAAATTTGGCAAAAACAACATTAACCTCCCCAAACTGGGTAGTTTCGGTCCAGCTTTACTGTGAGGGTTACAATTTCCATTAATTTTGGGCAACAGAGAGCTTTCTTGTCTATGTTTTTACGAAAAAGTGACACTTCTTATCTTATTACAGATATGCCATTATTAGTTACAACTACCATTTTTATACTGCTTATGGTATGCTCCAATCAATCAGATATGTACTATCAATGGATCCATTCAGACCATTTATCTTGTGATGTGTGAACCCAACCCAAAGGTTATTCTCACCCTTTTTGCCAAGTTTTTGGCTTGATCATGATGAATCAGAGCCTGACTATCTCACCTGAACCACCATGTGCAGCAGTTTTGGCCTTGTACCTATTCATCCCACAGAAACAATTACAGGTGAAAATGAGTTATCATACATAGCTCACTGGAATCGTCAATGGGCCGCATTTGATATACATGTAGAAAATCAAACTGTATATTATATTTAATTGGAACCTGACCCTTTTTCAGAAGTCTCAAATATTATAGAAAGAAGTGTCAGGTTTTTAAGAGTGTATTTTCCACTGGAATTTAACTTTCCTTTTGAAATTCCTGGTTAAAGATTAATTTTCTGGTTCCTCAAGATTCCCCTAAACAGAGTTCAACTGTCTTCTTTCATTTACAAGGTGTTTTGGACTTCATATTAGCACTAGATCAAATGAAAGTTGTATCACTCAAACTCACTCTATTCTCTAGAATATATTTTTTTGTCACTCTGTGTCCTCCCAGGTGCTTTGGTGACATGTGTTACAGCAATAATAAGTGCACTGCACAGTAAAACTACAGACAACAGTGTCTTTGAAGTGCCTGACCTATACTGGCCTTTGAATTACAGGTCTCTATGACATACACTGTTGATCATGATTGTTTATTATACATTTCACCTCATACAAAAGGAGATATAAATGTGACTACATGTGTCATGTCCTTGATCCAATAATACAGAACTGAGAACAGAGATATATGTTATGTTTTGACAATAACTATTAACTAGTAGGTTCCTACAAATGACAAAATTAACAATCTCTTTGATTTTTTAAAATTATTTTTGTAATTATAAATGCAGTCACCTCCTTCAAGTTGAACTTGAGGATCGCTCGCAAAAAAAAGATAATGTTTTTGCACAGCAAAAACAAAGCGTCCCGAAAAGGATATAAAGGTGAGTGCCGAAGTATTAACAAAATGCTCTGCTTCTAGCCTTATACTGTTGTGGCAACCAAAGTTAGCGTAGTCTGCTCTATCTAGCACGGTTTTCGAGATATAAGCATTTTTGTGTTTTGCAATTTTTGCAAAAAATTCGAAAATTCAAAATGGCTGCCATTTTTGGTGAAACAAAATTTTTTTGAAAATTGGCATGGGTACTCTGCAGAGATACCCTGTGCTTCAAAAATTTTGTCGAAATCGCTCTATCTAGCACAGTTTTTGAGATATAAGCATTTTTGTGTTTTGCAATTGTTGTGAAAAATTCAAAAATTGAAAATTACTGCCATTTTTGGCGAGACAAAATTGTTTTAAAAACTGGCATAGCGACTCTGCAGAGATACTCTGTGGGTCAAAAATTTTGTTGAAATTGCTCTATCTAGTACAGTTTTCGAGATATAAGCTTTTTTTTTTTTTTTTTCCATCCCTTTATTTTTTTCGAAGCATATACATAAACATGGTTGTTTTACAATATAATGATAAAGTAACATGTTATGTAACAGTGTCAACTAAATGAGTAAGCATCTTTGTAGATTTTGTGCTTAACTATCAATACATTAATCTAAATTTCAGCAAAAATATCACTCCACAATGACCATCTCCTATCAAAAGTGTCAATACCATTATTAATATTAGACAGCATTTCTTGTTCAGTATACTTTGTTTTAATTAACTTTTGCAATTGTGATAGGCTCAAAGTTTTATTGTCTTTTGCACACTTAAAGATATAGAATCTTGTTATGAGTAAAACAAAATTTACAGGCCAAAAAGAATGCTCAATGAAAGCACAGCCCAAAATTTTATCTGTGTCGCTAAAGTTAAATGCTGAACCAATTTTTGTTTCAATCCAGGTCTGTAGATTCTTCCAGAGGCTATTTACTTTGTGACAGACTACAAATAAATGTGTAATTGTTTCACAATATTGGCCACATAGTCGACAAATATCCGAGTCAGATTGTTTAATTTTATGCAAAAATTCTTGTGTACCAAGAATCCTTCGGATGATTCTATATTGGAACCATATGACACTGTTATCGTAGATTGTGAAGAAGTTGATTTTATAAATCTGTTTCCAAAAATTTATGTCATGGTCTTGATTTAATTTTTGGCACCATTTTTGTTCACAATCTGAGGGATCCCCTGTACAGTCATTGAGAATATGATACAAGTATCTTCCCCCCTTTAAGGGCTTTATATAGATATGCATATGGAAAGGAATGTTTGGTGTATCTGCCAAAAAATCATCTCCATTTATAAACTGCAATATGAATTTTCTTAAAATCGTTCTGATTGTAAAATAGTTCAAAAAGTTAACCCTCATATTATATTTCCTATTTATCTCTTGTAGCTGTAGCATATTGCCTTTTTCATTCAAAACATCTCCTACAAAGTAAAGGCCCCTTTTAAACCAATCTGGGTAAAATATATTTTTTGTGCCTATTTTACTATTGTACCAAATGCACTGATTTACAATATCCTGATTTTTTTCAATTTTTCGTATATCATTCAGTTCATCTGAGTATTTAAAAACTGTGTTCCAAAAGGGATTAAGTTTAGAGGCTACAGTTTTTGGCCATTTTGTCCCTAATACATACAATTTATTCACATCTCTAACTGTAGTCTCTAAAACTTTGTACCAAGCTTTTGAAGAATCAGTGCCACGGCGTTTTAGCCAGCTAAGCTTCAAACTTTTTTCAAAATTGCACACATTTATCATCTTCATACCACCTTTTAAATTTGTCTTACATATATCCTTCCTAGATACCCTATCGGGTTTACCTGCCCATAAAAATTTATACAACATTGTTTCTATATCACGCATGACTATGTTTGAAGTTGGAATACTCATAAATAGGTGTGTAAAGTTTGATAATATCAAAGTTTTGATAACTGTAATCTTTCCTATGGGTGTCAAGTGTCTGTAATTCCAAGAATTTATAATTTTATTGGCCTTGGCTAAACCTTTGTTA
Source organism: Sabellastarte sp. h YS-2021 (assembly GCA_964017235.1). Classification (NCBI taxonomy): domain Eukaryota; kingdom Metazoa; phylum Annelida; class Polychaeta; order Sabellida; family Sabellidae; genus Sabellastarte; species Sabellastarte sp. h YS-2021. The sequence continues at coordinate 60,581,263 of OZ024927.1, forward strand.
TAGTTTATTCTAGGAATATCAAGTAATTCAGTTGAAAAATCTATACCAAGAATACTGAACTCAGAATCTATCCATTGAAGTTTGGCTGTACTATAAAGTTTTTCCTTAGAGTGTTTTTTGCTGCCTATCCAGACAAGCTTCGTCTTTTCTGAATTTACTTTAAGACCAGATAAAGAACCAAAAATTTCCAGTACATTCAGAGATATAAGCATTTTTATGTTTTGCAATTTTTGCAAAAAATTCGAAAATTTAAAATGGCCGCCATTTTTTGCGAGACAAAATTTTTTTCAAAACTGGGATAGCTACTCTGTAGAGATACCCTGTGGGCCAAAAATTTCGTCGAAATCCCTCTATCTAGCACGGTTTTCAAGATATAAGCATTTTTGTGTTTTGCAACTTTTGCGAAAAATTCGAAAATTCAAAATGGCCACAATTTTTGGCGAAGACAAAATTTTTTTGAATATTAGGATAGCTACTTTGCACAGATTCCCTGCGGCTGTGGCTCAAAAAAGTTGTCGAAATCGCTCTATCTAGCACGGTTTTCGAGCTATAAGCATTTATGTGTTTTGCAATTTTTGCGAAAAATTAAAAAATCCAAAATGGCCGTCATTTTTAGCAAGACATAAATTTTTTTGTATTTGGGATGGCTACTCTGCAGAGATACCCTGTGAGTCAAATATTTCGTCAAAATTGCTCTATCTAGCACGGTTTTCGAGATATAAGCATTTTTGTGTTTTGCAATTTTTGTGAAAAATTCGAAAATTCAAAATGGCCGCCATTTTTGGCTAGACAAATATTATTTGAAAATTAGGATAGCTACTCTGCACAGATACCCTGCGGATCAAAAATTTCATCGAAATCCCCCTATCTAGTACGGTTTTCGAGATATAAGCATTTTTGTGTTTTGCAATTTTTGAGAAAAATGCGAAAATTCAAAATGGCAGTCATTTTTGTTCAGACAAATTTTTTTTGAAATTTGGGATGACTACTCTGTAGTTACCTTGTGGGTCAAATTTCGTCGAAATCTCTCTATCTAGCACGGTTTTCGAGATATAAACATTTTTGTGTTTTGCAATTTTTGAGAAAAATTCGAAAATTCAAAATGGCTGCCATATTTGGTGAAACAATTTTTTTTTGAAAATTGGCATGGTTACTCTGCAGGGATACCCTGTGGGTCAAAAATTTTGTCAAAAAAGGCTCTATCTAGCACGGTTTTCAAGATATAAGCATTTTTGTGTTTTCCTTATTGGGAAAATTCCTCGGCCATTTGTTAACCAAGCAATGCCAAAATCTAATGATTTCCAGATTTTAATAGAATGAATGTATTTGCCAAGTTTCAGGTGAATTGATAAAATCCCTTTCAAGTTATCATCCAGACAAGCTTACCCATAAAAAAAACATTTTTGGTCATGTGACCTCTCTGATTGGTCGAAATGTCACTGCAGTATATTCAAAAAAATTCCCCAAGGCTACTGCATATACCTGCCAAATTTGAAAAGAATCCGCCCAGCGGTGACAGAGTTATAAGGAAAATAAAATGCGGAGCCGGCGGAGCCAGATATCCTCCCATACACAAACAAGCGTCCCTTGTGGGACGCTTAATTCTGTTTGTCAATGAGGTAAATGAACGCTGGTTAATTCCTGGCAAAGTAGAAATCTTTTTAATTTGGTCCTTGAGATCTGACTTAAGCTTACTCAACTGGATTCAACTGTATTTAAACAGTATAATATAATTATAAGGAAGTATTGACATAGGCCACACTTCCACTTAATTAAATCTTCAGCTGCACTGAAGTAATACTAGCCAAAATTAAGGCAAGTATTGTGTCTGAACCATGGAGTACTATTTAGAAATATTTAAGAAACACAAATATAAGTAAAATATATAAAAACATCATAATAAACAGAAAGTAATAGATTGAGATTCTATCTTTTAACACAAAATCAATTAAAGGTATTAAAAGAAATATTGAAATATAGAAAGAGACATAGCCAGCCTCAGTAGGCAAGAACCCCAGTCTGCAGGTACAACTATATGGGCAACAACATTGAGATTCAATGGGAAAATCTAAGGAATAACTTCAATTGTAAGAAGTATACAGAACCCATGAGATGTTATCAGAAGTAAGAACTTTCATGTAGCTGAAGAACTTAAGGGAGAAATTTCAAATATTTTTTTAACAATGGGAAGGTATCTGCCATTAATTCAGATGGAAGTCTATTATGAAACAACAGTTTCTCTAACATAGATCCACATATATCAAGACCACAGCCATGATGGTTTTCTCCCACTGAGAACTAAGCTAAAATGGTAATCTGACCTTGAAACAGAGTTTCAGAGGACCAATATATAAGACATATATGGAAATTTTAGTATGATGATCTTATCTTGAAGCAGGGGACAAAGGTCAAAAATGACACAAGTTCACAGGCCATGAATTCCTATAAATTGTTTTCATATTTGGAAGCCCTAGAACCAATAATAAGGGAGACATATGACCTTTATAGTATGATGACTCAAATTGACTTTGAAGCAGGGGTCAAAGGCCAAATTCAACTAGAGGATCGCTCGCAAAAAAAAAAGATAATGTTTTTGCATAGCAAAAACAAAGCGTCCCGAAAAGGATATAAAGGTGAGTGCTAAAGTATTAAGAAAATGCTTTGTTTCTAGCCTTATACTGTTGTGGCAACCAAAGTCAGCGCAGTCTGCTCTATCTAGCACAGTTTTCAAGATATAAGCATTTTTGTGTTTTGCAAAAAATAAAAAAATTAAAAATGTCCGCTATATTTGGCGAGACAAAAATATTTTGAAAATTGGCATGGCTACTCTGCAGAGATACCCAGCAGGTCCAAAATTTTGTTGAGTTCGCTCCATATAGCACGGTTTTCGAGATATAAGCATTTTTGTGTTTTGCAAAAACTTTGAAAATTCAAAATGGCCACCATTTTTGGGGAGACAAAAATTTTTGTCAAGACCACTGCCGCAGTGTGTATCTCCCGCCGAGCATTAAAGCAGAAGAAATAGCTTTTCCGAGATATTCACAATTTTTCATTTTCGTGTGTGAAAGCTCTTCCAAAAGTAGGTGAATGAGTTATTTGAGAAAAATTGGCTATCTGCAATACTACTAAGAGATAATTCACATTTACTCATTTTGAGTAGGTGAATAATTATCTATGGGTCTGAAACTTCACCAAGTGAAAGCTCTCCCAAAAGTAGGTGAATGAGTTATTTGAGAAAAATTGGCTATCTGCAATACTTTTAGAGATAATTCGCATTTACTCATTTTGAGTAGGTGAGTAATTAGCTATGGGTCTGAAACTTCACCATGTGAAAGCTCTCCCACAAGTAGATCAATGAGTATTTGATAAAAATTGGGTATCCGAAATACTTTTACAGATAATTCGCATTTACTCATTTTGAGTAAGTGAATAAATAGCTATGGGTCTGAAACTTCACAGTCTGCAATACTACTAAGAGATAATTCACATTTACTCATTTTGAGTAGGTGAATAATTATCTATGGGTCTGAAACTTCACCAAGTGAAAGCTCTCCCAAAAGTAGGTGAATGAGTTATTTGAGAAAAATTGGCTATCTGCAATACTTTTAGAGATAATTCGCATTTACTCATTTTGAGTAGGTGAGTAATTAGCTATGGGTCTGAAACTTCACCATGTGAAAGCTCTCCCACAAGTAGATCAATGAGTATTTGATAAAAATTGGGTATCCGAAATACTTTTACAGATAATTCGCATTTACTCATTTTGAGTAAGTGAATAAATAGCTATGGGTCTGAAACTTCACAGAGTGAAAGCTCTCCCAAAAGTAGGTGAATGAGTTATTTGAGAAAAATTGGCTATCTGCAATACTTTTAGAGATAATTCACATTTACTCATTTTGAGTAGGTGAATAATTAGCTATGGGTCTGAAACTTCACCAAGTGAAAGCTCTGCCAAAAGTAGGTGAATGAGTTATTTGAGAAAAATTGGCTATCTGCAATACTTTTAGAGATAATTGGCATTTACTCATTTTGAGTAGGTGAGTAATTAGCTATGGGTCTGAAACTTCACCAAGTGAAAGCTCTCCCAAAAGTAGGTGAATGAGTTATTTGAGAAAAATTGGCTATCTGCAATACTTTTAGAGATAATTCGCATTTACTCATTTTGAGTAGGTGAGTAATTAGCTATGGGTCTGAAACTTCACCAAGTGAAAGCTCCCCCAAAAGTAGGTGAATGATTAATTTGACAAAAATTGGCTATCTGCAATACTTTTAGAGATAATTCGCATTTACTCATTTTCAGTAGGTGAGTAATTAGCTATGGGTCTGAAACTTCACCATGTGAAAGCTCTCCCAAAAGTAGGTGAATGAGTTATTTGAGAAAAATTGGCTATCTGCAATACTTTTAGAGATAATTCGCATTTACTCATTTTGAGTAGGTGAGTAATTAGCTATGGGTCTGAAACTTCACCAAGTGAAAGCTCTCCCAAAAGTAGGTGAATGATTAATTTGAGAAAAATTGGCTATCTGCAATACTTTTAGAAATAATTCGCATTTACTCATTTTGAGTAGGTGAGTAACTAGCTATGGGTCTGAAACTTCACCAAGTGAAAGCTCTCCCAAAAGTAGGTGAATGATTAATTTGACAAAAATTGGCTATCTGCAATACTTTTAGAGATAATTCGCATTTACTCATTTTCAGTAGGTGAGTAATTAGCTATGGGTCTGAAACTTCACCGAGTGAAAGCTCTCCCAAAAGTAGGTGAATGAGTTATTTGAGAAAAATTGGCTGTCTGCAATACTTTTAGAGATAATTCGCATTTACTCATTTTGAGTAGGTGAGTAATTAGCTATGGGTCTGAAACTTCACCAAGTGAAAGCTCTCCCAAAAGTAGGTGAATGAGTTATTTGAGAAAAATTGGCTATCTGCAATACTTTTAGAGATAATTCGCATTTACTCATTTTGAGTAGGTGAGTAATTAGCTATGGGTCTGAAACTTCACCAAGTGAAAGCTCTCCCAAAAGTAGGTGAATGATTAATTTGAGAAAAATTGGCTATCTGCAATACTTTTAGAGATAATTCGCATTTACTCATTTTGAGTAGGTGAGTAATTAGCTATGGGTCTGAAACTTCACAGAGTGAAAGCTCTCCCAAAAGTAGGTGAATGATTAATTTGACAAAAATTGGCTATCTGCAATACTTTTAGAGATAATTCACATTTACTCATTTTCAGTAGGTGAGTAATTAGCTATGGGTGTGAAACTGCACCAAGTGAAAGCTCTGCCAAAAGTAGGTGAATGAGTTATTTGAGAAAAATTGGCTATCTGCAATACTTTTAGAGATAATTCGCATTTACTCATTTTGAGTAGGTGAGTAATTAGCTATGGGTCTGAAACTTCACAGAGTGAAAGCTCTGCCAAAAGTAGGTGAATGAGTTATTTGAGAAAAATTGGCTATCTGGCTATCTGCAATACTTTTAGAGATAATTCGCATTTACTCATTTTGAGTAGGTGAGTAATTAGCTATGGGTCTGAAACTTCACCAAGTGAAAGCTCCCCCAAAAGTAGGTGAATGATTAATTTGACAAAAATTGGCTATCTGCAATACTTTTAGAGATAATTCGCATTTACTCATTTTCAGTAGGTGAGTAATTAGCTATGGGTCTGAAACTTCACCATGTGAAAGCTCTCCCAAAAGTAGGTGAATGAGTTATTTGAGAAAAATTGGCTATCTGCAATACTTTTAGAGATAATTCGCATTTACTCATTTTGAGTAGGTGAGTAATTAGCTATGGGTCTGAAACTTCACCAAGTGAAAGCTCTCCCAAAAGTAGGTGAATGATTAATTTGAGAAAAATTGGCTATCTGCAATACTTTTAGAAATAATTCGCATTTACTCATTTTGAGTAGGTGAGTAACTAGCTATGGGTCTGAAACTTCACCAAGTGAAAGCTCTCCCAAAAGTAGGTGAATGATTAATTTGACAAAAATTGGCTATCTGCAATACTTTTAGAGATAATTCGCATTTACTCATTTTCAGTAGGTGAGTAATTAGCTATGGGTCTGAAACTTCACCGAGTGAAAGCTCTCCCAAAAGTAGGTGAATGAGTTATTTGAGAAAAATTGGCTGTCTGCAATACTTTTAGAGATAATTCGCATTTACTCATTTTGAGTAGGTGAGTAATTAGCTATGGGTCTGAAACTTCACCAAGTGAAAGCTCTCCCAAAAGTAGGTGAATGAGTTATTTGAGAAAAATTGGCTATCTGCAATACTTTTAGAGATAATTCGCATTTACTCATTTTGAGTAGGTGAGTAATTAGCTATGGGTCTGAAACTTCACCAAGTGAAAGCTCTCCCAAAAGTAGGTGAATGATTAATTTGAGAAAAATTGGCTATCTGCAATACTTTTAGAGATAATTCGCATTTACTCATTTTGAGTAGGTGAGTAATTAGCTATGGGTCTGAAACTTCACAGAGTGAAAGCTCTCCCAAAAGTAGGTGAATGATTAATTTGACAAAAATTGGCTATCTGCAATACTTTTAGAGATAATTCACATTTACTCATTTTCAGTAGGTGAGTAATTAGCTATGGGTGTGAAACTGCACCAAGTGAAAGCTCTGCCAAAAGTAGGTGAATGAGTTATTTGAGAAAAATTGGCTATCTGCAATACTTTTAGAGATAATTCGCATTTACTCATTTTGAGTAGGTGAGTAATTAGCTATGGGTCTGAAACTTCACAGAGTGAAAGCTCTGCCAAAAGTAGGTGAATGAGTTATTTGAGAAAAATTGGCTATCTGGCTATCTGCAATACTTTTAGAGATAATTCGCATTTACTCATTTTGAGTAGGTGAGTAATTAGCTATGGGTCTGAAACTTCACCAAGTGAAAGCTCTCCCAAAAGTAGGTGAATGATTAATTTGACAAAAATTGGCTATCTGCAATACTTTTAGAGATAATTCGCATTTACTCATTTTGAGTAGGTGAGTAATTAGCTATGGGTGTGAAACTTCACCAAGTGAAAGCTCTCCCAAAAGTAGGTGAATGAGTTATTTGAGAAAAATTGGCTGTCTGCAATACTTTTAGAGATAATTCGCATTTACTCATTTTGAGTAGGTGAGTAATTAGCTATGGGTCTGAAACTTCACCAAGTGAAAGCTCTCCCAAAAGTAGGTGAATGATTTATTTCAGAAAAATTGGCTATCTGCAATACTTTTAGAGATAATTCACATTTACTCATTTTGAGTAGGTGAGTAATTAGCTATGGGTCTGAAACTTCACCATGTGAAAGCTCTCCCACAAGTAGATGAATGAGTTATTTGATAAAAATTGGGTATCCGGAATACATTTACAGATAATTAGCATTTACTCATTTTCAGTAGGTGAGTAATTAGCTATGGGTGTGAAACTTCACCAAGTGAAAGCTCTCCCAAAAGTAGGTGAATGAGTTATTTGAGAAAAATTGGCTATCTGCAATACTTTTAGAGATAATTCGCATTTACTCATTTTGAGTAGGTGAGTAATTAGCTATGGGTCTGAAACTTCACCAAGTGAAGGCTCTCCCAAAAGTAGGTGAATGATTAATTTGACAAAAATTGGCTATCTGCAATACTTTTAGAGATAATTCGCATTTACTCATTTTCAGTAGGTGAGTAATTAGCTATGGGTGTGAAACTTCACCAAGTGAAAGCTCTCCCAAAAGTAGGTGAATGAGTTATTTGAGAAAAATTGGCTGTCTGCAATACTTTTAGAGACAATTCGCATTTACTCATTTTGAGTAGGTGAGTAATTAGCTATGGGTCTGAAACTTCACCAAGTGAAAGCTCTCCCAAAAGTAGGTGAATGATTTATTTCAGAAAAATTGGCTATCTGCAATACTTTTAGAGATAATTCACATTTACTCATTTTGAGTAGGTGAGTAATTAGCTATGGGTCTGAAACTTCACCATGTGAAAGCTCTCCCACAAGTAGATGAATGAGTTATTTGATAAAAATTGGCTATCTGCAATACTTTTAGAGATAATTCGCATTTACTCATTTTCAGTAGGTGAGTAATTAGCTATGGGTGTGAAACTTCACCAAGTGAAAGCTCTCCCAAAAGTAGGTGAATGAGTTATTTGAGAAAAATTGGCTGTCTGCAATACTTTTAGAGATAATTCGCATTTACTCATTTTGAGTAGGTGAGTAATTAGCTATGGGTCTGAAACTTCACAGAGTGAAAGCTCTGCCAAAAGTAGGTGAATGAGTTACTGTATAAGTGGTTATTTTCGCGTGGAATTAATTTTCGCTATATTCGCGAGTGACTACAAAACGCGAAAATAACTTCTAGCCAATATTTATATTCAGTAGAACCAGTCTACAGTAGCGTGAGCGATAATACAAGATTATGCAAGATACAATATTTAACACTGTCACGGAAACAGTAAATTCCATTGCTTTATCAAATGTACCATTCACAGAAACGCCTAACTTCTTTGATCTTTGTCACCAATAGGGAGGGATTAATTCAATTACACGACCCCGCTACACAACTTCTTTGATAATGCGCTGATCAATGAAAGTGTGTTCGATTGGGTTTCGTAAATTTATAATCTCCCAGAGTAGGTTCACACACTGACAACGTGTATAAAAGAAAAGACGTTAACTATGCATTTCCAATCAAACCAGCAGAAGTCCGCATAATAAGTATTTTAATTTGTGTTAGCTTGGGCGATAATTGAATATATTTCACCGCGAAAATAAATTCTCGCGAAGCAGGCCTACAGTGTACATTCGCGAACTTAAGTACCCGCGAAAATAACCACTTATACAGTATTTGAGAAAAATTGGCTATCTGCAATACTTTTAGAGATAATTCGCATTTACTCATTTTGAGTAGGTGAGTAATCATCTACGGGTCTGAAACTTCACCATGTGAAAGCTCTCCCAAAAGTACATGAATGAGTTATTTGATAAAAATTGGGTATCTGCAATAGTTTTTGAGATAATTAGCATTTACTCATTTTGAGTAGGTGAGTAATTAGCTATGGGTCTGAAACTTCACCAAGTGAAAGCTCTTCCAAAAGTAGGTGAATGAGTTATTTGAGAAAAATTGGCCATCTGCAATACTTTTAGAGGTAATTCGCATTTACTCTTTTTGAGTAGGTGAGCAATTAGCTATGGGTCTGAAACTTCACCAAGTGAAAGCTCTTTGGGATAGCTGCTCTGCAGAGATACCCTGAAGATAAAAAATTTCGTCGAAATCGCTCTATGTAGCACGGTTTTCGAAATATTAGCATTTTTGTGTTTTGCAATTTTTGCGCAAAAATTCGAAAATTCAAAATGGCCGCCATTTTTGGCAAGATAAAATTTTTTTGAAAATTGGCATGCCTACTCTGCAGAGATACCCTGTGGTTCAAAAATTTCGTCGAAATCGCTCTATTTAGCACAGTTTTCGAGATATAAGCATTTTTATGTTTTGCAATTTTTGCGAAAAATTCGAAAATTCAAAATGGCCGCCATTTTTGGCGAGACAAAATTTTTTCAAAATTGGGATAACTACTCAGAAGAGATACCCTGTGGGTCAAAAATTTCGTCGAAATCGCTCTATCTAGCACGGTTTTCGAGATATAAGCATTTTTGTGTTTTGCAATTTTTGCGAAAATTTCGAAAATTCAAAATGGCCGCCATTTTTGGCAAGATAAAATTTTTTTGAAAATTGGGAAAAGTACTCTGCAGAGATATCCTGCGGGTCAAAAATTTTGTCAAAATTGCTCTATCTAGCACGGTTTTTGAGATATAAGCATTTTTGTGTTTTGCAATTTTTGCGAAAATTTCGAAAATTCAAAATGGCCGCCATTTTGGACGAGACAAAAATTTTTTGAAAATTGGGAAAACTACTCCGCAGAGATACCCTGTGGGTCAAAAATTTCGTCGAAATCGCTCTATCTAGCACGGTTTTCGAGATATAAGCATTTTTGTGTTTTCCTTATTTGGAAAATTTGTAATGATTAATTAATCATTAATTACTCGGCCATTTCTTGACCAATCAATGCCAAAATCTAATGATTTCCAGATTTTAATAGAATGAATGTATTTGCCAAGTTTCAGGTGAATTGATAAAATTCCTTTCAAGTTATCATCCGGACAAGCTTCCCCATCGAAAAAAAAGACATTTTTGGTCATGTGACCTCTCTGATTGGTTGAAATGTCACTGCAGCATATTCAAAAAAATTCCCCAAGGCTACTGCCTAAACCTGCCAAATTTGAAAAGAATCCGCCTAACGGTTAGAGAGTTATAAGGAAAACAAAATGCGGAGCCGGCGGAGCCTGAAGCTCTCCCATACACAAACGAGCGTCCCTTGCGGGACGCTTAATAATTGCTAAAGATTAGAAGGTCATGATTTTCCATTGTTTAGTTATAGTTAGTTTCACATTTTCAAGTAATAGGAGCAATACTGTATAATGTCCCCACCTGGCCTAGAAACAGTGGTCAAATCTGACACTTGCAAAAGATTTACAGGTCCTGATTTCCTAGAAGTTGTTTTTTTCACTCCAAACCCCTAGGACACCAATGATAAGGGAGATATTAGGCCTTTTTGATATGATAACTCCCCCCCCCCCCCCCCCCCATTTGACATCAAAGATGTTACCTGGCGGCCAATTTGTTTTCAAAACAAGACCAAAACTACTCTTTGGTAAGCTTTCCTAGCCATATACATGTACATGTTGTGCAAGTCTGATGAAGCTAGTTGCAATATTCTAAGTTTTACAACATCTTAAAGATTTTCAAACAATCAGCTATAGGGGCCATTTTGTTTTTCAAAATGAGGACATAAACATTTTCTGTGAATTTGGTAAAGATATCTTCATAAATTAATGAGATATAAAGGTTTATGTGAAAACATGAAAAATTCACACATACAGGCAAGCACGCATAAAGTGCATTTCATAATCTCCCAACCCTGGTTTTTGATCAGTGGGTGATAAAGAGGCAACAGTAGTGACATCGGTTTTTTTAATTAAGAAGTTTAAAACAAAAAAGTATTTAAAGTGTTGCCATGGCAAAAGCTGTTGCCAGACCCCTCCAAAAGCTAATCACCTCTAGATCCTCTTGGGGTTTAACATATCCTGGAAATTTAGTGAAAATCTATGCATGGGTTTAGGCTGTAGAACACCCACATACTTTAAGGCCTTAATATCTTAAAAGTGTTGTCATGCTAACAAATATTGCTGGATACCCTCCAAAACCTAATCAGCTGTAGGTCCTCTCAGGTTAAACATATCCCAAATTTTGGTGGAAAATCCATCCATGGGGTTAGGCGGTGGAACACCCACATGGGCCAAAAGTCTTGTGTCTTAAAGTGTTGCCATGGCAACAGTTGTTTTCGGACACCTCCCAAGACCCATTTAGCTCTAGATCCCCTTTGTGGTAAACATGTCCTGATTACTTAGTGAATATCCATGCATGAGTTTAGGCTGTTAAACACACACAAGATTACGACCCCAAAATTTTTAAAAGTGTTGCCATGGTAACAGTTGTTCCCAGATACCCCAAAACCCTAATCAGCTTTAAATCCTTTTGTGGTAAACATATCCTGAAAATTTTGTGAAAATCAATCCTATAACCCCAGCCTTTATGGGGTCAAAGGTAACAGTCAGCAATTGGAAAAGAGTCTCAGGCCTTTACTTCCTTTAAGTTGTTTTCACATTTGGAACCCCTAGGAACAATAATAAGGGAGATATAAGGCCTTTTTAATAGGATAATTCCATTTAACATGTGAAAAGACGGCCATTTTGTTTTTGAAACTAGGCCAAATTACAATCAGCCTAACTTTCCTAGCCATATATATTTTGCGCATATTTGATGAACCTAGCTGCAATATTTCAAGTTTTAGAGCATCTTAATGATTTTTAAATAATTGGCTATGGCGTCCATTTTGTTTTCCAAAATACGGCCAAAAGTTTTCTCAGGCAAAACATTTGAAGGCCAGGACTTTTGATGGTCTGTCTTTATATTCTGAAGCCATAGCACCAATAATAAGGGTGAAATAAGCCAATAAGAACATTTTAGTGTATTTAACCTTGAAGCAGTGGTCAAAGGTGAAATTCAACACCTGGAAAAGATTCCCAGGCCATGACTTCCTACAAGTTGTTTTCACATTCTGAACCTCTAAGAATAATATTAGGGGAGGGAGATAGAAGGCCTTTTTAATAGAATAACCCCGTTTGACATTAATCATGTGATATGGTGGCCATTTTCCTTTTAGAACTTGGCTCAAATTACTATCAGGCTAGCTTTTCTAGCCATATATCTTTTGTGCAAATTTGATGAAGCTAGCTGGAATATTCGAGATTTAGAACAACTTTATGATTTTTAAACAATTGGCTATGGCGGCCATTTTGTTTTTCAAAATGAGGCTAAAATTTTTCTGATACAGGTTTTCATAGCCATAAACATTCCCTGCAAATTTGGTGAATATATCTTCATAAATGAATGACATATTAAGGTTTATGCAAAAACGTGACGTACACATGTAAGGTGTTTTATAATCTCCCGACCACGGCCTTCAGCCGCTGGCGGGAGATAACAAAAACCATTTGTTATTGTGTAACATTTATGTTTATGTTAAATGTATATTGCATAAATAACTTACAAATAAAATCAATGCAACATTATTAATCATCAAAATACAGTTCATAAACACTGAACAAAATCTGAAATTCAGAACCACTGAAGCAACAATGGACTCAATCATAAAACATGGAGGAGCGCAGTATGGTATATTGGTTGGAAACCACAAACAAGCAACATAAAATGAACGCATGTTTGGCTGAAAGAGATAACTGAAATGTTCTTATTTTAACATTCATTAAGGCAAAAAATTAATATTAAAGTACTGATGTTTGACATTCACCACTGACAGTTCAGTCGTATCTACTTATGAATTTCTATTTTAAGTTTCTCATCAATTTCAACACCTTCATATTAGATTGGGGTACTTTTGGGATAGTAAACGCACTGCATAGTAGTTAGTCAGAGCTGCAAACCATAGAAAAACATAATACTAACTCTCCTACTTAACTTCCAGGACCAAGGTTTAAATCCAATCATCACTAGCTCACTGTGCTCCTGTACCTCTTATATTTATTTTTTACTTAACTTACTAATTATATTTAGATAGTCATGCTAAATCTTGAAAATTCTCTGATTAATGGACAAAGATTAGATCTTTCTAATAAACTTAAATATTAAATTATTTATTTTTGTGTTTCCAAAGAATGTACCACAAATGAAGTCAAATCAAAAGTTATACAGACTTGAAAACCAACAAAGTTTGTGTTTCAGTCAAGTTTAGTACCAGAGACTTTTTACACTTGGGATTGAAAAGTAACATCTGATGCAAATAATTGCAAGTTTATTGCTGCTGGTACTGCACCTTCAAATGTGACTTAATTTAGAATAACAAATGCTACATTCATTATTCAATTAATTCATGTATATAAAGACATCATTACCTGCATCAACAGAATGGACGGTTTGATTTTCAGCCATTTAAATCCTTCTTCATAACAATTCACTGGCATTCAGCTGAAAACATAGGCATAGTAAATATAACATTTTTCAGAACAGTCTTATATGTCCCGTACTTCTATATTCATGTAGAAGCAAGAAAATTATGAACTAAAAGCACTCGGTCCAAACACAACTTGTAGGTTCCTGATACCAGTAATAAAATTGATTCATCCAAATATGTAACAATGGAACTCCTAGTAAAATTTACAATTCTGTTTTTAAAATATGTCAACAAAAGGAAGCCAGTGCCAGTCATTCATAAGTAATACATAATTAGTATTGCAAAACATGCACCTACGCAGTTTTCGGGTTTCTGCACACTTCCAGTCTCTATAATATAAAGGCCAGAAGTGCAAAGACCCCGCAATGTGCATACTTTTACCATACATTATTCTAGAGCAATAATGGTCAGCTAAAACATAGTACAGCGAAAGCTATGTAAGAACTAGATTGCACCAACTCAACGCCAACATATCCCCAGACTGGCCATTTTTCATTCCACAGGCATTTATTGGGTATATTTTGTAGCACCCATTGTGATTCACAATTACTATAAACCTTTTTATCATTTATAAATCGTGTTTTATAAAATCTTTAATATATTTGTGGAGAGATGAAATATCAAGAAATACTGTCATAACATCTTACTAGATTAGAGCATACATTATATCTAAGGCAAAAGTATTAAGGGTCAGGTGTTTATGAACATCAAACACAGATTAAATATCAACTTATAGCCTTGATTTTCAGTATACAGAAAAAGAACATAATTTATTAATATATATTTCAGAAAGATATTAGTTGGAAGAGAGACATAGTGTGAAAGAATAGAGTATAAAGTGGGGAAAAAGTGATAAAATTGGTCCCTGTTGCCATTTTAAGGTAACCTTAAAATCAAAAAAATACAGACCACAATTTCTTTTACAAAGAAAAACCACAAAGAAAAACCATATCTACCATAGTTGAGTTTTGGTACATGTGAAAAAAACAATATTAATATACCTAGTTGAGATTTTATGTGAATGTACCACATAGTTTTGAGCTATAGGGCTTGAAAGTGGAATAAAGTCCATGAAATGGGTCTTGTGGGCATTTTAGAGATCTTATGGTGACCTTAAAATTAAAGCCACAGACCTCAAATTTTCAATAAACAAAGATTACATATAAAAGTTACATCTAGTACAGTTTGAGACTCACCAGAATTATCATTTCCAAATTACAGGACAAATATGTGAAAATTGTAGAAAAAAGGCCAAAGTAGGGTCTTTATGGTCCCCTAAGACAATTTCAACCTCAACATGATGTCTTGATTTTTAACAAATGTAAGAATATATGTATATATATATATGTGTGTTCTCAGATAAAATTTGAGCAAGATACGCTAGTCTAGTTTTTGATCTACAAGGCATTAAGTGACCAAAAGCTAAAATTTCTGACCTTAAGACCACCATAACTTCTTTATTATTTGTAGTTTAAGGTCACCTTAAATATGGTTCTGCTCCTGACCCAAATACATGTGTGTCAAGTTTGAATGAAATCCATAAAAGTGTACATATAAAATGAGATTGACAAACTAGTTCACATAATAATATATAACCATTTGAATTTTATAAAAACATGTAATTTGGATATTATGCATATGAAAATTTTTATAAAATATTTAATGATTTTACTTAAAGATTTATTATTTCTTTCAAATTGTTGTAGTCTACTGCAGTAAAAGCTCGCACTCAGTACTAAAATTGCTTAATCAGTGTCTGTGCGTTGACCTTTTTCAATATCTATACAGTAAATATTTCACAGTAAAAATACACCTTAAGGACCTGGAAACCAGTTTTTGTGCACACAAATGATAACACCTCTATTTTAAACTCTAAAGTGATATATATGCATCTTACTTATTTTAAAAGGTATATTTTTGCAAATTTATCATCAGTTGCTTAGTATTTGATGTTAAAGCAAATATATCTAGACGTTGGTTGTTAATGAGTACATATAACTGAGAATTATCCCACAAACAAACTAGACCTATCGCATCGGAGAACCGATGCAAATTGTATCCACCAGAAAGAAAACTCACCAAAGCCATTTTAACATCGTTTAACCTTGAAGGAGAAGACCAAGGTGAAATCTGACCATATCAAAAGATTCTTAGCCCATGATTTCCTATAGGTTGGTGTGACATTGCAAACCTCTAGGAATACGAATAAGCAAGATATAAACACTGCTAATTTTGGCAATCCTCATTTGACCTTGAAAGAGGGGCCAAAGGTCAAATCCGACCACACTAAAAGATTCCCAGCCCATGATTTCCTATAGGTTGGTTTACCATCCCAAACCTCTAGGACCAATAATAAGCAAGTTATAAGCACTTTTAAGTTTGGCTATCCTCATTTGACCTTGAAGGAGGGGTCCAAGGTCAAATCCGACCACACCACAAGATTTCCAGCCCATGATTTCCTACAGGTTGGATTACCATCCCAAACCTCTAGGACCAATAATAAGCGAGTTATAAGCAATTTTTATGTTTGGCTATCCTTGTTTGACCTTGAAGGAGGGGTCCAAGGTCAAATCCGACCACACCAAAAGATTCCCAGCCCATGATTTCCTATAGGTTGGTTTACCATCCTAAACCTATACGACCAATAATAAGCGAGTTATAAGCACTTTTAAGTTTGGCTATCCTCGTTTGACCTTGAAGGAGGGGTCCAAGGTCAAATCTGACCACACCAAAAGATTCCCAGGCCATGATTTCCTATAGGTTGGTTTACCATCCCAAACCTCTAGGACCAATAATAAGGGAGATATAAGCACTTTTCATGACTGCAAAGAAACGCCTGTGGCGGCCATCTTGTTTTTCAAAATGAGGCCAAAAATATTTCCAGTCAATATTTTATAATGAGGAACATATCCTGCGAATTTGAGATCTCTACCTATAATACCCTTTGCTCTAGAGGGCCACCAAAAGTCCTTGTTTAAAGTCGAAAAACGCCCGTGGCGGCCATCTTGTTTTTCAAAATGAGGCCAAAAATATTCCCAGGCAAGATTTTATGGTTATGAATATATCCTGCAAATTTGAGAAGGCTAGCTATAATATTTTTTTCGTTATAGCGGTAACGGTGAAATCTCTCTACACACTGCGGCGGCGGCATAACAAAGTCAAATCCATAGTATCCACCGGATGCTATCCGGTGGATACAATAAATGAATGAAGTGACCTAACTAGATTAGTACCGATTGCTCATGTCACAAGAGTGTTCTATATCTACTAGAGATGGGTCAGTTGGCCCGGTGTCTCAGTATCAAGATCAGTTTTGTGAAATACTGTGATGAGAATTTTCAACTACCACTTCAGTTGTCAGTACATATAATTAGCGGTGCTGTTGTTTGCGTAGATGAAAAACGGTTTCTGGGTCATGAAAATGAAACAATATCCGGTAGATTTTGTTTGTTTTAGTATTCGCCTTGGTGGAAAATGTAGACGTCCGTACATGAGATAAAACTGTAAATAAAACTGAGAATGTCTATAAAATATATTATATTTAACCATTCGAAGGTACTTTATGAAATATTTAATAATATTTTCAATATTTCTCACATTGTCAAGCAATTTTGAGCTGTGCATTGTGGATAAATAGAAAGATTTATAAATACCCGTTCTCATCACTTGATAGCAGTTGCGCCTTTAGTCCCAAGCAAAACAAAATGTCCTATACCGGTATTATGTTAACAACACTACATATAATGGAAGGAAAAATTAAATATTGGGAAGACACCCTAAATCTGAAGAAAATTATTCACTTTTATTACATATTGCTGTGCATTTACAGACTTTTATAGTGATTTCCCTGAGCAGAACCGCTATGTTTTAACACTTTATAACCTATATTTCACTTGTCAACAAACCACAAATTTGAAGAAATTACATACTAATTTTATCCCATATTATGTGAATTTGGGGATCTTTATTGCGATTTTGTAGACAGAAAACGTCCATCGATTTTGATTGGGGTGTACTAAAACATGGAGTCCCAGAATTGGAATGGTTTTGCACTGGCAACTTCCTGATCTATAATTTTTTCATACTGACACATCCCTTATATTTACTATATATACAGAGATTGACAGTTTTTACAGATTGGACAGTACAACAGACAATTAGTTTTACTGTCTGTCCATGAAACTGTCCTGTCCATAAGACTCTCTGCCCCTTGTATGTCCGATAAAATAAAAGGCAAACCATCTCGTGACTTTAATTTTCACTCAGAAATCACCCTATCTGGATTAAGTCTTGTACTAAATGTGTTGACCTCGGCCAGTGTTCAAAACATGTGCAAAAAAGTTAATGGCTGTCGGGCTTGTAACCTTGGAAAGTTGAAAGCCCTAGACAAAAGTTGGAAGTTCTATTAGTCTAAGAACTGGATATTTTCTAAGATAGAAAAAAATAAAAAAGCTGATAAGTTGTATTGATTTGTTTTAATAAATGGTTAAAGTTGAGATGTACATCATGTTTAACATCCAGTGTCATAATAACTGAGACAGGCTCGCAGCATTGGCACTTGTGGGATTGGAACCCAGAATTAGAGGCCAGACTTGTTAACCACTAAAGAAAATCCCATAACTCTTGATGAATTAATTTATTGTTAGAAGTTACTTAATACATTCTGATTGAACATTTTGATGTCAAATATTTTCAAATTAAGTTCCATGCAAACTTTTTCCACGTGGATTCAAACCCAGGAATGTAGTTTTGGAAAGCAATTAAAAATTAAACACCTTCCTAACCATCCCAACCCCCACCAGGCCCCAAGATTTATCACAGTATATGGAAATCCACTGGTGGGAAACCCTCTTCCCTGGACTTGTTTCAGATACTGTTATTTTTAACCACATATGAGGACCTATGATCTTTCCAATGAAAATTGGCCCAAATTTTGTCTTCCACTAAAGGGTGACTGACAATAGTTGGAACAAACAAACCAGTAGACCGAGTTTCTGTCCCATTACGCATTGCTGTTGATATTTCTGATGGTATGCAATGGCGAGGGACAGAGCTCACATGTACTTGTTTTCTGTGTAAATCTTTAACGGCATATTTGTACACATATTGGCACAAATATAAAGAGTTATATTTGCATTCTTTGAGGTACATATATGTGCCGTTTACTAATATTTAATGCCTATCCAGCTGCCATGAATAAATTTTTACATATTTATGAAATGTAAACTAACTTCACCAACCTTTTCTGCTGCCATAAATGTATGTTATAGTAATGTCTGAAATGTTTTCTAAATATATTTATATTATAATTTTTTCACTTACAACTAATTCAATGGAACAAGAATAATTGGCCACTAGAACAGAAATATGTACTTCAAGATTTACACAGAAAACAAGTGCATGCGAGCTCTGTCCCTCACTATTTAGTCCATCAGTATTTCAATAGCAATTGGCGATGGGACAGAAACTCGGTCTAACAAACCAGTAGACCGAGTTTCTGTCCCGTCGCACATTGCCGTTGATATTTCTGACGCAATGGCGAGGGACAGAGCTCACATGTACTTGTTTTCTGTGTAAATCTCGAACTGTGGGGAAGTATTGCATCCACTTTAAAAAGTCGTTGTTATGTCTATTATAGCTATATCAAGTTCACAATACATATGTTGTTAAATTAAACTGCTTTTAGAAGCCAGGGCCCGTATTTGCGAAAGGTCTAGGCCAGGGCTTAGGCTTAAAGTTGAGACTTTTGTCTCAAGTTTCTGCCCAAAAACTGCTAAGACTTTTGTCTTAGGCTTAGTGGTATTCACAAAGAATTTAAGACCGGTCTTAGGCTTAGCCAAGGGCTCAACTCTAAGACTGGTTGGTGGTGGGCTTAAGTTTTGTAAAGAGCACTTAAATATGGCCGTCATAAACTTTTCTCCACTTCAAAATTTGAAATGGCTGTAAATAAAGTATAATTATACAGAACACCTCACTAAAGCAGTCTTTGGGAGTTTATGTGTGGTAACAAGGTTTTCCATTTCAAAACAGCACTTTTCCTTTCCTTATGTTTGATAAAATGCATTAAATGAATGATATATATCACCAATAGTATAGTTTGAAATAGAAAAGAAAGGTCACATGACACATAAAACCACTGTGGTTATTTGATAGGGGGTGGCTGCGGTACGGTAAAACCGTTCCCTAGAAAATAAGCTGCAGTACGGATTGCCGCACTCCAGAAGTTTGTCTTGAGTGCGGTTTCAGTAACAATTGTTTTCATTGGTCAATTAAATTAATCACGTTTGCAGACGAAAAGTGGACTGGTTATACCTAGATCCTCTGTAAAATATGGCTGGAAGCACAATCGTGGCCTGATATTGCCTTAAGTCTGTGTGTGCAAGAAATAGCATTTGATATTCTGTTTGTCAAATAATGTTGAAAACTATCAATAGAAGGTGCGGTAAGAGTAAAATATTGCTAGACTTCTGTTTGTAAAATGGTCGAAAATCCATTGTGGTCTCATATTTTCTTAAGTCTTCACGTGTACTATAGTACGTAGCCTCATATTTCCTTCACTCCATATGGGATATATAGGTTACCAGCTTGAACCGCACTCCAAGTCAATTTGCTGGAATACGGCAAATGAATTCTACCGTACTGTAGAATTTCTTCTCGAGTGCGGTGATTTACCGTACTCCAGCCACTTCGTATTTGATAAGCTTGGACTTAGCTAAGTCCCTTTTTGTGAATACGGATTTATACTTGTGTTAATATGTGTACAAATATGCCGTTCAAAATTTACATAGAAAACAGATACATGTGAGCTCTGTCCCTCGCCATTGTGTCCATCAGTATATCAATAACAATTGGCGATGGACAGAAACTCGGTCTAACAAACCAGAGGCTTGGGGACTCTGGCGGTATTCACCATCATGGATTAGGATCAGACCAAATTTAAGAAAAAAGTTGAGCCAGGGGGTCAAATAGTTATTCACAAAGCAGGATCACTCAAGCTGAAAAGATCAAATAGACCAGATTCATTTTGGGTGAGAAAAACACTCACTTCCGCATTATTGACATTTGTATCGTTTACATAACCGAAAATGTCCTTCAGCTTTCGAAAAATACCGAATTTTTTTAAGGTACCATATCTCGGAAACTGATGTGCCAGGTATGCTGTACTCATTTGCTAGTATATCTTGGTTTGTAAGATAAACTGTTTTAAAGATCTTAAATTGAGTTTTCTTTCTTGTACTTGAGAAAGACCACATCCTTTAAACTAACTGAAGGTCCTATGAAAATCCATGTACAAAATTTATCGCATAATATTTCTTCTTAATTTCTGGTCAAAATAGGCATGTACAGACTGACATTGTTAAGATTATGATGTGTTTCTGATTTTTTTTCGAAAGTTTTTTGGCTCTAGAAGAATACACCATTTCAGGTTGTTCCAAATCTTCGGTTATATTTCAGTTGGTCATTAATGTCAAATCTATAGTCTGGTGGTGCATGTTTCGGTAATTAAATTGAGCTTTCTCTCCTGACATCTGTTTTTTTTTCAGTCCTATCTGCCTTATGCCCTATCTTTTCAGTAGTATTACCTACTATCTTTTCAATTTGAGAAAAAAGTCACATGAATCTCCAGGTTAATGTTATTTTTTGATTGGCTTTCTAACAGTAATCATGATATCAGCTAAGAATTATCTTATTGTATCTTTGCAATGAATGCACAGAATAATATATTTTATTGATTCTCATAATCTTTCCACTTTTTTGCTATGATTGGTCATAGCAGGTCCCTGGCTGCAAGTGCTCATTCACAAATGTGAAGCAGTATCATAAGCAGTGAAGCATCTTTTTAACCAGGAAAGATTAAAATGTGAAATAAGACTTATACAAATGTGATTTACCTATCTTGTTTGCCTGTGAGGTGATTTCATTCAAAGGATCCAATGACAGCTTGCATAACAGACACTTGTATTATTCACTTAGCCGATTCGTTTACAGTTTTGAATAGGATTCAAATATATCTGTATATTTAAACATATAATGCATTTATACAAATCTTAAAAGATTCTCAGAAGCACCAGAATCCCAAGACTGAAACTGTGGATATAAATTTGTTCCCTGAATATTAATGAAAATTATGGTGTTGAGGGCTTGGGGCAGAATCTAATAAAAAGTGTTACAATGGCAGCTATTTTTTATTAAAAGTTTCCTGTTTGAAGATATATTTTCAAGACTAAACATTTTGCCAGAATATTATTAAGTTCTATGAAAATGTGTACCCTATAGATCTCTAACTCTCATTAAGGTTTGGTCCTGATAAAAAAAATAAAATAAATAAAAACTGTTACCATGAAAATCAGTTTTGTTTGAACATATTGAATATTCAGGTCTTTAGATTTCGTTTGTTGACACAAACCAATCATATTAACAGAGTTTATTCAAACTTGGTAAAGAAATGCAGACCAAGGAGAAATATTCCTGTAATAGTTTTGGGATTGATCCAATAACAAAATGGCAATCATTGTTACTTGGATTATTAGGATTTGTCTCCACGCCATAGGCTAAACCACAAGGAAATGTGTACCCTAAATATATTTAAAATTATTAGGCTTTGGGTACAATCCAGTGAATACTATTGCAAATTAAAAGTTAACCATTTTCTATTTTTTTTTAACTTTGGGAATTTTGTATAGCACACACACAACCCTTTGAAAGGTTTTTTCAAGGTGTGGAAAAAAGTGTAGTCTGAATAGAACTTTTCCTCTAAAATTTTTTACGCATTATCCAATTAAAGATGTTTCCATGGCAATACTTTTATTTTGAACATTCAGTTATTTAGACTCTGTTGCACAGACTGGGCACTGATTTTTATTGAAAAGGTGTACCATAAAGAGATGTACATCTGACCCAGTTTGGGCATGGCCTTATAAGAACAGTTGCCAAGGCAACAATTTCCCCCACTACAGTTTGTGTGACTTTGACTCAGGCTCTGTAGTGGCCTAGTGGTTAGCAGGTGTGGCATCTAGTCACAGACTGTCACCTCTATGTAGGTTCAAACTCCACCAATGGCGAATGTTGAGGCCCAGTGGCCAAATGCCAGAGAGGTTTTCTATGATTTTGGCCAGCATCCAATAAAAGAAAGGTCATTTGTCGACTGTTGCCTTGGTTAATAACTATATTTTTATTTTGTGTTCTTGAAATTCTGAAGTAATCAAGAATGTTCGACAGACTGGCTTAGGCTAACTTTAGTATAATTGCACAACCCTATAAGACATGCAGTTGGTGAGGTTTTGGTCATGGTTCTACGTCAGTTGTT
The DNA here is from genome assembly GCA_964017235.1 of Sabellastarte sp. h YS-2021. NCBI lineage: Eukaryota > Metazoa > Annelida > Polychaeta > Sabellida > Sabellidae > Sabellastarte > Sabellastarte sp. h YS-2021. The sequence goes on from OZ024927.1 coordinate 60,604,122, forward strand.
TTATTTGAATTTGTATTATTGTATGTGTGTTATGTTGGTTTATACTGCACCACAAAATAAATCCTTTCGTGAAATTTAATTATCAAGAGTAAGTTTTTGAGGAATAAATGTAATTTACATAAACAACACAGTGCTAAATAGACAGACAAACAGAAAAGGCTGACCTTTGCTCCAAAACGAGGGACCACACTTTCACTGAATTCGTATGTTTATTGACATAACCTGGACATTTAATTTTTTTTTTGAAAATTAAAAAAGCAGTTTTTGAGTTTTTTTATTTTCTTGGACAAATGCTTTGTATAAGGTTTCACTTGTGTTTTACAATAGTGGTCATATCCATGATTTTGACATAAATGTCTCAACTGCAGTAATACAGTTTGTACTCGCCAAACCTTCTTTGAATGGAGACCTGGGACCTAAATGTCCTCATGGTTATCCAGTTGGGCATACGATTATTTGATTCTTAGCTCTGTGGCATGGGTTTTCTTCCAATGCATGATGACAAGTGAAATCACTGGGGACCTGTCGTTATACCACATTAGATATTCAAAGAAATGTAATCGGGGTGTTCCACTGGAACCGACCCCATAACTGACTCTACGATTCTAGGGTCGGTTGCAAAAGTCGTGGAATCAGGGATGAAAACCACCAAAAAGGTGCGCAAAAATGCTGTGTCAGTTACATATCCCTAACAGGACGTAGCACATACCGGCTTGTTTGGAGCCAGATACCAGTCTAACTTGGGGTCGGGATCATTTTCTTCACAACAAGATGGGAAAGTACCGCAACAACCCATAAACCCCGAACAGACAAGCTGTAGCAACCCCAATCAAGCCGTACCAATGAACAGACAGGACTGGAGTATTTTCCAGACTCATCCCAGCTAGACTGATAAAATCCTGGAATCAGGATCCAAAGTCAGGATCAACTAAAACTTCTGGCTGAAAAAAAAAACATCATTTGTCACCGCAAAGATGAGAGCAGTTACACATCAGAGAGACTTTTTTATATCAGCTTAGAGTACTTTTGGTTTTGATTGAGTTTCATATTTTGATTTGCATCCTGATTGGGACACAGGAAATGACACATCTGATTCTAGGGCCACCACGGCCGACTGCCACAGTCCTAGCCGGCCCCCAGGAGAAGTAAAACGCCATCTAACCCCTGGGTCATACCCGGGATCCTTCAAAGACAAGAAAAAGGATGCTACAGAAACCTTCTGATCAACCTCTTACACACTGACATCCCAGGATACCAGAATTTTGTCAGGATGCCACCTGCCCTTTTTGACCTCATCGAAGAATGCATACACCAACACACCAAGAAGTCGGTCATCAATTTCAGGAAGCCATTAGAAGTTGGACTCAAACTGACAATAAAGCTGAGACACCTGGCAACAGGAGAGACCTACACCTACTTGCAGTATCACCAGGACAACCATCTGTAAATTCATCCCCCAGGTCTGCCAAGCCATCCTTGCTGAATTCCAAGATGAATATTTGTGCTGCCCTGATACCCATGATGAATGGAAAAGGGTGGAGAAGAAAGTTCAGAACCAGATGGAATGTCCCCCACACTGTAGGGGCAATAGACAGGAAGCACATCGCAATGAAGAAGCTAATGAAAACAGCCAGTAACTATTACAGCTACAAGGGCTTCTTTTTCCTGGCTCTCCTGGCCCTGGTCTATGCAGAATACAGATTCCTGTGGATAGACTGAGGATCAAGTGGTTCCTGCTCTGATACACAGACTTTCAACAGAAGCGATTTGAGGGAGAAGATCACGGATGACAGCTTGGGGCTTCCTGCACCTGAACCAGGAGAGGAGGGAGGGCCAGATTTGCACTACTTCTTGGATGACGCCTTTGCCTTGATGCCATGGATGGTGAAACACTACAGCAAAAGACAACTTACAATGGAAGAAGGAATAGCCAACTACAGGATTTCCAGAGGCAGGAGGGTGGTTGAAAATGCCTTTGGAATCTCAGTGAGCCGGTTCAGGGTACTACTGGGCACCATGTAGCAAAGGCCAAGGGTTGTCAAAGACATTGTGTTGACATGTTTGGTGTTGTACAATGTGCTGAGGACACACCAGGGTAGGGCAGACAAGACACCAACCCCAGCAAATGATGTAGTGGCCCTACAAAATGAACAGGTGGTGTATGTACCAAACAACTACAGGAATCTTTCGACAGAGGCCAAATATCAACAAGAACTACTGAAGGACTGTTTCAGTCATGTGGGGGCATTGGCTAGGCTGGAGGACAGGATCTGAGATGCGTCAACCAACAATCCTTGGGGCAGAAGCTAGCATCTATCAGTCCTTTCAGTACTACCAAATTATTCCAAGAACTTTTATTTAAGCTGGTGTTGCTAAAATTTCCAACAAATTTCCAAACAAAATCCAATCCATTTCAAACAAGTTTCCAAACTATTTCAAACCAAATCACAAGTCCCCATATAAAAACCTTCAACCCAAGTTATGTAAAAATGACCCCCCACCCTTAAATGTAAACATTTTTATACATTATTTTTGTTTATGTTTAAAGTATTTTATTGCAAAATTGCAAGGTATTTTAAAGTTGAAAATCTGCCAAATCACAAAAAATTTCTCAAAGGGTCAAAGTTCAAATCCATTTTCAAAATACTTCCCCCCAAATGTCAGACTTTCTTTAAAGTCTAGTTTTTTTAATAGAAATCGTTGGAGCGGGCCAAATTCCATTGCCTTTGCCCCAATATTTTTTTGCCAAAGTTTTTAAAAAAAATTTTCCCAAAGTTGTTAAAGATTTATTTTTTTAAATTTTTATTTTTCAAAATTATTTAATAATTTTTTAGAATATTTTGAGATTATTTTTTAAAAGTTTAAAGTTTTTTTACTTCAAACTTTTCTTCAATCACACACTCATTCATTCATTCATTTTTTTTTCGTATTTGGGACAAAAGTGTTTTGTGTGGAGCAATGTAATGCTTCTTGTTTGTGATTTGTTTTTGAACAGCAGCTATTAATTGTTTTTTGAAGATTTGGGTGGGCCTGAAAAGGACCTTTAAATTGTTTACAGCAGTTGTCCTGAAAAGGACGATTGTAGGTTTGGAAGTAGTTCTACTGCGGTTGCTGTTTGGCATCCACTGACTGCGGAGAAAGCGGAGGCTGGGATGGTGGCTGCTGATGTTCTTTCTGTGAGGTGGTGATGGTTGGAGGAGAGGCGCCTGGTGCTGGCGTGTTGACTGGTGAAAACGGCTGTGGTGTGTCAATCTGTTGGTAACTCATCAAAGACTGAAGATTTCTGAAGAAGTTTGAAAGTCCTGATATGTTGTGTTTACTTTCTTTGCCTATAGCAGAGGCAACAGATGGAGGGTTGAAGTGCTTCGTCGGCCTCAATTTGAACGTAAGTGTTCTTGAAGGTCCAGTCTGTTGGTCGTTAATGACTAGGAAGGAAGTCTGATGCCCACTAGATTGCTGCTGCTGTCCTTTGGTTGCCACTTGGCTCTGCTGAGCAGGTTAGATGACCTGGATTGAAGGCATCTGTGTCTCGGGGATGGTAAGATGTATTCACTTGCAGCTCGTGATGGCTGCTGTGGCTGTTGAAATGTCTGTGGCATAAATGTAGAAGTTGTCTTTGAGCTTTGTGAAAGTGTCTGTTGCTGTGGCTGCTGGGGCTGACAACCACGTTCTTCTGCCCTGCTTTGAATGTTGCTGAGAGGCTTTACAGCCTTGTTTCTAAATATATGAAAGTCTTTCTCTTCTAATTCCTCCACCTCTGAAGCTAGGTAGTTGCAGAAGGCTGTAGGTGTTGTTGTCTCCTGTTTTTGCCCAATGAATGATGACAGCATCGTTCTCATCTGTGTGAACTGGTCCATGACCTGCTGGTTGACTGAAGAGCGCCCTGAAGCTGCGGTGGGGCTTGTAACTTGTTGAGGCTGTAACATGGTGCCTGTTGACCACATACTGATTTCCATACTGTCTGTGTCAGTCAAAGCTCTGGAGATGCCATGTGCTGAAGCAGCTGAAGCACTGGCTCCTTGGGCCTGGGACTTGAATCCTTGAATTTACTGAGTCCAGACTTTGATTGTGTCAATTTGCCATAATGTGTCCTTTGCGACTCACACCAGGTCTTGCACACCTTGACAGACAGTTTACAACTGTTGGTGAACTGCTCCCAGGGTCTTAAAATGTGCATTAGTCTTGTTGTACAACTCCTCGTGGTCCTTCAGAAAGTCCACATTAGCCTTTGAGTCCATCAGGTAGATGTTGGTCATGTGCCCCTTCTTGTATCTTGACTGCAATGGTCCCACCTGTCCTCCAGCATCTGTTTCAGTGTCACCTTTCTCAGTCACAGGCCTTTTTTTCTGCAACTCCCTACTATTGCGAGTGTGTTTCCTCCACTCTTGCCTCCTCCCTCCTTGCCCCCCCCTGTTGCTGTGCCTCCTCCCTTTCTCTTCCCAACCTCTCCTCCCTCTTCCAATGGATATCCGCCGCTGTGTCCCCCAGCCCAAATTCAGGAACTTCAGTGGGAACTTCTATGTTCCTAACTCTTCAGCCTTTCTTAGGGCCTATTGTCAAATAATAAGCAGCGTTTTTGTAAAAAACAAAATTCTAAAATATAAAGTCAGCCAACTTCAACTCAACACTGCCCTAGATAATTCTAAAAAAATACTCCTATTTTTGTAACACTGCTTAATTTAATCCTTCAAATGCCAATTTCCAAATGATGCATTGCAAAAGCTGACTCGCCTTATATAGTTACAGATTTCATCAGCACACAAGCCATGGGTCGTAAAAATGAAGCCGGCATGTCCTACACAGTTCCTAGATTGTCTGTTGTGTAACTGCCTTGTCGGTTTTGTGTTTACAGCTTGTCTGTATGTTGCAGACTTGTTATGCTGAGATGTTTCCGACTCTACGGCTGAAAATTGGAAGACTTCCCGTCTTGACGAGAAGTGTCCAAGTCAGGTTGGTTATGTTTACGACAGGCCTATCTGCTTTCAAGTGCGGTCACTTTGCGTTGATGGCCTGTCTGGAGGTGGAGTCCTAATATTTAACCAGGACCGGATGGCAAGATTTTCCAGACAACAGTATAGAACAAGATGGGAAGTGTAACTGACGAGCTGTGGAGATCCACGACAGGATAGTTTCCAGATGGGTGAAGACACAATCCGGATACAGAGTCATGGAGGGTTGGTGAAATATCAAACATATCTGATAGTTTGCCGATCCACCGCAACAAACCAGGAAACTACAAACAATTCTTGCCGACTCTGTAAACATTGCTCCCGAACTTCAAAAATACCTAGTTACCGACAAGTCAGCTCCAGTGGAAACCCCCATAAAACTTCAAGTTTGATTAATCCCTTGTGCATGTCATAGGTTTGAGCCAATGTATGGGAACAACTAATGGACAATATTAACCTGATGTAAACCGAAAGTGTACTTCAAGCTCCATGAAAATCATCTTTATATGAAGTTCAAGGTAACAATGTGATGGATTAAAAAGAAAAAAGATGATGTAAAAACTAAGAATTAAAATTGGTCTTTCACATAAGGGCAACAATATAACAGAGTTCTTCTATTTGACCATTTATCTTAACTAAAAGACATACATACAGTGCAAGATTGTCCACAGTATGACAGCCATATTTTTTGCTGGCAATAATTACTTATATAAGGTTTATGGAACCAAGCAATTCTATTTCATATATGCTACTAGAAAGCACTCTTTGAACACAACCCTCCGCTAAGGCAGCCTATAGCATACCCATATTGTAATTTCAACCCAAAGACTGATTTCTTATTTTAACCCTCATAGTTGGATAGCTTGACTGTGAAAATATCTGTTCATTATTTTTAGAGTAATCTTACCCACAAACCCAGAAGCACTGAAAACATAACTGCTGATTTTTTGTATCCTGATTATGATCTGGATCTTTGGAAAATCAATCATTTCCTTTGGTCAGGTCACACTCACATAAAATAATCATAAAAGATGTGTTCATTAGTTTTGGAGTAATGGCGAGGTACTTGATGGCCTAGTGGTTAGCAAGTTTGAAATCTTATCATAGACTGTCACCTCTGTGGGTTCGAGTCCCACAAGTGGCAATGCTGAGAATCTGTCCAAATATAACCCTGGCTGTTGAATGGGACGTAAAACCTAGAACAATGACTTGGGGTAATGGCGAACACAGAAAAACAAAGTCTAATAAAAGAAAACCTCCTTTGTGGAGGTAAGTATGTGTGGGAAGACGTTATGGAAATATAGTGCAAATAGATTAATTCTTCCTGTGAGATAGAAGTGACCTTGGGAATGAATACCGTGTTATAATACTACCTAATATTGTTGATCTAGTAAATATGTCAGATAAATAGAGCTGAATGCATGAGATATAATCTTTAATTATTTTATCTTAAACAATTTTCCAGGATTTTGGATATCAATTGCCTTGTGACATGATATAGTCCATAGATTGCACATTAAAGATAAGAGCTTTGCTCTAACCCTAAATAATACGTGATCACGTATATTATGAAATGATATTTACTTAGTATATTCTGGACCTCACAATGAATTCAGTTGTGTAATATTTAAGCGAAACAAAAATTAGGTTAAAGAAAAAATTGTATATTCAACAATACATTTCTTTCTACCTCATGGAGTATTGCACAGATATTTCAAGTAATCTTAACGGTTTTATCATCTCTCAAGCTATCTAAAACTGTATAAATGATTTTTTTTCTATTTTGGGTGTTTCAAATAGCTTAATATTATGATTTCACCCTGTACGTAAAATAAAAACATTAAAAATAAACTTTGAAACTCCTGGTGTATATGGTTATCAAACTCGCCTTATATATAAATAGGGGATATACGGAGGGGGGATATACTAGTATATTTAAAGAGCTCACCACAATCAGCCTGAATAAGTTATATTTAGCTATGCATTCTTTAACATAGGTGAAAAGTGTTTAACATACAGCCTTACATTTTATGTATTTATGTAACACCTGAATTTTGTAACTCCCTTGCAATTTTGACCAGCATTTTGTCCAATGGCATTTGTCTGCGCACTGCATGGTATGTCTTGCTATAAAATGAAAATGCTCAAGTATAAAATATCCATACCCGCGGCAACCCAGGACCCGCCACCCCCCCCCTGGAAAATCCTGTATCTGCCATCAACATAGCTCCCACTGTTTGGTTGTTGTATCACACAATCAAGAAATTTTGTATTGTAAGTCACCAACACAAGCAAGTTAAAAGAGGAATGTAAAGCCAAAATGGAAGTACACGTCCTGGTGTAATGGTTAAATTCAGGGTATGCTGTAATATCTGATTAGCAAAGATTAACTAAAGGATCGCTTGCAAAACAAAGCAAAGCAAAGTGTCCCGAGAAGGAGAAATAATGGCAGCTTAATCATGTCCGTGGATCTAAAATTTTGGCGAAATCGCTCTGTGTAACACTGTTTCCGAGATACAAGCATTTTTATTGTTTTGCAATTTTTGCGAAAAATTCGAAATTCAAAATGGTCGCCATTTGTGGTAGGACAAAAATTTTTTGAAAATTGAGTCAGCTACTCAGCAGCGTTACCGTAGTGGTCAAATATCTTCTCAAAATCACTCAATCTAGCTCGGTTTTTGAGATACAAGCATTTTTGTGTTTTGCATTTTTGAAAAAAAATTCAAAATGGCTACCATTTTTGGCAAGTGAAATATTCATTAAAATTTGGAATGGCTAGTCTGCACAGATACAGCAAAATATTTTGCCGAAATCGCTCTATCTCACACGGTTTTCAAGATACAAGCATTTTTGTGTTTTGCGCTTTTTGCAAAAAATTTTGGCCACCATTTTTGGCGGGAAATTTTTTTTGAAAACTGGGCCACCCACTCAGCAGAGTACCCTGTGGGTCTGAAATTCCATTGGAATCGCTCTATCTAGCACGGTTTTTGAAATACAGACATTTTTATGTTTTGCATTTTTGAAAAAAATTCAAAAATTCAAAATGCCGCCATTTTTGGCAAGCGAAATATTCGTTGAAACTTGGAAAGGCTAGCCTTCACAGATATCCTGTGGGTCAAACATTTTGCCGAAATCGCTCTATCTTGCACAGTTTTCGAGATACAAGCATTTTTGTGTTTTGCAAAAAATTCGAAAATTCAAAATGGCTTCCATTTTTGGTGGGACAAAAAATTTTAAAAACTAGGTCAGCTACTCAGGAGAGGTACCCTGTGGGCCAAAAATTTCGTCAAAATCATTGTATCTAGAACGGTTTTCGAGATACAAGCATTTTTGTGTTTTGTATTTTTGAAAAAAATTCGAAAATTCAAAATGGCTGCCATTTTTGGTGAGTGAAATATTTGGAAAGACTAGTCTTCACAAATACCCTGTGGGTCAAAAATTTTGCCGAAATCCCACCAGTAAATTTTTATTTTATGAAGAAAATGGTTTAAAAAAGTACTCATATATCACTTAGTATTGTTCTATATGTGTACCTTATGAGCCTATATTTCCAGTTTTGTGTTTTGCATTTTTTGTCAAAAATTCGAAAATTGAATATGACCCCCATTTTTGGGGAGGAGAAATTTTTTTGAAAATTGGAGGGAGTAGTTTGATTAGATACCCCATGGGTGGAAAATTTCAATGAAATCGCTCTATCTCACACGGTTAAGGAGACACAATCAGTTTTGTGTTTTACTCGTTACGAAAATTGTTAATGCTTAATTAATCATCAATAAGAAAAAGTCATTTCTTACCCTAAACCTGCCAAAATTTAATATTGCCCAGATCTTAATATGAGGAAGGTATTGGCTAAATTTCAGGTGGATAGATAAAATGCTTCGTAAGTTATCATCCGGACATGGACGCCCTTCCAAAAAACTCATTTTTGGTCATGTGACCTCTTTGATTGGTGAAATGTCATCGCAGCATATTCAGAAAAATTTCCCAGGGATACTGCATACACCTGCCAAATATGAAAAGAATCTGCCCTATGGCTGTGCAGCTATGGCGAAAAGAAAATGCGGATCCAGCGGAGTCGCATCTCTCATACACATACAAGTGTCCCTCGCGGGATCCCTAATTCACCTATAGTTGGCAAACAATTTGTAAGTTATATGAAGTACTAGTGAAAAGCAATCAATGTTGTACATTTTGTGTTCAATAAGCACATTATTTATTAAATATTTATTGCATAAGCAATATAATTTTTTTATTGTTTCAAGCATTATCAAAGTAATAATAGTGGGCATTGTCAAGTTGTCACTTATAGTTTAACATACCCAAGAAACATCAGTTTAACACAATCACTTATCCACAAATGGCTCTGCAGAGAAGTCTGCTTGAAACATTAAGCACTTTGATTACTCTGGTGACACATGCCCGTTTTGTTTCACTGGAGTGAGCTCTATGTCATTACTGGTCATTTTCCCAGGTCTCTGAATCCCACTTGCCACACTGGAGTCCATGGTTTGCTTTTTCCTGGTAAACTTTTCTTTTGCCTTTGTGCTGTATTCTTTGTACTTTTCTTGAGCTTCTTTGTATTTCTTCTGTGCTTTTCCAGGAATAATATGTTTGAATTCTATCTTTATAGCAGGATTATGAAAGATATAAACTAGTGGTTTGAAGCAGTAAGAAAGATTAGCTACCATCACTGCAAGAGGGTAGACACCTTGCCATATGGGAAATTCTGGATCTTGATACGCTATCAGGTAAGCAGTTAATACATAAAAACACCACAGTCCAAAAGTGGTACCCCAAGACAAAGTTAAAGTGGAGGCCAATTGAAAATCTTCTACATTTTCCCACATTTCCCAGTGTAAACCTCCAGTCTTTCTTTTGGCATTATTCACTTGTGCTCTTTTATTTCTTGGGGATACAACACTGGTTGTGTCACCTTTTCTTTTATCATGTCTTATATTATTTGATCTTGCAGATGAAAACTGTTTTCCTTCAACACAAGTGCTACGTACCTTCACCTCAGTTTGGTCTTCATCATATGATCCTTCAATATCTTTATCCATATTGTTATTGAACTGGTCTTGGCTTTGTACTTTGATCTTTCTGTGCTGAGTTTGTATTTTTGCATCTTCTTCTAAATTTTCATATTTTGAAGTTACTTCAATATCAGTTGACGGACGCTGTGATAAACGCTTGTATGCAATTATGACAGCTGAAAATGAAAATGCTAAAAATGGTAAAATGAAACAGAACGTGAAATGAACATGGGTGAGTGCCTTACTGTCAGCATATTGTCGATCACATTGCATGCCATATGGCTGATAGTTTATGTCAGTCACACCAGCTAAAGGCAAAATGCAATATCCTATTGCCAAGATCCACTGTATTGCAATGATAACATGGAACAGTTTGCCATTGCATGCTGTAAATACCCTCTTCCATGCAGCTGGTTTGACTATCTTCAGAAGCCTCTCAGTCATGCTCCAAATGCAATAAGAAAAAGTCATCACAAAGAAGCTCGTGGCCAGTATACCATGAAGCACACATAGTTCCATACCAAACACCCAGTGTGCATTTGTACAGGCTGTGACAAATCCAGGACTGACCACCACCAGTAGTGCTACGATATCCATGATAGCGACATGCAATAAGATTGCATGGGATATTTCCTTTTGTCGCTTTCTCTTGAATAAGGCCACACAGAAGAGAATGTTCAGCGGTAGTCCACCCAAAATGGCAATCAAGTCTACAGTAGCTACAATACCAGGAACAATCTCTTGTAGTATATATTCAAGTGGGCTATTCTCCAATCCGGATGATTCAGTAGTACTAGTCTGTGCTGAACCTGGAAATGCTGAAGCCATATCTTATTGCTTACAGTTAACTTACAAAGTTAATATGTTGAAGATTCAATCTTTATCAACCACATTAACATCTATAACCTGTGCGAAGAATTCCAATACTTCAAGCACGCTCACTTCAAGAAAGTGTTTACATGGGCTTTCTGCTGACATTACTGCAAACAGCACAAATTTGTAGAAATTTAATAAAAACATTTATCCGGAAGAAGGGAAGGTCTCTCACAGGTACATGTGTATATTACTATATATTCAGTAGAACTTCTTCAGATCACTTTAGTTTCAGGTCACTTTAGTCTTATATTAAATTTATATTCCTGCAAACACTCTACAATGAATTCTGTTAATTAAGCACGTTGTGTCAACACGTAAAAGGTGCATATTATCCTCCTTGTCTGGCAAAGACAAGAAAGAATTTGACAAGCTTTATGAACGACCAGTACAAAAGCCATGTTCATTTATATGTGAGGCAACCAAGCCACTACTGACAGACTATTTGGTGAACGAATAATAACAATATAGATCCACACATCCAGCCACCATATATATCAGATCAGGATCTCTAGGTCCTGCATATATTTAACGCTAAGTGTCTCTCCACACTGACATTATTGACAGGCTTTGTTGGTAGTATTAGATTCTATTTGTAGAAGTGGCTGGAGTAATGGTGGGAATAAGTTTAAAGGATTAAAGCCTTACAAATTGCATAATGGTATTTGTTCTGACTCGTCTTAGTTGTGAAAACAATCTCTATCTTGTATATCAAAGCTTTGTGAATGAAAATAAAATCCATAAGCTTGAATGAAAAGATGTTATATCTTCCAATATTCTGACCTGCAATGCAGACTGTAGTAGATGAATTCCTTTCAATAGTTTATTCCTCGTTTTGTGTTTACCTGAAAAGATATATCCTATAATATTCACAATGCACGGCTGTTTGACATGCAGAAGTGGTATATGTGTTTGTTTGCCATTTCAAAGGACTAATCAGTCTGCCACCAGTGACATATATTGTACTGCTGTTCCACTTTTGCAACTTATCACTCCCATGTGTAAAGATAAGTGAAAAGATTGATCCTTTCGACATGCTCCCAACTGCTATGATTCATAAAGATCACTTGTGACACTAAAGTCCCAACATATACTCTACTGAAGTCATCGTGGGACTCAAAGAACAAATCTTTGATAGTTCAGGGTGGTTCTAATCCCACCATTGGACAGTTAAATTCTCCATGTATTCTTTGAAGATGAATAAATATATTTAAATCACTGAATCTAGAGATGTCATGTGCTATATATAAATGGTCTTTCATTCCAAATTCTTTTGAGTTTATTTGCTTGTTTGGTATTAATGTCTAAAAACGTTAAAAGTATATTTAGTCTACAGCAATACACTGAACGTAAAAACAATTACAATTTCTTCAGGGGTGGGGGCATGCCCCAGTCCCCCTACCTTTTATATGTCTACACATGAACCCCCTCTTTATTTAAAGCTGGATCCACGACTGACAAGTATACTCCCAACCTTCATGAGTAAAGATATAAGTTGTATGCCCAGTAAGATTACATGTGGGACTACATGTCTAGTTAGAAGGCAAACTCGTAACAATGGAACGGGAAAAAAGACAAAACTGTTTCCTTGCATCTAACTAGATTATGTGAAACTTTAACACAAGCTTGACTGAATTTCAAGGCACCGATTTTATCTGCATATGTTTTTAAATTCTATAATATATTTGAAAATTTATTCTGTATTGAAGCATGAAAATGCTGCATCTAAATGGTACTGGAGCATGTACTTTCAACCGACATTGTCCACTTTTTAAAAAAATACTGTCGTTTAACTTAAATGAAGGGGACAAACCCGTAGAAGCCAACATTTTATTGACATGTTCACATATTGTCTACAGTGTCATCGAAATCAAACTTAAATGTGAACAAAAGAAGCATTAGAAAAGTCACTGAAAATTTACAATTTAAGGGTATCATCAAAGAAAGTTATATTATGTTTAAATACTGGACATTTTCACTGGACGAAGAGTAAACTCATTTTGAAAGTTTAAGCAATCCGCCAGGATAAAGTCTCACAAATAGGCTAATGTTAACCTGGATCTCATATTAGTAAACTTCTGATTATATAACATATACTCCTTTAATTAAGTATCATAGCCACCACAACAAATTAGTTGAACAGCCATATGGGAAAGAATCGACGTTAATCTATATAGTTGTTTGCTTGGGATCCCACTCTAATGAGAATGTATTGATTTGGGAGATACTGACTGAATAAACATAACTTCAGACCACTTGACAAAACATGGAGGACCAAATCAGATCAATAAAGTATCCGTCAGTACTGTACACAGTAACGGGTTTGTTTGTGTTTTATACCCAAAAGTATACATGTTCCCAATGGTGGATTACAGTGCTGATCTGGTCCTAGTTTGTAATAAAAAGGTTTATTGTGGACATTCAGCTGGTACTGAAAAACCACAATCTGGGTTTTAAAAACTGGTCAATTTATCGGCTTTTATTTCCACCAGTTGTTAATTCCACAGCACATGGTTAACCTAAATTAGGAAGTATCTGTTTAAATGGCGGGTCACTGGGGTGGCTACAACAGCTACTTGAAAGAAAAGCAGGTTCCAGAATTACTAGAGGCACTCACAGCTGGTTTGGTGCATCACAGGCCAAGGGATCACTATGGATTCTTGTTGAGAAGTCTTGACCACGTGAAGGAAGTGGGAACAGAGAACTTGCGATGGGATACGTTTGTGACGTCACCGCCGGAAGTAGTTGCCGGAAATAGTCGAGGTGATCACGTGCCGAGGGTTCGTTGCACTGCTGAAGAAGTGAAGGCGGGAAATGAAAGTTCGGTCAAGCCTGGAAATGTAGAACTTGCTGAAAACGACCTTTTTAACATAGGTAATTATAACATTGTCTTAAGAAAATAGACTGACATTTTTGAGAGAAAAAATGTAGAGTATTGTCAGTCTAACATGTACACTCAGTATATATTTCATAAATGACATTAATTCATTAAAGTTCTAGAAGTTTAAATACCGTAACTAAGACATAACATGAACAAGTGTTTCAACTTTAAACTGCAGATTAAGCTTGTTGGACCTCTAATGTAAATGTCACTGTACTGTTTAATTAGTGACAATGAAAATTTAACAGCATTCTCCTGTAACATATTACAGACTTTCTGTGCAAGCTAGATATTTAAACTTGATTAGTATGTTTAACATCTGTGGAATATACTAGTACATTTGAGTTGTACATATGTACTACATAAACAAATGTGTTCGGCTGTTTTTTACTGCAGGAAACGAAAACTACTAAAAAATACCGTTGTTTGTGAAATTTTGCATTTAGTCAGCATATAAGTGTATTTTATCGTATGGTTATTAATAAAATTAGAAGGTTAATGTCCCAGATATCTGTTTCAAAACATCTTTCCGTGATATGGCCCAACAATATACAGTGTATGTACCTTTCTAACACATAGAGCATTAAAGGCATTGTTTAATGTGAGTTCCGGTTCTCCACGGGTCAAAAGCCTCTTCATATGTACCTTTAACAGATACACAGATGCAGAAGTGTTTGCAATGCTTACGTAATCTTACATTTAAGAATATATACATATACTTGTTTATTATCCATGTCTGACATAATATCTATATTTAGACACAGGGTTGTTGTTTGTGGAAGATGAAGCTAGCAATTCCTCTGATAAACAACTTGAAAAGGAAATACAAGGCAGTGAATATAGAACTGATGCAAGATTCAATTCTGAGAAAACAAAGAATTCTGATGATAAAACTGACAGTCTCCATGTTCCCAGTGATCACATTATAGATGGGGACCAGTCCAAAAGCAGCCAAAAGAAGACTGGGCCCAAAAGAAAATTCTCCTGGCAAAGGAGGGAGTTTGTCAGTATGGCTACTAGTACACCTGGTAAGTGACATATTGTTAAAAACTGGAGCATAATTTCTGTTAATATAAAAAGTTGAACTTCAATTATCCGCAAAGGACGTTGAGATTATATTTGAATAACAGAATGGTTAATAAATTATGATAGGCTTCATGTTCTAAAAGTTGTAGGAAATAACCAATTTAGAATAGTGAAAGGGGCTTATAAAATTAAATATTTGGATGATAATGGTTTGGATAACCTGGCTATATGTCAATGAAATAACTATTATTGAATATGTTAATGAATGGTTGCACCTTAGAATCCGTAAAATAATGAAAATTAAGCGGTATGAAAGTTTCTATGGGATTAGAATAGATTGGATAATTGGGGATGTACAGTATCATGTTTCCATGATATAAGTATACTCTAACCCTCTCTTATCTGACCATACTGGGGAATTAAGATTGTGTTAGGATAATAGACAAGTTATGAATTAAAAGTGACATTTTAAAATAGAATAATAAAGAAATAGAAAGTTGTGATTGTAGTAAGGAGCTCATAACTGAATATTCAGATTATAGAAGGGTGATGTTTGAATGGTGATAGTGTTAAATTTTAATTTATTTTTACCCCAAAGCCTTTGAGGTCTGTGTAGGTGTTGTTTTCACCCATGGTGTCTAGGCAGGGCGGAATGGGGTAAAAAATCTTGTCCAGCCTGTATCTCAGAAGCCTTGAGGTGTAGGAACTTCATATTTAGTAATGGGGGCGGGGGGTGGGGGGTGGAGAGGGGAGTAGTATGAGTGTGCAACATTATGGTGTGACCTTCATTTGACATTTGACCATTCCCTCATGACCATGGCCTTTAAAATCTTGTCCAGGGTAAACCTTAGAAACCGTAAGGTGTAAGAGAATGTTACTTAGTAGGGACATTCATTGTGGATGTAGGTGTGCAACATAAAAGTATGAACTTCATTTGATGTGTGACCTTGCTGTAGTGACCTTGAGGTTTAAAACATTGTTGAGGAATATCTCGGAAACCCTTGCAGGTGTGCGTCATATGACCTTGATTTGACCTTGCTGTAATAATCTTGATTTTTAAAATCTTTTCCTGGCTATATCTCAGAAACTGCAAGGTGTAGGAAGTTGGTATTTGGTAGGGACAGTGATTGGATAGTGTAGATGTGCAACTTACACAGTGTGACCTTGATGTGACCATTGACCTCGGCTTTGCCAGAATGTTTTCTACTGCCATATTTGATACCTATATTTCTGCTGTTGCAAGTGATCATATATGTACGTTTACCTAATTGTGCTATCTCAATTGACAGATATACTTCAATCAATAAAATTTTCATGTTCATAACTTTTACTTTACTAATTAATACTGTCATTTTTCCATTGCATTATCTTCCCGTTTTGATATTTTGTCTTTACACACATTTTCTATCTCATAAGTAATATTTCTCCTGCCCCTTTGCATAACTTACACTGTCTGTTCTGAAAGTCTCCTGATCTTTGTGCTGCTTCACCTATTCTATATCTACTGATGTCCAATGCTATTTCTCCAGGCTCCAACCTTCTTATTCTAGAATTCCCAAATATTGGCTTCACTACTCTTGTTTATTAAAGTACTCCTTCTGTTATACTAAATTTTCTGTCATCCACACAAAACCAACATACACATTCAGCCTGGAGATTCCACTTTGCTTGATAGCTGGTAATTAATCTTTTTATTTTGGTACACATCCCATAGGTATTTTGTGTGGTTACTACTGGAACCCCAAAATATTATAACTATCTGTACTTTCTTTATTTTACCCAGTTTTTAGGATGCTTGATTCTTGTTTACTGAAAACAGTTTATTACCCCCACAGATCTTAAGGGCTGTTGGGGTATTGTTTTCATCCACGGTGTCCGGTCGAGCGGGTGGCAGGAAAAAGTTTGTCCAGGCTGTATCTCAGAAACTGTAAGGTGTAGGAAGTTGATACTTGGTAGGGATATTGGTTAGTAGGTGTAGGTGTGCAGCGTCATGGTCTGACCTGGATTTGACCTTTGACCTTGCTGTAGTGATCTTGAGTTTGAAAATCTTGCCTGAGCTATATCTCAGAAACCGTAAGGTGTAGGAAGTTGATACCTGTTAGAGACATTGGTTAGGAGGTGTAGGTGTGCAACGTTATGGTGTGATCTTGATTGACCTTTGACCTTGCTGTAGTGACCTTGACCTACAAAATCTTGTCCGGGCTAGATCTTGGAAACCGTAAGGTGTAGGAAGTTATTACTCAGTATGGACACTGGTTAGGGGGTGTAGGTGTTCAACATCATGGTGTGACCTTGATTTGACCTTTGACCTTGATGTAATGACCTTGACCTATAAAATCTTGTCTTTGCTGTATCTCGGAAACCGTAAGGTGTAGGAAGTTGATACTTGGTAGGGATATTGGTTAGGGGTTGTATGTGTGCAGTATCATGGTGTGACCTTGATTTGATCTTTGACCTTGTCATAGTGACCATAAATGTTAAAATCTTGTCTGGGCTACTTCTAGGATTACATAAGGTGTAGAAGGTTGACACTTGGTAGGGACATTTGTTAGGCGGTGTAGGTGTGCATCATGGTGTGACCTTTTTGCTCTGTCAAAGTGTGTTCACCTGCCATATTTGAGACATCTTTCTCTTATGACAAAGATGTATGGATTTCTGCAACTGATTATTATATGCACTTTTACATAATTGTGCTATTTTGTTTGACAGCTATTCTCCAATTAATAAATTTTACAGCTTCATAATTTTCTTGTTTAGTTCTTAATGCTGTCATCTTACTATTAAATTGTCTTGTTTTAGTACTTTATCTTTACATATATTTTCTTTCTGTTAGATGTTATTTTCTCTGCTTAAACATTGTTTGGAGCTTTATATAACTGACACTGCTCTGAAAGTATCCTAATCTTTGTACTGTTTTACTACCTTTATATTTCATGGTGTTGAAAACTATTTCCCCAGGCTGTGGGGTACGGGCATCTCTGATGCTATTTTTGTATCTTGTGTAACTTCTGGGTTAGCTTAGACTGATTCAGTAGTCAAACTCTAGACAAGTAATGATGAATAAGTAATCAACCTTTCATTGTGCTCTTTCCCTACATGCACAGCTCCCACAGAAGACTCAGGTCCTGTAGATGATGGACAGACAGCTGGTCAGTGGGAAGCAGCAGTGGCTGAGATGTCAGAACAGACCCTCGCTCCCAACATCACAGATCCAGTGACACTGGAGGTCATCAAAGGATCCTTTAACAACACTCCTCTACTACCCACCAACACTGTCAGAATCTTTCTCAGTTCTACATTCTCAGGTATTTTAGTATAGGAGGAATTTTGTATTGTCTGTAATTTAAATGTAGAAGGTGTTTGAAGAAATTGGTAGCTCTGTCAAGATAATTTGCAGAATTTCCCATTCAGTAGCATTGACCCAGGAATGAGGGATAAACACTCCAAGGTATGTAATTTAAGAAGTCTTTGGCTTTGCTCTTTGAAGTGTTTGTGGAGAACACTTCTAGTTACATAATGAATCAGGACTGCTTACACTGAGTGTAAAGAATATTCAAGTACTTGATTTAATTGCTGAAGAAATCATTTTATGTTGTTCCTATTGTTCTATCAAAATGGCTGTTGATTAATGCTCTTCATTTTTTTTTTTTAAATTTCCATTCTGACTTCCATCCAACAAAGTGCTTATGGAATATTTCAGATTTCAGAGCAGAAAGAAATATTCTGCCAAAGAAAGCCTATCCAAAGATTCAAGAATTCTGTCGCGAGAGAGGATTAGAGTTTCAGGTATTTATATTCTTTAGTGAGACAAAAAAGTGTAGTTAATAAACAGTACTACTAAGGCATTTGCACTGAAGTTTGGTGCAAGGCAGACTTAATTGTTGCAAACTTCTTGTAAATTCCTTTTTTTTGGTATGGCACTTAAATCATATCTTCTTACACTGAGTGTTTGGTTAGGTATTTTTGTGAATCTGGGTTTAGGAGAAATTAGAAAATGAAATGCTATACTCAATGTGTCTATTTTTATTGCCATAAAGTAACATGAAATAACCCCAAACCAAAGCATAAAGCAAGTATGTACTACTACATGTTGATTTAACCCATTTGCAGCACAGATAACAGAGTATGGTTTCATCGCCCTTTGCAAATAGTGCTATTACTTCTTCACAATGACCCTCCCGTCTATCCGAACCTCTCGATTATCTAAACTTGAGTAAAGTCCCCCACTGCATTCAGAAAATCAAAAGTCTACTGGACAAGTAAAACCAATTTGTGAAATCCCAACATAACAAGGCTGAAAGGGGTTTCAGTCTACTAGACGTGAGCCGTAAAGCCATCAGAGATATGAGTAGTGCACTGAAGCAGTCAACCATCCCAGTAGTAACATAGCCCATTGCTGCAGACAGACAGACAGACAGATACTCCTCACGCTGCTCCACAATTCATGTCCAGAGATGAAAAAAAATAAAACAAAAATGAAAAAAAAGTGATCCCTAAAAGTGCGAGCCTCACTAGAGCTCGCACGTAAAAATAAATTATATTTATTGATATGACTAGAAGTTAGATGTGACTACACATATGTTATGGATATTGGAGATTCTAGTTATACACAACTGTGTATGTTCTATTTAAACCTGTGCAACATTGAAATCTTTCAGGTCTTGGACATGCGGTGGGGAGTGACTGATGAAATGATGAATGATCACCAAGTGACATCGCTGTGCATCAGAGAAATACACAGTTGTCAGCAAGTGTCTTGTGGACCAAGTTTTGTGGTATGATTCACGAGAATCTCTACTATCTGGTCTTTTTCTGCATGTTTGTAAAATTTAAGTTTCTTCAGATCTCTTCTTTCACAAAGCCCACATACATTTGTCTAAGTCATTGGCGTAGTGGTGGTAATACATTCCTCTCACCTGTCATGCTCTTCACTAACTATCTGACTAGGGCTCCAGGGATGAATATTTAAAAAGAAAAAACATTGTCCTGAGCATAAATAAAACTTCTTAGAAAAAAAGACATTTTCTAAATTCATATAAAATGTGTGTTCAATGCCATTTATCCACATATAATACCATCGTGTAGATTAACTACCAAAATACTAATGTTACCCGTTTTCCACATAAGTTTTAACAGTTAGCAAGTTTGGCATCTAATATACAGGCTGTCACCTCTGTGTGGGTTCATCTCTCACAAGCGAAAATGTTAGGGGCCTGTCCCAATATGACCCTAGCTGTTAAACAGGACAAAAACACCAACTTAGACTTTGTGTCCCATACAGCTGTTGTATTCAGTGGGAAAGCAGGTTTATGTATTTGTGTGCCCATACCCAATAACTTATAGTACAGGATTTGATTATCTGTATTTCTGCAATCTCAGAACTTACTGCTGTGTGCCCATACCCAATAGTTGATAGTTCACAGGATTTGATTAACTGTATTTCAACAGCCTCAGAACAATCTGTGTGTGGCCAATAGAGTGTGTGCCGGAAGCAAAATTAAACACAGAATCTCTTTGAATGTACTGTGTGCATTTTGACTATTCAATTTTCAAGAAATTTACATCTAGTTCTAATGCATTATGCACTCATATATAAAGTGACAGAAATATGTTGTTGTTGCATTTGTGTTGTGTTGTTTAAGAAACATCATCTGGCAAGTAATTGTTCTTTCTTTTAAGGTTAAGTGGTATATTGTAGTAGTTTGTGTCAATAAGTTTATTGGTTCTATCAATGGTGTTTCAACCAGAGTCTATGGGAAGATATCCAAGTTAATGTTTTCATAAAAGAGTGGTACCGGTCTCAATAATTCACTGTGTCCAACAGTCCATAAAAATCTCTGCTAAGATTTTTATGTCGAGTGAAACAATTACTACAACTAGTTGTATTAATGGCAATATTGAAGGAGAATAGATAAAAAATGAGTTAAATTATGTCTGTTTCAGGCCTTGGTGGGCAACAGATATGGATACAGACCTTTTCCTTCATCTATCGATGCTGAAGAATTTGATGTTTTGATCAAAGTTGCTGATAAAATGGACCCAAGGGGATGTACCACAGTGAAAGAATGGTTTCAGAGGAATGATAACGTGGTTCCTCCAGTGTACGAGTTACAGGTGAAAGTACAGGCTGTTTTTTCCCAAACCAACTGGTCACCTCTGTATTGTTTAGAAGAGAAAAGGATTTAATTATGTATAAAGCACATAATTATTTCATGGCAATAAAATTATTGGTTTCCTGATGGAGCAATGTATGATAAGACTTAATACCAAAAAGAAACCAATTGTATTTTTATTTTTTTGCTGGTTTCTATTTATATTCTGATGGGAAACAACAAGTTGCACAAATGTGGGATTCTAAATTTTCAATAGTAGAGAATGATGTAAGGGGCTCCATGTTTCTTTGAAAAATGGAGCTATATACAGCAGGATTGCTACCTTTTGACTTTTAGACCCTGGTGCAAAATTGATACAGGTGTAGCTTATTTTGTCTTTCTGTTAAAGGCCGTCCCCAGTTGCAAATTTCACATAGTATGGCAAACTGCCCATACCTTATTTTTTATACCACAGACTAAGATACTTTGCTGTGAGTATGGCTGTTAATAATTCTCAATTTATGTTGTTTTACAGCCTATTGCATCAAAGTTTGCACATTACAATGAGAAAGGCTCCGTGGATCTTTATACCAAGGACAGACATGAATGGCAACAGATCTTTGACATCCTTCATAGCACATTACAGGCTGCCAGTGAAGGAGCTCATAAAGCTGGTCTCCTAAAGCACCAGGAAACTGTCAAGTATAATATATCAGGTAATTTAAACAAGCACAACCTTGTGTCTCAATAATTTGATAGTTTTAGCTTTTATTAACTGGCTTACTATACTTAATAATCTAAGATTGATATTTTGTAGTAATTTAAAATACTTTCACAAAAGTATCAAGGTAAAAACTGTTGCAAATAATGTATAATGTATAGATAGAGCAGTGAAAAAAATGGCATTTAACAGAATTTATGTGTTGTTATAGTGGTAATGTTGGGTGCCAACTCGCGGCAGGGAACAACTCGAGTTGTTCCTTGCACCAACTCGTGGGGACGAGTTGTGGCAAACATCTCGAGATGTACTGCCACATCTTGAGTGGGTGCTGCGCCAACTTTACCATACAATGAGGATCAATCTAATCATAGCTCAGTAGAGCTTAATATCTATTATGTAGACAATGGAAGGTGGTGAGATGCAGTTACTATTTTTAGGCGGGTTGCGTGTAACCAACCCGCCTATTAGATTGATGTGTCCGACGTCCGTCTGTCCGTCTGTCTGTCTGTCCGTCTGTCCGTCCACATTTTTCGTTTCCGGACTCTAACTTTAAAACGGTTTGACCAATCAAATTCAAACTTCACAGGGAGATAGATCACCATCATAGCTAGGTTCCTTTCGAAATTGGTGAAATTCCGTGTGTTCGTTTGTCCGTTTTTCGTCCGTTTGTCTGTCCATCCATCTGTTTGTCCACATTTTTCGTTTCCGGACTCTAACTTTAAAACGGTTTGACCAATCAAATTCAAACTTCACAGGGAGATAGATCACCATCATAGCTAGGTTCCTTTCGAAATTGGTGAAATTCCGTGTGTTCGTTTGTCCGTTTTTCGTCCATTTGTCTGTCCATCCATCTGTTTGTCCACATTTTTGTTTCCGGACTCTAACTTTAAAACGGTTTGACCAATCAAATTCAAACTTCACAGGGAGATAGATCACCATCATAGCTAGGTTCCTTTCGAAATTGGTGAAATTCCGTGTGTTCGTTTGTCCGTTTTTCGTCCGTTTGTCTGTCCATCCATCTGTTTGTCCACATTTTCGTTTCCGGACTCTAACTTTAAAACGGTTTGACCAATCAAATTCAAACTTCACAGGGAGATAGATCACCATCATAGCTAGGTTCCTTTCGAAATTGGTGAAATTCCGTGTGTTCGTTTGTCCGTTTTTCGTCCGTTTGTCTGTCCATCCATCTGTTTGTCCACAGTTTCGTTTCCGGACTCTAACTTTAAAACAGTTTGACCAATCAAATTCAAACTTCACAGGGAGATAGATCACCATCATAGCTAGGTTCCTTTCGAAATTGGTGAAATTCCGTGTGTTTGTTTGTCCGTTTTTCCGTCCGTTTCTTCGTTTTTGTCCGTTTTTCTGTCCATCCATCTGTCCGTCCACATTTTTGTTTCCGGACTCTAACTCGAAAACGGTTACTCCAATCTAATTCAAACTTCACAGGGACATACATCACCATCATAGCTAGGTTCCTTTCGAAATTGGTGTAAATCCGTCCGTTCATTTGTCTTGTTTTTCTGTCCATTTGTTCGTTTTTAGGCGGGTTGCGTGTAACCAACCCGCCTATTAGATTGATGTGTCCGACGTCCGTCTGTCCGTCCACATTTTCCATTTCCGGACTCTAACTTGAAAACGGTTTGACCAATCAAATTCAAACTTGACAGGGACATAGATCAACATGATGGCTAGGTTCCTTTCGATATTGGTGAAATTCTGTCCGTTCGTTTGTCCGTTTTTCGTCCGTATGTCTGTCCATCCTCTGTTTGTCCACATTTTCGTTTCCGGACTCTAACTCGAACACATTTACCTTAAGTGGGTAACCTAACATTTCTTTCCTTGTTCCTAAATTTAATGAGAGCAGTTGCTAACCTTGTTTCCTGCGTGCGCAACCCGCCTTTTGGGGCACCTCTGACCCTCTTGTATTATATTCAGATTGATGGTTCTTAATTGCATTTAAATGCAGGTTTCTCAGAATTATTTGAGCCCTAGTGGGCGACTGCCGTAACTGGATTGTCTTTTAATTATGTCCACCCCCTGGGGGGTGGATATATTATTTTTACTTTTTCCGCCGTCCGATGTCCGATGTCCGGCGTCCGATGTCCGGCGTCACGCATGGTTTCCGCTCATTTAAAGGAAAAGTATTAGAGCTATTGTCACCAAATTTGGTATGCAGGCTTATTGGGTCAGTAGCTTGCTTGGGATTGCTTTTGGCTGTTGTACCTCTTTTGCTTACTGAGTAATACTTAAGTACAGCTATTTTCAGTACCCATTGGTTTCCGTGCATTTAAGCCAAAATAATTAAAGATATTTTACTACAATTTTGAATACAAGATTGTTATGTCCATAGCTCGCTTGGTATTGCATTTGGGACTGATAGCTTTGTCAGTACATGAGTAATAGCCATTTAGGTACTTCATTGTGTATTTTCACTACTACTTTTGAGTAATTTGCTAATATCTCAGAAACCGTAAGAGATAGAGCGATTTCGACAGAATTTTTGACCCACAGGGTATCTAAGGAATGCAATCTATGCAATTTTCAAAAAGTTTTCCCCTCCCCAAAAATGGCGGCCATTTTGAATTTTCGAATTTTTGCCAAAAATGGCAAAACACAAATTTGCTTTTATCTCCTTAACCGTGCGAGATAGAGCGATTTCGTCGAAATTTTCGACCCTCAGGGTATCTAAGGAATGCAATATTTGCAATTTTCAAAAAATTTTCCCCTCCCCAAAAATGGCAAAACACAAATTTCCTTCTATCTCCTTAACCGTGCGAGATAGAGCGATTTCGTCGAAATTTTCAACCCACAGGGTATATAAGGAATGCAATATTTGCAATTTTCAAAAAATTTTCCCCTCCCCAAAAATGGCAAAACACAAATTTCCTTCTATCTCCTTAACCATGCGAGATAGAGTGATTTCGGCAAAATTTTCGACCCGCAGGGTATCTGAGAATTGTACTCTTGCCAATTTTTAAAAAGTTTTCCCCTCCCCAAAAATGGCGGCCATTTTGAATTTTCTAATTTTTGCCAAAAATGGCAAAACACAAATTTCCTTCTATCTCCTTAACTGTGTGAGATAGAGCGATTTCGTCGAAATTTTCAACCCACAGGGTATCTAAGGAGTGTACTCTTTGCAATTTTAAAAAAATTTTCCCCTCCCCAAAAATGGCGGCCATTTTGAATTTTCGAATTTTTGCCAAAAATGGCAAAACACAAATTTGCTTCTATCTCCTTAACCGTGTGAGATAGAGCGATTTCGTCGAAATTTTCGACCCACAGGGTATCTAAGGAATGCAATCTTTGCAATTTTCCAAAAATTTTCCCCTCCCCAAAAATGGCGGCCATTTTGAATTTTCGAATTTTTGCCAAAAATGGCAAAACACAAATTTCCTTCTATCTCCTTAACTGTGTGAGATAGAGCGATTTCGTTGAAATTTTCAACCCACAGGGTATCTAAGGAGTATACTCTTTGTAATTTTCAAAAAATTTTCCCCTCCCCAAAAATGGAGGCCATTTTGAATTTTCGAATTTTTGCCAAAAATGGCAAAACACAAATTTGCTTCTATCTCCTTAACCGTGCGAGATAGAGCGATTTCGTCGAAATTTTCGACCCACAGGCTATCTAAGGAATGCAATCTTTGCAATTTTCCAAAAATTTTCCCCTCCCCAAAAATGGCGGCCATTTTGAATTTTCGAATTTTTGCCAAAAATGGCAAAACACAAATTTGCTTTTATCTCCTTAACCGTGCGAGATAGAGCGATTTCGTCGAAATTTTCGACCCTCAGGGTATCTAAGGAATGCAATATTTGCAATTTTCAAAAAATTTTCCCCTCCCCAAAAATGGCAAAACACAAATTTCCTTCTATCTCCTTAACTGTGCGAGATAGAGCGATTTCGTCGAAATTTTCAACCCACAGGGTATATAAGGAATGCAATCTTTGCAATTTTCCAAAAATTTTCCCCTCCCCAAAAATGGCGGCCATTTTGAATTTTCGAATTTTTGCCAAAAATGGCAAAACACAAATTTGCTTCTATCTCCTTAACCGTGCGAGATAGAGCGATTTCGTCAAAATTTTCGACCCACAGGTATTTGAGCATTGTATTATTGGCAATTTAAAAAAAAATTTCCCCTCCCCTAAAATGGCGGCCATTTTGAATTTTCAAATTTTTGCCAAAAATGGCAAAACACAAATTTGCTTCTATCTCCTTAACCGTGCGAGATAGAGCGATTTCGTCGAAAGTTTCAACCCACAGGGTATCTAAGGAATGTAATCTTTGCAATTTTCAAAAAATTTTCCCCTCCCCAAAAATGGTGGCCATTTTGAATTTTCGAATTTTTGCCAACAATGGCAAAACACAAATTTGCTTCTATCTCCTTAACCATGCGAGATAGAGCGATTTCGTCGAAATTTTTGACCCACAGGGTATCTAAGGAATGTAATCTTTGCAATTTTCAAAAAATTTTCACCCTCCCCAAAAATGGCAGCCATTTTGAATTTTCGAATTTTTACCAACAATGGCAAAACACAAATTTACTTCTGTCTCCTTAGATAGAGTGATTTCGTCGAAATTTTCGATCCAAGGGGTATCTAAGAAATGTACTCTTTGCAATTTTCAAAAAATTTTCCCCTCCCCACATATGGCGGCCATTTTGAATTTTTGAATTTTTGCCCAAAATGGAAAAACACAAACTGGCCTTAACCGTGCAAAATAGAGTTATTTCGTTGAAATTTTCGACCCATAGGGTATCTAAGAAATGTACTCTTGGCAATTTTCAAAAAAATTTCCTTTTCCCAAAAATGGCGGCCATTTTGAATTTTCAAATTTTTGCCAAAAATAGAAAAACAGGAATTTGCTTTTATCTTCTTAACCGTGCAAGATAGAGTGATTTCGTCAAAATTTTCAACCCAACCAATGCAAAAAGGCATGAAGCTGAAATCATTTACATCTACACTAATAAGTATTTAAGCATCATTGATATATTTTACAAATGAAACAGGGTCTTGTAAGACTACTGTACAATTTGGGCAAGGTTCATGGGGTGGACATTACACATGATAATGTGTGTTCTTCTATGCTATCCTGTTTCTATTCGCATCTACTATCAACAGGGTGTCCTATTTCTAGCTGCCATTGGATTTAAGATTGATTTTGTCAAATGATTATCACTGGGGATATAAGTTTATTTATGTTTTCATTCACAGATTTTCTTCTGTATCTTTAGCATGTATTTTGAACATATAATCTTATTCTGTTTAGAAAGATACCATAACTCATGATTTACAAGTTTCTGAAAGATATTTAGCAAATAAACTAGGAGAATAAGACTAGTAACTTAATAACAATTAGTAGTCTGCCTTGTATATTTAACTATCTCAAGCCAGAAGTGGGTGTGAATAATTAGCCAATTACAATAGAGAATGAAGTTGGTGCAGCCACAACTTAAGATAGAAGCCACCTTTAGGGTTAATAATCAACCTATCAGAAGCTATGTGGTCACTGACCAGTACTGGACATTAGGGGATTAAGTTGGAGCAGCCACAACTTAAGATGGCGCACACATCTCGAGATGTTTGTCACAACTCACTCCCGCGAGTTGGCGCAAGGAACAACTCGAGGTGTTTCCTGCCGCGAGTTGGCGCTCAACAGTAATACTAATGCTTTGTGACACTTTTATGCCCAGTAATTTATTCACTTTTACATATAGAAAATGACTAAATATGTTTCAACTTTCAGTGAACTTAAAGATTTGTGACATATACATACATTTTAATTGCTGCCAGTGATCATTATGACACTATATGTTTTGTGTTTCTTTATTTAAGTCACGGAAGATGAAATCCAGAATGGTTTAATAAATGTCAAAGATGCCAAGACAAAGGCACTATGCTTTCAGCGAAATCTGAAAAATTTGAACAATTATTTGGACGAAAGTAACACTGGTCGATTTGTGGAGCTGACCAAAAATGAAAAGGGTGACACAGTTCTTGATAAAACTGCTCAAAATCTTTTGAGTGAAATGGTGACAAAGAAAATACCAAAAGCTGTCGAGGGGGATATTCAGAGAAAGTATGAACTAGAATGGAAAGGTGTAAGACTGGAAGATTCAGAGGATACAGATCAGCAAGCATACTTGGCTCAGTTTACCAGTGATTTCATCACTGACATGACAAATTTGATTGATTTGAACTACAAGAGAAACCAAGTTTCTGTTGAACAAGAATACAAACACCTGCTGTACGAAGTTGTACATCATACAAAATTTGCAAAATCAAAACTGGAGTTATTTTGTGGACGAAAAGAGGAGATTGATAAAATCAGAGGGTTGCTGCAGACACCTGGTGAAGAGAATGAACCTATCATTGTTCATGCTCCCTCTGGTTACGGTAAGACATCTTTACTAGCCAAATGTGCGAGCATGGTTAAACAATGGTTTCAAGCTGACACAGTCACAGTTCTTAGATTTCTTGGAACTTCAGCTGAAAGTTCTAATATCCGGAGCACTCTTTTGTCAGTGATGAGTCAGCTGTATGCGGTTTTAAATTACACAATGCCAGCTGACAGCAAGCTGGAGAAGATGGGTGATGTCAGAAGGTACTTTTGGAATGTCCTTACCATTTTAGGAGAGAAGAATTCTGAAACACAGTTTGTTATCATACTCGATTCTATTGACCAGCTGGCTGAAATGAATGGAGCATTAAAGCTGACATGGCTTCCTAGAAGTTTGCCCCCAAATGTGAACATCATTCTGTCTTTTGTCACAGATATGTATTCCTGTTTGGACTATGCCAAACAAAAGATCAAATCTGAATCACACTATGTGGAGTTACCACTCTTGTCATCAGATGTGGGAGAGGATATCATGAAAACCTTTCAGAGTATACACAACTGTGGGCTGACCAGTGAGCAAAGTCAAATTGTACTCAATGCATTCAAGTTATGTAGTGGACAGCCATTGTATCTAAAGCTTTTGCTGGATGAATCAACCCAGTGGACATCCTATATGAATATGAACAGCTTGAATATTCCAAGAACTGTCCATGATGCCATCTCCAAGATGTTTGAAGATCTAGAAGTCAAGTATGGAGAAGTGTTTGTGACTCATGCTCTTAGCTACCTCACCAGTGGACTCGGGGGTCTAACTGATATAGAAATGGACGATGTTTTGTCCTGCGATGATGAGGTATTGAATGAAGTCTATCAATATCATGATCCACCATTGGAAGGTACAATTCGCGTACCTGCCCTGATGTGGGCCAGACTAGGGTAAGTATATACAACCCATGCATCCAGTTAATTGGCCATTATCATTCTGACCAGAAAATTTAAATAACCACAATATCCATGCCATCACTTTCATTCAAAACCATAATAAGAAATTATGTATCAGTCTGTATGTTACAAAGCAGTGTTAGTGTAAGTTTGCAGCCTTTATGTGCATGGTTGATCTCACTCCCTTTCTTAAGAATAAAATGTTCATGAATGAGATTATGACGGCATGAGTGTTATTGACAATTTTTACTGGAATAGTAAGATGTGAAATTTACAATGTCACAATAATCACACAAAACCTATGTGATAAAATTCTCATAATAAAAATAATAGAATTTTATTAAATCACTGGCATAATATCTTATTTTTTTCTGCTTATGTAGGTTTGAATTGAAATACTTAACCGAGAGGCAAGTGGATGAGAAAACTGTCAGGACGTGGTATCATAGGCAGTTCTTGCAGGTAGCAGAAAAGCGTTATCTATCAGATGTGTCTTGGAAAGAAAAGGTACACACAAATCTAGCTGAGT
Source organism: Sabellastarte sp. h YS-2021 (assembly GCA_964017235.1). Taxonomy (NCBI): domain Eukaryota; kingdom Metazoa; phylum Annelida; class Polychaeta; order Sabellida; family Sabellidae; genus Sabellastarte; species Sabellastarte sp. h YS-2021. The sequence continues at coordinate 60,633,502 of OZ024927.1, forward strand.
TGTTCCATCAACATGAAGGAATTCAACGGAGTGTTGTTCTTGCACAAAGACAGGGCAAAGTTATTGAAAATGCAGATCGACTGGTCACACCACAACCACTGGTGGTTTCCAATAGAAGAAAGCTGAATGCTTTACCATACCACCTCTTTCATGGAAAGCAGTTTGATTTACTAAAACAGGATTGCCTAATTAACTTTGACTTCATATTTACAAAACTCCAGGCTCTTGGAATTGGTGAAGTATTTTCTGAATTGGAGGAATACACCAAATCACCTGATCTGGATAATGATGCAGTCCTGAAAACAATGAGAAACTTCATTGAAATTAGTTTTGATGCCTTTCATTTTGACCCATTTCTATTTCCCTTTACAGTGAAGGAACGCTTGTCAGAATTCAAGGAAGATCATGTTCTCCTAATGAAAATTGTGAATGATGCAGAAAGGTGGTTGGTCTCAACAACAAAACCTCTTCTCCTGCCAACAAATCCAATTTCCATAACCAAGCTGAATAGTCCAATCAGGTTTTCAGCTCAGCTGGGCTATGAAGGCATTATGAATGCAGAGGAAGATGTTGTTGTCACAACATGGAAACACAGTTTGACACTTTCTGCCAAAATCATGTCTTTTGATTTGAACAACCGGGACTTGTTGGCCAACATTGACTTGAGTAAAGAATCCCCAGTCTGCATATCTCCAGATAACAAACATGTGGTATTCTTTGCTGACAACATGGCGAAGGTGTGTGAAATACATACTGGTGACTGTGTAGAAGAAATTTCATATTTGGATGACAAATATGACAATGTAACAGGAAGAACAATCAAGTTTTCATCCAGTGGAAGATATATGGTATTGGTTGTCAAACTGGGGCGACCACTCTCAGTTCCAGTTAATGGGACATATCGTATAATGACTGGAATATACAATATAGACATGACAGAAGAGACTATACACTGCACGAACATGATCAAATTTCCTGCAAAGAAACACACTGAACGGATTGAACTAGTTGAAGATGATTCAAAACTTGTGGCTCTTTCCAGGGACAAGTATTTGGTGTTCACTTTCCCACAGCTAGAGAAGGTGTATGAGTGCAGAGAAACTATCAAACAGTTCTATGGTGGACTAGCAAAGGTATATCAAGAGTCCAGCACTATCTTTGCACCTCAAGAGCTGGAGAAAGGATGCAGATATCTCAGAGTCAATTATGAAACCAATAAAATAGAGAAGGGAGATATGGTCCACATAAACAGCAAAGGTAGTGAAGGTTGCTACCCTTTTGGCTTTTATGGCAATGATGACATGACCAAATTTATGATGGGGACAACAAGTAAAAATGAAGTGAGGGAAAACTTTTTATGGATCTGGCATGATAGTCCAAAGGCTGAAATGATTCATATTGGCAAAGGTGATTGGAAACAGGGGAGTTGTTTTGTTGTAGCCAAAGATTGTAAAAACTGCATTATTGGATGGAAAAATGGTGATGTCTCAGTTGTATCATTGGAAAGCAAGCAAGAGATGTGTTGCATTCATGGGCATGCACAAGATGTTCCCTGTCTGTTGTTTCGTGAAAATGAGAAGTATCTACTATCTTTTGCCAGTGATCATCTCATGAAGATCTGGGACATGAAGATGTTGTTCGAGGAGGCCAATAACCGAGGAAGTGTACTGGCGTCCATTGATCAAAGTCACACTGAAAATGAAGAAATGAAAAAGCTCATTCTGGACGACAGTGAGCAGGTCGTGAACTTGACAGCAACTGATGATTATGTAATAACTGCGTCACAACTAAATACAGATGGTCCAAAGTTTTGGAGTGTTAATGACGGTACCAGTGCACCACTTTCAGAAAACCATGACAGGACGTACAAATCATCCTTAGATGAATCTGGCAATGTTAAAATAATGAAAACTCAGAGATACCATGCTGATATTGCATTATCTGATTCATATTTGTCATATATCCGAAAACAGAGAGACCACTGCTTTGTCTACATGACAAATGTAAAAGAACCAAAGGCCCTGGCTCATCGGTGTTTCAAAGAGTGTTTCTTTCAATTCATAGCATCACCAGCCATATGGAAAGCATCAAGCATGGATCCTTACATGTTGCTTGTACAAGATGGGTTTGTTGCTAGGGTCACCATTCCAGAACTGAAAGTTCTTGATGAAGTAGAAATGCCAAAGATTTCAGAGGAGTTTGGGAAGATGCATTCCAGCAATACCAAAAGGAAACTGACATACTATAAGCTTGCAACTTCAGTTGATGGAAAGTATTTTATCATTTGTAATCCTTCACCTGGAGTTAAAAAAGGAACTCAAAAGTATTTTGATCTCATTGATATTGAAAACAACTCAAACAATGGGAGGATAAAGATGCCAGATTTTACACCGTGGAAGATTTTGGATGACAGCTATTACTATCTTCTTCTGTTCAAATCAGCAGAACCTCAGATTCACAAGCCCTCTACCCTTTCTCTAGTGGCTGAGGAACCAATCTACCGATGTGCACTATACGATGGACGGGTCTCCAATAGAACACTTTCTCATGACTTCACGATTGGTCTAGAAATAACCAAAAGTAACACCATTCGTGTCTATGATGTTGAGACTGCAGTCAAGATGTGTAATCTGAAAGGACATACCAGTCAGATCACTTGTACAGACATATCCACCGACAAATGCCATATGGCATCTGGTTCATATGATAATACAGTACGACTGTGGTCTCTTGAAACTGGCAATCAACTGTGTCTGTTTTGTATGTATGGAACAATTGACGGTTTGGTTTTCACTCCTTCTACAGAACACATTATTGCAAACTACTATTCAGCACCACAGAGGAAGAGAGCTGCTGTTCTTCGTTTGCATAATGTGAAGTAAACGTACTGCCACATCATCTTTAAGAGACATGGTGAATGTGAAAATTGGGGTTGGCATTCCTTGTGTGTTAGTGGTACTCCTCAATTAGAATTGTTTTGGATATTATTTCAAGAAAGACCTTATAAACTATTTGGGGTCATCTGGGTCATCTTTTGGATCTATAGATTGGTTTCTAATTGTTTAGTGTTGGTCAATAATCACTATCGCTATCAGCCATCTTGGAGATATCTTCATTGGTCTTTTATTATTTATTTCTTATGCATACAGTAAACTAATATATAAAAATATATATTGTCTAGGAGTTAAAAGTCAAACAAAAGCCAAATTTAAACTGTATAGTTCACTGTAAAATAAAAGTAATTCGTTCCAGCCACTGACAAAGGATGAGGAAAAATATTTTACTGTTTATTATTATTATTATATGCAAACTTTTACATCCAAGCAGGTCTTATTTCTATGAGGGCATAGATTCTGAGACACAAAGAATAAAAACATGATCATAGTTAGTCAGTGAACCAAAGTGACTCCACAACATGAACCATTCCATACCAGGGATTGTTAAGGACATGGTGTAAGCAGATAATCATAACGGACCTGTGTTAAGTGTATATACTGTGTTCAGAGGCAATCTGTACACTGTACAAGCTGTGATATTATGCAAGGGGCACTATTTATTTTTCTGTATATAAACCAACCAATGGTTCTCTCATACATAATGAAAATACCTAGAAATAATGTAGGGCATTAATTTTGTTACTTATCACGATAAACCTCATTTTCAAATAACAGTTCCCGATCTCTTGAACCATAAAAATATTATAAAGTTTTGTATCCATGGCAAGGTTGTATCTTCTTTACTGTCCTGTTTGTTTCAGACATTATTTTATAGATATACATGTAATCTGTTCTGGTTACAACTGGTAATTGATGGTTTGTTGATTACACCAAGTTAAACTCTGCAAATTACAACTGATTGCCACAGAAGAAGACTCCAGGTAGTGTGATCTTGAGGTGAATGTAATTGTATGCTTATAGTGCTTAAACTGTTCAATATCACATAATAAGATGTAAATCAAGATGAACAAGTCTTAAAGTTGTTGCTATTTTTATACAATTTATGTGATGCACATTGAAAATTTTTACACGTTTACATTGATAGGTTTGAAGATCATCTTTATTGTGATCATCAATTTTGTGTAAACAATGAAGTTATTGAATGGGTGTAAGAACTGTGCTTATTTACCTTTTACAGCCGAATTTTAAAACCAGTAAACTTGAATATTGTAGTTAAAGTGTTCTTGCATTCTATTGTAATATACTCATTATAATTTCAAGATTAGAATTTAAAGAACCAGGCATTTCAAGATGGATTTAAAGATGTCGAGATGCAAAATATAGAGATGCAAGAATTTCCAAGCTGTAGAGTTTAATGATGTCAGAATTTTTTAGAATTAGAATTTAAAAAATCAATAATATCGATAAACTGAATTAAAATGTGTAATCTTTTTAAGATATAGAATTTAAATAAATGAAGCTTTTATTTTTTATACTTAATAGTACAATTTTCACTCTTTTAAGAGTACTTTGTCTTTATGTGTCAGTCGGTGTTTTGTCAATATATAAGCTTTGTAATTATAATTATAAGTTAATTTTTAATAATTTTCTATTTTATTATATTTCCAATCATTTTACATAATGTTGATTTTGTAAATAAAAAGTGATTATTGGTAAAGTAATTTTCAGTTCACTTTTTTCTTAGTTTGATGTTGTTTTTAAAACATTATGGTTATAGGTCCTATCGTAATGTATATTTTGTAAGGGTAGGGGGGAGTCATGTCCACTAGTTGGTATAGGTACTGCACTCTATGTACAAGAGACATTGCTAAATGACTGTGGTACATGCCATTTTGACCCCATCCGCCGTTTAAAACGGCAGTCCGCCGTTTTAAATGGCAGTCCGCCGTTTTAAACAGCAGGCTGCCATTTTAAATGGCCCAGCCAAATAGAAAACATAAATACATACTTCATATGATAGTATGCAATAATGACATAATTTAAGTACCAACTGACTTTTGTATGTCATCCAGCCACAATTCAAGAGAATAACCATTCTACTGCTTGATGTAATTGCAGTTACAGCCCTCCCTTGTACATTACTTATTTATACACATTTGCATTTCATTAAATGCTATGGTGTTTGAAGTACACACATTCTAAATCTTTGAAATTCGTCCTTTTGTGAATTGACAAATGATTTGTACATCAAAGGGGGTAAATCTTACAAACTATCTTTCTTACAAACTATCTATCTTATCTTTCTCTGTGAACTAATCAACAGAAAAGGGTATGGCTTCCACAAATTCAGTTATGTTAAATCCAACCTACAGATTAGACAATACATCAGAAAGTAATCCTACATGAAAAGAATGGCTTTCCACTGGCTTGTCTTTTCATAGAAATGTGGAAGTCATCCCTATTGTATTGATTTGTTAACTATTATTCAAGTGATTACTTAATTGGATTTGTCCCTATTGTTAGGGTATCACAAAAGTAGCTATGACTAAAACTATGATTGACTTGATAATGTCAAAGCTGTTTGAATGCTTTTTGAAAATTCGTAATTGCTATATATTGCTGCTATTTAATATTTCACTTTTTAAATTTTAAGCTTAAATGACAAATAATGGATAGAAAAGAAATTATATAATTGTCATGAACATTAAACTTGTATCCCACAGAAGACAAACAATAATTCAATAGTTAACCAAGTAATAGCTAGAAAAAGAGTTAAAATGGCTGAGATCTGGAGTCCGCCATTTTAAATGGCTCAGCCATTTACAACCCTTGCTAAAACCTGGTGAATGTAAATGGCAGGGCCTGCCATTTAAAATGGCGGGCCCCGCCGTTTTAAACGGCTTGGGGGTCAAAACGGCAGTGAACAACTGCACCACTGTATTGCACACATAACTAAACTTACAGAATATGTTTAAGTGCCATCAACAATACAGTCTGTGTCATACTTCAAAGCTGAAACTTTAGTCAATTTGTTTTATTAATTATGAATAACATGTGACATTTTCAGAGCTTGTAGCTCTGGTCAATATTAAATATTCATAAATACATAAGGCAGTATCATTAGAACAGAATATTCCTGAACATAAATTACATCACTGCAAAGAATACTAAACAACAACAACAAAATGACTAAGTAAATGTAATGACTTCAAAGCTAAATTGAGCATGTAATCAGTAAACACTGAACTGAATAATATGAAAAATTGTTTTTTATAATGACACTTTAGAAACCTTTTTTTAAAGAGTTCAAAATAATTGTCTTTTATTCCAAAATGTCACAACTCCCCATATAATTGGGCAATGAATTAACACAACAATGGTAGTACTTGGAAGTTCACGGGTAAAAACTGATCGACTTTAATGTAACTTTAAAATCAGGTGTGACTTTAACAAGAAAGGTGAGTATACAGTATTATAGACTGTATTTTTCATATCTACAACTATATATATATATATATATATATATATAGTTTTCATTTTGATATATGTCATGAACATGTAGACCCTCCCTGCACCAGTGTAGTCACTGGATTTGGGGATGAGGTCACTGGGACTGAAGTACATGTATATGTAACTTTAGTTAGTGGGACTATTAGGATGGTGGTGATCAGCAATCAGTTTGATCACTTAGAAGTGATGATATTATTTCGTACAATCCCTTTGTCAATGAGTGTATAATGCTATCTGAATTCTTAAATCACTCCATCTTAATACGCCTATAGCTTAAAAACTTTTGCACATGTCAGATCAAATCCTACCAGTAAGAAATGTGCATTCATGTACAGTGTCATCAGAGTTCTAACCTTCATACACACCTTCTGCATTTATAATTTAACCTACGCAGTCTCTATTTACAGTAATATCAGAATCACTATGGAAACCTAAACATCTGCCAAAATTACATGGTTCACTTTGATTTATAGTATCCCTAAAATTTTATCTCCATTGCCTCACACTGTCCCTATGAAATTACCATCAAAATGGCTATTAAACACTTCTGTAATTCTGCCTACAAATAAACTAGAGTTTGATACAACATGCCTACTTACTGGGGATAATATAGGCAATGTATGTTATAAATCCAGCTCTCATCTCTTTGTGATATACAAAAAAGGAGATACTTTTTGTATGCCTATGAACAATGAACTTTGTTGACAGTTTTCCTGTAATATTAATTCATATGTGACTGTTTTAACTCAGGATAAACATTATAGCATTTGATGTATATTATTTTAGATATTTGCTATTAAAATGATTAACATTCATTTTAAGCAACAAAATATACAACTATATGCAAGCATAACAGAAATATTTTTTCTGAATTAGTTTTGCCACCTTAGCATATGCAACTTAATCATAACACAATAACTTATAAGGCTATCTTTGTAACTTAAACTACTTAATATAATAATTTACAAATGTTTGGAATAAATGTCCAGTTTTCTCATTTATTAATAGTTTTCTTGCAAAAATATTGCAGTGGACACTTAAAAGGGACATCCATATCATATTTTTCATTGAGTTTTAAATCTAGCCACAAATAATGGTCATTTAAGACTTTACATAACTCATAATATGATGACCTGCTTAAATGTTATATTTCAAGCTTCCATGTTTATAGTTTTCTTGCTAAAACTGCAATGATTTCTTTAAAAATGCTGTAACAGTCAAATTTGTCCGCCTGATTTTTTTTGTAAATCTTGCTTAAAAGTGGGTTTATTGCAATCTAAGTTTATAAAATATACTTAAGAAGCATTTTCAACCACCAGTCGTGTGTTTCAGTTGGGGAAAACATATAATCAGTTCTTTGCCCAAATGTTGACAAGCTATATTATGTTTGATCACACTTATTTTTATCGAGGATATCTATAGTCCCTTTATCACTGTCAATTCCTGACGGTATGTTTAAACTACTATCACTGGTAGATTCAAACTTTTCACTGGAAGTCTCTTTGATGTTATTATTTTGCTTGTCACCATCATTTCCGGTTGTATCCTCGTTTTCATCCTGAACTAGGTCACTAGTGTCTTCGTCACTCCCTTGAGAGCGCTGTGGTCGCTGTTTGGCTTCCTCTTTTTTGCTTTTCATTCTTCTGTTTTGGAACCAAATTTTGATGTGTCTTTCAGTCAAGTTGAGCAGGGAAGCCAGTTCAATGCGGCGTGGCCTGGAAATATACCGGTTGAAATGAAACTCCTTCTCCAGTTCCAGTAACTGACCTCTTGTGTAGGCTGTTCTTGTTCTCTTGTTTTCGTCAAAGGTTTCATAGGTAGCCCCTGAAAGCAAAATCCATACCAGTGTATTTAACATTTAGATAGTTTGGGAATTAATGTTGTTTTCAACATATTTGTGGAGGTCAAAGGTTATGTAACTATCAATGAGGGTTGGGAAAGAATACACACAAGTTTATTATATAAGATTCTGCACTGTAAACTACCAGGAAGCTTCAACTGTCAGCTATTTTATATGAGGCAGGCCAACTCAAAAGACTCGAGCCAATGTGAAACCCAGAAATGGGAAGTATAGGAAGTAAGTGATGTTAGTACTTAATATTGGACATTTGTCCATTTTAATCTGCAGATGCAAGTGTAATTGGAACTTTTGGGTGAACCAGAAAAACTAGATACGATTGGCCTATAAATATGTATAAGTTAATGGCCAAATGAAGGCCCATGCAGTATTTTCAAATGATTGAGCACATACCTCAGTTTGGTCCCTAAATTGTATTTTGGCTAAAAATCGACTCCCATATCACTGCTCAACTAATAAAATAAGTAAGGGTTTGTTGTCAGAAAGTAATGGAAACATTTCATTAAATAAAGTCCTAAACAACAATATCATCATTTAGTGGCAAAGTTTCATTTATATTTTCTTTGAAAGTAGACTCCTAAGATGACTTATAAAGTTGTTTTTTTTTACAATAAACATACTTGTACTTATTAAAATGCGTTACTGGTCGTCAGTTGTATTTAACTGAGAAACATATCCAAATAGCCAAGAAGAGAATGCAACTGTTTGGAATTTGCAGCAGCATTTGTTTATTGTTTGTATGAAGTAGAGACTTTACTGACAAAAGAATATAATTACATAGGGGTCAATGAAGTTGTTAATTGTTTGTGTAATATTGTTTTAAAATGGTATCAGAATTGCTAAACTCAATGTGGGTTTGGAGTTTTGAATGTTTTATAGTTACTTGTCAAATGTTTCTATCACTCTGGAAAATAATGTTTTCCAGTCTCTAAGAAAATAATTTTTAAAAAGCTTTAAGAAAATAACCATTGTAAACACAAATTGAAACTTTTGCCATCCAAATATCATAAAAGCATAGCTATCAAGATACAAAGGGAGAAAGTTTTGCCTGAGCTAGGATTCTATTTTCCACTTGCAAGATGTTTTGTTGACTTACAGTGATGTCTCCATTTCGAGTTTATCAGAATAGCAATATATCTCAGCATGTCCCCTTAACCTTATTAAGCATTAGTTACAAAAGGAATTTCATTGGCAGTCGTAATTGTATTACTAATTAAAGTTAAAGTGCTGATAACCATTGTTGTTGACCTTACGGAACAGCCCGTTGTTACAACTGTTAATCTGTACATCTCATCATAGAAACAATGTACCTAGCCAGCCACATACTCGCACTAACAAAGAGCCATACGTTGATTGATACTGGCATGGATTGATACAACCTATCCAGATTGTAGGATCAATTTTGGCCAAACATTTACAGTAAAATTTAAGGACACAAAACATAAAACATCTTCAAGGTTTTTGTACTACTATTTGATAAAGGTAAAAATGTGTTTAACAAGGGTGTAGCTTTCGGTTGAAAAAAAATTATTGACAGAAAATGATATCTTGTTTACCAAATAAGATTTTAGTGTTTTATATGAGACTACATGTTATTAATTTATATAGTTTAGTGAGTTTTTGCAACGTTTTTTCATGGAAATGGGGTCCTTTTGAAGAAATTTGCCAAAAGAGACACATTGGAAGAATAAGCCGTTTTAAAATTAAGATTGCATTTCAACTTAACACCACTAAGGTTAAATCTCGTATGAGCCAAAGGGTAATTTATCAGAGAGGAATCTGGTGTGTCATCTCATGGTTTGTTCTGACTTCTCCAAATGACAGCTGATAAGGGACAAAATATGGCTTTTATCAACTTGAACTGTCTTCAGATACATTTGTGACATATGTAATGACACTTGAATAGTTAAAAATTATTGTTACCCATTTTATGCAGTTTATCACAATCATTGTAGCTCTTGCTACTGCTACAAAAATGATGTTTTATTATTAATTGTTTTCCATTTTTTTCTTTCCCACAGAACCCACTCAGTTGTGATGTAATGGATGTTGGATCTGAATATAATACAGATGCTGTCATTATCACTCCCACAACAAGCTTATTGGCATGATTCCAGCTAAAAAAGTTTTACATGTAAAGATATTTCTCATCTTTAATACCCTGATCACACTATACACAGGGTGTATTCCCTGCATTTGTAGGCATCGGAAACGTAAAGGGCCAATCAAAACACCCTCCAAATGCACACAGCGAACTTTTAAATATTTCAAAACTTCTGCGGGAGTGACCATGGAGAATACAGAATAGCTACAGAAGTCGGACAATACATGGAGAAATGAGACATTATGCAAAATGTCTATAAATGTAGGAAAATCAATCCAATCAATCAATCCAATCAACCCAATCACACTACACCTTGTAGTGTGATTGGGGTTTATTCTGATTTATTACATTACCAGCCTAATACCTAGATAACACTGTTCTGACCTTATGGGCTACATAGGAGGACAAACTATTAAACACGTCGGGGCTCATTTCCTTCTTTGTATTTCTTATTCCACCAAATTTGACATATATGGAATCACTATGAATTCACTAGATGGTTGGGAATCCAACTCTCTGATGAAATACTGTCAGCACCAAATTCTTTGAAAAAAGTCATTCAGTCCTCATATAGTACGTAAGACAAAATGACTTGAGAAAAGTATATGGGGTTCATTTACAGGGCAATATGGGCAAGGTTGTGAAGGAAGAGTCAAATATACGTTAATACGACCCCTGGAACAGTGTGAATGGGTTATAAATTCCTGTGTGAAGGCGTATATATAATGGAAGTGAACTCCCGCAAAAGAGCATGTTGTACAAAGGAGTTTTGAAGTTGTATTTTAGACAGGATATACAGTGACATATATTAAGGGGAAATAATAAGCCATTTTATGTTGTGTGGTTGAAGGCTCTATCAAAATCTCCAAAAACCCATAGCTCAAGTTGAAGTAGCTGACAGAAGTGACAGTAGAGATGAGCAGAGAGCATTTTAAACATGTCACTTAGTCCACAAGGGTCTGTCCTCAAGTGGTCACGTGGTCTCAGAGCTAGAGAGGGGGTGGCTCTTGTGATTAGAATGGAGAGCATGAGGGTCCGTATCTGCTACCACCACAGAGAGAGATAGATTTGATACAAAACAGAAGTAACTGAGCTAAAACTCAATTAATAAGAGGGCTTTGAAAGAAAGGAAATTAATATACAAATCATTCCGTATGTCATGCAGGAATTATAGAAAAAATTGAATGGAAAAAAAGAAGAAAAATAAAACTTGCTTGCAATGGTAGATGGTAGAAAACAGTCTGCTTTAAAAGTAGATTATAGGTTCAATCTTTGATGAAAAGTTTTAGTAACCTATTCATCACTAAATCCTTATCAACTCTGTTTATTTTTCCTGTAATGATACAAAAATAAGCCTGAATAATGTATGAAGTATCTAAGTTTTATGAAACTGTTAATTTTTACTACAGCTACAAACTGCCATTGTTATGACTTCTGTAAAGACAATAATTTTATAAATATATATCATTACCCCCATTGTGGTTTTGAGCTATGTGGAAGACATTGCTACACGGAGCACTTTGTTTTATAGTTACTTCACTTGTCAACACTTTGTACACAGATATTCTCAGTGACAAAAACAAGTAGCTTTGCAAACTCCGGGTCATTTATATTGTTTCTATCAGAATTTATAGCACATTGTTACAGCAACATGTGTTTTTTTATTTGATCATTCTACTTGTCATTAATAAATGTTACTGTCCTCTTTTGTCTGCTCAGTTATTATCAGGGTAATATTATCCACTGGTAAGTGTGTACACACGAAATACTGTAACATATGAAACTGTATTTAGTTAGATTTGTCAAAAGTCGGTTAGCTGTGGTTACATATTAAGTTGTTAACGCCTGATATACTTTCTGGTTGTATATTTGGGTAAATATGCAATGAACTATTATATTAACACAGTGGTTGCTCGATATAAAGAAACAAGAAAATGTATCACATTTGCAGGAAGTATTAAAATTAAATATATAATTGCATGTGGGATACTGTGTAAATTTGTCTCATCATCTCTCTGTAAACATTCCAGTAGTCTGTTGCTTGATCATATCACTCAATATTTAGTTTACTTTTATTCTGATCTCCTATGAACTGCTAATTCCATTTAAGGCAAGTAGAACAGCAAGTTATGGAAAATATTGGAATTTACTGTCATTTACATACTTTGTTTACAGTGTGGCTAAAATTCTAAACCATTGTAATATTAATGCTTTAATTTGAAACTACTTGTATTTCACCATTGTTTTACAAACGTGACATACAATTCCATTGGGTGAGTGAGAAAATGGAGTGGAGGAACAAAACTGTTCATACCGGTTAGATAAACTTTAAAATTCTGCATTCCAAGCCCATAGGTATTAGAAAGTGGCTTTTAAGTTTGGCTAGGGTTCAAACCAACAGCTAGTGTCAACGGTGGACCATGTTTAACAAACACTGCATGGTTTGCTTTCAAATATTTCTCCCATAACTAGGAAGAAGATTACTGGGTTTACATATAACCCCAAATTGATGTAGTCTAAACCACAATTTGTTTTATATCAATGCTCGGGACAAGATAAATATCAAATCTATCTAAATCATCATTTTTTTAAATAATGAAACAGTCCTTAACTTGAATAAACAGCATCAACAAAATAAAAGTGTACTTCAAAGTCAATTCACAAATAGAGAGGGAGTTAATACATGTTTTGTAAGGACAATGTTTGTCAATTTCAACGCTTACAAATGTAAAGAAACACACTTAGAAACACTCAAACTTTGGGTATAAGTTTATTCTTCACATCCATTGAACTAACTTGAATAATTGATTGGTTTTATAGGTTCAATAATCGTGATAATAATAGATTAGTTGTAGCTTTAGTTCATAAGACAATATCAATGTGTATGCTAAATTTTAAGCTCATTGGCATTTGCTAAAAATAAAATATGGAAATTTTATTTAGCTGTTCCTTTTTAACCCCAACTGAAAATCTCACTTTTAATCTCCCGATGTCAGTAATCTAATATTAGTTTATTGAAGGAGAAAGTTAGATTAACATCGCTTATATTGAATAGATTTCTAAATTTATAAAATTTTAATTTGATCCAGTTTCCCAATGAATAAAATGTAACAAACATATGCAGCATGTTTTCTCCTCTTCCGACAATATAAAAGGTACAATTGTATCCATGAATTTAAGTAAAAAGGCAACAATATTACGCCCTAGTAGTGATGAAAATGCTTGTAGAACACCACTTTGTCCAATATGTAAGGAAAAAGCAGTCAAATAATATATTATTTAAGGAAATATTTTTGAAAACGTGCACACAAATTTGACCCTGATGTGGAACTATGAAGGTCATAAAAATATACATTTATACCGAGGCAAGTCTTACGTTGTAGGAAGTAATGTGACAATAAGTCAAAGTGAGAGGATCACATCCTATATCCAATAGTCATCAGGTATCAGGTATCCATGTGCTTAATCTCCGAAGTAACGGATTCTTCTAAGGCATGCCATCCAAATCGTAATACAAAAATCAGAAGTCGTAACCCATAATAGAGTCGTAAGCAGGGCATCATCGGTGTCCGGTAGTGAGAAAACCTAAGGAGGGAAAAACTTCTGAAACAGATAATTTTTAAGTCGCCTTTTAAAATGTGATAGTGTAGGAGCAGTTCGAATTTCCAGTGGCAAATCATTCCAGAGTTTTGGAGCATCATATGAGAAGGACTTGTTGAAATGAACTTTAGATTTATGAACTAAGGGAATATAGAAGGGGACTTTAAGAAACATCTTTTCTGGATTACTATGTCTTGTTTTAACAGCAGATGTATATAGATACAAATATGGGGTAAAATATTTTGGCTTGCCAGTGATAAAGAAACTTATATATGAGTAACAGGGTTTTGAAAATGATTCGTTGTTTAACAGGAAACCAGTGGAGAAACTTTAAGATGGAGTGACATGAAAAAATCTAGAAGCACCAGAGACAAAGCATGCCAAACAATTTTGGATATTTTGAAGCCTTGTGATATTCTTAGAGGACAAACTGCGAAACAAAGAATTGCAATAATCCAGACAACTACTAACCAATGCATTTGCTGAGAAAACATCGGATATGATGCAAATCTCGATGGTTGGCAAAGCAAGATTTAATCACAGAATTTACACGATTGGTGAAAATAAATTTAAAATCAAACAGTACACCCAGATTTCAAACAACATCCATTGGGGAGAGGCAATTTCCCAAAATGTTCACTGGGAAGGAATCTTTGAGCCATTTATGCTTATACACAGAACCAAAGACTATAAACTCAAGTTTTTTTGGATTAAATTTAAGCTTATTTTCAAACATCCAGCTATGGATGTCAGTCAAGCAGGCCTTTAACTAGTGAAATGAGTTGGCACAATTTCCAGGAGATAGGTGGACGAACAACTGGGAGTCGTCTGAATAAAAATTGTATTTGACATCCATATATTTTGCAATTACCTGACTAAGGAGGGAAGTGTATAGGGAGAACAACAAAGGACCAAGAACAGAGACCTGAGGTACCCCGAAAGATAGTTTGAAACATTTTGAAATCACTGAACCAATTTTGACAGATTGAAAACGATCCTAGAGATATGTTGTGAACCACCTGAGGACAATTCCAGTGAAGGCAAACCTTGTTGACAGACAGGTGAGCAGTGTGTCTTGGTCAATTGTGTCGAAGGCGGCCGGAAGGTCAAGGAGAACCAGGGCCGTAGGCATACCCTTGGACAGTGATAAGTGTATCTCATTCTGAATGCACAACAGGGCGGTTTCCGTTGAGTGTGTAGCTTTGTAGGCAGACTGGAATGTGTTACCAAGATCATTTTAGTCAATGTGAGACCTTATTTGTGCAGCAACTACACGCTCCACCAACTTCGACAAGAGACCTAGCCCCGAAACAGGCTGATAATTCTTGAGGTCCTTCTTGAGCAATAAGGTCTTCTTGATAAGATGTGTGACTATGGCATTTTTGAAAGGTTCTGGAAAAGCACCATCTTGAAGAGATATATTATCACATTAATTATTATTATTAACCAGTTTAGTTATTGATGGGGGTAGAATGTCTTTACACCTTTTAACCAAAAATGTGGCCCAAGAGTCTAAAGAGCATGTTTTAGATGGGTATTCCTTAATGAACTTAAGGACTTCACTTTCGGAGACCAACTGAAAGAACTGAAAGAGGGTGGCTTCTTTTCTAAAGAACACACTTTGATGTGCAATTTCTGAAAGTGTTTCTAATTTTGTTAATTTTGTCTATAAAAAATGCACCAAACCGATTAGCCAGTGATTTTTCGGTACAGGATGGAAGGGTAGAGACTTGGGACCTGCCCAGTACTTTGCTCAATGCTCAACACAACTTCTTACCATCCCTACTATTTTCTTTAACTAAGTCCAGATAGTATTGTCCCTTATTCTTGTTCAGCATATGGTTACATCTATTTATTTGCTGTCTAAGACAGGCACGGTTCACTGGGGATTTGTCACTCCTCTCAATTCATTCATATTATCTTCATGTTCGTATCCATAACTTGACTCACCACTGTGGTTATAAGTTCGAACCCATCTCATGTGATATGTATCGACGCCCTGCTTATATTATCTTAGATGTTGAAGTGTATGTAAAAGTCCAACTTTGACTTTTGAAACAAGCCTGTGAGTAGACAATGCAAATATTAAGAGTTAATATGTCCAAAAGTTTCTCCTTTATGAAAAACTATCTTTAAAAGGGTGCCTTATTTTTGCGAAACTAATGTGAAAAATACGTTGGTACACTCAGGAAAGCCTCATTGGTTCTGCTACATTTGGTATTGGATAATTTGTTTAGGACTGAAACTTGTGGAAATCCTGAGAGTTTACAATAAAAAGTGTGAAATCGTCAACTTTGAACATTGATCTATAATTGCTCTGAATATGGGACATTTGGAGGCTTCTTCAAATACAATTATATGAATATAGCTCTATTTGACATTCCTGGTATGTTTTATGCTCTGGTGTGATGATTCATCTAGAATATAATTCGAGACACCAGAAATGAGATTTACTTGCCAATCCTGTAGTTGTGACGATGAGTTGTGATATGCTAAATTATGATGACATTGAGGGTTCCATACTGATCAAACTAGCTGTTAAATAAAGCTTGGATAGATTTAAGCTTGTAGACCAAAATAACTAGCCACTGATTCTCTACAACTAAAGAAAACAAAACCTGCATATTAGATTGGCTGGGCATACTTCACACAAAGGAACTCATTTGAACTACTATCACATTAATGAACAGAAAATCCATCACAATATTCCAGAACTCAATGATTCCCTAAAGTTGAAACACCTGTCTCCTACATACCTAGCTATATCTGGGATTTTCTCTTTGTACATTTCTTAATAAAAGACTGCCAGTGATCTAGGGCACTTAGGTATTTCAGTGCAGCATAAAATTTGTTGAATTTGTCGGGGTTGGACAGTATTCATGTAGTGTTATGCCCCTGTTCCACCAAAAGATTAAGCCCCGATCCTGTCGGCGACCCTTAATCGTGGACAGTCGGTGAAAAAATAACAAAAATGGGCGGGAATACTGGGTCGGTACTGAAGTCTGGGATTAAGAACAGATCGTCCCCAGGACGCCTCAGGACGCCTCAGGCGGCCGCAGACAGTCCCCGACTGGTCTGGGACTAAGAACCGACTAAGCCAGTTTTCAGGTCGGTTTCAACCACGATCCTGTTGTACACATACCGACTGGGTCCCAGGACGCCTCAGGCCTCCTGGGACTAAGCCCCGACTAACCCACGATTAACTACCGGCGTCCTCAGGCCTCCTCAGTCTTCCCCAGACCAGGATCCCCGATTATTGTTTTGCAAAGTTGCTGGATTTTCTGGGTATATATATATAAAATTCGCGATCTAATCATCATTGCTTTTCTGGGAACACAGCAGGATGCCACCTTTCAATGGAAGACAGATTCAACAACAACTTAGGGCTTTTTTGGTTTTTATTCAGTTACAAATAATCATGTATTTCCATTTCTTACGTCGACCACAGCAACCACCACCAGCACCACCAGCACCACCAGCACCCATACAGAGACCTAGAAGAAGGCACAACATGTGGGTCAGGCCATGGCTGCTACAGAGAGAGGAGAGGGGGGCCTACCACAACATTATGGCTGATCTTTATGCCACAGATATTCCAGGATTCACCAACTACATGAGGATGACCCCAGAATTTTTTGAAATGATTAAGACCAGACTGGAACCACACCTAGCCAGGCAGGCCACCAACTACAGAGCACCAATCAGTGTTGGTGAGAAGTTAGCCCTCACCATCAGATATCTGGCCACTGGAGAGTCCTACACATCATTGTCCTGTCAGTTCAGGGTTGGAAGATCCACCATCTCCAAGTTTATACCAGAGGTCTGCAGGGCCATCCAGGATGAGTTCACCAGGGAGTACCTGAAATGTCCTACAACCCCAGATGAGTGGAAAGAACTGGAGAGGGAATTCAGGATCAGATGGAATGTTCCACATGCCCTGGGAGCTCTGGATGGGAAGCATGTGGCCCTGAAGAAGCCCAAGAACACTGGAGCCCTCTACCACAACTACAAGGGATTCTTTTCCATTGTGATGTTGGCCCTGGTAGATGGACAGTACAAGTTTAGATGGGTGGATGTGGGTACTGAAGGATCCTGCTCGGATGGCCAGATATTTAATGCCTCTCAGCTGAAGAGGAGGATTGAGGATGGCAGGATAGGCTTCCCTGACCCAGCTCCTATAACCCAGGGTGGGAGAGATGTCCCCTACTTCATCCTGGCAGATGATGCTTTTGCCCTGAAGACCTGGCACATGAAACCCTATGGCAGAAGGATGTTAACCAGAGAGGAAAGGATTGCCAATTATAGAATTTCAAGGGGCAGAAGAGTGGTGGAGAACGCTTTTGGCATCCTTGTGTCAAGATTCAGGGTGATGAGGACAACCATTGAACTACCCCCAGCAACAGTCAGGGAAGTGGTCTTGACCTGTGTTGTTCTACACAACATACTGAGAAGCCAGTATCAAGGTCAACCTGGTGGTCAGCAGCCTGGGGAGGACGATGATGATGATGTACCTGATGATTGTGGATTGATTGGGGGTGCTGCTGGTGGTGGCCAAGACAGAAACCCTGCTAGAGAAGCCAAAAGACAGAGGGATTACCTGAAGGACTACTTCAACAATGAGGGAGCAGTGGCCTGGCAAGATGGCAGAATATAAGTCCTGCTGCAGTAACCAGTCCTTTTCAGGACTAACTACAACAGTCCTTTTCAGGACTACCAATTATTCCAAAAACAATTAATCAGCTATGTTTGCTACAGACAGACAAACCCCATGCCATACATACCTTGTTCAGATGGACAAACAGACAAACCCCATGCCAAACATAACTTGTTCAGACGGACAAACAGACAAACACAACTTTCTCACCCAACAAACAGACAAACCCACTGTTAAACAAAAGCCAAACACAAAGTCACACATAATATCCGAAATTGAATTATTTTTTTATATATTTTGAAATCCACATCATAATTTCACCAATTTTTTTGTTCATGGCTTGGAAATTTATTTGTAGCAGAAAGGTTTTCATGGAAATCTTCAAATTTAAATCTTCACTTCTAATCACAAAAATGTGGAAAATATAGCCATGGAACTAGTTTTGCTTTCAATAATGGGGGATTGTGTTTGCAAAATAGTTTGTCAGTTTGTTGGCATGGCTTCTATTTAATTTTGGGTTTCTGTGTTTCTTGGTTGGTGGTTACTGGGGTTGGGTTTATTATTGGTAGTTGGATGTTGGGTTTCTTACTGGGTTTGTTATTTGGGGGTTATGTTTGGTATGGAGTTTGTCTGTTTGTGGGTAGGCAAGTATGTAACAATCACTTTTAACTCTAGGGAAGGTGTAAGTGTTGGACTTTTCAGTTACACATTTTAAACTATCCCATGGATTTTACTCTAAAAATGGGCTGATTAATGGCCATATTGGGAGTTATTTTTATTTTTTTATGTGGCCTTTTTTGTTATGTGTGGTACCATGGGTTATTTGTTTCATGTTTGGGGTGGTGTAGGTGTTGGACTTGAATTTTTTTTCTTGTGATAAGTATTTGTACTGAACTTTTTTGTTTGGGCGGGGGGGGATTGGAATAACATGTAGCTGAATAATTGTTTTTGGAAGATTTGGTGGCCCTGAAAAGGGCCTGGCAGGTCAAAGACCCGCCCTGACTGGATGGCTACTGAGGAGGCTGCTGCTGCTGTTGAGGCGGTGCTGAAGTGGTGATAGTAAAGACCTGCTGCTGCGGTTGTTGCTGCTGCTGCTGAGGCTGCTCGACGATCTGTGTTGATGTCAGATCTGGTAGCTGGCTTAAGATTCCACTCAGATTGTGTCTGCTCCCTTCGTCCTGTACAGTTAGGACAGATGTCGGGTTGCTGAAGCCAATGGGGCTTGGTGTATAGTACACAAAACTGCTGCTAGCTGCTGCTTGAGTGGAAGTGGTTGTTGGCAGTAGGCCGACCCTCTGGGACTCCCTGGTAACAGTGGCTGATCTTCTGGGCAATGGCTGACGTCTGCGGTTACTCTTAATAGTTTCGATGTCTCTAAAAATCTTGCCCTTTAATTCTTCGAATTCTTCTTGAGTCATCTTTTCGGCCTCTGATGCCACGTAGTCAAAGAAGGGCTGCCTGTCTGACTTCTGATGCAGAAAACCAGAAATAAGTGTCCTCATCTGCTCAAAGTGTTCGAGAATCTTGGAGTCTGTAGTTGAAACGGGCATTGATGTAATGATGGACTGACTTCTCTCCCTCAGGACACTGGACTCGAGGTGTTCTTTATCAGTAGTTGAGCCACGTGATTCGTCCTGCCTGCTGGTATTTGGACTGGCCTCAAAACCTGAACTTCTATTGGCCCCCTTTCTTCTGATGTGGGTTTTAAGAAAACCCATCTGTTGGTACACCCAGGACTGTCTCTTGGTCATCTCCCTCGGGGCTTGGCCAGATTGGAGCTTAGAAAGCTTCCCATAACGGGTTCGCTGGGACTCGAACCAACGTCTCAAGCTGGAGCTTGAGTTCTGCAGATATTTCTGCCCAGAGAGCCTCTCTTCTGGTCCTGTCATGGAAACGTGAATGTTCCTTGTCATACAGTTCAGGGTGCAGCTTTACAAATTCCACAATGGAAACTTCCTGGCTGTCTGTAAAAGTGGCACACACCCTGGCTCTCTTGGCTGAAGAATGGCACTCCGGATCTTCCTCACACCTCTCTTCTTCTTCTGCCACAGCTTCCCCAATAGCTGGATCTTCCTGAATCTCCTCCTCCTCTCTCCTCTCAGTTCCTTCTTCTGTAATAACTTCACTCCTCTCCTCTACTTGACTTTCCTTCTCCCTCTCATCCATCTTTTTCCTTCCTCTCTTCCCTCCTTTCTCTTTCCTCATAATCCAGTCGACAAAATAATAAAAAAATAGTAAAATGTGTCTCCTAACTGTGAAATTTGCCCTAAGCTCACGTATATAAAATGTAAAATAAAAACTGAAAACCCCTACAATCAGTGACACACGTCTCTCAGTAGCCAAACAGTCAGTAACAACGACAAAGTGTGCGCGGTCGCTTATATACTCCCAGACCCCCTCATTGCCTCGTTTTAATTTCCGACGCGCGGAAAACAGTCGGTTCTTAATCGGTTGTTAGTCCCAGGCCGCCTGGGGCGTCCTCAGGCCGCCGCAGACTGAAAATGTGTGGTCCCAGGCGTCCTGGGGAGGCCGGTTTGGATTGGTTAGGGTCGGTTACCCTTAGTCGGTTCTTAGTCCCAGACCTTGATTTTTGGGTCCCAGGACACCGCAGACGGTCTGAGGCTTCCGGGGACTAATGCAACCGACCCACTTTCAGACGCATGAAATTCATACGCATCATATTTGAGTCTGGGACTAACAACCGGCCTCCTGGGACTAAGCTAGGGAGGTCTGGGACTAAGGGTCGCAGGCGGCCTGGGACAACACACGACTGTGTAAAATTGGGTCTGAGGAGGCCTGAGGACGCCTGGGACTGGACATTTTGTTGACGGCGGGAAATATGAATCGGTTGTAGTCGTGTGAAATATCAAACATGTTTGATTTTTCACACGGCCCCAACCGACCACAACCGACTGTTACAGAAGGTCTGGGACTAAGCAAATATTTCAAACCGACCCCCCAAAACCCTTAATCGGGAGCCTTAGTCGTGTGGTGGAACACCCACATTAAAATTCAGAACACCAGGCCAGGGCACATATTTGCAATCTCAGTTTTTTTCAGCGACCTTCAGTGTAGACATCCCAGAATGGAACTCTATTATAGATTCCTGCAAGCCCTTCATAAAATTAGTTCTAAATCCAAGCATCAAACAAAACAAAGGAACAGAACCCTACAGACGGTTTAGCAACAATTAATGAGTATCTACATTTGTTAGATAAATAGCTTTGTATCTTTAGAGGGCTCTGGCATGCCAGAACAAACCCCCTCAAACAAAGGCTCCAGAAGAACCGTTATGTTATGGACAATTTGAGGTTGATC
The DNA here is from genome assembly GCA_964017235.1 of Sabellastarte sp. h YS-2021. Classification (NCBI taxonomy): domain Eukaryota; kingdom Metazoa; phylum Annelida; class Polychaeta; order Sabellida; family Sabellidae; genus Sabellastarte; species Sabellastarte sp. h YS-2021. The sequence continues at coordinate 60,655,443 of OZ024927.1, forward strand.
TGCCATTATGCGAAGATGTCCAACCTCCATACTGATTTAAGGAAATAACAGACAAAATGAGATTCTCCTTTCTATCCCAGTCCTAATGGTGTTTCAGGATGAAGAATTTGTATTGAAGAAGGCCTCCACAAATCAACTTTATCCTCTCATCAACTTGTTCGTGGCATGACCTGGGGCTGCAGCCATCAAGATATAAGGCTTGTATGGAGTAACTGACAGCCTAAGATATGGACAATGTCCAACCTCCAGGGGAGGTCCATATTAGGAGAACCAAGAACTATTCAGACCACATCTCAGAGGAAGAGGGCGTAGGAGTCCTCAAAAACAATGACTGCTAGCAAAGTGTTAAAAAGGGGTTGGTGCTCGATTACAAATTCAGAAGAAACTGAAAATACAAAATTGCTCAGCCAGATCCTGGCAGCTTATTAAAAATAGCTACTTTCTCCCTTTCAAAGAGAAGCCAAGGTGCTCAAGGTAACCAGTGATAACAAGCATTATCTAAATTAAGAGTAAGACCATACCTTAAGTGAACGTATTCAGTCTCTCCTCGAAAAGCAGGTGGTAGAAAAGTGAAAAATGTGCAGTCACTTGGATACTATAGTTGCTTCTTCCTGGTCCCAGAAATCAGTGAAGAGCAGTAATAGATCTGAGCAAACTTTATTCTTTTCTGATCTTAAAGAAGTCCAATGGAAACACCAGAATAATTCGGTGCATCACTCAGCCTAAGGGAGTCAGTGTCATTATCTCTTGGGGGTCTTGGCGTCACAACTGTCAGTCCTAACCAAGGGCGTTAGTTACCTTTGTGCTACCTTAATCTTTCCTTTGGTGACCATGGTCAACATATGCCATCACTGGGAGCTCCTGTGTACTTTAGGGGGTAGTTTTCTGTGTACTTGTGCTCAGTTGCTGGGGTAACATGTCAACAAATTGTGTAATTGGTTTGGGACTCTGCAGTCTGCTGCTCTCCATCTTTGTTGATCAGTTTAAATTCAGATGAATGAGAGACATGGCCAAAAATCTTGTCTTTCCCAGCACCCTTGTCCCCTGTTTCCATTTTGGATTGTTTAGGGACACTAGGTGATGGGCTTTATATGCATTACAAATCAAAATTTAATATCACTGTTTCCTCCACTGTGAACATGTGGGTCACCTCTTGTGTGGCAGTGCTCTCCTCCACCTTTACTTTATTCATACTACTAGTGCTAGGTTTGGGGTTTGAACCCTTTTGGGTTCTGCTTGAGAATAACACACTGCCTCATCTCAGGTCTCCTTCAGGGGATAAGTTCAGATTGTATTTTAAATGCATTTTACTTTGCATTTTATTTGGTTATTTATTGGTCTTTGCTTTACTCCAGTATTTACATGTTTTGGAACTGTAATGGCCTCTAACTGTGAGACTGGATTATGTAATATTTTAATTAAGTTGCTTGTTCTCTATTCATTTGTTTGTGGACTCTAAAGAACTGTAATTTGCTTACTAGACTGTTGGAGAATTATATGTATATTCATCACTATCTTATTTGTAACTTTTAACGAGCTGTAAATATTTATAGATAATTTTATGTATATCATTAACAAACAACGAGTACCTGCAACTGAGTTCTTTTACTGACTTGGGAATGGCAACTGATCGACCTGTCAAATGCATTCCTATGTCCTTCTTCACCCCACATCAAGAAAATACCTGAGCTTGTCTCACAGAAAAAAATGCATCAGTTCAGGGCCCAGCCCTTCTAATTAGCAACAGCTCCTGTTTTCACCTATGATGATGAAAGTAATAAACCAATTCTTAGACAATTGGTTAAGCCATGAACAGACGAATGGAGGCTTGTCACTACACGCAGGTGTGAGTGGACTAAATCAAATATCTTGTTAATAAAAATAAAAATCGGACTCAGTCCCGAGTCAAGTGTTTTCATGCATGGGCCATAGCTCCACTTTGACATAGCCAGAACAGATGGCTGAAAATAGAGAACTTGATTTGTGGGATCAAACAGAGGTATGTATTGAGTGTAAGATGCTTGATGTCTCTAAATGAATTTCCTTCTGAGACATATTTCCGAGGGGTCGTTTACACATGAGACTTTTAGTCTTATCTTTATGAACACTAGAGGTTCCGTAGTCACTCGAACTGTTCCTTCCCTGTTTGGACACCATCACAGCTCATTTGAACTGGTGGCAGAACCTTCAGATGTTGACCTTCATACTTTGTTCATTAAAAACATCATATTTTTACAAAGAGTTTCAACAAGATTCATCTATCAAAGTGGTGCTTTTGATAAAGATAGTTTAAAAATTGGTTTACTTCATCAAACTGTCTGTAAACGAGGTCTAAGATTTCTTCATTCATTTATTTCAAGTTTTGAACAATATGTCCTTCCTCAATTGAGAGGTTCCCTATCGTGCAAGTAGATTCTGTGGGGCTGTCGGGCCATCACATATCTCAGAGTAAAGAATAAATAGAATTCTTGTTGTAGCCTAGAAGTGCAAGAAATTTACCAAAGTGAAATTTACCTCTTGTGTTAAAATGAACTGACCAAGAAAATGAGTTGATAAAAAAAGAAGCAGATCTCAAACAGAAGTCTTACTTTCTGCCAGCTTTAGCCTTGGGTAATTGTTTTAGCGAAATCCATGACGGGGTGGCTAATAAAGTGTTAAACTTATGTCCTTGGGAAAAGGTGGTTCCCTTTTCTCATCAGTGATTTTTCATGTATTGGCTATGATAGTGAATAGATCATTTAAAGAAGACAAAACCCTATGCCTAATTCAGGGGGCCATGGCCTTATCCACCCAGGTCTAAAGGATCCAGAACGTCAGGCACTTCCTTGGGATTACCACCTCCAGGGATATCTGGTTAGAACATTTTATTCTTTGTCAAGTCCAGGGTAAGTACGTTTTAACTTTGATCAAAAGTTGTACCCATAGAGCCAGACTTTGATCTGAGAAATTGAGATAGTAAACAAAGGAGCTAGGCTAGAGTCTTAGGTGTATGAAGTCAAACGAGCTAGGTTAGAGTCTAGGTGTGTGAAATCAAAGGAGGGATAATAGAGTCTAGGTGTGTGAAGTCAAAGGAGGGATAATAGAGTCTAGGTGTGTGAAGTCAAAGGAGGGAGGATAGAGTCTAGGTGTGTGAAGTCAAACTACGGAGGATAGAGTCTAGGTGTGTGAAGTCAAAGGAGGGAGGATATAGTCTAGGTGTGTAAAGTCAAAGGAGGGAGGATAGAGTCTAGGTGTGTGAAGTCAAAGGAGGGAGGATAGAGTCTAGGTGTGTAAAGTCAAAGGAACTCACTCTGTTAAGAAAATCAGGTATCCTTAGTATGTGGTACTAGATTAATCGAATATGGCAAATATATTTATCTGCTTTAATACAAGTACTAGGCTTTAATAAAGCTTTAGCTTTTAATAAAGCTGGGCTTTGTACCATAATATAACTGGGACTCCAGGTGAAAACATACGATTTGATATACTCCTTCAAAAGAGTTATATTATGAATTAAAAGTCACAGTCTCACTTGTAGTCCTTCCCGCAATCAGTTTGATTTAGCAATGAGTCCCATCGATTTAGATATTGTAGCATCATAAAGTTACAAATCTTACATTTAAATGTAGCTTTTTGTAAGCTATAATCTTATCCTTTTGGACTCAGGTGGGTCAAATCCATATATCCCCGCTCATCTTACAGCTGGGGTGGTGGTCTCAAATAAAACAGGGGCAGACCAACAAACCATCTTGGTAACCTTGCAACAATGCACACCTGGTAGATTTTCCGGATAGCCCGGACTGTAATGAAACTCTTTTTAAAAGAGGTTTGGCCTTCTGTTAGTCAACCTCCCATATAGCAATGACTCCCAAAGGGTAAGCTTGTAGCTTACAAAACAACATTCAAATACAAGATTTGCAAATTTGTGCAAGCAATTAATTAAAGTGGCATAGATAATTTCCTGGTTTGCCATGTTTCAATTAAAACACTTGTATAACAAACATAGACTGACTTGTTACAATTGATTAATAGGCCAGCATGTCCATTTAATAACTAAAACAACACTTCATAGTATTTTATTGGGTTTCTGTTGCCATTTTAATAAGAACTTGCTAACTGACCTGCACCATTAAATTAGCCCCATAGATATTTTGGTGAAATATCTTTTTTTTTAAATTCTAGTCAAAAAGGTTTTAATTCATTTTGACTCTCGATGCATTATTTTCATGAAATCATGAGGGTTAGATTTTAGGGTGGTTAAAAGCATTACATACAAGTCAATATATTTGTAAACCACCAGGTATCAGTAGGTAGCTACCTACTTAAGCAAGCACTGATATTTGAATCCATGAACTTAGAGACAGTAGTATGCATGTCATAGATGTACCACAGAGCACTCCATCCCACGAAAGGCTAATGTGTTATCATACATATATGTTTATCACCGAATGATCCCAAGCTTGTTTATTATTTGACAGAAAAGTATTCACCAAATGAGTGCTGTATGGTGCTTAGATTGCATTCCCAAAATGCAACACTTTATTGGTCATACTTAAGCTGCTTTAATTAATTTGAATAGAGTAAATAAATGGACATTTCATGTTTGTCTTTGAGGAAATCTTATCTGTTCCATTTAATCGTAGTCTTTAAAAAGTCTTTTTCTTTTAATATCTGTATTTGTGAAGAACATTTTCTGGAACAGTTTTGGAGATTTTGGCTAAAACAGAATTGTCCAAGGGTCGTGAAAAACAATGTCAAATATTCAAAAGGCAAGCTTCAGGACCACTTTCTTATATTGAAGTGTTTTGTTTAAAATAAATGAAATAGTATTTGTCCTACTGGATTCCAAAAGGGGTATTCAGCACACTGTTGGAGGTTTCAAAATTATTCCTATGGTCCATAAGAATTTATATATTTTTAGAAACTAATGCTTAGTAACAATAGGATCACAATTATTAGCTTTTCACAGACACGAATGAATTTGTTTTCAGTATGGTTCATATCTTGTGTCAACTTGCATCATGGGATGTTTAAATAATAAGTTTAAAATTTAGTAAAGTATTATCATTTACTTCTAAAACACTGCATCTGTAATTGAAATATTATTTCCACACATTTCTGTACACAAACGAATAACAAGGTGGAACTATTGTTAAGCATGGCTAGCTCAAACTGCAGAAGATGGGAACACACAAAAGCATCCTTAATCTAACCCAAAGAACTATTTCCAGGCATTTGTCATTAAGACAGAAGAAAGTTAAAATATGAAAGACCCTATAACTCAAAACATCCTGTAAATTATTCTTTTGAAATCCATTAGGTCATATGCTACTCCATGTATTAAAGGCCAAAACACATACAAAACACAAAGAAAATGGCAGAAAGCTGAACATTTTCCAGACATATCTGAACAAATCTAGCAAGGGCATCATCTCACCTGCCCATCCCGCCTTCCACTGGTGTGCATGTGACTTGGTGGTCTTCATCCAGGGAAACTTCAACTGTGGACCTCTATCATCTTCTGCCTCCTCTCCAAACCCTGGTGATTTCTTTTCACTTTTACACCCAAGCTCATCCATTCTTCCAGAAGTTTGTTGTCCCTGGGGAGATGTGCTGCTCTGGTGGGCGGGAGGAGGTTGGGAAGCAAACTGCTGGACTATGCCACACGACTGGTGCATGCCATGGTGGTGTGGCCAGGGATGGTTTGTACCTCCGGTCTGTGTTGTGGACATGTGAGCAGGAATGTTGTTGATGTTGGTTACCCCGACTGGTAAGGTACCATAGGGCGGTGACAGCCCTACATTAGTGTCACTGGTAAGTTGGGTTGTTCCGTCCAAAAAGCCCACTGTTGCCTGTGGGTTGTAATGCTGTAATCCATGCATTTTTGGTGTTTGTGCATAGAGGCAGGTGTTGGTAGCTGGATACATTCCGGTGGTATGATGATGTCCATGGTGAGTATGAGAATGTGAGCCGGTTACCTGCTGCATAAAGTCCTTGTGATCCGGATACATGTGCTGGTAGAATGCATGGCTGATATCCTCCATTGTAACTGAATCCAGATGATTACCAAGATCTCTAAAACACACCAAAGATGCCATAGCGATGATACTTATATATAAATGGTTGTATGTGACAACGAAGAAGTCCTCTCTATATATTAGCTTTAGGTGATAATATTGAAGAAAGTTTTTATTTTTTTTATTTCAGAGCAGAAACTAAAATATCAGAATAACCGATCAAGAGATAGTGTGTCTACAAATTGCTGATATCACTCCGATATGTTAATCCCAATCTTTTCTAATTTTCCCTAGAAATCTCCTCGAGAAAACAAACGGAAAAAAAACATTTGTCTGGAGCAGACAATACAAGACCTCTGGGCTTGATTCCTTTTATATATCTACACACAACTACATCATTGTTCCCAATGACTTGCCATGTTCTGTAGTGTGGATTTTTTGTGTGTTTTATCTGCTCAAACTCTAATAAAGGGAGAGAAGGGGTGAGGTGCATTGATTTCATTTTGAATATAGGGACAATTAATTTTGTATTGAAGAGGCGGGGAACAAGGGCTAGTGGTTGGATATTGGCCCCGAGAATCCCATCCCCCATTTATCTCCCTGACAAGCTCAAGTGCTTGCTATTCTGGTGGAAATTAATTTGGCCAGACTGAGGATGCCACGGCTGTCATGTTGCAGGGAAGAAAAAGAACTTTGGAGTTTTGGTTTGAGAGATGGGGTGGGGGTGGGTGAAGGGGGTAAAGGATAGTAAAAGGAGTGCTGTTGGTGTCTTAGTTTGCAAGGCAAATTGGGGGGGATGGCCGGTAAGCCACGCTTGACCAAATAAGGACACTTGAATGTGTCTGCAAAGAGATTGAGGAGTGGTGATCATGTAAAGTATTCACACGTGTTGGGAATTTTATGCATTTTTAGTAATTTTCCTCTAACATCATTTTGTAATTTACCATTAAAGCAAAAAAAAAAAGTAATTGACCTAAAATAAAGTACAGCTAAAATATGTTAAAGAATATCTGACAGGAATATTTTAAACATATCTTTACTGCTTAAAGTCTTTTGGTATTTCTAACAGCAGGCCCACTCTGTGGGCATTCTATGTGTATCCTGATGTGCAGTTTAATAACACATGCCTCGTGTCATTTATTATGAAGCTTTATTTATGAGATGGTGTTGAGTTGGGGTTTTGACCAAAGAACTCTCTTAATCGGTTAATAAGTGAAAATCTTTCTTAGAGACTCCAGCATTTTGTTAACATTACGTGAAAATAAGTTTCATTCAGTTCAATAAACTGATCTGAATAATATTTAAACAAATATGGTAAAATCATACAGTAGCAATATTTATTTTTTATAAATTTCTTGGTTTGACTTATTTTATAATCGTACTTTGCCTCCAAATTAAATACACATGTATCATTACAATAATACCATCATAATTAACAATCATATCATTTTACTTCACGCCATAAATCATAGCCTAATATATTATACTGCAAATTTCATAAGCTCCCCAATTGTATAGATGGAATAAGTAACTATGCCGATTTTATCAATCTTCCAGAAATAGGTTTAGCAAAAATGAAACAATTGTTTAGCCAGGAGCGATTAAGCAATCTCCTTATTTTAAAAATTACAAAAGAAGCAGGAACCATTTCTGGGCAAGCAGTTGTTGTTTCATAAAATTCAAGTTATTATCAGCCATTTTAAGGGCGTGACATTACATATAGTCCTTAAACATGCTAATCAATTTGATTCATAATTTAATTTTAAGTCTTTTTAAGACGCATATTTACAGAATATTATAACATTAAAAATATTCAATAAGTAAAGGTGATTGTCACATACCTCAGGTCTAATCCAAAATATGAACAAGTTAGATTCCAGTCATTACAATAAATATAATCTAAACAGATAGCGTGTCTTGATAAATTATGGTTTTGAGGTCGTCAAAAATAGATGCATGCAAATGATTAGAAATTAGTGTGTTATAAAGGACTGCTAGCACGCCTGTATTTGCTAATCTCTTCAACAGTAGCCTGTGTACTTTTGATTGATGATCTTACCTGGAATCTGATTGGTGGAAACTGTCGGTTTAACTGTTCCGATTATGATTAATGACAGACATGCTCCGCCCACTTTGAAAACTGAAACTAATCACGCGAAAGATTTGAAGAAATATTAAGTTTCATGTACGACCCCCGACGTCAAAGTAAAAATATTCATTTTATTCTGCATTAATTAAATATATAATGGAATTTACTAATAAAATATATGGGTATACTGAGAAAGGGCGGAACGTGTTAATAAATGTTAAGAAGTAGCATAAAATATTTGTGAATATTTAAAATATTTAAATCGGTTATATTACCGGTATTGTAGTATATTTGTATTTGTTTTCATATTTATTTTCAAAATGCCATTCAAATATAAAAATATCATAGATCCTCTGGCCTTTTACAAATAAATATTTCAATATGATAAAAATATATGAAAGCAACCCAAAAATATTGGCTAATGTTAATGAATTTAGGATGTTAAAGTTTATAAAATGATTTGATAAAATTGGGTCAAGACATTTTCCATAACAATAACTAAAATAGATATTATGCTGAAAGCATACAGGATGATTTTCCTCATATCCGTATGATGACTTTTATCTTTTAAAGCTAAACAATGCATTTGATAAAAGTATCAAATAATATCTCCAAAATAAATACTGAAAGAAAACAATCTTAGTGGGGTACATGGCCTGTTTATAAAATGGTCAGAGTTTCAGCAGATGAATGGGTGTTATTACTTCTGCCAAAAGAGTTAAGTAAGTAATTAAGTAATTAACGGCGTGCGTCTGTTTGTTAATTTATATGTTTGTTTGCAAAATAACTTGAAAAGTTATGGACGGATATTGATAAAATTTTCTGGAAATGATGACAAAGGCATATGGAACAGTTGATTCTCTTTGGATCACCGCCTGGGATCTGGAATTTCTAAAGGACATTTTATCATTGAACTCAAAGCAAATTGCTGTTAGGAATTGGTGTTCTCAGTGGAATCTCAGACCACAACTGGTGTGTGCTATTTATCACTGAAGTTAGTCCTTAGAAATGATGAAACAATATTACTCCACCAAGAAAGGTGGGTAATATTTCAAATTGGCAGAATAACTGAATAAACAATAAAAACATCTCTGGCCATTCAGTGATGCTGATACAAAACATTATGATTTGTAAGCTGCATGTTCATTGGCCATGTCTCAGTTTGGGTGCTGATTTCATGTACAAGTTGTATTATCACCCATTAAAATCCTCTTTAGAAAGATTAATCAATTGTACATTGAACATTTGTCCTTGCATTTTTTATCAAAATAAATTTACTTTAAAATGTACAAAAAGGAGAGCAAATACACAGTTTATGCTCAAGTTGTACATTCTGTGCCAAATATGTAAAATTGATTTAATGTAAAATTGTAAGGTCTTTCCTCTTAAAACTTTCACACTGACTTTCTATCTTCAATTTATATTTGTTTGATTGTATGAATTTAGTATGCTTACTCAAAAGCAATGACTGCCTGTCTATCTTGATGTTAAAAACTGGTAAATCATTTTTAATTCATTTGGGCAAAAGAACGCTTTTGATTGTCAACTCAGATATTTCATATTAAAATCTCTATAAATCGCTTACAAGTTACATTATGTTTCAAAAAAAATAGTATAAAATCAATTTACACATCTTATCAAACGGTTTAACTTGGACATAAGAAACTTCTTATTATTATGATTTTATTGTTATTATTTAATAGTAGTATAGTACAGTTAGTTTATTATAGTGACATGTATCTTTACAACTAAATGATACACTTCAATAAATACCAAAGTACAATAAATACCCAGCCCTACATGGGCTTATATGTCACTCTAAATATACAATAATAACAAACAGAGTGGGAAATAGAAAATTTATAAAACTACATGTAGATATGAGCATAACATCATTCTGAATTATATTACTGAAATGTGTGGATGCATGATAAATGTGTTACGTATACAGTTTGTGTCTCCTCTCTTGTCATAAATCAAATACAAAATTTACAGACCAATTCAAGTTACCATTAGACATTATTTCAATAAATTTATGAATAAGAGATGGCGATCTGTTTAGTACATTTGAATATTTCAGTCTAACACAGTCTAATTCAGGACAAACACAAACAAAATGAATTTTATCCTCAATGTCCTGTTTACAAAGTTTACAAATTCCCTCCGAGACATTGGTTCTGACATATCTACCTAGTTCAATCTCAAGCGGTAAAATTCCAATTCTTAGCTGACAGAAAATGGAGCGTTTGCTTTTTAAATATGTTTTGACATGGTCTTCCTGTTCTATTTGTTCTTTGAAAAATCCAAAAGTACGTAATTTGGATTTTGATGGCAAATTAAACTGCCATTCCTGGTGCATTAGGTTCAAAATTTTTTCTGATGTTTGGTTTATATTTACTTCAAGTCCTTGTTCAAAATTATCTAACATGTTTAGTTCATTTAAAAGATCATAAATATGAGCTGTCCAAGTGCTATTTCTAAAATTTTGCAGACTCCAATTAAATAGATAATTTGAAATCCTATTTTTACTACAGCATAACCAGTTCCAAAGTCTAATGCTGGACTTAAAGTATCTATATCTTGGCAAAATCCAGCCCATATCTGCCTGATATCCCAGTGTTGGGGCATTAGGATGTAAACCAAGGTAGTAACGTATAGCTCGATTTTGAACTCTTATCAGAATATTTATAATTTTGAAAGCTCCAAATACCAGAGCAATAATCTAATATATGCAACACACAAGTATCATACAATATAGTAAATGTTTGATATGAAAGTTTTTTTTTTGACATTTAATTTTTGATATTAATTTGGCCAGAGCTCAGCCTGCTGATGATGACAAGGTCTGAGCAGAGGCATCAAAGTTAAGATTATCATCGAGTATCACCCCCAAATATTGTGAAACTATTTGGACAGAGTTTGATCATATGTTAAATTTAGACTTTGTACAGCCTTTTTTGAGTTATTTGCCATTAAATGCCATTTATAACACCAGTTACATAAATTGATATGGTAGATATAAATATAAAACAGATATAAATATGGTAGTTTAGAAAAAACTCATAATTTGAAACAAAAAACCTGTGTTTATCTGTTAACCCAAATAAGGAGTTTTATGATTTATAGGTTTATATTGTAAAACTATGACTTTGCCTCATATTTCGTTTCAAAAGAATTCAGACACGGCATGACGTGGGCATATATATGGGAGTATAATAATTCAAACTTTTACACCATCCAAGTCTGACATATCTTCAAGTTGAACTGCATATGTCATAAAAATGGTAGTTGTTAAAGAAGAGTCATCTCTCAGTGGTATAAGTTGCAAGAACCTGTAAATGATCTGAGCCCAGTGTTGGAGACTAGTTAGATATTTTACAATTTAATTGTGATATTTCTATCGGTAACGCTTATATTCTTAATTTTCGATATTAGTTGACCAGATCGACTCTTTGTTGTTATCTTTATATGTCCTATAAAGTAGGTAGTGAAATGTTATGGTAATATTGTTACATGTGGGTTGGAAAATATACAGAACATTTTCTGTTTTTTTTTTTCTCGAGAGTAGGTTGTAGAGTCATATTTTATTGGATATTTCCCAGGAAATGACGTGTTTAAGAATGTTGGGAATGTGGAAGTACATATTCTTTGATTGGCCTCTCGTTTTCCAACATAATCTCTCCACGTGACCGTCTATGTTGTGAATAAAACATTTTAAAACCTGTTAACCTGTTTTAATAATCTTCACAACTATATACTGCTGTATTAAGTATATTTAGGATGACAACAGTTGAAATGTGATCTTTGAGATAAAATGATGCAAATGACGTTCTCTCCATATGTTTTTATATAACATACAAAATATATTCTGACGTTGTCACTTTCCTACTGTTGCAATTGTTGATTAACTTTATACAAATGCGATGTATACATATTGAAACTGGAATCTTTAATTTTTTTGCGGTGATAAATGAAATACATAAATAGTATATATTTTTGCCCAAATGAATTATAAATGATTTACCAGTTTTTACATCGAGATAGACAGGCAGTCATTGCTTTTGACAAATCTTCACTGACATAGTGCAGATTTAATTCCAATGTTGAGTTGCTGTAACTGCTTACTTGAGTAGGGAGGAATCAGTCATAGGAATGAATTCCCACTTGTTTTAATGCTCTTTTTGTAGGGCTTTACCACTTACTGTCAGATTATCAACAATGGCCATAGAATCAACAACATCTTTAATATCACCAGAAACCACACCACCTTCTGTCATTCCAGCAGAATAGAGTAGACCATCAGCATCTCTACTGAGGTGTTCAAGGGTACATGAATGTCACACAGCTAACAGCAGACTTTGGTGTGCAACCTTTGTAACTACAATCTACAGTCAGGAGAGTCCGGCAGGTTTTCTTACCAACCAACCAATAGTAGATGAGAAAGCTTCTCATCCCATTCTCTTAAAGCAGTGAAGTAACATGATTCCAGCAGGGAGCAGATGACTCATTTTTTTGCAGCGTGTTGGTGTAATAAGATCAATATCTAAATGTATAAGCCAAATTGCTGTACAAAATTGTTGTGAATGTTTGAGAAACAAATTTTATTATTTTTGTTTTCTACTTTTCAAGCCACACTAGATCCCATTATTTCATCAATAACTGAAGTCCATATTTGGAGGGGATAATCTTATAACAATACCAATAACCCACTACCACTATTTGACATTTGAGCCTCCATTTGCAGTAGTCTAACCGGCCCTCTCCCCACTAGAACCTAGCATTAACACCATTACACTCATAAGGTAACAAGTGGGTTTGGATGAGGTGTTATGTTAACTCGTGATTTAACGTGTGTTAAAAGCAATTGTTGGGACTGTCTATAGTTAAAAATACAATTGCAATTAATATGTGCTTGAAAACTATGCAGTCTTTTATTTAATTTACATCTTATACAATTTTAACGTAACAAACAAAGAAGGTATTAGTAGTGTTAGTAATAGTTTTAATGTATTATTAGTGTGTGCTTGTAATTTATGTAGGGGCCACGGTGGCAGAGTGGTAACAGTCTCGCCTCCCACCTCTGAGGCCGGGATTCGGTTCCTGGCATGGCCTCAAGTGGGAAAGCTGGTAGTTGCTTGCTGTTGGTCGGCAGTTTACAGTACAGAACCCTAACGAACTGTATGTACTGGTTTCCTCTGCCCTTCCAATGTTATAACCTGTACAGTGTTGAATGCGACGTAAAACCCCAAATAAATAAAAGTGTAGTTTATGTACTGTATGTATTTATGTGTAGTTTTAGAAATAAAATAATTTTATTTCCAACTTGTGTTACTTATTGGCTCGTAGGCAATATACCAAGTGTTTATGTAGCCTAGATGTTGCACACGTGTTAAATCATGTACAAATATATATTTCACGGGGTCAATGTCAGTAAGTGCTCAGTGTTGGTGCCACAGAAAAGCGTGGATGCAAATGAAATGAACTCATAGAAGCGTTAATCAGTTTATGGGTCTAATTTTGGTGAATTTTCGACTTTGATCCTCAATAACACAACCAGTTGTTTATATATTTTTTCATCTTAATAGCTTATGTGGGTGTTCCACCACACGACTAAGGCTCCCGATTAAGGGTTTTTGAGGGTCGGTTTGAAATATTTGCTTAGTCCCAGACCTTCTGTAAGGGTCGGTTGTGGTCGGTTGGGGCCGTGTGAGAAATCAAACATGTTTGATATTTCACACGACCCCAACCGATTATTTTTTCCCGCCATAAACAAAATGTCCAGTCCCAGGCGTCCTCAGGCCTCCTCAGATCAAATTTACACAGTCCTATGTGGTCCCAGGCCGCCTGCGACCCTTAGTCGCCGACCCTTAGTCCCAGACCCTCTATTCTTAGTCCCAGGCCTCCTGCGACCCTTAGTCCCATTGCAAAACAAAAATCGGCTATCTCGGTCTGGGGACGCCTGGGGACGCCTCAGGACACCTTGTGGGGTCGGGACTTAATCCTGGGTTAGTCGGCTCTTAGTCCCAGGAGGCCTGAGGCGTCCTGGGACCCAGTCGGTTTGTCTACGACAGGATCGTGGTTCAAACCGACCACAAAAATGGCTTAGTCGGTTCTTAGTCCCAGACCAGTTAGGGACTGTCTGGGGCCTCCTGGGGCGTCCTGAGGCCGATCTGTAGTTAATCCCAGACCTTCATACCGATTCTGTCTTCCACCCCATTGGTCAATTTTTTTTCCATTTTTTCCAAGACTACCCACGATTAAGGGTCGCCGACAGGATCGGGGCTTAATCCTTTGGTGGAACAAGGGCATAAAATAATAGATGTGCTATCCATTTATCACTGTACTGAATATCATTCCCTTAGTGTTTGTGCAAATATTAAAAACATTACATTTTCTGCCTCTAATTGATGAAAACCCTTGAATCAGTTTATGAGGGGCCACGGTGGCAGAGTTGTAACACTCTCGCCTCCCACCTCTGAGGCCGGGGTTCGATCCCCGTGAAGGCCTTATGTGGGGAAGCTGGTAGTTGCTTGCCGTTGGTCGGCAGTTTACAGTACAGAACCCTAGCGAACTATATGTACTGGTTTCCTCTGCCCTTCCAACTACCCGTCGTGATATGACCTGTACAGTGTTGAAAGCGACGTAAAACCCCAAATAAATAAATAAATAAATGAATCAGTTTATGGGTCTATTTTGTAATGTGGGTGTTCCACCACACGACTAAGGCTCCCGATTAAGGGTTTTGGGGGGTCGGTTGCAAAAATTTGCTTAGTCCCAGGCGTCCTGTAAGGGTCGGTTGTGGTCGGTTGAGGCCGTGTGAAAAATCAAACATGTTTGATATTTCTCCCGACCCCAACCGATTATTTTTTCCCACCATAAACAAAATGTCCAGTCCCAGGCTTCCTCAGGCCTCCTCAGACCAAATTTACACAGTCCTATGTTGTCCCAGGCCGCCTGCGACCCTTAGTCCCATTGCAAAACAAAAATCGGCCATCTCAGTCTGGGGACACCTCAGGACACCTTGGAGGGTCGGGACTTAATCGTGGATTAGTCGGGGCTTAGTCCCACGAGGCCTGAGGCGTCCTGGGACCCAGACGGTTTGTCTACGACTAGAAAAATGGCTTAATCGGTTCTTAGTCCCAGACCAGTCTGGGGCCGCCTGGGGCCTCCTCCTCAGGCCGATCTGAACTTAATCCCAGACTTTCAGTAGTCCCGCCCATTTTACCTTTTTTGTCACAGACTGTCCACGATTAAGGGTCGGGGACAGGGTCGGGGCTTAGTCCTTTGGTGGAACAGGGGCATAAAATAGGTAAACACTGAATGAATACTTCAACTATTTGAAATGTTCTATATATGGTATTCTTGTATGTGGTCAGTAATCCAATAATGAGCCTGTTTTATCGATTTCAAGTGTGAACTAGTAGTGTCTCTGCATGTTTTAGTTCTAGAAAATGAAGTGTTGTTTGGTGGAAGCAATGATCAGTTCATGGTTCTAATGCTAGTGACTTTCTAACTTCAAACCTGAATAACATATCCAGTATTTCATATATTTCCATGTTGATAACTTAATGTCATCCCTTTATCATTGTACCAGATATCATTTTCTAAATATTTGTAAAAACATTTATCACATTCTTTTCTTTGTCTCTCATTGCTGAAAACCCTGTGATCAGTTCATGGGTCTATTTGAAAATAACATGTCACACTTGACTAATTATTTCAGACTTACCATATATGTACTGTTATCTGTGGTCACTGAGGAATAACCAAATTTTGATTGCAAATTGTCTAAATGTAGGTACTGGATTCCATCCATGGAATCCAGTTGTCCCCAAAGGTGGATTTCATGTGGGCAGGGGTAAATATCTTGTCTGGCCTCTATCTCAGAATCTGCTAGGTGTAGGATGCTGATGCTTGGTAGTGAAATTGGATAGGGGTTATAGATGTAAAATGTCATACTGTGACCTTAGTCTGACCTTTGACCTTGACTGTCAGAATGTTTTCTAAAGTAATATTTATTGAATCTTATTTCTCTAAGGACAATGATAAATGAACTGCTTCAACTGATTATTACTTCCACCTAGGCAGTATTATTTTCATGATTGCTTGTCTCTTTGTTTGTCTGTTTGTGTGTTAGCTGGATTATTAAAAAAATATTACTTGCATCTCCCTGAAAAAATCAGAAGATGTGTCCAACTTGTATCCTGTACAATTTTTAAAGTGACCAGGGGCCGGATTCACGAAAGATCTTAAGTCTCAAATCTGAGATTTTTGTCTCAAATCTAACATTTATCTTAGATTTCTCTCAGATTTGAGACCTTTTGCTCAGCTGGGATTCACAAAAGATCTCAGGCTGAGATTTGGCTCGGATTTTGGTCTCAAATCTAAGACTGCCTAGGGGGTGACTTAAGTTTTCATAAAATAGAGTATATGTAGTTACAAGTCTCAAAACAAAATGAAAATTGCCAAGTATGACATATTTATAACTTTCAACACAAAAACATGAATATATACTAAGAGTTTGCATGAAAACAACAATAAAACATACACATTAGTAATTTACATGAATAGTTTGTTTTGCTGTTTTAATCAGTTATTTTGTATGTCAGTACAAATTATAGTAAAAAGAAAACATTTTACTTGATAGAATATATTATAAAATGTGAGTACATGTGGTACAGCTGTAAATATAAATGTGTATGCTTTACACTGATCTCAACAGAATGTTACATCAATTTTGATTGGTCCAGACTCAAAACATGTCTGATATTTTGGTCTCAGTTAAGATCCCTTTCGTGAATCTCAACTTGAGCAGAATCTCAGCTGAGACTAAAATATCAGATTTGAGCAAAATCTCAGCTGAGATTTGGCTAAGACTTGAGACCATTTGTGAATCCGGCCCCTGAATCATAATCTGGATACAAAAAATAATCCCAATTTAGCCATTTTCTTATTATTACATACATTGGCAGATGTATGCGCTCTCCAAGTGCTCTTGTTATATGTACTTTTTCCTAATTCTGTTATTTTCATTGACATCAATACTTCAGTCAATAAATTTTACAGCTGTAAAACTTTTTGCTTACGAGTTAATGATTTGATCGTGCTATTTAATTGTCTTGATTTTGATACTTTGCATACATTTTCTCTCTCTCTAAAATGTTATTGGTCTTGCACCTTTGTATAACTTACAATGTAAGTTATATCATATTATGGTGTCCAATACTATATCCCCTTGCTCTTAAATTTAATTTAGACTGATGAACAGAAAAATGAAAATATTGTAATAAAACATCCCAAACATAATTATGTGTTTACATTTGTAATCATACATCAAACACACTAAAGTTTTATAATTGAAAAAACTTGACACACCACTACATTTTGGTCAGTACATCACAATTTGGTCAGTATCCTTGGGTTACAGTCTATATATGAGAAAACTAGAAACAGCTGGGGGTTCAGTCAAGTGTGTCATTTTTCAAAATAGACCGATAAACTGATTCAAGAGTTTTTATCAATTGGAGACACAAAAAGTAATATTTTTATATTTTCATAAATATAAGGGGATTAATATTTAGCTCAGTAATAAAGGAATAACACACCTATTATTTGAGGTGTTAACATTAAAAATATACAAAATACTTATTGAGTTATTGAGGTTCAAAGTAAACAATTTAACCAAAATTAGACCCATAAACTGATCAACGCTTCTACTTTCAAATTTTTTATTGCTTCACTAGAAGTGCGGGCTAGACCACAATTGACTCCACTAGGTCAAAGTCTATTTCTTCAATTTGAGCAATTGATTAATTAAACGATAGTTACAACCATTAATGTAACCATCAATAACCAATAATGTATCAGCTGACCAATAATGTATCAAAAATTGACCAATAATGTATCATCAACCAATAATGTATCAAAGTTAACTGGTCGCTGTACTTCAGAGCATCAGTAATCTGTTTCAAAGCAACAATGACTGCCATCAGTCCTTTAAATATGTGTGAAAGTGTATCACACAATACCCCTGGTTTCCAACAATATTACTGGTATTAACAAATTTGGTAGCAAACCAATGAAATTATGTCAACAGCAAAGCATGCATCCAGGATATATTAATCTTATGCCCCTGTTCCACCAAAGGATTAAGCCCCGATCCTGTCGGCGACCCTTAATCGTGCACAGTCGGTTGAAAAAAGACAAAAATGGGCGGGAATACTGGGTCGGTACTGAAGTCTGGGATTAAGAACAGATCGTCCCCAGGACGCCTCAGGACACCTCAGGACGCCTCAGGCGGCCGCAGACAGTCCCCGACTGGTCTGGGACTAAGAACCGACTAAGCCAGTTTTCGGGTCGGTTTCAACCACGATCCTGTCGGACACAAACCGACTGGGTCCCAGGACGCCTCAGGCCTCCTGGGACTAAGAGCCGACTAACACACGATTAACTACCGGCGTCCTCAGGCGTCCTCAGGCCTCCTCAGGCCTCCCCAGACCACGATCCCCGATTATTGTTTTGCAAAGTTGCTGGATTTTCTGGGTATATATATATAAAATTTGCGATCTAATCATCATTGCTTTTCTAGGAACACACCAGGATGCCACCTTTTAATGGAAGACAGATTCAACAACAACTTAGGGCTTTCTTGGTTTTTATTCAGTTACAAATAATCATGTATTTCCATTTTTTACGTCAAGCACAGCAACAGCAACCACCACCACCACCACCAGCACCACCAGCACCCATACAGAGACCTAGAAGAAGGCACAACATGTGGGTCAGGCCATGGCTTCTGCAGAGAGAGGAGAGGGGGGCCTACCACAACATTATGGCTGATCTGTATGCCACAGACATTCCAGGATTCACCAACTACATGAGGATGACCCCAGAATTCTTTGAAATGATGAAGACCAGACTGGAACCACGTCTAGCCAGGCAGGCCACCAACTACAGAGCTCCTATCAGTGTTGGGGAGAAGTTAGCCCTCACCATCAGATATCTGGCCACTGGAGAGTCATACACATCATTATCCTGTCAGTTCAGGGTTGGCAGATCCACCATTTCCAAGTTTCTACCAGAGGTCTGCAGGGCCATCCAGGATGAGTTCACCAGAGAGTACCTCAAATGTCCTACTACTCCAGATGAGTGGAAAGAACTGGAAAGGGAATTCAGGATCAGGTGGAATGTTCCACATGCCCTGGGAGCCCTGGATGGAAAGCATGTGGCCCTGAAGAAACCCAAGAACTCTGGAGCCCTCTACCACAACTACAAGGGGTTCTTTTCCATTGTCATGTTGGCCTTGGTAGATGGGCAGTACAAATTCAGATGGGTGGATGTGGGTACAGAAGGGTCTTGCTCAGATGCCCAGATATTTAATGCCTCTCAGCTGAAGAGGAGGATTGAAGATGGCAGGATAGGCTTCCCTGACCCAGCTCCTATAACACAGGGTGGTAGAGATGTCCCCTACTTCATTTTGGCAGATGATGCCTTTGCCCTGAAGACCTGGCTCATGAAACCCTATGGCAGAAGGCTGTTAACAAGGGAGGAAAGGATTGCCAACTACAGAATATCAAGGGGCAGGAGAGTTGTGGAGAACGCTTTTGGCATCCTTGTGTCAAGATTTAGAGTCATGAGGACCACCATTGAACTACCCCCAGAAACAGTTAGAGAAGTGGTCATGACCTGTGTGGTTCTGCACAATATACTCAGAAGCCAGTATCAAGGTCAACCTGCTGGTCAGCAGCCTGGGGGGGATGATGATGATGATGTGCCTGGTGATTGTGGATTGATTGGTGGTGCTGCTGGTGGTGGCCAAGACAGAAACCCTGCTAGAGAGGCCAAAAGACAGAGGGATTACCTGAAGGACTACTTCAATAATGAGGGAGCGGTGGCCTGGCAAGATGGCAGAATATAAGTC
Organism: Sabellastarte sp. h YS-2021; assembly: GCA_964017235.1. Taxonomy (NCBI): domain Eukaryota; kingdom Metazoa; phylum Annelida; class Polychaeta; order Sabellida; family Sabellidae; genus Sabellastarte; species Sabellastarte sp. h YS-2021. The sequence continues at coordinate 60,675,448 of OZ024927.1, forward strand.
CTGTTGCAGTAAACAGTCCTTTTCAGGACTAACTATAACAGTCCTTTTCAGGACTACCAAATATTCCAAAAACAATTAATCAGCTATGTGGACAAACAGACAAACCCCATGCCAAACATAACCTGTCGAGACGTACAAACAGACAAACCCCATGCCAAACATAACTTGTTGAGACGTACAAACAGACAAACCCCATGCCAAACATAACTTGTTGAGACGGACAAACAGACAAACCCCATGCCAAACATAACTTGTTCAGACAGACAAACAGACAAACACAACTTACTCACCCAACAAACAGACAAACCCACTGTTAAACAAAAGCGAAACACAAAGTGACACATAATATCCTAAATTGAATAATTATTTTATATATTTTCAAATCCACATCATAATTTAAACATTTTTCTTTTTTCATGGCTGGGAAACTTATTTGTAGCAGAAATTTTTTTATGGAAATATTCAATTTTAAATAGTCATTTCTAATCACAAAAATTTGGAAAATATAACCATGGAACTAGTTTTGCTTTCAATAATGGGGGATTGTGTTTGCTAAATAGTTTGTCAGTTCGTTGGCATGGGTTCTATCTACTTTTGGGTTTGGGTGTTTGTTGGTTGGTGGTTACTGGGGTTGGGTTTTTTGGGGTGGTTGGGTATTAGGTTTGGTACTGGGTTTGTTATTTGGGGGTTATGTTTGGTATTGGGTTTGTCTGTTTGTGGGTTGGTAAGTATGTAATTATGCCTTTTAACTCTAGGGAAGGTGCAAGTGTTGGACTTTTAAATTACAGATTTTAAACTATCCCATGGATTTTAATCTAAAAATGGGCTGATTAATGGCCATATTGGGAGTTACTTTTAATATTTTTTTTATGTGGCCTTTTTGGTTATGTGTAGTACCATGGGTTATTTGTTTCATGTTTGGGGTGGTGTAAGTGTTGGACTTTAATTTTTTTTTTCTTGTGATAAGTATTTGTACTGAACTTTTTTGTTTTGGGAGGGGAATTGGAAGAACACGTAGCTGAATAATTGTTTTTGGAAGAATTGGTGGCCCTGAAAAGGGCCTGGCAGGTCAAAGACCCGCCCTGACTGGATGGCTACTGAGGAGGCTGCTGCTGCTGTTGAGGCGGTGCTGAAGTGGTGATAGTAAAGAGCTGCTGCTGCGGTTGTTGCTGCTGCTGCTGAGGCTGCTCGACGATCTGTGTTGATGTCAGATCTGGTAGCTGGCTTAAGATTCCACTCAGATTGTGTCTGCTCCCTTCGTCCTGTACAGTTAGGACAGATGTAGGGTTGCTGAAGCCAATGGGGCTTGGTGTATAGTACACAAAACTGCTGCTAGCTGCTGCTTGAGTGGAACTTGACGCCTGTGGAGTGGTTGTTGGCAGTAGGCCGACCCTCTGGGACTCCGTGGTAACAGTGGCTGATCTTCTGGGCAATGGCTGACGTCTGCGGTTACTCTTAATATTTTCGATATCTCTGAATATCTTGCCCTTTAATTCTTCAAATTCTTCTTGAGTCATCTTTTCGGCCTCTGATGCCACGTAGTCAAAGAAGGGCTGCCTGTCTGACTTCTGATGCAGAAAACCTGAGATAAGTGTCCTCATCTGCTCAAAGTGTTCGAGAATCTTGGAGTCTGTAGTTGAAACGGGTGTTGATGTAATGATGGACTGACTCCTCTCCCTCAGGACACTGGACTCGAGGTGTTCTGTGTCAGTAGTTGACCCACGTGATTCGTCCTGCTTGCTGGTATTTGGACTGGCCTCAAAACCTGAACTTCTATTGGCCCCCTTTCTTCTGATGTGGGTTTTAAGAAAACCCATCTGTTGGTAGACCCAGGACTGTCTCTTGGTCATCTCCCTCGGGGCTTGGCCAGATTGGAGCTTAGACAGCTTTCCATAACGGGTTCGCTGGGACTCAAACCACCTTCTCACATCAAAGGGCTGGAGCTTAAGTTCTGCAGATATTTCTGCCCAGAGAGCCTCTCTTCTATTCCTGTCGTGGAAACGTGAATGTTCCTTGTCATACAGTTCAGGGTGCAGCTTGACGAATTCTACAATGGAAACTTCATCACTGTCTGTAAAAGTGGCACACACCCTGGCTCTCTTGGCTGAAGAATGGCACTCCGGATCTTCCTCACACCTCTCTTCTTCTTCTGCCACAGCTTCCCCAATAGCTGGATCTTCCTGAATCTCCTCCTCCTCTCTCCTCTCACTTCCTTCTTCTGTAATAACTTCACTCCTCTCCTCTACTTGACTTTCCTTCTCCCTCTCATCCATCTTTTTCCTTCCTCTCTTCCCTCCTTTCTCTTTTCTCATGATCCAGTCGACAAAATAATAAAAAAATAGTAAAATGTGTCTCCTAACTGTGAAATTTGCCTTAAGCTCAAGTATATAAAATGTAAAATAAAAATTGAAAACCCCTACAAATCAGTGACACACGTCTCTCAGTAGCCAAACAGTCAGTAACAATGACAAAGTGTGCGCGGTCGCTTATATAGTCCCAGACCTGCTCATTGCCTCGTTTTAATTTCCAACGCGCGGAAAACAGTCGGTTCTTAATCGGTTGTTAGTCCCAGGCCGCCTGGGGCGTCCTCAGGCTGCCGCAGACTGAAAATGTGTGGTCCCAGGCGTCCTGGGGAGGCCGGTTTGGATCGGTTAGGGTCGGTTACCCTTAGTCGGTTCTTAGTCCCAGACCTTGATTTTTGGGTCGCAGGACACCGCAGACGGTCTGAGGCTTCCGGGGACTAATGAAACCGACTCACTTTCAGATGCATGAAATTCATACGCATCATATTTGAGTCTGGGATTAAGAACCGGCCTCCTGGGACTAAGCTACGGAGGTCTGGGACTAAGGGTCGCAGGACGCCTGGGACAACAACCGACTCTGTAAATTTGGGTCTGAGGAGGCCTGAGGACGCCTGGGACTGGACATTTTGTTGACGGCGGGAAATAGGAATCGGTTGTAGTCGTGTGAAATATCAAACATGTTTGATTTTTCACACGGCCCCAACCGACCACAACCGACCCTTACAGAAGGTCTGGGACTAAGCAAATATTTCAAACCGACCCCCAAAAACCCTTAATCGGGAGCCTTAGTCGTGTGGTGGAACACCCACATAAGGTTTAACTATTAAATAGTGTTTTGATTCCACCAGTGAATATGACTGTGACTGTTGGAAGGGAAGTTAGACCCTAAATTTGACATTTGAAGCCTATGTATAGCTTGATAGTCTCACTGTTTTATATCTGAGCATATAATCCTTGCCTGAGTTTTAAAGTAAAACTAAAACAATTGGAACAAATACTCATTAAATACTGATGACATTGTAAATCACAGAGGATAACACATAAATGCTCTTGATCTGTGGGAAATGAGTGTTTAGCATCATCTCAAATGTTGCCTAATACATTAATGGTTGATACATTATTGCTGCATACTTGTTGTTACGTTATTGGAGTAAGTGATTTTTACGTTATTGGTTAGAGAATTGATACATTAATGGTTAATTTTGATACAATTTTGGTTGATGATACGTTATGGGTCAATTTTTGCTACATTAGTGGTTAGCTGATACATTGTTGGTTATTGATACATTAATGGTTGTAACAAACAACACTTGCTTACATCTGTTATATTATCAGAAAAATGCTTTTTCTTCCATAAAATTGACAGCTTTTGTTTTACAGGCTAAAACAGAAAAATTATTATGGTAGGGGCAGTTATTGTTTTTGACACATATTTGAGAGCTTGGATCATCAATTTGAGCAAACAGATGAATAATCTGGTAGTCATTGGTTTGGCTCTGCAGAGTATTTTTGTTGAAAGCAATCCAAGATGCCTATCATGGGAGCCCTGGAGCATGAAAATACTCATTACATGGTTAATATTAATCAAGAGGTGACAGTGGTGCTGTGGGTAGATCATTTCCTCAACCTGAAACAAACTGCTTCAACTTTAATTTTAATTAACTTAATAACAATAATAATGTCATTTATATAGTGCCAATTCCATAGACTGTTCAAGTGCGCTTTGGCAAAGTTCAAATTTCACTCATTTGTGCCCACATAGGCCTCTAAAAATAAGTATGTTTCTAAATGTTTCTTAAAATTTTCTATATTCTGGATATTTCTAATATATCTTGGAAGCTTATTCCAATATACAGAGGCAATAACTGGAAAGGCACGGTCATAATGTCATAATGCCTGATCAGATTGCCAAGAGGTCGGGTGAAATCTGAGTAGTGGCCTGGTCCTAGCACAGAGCCTTGAGGCACATCACAGTCCTTCACTCTTTTTCCAGATTGCTTGCTGTCAACCATAACAGATTGAGCTCTGTTATGTAAATATGACTTTATTCAGTTCAGGGCATTACCACATAAGCCCTGTTGTGTCTGAAGATGCTGCAGAAGGATTATGTGGTTTACCGTATTGAATGCAGCTGAGAGATCTAGCATTACTTATAAAGTTCACTGATCTCTGTCACAGGCAACTAAAATATCACTTATAATTTTGAGTGTGGCAGTTTCAGTGCTGTGACCTTTCCTATAAGCAGACTGAATGATTTTTTAAGGCCGAAATCATCTTTATGATGATTCAGTCTAGATGCAACACATTTCTCCAAAAGTTTTGATATGAATGGCAGTTTTGAAACTGTCCTGTAGTTATTCAGGTCATTAGGATCTAGCTATGACTGTTTCAATAGAGGTGTGACAAGAGCATTCTTCATAGCAGATGGCACCATCCCTGTTGAGAGTGAGGCATTGACAATATTACATTGTATCGGAGCAAGAAGAGTCACACACTTTTTCAGCAACCATGTCAGAATAGGATCAGATGCGCATTGGTAACTGGTGCGAAGGTTGAGAGTTTGGACAGAGCTACTCTGTCAAAGGAACTGTTGGTTGCTACCACTGCTGTGTTTGGGAAGACCTTCTCAAATGTTCTGTATCTTACTGATGAAGTAGTTGCTAAATACTCCAAGAAGATTTTCTGAATAAGAATCAGGGAGTTGTGTACTCTTTGTTCGGTTGAGTAACAGATTTGTAATAGGTTTCAAATAATAGTTTTGGGTTCCCTTTGCATTCCATTATTTTTTCATAGAAATGCTGTTTCTTGTATTTCTTCATGAGTGTGACTACAATATCTTTTGCTTGAACATACCTCTTTCGGTCATCACTACTTCAAGACTGGCGCCATTTTCTTTCAGCCTTCCATCTTACCATTTTTGCCACTTTAATATCATTATTAAAACATGGAACCTTCTTGTGTTGTGAAATCACTATGATACATTCTGGGACATGTTTGTTTAACAAGCTGGTCAGAATTCTTTCACAACTTTCAAGCAGTGTCACTGGGTCTGTAGAACTGGGGATATTGAGTTCATATGAAGAGGATATGTCTTTATGAAGAAAGAAATCAGTTCATGATCTGGAATAAGTGGATCCTGGTGAGTGATGTTGTTAATGTCAGATGGTCTCCTAGTAATAATTAAATCAAGTGTATGAACCCCAGTGTGTCTTGGGCCACTGACATGCTGATGTAGGCCATACGCCAACAATAGATCACCAAATTTAGAAGCACTTACACATTTTTTATGAAATTACAATGTCTGATCTTTATAAATGACAATTTAATGGAATTAACTACATTTTAATCTGTATATTCCTACTACTTTAAAACAAATATTTAAGTGTGATGTAACCTTGTTTTATCTACTAACCTTTTCTGTCAAGAACTATGGTAAATTAATTTACTGATTCCAGATCAAAACAAGTAATAAATCTGATTCTTTCATGACAATTACACAACATAGAAATTTTAAGACTATGCAACAAATGTTATTGGTCATTTTTCTTTATTAATGAAAGGTATACATCTATTGAAGTTATCTATAAAATTTGTTCTTTCCTGCTTTTACTTAATAACTATTAATGACCCTTAACGTAAATGATAAAACTCTAAAGGTAGGCATACAAAAACAATAGATTTATTTCTTACTGTTTTAACTTAAATCTTTGATACCACGTTGTTATTACTGACATTACTAAAGGAGTTGATAATTATATCAAAGACCACAAAACCTTGAGATGCTTACAAACATCAATGAGCCATGTCTCACATTCATGTAAACAAAGTGCTTGATTTTTTCTAAAAATAAAAATTGACGATAATTGGATTTCTGAGCAAAAATATCACAACTTAGTATGTATATACAATTAATAAATGTAAAAAGTTATCTGTCTGAAATCTCATACCAAATGGGTTAGTAAACTTGGTTTGTTTGTGATAACAAAAACAGCACCTAAATTTTAAGACTTGGACGCATCATTGGCTTGAATTTTTTTCTTAATGGAAAGCATACATCGATTTCAATTATGTATACTAGTATACATCCATCAGTCCTTTTATACTTCACATGTAATACTCCATTCACATTACAGGTGGTATCCCCATGGAAGGCTGTGTTTGGTTAAACATCCCTGTCCTTGGATCACTGTATGACATCCGTTTGCGAACCGTCCATTACCTAGAGCGTCCTAACATGTTAGTACATGGTAAATTTAAAAAGACTAGATTTTAGAAATGTAAAACTTAAATTTGTAAAATATTCACCCATATGGAAATAAAATATATAACTGCAAACCACAAGCACTGATAAACACTAACAGTGTTCCTACATCACACACATAATTATGATTTTCATAAACTAACTATCTTTTAATCTAGTAACAAAAACTTGAAAATAGCCATAGTGAAAAAAATTAGTAGCCATGTACATAGTTAATTACATAAATACGTAATTCTACGTCACTGGTGTAATAGGCAATTCAGTATCATAGATGTAATAATATATAATTCAGCATCACAGATATACATGAATTAGCATCACAGATGTAGTAATATAAAATTCAGCATCACAGATATACATAATGCAGCATCATAGATGTAGTAATATATCATTCAACATCACAGATATACACACTTCAGTATCATAGATGCAGTAATATAAAATTCAGCATCACAGATATACACAATTGAACATCATTGATTTAGTAATATATAATTCAGCATCACAGACGTAGTGACACTTAATGCAGATGAAGTAATATATAATGCACCAACACAGATGTAAAAATATATAATTCAGGTCACAAATATAGTAATATATAATTCAGCATTATAGACATAGTAATTCAGCATAATATATATAATAGTACTTTATTCAGTATCACAGACGTAGAAGTATTTAATTCAGCATCAAACTTGCACAATGTAATTCTTTATTGAGCATCACAGATGTAATATATAAATCAGCGTCACAAATGTAGTATGTAAATCAGCATCACAGATTTAGAAAAGAAAGCAGCATTGTTACAGTGAATATGTGGGATTCATTCAATATGCATAATCTCTAATATGTGTATTCCCTGAAAATTTTAGGGAATAAACATAGTACCTGGTTTTGTCAAATAAGAGCTTCACAAATTCACTGAATTAAAATTAGTGAATATGTGCATTGGACCATCATTACAGAACAATACTATAAATAAGCTAGAAAATTCACTTACAATCTAACAATTTAGTGTCTCACTTCTCTTTATGTATAACTTTTTCTTAGTTTACTAAAAGGGGTACTTGAAGACATCTTTAAAGTATACTAGAAGGACAAATTATACTTTATAGTTTAGTTGTTTACTTAAGCAGTATACTCAGGTATTGGGTGCTTTTAAATATTTAACCTTTGTGGAGAGATTATATGAATGTTGTTATTAAGTGTTAACTTTAAGTGTAGTTTTACATAGTTGTCTATTTTAGAATATTTAAAATAGACAGTTGTTTTGATTGAACAGAATTTTTAGTTATTTGTCCTTCACCAATATTTTTGACATATATTTGGATGCAAAGTGAATGGCTGTCTTTAAAATTAAATTCACGATAACAAAGGAAATATTTCTTTAGTCTTAATCACCTGTTTGATCACCGGAAGATGGGTGACTTCTTTCTAATTGAATGTATTAAAGATCAAAGAGCTAAGTAAAGACAAATGACAGAACTGGTATGCCAATGGGATTAACTGGGAATGTTAAATTACTGCTTTAAGCCTTCATAGAAAATTGCTATGACAAGCTGAGGTTGAATAAATTATATGCATGCATAGTGTTCAATAAATAAATATGTTATAGAGAGAACAGTTGGCTTCTTATCTTATTTTTGCAAAAAGTATATTTAAAATCAAATTTTGTTTAGTTGCTTAAATTGGGTGCTATTTTTTACATATTTATATTTTTACATATTTATTCTTTTTTACATATTTATATTAAAGACAATTCAGTAGCAAATTACATTGCTTCCTTTAACTCTTAACACGCTCACCATGTTTGGCTATTAGTGACCTGTATTCTGGACATTTTTACAGTTGATTCAAAGGACTAGGAAACCAACAGGATTACCTGCAACTGAAAACTTTCCTTTAGCGTTTAAAATGAGTTGCAACTTGTCTTGCTGTCACAAGTATACAAAACTCCACTGTCTCAGACAATTCCAGTGTTGTTTTTAATAATACACATAATAATACTGATGTATAATTCAGCATCACAGATATAGTAGATATGAGATGTAACTTAGCATTACAGATGCAATATATAATTCTGTATTACAAATGCAATATATAATTCATCACAACAACTGTAATATATAATTCAACGTAACAGACGTAGGCATCACAAATTTGTTATGGACAGTACACTCTTGCTTATCCAAACCCCGATTATCCGAAAATCTGGCTTAACCACACTTTTCTGATGTCTCTCATATTTCGGTTTCATTGTCTACTGTGTCCGATCAGCAATAATAGGTGATTTTAATAAAATCTTCATATTTACTTACCTAGAAATCATGAAAGCCATTACATGCATCTATTTAACCCAATTCCATGATCTGCCACCTTTTTAGAATTACAGCTGTGATATTTAAATCAGTATCACATATGTAAAATACATTTCACCATGGAAAATACAAAAGCAGTGTTTGTTTGTGCTTTAGTCTTTTGCTGAAACGATTCTTGGAACATAGATCAGGTTTTGTTAATTCCATTTGGTGACTTTTATTGGTTTGTGGTCATTGTGGTGTCGTTGTTACTTACTCATTTATATGCAAAATTTGGAGATATATCAAAATAAACTTTCATTAATTGTCAATATAGTAAAAACTGCGTCATGAAATGATTCTATCGAGAAATAATAGCATTCAATCTATAAAACACCTAAAAAAGATTATTATACGGAGTACCTAAAATGTCTAACTAAAAGTGCCTAAAATGTCTATCCCAAGTCATACTACAGTCAGTTTGCCCGCGGTTAGAGGTTTTACTTGGCAGAGCTGCATCCAAGGACGCCTCAGATCTTCTGATATTTGGTGTTTCCATCACAATACAGGCAGTATCAGCCTTCAACTACGATGTGAGGTTCCCATGTACAGTTGTAAAGTGGCAAAGTCAATTGAAGGAGAGGGTATTTTGCCCAATTTCTATAACCTCAACTTATGCTGCCTCTAGTGTGACTGGGGTTTTAGACAGACTGTGCAACACTGAACCATGTATTTTAGTCATTGCGCAAAATATCTACACATTTCGCGACTGAAATGTTCAGCCATTACACACCATGCAAAGTTACACAGACTGCTTGCAACGTACATACATAACTTTAGTGAGACATGCAAGGGGATGTTTAATTGTAGCAGTTGTGCTTTCTATTGTAGTTCATTTTGTTGATATAAAGCCATGTTGGTATCGTGCAAAATAAATATGAAAAGCTTAATAGTCATATGATTTGAATTTCTTTAAAAGTTAAAACAAAGCATCTTTGTTTTGTTCAACATAAATTGATCAGCAGTGGAGTCTGTGAGACGTTTGAACCACACCCAATAAACATATGGTTTGGATATGACCTGTGTCATGTCACTCAGTGTACAAAATGTGATAATGTGTAAATTATAAAATTAAGACCAATCAGAAGCTTTGAAATAATTAAAAAAAATGTGCAGAAAATCTCATATAGCTAGATTAGAGCATTCATAATTTTAGGAGAACACTCCAGGCCAATCTGTTCAGACATGACTGGCCATATCTGATGCCCTGATGACGACGATGACACATTTCTGACTCTCGAATCATCCATTTGAACACATAGCGCCTTAATAAGAATTGGTATCAATTTGGTAATGTATAAACCATTCTATAATATATGACAAATAGCTAATTTTATTGGATTTTCCAACACAGTCCTCACCGTTCTATATGTAATGATTGATTATATTCTCAGTTAACAAGTACTTGATGATTACATAATTATTACTGGAATGTATTACTCATTACGTCAATATTTATGTCGATATAAAATGTGAGAAGGATTAAAAAAAATAATAGAGAATAATTGATTAGCATTTCTTATGTAAATGACACGATTTTTTAATATCCAAACTTAAACTTTTGACAGAGATAAAGAAAAGATCAACCTCTCAGTAGAGTCACAGTAAAGTGGTAGTTGAGACTACTGCAAAAAACACCGGCCTATCACTCATACTGTATGACAGATCGAATGACTAGATGGTGATAGGACCACGTGGTACTTGGCGTTATAAAATGAAACCATCTAAATATCAGATTAAACCTATTTGTGTAGTGTGTTCTTGTAGTTTCACACAGAAAATATTAAGCACTGTATTTTTTAGTTTGAACACAGTCTATTTCTGCGTTTTATATATAAGATAGTAGTAATTAGGACCCTTTTATTGTAACTTCTTAGAACGCAGCTATTTTAATCAAATATCTATGTTTATTTCCTGATATGTCTGTTGTTGATTCCTTACTAATATACCTTAGTACTTCAAAATCATCATGACTTTTAACACAAAACACCAAAATTCTGCATTTTTAAATACAATTTCAAATCGCATATATTTGCCCAATGAAGCGTGTTAAAAAAATCTAAATCTTTGAAGCTATTATGTCTCATTATTTCTCTTATAGATTATCCTTAAGTTTCATGTATCTTTCAGTTTCAAAATATAATTTCATAAACAATCAGCATATATAATGTTTGATTATCAAATGTGAAACCATAACTGTCATTTCTTGACATACACAATTGCAGGCATTGGGGCTTGTAAACTATCAGGACACTATGGAAATCAAAGCCTACCAGTACCATACCGTCTAAGTCATTGTTCTCTTGCCGAAATTGCTCCGGAAATCTCAATGCTTGGATAGGCCTCACCAGATATCTACTCATCTACATAAAGTGAACATGCCCATCAACATAATGGAGAACTAATACATTTGTTGTAAAATTCTACACATCTCACAGTCTCACACAGTCTCACATAAATTCTACACATCTCACAGTCTCACACAAATTCTACACATCTCACAGTCTCACACAGTCTCACACAAATTCTACACATCTCACAGTCTCACAGTCTCACACATTAAAGACAACTTGTTGTCCTAAATTCTGAAATCAATTAAATTACAAGAAAAATAAGGTTTGTGCATATAGAAATCGATAAAAACACTTAAAAATACACTTTTAGAAACTCGACTCTCAAGCTAATTTTAAGTCAGTCTACTTGTGATATCCTGACATCTCCTTGAGGTGTGCCGTCACCCTGGGTCAGAAGACATATATCTCTTTTGGGAAGTGGAGACCATCTTGTCACCTATGTCTTCTTGTATCTCCAGGCCACATCCATCACAACCCACAGCTTATCAATGGCTACTCAACAGCCAATGATGGATGGCAAGTGGAAGTTTTTCATATTTTTTTTCAGAATTTTTAACCAAATTTTTGTTGTAGTAACAAAAATATTGAACAACAATTAAGAAACGAACATGTTCCTAAAGACAAGTAACATTGTTGATAAAAATCATTTTAGTATTTTTAAGCAGGTTTGAGATATTATTTGGAATTACTGTTCATGAGTGACTATATAGATTATAAATACTTGGATGGTGTAGGTTTTACTGCCTCAGCTTGATTTGACTTGCAACCATTTTTAAGCATTTTCAAAACAACATATTTCCCCAGTTTGATCATGTACGAGTCCATGTATTATTTGTCAGAGACACTCAATGAGATTCCTTACAATTAGTACATTATGACTTTAAACAAGTCTTCCATATATAGACTATGGAGAAAAGCCAAACGAAACTAAAATGAAATGAAGACACACGTATAGAAATTACTTTTGGCATTCTCCCACCTCAAATAGAAATTGGTCATTAGATAGACATCAAATATGAATATAGAATTTATAAACTGTGAGAAGGTAGTTGAATGTGGAAACCACTTCATACTTTCTTGTCCATTATATTTTCATGACAGAGGACTATTGAGACTTCTTTCAAAATACAAAGATTGGTATAACCTTGATATAACGGACAAAATCCAAATACTAGTAACAATTTCATTCATTTGAGTTTGATATCACTTTCAATCACATTGCATAGGTTATATCAGGACAGGTAGTTTTTCAGAGGAGAGGAAAGCAGTATACACTACTTGGTCAACATTCTGCATTTTCAATTGCCAGGCATTGGTAAGCAACTACCAATATTCCCACATATGGTTTGGGGTTTAACCCACAGACCTCAAAGGTGGGAGGTGAGAGTATTACCCACTACACCACCGAGCACCCAGATACTAGTGAAAAGGGAATCCAGCTAAATTATCTTGTAAATTTAGTGTTCAGTGAGTTTTATAAATTGTATTCTCTGTTATAAATTTAAACTTTTAAGTGTGATAAATTTATGTTAACTTGTAATGATTTGTATAACGCAAGTCAGTGTTATCCACACTTTGGTATGTGTGATGTTCAAACTATTTTGCTTACAGTGACAAACAAGCCCTAGTTATAGGGGCTAGCTGTTTATTCTACAGATGTATGTTATAACCATTCATTTATACTATGGCAGGTAAGACCTACATTAAAAAATATCCCCCTATCTCTAAACTGCACGGTTAAATAATTTGGCAAGTGTCTTAAATTGGTTCAATAATGAAGTAAACAAAGAATTCAAACTCTAACCAAGCTGGATCACTGATACAAAGAAAATATAATTTGTAAGCTGCATGTTGATTGGTCATTTGCTGATTGAGGGCACCAATTTCAGTTAAAAACCTTGTTATCTTATATCGATTTAAAGTGTGAATTACACAAATAAAAATGCTCAAAAAGAAACAGAAATGAACATTTTGTGTTCTAATTGTTCAAAACTGACCCACAGTGGTGTAAAACCTCTGTTAAATTGCTCTTCACTACAGCAATAAGATATTTTGTAATTGAACTTATTTCTTGTAATATAGACCCATTCTCCCATTCATCATTCAACACATACTGCTTGGCGCCACATTATGGCACAAACCTCCAAATGGCATAAAAAGGAAGTTGGGATATTTATTAACATTTGATTGTTATCGCTAAAACTCGTGCACTTTCGCATACCATATAAGGAAGTAAAAGTGATGGCAGCAATAAATTAAATAACTTCGGTACTTTCCGTATGGAAATTTTGCTAAGTTGGGGCGCTGATATCATGTAGAAATCATATTATTGTCCATTAAAACAAGTATAAAAGGTTTATTCTTTTGTTTTTGTGTTAGTAAAATACGTGTATAACTTGCACTTGTGTCAATTTATATGTTATTAAAAAGAAATCCATGAAACTACACTTAAAGCAAGCAGAAATAAGGTTTTTGTGTCCAAGTTGTGTCTAGTTGCGGCAGGAGGCAGTAATATTATTAGAACTTTGGTTTACAACCTAGTCCTCATTGTTTCATGAATGACCTCATATATGGGTAGCACACGTTTTAAAATGAGCCATCCAGTGAAGCGATACCACCTCTCTCATCCATCTGGCATGTGCATTTTGGATTTAGGGCATGAGAGCTCATTGCAGGTTTTTCCAAAATATTTACAAAAAAATCCACCGTGTGTGGAAAATGCTGTCCATATTAAATATGAATCATGACTTATGCTTACTGCGAAGACCAAAAACTGCTAAACCACGAACCACATCGAACCACAAATGAGTGCCGACAATGTTTTCCACGTGTAGGCAGGTAGTGAAGCCAGTGTGACCTGGGTATTATGAAGACATATTCTAAAACAGAAATAATCAGTCCTTTATCTAGTCATTACATACAGTTTTTGCATTCTTTTTAACTGTTTCCAAACCATCATTACAGTGACTCAGATGACTCATCTTTGATAACCTTGACTCATAACAAACACATGGTAATAAAATGAATATGATTTATTGTATGTTGAAGATATTACAGGTTGTACAGTCTTTCACCAAAAACAATGGAGCAATAAATCTAGTTTGAAGAGCAACTTTATAGTGTTTGATTTGTGTAGAGATCAAGTACTTCACAAGTAAATTTATTAAAGTTTGTAGTAACTGATGTCAAAATGGATTAATGTGTGAAAGGTTGACAGGGGAAGTGCTCCAAGCAGAATTAGAATTTGAAGAAATATATCAAACAAATTGTACTGCTTCTGTATAAAAATAACATGTACTTGTCTATGGTTTATTATCAGCTGTAGTTGTCTCAAATATAGGTTGAGCAAAACTTTTTTTGCCTATTTTTGTGTGACATCATGTATGTGTGTCTTATTAAAGCACTTAAGACAAAGAAGAGATTTGCGATTGAGTAAGTAAAAAAAATGAAATTTAAATCTAACATTTAATGTGAGTAATTAAAGTGCAAAATTCATAACAAAATTGTTAAACATCTATTATATAAATCTGAGAAACAATTAACAAATGCAAAATGACACAAACCGAAAAAAAAACTAGTAAATACAAATAATATTTATGCTCTAAAGTAAATCTTCTATTATTCCAAACATTTAACAAGGTTTTCAAACAGCACAATGAACCACACAATTCTGCAACTGCTGGAAACCAGATTTTTGTAGCTTTGGGACCATAATCTGCCATAGCTATTTCTCCCCTGATGGAGGCTGTTTTTTGGTGTTGACATTTTTCTGACTATTGCAATATCCTTAGAAGATGTTCACATCATAATACCTAGGTCACACCTTTCTGTGATGGAGTCACGAGCTACAACTGAGCTCAACTCCTGTTGTGTAAATCCAATATGGACTTTGTGTTCACTGTTACTGCGAAAGTTTACTTCAAGATGGTAGACATGGGTTCAATTTTTTATTTTTATTTTGAAATCTTAGACCTGGATTGAGGCTGAAGATAAACTGAAGCATTTGTGGCGTAGGTTCAAACCCTATATTGGACTTTCTATTCACCTTTCATTTCACATTCCCCCACCCCAGAAGATTAAGAATTTAATTTAACAAAGCCTCGGTGTCAGCAAGCCACTCACACCCATGACCACAGTATCCCGATGTGACCAAAGTTCAAGGAACCCAATATGACCAAAGTTCAAATATGAGTTCAAAGAAAGATAAAAGAAAGGTCAATGCCAGTGAGCATATAAGGATGTTGTACACAGATGATTTTAGCGCAACAATCTTATTCAGACACCCATTGCAAACTCTGTAATTTACAAATGGGAGCAGCCAAATTGACCTGTAAGGTGAAAACAAGGTCAAATAAAGGTCAAACCCTGCACACCAGGAAGGGCTGAATTTACAAGGCAAAGAAACCCAGCAATGGGTTTTATATTTTATTAACATTTACATTGTTATGCATCTACAAACTGAAATTTTCTGCAAGATCATGGAATAAATAATGATAATAACATTTCAATGACTAGATACTCTATAGCAAATATGAGTTACAATCTACAATGTACCCATGCAGTGTGGCAGCAGGCAGTACTTACCCTAGCCTTAAATTATTGTAAAAAAATTAATAAAATACTAAGAAAGAACTGTCACACATATTCTGAAATAATAACTCGCACCAGCAGATTACCGTACATGTATTAATATAAGAACTATGAGTTTCTATCATTACAGAGCCCAAACAGTGCGTTATTTTCAAATAATGGACTAAAAATCACCCAGGAGAAGAATAAAATATACAGTAAAATAAGAACAATAATAAGTGAAATAACCACACATTCAAAATTAACGGCTATTAGCAGAACTGCCATAAGTTACATTAACCTATACCAGCAGAAATATGACAAAAATGAAGAATTAGATAACACAAACCCCCAGGGTAAATCTACATTGTTGGAGCAATATCTAATGTCCCAAAAATGCAGTGTACAACTGCGTACACTGAACACATATACAATGTGGGTGCAGGCAGGGCTGACCCTAACCTTGAATATAAGATATGATTAATAAAATACTAAGAGAGAAATGCTACACATATTATACAATTTATAAGTCAAAACATAACTGCTGGATGGTCAAAAGCACCAGACATATAAACATATATATTACATCAAATTTTGCCATCCCCCTAGAATTGTGATAAATCAAATGGGACCCAGAATACAAGATTCTGGGTTAAAGCTCCAGGCTTTAATAGAATATAACAAAAACGTCCTGGTGATATGAAAATGTAAATATAAAATAGTTGCATATGGGGATTAACCCCTCAATTAGATCTGAACTAGTAATCTCATTAATGACACAATAGTTAAGCTGTGAGAGCAATTACAGTAATGTCTCTGATCACTATCTACATTTTATCATTTTAGGCTGCCACACCCGAGTAGAGTTAACGAAGTCTCTGAATAACCCTGGAAGCCACCGTCAAAGCCAAGCAGAAGTCAACCCTGCTGTTGTCTACTCTCAAAGCTCCAGTGCCCAAGAAGCAATCTCCCACAGGCAGAGAACAGTCACAGTAGGCACACCATCCTACCACCTCTTACATCTCCTCCACACAGACTGCAGCCTGCATGCTACAACTAGAAACACTTAATAGAAACAAATATGTATGTTAATATGGGTGGGTAAAGGGTGGGAAAGTTAATTTTTAAAAATGTTTTATCAATGTCTTGTCAAGTTGACTGCCAGTTCAGATCTGACCAGTATCCCCTTGGTCAACCAAAGGGTCAAACTATCGACCAATCAGAAGCTGCTATGTCGAGTAACCAGTAAATTTAAAAAATATGTAGATCAATCAGTTATAGTGGGTACAGGAATGATTAAGGTTGACACCTAATTGTCAACCCCCCAAAAAATGGTGGGACTGACTCGAGTTTAAGGTAAACGGAAGCATTCATGATCTTGGGTTCAATAACTATATTGGATTGCACATTTAATTTTCTAGTTTAATGTCCGTATGTACTTCAGATTTGATTCAGTGGACATGGTACAGCACTACTGGGTTAAAGTGATAATGCTTAAGGTAAAATCTGCCTCTTTGCTATCTGTGTTGCATTCATCCATAAGTGGTAGATTAATTCCTTGCCTTCATGTCCTTTACACCAGTTTGTGGACAGGGTCCTCCTGTGGGTACCTCCTCCTTACAATGTCGTGAAGGTTACAGCAAGCTAACACAAGGTTCTTATCTTGCTTGGATGTTTTATTTGCAAGTATTCAAGTATTCTATAGGGGTTTTCACCAAAATGCCTCTCCCTGGAGAGACTGTAGTTAAACATTCTTTACCTCTGTTCTGGTATCTATGGGAAAGGGCCTTAATAAGCCAAATCTGAAGGACAAAGTACTGTCAGCTATGAAGCAATAGGGTATATCCGTCATCCTAAGGGGTTGTTCTAGTGGGGATACCATTAAGGTATCATTTTGCATGAATCCCTTAGCCAGCAGTCACTGAAAATCTGTTAATCTGGGTATGTCCCACTAGAGCCAACATTGTATCGCAGAAACTTATAGACAGTATTGACAAAGGCAATAAGGATGATGGATTAGAAGCCCTTGCAGTTACGATAATTGTAACCTCCATGGGGAACACTTAATCCTGACACGATTCTCATGTAGTGACCCGAAAGTAGAAGTTTCATTTGGTAGAGAAGAGTTGTGAGACTCGTTTGCACTGTTCGGATGTACAGGGTAGTTCAATGGCTGCCTTTCATTCCACCTGGTTTTCTGCTTATTCACAGACCATGGACAACTGGTCATGGTGGCGGTGTGGGTTTCTTTACTAGGAATGAGATACCTGCTAAGAGTGTTGATTTACCAACATATCACACTTTCAAAAACATTGTTGTAATAGTTGTCTCTCATTCAAAACCATTTACTGTTGCTTTTGACTATTGTACACTGGCTGCATGTTTCCTCTGCTTTCTTTGATGATTTCTTGTTTTTCTGTGTGTTCCTATCATCCCCCACTTCTTCTTGCATTATCTGTTGTCAGTTTAATGTTTATGTGGATACGAAAAAAAATGTATCGACCAAAGGAAATTTCTTAACCTGCTAGATACTTCTAACCTTATTCAAAGTGTAAATTAACCCTCCCATTTGCATGGTCATATACTGGAACTGATACTTTGTCCAAGTGATTCTGCTTTCATCAGCAATGTGAGAGATAGTGATTTAGTAGTTTCCGATTATTAATTGTTATAATGTTATTTGATTTTACATGTACTGTGACTCATGCAGAAGACAGTACTTGTTACTGCAGGTATCATAAATTGATTTACTTGATCTTGTTATGATCTTGCTAATACTCGCTTTGGTAAGTCCCCTGCTAGCACTGCTGCTGGCCTTTTGATCATTACATTCATGACCTTGGTGGTTTGTTAGACAATCATACACCATTAATTTGTGGAAAAACTGAGAAAAAACCAGCTCAATAACTGTTGGATTTATATCCAAGAGCAAAATCTGTCAGACATCAGTTGAGCTGTACCTGAGTCAAGACAGCTTTTAGCAGAGCAAAACTATATTGTGCAGACAGATTGCCTGATGCAATGCAATCATCAATAGAGACAAGGCTGAATACTACTGCGCTGTCCTCAATGACAATAGCCACGGCGTTATTTATCTGATCAAAGGGAAGGAAACTAAGTGGGGAAACTAGAGTCAAAGAGGTGAGTTTTCAGATGTTTCCTGAAAGAACTGACAGAGGGGCTATTTCTTATTTGGAAGGGGAAGAGTTCCAAAGAGCAGGTGAATAATGACAGAAGGAATTAGAAAAATGTTTCTGTAATTCGTGTACTATGTAGTCAAAGGTGGGAATGTGAAGGAACTTAAGTTTAGGGCTGCTGCATCTGGTATTTCTAGAAGTGGTAATAGGGGTGTATTAATTCACTTTGGTAGGCTGGTTTGCCATGTTCTAGAATTTTGTTTGTGATAAGGCCAATTGTAAGTTGTACCCTATACCTGACTTGCAACCAATGAGTTTTTTCAATTGGGGAATGTTATGGGAAAACTTAGAGGAGTGAGTGACAACCCTGCAGAGTGAGGTTTGGATGCAGTGTCATCTTCTTAACTCAAAATCAGTGGGTGATACAAACAGGGAACTGCAGTAGTGCAATCTGCTGCTCACCAAATCATCCAGAAGGACTGATGTTTTAAGATCCTGAAGGGGACAAATTCTGTAAAGGTCTCTTGCAGGGACTCTAGTGGACTTTATGACTTGTGACACATAGTCAGAAAAAGATAGGATAGAATCAACACCACTCCAAGGTTATTGACATTTTGTGCTGCTAAGACCTGATTTTCCAGAATAATAATTGGAAACTGTGGAAGGAGTTGGTTACATTTGTATTTGGAGCCTATCAAGATAAATTCAGTTTTGTTGGGGTTGAGTTTTAATTTATTTGTAACACGAAATTTTGAATGTCATTGAGGCAATCCCTGAGGGTAAAGAGCGAGAGAAATTTGCTGGTGAGAGCGTTATGTATAATTTTGCATCGCTGGTGTAGAAATGGTACTTGATACTACTGTATGACTGGATAATTGAGCTGATTGGGTTTGTATATAGAGAAAAAGTATCGGGTCAAGAACTGAACCCTGGAACACACCACACTGGAGCTCAGCAGGATGTGACAGAATGCTACCTACCTTGACTGAGTCTTTCCTTTCTGACATGGTTTGATTTATGCTTTGAACCAGCCAAGTGCCAGTTCACTGATTCCATAGAATGTGTGCAACCTGTCAAGAAAAATGGTGTGGTATGTGGCACTGAAAGTGGCAGAGAGATCCAGGAGGGTGAGGGCTGTGACAGACCCTGTAGCCATATTGGAAGAAAATCCTTTTTAATATTCAGGAGGGCACTTTCAGTGAAATGACATTTTCTGAAAGCTGATTGAAAACCGGTCATAAGGCCACCTTCATTAAGATGGGTTTGAAGCTGGATGGCTACTACCCTCTCAAGAATCTTTGAAATAAAAGAAACAGGCCTGTAACTTTTAAGCACTTCTTTGTCTAATGATGGATTTTGAAGATTGGAGTAATGACGGTCAGCATGAAAAAGTTAAAACACTTACCTCGTTCAAGTAACACATTGATTATTGAATAATGATGGGAATAATGAGGATGTCTGGATAACCCTGGACAAGAAAAGTGTGCCAGTGGTCAAGGAAACAAGATTTACTTAGAGAGTTTACAATGAATTTGGCAACTTGATCCTCAATGACAGTGTAGAAAGTGGAAAAGGTAGGAGGAGGAGTATAAGGGGAATGTGTTGCGGAGTGGATACAGGGAAAGTTGAACGAGACTTACTAATTATCATCAAAAATTTCCCAACCAAATCATGTCTTTTAGATCAAGGGCCTACCTTTTTAGAGCTTGTGTGGATATTTTGCTTCCGTCAATTACAAAACTTGTGAATTGTCTTTGGCTGAGGGCAAAAGACAGTTGTAACAACCATAATATATAAAGAAAGCATCAGATTTGAAGAAGTATTGTTTGGTATCAAGACTATGTTTGGTATATATCTTAATTAGTGGAGTGTGTAGTGATGCAAATAGAACTAGCTATTCCATTGACGCTGCCTTAAGGGATATAAAAATGATATCCATCTCTCACTGTCATTTGGTGAGCCTACTGCACTTGTCTTGATTGATCTTTTGGCTACCTCTGACAAAATTGACCACGATACTCTTCTTGATTGCCTTAAATCATGATTTGGTGTGTGTAGCATTGCCTTGATGTGGTTCACCACTTATCTTAGCCATCAATTCCAAGCATTTAAAATTGGGTCAACTCTTTCTGAATTGTGTGAGCTCATGTATGGTGTTCCACAAGGCTCAGCCCTTGGCCCCCTACTGTTCTCTGTATACAGCACTCCTTTAAGTAAGGTTACTGGAAGGCACTCTGACATCGAATTCCACTTTCATGCAAATGACAATCAATTGTTTATTCATTTGTCTCACCAAAATGTAGTCTTGGCTTCGGAAAATTCTTGTCTTCAGGATGTTCTAGATTGGATGTTGTCAAGTATACTTGAATTAAATCCTGATAAAACAGAGTTCAATGTCTGTGGATCTCATGCTAAGTTCGTGAAATTAGATTCCAACCTCCCTGTGAGGATACTTGGTAATTTCATGCATCCAACAATTGTTGTACAGAACCTTGGTATCTGGTTTGACGCAAATTTTTCCATTGCTGATCATGTGTGCAATATTTGTAAGACTTGTTTCATTCAAATGCATGATCTCTGGCATGTTAGACAGTACCTGGCAGATGAGGCTCACAGATTATGACAAACGTCTCTTTAGAAGTCTGTCTAGTTTCAACATGCAAAAACTGCAGTGTATCCAGAACACACTTGCTCAGATTATCACAAACTGTAATAGATAGATACTGGAATCTCCTATTCTCAAACACTTCCATTGGTTCCCAGTTGATTTATGCTGTATCTTCAAAATGGGCACTTTGGTTTATAATTTTCTTCACGGCTGTCATCCCAGCTATTTGCTTCTCTTCTGTCTGTTTGTTGTGGAAGATATGGCACAAGATACAACCATCCAGATACAATATTCCTGGAGGTTCTTCAGTTCTACTCCTCTGTACATAAATAAAAAAAATACTTCAGCCACAGCTTTGCTTTTGATGTTCCCACAGTTTGGAACAATTTACCTGATGATGTTCGTTCTGCCCCAACTCTTGTCTGTTTCAGAAAAACGCTAAATTCTTATCTCTTCAAAAGGGCTCTCCCACCTCAGCCTATAAACTACCTAGCATCTCTATGGTACTGATCTGGTTATGTCTATGGAATGATGATTTTTTTGAATGGGTTTCTGGTGTTGTGCCATAGAGTCTGCCTTTTCAGAGACTGTGTACCATAAAAGTTTGGAATAGAATATAATAGAATATATAGTTCATAAGGACACCATTCGTATTAAGTGTGTATGTTGTTTGTTTGTTTGTTTGCATAGAATGTTGAGGAAGGAGACCAGGCAACATACCATTTAGGTCTATATTTACTCAAATAGTACATTATGCTGAAAGACAAGCCCCATTAAACTCAAGTAAATCGTGAAAAATATGTTAAACTTGAAATTGATGTTAGGAAGATATAGTCATTTTAACTTGAGCATTATTGCATATGCTAATGATACCTACTGGTTTTTGAACTGTGTCAACTATTCAACCAGAAATATTTTAAAAGAATAAATTGTATACACTGTTCAATAACAGTATTGTGGTTAGATATTTGCAACAAGGTTAATGAATACATGTACATACAAAAGCTGACCTAACATATGATATTGAAATTTACAATGTCATAATGCTTAATATGTAAAACATTCCTTCTTTTTTGAACCACGCATAATCGATCATTTGAAACAAACAGCATGTTTTACAATTTTTCTCTCATATACAGAAAGGCTATCATTTATCATTGAACAAGCGACTGGCATATTTCTACATTGACTCATTAATGAAGGTTGACGAAGAAATTAAACCTAGGAAATGAACTCTTAAGTTAGTGTTGTTAAATATTTTATTTGGACACCTTTTTGACTGGAAGAGGTTCAGAAATTCAGACCTGTTATCCAATGGGATCGCAGATAAAACAGGGTAAACGTGGCCGCAATTTTCATTTGACATTTTAGCTATTTATGTTTATGAACTTAGATAGTGGAGTTGTATACCTCTTGACGTTTTTGAATCTTTATCTAAAACCTGACCATTAGTGAAAATGAATTAACAGAGAATTTGAAAACTTAATATATAAATATTTTCTACCAGATAAAATGCAAACAATACAGAAATAGTACTTTCGGAATAAATGTGTCAAATATGTACACAAACTTAATAAAAGTTATTTACATTCTAATAAAATAAATATTACATTAATTTTTACTGCATACTTTTATCACTTTGAGCAAACTTCCTATTTATATCACTATTAGATAGTTTCTAAAATTCCAAGCAATCTAAGTTGACATTTCAAATGACGTGACCATGATACAAGTGCACAGCGGCAACATTCAATTTTCCAAAATCAGCTTAATAAGAGACTCGAGTCCAACTTTCTTGTCAACCTTGAGACACCACTATTGATCTTACAAATACAGGAATGTTTCTAATTCTTAAATTCCATTATCACCAATAAGCATAAAATACCCAGACCACATTTATACGAATTGCTGTTGTGAAAGTCACAGAAACTTCTTTGCATTGGACCAAATCAAGTTTTATTTGCATTAGTTTCACATGTATATTTAACCCTCGTATATCAACATAGATCTTTGTATGTCATGGCAGGACACAGATATGGAGATGTGGACATTTGTAGACGAAAGGACTAAAATGATATTTTGACGGGGTATTGGGATTTTTATGAGAATCTACAGCAGCATGTACAAAATTGTGACATACTTGAAAAAGACCCAATACACATCAATACAGACCAAGCAGTACCTAAGAACACATACATTCTCCCCCAACAACTATTGCAATCCAGATACAGACCATCTTTGTGGAAGACCAAACCATGCTTAGACCCCATGATTGAATCATATCAGAAGAT
The DNA here is from genome assembly GCA_964017235.1 of Sabellastarte sp. h YS-2021. NCBI lineage: Eukaryota > Metazoa > Annelida > Polychaeta > Sabellida > Sabellidae > Sabellastarte > Sabellastarte sp. h YS-2021. The sequence continues at coordinate 60,699,328 of OZ024927.1, forward strand.
CCATGAAGATATCATTCCTCCATGAAGTTCTTTTGGTGATATGATGGAACCAGCTGAATCGGTCAAAAACCTTGGGGTCATCCTGGATGCTGACAACTAAATGTAAAGACACATGACTAATCTATGTCACATTTGTGTTACTACCATCTCTGGGAACTATAGATGGTCTACAGGTATTTAAATCATGAAAAATCTGTGATGGTGGCAAATGCCTTGGTAAGCTGGAGTACTGTAATTTATTGCTTTATCACACAAAAAGCATATACTGTCAGACTACAAGGAGTTCAAAATTTCTTTTGTCACACTGTGTATGAAACTTAATAACTTTAGTCATGTCACAAACTTCCTGCACAAACTACACTGGGCTCCCATCCATTACTGTATATTGTTCAAATACAACCTAAAAAGCAATAAAACTTAGCCAACCTCCATATCTGTCTTCTATAATTAAGAGGAGCAATCACACACTGGGCAATAGGCTCTCCATTTCCTCATCTAAACCGAATAAAAGCTCAGGGTTCCGCAGCTTCACAGTATCTGCTCCCACAGAATGGAACAAGGTCTCTGAAGCCATTAGAACAGAGGAAAATAGTCTGGATTTAGAAAACAGTTTAAAATGTATCTTTTCAGATTAGCCACCATAGCCACAATATCCCTATCTCTGTCATTAACATGGATACCGACCTCTTTTTGGAACTGGACTATCCCTTTTTGGACATCAGCGCCTTAGAGGATGATTACATCAATTTCGGAGTTTTATAAATGCTTCTTACTTACTTACTCATTACCATCTTTATGGAGGACCGAGCTACTGTTAGACCCCACCTTGTATAAAAACAGACCTGATTTCAATACCCTCACTGCCCTCATTTGGGGTGCGAGGGTAAAATATACCCATTTTAAAAAATATTTTGCAGTAAAATATGGCCACTACATCATTGATAAGTTTTTGGAAAACCCATTCATTCAAATACGACCAGACTACAAGGAATTTCATTGTTATATTAAAGCAACAGAGTTTAAAGGTATTACATTTAAGTCAATGGCCAATCAACTAAAGGTGAGACAACCAATTTGTCATGAAGTTAGCATGTCTTTGTGTTACAGGTATAAAAGTGTAACATTCCCCCACGTCCCAATGTCACTCTCAAAGGTTGTAAAATCAGCATTTTAAATTTATATATGCATATATTTTGAGAATTTATTGTTTCAAAATTAAATTTTGACAATTATAAAATGTTATTTGTTCAAGTGTTTAGGATTATTGCTGCCATGGTATTACTTTTGATTGTTTGTTTTGGTAAGTAATATTAAGTATTCTTGTAAAGGGTTTTCAAAAAACAAGTATTAATTTAAGATGTATAAGCAATTACTTTGTTTATGTGGTAAAAAATAGAAAAGAAATTCCTTAATAAAGACAATGGTTATTCTAATAACTATATGATATGATGTAGCTCACTGGTACATCAGCCCTGAGTAAGAATATAAAACAGAATCAGCAAATGTTTAGGTCATCTGCGAAATATATACTTTTCAAAATCATGTTAAAGTCACATATGATAATATTGTTTTCCAAAATATTTAAGCAACATCTGTATAAATATTCAAGATTGGTATTACCATAAAATCCTCATTTTAAACAAACTATAATTTCAAAATCCTCGCTTTCATTTACATTTTCACTTGACATAGCTGTATTTCATTCAGGCAGGTAACCATATATGGGTATATATGTGACACAGGCCAAATATGGGATAACTTGCAAAGTAACCATGCAAAGTTCTGTGACCTGCCAGAAAAGGAAGATAACTTGCTTTATCAGGAGTAGAAAAAAGTTTGTCAATATTTGTTAAATATTTAGGGATTTGCTGTTCTTTATTGTTATTTGTAGCCCTGGCAATTTGTGATCAAAACTTGCCAGACATTGAAAAATTTTGTTCAATGATGCAATCTCACAGGGGTTACATTTAAGGATACACTGTTGAGATCAATTCATGGTTTCAGGGAAAAATCAATGGTATTATCAGTATTGTATGAGGACATTATGATGCTAATTTTAATTTATAAAAAGAATTTTGGTATGTTTTGGAAAAAAGAGCAAGCATATGACCATTTTTATTGATACTTTTCACTTAAAAGATTTTTCCATTTACATGAAGTGGTCGTGGTAAAGGTAAAATTACTGACAGTTAATTGTTCACAAACATAGAAAGTAATGGAGAATAAATGTTATTGTACCCTTTCTACTAGAGGAGAATTGTTTACTGATATCTTATTTTATGATTTTCCTGTATTGTCTGATATATCTCAATAACTGTTAAAGACATAAATTTATATTAAGTTGTAGTAAGTACTCGGCACTTTCTTATTAAACCTTCCACATTAGTCAATAGCTTACGTGTTGATAAACATCCCCTTGTGCTGTACAAGGTTCTTCAGTGAGAGGCAATTCACTTCCGGCCTCACAGGTCATGGTTTTGAATAAAGCCCTGAGTCTGTAGTTGGAATCTTGGAAGTAACTTGCCAGTGCCCAATAATAGTCATTGCAGAATCTCGACCAACCAGGATGCACTACAGTCCTCCCCTACTTCAGCTGCCCCCCCCCCCCCCCAATGATATGACTTACACAATTGGGTGAAAGTGGTTGTTAAACTCAGTCCTTACAAATGATCCAGGGATGAACCGCAATTATATAAGTTGTCATATGGACATAATGACATATGGAAAGATGTCTCAGTGTGTAAAATAGTGTATCTAAAATTGGGTTGCATAATACGAATGAACTGTTTCTGAAAAAGAGAATGTTTTGTAGATAGACTTGAATGACTTTTTCAAACAACTGATCCTATCTTGTAAATTTTGCAGGTGACCCATTAGTACGACGTGGTTCAACCCTAAGCATTGAATCTTCAAACATTCAGCAGAAAATATCATCTAATAAATGGCCCACGATTTACAGTGGTGAGTTCAAAGATAAAGCTTTTGTTCTGAAGCAAAAAATCTTGTTAAATTTAACTTTAAAGTGTTAAATATAAGTATCACCAAACCTCACCGGCTGAGGCATTATATGTTACCTGTGTGAGAGTGAAATTATCTACAAACCCTTGTTCTCAAAGTAGTATACAGTTTTGATATGTATATAAATTCTGTGGGTCTTGCCCTGTATTTGCAAGGATTTTTCTTTTCGAAATATACTTACAGATTGACTGAGGATTGAAGAATTTCCATTTCAGGAGAAGATGCAAGCATCTTTAACTTTATGAGTTCAGAACCAAGTCTTTCTATTTCTTATTCCACCAAATATGACATACATGGAAACCATTATGAACCCATCATGATAGGTGGGGAAATTACTGTGGAATGAAATGCAAAACTTTTGTCAGCACCAAATTCTTTAAAAAAGTCATTCAGTCCTCATATAATACCTAAGACATAAAGGACTTGAGGAAAGTCTACACAGGGGCGAGTGTTACGTTCTTGTATGGTTCTTGTAGGGATATGGATAATTCTACTGATTATATAAAAAGACCTGGACCGGTATTCACAAAAAGGTCTTAATTCTGAGATAAGACAGCCAAGACTAAGTCTCAACTTTGTATTCACAAACAGGTTATCAACTGAGAACATGCTAAGACCAGTTTCAAGTCTTTCTTATGTAAAAAAAATCAACCACTTGCAAATAAGTCCAATATTTTTATTTCAAATCAGTGTATTTGTGTGTTATTATACACAGCAAAACTTATAACGTCTATTAAAATTAAAACAAAAATAGAACATTTTGCCAGTTACTTTTTATTTTGCATGTCACATGATCTACTTCTCTGTTGCTATGCGGTCAGAAAACCCGGTTTTCAAAGCAAGATACCTTTTGAAACCAAAACTTGGGCTATAAATTGTAACAAAAGTTTAGGACAAGTATCCCTACATGTTGTAAATTATTTCTACTCTATATGAAAACATAAATAGTAAAATATATACATCAGTGAAAAAGAGATAATGCTTGAGACTTTTAGTAAAATATTTGTGACAACAATGTACCAATCTTAAGTTTGAGACTAAATTTGGTCTTTTGTGAATAGCCAAGTAGTTTGAGATAAAAAATGGTGTTAGACTTGAGACCAAAACTTAACACTTGAGACAAAATTTGGTCTCAGCAATGTTTATGAATACTAGCTCTGATTTTTTTATTTGTCCACCATTGCTTTACAAAATGTTAGTAATATAATAATGCAGACATTTGATTATTCTCTGACGTCCACATTTTATGAAATAAAACCGGAACAACATGATCTTATAAACTTAAACTAAAAATGAATAGTGCTTTTCAATGATTTTATAGATAAAATAAAAGTTGGGGATTTTAATTTTTTCAATGATTAAAGTAATATCAAGACATTCCCTCAGTGAATCCCACATCTTGTCCTGACTGGATTCAAACCCACGACTACAGGGGGAACCTGGTGATCACGTCAAACTTATTAAACATCCAGTCACTAAAACTCTGAACTGTGAACTTATAGAATTTGATTGGCAGACTAGGTGTATGTGTGTTTGTGTGCAAATTACCCGAATCACATGCATCCTTAAAAGAAACTGGTTGATTGGCAGACTCAGTGTTTGGTTGGGTGTGCGTGTGTGTTGATCACCTGAATCTCATTCATCATTACAAGTAACTGTATTGGAATTGTTCTAGTTAATCTGGACATTGCAAATGAGCTGCACCCTCTTGGAAAGATGAGAAGTGGACAGGCCACTCACACACATTCCTGTCACTGGGTCAGAGATGTCCCCAGAGACCTTAACATCGAGCTGTCTTCATTCTACAAGAAATACACAGAGGCATATGGTATACCTGTTGTAGGTAACTGTCAAACTGAATTCTAAATATCACATTCTACAAGAAATACACAGAGGCATATGGTATACCTGTTGTAGGTAACTGTCAAACTGAATTCTAAATATCACATTCTACAAGAAATACACAGAGGCATATGGTATACTTGTTGTAGGTAACTGTCAAACTGAATTCTAAATATCATATTCACAATAGGTTTTCTTTCACTTGAGTTCCCTGATAAAAATAAAGCACAATTTCTAGTAAAGCTATTAGTTATGTGTGTTGATACTTCTTCAAGTGTGTTTTCATATTTTGGACTAGTACAGTTTTAAAAATAGTCACCTGATATCATAAAATATATAAATATATATATATATTTTGTACCAATTTACTGCAATACTATAATTAGCTTAAATACTTTATGACACAGTCATTGTATTAATCCTAATCGATGAGAATCTTATTGCTACATTAAGGTAACTTGGAACATAAAGCTGAAATGGAGTTTTATTTAGAAAGGTGTTGCAATTTGTTTAATATATATGTCATCCTTTTTCATTGCCAGTGGCTTGGTCTTTGTGTGAAACCTCCGTTTGTTTGTGAAAGTTCTCATCTCTTATCCTCATCAGGCTCTGCATCAGCTACCAGTGAAGGTCTCAGAAGAGCCTGTTACATAGTCCGGGCCATGTTTGCTTCCCGTTTTGACATCCGTCAAGCATATTACAAATTCAGTGGTCGTGTTGGTGTGATTGCCGACAATGAACAGACCACCACTTTACCCGAACACACGAATTTAACCAACCCAGCACACTGGGACTCAAAGACAAGAGGAGTGGGGGCCACAGTTGAAATCCCTATCTCTTCCGCAGGGGATGACAATATGAGATGCTATTCGAAGAGGTAAGATGAATATTGAAAGCTAAAACATGTATAATTTATGAGTGGAACTTTTGGCATAAATCTGTACTGTAGTGTATTTATGCATAGCCCAATAGCTCCTTTATTACAGGACGCAAAGCCATGACATTGCATTCCCCTAACTGAAAGACATAGACTCTGGGATGACTATTTATTAACATCCCCGAAGTTCTAAATATTCTAAATTTAGTCTCCCACTGGAGATAAGCCCAAGTCACAAAAGACCGCCATCTTATTTTGTGGCATTCATTTTAGCTTATTTTAACCAATGAGCTTGTATTGTGAAAATTAATCTCTGGTGAAAGTTTTATATTCCATGTATTTCTTAAGTAAACTGACCATTGATGAAATTAATTCTTGTAAATTAAAAGCAAATTGAACATGAATGATTTTTACCATATTAAAGTCGGCCTGTAGTCCTATTTAGCTACAACATATTTTCAAAACTAAAATTGGGGACTGACTCGGTTTTATATTAGGCAATCACAATTACTCACAATCTAGTTTGGCAGCTCTTTTGAAATACTTGCAGTCATTCTGGACCAAAGAATAACTTCACTCAGTGTTTGTAGTTGAAATCACACAACAGCATTTTATTGGCACAAATAGTTTCTTATATGTAAATTAGATCAGTACTAGAATAAGTTTTTATTTATTGCAGGTACCGGACACAGGATGTACTGATCCATGAACTTGCTCATGGCATTCATCTCTTGTGTGCTTCTTTTATCATCCCTGGATTTAATCTCAGACTTCAGAAAGCTTACAAATCAGCCATGAAGAAAGGAAAATGGGCAAATACGTATGCAGCTACAGACAGGAGAGAATATTGGGTATTTTAAAAACAACCACACACATACACAGAAAAAAACAGATAATATGAAAGCTTAGTATATGTTTGACATATATTTAATCGTTCTTGCCATACTAATTATTATTTTGTGAAATATTGTTTGTTTTTATTTCTTATTCTCCAAGAATAGATAATATGTTTCTTGGATATTGCACCTTGATGACTTCCAGCAGAGAGAGGTAATACAAAGAGGTAGTAGAGAGGTAGTAGAGTCTTGGCTATCCATTGATTAAAATTGTTTTGCCAGAAAAAGGTGTTATTTTTAATTGGCATATTTTATATTTGTATTCCATGTGAAATGGAGCAAAGTCAAGAGGGCAAAATGTTTATATTCGTGTTTCAGAGTTCAAGTAAATAATTCATAATCCATAATTGAGCCAAACAATTGTCACATTTGACTTACCTCCAATTTTTATTTAATCCTCACATAACCAGATTACCAGATGCCTTGACAACTATTGGATGTAACTGAAATTTCCTGTAAAGGCCTCTTCATACAGTTTCATGAAGTGGTAGAAGTCGTCCTAGAATTTTGCTTCCTAACCTTGTCCTTGACTCCAGAAAGAGACATTGTATGTCAGTAGGGCATAATCGAAAAGAAGCAGCCCTGTACAGCAACTCTGACTTCTCCTTCACCACTGCCTACTGATATATATTAAGCAGTTTTTAAGTATATACAACAAATATTTCAAACACTTTGATAAGTCTTCTATATGCTGGAAATGATGTGTCCGTGTTGTGTCAGGCGTGTTCTATGAAAATACAATCTGGTTTTATAAAACCTAACGGATTCTACCAATACCTGACATGCATCGAGCCACAAATGTGCCGGATGAGTTAATTATTTTCAGCTTGTATGTTGCCCGTGAGGCCAGCATAAAATAGTGTGAACCAGGAACAACTGGGCAAACAAATCTATTAAATAACAACCATTATATTAGTACAAGCCCTACAAAAGTCCCGCAATCAGCATGGAATAATGATAATGTTTATTTATGTATGCATATTTTTCAGGCAGTTGGTGCCCAGTTATTTTTTAATTCATTTGTGAAAAGTGGAATGAAGTTTGGCAATCTTACAGTCTCTGATCAAAGATCTCTCAAAACATATGACCGTTCACTTTGGCTGTTACTGAAGGAAGTCTTCTCATGTGACAATGATTTGGTCCCCAGATGTAAATGGATAAGTGAGTGGGAGATAAAAATGAAACAACCATGACTACTACTTCATTCAATATCTTAGTTTATTCATTTACTATCTTTGCAGATGAGTCGATCTTTTACTGTAATGCTAGAAAGAACAACAAGTAAACGTGTAAACACATAAAGTTTAATTTGCCACACCAAATAACTTGGCAATTCCAGTCCATTCCAGTGTGGTGTGCTTTCATTTTTCAGGTATTCCAACAAAGGGTGACAAGATCAACATCATTAATGACCAGATACCAAATTATACTTCATGGTGTAGCCTTGGTATTAAGATCCTGGTTTAAGGGTACACCTAATGTGACAAACACAGGCACCTGGGATCCCAAATCATAGGCTCTATTCCGTTAATGAAACTAATTCAAATGATTCTCAGACAACTTTTTCACATCCATGAAACAACTGGGGTGATATTATGACAGGTAAAATATGCATCACATGAAGTCATGATCTAGAACGATAGATTCAAAACCATTACCACAGATTCTCTGCCAAACTCAACAATAAGACCAAGATAATAAACAAAATTAAAACAATGGGATTTTCTTATTTGTGCCTTTTTATATGGGAAATAAAATTCATTGGGGATTGTCTGTAATCTCAATGTGTTCTTCTGTTTACCATTGTTACCATTGTTAGGTTCAACAGAGTGTTCACCACAGTCGTTTGAGCTCTTGGCATCCACCAATCAAAGAGTGAAAAGTGAATGTCCCACCACCAGAAAGGTTTCAAACATTGGCCTCTATGCATGTATGGATTTAGCTTGTGCATCCCTGGCTGATGGAGTGGCAATGAAGGTATATTCTATGTATGGCCAATGGTACTACAGTTAATAATACATGTATCTAATTACATGATCAGGCTCATAAAGAAATGCTCAATCTAGGTGTGAAAAGATTGCTCTAAACTTATATAGCCAATGAGCAAACATAGGTAGTGAGGTATGGATATTACTAGCAATCAAAAGGAATAACTTTTGTTTGAAATGCATCAGATATGCAGCTCAGTGAATCATAAGAATCAATTAAAACGTTTATAAGATGTTTTAGAAGGTAATACCATCATTTATGAGTCACAGACATATGCAGATATATTTCATAGCCATTCCACTCCAGCTTTGTGTCAGTCTGCTGTAGGTATGTAAATCCTGTAAAAATTAAAGTCCTAAACAAGTACAAATCATTTCTAGATTTCCAAAATTTATTTGGCTGAAATCGCATCAAATGGATGAAATCAAATAAAATGAACTTCACCAATAGAATTAGTAACCTGATGGTGGGTGAATCCAAGTATTATGACACTACAATCTGATAATAATCTGGTTTTAAAGTTCTTCTTGGAAATATTTAAAATATATACAGCTCAGAAAATAAATATAAGATAGAAGCACATCTTATCGGTAAGTTGGAAATGGACAGAATCTTCCCGAGTAATAAAAGTTTAAATAATTCACTTTGAAACAACAGGACTAATATTATTCTGAAGCAAATGAGTGTGCTTAGTGTTGTATTAATCCAAATATAATTTTATTTTAAATATATTTTTTGTTCTTCCAGGGAAGTATATGCAAGATTTTGAAATGCCCTACAAAATCTGACTATCAATTAAGAAACACCAGCTCACCAGAGATGATATATAAGCTGGACAAAACTCCCAAACTGGACTTAGCAAAAGGTATTATGTTCATAATGCCTTATTGAATTGTTTGTTTGGTTCAATATTTTAAATGTTCAGTATTAACAAAATCATGTATTTTCTATATTTTCCCATGATACTATATCAAGGATGGCAGGTTATAAAATCCACCTTGTTGTATTACTACAGAAGATGCCCATGTTTTGAAAATGGATTGTGGCAAAGGACCCTCAAAAGGTGAGGAACACACCATCTGTTAGTCACTGAGTACAACAGGTACAAAATTGGTTTGTAACTGCAACTGGTAACATTTTTGGCATTTATGTATAAACATGCTCACTTAATACTGCAGTTTCACTTTTGAGAGTTATTATAAATGATAAGACATAGAAAAAAAATTTAACTTGTGGGGGGAGGGGAGAATTCCAACTATATTCTCCAGACATAGCCAGTTTAGGAAAAGTCCTATGTCTGTCATGTTCTGTTATACTTTAGACAGATGCAAAGTTCGGAAGTCAGAGAGGAGGCAGTTAGGGGTAGACAACTTGACTGTGGACCAGTGCAAGCGACGGGGTGGATGTTACAGAGACAACAAGTGTTACTATCCTCAGCAAGGTGAAAATCATCAGCATCATGTTTCCTGTACAAGCAGCATTATATATTTTCTATAACTGCCATTAGAACCAGCATTACTTTTTCATTATGTGTATTTATTGATTACAAGAACATAGCAAATGTCCAGCTGGCATAACACCAGGCCCTAGCATCATGCATCTTTTATTCATTTGGGTTTTAATGTAGCTTTCAACACTGTATAGGTCATATCATGACGGGTAGTTTTATGGGCAGAGGAAACCGGTACATACAGTTGGTCAAGGTTCTGTACTGTAAACTGCCGACCATAAGAAACTACCATTCTTCTCACATAAAGTTTGGGGTTTGAACCGCCGACCTCAGAGATTGGAGGCGAGTGTGTTACCACTGCACCACCGTGGCCCCTCTTAGCACAATGCATAAACAGCCCACTCACAACGATGATATAATTAAGTTTAGATAAGAATAGAAGTACATTGTCTTATGGCTTGACTGATGGACTTCTGTAACACAACCATGAAATTGCCTGAATGATTACTGATGCTAAAATGACAAAATCCTATAAAATCCAACAAGAAAGAATATATTAAATTCAAATAATGGCTTACCTAATTTTGTAAATAGATTACATTCCTTAACTCCTACACTTACTATTTTTGGGTAACTTATTTATTTACATCACAGTGACAAGAGTTGATGAATCATATTGTAACAAATCATAAAATAAGATTATTACATTATGTTTATGATAATACATTAAATATTATTGTGATCTCATATTTGATTATTTTGAACCAATAACCCAAATTTCATTCATATTCTTATACGACACAGTTGTATCAATGAATATGATTGGTTGAACGGCAAAAAATGTCTGATTAAGTTTCCTATAAAGTTTGCCTAATTATCGCTCACATGAACTCTGTCATTTAAGAGTAAATTTAAGTAAAATGTAACATCTATCGTATAAGAATAGTAAAAATCACTAACTGGTTGGACTTTACGCAGAATTACAGTCCAATTAGTACCACTCAGGCTTCACCTCCATGGTGACTGAACTACAAATCCGCCTATAATTCTGCATAAAGTCAGCTCAGTAATTGGTTATTACCATATTAAAATGAAATCCAAATTTGACAACAAATTATTGATATATTTCATGACTTGCCCCCCCCCCCCCCCCTCAACTTTATGGCCATTGGCTGGAGTCAGCTCACGAAACAAGTATAAAACCATTATAACACAGAGATGTCATAAAAAGGACATAAAGCTGTAACATTTTGAATTTTTGATAAATTTGATATAATTATGTATCTCTATGATGTTCCTTTGTCTGCAGATTGTCTGGACAGACACCGAGCTTGTTCTAAGCTGGCTTTGTCTGGAGAATGTAGTCGGAACCCTGCGTACATGTACCGGATCTGTCAGATAAGTTGCGATGTCTGTGGTATACTAAAACAAGTGAATCTGGGTGAGTGAACAAAATTGTAAAAATATAAAAGCAAATAATATTTATAAATGAGTATTCATTGGAAGTGCCATAAATTTCTTCTTCTTGGATTTCTTATCCATCATAAATCTTCCTTAGCCATACAACTATCAAGATTACAGGTCAAATATGAATTCCTAAGCTGTCCTTTTCAGGGGAAACTTGTAAACAACTGTGCAAGAATATAGTTAGAGAAACACCCACTGTCTCAATGGGATAAAATTTATTAATGGAGATACTATTCCCATGCAGAGGTAGATAAATGTTGATTATTGTATTATTGTTTCTGGTCCATTTGCAATTCTTTCTTTTTTGTATATCATCAAAACATAGGACAACAAAAAATGGGTAGTCAGGCAGGTTTAACATATTATTAATAACATGAAACTGAGAAAATACCTGGGCTGGTATTCACGAAGGGTCTTAGACTTAGTTAGGTCTTAGGCTTAAATGTGGTCTTAAAGTTGAGACTTTTGTCTCAGCTAAGTTTTGTCTTAAATCCGTATTCACAAAAAGGGACTTAGCTAAGTCCAAGATTATCAAATAACCACAGTGGTTTTATGTGTCATGTGACCTTTCTTTTCTATTTCAAACTAAACTATTGGTGATATATATAATTCATTCAATGCATTTTATCAAAGGAAAAGTGCTGTTTTGAAATGGAAAATCTTGTTACCACACATAAACTCCCAAAGACTGCTTTAGTGAGGTGTTCTGTATAATTATACTTTATTTACAGCCATTTCAAATTTTGAAGTGGATAAAAGTTTATGGCGGCCATATTTAAGTCCTCTTTGCAAAAGTCTTAGCAGTTTTTGGGCAGAAACTTGAGAAAAAAGTCTCAACTTTAAGCCTAAGCCCTGGCTAAGACCTTTCGTGAATACAGGCCCAGGACCCCTCCTGTGAAAATCCTTCTGAAAGGAGACTTCAGCCAGAAAGCTTGAAGGAAGGAACTCCAAGTCAAGTAAAGGGGAAGCCTTGAAAATCTTCTGAGGAGAAGATTGAAGGATGGAGTCCGAAGCATGCACATAATCCAACTGATTGACACAAAAAAAATGTTGGAATAAGGTCCCTAAAGTCTGCCTGAAGGTTAACTAAAGACAGAGGAACACCAACATACCCAAAAGGGAGATGTGCTCATTGGTAGTCAGATCTAAAAAGTGGTGAAAATGCAAAATATAACTGCTGAATAACAGTAGATTTTCACCAAGCCCCAAACCAAAAATTCTAAATTTAGAAAATGAATGGAGATGTGTTTAGGAAGTAGCAAAATCAGTTGTATTCAACTGATAAACGCTTCTTAAGGGACCCTGAACAAAAAATGGTCTTGAGAAGGTAAACCCAGCACCAAAAAGACAGCCTGATTAGCCTGAGCCTTAGGCACAAAAGAGGCCAAAGGACTAAAAATGGACTGTGAAACCAAATGACCAACTGACAAAAAATTGGAATATAGGAAACCAGTAACAATGAGATGGATCTCCAAAGGTGGAAGACAAAGTCATCCCCAAGAGCCGTAAACCACCATCCTCCAGAATTGAAGTTGGGGAAAGGCTGAAAATGGAGACCCTGGGCTCAGAATTGAACCCCAAAACACTGAAACCAGGACCGTATCCCAGAATGTCAAATGAAAGGGCCTGTACAAATAATGAACCGTGAATGGTAGGTAGTAAATACCGTAATGTTACGCTATGAAATATGCGTTAACAACAGGAATTATTACACATTATGCTCTGACAGAATAATAATAAAGAATTATGAAAGAGGAATGCATAAACAAAGCTGGAAATGCTGTAATCACTGAGAAAATGAATATTTTTAAACAACCGATCGGTTGACCTCCATTTTAAGTATGACATCATCGTCATGTGACCTGGTGAGATGATTCGTATGAAGCTCAAAAATAGGGTCAAATACGCGGTGAAACGAAGAATTTCATGTTAAGAATGATGGAAAACCTAAATTGGCAGTTATAACGCCAGTAGAAGTGAAGAAAAGAAATAATTCACAGTAGAAATACTTATTTCCAAAGGAAATCCAACATTCAGACACCACGTGACCTGATGAGCGATAATACAGACATTGTAACTATGTGAAAACAATGCACACTCAAGTTGAAAATATGGTCAAAATACGTGGTGAAACAAAGAATTTCGTGGAAAGAGTGAAGGAAACGCATAAATTAAAATTATAATGAATGTAAAAGTGCATAAAACTAATTAATTTACCAAGGAAATGAATATCTCCAAAGGCAATCCGACATTCTAACACCACGTGACCAGATGAGCGATAATACGAATTTTGAAAATACGTAAGAATATTGAACAAAGTATACAATAAATTCACCAGAAATCGAAGTAAAAGGTAAATGAAATGGAGCAAGAGTGAATAAAACAGCTTAAGTGTACTTACAGAGCACCAAAAAACGTGTAAATGCAGGTCTTAGTGAGATAGCAAAAACGCCTGTTGACACTTCAACCGCAACAAATGGAATGAACTATTTCTGTATTACTGTGCATGGCAGAGTGAATTAGGTCACCAGGGGTCAAAGATAGCAAGTATATAGGTTTAAAGAGGGTCTCCCCTCATATTTTAAATTCTATGTATGGTGTATGTGGCGGTCACCGAACGCCAAGCCATGCTTACCCCAAGTGTTTTCATATTGTAGAGTATATTACATTTTTATGAAATAAAATTTATTTATTTATGGGGATAATTTACATTATGACCCTAATTGTGAAGACATGATGTTGAAGAAGTGTGGATTCTTTTTAAGAATAAACAAAGCTGGAAATGCTGTAATCACTGAGAAAATGAATATTTTCAAACAACCGATCGGTTGACCTCCATTTTAAGTATGACATCATCGGCATGTGACCTGGTGAGATGATTCATATGAAGCTCAAAAATAGGGTCAAATACGCGGTGAAACGAAGAATTTAGTGGAAAACCTAAATTGGCAATTAATTATTTTTAAGAATCCACAGTTTGGGTTAAAAGAATCTACAGATTCTTAAAAATAATCTACACCTTTAACAATAGTATAACATCACAAGTATATTTTAACAAAATTGAAGTTAATTGCCAAAAGGTCTAAACAAGCATTAACATGTTTGCAATGACTAGAAATTTATGAAGTTTAGGTCATAAATTAGAGACACATGTAGGTGAATTACTAAATGTCTTAAGGGTATCTATCAACATCTGCAGCCAGTGTGTTATTTGAATATTAAAGATATCAAATCAATATCACCCCCATGTCTGCCTTTCATACTGACACCTAAAACCTGTTTTCAATTTATATCAATTCTTTTATTGGCATTTTCGACAGCCTAAAATGTCACGGTACCTTCCACTTAATGATCTCTTAAAATTAGTCCAATTGTAAGCTTCACCTTTTTGGTCACACTGAATGTCAATGACATGTTTCATAATACCATTTTGTTATCAATTTAAAATGCAGGTGAACAATTTGTTTACCAGTACAACTAATGATCTATGTATTCACTTTCTACGGTTATAGATATTTGTTAAACATGCGATGCATTAGTACATATTGCTTACCTATTTGTGTCCTTGTGAGGTCATGCATGTTATAAGCCATAATGTCATCATATAGTGTGTTAACTCTTTTTGTATACAGATGAGAGGAAATGGCAAATCCAGGCATTTTCTTTGACCACTTAAGAAGTTGATAATAGATGATAATTCTTTTCAAAGATTTATAAGCTTATTCCATAGGGGCCATCCTTTCCTGTAGGGGCTTGGGACAAGATTCACAAGCTTATTTCAAAGGGGCCAACCTTTCCTGTATGGATTTGTGACTAAAGTATAAGTTTCTCAGTAAATTTCTACACCAAAGTTAAAAAATAAAAACCGCGACTTCTGTAGGCGCCTTTTATTTTGAGGGCCTGTTTACACTAAACAGAACCAATATGTTTGATAAAATATACTTAAATATGAAACCTCTTTAAAGTAAATGGTGGTTAAAAAGTCCAAATTGGACAAAAAGTAAGGAAGCTATTGCCATTGTAACTAGATAGCTATGGTTTATATGATACAATATCTGAATATCCGTTATAAAATTGTTTTGCATCCTTGGTTTGGTGGGTAAAATAATCCTATCCTATCTGTGAGGTCTGTGGTTTGAACCCCAAACCCCATGTGAGAAAGTTGGTAGTTCCTTCCTGATGCCCGACAGTTTAAAGTGAAAAATCTGGACAAAATAATATGTACTGCTTTCCTCTGGTCTTAAAACTACCTGTTGTGATATAACCAATATACAGTATGTTGAAAATGATGTTAAACCCAAATAAATTAAGTCCATGTTTTGTATTGTCGTTGATGTAAATAGATAGTCTATGCCAAACTAGTTCAAACTGTATTAACAGATTGTTGGCTTGGCCTAGTAGGGGCTTAGCCTCTCAAGCCAGAAGTTATGACAGTAATTATCCACCTACCTTAAGTTTTGCTAGGTTGGGCTATTAGTCACGTGACCATGCATTGGCGCCATATGTTGTTTACTGTGGGATTTGAAAGTGACCAGACGTGGGACTTAAAAAATCTTGTGATTTCAACTTGCTTTAAAGGATTTTAATCTTATTTTCGTTTTTAAAAGTTGTTTTTAGTGAAACATATGAGTGAAGTGCTAGTATATGGAACACTTTTGTAGTAAGTGTGACACTTCACATATCAGACCCGTGGGAAGGAGGTGTTTCAGGACAGGTATGGCAACTAACATTACTTCACAACAAGCTGCAGTGGCGGTTAATGCCCTTCTCACCCAGCAAACTGCAGGTAGACCACCCAGTCCAATACAGGCCGGCCCCTCGGGCAGTACAGTCACTGGAAACTCCTCTACCACAGTGATTACAACAATGAATTCACAACCCCAGCAAGGTAATCTTAGGACAGAAGAATTAATATTAGCTGAACTCCAAAAATTGTCAGCCAGAATGACACAAGTAGAACAAGAGCTACACACTGACACTTTCACTTCCACCCCCAGGAAACGAAAAAAGACTTTATTTGGTACTGTCAACAGAACAGAGGCATATACGTCCCTAGAAGAAAGCATGGCTCTACCTAGGGCTGCAGAGGGCGTACGTATCCCAGTACATGCACACTCTAACAGTACCACCAGTACCACCACCGCCAGCTTGTTCTCTCAAGTTCACCAAGCTCATACTCAGCAGGGGATGGGAGGTACCGTAAATACCCAAACGGTATTCTCAACCTGCAGTACCTTAAACCACACTCATCAAGTACGGGCAGTACCTGGTTCAGTAGTGTTTGCAACCACACAGAGGGGACCAGTGATGTCAACGACTACCCAGGGGACAGGACTCCCAGTGGCAGGAATGACCAGGCCAGTAGGCGCTACTAACAACACACCAGTCACTACCGCTATGCAGCCACCTATCAACACCCCCTGTCAAGTGACAGCCGTCACTGCGTTACAGGCTTCCCATAGTACACAGAATGTTATGCAACAACCCCAAACCCAAGAAATCTACATGCCGGGGTCACACTTCCAGCTCATGCCCCTCTCGCGGCATCAGGAGCCACGCATGTTGGGCCATTGCCCCATAACCAGCTGAATTATGCAGCAGTCCAGCACACCAACAACCCTGTAGGGAACCCAGAGCACCCTATTATCCCCAGTATCCAAGCTTTGAGGACGACTGCAGTTAACCAAGACCTGGTGCAGCAGAGACTTCAGGAATTGAACCACCTTGCTCTTCCTCAACACAAAGGTAATCATCTTCATTATAACTTACCTCAATCTTGCCCACCACAAGTACCCAACAAGGTCAAAGAGAAAAAAAGAAAAAAATTGAGGTTGTGTGGCCACAAGACTGTGCTTTTGTAGGACATCTCAGGGCAAGGGTAAGCTATGAACAGCTAACTCAAGCACAATTTGTACTGGGTTTCCTGAGATCTGTACAGGAGGAACAAGACGTACACATAAAGGGTATCATGATAGAATACCTCACAGAACTTTTTCAAAACGTATGCGACCACAGCTGGCAAGCAGCAAAGGGAGCCCATCTGGTAGTGATGACAAAGATGGAAGAGGGCCTCGTCACTTGGAGTGACCCTAAAAAGGTCAATAAGGTGAGAAAAACGTATGTCAGAGCCACCAGTAATCCCAGTAGGAGCCAAGTAGAAAACAACAATAACAGCAGCAAAAAGGGATCCAGGAAGCCAAGCTCAATCCCGTGTAAAGAGTACAATGAGGGTAGGTGCCAGAAACCCACTGACCACTACCAAGGACTGATAACACACAGTCGAGGAAATAAGGCAATGTGATAAAAGTATTTATGACCCAGAACTCTGCAAAGACCCTGTGAGGTTATATAACTTTGTCAACAGTTTTCAATGCCCTAATTTTTAGGTGCACGTGTGCAAGTTAATTATAACATGAATTTAGACCTGATTGACAAACTGGCTGATGGTTATTGGGATTGGCAACTCCCACTTTTCGTACGTTATGGCTTTCCAATGGATTTTAAAGGCACCCATGAGGATCTCATCTCGTGTACAGATAGCCATCCCTCAGTGTTGCAATTTCCAGATCATGTTACGGCTTACTTGCATGATGAGATACAACATCAGGCAATTTTTGGTCCTTTCAAAAGTAAACCTTTTGGGGAAATTACACATATTTCGCCATTCATTACTCGAAACAAGCAAGATAGCGACAAACGTCGAGTTATTATAGACCTCTCCTTCAAGTTGTGTTACCCCTCGGTAGATACGTTCACTGACAGACTTAGACAACTCGGTAGAGGGGCTCTTATGCACAAAATCAACCTTTCTCACGCTTTCAGACAGTTGAAGGTTGATCCAGCGGATTACCCCCTCCT
Source organism: Sabellastarte sp. h YS-2021 (assembly GCA_964017235.1). NCBI lineage: Eukaryota > Metazoa > Annelida > Polychaeta > Sabellida > Sabellidae > Sabellastarte > Sabellastarte sp. h YS-2021. The sequence continues at coordinate 60,717,725 of OZ024927.1, forward strand.
CTGTCTTCTATGGCAGGACAAGTATTACGCGGACGGCTCGTACGCATTCGGCCATCGTACGGGGACCATGGGGTGCAGTAGGCTCACGGATTTCCTCAGATATTTACATGCAAAACAGGGCGACTATCTCATGTCCTATATTGATGATTTATTGGGAGCAGAAGTGGGCAGTAAAGCCCAGGAAAGCTTTGATCTTATGTGCAACCTACTCCAGGACCTTAATATCCCTGTTAGCCCTAAGAAACTACCCCCCCCCACCACTCACATCATCTGCCTTGGTATCGAAATCGACTCTGTCAAGGCATCTATGTCCATCCCTAAAGACAAACTACAAGAAATTCTTTCAGCCTGTGAAAAGTTTCTACAGCTAACCCACTTCACAAAGAAACAACTTCAAAGTCTCTTGGGCAGCCTTATGTTTGTCCATAAAGTAGTTCATGCTGCTAGGTATTTTGTTAACAGATTGTTGGACACCTTCAGAAGTATGAACAAACAAAAAGCCCCTATGTCAGACCAAATTAGACAGACCATTAATTGGTTTTTAACATTTGTGAAAGGTTTCAATGGCACAGCCACATATATGCATACTAATTTGTATAGCATGGATGTAATTGAACTAGATGCCTGCTTAACTGGCTTAGGTGGCAGATTTAATCAATGTGTTTACACATACCAATTTAAAGACAATGAAATGCCCTCAATGTTCACTATTTGCCACCTAGAAATGTGGAACGTATTGTTAGCACTGAGACTATGGGGTCATGTGTGGAAAAACAAACACAAGTTAGTAACAATGATTAACCAGCCTGTGTGGTGTAATGTTACCAGTGACATGTTGCATATACATTTAAACATATAGTTACATGATGTGTCTCCTTATTTTAGGTTCTAGTCCTGCTCTGTGTGCGTTGTTCCAGTTGGCCAGCTCCAGAATTCCATCAGCCTATCGACCAAAGACCCTCCGGACACACCAATCCCACTTTACACTTTTCCTTCAGTTCCCTCAGTTTATTCAAGTGGACATCCTAGAGGCAACTCACCTCTCCATCCTGGCCTTCATTGAATTTTATGCTTCAACAACCTTTCTCATACCAGTATTCAGGCCTATCTGTCCTCCCTTAGGTCCCAATTTAAACTTCTATCACTTCCTTTAACCCCTTTTACCCACCACTCTGTCACTTTGGCCCTTAGAAGTATTGCTCTACACATCCCTGTCCTTAAAAAGTAAAAGGTATTTTTGACCTCCAGTCCCTCTTCTCCATCGTTTCCTCATGTACCCTCCTCCCCCCAGGCCCCACCTACAAAGCCCTTTTTCTTACTGCATTTTTTGCTTTCTTTCGCCTTTACAACCTTGTCCCCCTTCTGTGTCCTCTTTTTCCTCCCTTATTCACTTATGTAGGGCTGACTTTATTCCTCATAGTGACTTTGCCACCATCGTAATCAAATGGTCCAAAACCCTCCAAAAACAATCTCAGTTTGCCACTGTTCAGATTCCAGTCCTCTCACCTTCCCCCCTCTGTCCAGTTACCGCCCTCCAGGCAATGATCAATGCTTTTCCCCTTCCCCCCAATGCCCCCCTCTTTGCCACTCCCCAGGGCCAGTCCTTTGTCCCCCTCACTGAAAGTAAGGTCTCAAAAACCCTCGCTTCCATCCTCACTTCCCTGGGCCTGGACCCCTCATCCCACTCCTTTCACTGCTTCAGGAGGTCTGGGGCCTCCCTGGCATTTAATGCTGATGTATCCCTCCAGTCGATTCAACACCAAGGCACTTGGACTTCTGAGGTTGTATGGTCCTATATCGTCACAAATCCCCAGGCTCAAGGTTCAGTCTCCCTCGCTTTTAAGAAATTACTACAACCTTAACTACCACTATCTGGCATTTGGGTAAACCATATTATACTCAAACCCAAACTGTATAAAGCCTGGTGGAAAGGCCTGGTTCACTTGTCAGTCGAATTATTAGTTGTATAGAACCAAAAAATTATTTATTGTACATTTTAACCAATGAAAAATCAAGTGTTAGTAACTTTTAGTAATATTAGTAATCTTAACTTCTGCTTTTATAACTGTTCAAACCAATATCAACAGTCTTGGTAGTTAGTAATTATTATTAGTATCTTAGTAATTTAGTAATGTATTAGTATCCATGTTAGTTTTTAGTATGTGTTGTTGTACAGTGTGTGTTATTACTAATAAATAATTTTTTATCCCAACCTGGCTTACTTCTTGGCTTGTGGATTGTTGCCAGTACATACAGGTATTTACCACTTTTGTGTACCCCCACCCTAGATCAAGCCTTTTCTGCATCCTTTAATGTCTAACGGACGGATATAAATACATACTTAAGCAGTTTTACCAGATATGTCATTACATAAACACGTGTGGTGTGTGATACAACAGTCGGGTTATCAAAATGTTCAGTTGTTCCATGGAGGCAAAAAGCTCTTACAATCTGACAACAAAAGTTCCTACAGTAAAACTCAAGTTTTGCACAATATGTGTTAATGATACAGATATAGAATGTGCGAATGTAGGTCATTTCTTCTTTTCAGTATCACCCATTGTTTTGCCATGTAAAATATTCTGGCTAAGCCAGCAAGATATCTGATTGTACATCATGACTAAACAAGTTCAAATGCAATACTGAAGAACTTCAATGAGCATGTATTACTGGACGGACCTCAAGTGGAAAAGGTGTTTGTTGCTTTCCATGTCAATGGATTTTCATTGCAGAATGTTGACCAAGTAGTATGTATTGTTTCCCTCCATCCCCTCAAATGTTTATCATGGTATGATCTATATAATGAATTGCAAGTGACATTAATGAAACAGTTTCAAACATCCCTTGAATCAACATATGTTTTTACAGAGAAGCTGCAGTCACAATGCCAGGACAAGAGTGAATACTGTAGGACTTGGAGAAAATGGGGAAAGTGTAAACTGCTCCCAGACTTTATGGCAGACAAATGTCCACTTAGTTGTGGACTGTGTGATGTCAGTAATGCCTTGAAATTCCTGTAGCTATTGATTAAAAATAAACATGAAGTTGTTTTTTGTAGACATATAACAGTAATTTGTTTGATGGTGTAATTTATGTAGTTTCTTAGCCTTATGTGTTCAAAACATATAACTATGCAGAGTAAAGGGAAGGTTCTTTTAAAGACATAGTTTCCCTTAATTTAATAAATAATTTCTTAACTGAATTAATTAACTTAACTATAAAGGTGAAGTGATACAGTTTTTGATATGGAATATTGATAATTCATCTGATAAAAACTTTGAAGATGACAGTTGATCCATCCTGAAACCTGTTCAAATGAGGCCAATATATAACAGGATTTGTAGCACATTGTCCCCTTCAGCAAACAGATTTATCTGGCTGATGGTTATATGATTATCACTCAGTTGGACAGATTATTTACTATCATCCAATTTTCTTCTTTAAGTAAAATATCAAGTAAAGTTTTTATTCAGTGTCAAATGTGTAACAAATTCAATGCAATCACTTCAACTTGGATAGGATACAAACTTGCAAGTACTTCAGTTTGGAATAATAAACTTTAACATTTATCATAATCCTGTTACTATCTGTATATTCCTGTTACGTTAAAACATGACAGATTGTAAATGACGTTTACATATTATTATTAAGTTGAAACAGACCATATTTCATGTTATATTTCCTGAACCCCGTGGAATCTTTATTAAATAAGCATGGACGTTTGAATAGCTGAAAGAAAAAAAACCCGGACTTATTTAAACACATTTTACCAGGAGCATTACTTCATCAATGCTTTCACAACAATGTCTGGTTGTGTATGTCTTACAAATTACACATGTAGCCATGGGATGAGCATGTAAATTACATATTAGAAGTATAATAGTACAAGCAGCATAATGGCTTGCATTATCATATCTGAACATTTTTTATAAATACAATTACTAATATGAATAAAATCTTAATCTTCTAAAATATCTGGTCAATATAAAGAGTATGAAATAGTCGAGATCGTGAGTTTATTTATTTCTACACGTTGGTCCACAAAGTACAATTATACATATTAATGAAAACAAGAGTAAGCAAATGTGTCATTATACCATCACCAACAGAAAATATTTTTCTGTTGAGCCTTGTCATTTGGTTACTATATCAGGTTACACAAAAACCTCTTTGATGGCAAAGACAATGTTTAACTAAGTCAGTTGGAGGTTTGATTGACCTACTAATTATACATATATGGTTCCAGGTTCATTTGGTATACTCTAATTTAAACTCACGGGACCACTCCCGACTCCAAGAGTTATAATTGTCCACTGGGTTAGTGGTTGTCTTTTGCTTCCGGCGTGGTGACGTCACTACTTGCCCTTTGGACTCCCTCACTTTGTCGAGGATATCCATGGCACACTGAAACCTATGGGTGAGCAGAAGTTGTTTATCTTTGGGAACCAGTTTATCATTGTTACCAGGAAGGCTCTTCCTTGGAAGCAAAGCTTTATTAGTGTCTTCGTTCCTTCTATTAGCTGGTGATACATCATCCTTAGATACCAACTTGTACATCTGACCATGGTATGGTGCTGGTTTTATATCCCATACATGTAATCTGTTTCTAGACTGCTGTTGCTGCTGTTCTTCATCAGTGGTAAAACTCTCTGTTGATGTACTGTTAGAGGCTTGCTCTAATCCATTAAGATGCACTGATACTACACTGTGGTGTGGTGTCTTTACCCTCACAAAGTGACCTTCCTGTGGCTGTTCTGATTTGGGCGCAGTCTTCAGAGTGTTAAGGAGTAAATCTTCATAACCTTTCAGCATGGCATACTGGGCCTCTGGGGACATGGTGGCAGAAAACCTGGCTTTCCTAGGTAGTTCTACTGGCTGTTCAGCTGGTTTGTCTGGTGTTGGGGTCTTAGTTACCATACGTTTATACTTTGCAAGACGCACCAGTGATGCAAAAGAGTTTCTGTTCTTTGGAAGTTTGTTGATGGCAGTTAATTGAGATTTCTTTTGAGAAGCTTCTCCTTTTTTAATGTTCTGTTGATTGGTGGAGCTTGGTGGAGATTCTTTGTTGTCTGTGTTATCTGTTTCACCTTCTTTACCTGCCTCTTCATCTCCATCTGGTGATTCATATATTTTTGTGATAACTTTGGCAGCTAGTTTTGAAAACCGCCTCTTTCCAAAACCCTGCTTTGGTTTCTGGGTTTTGTCTTTTTCATCAGTTACAGTCTCTATTTCTGGATATTCAATCATGGTTCCACTGCTTACTTCTTTACTATCCATTTTAAAATGTTGTCTGCAAATAAAACAAATACACACGCCAGTAATTATTTGTAAACCTTTTTTCTAAAACAAGCATTCAGCACATATTTGCACTGAAAAAGATTAACAAATATACTATTGTCATAGCTATAAAACCATTTCCACCAATCATTAAGCCTTAGAAACCACAAATCTAGTTTATTGGATTTGAGTATTTTTTTCTACCTGATAGAGTGCTGCCCTGTTGAGCTAAAGCAGATATCCAGTTCACTGTCACTTGCAGTTTATTGGTGATTATTTAAATAGTTCTTTATTGATGACAGCAAACACTTGTAATAAACAATTGAAGTGTAGTGTCTGTGTCTACAGTCAGTAAAACCTCTCTTTTCTTAAATAATTCACTGCTTGTACAAGTGCCTACACCTTAAAAGCCTCTAGGCTACTTCGACAATCAGAGATTTAAACAGGATATGTTTGATGATTTTAGAGCTAGGAAGGTCTTAGGGCAAAAATGAACCCTATTTAGTTCTATGTACTACAGAAATAAATTAACTTAAGTTAATACTGTTAATAATATCCTGAAACTAAAGATTCTTGAGACTTTATTTTGAAATATATCAGACTAGAACTTAGTAATCTTTATATTTATTAAGAAAAAGGAAAATTATTTAGGCGATTGCAGCTAATATAATTACAATTTTCGTGTATTGACTAATTCATAAATATCACAACACCTTCCTCAGTAAATATCCTGTGTAATAAAAACAATTGACAAATATTATTATCTTGCGCTACATATTTTTATTGGACTTCCATTCCGAGTAAATTTAGTGAAGCAACAGAAGTATTGTCCTCCAATAGACACAGTTGATTACACTGGATAGATTTTGTATGTGGTGGGTCAACCAATAGAGAAAGATTTGCAGCTTTGTGGGCCCTGTTACATCTGATCAAATACATAATCCTGCATCTAGTACTTCTCTCTAGTAAAATTAACTTAAACAATGTCAGTTTCTGTATTATCTCTCTTATAGTCATAATGTGTTAGTGGAAATTGTCACCACGCATGAATATTACTATTTTAATTGTAAAAATTAATCTGTTGGGAAATTTGACGTCTATAATACAAATTGATCAGTAAAAAGGTGAATTCCTGGATATATATAATTTAGAAATAGTAAAATTTCCTTTCAGCATCATCAGATTATATGAAACAATTTTTTCTTGGACAAATGATCATATGTTTAGATCTAATTGATCGGTGTGTCCAGATTATGGATCCAAGGCTGGAAAATTCAGTGAAAATGTTAGATATGACAAATTCAAAACTAATGGGATATACGATGAAGAATTTAAAAGTTAATTTGGATATGGTTATTTAAATCCATCATTTATTTCCATAGCTCAAACACCATCTGTCACATAATAATAATAAAAGTAACCTGTATATTTGCATTTCTGGTTATTTACAACCCTTCAAGGTGCTTGAGTTCATCACATAACTAAAATTGAACTCTACTACTGTCTACAATATGAAGCAAGGTCAAATGTATATACACATATATGTTGTATATCTCTCATCAACAAATTTGACAGATGTAATCAGGACACAATATCCCCAGAAATTAAATATCTGTTCCTTATTACATGCACTCGGGTGATTGCAGTGTCCCGACAGGCTTTCTAATTAGCCATGAATTCTGTATCTTAATTTGCTGTAAATCATGAGAAGCCTCTGCTCACTTACTCAGACATCGATCCCCTTTCATATACTGGCAGTTTATTATCACTATTTTAATAAAACATGCTTTTTACCTTTTGTATTTCTGGATGCAAATTCTGTATACAGGCATACAATGATGCTGTTTCTGCCTAATTACACCTGTACTTGGGACTTACGTTTTTTTCAGTTGTGGATATTGTTTTGATCCAAGACCTTCTGTATCAATAAATATTTCATTCCATTCCTTTGTATACTTTCATATTGGTACCTGGAATAACACACTAGTTGTTGTCGCCCAGAGTTTGATGCATGGTTTGGTTGTTAATTACATTAAAACCCTGGTCTCACTCTTACATAACAGAGCCACAAATAACAAATATATAACACACAATCTATATGCATCAATAAGGCCATAAAATCAGCACCAAACTAACTATATGGTAGCTTGAACAGATTTTGAAGACTGTGAGGATTGTTGTAATCTGTGAAAATTGTGGAGGGCTAAATCTCATAATATGGCTCTTTTATTCCGATAAGGGTCACAAATTGTTCCAAAGAAAGGAGAGCCCAACATCCAAAGAGAGGACAACAACCACAATAGCAGCAGCAACAACAACATCCAAGAGATAGACAAGTCTGAAAAGGTCAGCTCTAAGTGTGTTTTTGAAAGAAAAAGACTTGGCTCATTGTGACCCTGGCGGTTCAACGGGACGTAAAAACCCAACTTGGAATTTGACAGTCTGTACCCATGACTGTGTTTGCTTGTCAAATGTCACCTAACGTTTATATTTCTCTGGGCTGTACTTAAGGTCTAATTGTCTATTCACACTGTTCTGTATTGTCGTACCAACATGTATTTCTGATTCACCACCTTGGTCTTATTGCTATGTAATGTGCTTATTGCTATATGGATAGTGCATGTTTAAAAACAAGCTGCCCCATAGAAGCCATTAATAGGTTTCTTTTCAAACATTCTGAAAAAGCCATCACATCCTGAAAATACTGTGCACATTGTGTCGAATTTCTCCTAACCAAAAAAGAGTCCCGACTTATTAAACTTTTTGGATACTAGCGAATCATAAAATGTTTCGAGCCAGAAATCAGCCCGGATCAGTTAAATATTTTGTGCTTGTATGTTGCTTGTGGGACCGGTACAGAACAATGATGATATATGTATTGCATTTAAAATGAGTCTCTAACCCATAATCGCAAGGACTGGAGGCAAGTGTATTTTAACCAAGACGTCACTCGCCCCATCAATGACCGTTGAAGGCTATGGGACAAGAGAAGGTTTGCATTTATTGAATCCACATTAATCTTTAGATGGTATATGTAAAACTCAGTACACTGTTTCATAAGCTTACATTTACACTTACATTATTACTCTTCTCAATTGAATTTAATACTAGTTGGGATTATAATGGTGATAAGGCTTGAAAATTTTCCTCACTTAAAAGCTCGTAGATTTCCAATATTTCCTTTTATCAACAACATTAGTTCTCTGCTCTGCTTATTTGTTACAATTAAGTAAGGAATTTGTAGATAAAATTACAGTCAATATATAGAATTCTGTACAAACCTCTTAGACGACTCGCAGGATAACTTTATAAATCACAGCTTCTCCCACAGTTTATCTCAATTTTTTTAACATTAATACTAATGCATCCAAATCCACGTGGTTAAAACAGCCACATTTGCAAGGCTTATTCAGACTGGCGTTACTCTGAGACTGCCCAAAGGAAAATAGGTGCTATGTCATCTGAGCATTGTCTTTGATTTGGTCTTATAAACATATCATAAGAAGATCTCATTTAAAAGTATAATACAAAACATGCATATTATCCCTTTTATACTGAAGACTCTTCCCTCAAGTGAGTGATTCATTAAAACTCTCGAGTACCTTAATGTAAGACGAGGCTTATGGTAAAAAATATATTCTCACTTTTTGTTAACTTTTGATCTTCATTAAAGGTTAAACCGTAAGTGTTTGGGGATTAGGTAATATCCGAATGTACTAGTTTTGGCTGTATTAATAAATTGTAATAAATATTAAACAGTTAAATGTCAGCATCATGAAACATGCAATGAGTTGCAATGGAAATTAATTTTCAGTGAAGTTAAAATTGCCAATATATATATAAACATATGAACATGCAATGAAAACAAGCAATATTATAGGATTGATCTTTAGGATCTTAGGCTATTCAAATAAACACATTGTTTACAAATAATTACCATATGGGCCAAGCGGTTTTTATGATAAATAGGGAACACTTTGTTGACATTCTTCATGCACTTGTATAGCCACACGACAAGTGGTGTTGACACAAATTTCAAACAAATGCCGGTCATTTTGTAGCCTGCTTCAGGGCTCAAATGGCATCAAAATGTAGACAGCTGGCAGAATAAATACATAAACAATATTATTATAGGTAACATGCACATATTGTAAATCAGCCTACAGCTAATTCCCATAAATAAACAAATATTTTTTATAAAAGACTGCAGGAACACTGTATTTGTAAAATACCCTAGACCATTCATATGTAAAACAAGCTAAATATATAACTTGAAAAAAAAATAAAACTACTTTCTCTCTTGGACCAAATGCTGTTCACACTTGTTGGATTGTTTCAAACTGGTGTTTAATAATAAAATGTTAAAATGACTTAAAATGATTACAGTTTCTCAGAAATCCCCAGATACTTTATTTTCTGAGTAATATTGATGGTCTTCTTAACAAATAGTTAAGTAAATTAATTTTATGATAGCACTGATCAACTTTGCCACTTCCGACCTAGGCCTGGGATTGAACTCAGTATCTGAGAGCTAGAAGTTGAGCATGTTACCTATTATACCACTGTGTCCCACTTTTGCCCTTTGTGTATAAAAATATGCATATATAATATTTTTGTGGACACACACTCCCCTCATATATCTCTAGTCTTGCATTCACTGGCTTAAGCCTTGATCAATTTTTACGCTTCAGTTCATCATTATAACTGATGAAACCCATGCAAGGAACAAAAATTTTAAACCAAATGACAAAATCAAGTTAAATAATTTCGATTGAACCGGAGCCACTGGCGAGACTACTCATGTATTGACCATCGAGATATTCAAGTCATGCTATAAAAAAACTAGAGTAAAGTCATGTCTTTAAAATGATATTGAAATTTTAAATTGATTTACTGTAACAGGGTCAAGGTTTTACAAAAAGGCTAATCATTACATTTGTGAAGTTTATGTTGTAACAGGGCCTAATTTATTCACAAGGATTTAGGTGGAAGTTCTTATCAGGAGTGGCCTTTACCTAATTTGTATGTCCAATCTGTTGGCTTATAATATACCACAGGCTATAACCTTGTCAATTAGTCTATCAAATGTACAGTTATAGCCGATAAAAATCACATTACCATAATTAAGTTTTTCACAGTTCCCCAGACAAAGTGCTGGGACTCTAAAGTGGGCGAACGTCTGTTGCAGTGTCCACATAGTTTTAATTGTGATGTCACAATGGATATAGAGCTTCTTGTAGATCCAATGGGGGTATTCCACTGGGGCTAACCCTAACTGATCCTGTATGACTCTAGTGTCGGTTAGCTGAGTTGGGGATCAGGGATTAAAAACCCAGAAAAATGTATGTGAAAAATCTGGGTTGGTTTCACTTCCCTGACAGGACGTAGTTTTTCCCATCTTGTCTTGATCAAAATCCTGAACTGACTTGGGGTCAGGATGGTTTTAGTAGACCAGACAGGAAACTATCACGACAAGCCATAAACCCCTAACCGACAAGTCGTGCAAGCCGTAGTGACAAACCACCAAGACTGCAGCAGTGTCCCAATCCAACCCTGCTGGAAGTTTTTTTCTTGGAAAATTTCAAAATCTGTATAACCTTAAAACTTTTTAAACAGCCAAAATCCTTTTGAAACTTTAAAAGTTTCTCAAAGGTCAAAAGTCAAAGATCAAATCCAAAGGTCAGGATCTTTTCAAAATTGTCAAATTTTCTCAAAAGTCAAAGTCTTTTTTCAATTTATGAAATTTGTCAAAGTTTAAACCCACTTAAAATTTGTCAAAGTTGGAGTAAGGCCAAAGGGTAATTCGATTTAAGATTTTTTTTTTGAAAAGTCAAATTTTTTTAAAGTCTACATAAAGGTTTTTTGAAGTTTTTTATCTTGAAAATTTTCATTACTCACTCATTCACCTATTCACTCATTTTGTTTTTCTTGTGTTTGGGGGTCATGTGTTTGATGTAGGGTAGTGTATTTTTTTGTTTGTTTGTTTTTTTAAAAATATGCAGCTTTTTCATTGTTTTGGGAAGATTCGGGTGATTCTGAGAAAGACCTATGAATCAGCAGTTGTCCTGAAAAGAACATTTTACAACAGGCAGTGGTCCTGAAAGGGACCTTTTGTATATATGTGCAATAGGACTACTGCTGCTGCTGCTGCTTGGGCTCGGATGACTTCTGGAAGAGCTAGACTGGCTGCTGGCTGGAGGCTCTTGCTGCTGGGTGGTTAGGGGAGAGGTTGCATGTTGATGTGGGTCACTGGGTTGTGGTGTGTCCATCTGCTGGTAACTCCTAACTGACTGTATATTCCCCAAAAGGCTTGAAAGGCTTGAGATGTTGTGTGAACTTTATTCTCCTTTGACACAGGCAACAAAAGGTGGGTTGAAAGTCTTGGTAGGGCTGATGGTGAAATATAGCTGTAATGAAGTGCCAGACCGTTGACACATCTTGGCTTTGTTAAACTGGTTGTATGACCTGGCTTGCTGGCATCTGGGTTTCTGTAGTAGTCAAGATGTATCTCTGGCAGAGGCTGCTGCTGACTGTGGCACAAATGTGGAAATGATACTGGAAGGTGTAGGTTGCTGGGGCTGACAGATCCTTCCCTAGGCCCTGCTCTGTATCCTACTAAGTTTAACTGCCTCATTTCTGAAAGTCTGCATCTCCTCCACCCTCTATGTCCATTTCACTTTCACTCCTCTCACTTCTTGGTCTTTTTTCAGTCATTCCCTCCTCCTTCTGCAGTTTCGGCCACCCTTGTCTCCTCCCTCTCCTTTTCCCCTCTGACATTTCTTTGCCTCTTCCTCTGTTCTCACTCCTGTCTCCTCCTCTGGATGTCAGTAGCTGTATCTCCCAACTGAAACTTTTAGGTGTTTCAGTGGGGACTGCATTTTAATAAACAAAAGCCAATCACCTAGCCAGGAAAAATATATCCGTGAACTAAATCCAAAGTTAATTTGTAAAAAACCAAAATCATCTCTGAACATTACCAGTTGTAATCCATGGTGTTAAAAATGCAAATGATGCATTCCATGCACAAACTCACCTTATATAGACACAGATCCCATAACTGGCAAGCCATGAGTTGGTGAAATGAAGCTGGCCTGTTCAACACACTTCCCGTCTTGTCTGTTGGTGTAACTACCTTGTCAGTTTCCTTTTACATCTTGTCCTGCTCTGTTTCCCAACTTGTCCTGCTGTGATTCAACCCACTCTGCAACCAATGATTTGGAGACTTCCCATCTTGAGTCATGAAGGGTTGGTGAGATATCAAACATGTTTGATATTTTGCTGACCCACCACGACAAGTTGGTAAATGCCAACTGACCCAAACCGACTATGTATTGGGTTGTTTCACTGGAACTGGAGTATTTTCCAGACCCACCCCGACTTGACTAATTAAATCCTGGAGTCAGGATCCAGAGTCGGGATCACTCCAACACTATATAAACCCCTCTGGCTCACAAAAAATCATTTGTCACTGCAAAGATGCCAACTACACATCATAGAGACTTTCTACATAAGGTTTGGGTACTTTTGGTTTTTGTTGTGTTTATTATTTTGATTTCTATCCTTACTGGTAGACGGAGAATGACACATCTGAAACTAGCACCATCACCTGCCCTAAAGCCACTACCACAGACAAGAAAAGGGATGCTACAGCAACCTCCTGGCCAACCTTATATGTCATTGTCAGTATGCCACCTGCCTTGTTTGACCTCATCGAAGAACGTGTTCACCACTGCATCAAGAAGTCAGTCACTAATTTTAGGAAGCCCTCAGAAATTAGATTGAAACTGGCAATAACCCTGAGACACCTGGTCACTGGAGAGACTTACACCTCCTTGCAGTATCACTGATTGGTTGGCCATCTGTAAATTCATACCTGATGTCTGCCAAGCAATCTATTCTGAATTCCAGAATGAATATTTTTGTGCTGCCCTGATAGCCTTGATGAGCGGAAAAGGGTGGAGGAGAATTTCAGAACTAGATGGAATGTTCCCCACACTGTAGGGGCAATAGACATGAAGCATATTGCCACGAAGAAGCCAAAGAAATCAGGGAGTGATTATTAAAACTACAAGGGCTTCTTTTCTCTGGTTCTCCTGGCCCTGGTTGACGCAGAATACAGATTCCTGTGGATAGACTGTGGATCAAGTCATTCCTGCTCTGATGCAAAGATTTTCAACAGATAGTGATTTGAGGGAGAAGATCGAGGATGACAGCTTGGGCCTTCGTCCACCTGAACCCCTGGGGAGGGAGGTCCAGATTTGCAGTACCTCTTGCTGGGTGACAACGCCTTTGCCTTGATGCAATGGATGGTGAAATCCTGCAGCAGAAGACAACTTACAAGGGACCAAAGAAGAGCCAACTACAGGATCTCCAGAGGCAGGCATATGGTTGAAAATGACTTTGGAATCTTAGTGAGTCAGTTCAGGGTACTACTGGAAACCATGGAGCAAAGGCCAAGGATTGTCAGAGACATCGTGTTTATGTGTGTGGTGTTGCACTACAAGCTGAGAACACACCAGGGTGGAGCAGACAGGGCACCAACCCCAGCAAATGATGTAGAGGCCCTACAAAATGAACAGGTGGTGTATATACCAATTGAGAACTACAGGAATCCTTTGAGGGAGGCCAAACATCAACGAGAACTGCTGAAAGACTAATTCAACCACGTAGGGGCAGAAGCTAGCATCTATCAGTCCTTTTCAGAACTACTGTCAGTCCTTTTCAGGACTACTCAGTTATTCCAAGAATTTTTATTAAAGCTGATGTTGCTCAAACTTCCAACAAATTTCCAAAGAAAATCCAGTTCATTTTGAACAAGTTTCAAAACTATATCAAACCATACCATTCTTTTTGGAGTTTGGGGCAAAAGTGTTTTGTTTGGGGAGGTGTAATGCTTCTTGTTTGGGATTTTTTTGTACATCAGCTATAAATTGTTTTTGGAAATTTTGGGTGGTCCTGCAAAGGACCTTTAAATTGTTTACAACAGTGGTCCTGAAAAAGATCGATTGGAGGCATGGCAGTGGTTTTACTGCAGCTGCTGTTTGGCGTTGGCTGACTGTGAACAAGGCAGAGGCTGGCTGGTGGCTGCTGATGTTTTTGTTGTGAGGCAGTGGTGGTTGGAGGAAAGGCAGGTCATAACAGACTGAAGATTTCTGAAGAAGCTTAAAAGTTCTGACATGTTGTGTTGATTTTCTTCCCCGCCTGTAGCAGAGGCAACTGATGGAGGGTTGAAGTACTTCATCAGCGTCAATATGAAGGTAAGTGGTCTTGAAGGTCCAGCCTGTTGGTTGTCAATGACTAGGAAGGAAGTCGGCTGCCCTCTGGATTGCTACTGCTGTCCCTTGCATGCCACTCGGCTCTACTGAGCAGGTTGGATGACTTGGCTTGAAAGCATCTGTGTTTCTGGGATGGTTGAGATGTATTCCCTTGCAGCTGTTATGGGGGTGTCCCACTGGGGCTGTCTCCAAAGTTTGGCTCCAGTGAAACACCCCCATAAACATCGATCCCGACCCTCAAAAATCCATAGTTACTGACAAGACAGCCCCAGTGGAACACCCCCATAACATGCTTAGAACATTTCAAAGTACTGGGCCATCGCATTAGTGATTACAGTTATTCTAAAAGTTTGTCCTTATTCATCATGTTCATATAGTTATGGGGCCTTTAAGTGACAGAGTGACATTTTCATTTCACATCTTCACACAAAAGACTACTAAGGTGCCAAGAAAGGAGAAATGTAACACATGCTTTAAGTCAGAATTTTTCTTCGATGTTCAGTCGAGTACCTAACACTTCTCTATTTCAATCATAAACATTGGTAGTTGATTAAAGGTTTGTGTTGCTTAAAGTACAAGAGGATACTAAATGATGTTTTAGGTTCTCTCATATGTCAGGTATAGTGTGCTGTAAAACTTTTTTTACCTCCCCAAAGAAAAAGGGAAGACAGTATTGTAATTGTCTGTCTGTCTGTTGGCACAACTTGAAAACTATACATCAAATGTGGGTCTTAAATTTACACAAGAACAGGTCTAACAGTAGGATGGTTTTTATGATTTTTTTTGCAATACTTGTTGGCGAAGCTTTGTACGTTCTCAGGCACTGTTTGTTGTGTCTGTATATTAGTTAAATTTGTGTGTGTGTTCGGATGGTGGATGTGGGGTGTTTGTGGGTGTCGGGGATTATACCAATTTAACAACCATGGTCACATAAGGGCAAGCATGTGTTGCCATGATTCAGATTGGAACCCCAGGGCCACAGACGTGAGAGTCAAGAACTTCTATTGGAAACATATCAACCGCTGTTATTGCCCTACATCAAATCAATAATAATCACACTGGGATAGTAAGATAAGGTAGATATTAGTCGTATGAAAACTGTCTGCCTCTTGAAAGAAGTGTTTTACCACAATCATGTACTACTCTTATTAATACTAGGAGTACATAAGTAATCTATTTGGGTTAATACTAGGAGTGCATTAGTAATCTACTTGGGTTATTACTAGGAGTGTATGAGTAATCTACTTGGGTTAATACTAGGAGTGCATTAGTAATCTACTTTGGATGATACTAGGAGTGCATTAGTAATCTGCTTGAGCTAATACTAGGAGTGCATTAGTAATCTACTTTGGTTATTACTAGGAGTGCATGAGTAATCTACTTGGGTTATTACTAGGAGTGCATGAGTAATCTACTTGGGTTATTACTAGGAGTGCATGAGTAATCTACTTGGGTTAATACTAGGTGTGCATTAGTAATCTACTTTGGTTAATACTAGGAGTGCATTAATGATATATTTGGCAATGTACAGTTGAAATGTGTTGAAAGAAAGTATAAACCTAAATGAATCACATGCCCCAGCAATCTGATTATTCCTACAACTACATTGCCCTACTTTAACATTCTAATGTAAAAGACAAATAACCTCTCTTGGGTTAAAATAGCTGATCAGATTTTACTTTGTATTACATTACTGGTACCTACTAATTAATTTTAGTATTTGCCCGTTTTCCTTGTTGTGTGAATATAACACATGTAAAAACTAGCTGGGATAAATGTTTACAGTCCCCCCCACCCCAGGGGAAAACAAACAAGTGCGGAGCATGAATTTTATTAATATACATATAATTAACATATGGTATATAATATGTAAAATATAATAGAATATATATAAAGTAATACTATAAATGTGACTACTACAGTAATAAGTTAAGCCAGTAATACAGATATAGTGTCCAGTCCATGCACTAAGCAGCCAGAGGCCACCAGAAGTTACTAATTGGCTTCTTATGATTTAAGATACAATGAAGTTAACACAGTTCATAATCACATGTTATTAAATATTGTTAATATATATAGCTTTACATATAGGCAAAAAATGTTACTTTACATCAAGATTATAAGCACAGATAAGAGCAGGGCCACCTCACCTAAGGTGATACAAGTAGAAAAGAAAGGGTGCCAACCCAATTTAAGGTTACCTAACGAGAAGGTTAAAACCTTCAAACCAGACACCAACTGCAGGATGCATGAAATTACCAAATATCTTAACTGGGAGATAGGGATCTAATTTCTTGAGTTGTGCATGGGATCCAAAGATGATAAACTCTGTTTTGTCAGGATTTAGTTTGAGCATACTTGACGACATCCATTTTTGAACATCCAGAAGACAAGAATTCAGTTTGTTAAAAGCCAGGGCTGCATTTTTGTGAGAGATATGAATAAACAACTGCGTGTCATCTGCATAAAAGTGGTATTTGATGTCAGGATGCGTTCCAATAACCTTACTCAAAGGAGTGGTGTATAAGGAGAACAGCAGAGGACCAAGGACGGAGCCTTGTGGTACTCCAAACAACAGCTCATGCAAATCAGAGAGGGTTGACCCAATTTTAATTGCCTGGAAACGGTGGCTGAGATAGGACGTGAACCACTTCAAGGCTGTGCCAGACACACCAAACCATGATTTAAGACAATTAAGAAGAGTCGGGTGGTCAATTGTGTCGAACGCAGCTGACAGATCCAGTAAGACCAATGCAGTAGGCTCGCCCCATGATAGTGAGAGATGGATCTCATTTTTGATAAGCAGCAGGGCGGTTTCTGTGGAGTGACCACTTTTGTATGCAGATTGCCTAGGATTATCAAGATTGTTACTATTGATATGTTGCATGAGCTGTTTAACAACTACAAGTAGAAAAGAAAGGGTGCCAACCCAATTTAAGGTTACCTAAAGAGAAGGTTAAAACCTTCTACAAGATGACTATAAGGCGACCCTAACCCAATTTAAGGTGATCTAAAGATGAGGGTGAGGGGACCCTGAAATAAATGATATACTTATACAGAAAACAGGACTTTACAGTTACATATATAGGAAACAGCCCTCAAAGCCCAACAGTAGGGACATTAACTACAATAATGTAGCAAAGGTAGAAGCAATATCTTCACCATCAGTATGGTCCTTATGTATATAAGTCCAGACACACTCACTGGCCCATGAGCCATGATCTTTTATACGCTGCACTGAAACCTGGGATTTATAGGCCAGTGTGGCCCCAGACCTTCTGAATGCGTGAAATGTAAAATAATTTTTGGGTAAGCCCATTTTCACATTAATTTTTGAAAGGCACTTGCGAATCCTGGTGTCAGTTAGGACTACCCATGTTGAATTAATTTTATACTGGAACAAGGGATCATTGCTGTCAGGTGAATACAAGGCCATGGCCTGTCTACAAGCATTGAAAGGGCACAGTTTCGAACCCCGAACTCTGGGTAGTGTAATGAGATGGACCTTGTCTTGGGCCTGAATGGTTTTGGACCATTTCAGGATGACCTTTAAAAATTTTTTGGTAAAAATGAGGTCACCAGCACACAGGTGACGAGATGAATCAAATGAGGTGAGAGAATGGGGAGCGATGTTTGACAACCTTAAAAAGCCAAAAAAGGCTAGTAAGAAAACAGCTTTGAAAACTACACCTAAATACAAGGTATCACAGTGGTTTATGATGTGATTTAACATGTCCAAATCAATGATATGTTTTTTATTGACTACAATGGAACGATTAATTTTAACCAATTTGAGAAGGTATTTGACATTAGGGTGATCCCAAAGATGAAATTGCAACCCGTACATTGTGAACTTTGCTTTACATGCAGAAATGTGGTTAGCTAACATATGTGCAGAAACCCCTTGCCTAATTAAATATTCTACATATGAGAAAATATGCATTTCCTCAAGACTCACTAGACTCAAATTAGCACACACACAAAAGGCCACAAAAGACCTAAAGAGCATATTGTAACACTTGTTGGTCCTTGGCCTAAGGGCAGATGACAGACGCTTTCTCACTCCCACAGCCAAATTCTGCAGAACTGCTTCTGAAAAACAAAGTGTAGCACCTGAAGAACACAATTATATATCATTATCCAGATCCAATACATCCTGAGGTACGCTGACCCATAAAGGATCGGGAATGTGTGACTGAAGCTTATGTATATTCTCAACAGTGGGAACCCATCTTGACAATAAGTCTGCAATGATATTATTTTTCCCTTTAATGTGAACATAGGTCATATCAAGGTCATACAAAGCAGTCAGCAGCCAGACGTTTCTGGCACATGTGGCCAGAAAAGGGTCTTTTGTTTTACTGTGTGTGAGTACTGCAACCACAGCCTGGTTGTCACACTTGACCAACACCTTTCTGGTGGCCCATGATGGGTCAAAAATCTTGAGTGCTACTAAAATGTTCACCATTTCGAGGTACACTATTGTAAGGCCTAAGTAATGGCGAGGAATAGGGAGATGATAGACAAAATTTTTCCAGACATCTCCCAAACCGTCAAGACAGGCGTCAAGCTCAATGACTTCAATGCTTCTGCGACTATACATAGAAACACCATTATACTTGTCCAAGAATCTGCTAAACCACCTTAGGTCGCCACGGAAAGCCTGGGTAAGTTTAATGGTACTGGTATCATAATTCTGACGCAACAACTCGAGCATTCTGTTAAGGAAGATCCTTGATGGACGGACACACTTATGGACATACAGAAGTTGACCTAAAAGTGACTGGAGTTGACGCTTTGAGCAGGTTTTCCTGGTTTGCCAGTCAATGATGCTCTGCTTAATTTGACGCATTTTCTCATCCAGAATAGCGACGGTACCAGTGACAGTATCAATGAGGACACCAAGACACACTGCCGAAGTTGTTGGAGGAACCAGTTTTTTCTCGCTAATGGTGAGACCTAGACGTTCCATGATGTTGCATAAGCAGTCGTACGAGCATCGCGCGACGTCCGGCGTGCCGTAACCAACAAAATCATCTATATAGTTGGTGACGGGTAACTATGGCAACGTAATGCGTAACGTATGGCGTCGCTGACGCGCTGGAAATTTTGGCTGCCATGCCTGCTCCCAAAAGGTAGACACGTATCATAGAACGCAGCGTCCCAATGTAAGCCCAACAGGTCATAATCCCCAGGGTCAATTTTTAAATGTCTGAAAGCCCTACTGACGTCTATCTTGTAAATATGGCAACCAGGGCCAATTTTGACTAGCTCTTTTGTGATGTCATCTATTGTAGGGAAAGTTAATGAAAATTCTGATCCCAAATAGGAATTTTTGTCTACCCCTGCATTGACTGAGGCATCCTTGGGCCAAGATAAGTCAATAATGACTCGATGGTTAGGGGCATTGGGTTTTTCCCTAGTCATGAAAGGTGAAACATGAGCATTTGGAATAGGGTTGACGCTATAAGGTCCCATGATAGCTCCATGTTTAATTTCTTCCTCCAGATAGGTTTGAACATCAGCTGGGAAGTCAATGGCCGAAGAGTGATTTTTATCATCATGACACAATTTAGAATTTCTGTTAAAATCCAAAGGGAAGCCAAATTCAACTAGATGAATTAACTGTTGATCCCAGTAATTTTCAAACATTGTTTTCCATTCGGGAACATTCAATTGTGACTCCATGGGAATTCTAAGACCCAAGAAATTGGGCACACCTGAGGCTTTTATTTTGAGATGTTGTGTCACAGGGTCAACGACCTTGTCCCCAATATGACCTGGGCTATTAGGTAACACCAAGTTACTGAGTGGCACAAACCCAAATGCATAATCTGTCTGACTTTTCCAATGACTAAAATCCCTGCAATATTTTTCTAAGTAAGGCACATGCTTTTTCCAGCCGTCCTTGAGCAACATGGCATTTGACAATTCAAGGTTTTCATCACAACAATGATTGTTGACATAATAAATTAACACCTTGCTGGCAACATTGTCAGAAGTGTCACCACCCTGACGTGCACACAACACATTGGTCTTTAATAAATCTTGGTGACAATCAGCATAATTATCAACTTGATTATTAACATCAGGTTTTATACTTTCATTCATGATGTTAGCTTTGTTTCTAAGGACCTCCTGGGCAACACTATTGTCCCCAAGTAACACTTCAGAGACATTATCCAAACCACCATGGGCGTCATTCACACGACTATTGTTTTCCCTCCCCACAATAGATTGTTCAATTAGTCCTCCATTGTTATGGCCAGAGGTGCGACTCCCTTCTGCAGCATTAACAAAGGGTGTGATTTTTCGATTGTCTTGACCAACAACCCGACTTGGGGTTGAGACCCCATTCACACTGACAGGGACAACCTGATTAGGAGGTGTGGTATGGGTAAATGCTGCGGTGGTGGGGGACTTGGGTTCAAACCTAGGTACAAAAACCCTAGTATTGACCTTGATAGGTCTTTCAAAATGCTTTGCTACTACAGTGGCCTTCTTGCCACGTGCTAAGAGGCCTTGAACACACTTTTTGTCTACAGCAGTACTATAAAAGTAACGAGTATTGATGCTATTGTCACCACCAACTTGAGTGGCGCCACTGTTAACTTTCACAAAATCATCACACACTACATTTGCAATATTACTGACACCATGCTGACGGCTAGCGTCAGAACTTTTAAAAACCTGTACATCACTGATACAATCAACCACTGGTTTACTGACACTTTGCCTGCTGCCCAGACTATTTAATGGATCTGGGCAGCCCCAGACACGTTTTTTGAAGTTGACCTTTTTGGATTCTGACATTCTTTTTCAGGGTGGCCTGAAATACGTCCTAGACTCAAACAAAATGCACAGATGTGTTTCTGAAGTTTGCCACCAAATTCGTGGTCTTTTTGAAATTGGCACTGGGCAGTTTGATACAATTTACAAAACCATGGCTTTTTTGGTTCCTGATCTTTTTTGACCCAATTTTGCTTGGTGAAATGATTATGTTTTTGGGCATGAGCCCTTGTGATCTGATCTATGCGACTTGTGTCTGCCCAGCATACTGTGCCCCTCTCCATCTCGCAGAGGAGCACAGCATGGGCAGCTTTGGCACTCGCCCAGGAAAAGTCTGTGGCATCCTCCATGAGGTCAGTCATGTACCACAACATTTGTTCCCTAACTTTCCCCATCCGATTCGTCCAAAATATTCCTGGTAAAACCCTGGATAAATTGAGTTAAAGACAGCTGATCGTATGTAACTCTCTGTCTTGTAACCCCACCCAAAACATTGTCATGTGGCCAGGCCACTTTTTTGGAAACCAAAACATCTACCCCACCCCCCCTTTTCGATTTTAATTTGTTACTTTCATCACCTTGTACTTTTGATTGTGATTCTATCTCTGCAATTCTAGCATCAACTTGCCTTTGAATTTGCCGGGAGGTTCTGAGTGTGGACAGGGTGGGAAGAGGTTCCTCATCTGATGAGGATTCAGAAACGTATTTACTACTTTTACTTTTTCTACTGTAACTTTGACTTTTTGACAAAACATTGGTTTTACTTAACTTATGAGTGTCCTTATCTCTTTTTCTGTGCTGTCCTTGACCTTGTACTGTGGCTTCCACGTCATCCAATCTGCTGTTTACCCGCTGCAGCTCCTTCAAGATGAGGGCTTCCAGACCACCAGATGGGCGTTCATCCCCAGAGGTATCTGAGTCATCAGTGTGGTCACTAGGTCTGGCCTGACCTGGGTTTAACACCTTCTTAACAACGCAGTCCTCCTGCTGTGTGACCTTTCTCTTGCCCATATAAACGTTAAAAACCCCCATCCCAGAGTCCCGACCGTCACTTCCACTATCAGATGACGCCGTCACTGGATCCACACTAGCACTGGGTTGATTCTTCAACTTCACCATGGCACTTCGACATTTTTTACCCGTTGGGGGGTAATGTTTAGACTGGCACTTAGAACAATAGTTCTTATTTTTAGCTTTGGGCTTTGTCATTTTTAAGCACTGAAAAATATAATCTCACACGGCTGGGTCTCCACCCTCTTCTGGAACAATCTCCACTTGTATCAGCAAGTGTAAACGGATGACTAAATAGAGGAATAACTAGGTTAGACCATCCCTGTTACACCAGTCGAAACAAGCCTGAGGTTGTCACAGAAGACTTATCACATAGCCACAGTCATAAGAGTTCTATCAAGTTCATCAGTTCCAAATCACAGTGGCTGAATCAATGAGAATATAAAATATAACTAAATGACCGTCCATCAATTAAAAACAACTAAAATAATAAAATCATAAAACAATTCAAGTTAAAAAGCTCCATATAATCAGTGTAAATCTCCATCATTTTAATGACATGTCTGTCCAGTTCAAGGATATTTTTGAAAGTGACACTGGTATTATTTCTAGGAAGGCAAGCCATGAGAAATCACTGCCTATTGGCTGCATCCCAGGTTGCCAAGGACACAGGGGTCACCCTAACTAGGGGGGGGGGGGGGGGGGGGGGTTAACACAGGTGTGACCATGCCTTATGTTGCCTGCACACTGCTCCGAACATCCCCCCCTGGAGCGAGGGGACTGACAACCGTGATGCCTGGACACCACTTATGACAATTACCGTATCTAATACTAGCTTTACGGACAGTCCCATTTTACATTAATTTGAGTTTAAGGTTTTAATGTGTTTTAGTAAGGTTTTAATGTGTTTTAGTTTTAATTGCATAAATTTAACAATAGTTAAAAACTAGTTGAGGTGACCATAACTAAATACATTTAATGTGTGAACAGCTGACCTTTAAACATTTAAACACATTATTTCCAACTTTCGCAAATGATTTTAACTCCGCTTGACATGGTAATTACTCAACTTTTTACATCTCTAAATGTGCAAGTGACAGGCCCAAATTAAGCAGGCTTTTTCATTTGGGTAATTTTGATTTAGCCCAAAAACAACGCAATGGTAAAACATATACAGATAAAAGATTATTGTTGAATATTGATCTTGTAACAATCAAGTTACAAAGCATCTATTACACCATATAATTCTGCATTAATTGACTCAACGTCACCAAAGAAGTCTTGACATGACACTTGATCTGTAGATACAATCCAACTGATAAACATATTCAAATGTAAAGTAAATGTATATCATTTCTCTTCAGTGTAATGTTATGCATCAAATATTTCCATAGCACAAATACACCTGTCTTTGGGAAATGTATCAAACACATGTAATAGATTGGCCTTTGAGAAGTCATCACATTATGCATACTGTCCTCAACTGGTCAACAAGCTTATATAATGAAGGACTATGCTGCGTACTGTAAATACACTGCAAAGATATACGACCTTGGCTGGTCATGTAATATTTGGAGATTAAATAATCTTTCCAAGGAGACTATGTGGTTCTACAAGGGTATGTCTAAATTCGTTTTAAAAGGATTAAGAGATTGGTGTCAGGAATAAACTCTTTCTTCAAAAGAAGTCCAGGAAAGTAGTATGGTCTGACACTATATTATATAACACTTATAGAGGTGATTGGTATGAATGTGATCACAGAGTAATCAAGTGTAAATCATAAAATTCTGAAAGTTTAGTTTTTCACGCCCTTGTGAATAACTTTGGTTATTCTTTACAGGTGCTCAGTGCATTCTATTTGGTTTCATAAGCCTGATTCAGACCCACATCCACAAGATGTTGAAGTTGCCCACTGATGATCAAATGATGAAATATCCTGAAACATGCTCTCCAAAACAACCAGATAGGCCAGAATATTCATGACAGGTAGTCCCAAGTGAACCTTTGGCAGATATGGAAAGGTTAGTCTGCAATGAAAGCTTTTCTTTGTGAGCAGTGGTAGCTTCAGAGAAATCTGTGAATTTTAGGAAGATGACCAAAGGTAATTTTGTATTTCACATTTACACAATTCAGACTTTACATCTTCTTCCACACAGTGGCATGTCATTAAACCACTGTTCCCATTGTCACAACTTTACCTCATGACCACCCAAGTGTGTTTGACTTTGTGTTTCATTTTCAATGTATCTTCAATGACTGATCATGTTGCATTCTGGTTGACATTACTGGGGTATGGCTGTCTTTCCAACTTAAAACATCGTTGACAGAAAAATAGACACGTTTATAATTTTTGCCACTTCTGCCATTATTATAGTTGCTAGGAGGGCAGTGACAGTTATAAAAAAGTACTTATTATTATTATTATTATTGGTGAAGAAATAACAATTTTACTGTTCATTTACATTTTATTTTTGTTAGATATTTTATAAATATGTCTGCATATGTATTCTTCATCAACCAATTCTTTTAAAAGGACTGCTTCACACATTAACTAAATATTAATAGAAAAAAAATTATTAATTAATAGAAAAATTAATGCTAATCGCTGTTTGTTCAGGTGGAATTGATTAATTTCACAGTTCTATTTACCTTGTCTTGAAGATTTCTTTTATTTCACTCCAACAACTAGCAAACTTTTTAATGACACACATTTTTTTCCTGGGAAATATATCAAGATGATAACCAAAGACATTGACTGAAACTGTCTGTTTATTATCGAGAGAAAAGCTTCACCGTAGACGCCTGTATTTTTGCCTTCTTGGATTGCAAAATCAAAATAACTTTCGAAGGTAAATTGCATATTCAATAACATAAATTTATAAATAAAGACGCTATTAACCTCTCAATACATCAAACAGTAATTTTAACAAATATTTAATTGGGCAGCCTGCTCTTAATTCAGCAGAGTATCAATGCAGAACCCTGAGTAGTTGGATTACAGCTTGAATCATTCCACGATACTGCAGAGTGTATACCACTGTTCCACTTTTGTGACTTATTGTAAGACCTTGTTGATTTTAAATGTAATATGTACTATACACTTAATCTCTATCTTATGATAGATTCTAATGGGCTAGAGCAATATAGGGAGAAGGAAAACAATCTGAATACTGAGATATAACAAACTCCTGGTCATGCTGAAAAATGTAGCGACAAGTTGTAATAGATTTATGACTGCAAATATGGGTTGTGGGTACTTGGTACAGGAAAGCTTACACAGTTTATAAACATATTTAATATTTTCTATAGGTAGTCATGACCACCTTTGAAAATTCGGAATGTTTGTTTCTATCCATAATATCATTCTGGTCTTGCCTAAATCAAGTCACTTCTTCCACTGGTTAGGCCCTACGCACATAAACAATTTCAGAAAAAAAAACTGTTCATTACTTTTAGAGGTATCACGAATACAAACAGACAAATGAATGTACCCAAAAGAATAACCTCCTGGCAGAGGCAATAAAGGTCATTGTGACCTTTAAACAGATATCCATGTTGTATATATTATTACAAGGTGCAGGAGAATAACAGTCCAAGACAAATTTTAACTACTAATTTACTTCCATTGCCTTACAGAAGTTCTCTCTTCAAGTGTTTTTGGCTGCATCATCAAACCTAAATTTGATTAGGTTACAAGAGTGAACCTGAGGCATTTACAAGATAGATAAAACTTGATCACTCAAGAGCCATGATATGAGGCTGGAACTTTTTGATAACCATAAAAAAATCTTAGTCTAAAGAAATGCCTAATTGGGTGTTCCACTGGAGCTGATCCTAACAAACCATCAAACCATTACTGACTCTAGGGTCGGTTAACCGAGTCAGGGATCGGGAACAAAAATCCAGAAAAAAGCGTGCAAAAAATCTGGGTCAGTTTCACCTCCCTGACAGGATATAGTATATCCCAGTTTGTCTTGATCAAGATCCTGACCTGACTTGGGGTCGGGATGTTTTTCTCCATGACAGGATGCGAAAGTATCACAAAAAGCTGTAAACCCCTAACCGACAAGTCATGATCACAAAAAGCAGTAGTGACAAACCAACAAAACTAGAGCAGTGTCCCAATCCACCTCGACTGTATTGATAAATATCTGGAGTCGGGATCACAAGTTGGGATTAAAGCATACAAACCCCTTGGTGCTGCTGTTACTCATCATTTATAACTGCAAAGATGCCAGCAACACATCGGAGAGACTTTCTACAGACGCTTAGGATCCTGTTGTTTTTTACTCAGTTAAACATTTTGATTTTCATTCTGATTTGCAGACAAAAAGGACACATCTGAACCCAAAACCACCAAATGACATGATACACAAATATTTAACCACAGCAAGTTGAAATAAAAAGATGGAACCTTAGGGCTTCCGGCACCTTCCAGCACCTAACCCCTGGGGGAGGGAGGGCCAGATATGCACTATTTTTGGCTGGGTGGGGACACTTTCCCCTTGTTCAAATGGCTTGTTAAACCCTACAGCAGAAGTCAACTCAAAAAAATAAGAGAAAATAGTTAACTACAGGATCTCCAGAGGCAAGAGGGTTGTGTAGAATGTGTTTGAAATCCTTGCAAGCAGATTAAGGGTCCTACTAGGTACAATGGAGCAAAGGCCAAAGGTTGTCAAAAACATTGTTTTGACATATGTTGTGTCGCACAACATGCTGAGGACAAACCAAGGTGGACTAGATAGGCCACCCGCCCCAGCAGATGACATAGCAGCCATAGCAAATAAACCAGTAGTATATGTGCCTAATGAAAACTACAGGAGTCCTTTGAGGGAGGCAAAGCATCAGCGAGACCTACAAAAAGGTTACTTCAATCACCTTGGTGCATTGAATTGGCAAGAGCACAGGGTATGAAATGTAACAAGCACCTACCTGTGGAACGGAAGAAGCTGACATCTATCAGTCCATTTCAGGACTAGCTGATTACTCCAAGAACTTTTATTAAAGCTGGTATTGCATCAATGCTCCCCAAATTTCCAACAATTATTCAAAAAATATCCAATAGATTCCCTTCAATTTCATAAACAATTTCCAATTCCAATGAAATCACAGGTCTTATAAAAAGGACCTATGAATCAGTAGTTGTCCTGAAAAGGGCATACAACAGTGGTTCTGAAAAGGACCTTTTGCAGGTAGGTGCAGTAAATCTACTGCTATTGCTTGGGCTTGGATGACTGCCGGGGTCTGGCTGTTGATGAGGCTCTTGCTGTTGAGTGATTGGGAGAGCAGTGGTGTGTTGAAGCGGGTAACTTAGTGTAAAGGGTTGAGGTGTGTCCATCTGCGAAGTCTGCTGCTGTCTGGCTGTTGTTGTCCTCTTGACACCACTTGATTTTGTTGAACTGGTTGTTGACCTGGCTTGCTGGGATTTTGGAATAGTCAGATATCTTCCCTGGCAGAGGCTGCTGCTAAAAAGTCTGTGGCATAAATTTGGAAGTGACACTAGAACTCCTAGAAAGTGTAGGTTGCTGCTGTTGTGACGGTTCTTTTCCTCTGTCTTGCTCTATATCCCACTTAAAAATTTAACTGCCTCATTTCTAAAAGTCTGAATGTCTCTTGCCACCGAGTTCTCTACTTCAGATGCTATGCAGTTGCAGAAGGCTGTTCTGGTGCTCTCCTGTCTGGGCCAGGGAAAGATATTAGCATAGTCTTCATCTGGGCAAATTGATCCAAGACCTGCTGGTCGACTGATGAAGGCTGGGAACCACACTTGTCCTGGCAGTGCTACAAACGGATTGATGATGTGTTGTGTCTGCGTGGATGCTCGTCTTTATACTGTCTGTGTGAATGGATCCTCATGAAATGTCGTGGGCTGAGGCTACACTAGCACAGGCTCCTATCTGTAGTAATTTGAATCCAGTAGACTTGCTGAAGTCCTTCCTTTGCTGTGGATTTTCAAGAAATTGAATTTATCCTGAATCCAGTTCTGCTTCTCTGTTATTTCTTTGGTAGCCTGGCCAGACTTGGATTAGATTAATTTTCCATAGCGAGTCCTTTCGGATTTGAACCAAGTCTTGCACACTTTCACTGGGACCTTGCAGTACTTGCAAATGTTTCCCACAGGCAATCCTTTGATGCTTTGTCCTTGGTTTTGTCGTAATGCTCCTCATGATCCTTGGCTATGTCTACAATAGTCTCCTCATCTAAGTCTGTTGAATAAATGTTCATCATATGTCCTTTCTTGCACCTGGATTGGCATCCAGTAAATGCACTGGCCTCTTCTCTACCCTCTATGTCCATTTAACTTTCACTTGTCTCAGTTCTTGGTCTTTTTTGCCACTCCCTCCTCTGTCTATGAAGTTTCTTTCTGTGGAGTTTCCACCCCCCTGGCTTCATCCCTCCTCGCTCTCCTCCCTATATTGTTTCTCTGCCTCCTAACTTTCCCTCTGTTCTATCTTCTGCCGCCTCCTCTGGATGTTTTCCTCACATTTTTCCTTGCCTTTTTAGGAGCCATCTTATAAATTAAATCAAGGTAGCGTTTAAAAAACCCCAAAAACCTATTAGTTACCAGTTATAATCTGTCAGTGTTGAAAATCTAAATGATACATCCCCCACACTGACTCGCCTTTTATAGACACAGATCCCATAACCGTCAAGCCATGAGTCAGTGAAATAAAGCTACACGCTTTTGAACTTGTCTGTTGCTGTAACCACCTTGTCAGTTTCCTTTTATGTCTTGTCCTGCTGTGATTCAACCGAATCTGTGACCAAAGATTTAAAGTCTTCCTGTCTTGACAGGTCTTGGTTGCTTACAACAGATCAGTTTGCTTTCAAGCACAATCGGGATTGTTCTAGGGCCTGAGATGTTGGGGTACTTGAATATGACAGGCCAGCAAGTGTTTCTTGACTAGGCGGTAACAGTATAGGATAGGTCTGGAAGTGACTGTGACAGGATGTAAATAGACAAGACAAAATGGTTTCCATGTAGGTGAAGCAAGGGTCCAGATCAAGAGTAATGGAGGGTTGGTGAAATATCAACCCTGTTTGACATTTTGCCGACCCACCACAACAAGCCGAAAAATCACAACTGACCCTAACCGACTCTGTAAACATTGTGCCTGACCCTCAAAAATCCATAGTTACCGACATGAAGGCCCCAGTGGAACAACCCATAAAAGGGACATTTGTTAAAGGTGTAGTTCAGATATAAAAATATTGAAGGTTGAGATAGGTTGGAGATACCGTTGTTGCTGCTGAACAAGGGAGTAACAGTCAAGCAAAAGCTTTCAGAGTCCTGGTTGCATCTACTGTATGGTGGATTGTGTGATAAAAGTAGTATAAACATCATTTCAGATAAACCTCAATATACGTGTAAACACTGATAAAATATACTTAAAAACTTTCATTTGAGTACAGTGCCATCTCGTGTTCTGCTCATAATACTCACCTCTATTTACACTCTGTCATTGTGGTTGCAGATGATAGGGATGGATATATGTCCACTGATAATCTGATGGCCTGAAGTTTTGTATGGGTACATTATGATTCAAGGTTAATTTCCTGTCTTTTGTCACTGGATTGAAGTCATGCGTAGGAAAACAGTGCTACACATTTTGATACTAAAAACATTTTCTCGGAAGGAATACAACACTATATCATAAATATCTGTGATGTAGACAAAAGGAAGAAAAAAATTTCCCATAATTTTATTTAAAAACGAAAGCTGCATCTTTATTTGTGTTCCCTGCTCTACTGGGCTCATTCGTGACAGTAAAACTAAAAATACACATACTAATTGAGAAAGAAGGATAATAAGTGAAAATATCATTTAAACTCTTTGCTCCTTCTTTGTTCCCATGCTTGGATTAAATAGCTATTTTTCTCACAACCCTTTGTCACTTAAGTTTCTAGGGAATGGACTGCCAGTTATAGGAATGAATACCATTGATATTAGAACACAGTCCTCCACATTAAACGCATACTGTCATGTAACATTCATTCCAAATACAGTAAACGGTTCATCTGACTCCATAAATTTCCAAACTTGATTTGGGTTGATAAATCATCTACTGTGACACCCTCACTGGGGTCATAAAATATCTTTCTTGATACAATTCTCAATGGATCTTAGCTGCCCACAACCCCATTGTAAAAGCAAAGATACTCTGAGTTTTTTCCACAGTGCCATGTAAAACCTTAGCCTTGCTGAAGGCTAGAGTTTTTTGTAGTTATGGAAACGTTTAGTTAACATGATAAGGTTCAGGTCATATAATGTACTCTAACATATACATCTTAACATGTAGGAGTGCTTTATGAATACCAAATAGTTGTGTATGTGTTTGAAAAATACATGGTACAAGTTGAGCGTCAAGAAAAACTAGTAAATCCCTTCTTTACACAGTTCCAGAACATCTAAGTCGGTAGATGGATGCCGGGGGCTATTTCAATTCACAAATGATTTCAAATAAACAAACTGCCAGCCTGGGTATTCGTAGTGCCATACAAAGTATTTTCTTTATACATGTCTAGGTAGTTTACTGTAATCCCATTTCTCATATCAATTTTTATATTCCAAAAGTGTAACAGATGACCCAATGTTGACTTCCAATCAACACAAATGCAAAGTGTTTCTGTTGTGTCATGCTAGTTTTCCAAATCAGTCTGTCACATAAAGGTCTTTTAGGATCAAAATATTACTTGATATTAAAGTCTAAAAGTCTAGTAAGTCCAGCTTGTCTATAAATAATCTAACTTTGAATTCTATTTGCGTCCAAAGTATCCAGCATTAACACACTGACACCCTGAGCTTTTCCATAGTGTCATTTAAAACCTCCTCTTTGTAGAGTTCCCAGTTAATCTCAGTCTGTAGATTCTCCTGAAGAATATCTTCACTGGGGTAATACTGCACGTGTTCACGGACATACTGACGGACAAACTCATTAGCAAACTTCACAAACACTTTCTTGGAGATTATGACCAGCTCAGAACCATCACTGACCTACAGAATAAACAAGTGACATGGTTAAAAAGGTCACAAAGAGGTTTCGTGATGTTCTACAAGTGTTTGAAAACCAAATTTTGAAACAAAAAACAACAAGAAAACAAATCAAATAACATATTTAGAAGATGAAAGAAAGACTACTTTTTTCTATAAGAAACAAAAAAAAATAATGTATTTTAAATGTCATAATAATAACATACCTTGTTACGTATAGGAAATAATAAATGTTATACACTTAATGTGTACGGGAAGTATGTTCAATTATATAAATATGCATTTATAAAGGTTATGCTTGTAGTTACAATATGTAGCCATTTACTATTACAATATAACAATATCTGGAAATACTTCCATTTCGTGAAGGTTCCCATAGCTTTAGTTCGGTTTAACTGACATTTTATCATGGAAACCATCCAACACAATAAATCATAGTCATGCCATTGCTGTTGTAAGTTAAAAAATACTGAAGATGTTTCATTTCAAAGGCAAAAAATGTCTCATGTTATTTTTTAAATTTAAACTAGACATTGCATCAATTCGACAGAGCATATCCCCAGATGGGACATGATAAAAGGCCGCCATGGATCTTATAGTTGATGGCTGAGGTGACAAAACTCTTAAGGTCCTTACATACCTACGTGCCGACATGCTGAGACCTCACTCGTATATGACCACATAACAAATTTGAAAGGTCTATGTAAAATATTTCAAAGCTGTGGTATATGAAAGGAAATCTCTGTATTGGCTTGACCATGCAAAAACTTAAGTATCCCTGATTTTCGCCTGGGGATACAATTATTGCAGGCCATGGGTCATAGGTCAAATAAAGAAAATAATGAGGGGGGCCAGGGTCATCAGTAAGCATATAGACAGTTTTCATTTAAACTAATGATCACCACAGGGAATAGACTACCATTGCATTGAAATATTACATATATCTTACCAGTATCAGTGATACAGAAGGTCTGTCGTATTGCTCATCTTCAAACTCAACGCTCTCTAAACCCTGTAACAAATAGAGATACTAACCATCAACATAGCTGAGAGTTTCTGTCTCCAATAATTGGAACAACTGCCACAGCATCCGATACAACTGACTTCAGAAAGCAAGACACTAAATTATCCCCACCTTCCAACATATCTCTTCTCACAGTGTGTCTTTCTTGGTCATGGTAATTTTTGGTAGGGGGCATCAGCACCTTTGCCGTTATTATCATAAAAAAATAAACAAGGTATTTTGAGCTTATTTAAAGTTAATTTGTAAAAACCTCAGATTAACTGTTATGTAACAGTTGAAATTTCCAGCTTGTTATTTTATGTTTTGTTTACAAAATCTACTTACAAATGCGTCTTTTGGGAGCAGTTTCTTCAGTGTGATGTAACAAGGTTGAGGAGGTTTGGTTGGTTTAACATAGTCCTCGGTTTGTTTGCCTTCATACTTGGTGATAATAGGAAGAGGGGCCTACAAAAAATAAAGGTATTTTAGATATTATTGCATGTATTTGATATTGTGAGACCAATTTCACAGAGTAAGCATTTGACTAGATAGTTTTATTACAGAAACTGGACAGAGTTAGTGATTAAAACTGCTCACCAAATGTATAAACATGTAAATATCAATTAGATAAGGATATGACAATTTCTGTGGATATTTTATATTTGGTATAAAGACCACATAAAAATTATCAAAAACATCTAATGGCTTTTCTTTGGTCTTTTTAAGTGTCAATGCTATTTTCAAACTGAAATTTCTCTTCTTTAAACTCAGAAAAGAAAGCTGTGTTATCCATTTGCTTTACTTTGACTTTTTTCCAGAATTTAATCTCCCACGGTAATATGACTCAATTGGACATAAAATTCCAGTCATGATGCACTTTTATAATTTGCTTCAGAAAAGAAAGCAATATTGTCAATAACCAACTTTGAGGAAGGTATCCAATATATTCGGGGGGAAACATAAATGTGTGCATTGTCATAAAGCAGATATAAACATAGAAGAAATAAAACAAATATATTTTTAAAATATTTTTATTTTAATTGATTTGTGACGTAAAATAAAACATAGATCTACGTAGTTCTTGCACCATAGACATAGTTAATTACCCAGTAGAAGGGAAAAATCAGGAAATCTCTTAAACTACAAGGGAATGGCTATATTTCCAAACAGCTTTTTAATCTATATTCATTTCCCAGGATTGAGGTTATAAAAATTTAAAATATTTGTCAGATTACACAGCTACATAGATTTTATTATAGTTGATATACAAGAAGGCGATAACTCCAAGGACACATTATATAATCACTGGACTTGGTCTTGATGCCAGCCATGTGAGGCTAACTATTTGACTTATCTCACCCTGTTGACTTTACACTGTGAGAGAAAGGAGTTGAGGCTACTCTTTGAGTAGCCAGTCATGCAGGAAGGCACTGTGAACTGGGTGTTCTTGTCTACCTCAGATGGATGTTCTACAACCTGCGTGTCATCTGAAGCTTCAGCTGGTTTACTGTCTTGACCGTCGCCTGTGCTGGTCTGTGGCTGAAGTGTTTGAAAAAACATGTTAAATGCTATTTTGGATAAGGCTATGTGCGGAAATTGTAGGGAAGCTGTAAGATTTTCTACGATATTAAGTTTCAATTTTGAAATGAAGAAATTTGCAGAATTACCTTGGTTCTTTCACATTTGAGTGTTTTGCTGAAATGATATAATCAGATTAAGTCCCCTGTTCCAATATTATGAATTTGCCCCCATCTACCCCAATAATGTTACCCTCAGTAAAATCTTATTGGTTGTATGATTATTTCTTTTTCCGTCTTAAAAGTCGGGGATATTTAATTATAGCATCTTCATACAAGCTTTTGAAACATATTAAACATATTTAAAATCACTCATCAGATGATATTCCTGACTCGACTACTCTTAAACAACTCCCTTCTGACCAGTCAAATGTACAATCTTCTTATAAATGTTATTAAAGTACTTATGCAATTTTTAAGTTCCCTAAAATGTCTCCACATGGGATGCAACCTAAAATCCTCTTACAGTTTTTTTGGTAACATTGAATTGCACACATATACTCACTTCTTTAGTGAGGAAGAATTCTGTCATAGCTTTCTCTATTGGTGACATCACAGCAAGTGTCCTGCTTTTGGAGAAACCCGAGTTAGTCTTACTTTCTGCAATACAAACATTAATAGTTTAATACAATGTATACAAAATGCTGCTGCTAGGATTGTCATGAATTTGAAGAATACGACACCGCAATACCTTATCTGATGAATATGCACTGGCTACCTGTAAGACATATCTACAGACTTGACCCCATTGTGTTCAAAGCATTAAATGGTGATGCCTGCAATTACATTCAATCCTTGCTTTCCTTAAACCAACCACCAAGATCACAACATTCTGGTAACAAAATAAACTAAAAGATCTTGATTGGAAAGTGAAAAGCAGTGCATTCCAATCTTTCTATGTTGCAGCAAGAAGCTAAAGAACTAAGTAAATATTATAATTATATTCTGATGCAAACAAACAGGTATAAATATATATCTATACCTTTAATCCTAAGCATCAACAATTGTACTTATTGTTTGCATCACAGTGCTGTTATATTTTTGTGCACATCAGTTCCCAGACAACTTGGGCTTCTACAGATCATCTTTAGCCCTATACCTGCTTATATATTTCAGGTCTGGTGTTCATAGAAAACTCAGTCTCTGACACAATATAAATCCCTATTAATTAGGCTTTTAACCTTATCTATGATTTTGAGTTATAAGATATAATAGCTTTAAGATATAATTTAGATTGATGATTTGTATGATGGTGCTAAAGTTATGCTTAAAGTTTGAGACTGAAGTGAGTCTGACTTTAAGATTGAGTTTGAGATTGTTTATCAATACCAATCAAGATCTCTAAGAGAAATCAGCCTTTGCATTATCAAACAATATCCAATCCAGGTATGAGCTGAAAGTCAAATTTAAGTACAAAAATCATAGAAAAGGTTGCAAACCCAAATCAAAGGGATAAAACTTTTGTTTGTGGTTGAATTTTCATACAAAAAAAATCTGAAGGGCCTGGGGTCACGTTCTGCTTAATGGTTAATGAATAGTGGTTTGTCTACACCGTTCTTTATATTAGGCTATTCTATCATCTGAAATATTGTTTTTGTTTTATGTTCTAAGACTTAGAACTCACATATAGGTACAACATCCCACCTTTTTCATTAGCTCCAAAGCTCTGTAAGATGTCAGTGTTTATTGGTCTTTTACCATCCCATGTTTTGTATGGTTCCACTGCCTTCAAGCGCTTCAGAACTCTGCACGAGCCCTTGAAAAAAATAAAAATACACCAGCAATGACTTTAGCTTAGTATCATTGATTAACCGTTTCCCCAAATAAATCAGTGTTCAGATGCTAAGAAAGTCGTTATGGTAATCGAATTACTGTGTTTTTTTTAGATCTGCCAGGGCTGATTATTTGTACAGGTGACTGATGCCCCGCCTATCCAAAAAATGGTCTGATTGTCTAGATGTCCTTATTGATCAAAGAGTTTAGGCATTCTTATATTACACCAATATGCAATGTGGGATTATACATTTGGGTCAGACTGTTAACATGTCAGAAATCTATTTATTCTATATTTTACAAATCAGACAGCTCTACTGGGATGTCATCTTTGCTGATGCATGGTGCTTTATGTGCAAACAACCTTAGATGAAGTCATGTAATAAGTAAATCAGCAAGTATGTATTTCAGGAAAGGTGAAAGACCTACAGTTTTAACAATATAGATCCAGTCATTGACCCGACTGTCTGGTACAACCACTGCTCCTCTTCTGTAAAGAAAAGATACAAGAAATATAATATTTTCTAGGCTTTCACTTTTTAAACAAATTTATACAGAAAACTTAATGCACATTGAGTAATGCTTATCTAATCACCATTAAGTCATTTCTTTTCGACCAGGGCATGAACAACAACAACAACTGTCCAAAAAAGAACACGTTTGAGAAATGCCTTTTGTTAAAGGACAAACAAAGAAGCTAAAAACCTCAAACCCAACCCTTAATAACAATTAACAGTGAGTGCCTCTTTTACCAATATCCCTCATATATCACTCATTGGAACCCAAACCACCGAAACTAAATTTGCAAAACATTTTATATATATTTATACCCAGTCTTACAAGAGTTATCATAAGATGTCTCTGATTTATAATATTAAATGCTATGACCGAGCCTTTCGAAAAAAGGAGTAAAATATATTTGCTTTGTCTCAAGGGAAAAGATAAATTGTATGACTGAAAAGCTAAGTTGAACAACCTGTTCCTGACTGTGGCAATTCATTGAGATAAGCGATAGTATTAAGCTACAGTCACTCATTTAAACATAGAAGACTAATGCGTAGATTAATTTTACTTATTAAACCTCCAACATGTACATTAGTATATCAATACATAATTGGCTGCATCCGTTTGTTTGTTTGTTGCCATTTTCGGGACATGCTGATTAAAGGCACAGGGAACGGATGATTTCATTTTGGTGATGATCCGCATCACCGTCAGGATCAAAGAATTTTTTTAAAGGAATCTATCTGTGCACTCATTAGCCATATTGTAGTTATTGGGCGTTAGAAGGGGTTATACACTGTCCGAGTGTTTTGCTCAATTTCTTATGCGACAGGAGTACTCAGCTACATTTTACTGAAG
This sequence comes from Sabellastarte sp. h YS-2021, assembly GCA_964017235.1. Taxonomy (NCBI): domain Eukaryota; kingdom Metazoa; phylum Annelida; class Polychaeta; order Sabellida; family Sabellidae; genus Sabellastarte; species Sabellastarte sp. h YS-2021. The sequence continues at coordinate 60,754,784 of OZ024927.1, forward strand.
GGTGTACAAGATCAGTAGCCTGAAGATTAGTCATAAGCAACTTATAATGGAAAAACCTAGGTGTAACAACTTGGTACAGAACTTTACAACTGAAAGTATCAACATTATAAGGGCAATGGGGAAGAAAACTCCGGACAGTGTAACTGGGGTATAAGTCTCAGAGACTGATACTAAACCATTTTTACCCTCCATGACTTCACTCATAGCAAATAGATAACTTACTTAAGTATTACAGTTTTAATTTATATAAATCAACTATCAGTATTAAATATATAAACAAACAAAATTTAACAATATAACAAACACATTGTTTGACCAATAGACTGGTGTGTTCAGTAACATTGGTTGTTATGTTCTCCACCTTGTTCATAATTATCTAAAAACAAGTAAATGTGACAGTGATGAAGTAAGCTTAATAGGTATTACAAATAGGTTGTTTTTTTACAGTCCATCAGAATACAACTGACTTGGAGTACAGCTGATGGTGTTTGGCTGAATGCCTTTGCACAATCACAGGAGAATGACAGGTTATGCCTAGGTGCCACTTTTACATGCAGTCATTTGTGTTCATATTTTGGATTTCCACTTTACAACCTCATCCATATGTTTATGAAAGGAGACCTGATATCTGGCTTGTGGAGGTTGAAGAACAAGTCATCCCATATATCCATACCATCCCCTTTCACCCTTCAAATATATAGAGTTTAATTTTGCTTCTGAGAGGTCAAATGAGCTTTTTAAAACATTTAAAAAGGGTCTAGGTGGTGCAGTGGTAACACACTGGCCTTCCACCGCTGAGGTTTGCGGTTTAAACCCCGGACCTTATGTGGGAAAGGTGGTAGTTGCTTACAAATGGTCGACAGTTTACAGTACAGAACCTTGACCAACTGTATGAACTAGTTTCCTCTGCCCATAAAACTACCCATTGTGATATGACCTATACAGTGTAGAAAGTGACGTAAAACCCCAAATAAATAAATTTAAACATTTAAAAAAACAGTTTTGGAACACATTCTATGTCCCTTGTTGTGTCAAACATGTCCAACCCAAATGCGAATCCCACCGGATTGCATCTAAAACATCCTACCAAGACACAAAGCGGACCATACCAGCAAGATCTACAACCAAAAGAACATGAGCTCATTCATTGTTAGCTCATGACCCAAATACAGAAAGGTGTGATATAGGTATAAAGCATTTGGAGGAGTTCGAACCGACCATGTAGGTCCTTATGTTGACCCATAAGTAGGGAGGGTTTGCTTCAACATAACTGATGTGTCAACCGAGGTGGGGATCATTGATAAATAGAAAAGGTGAACATGATTTGTATGTTAATTATCTAATCTGTACTTGTCAGGAAAATAACAATGATAACAATAAAACATTAATTTTGTTGGCCAAAATGTTTCCATATTGACAGAGTAAGCCAGTCTTGTCTATGTTTGTACAAGCATTGATTTTTGTGAACATTATAATGCCCTGGAATGTATCAATTGAAGACTTACCTGAAATAGTGAGAAAAGCAGTTACTTGGGTCTTTCATGACCTCGTTGATTGGCCAGTTCTTCAGAAAAGGGATGTCCCTGATTTTTAAAAATGTAGAAAAACTCTTGAGTATTATAAAATTAAAAAAAATATATCTAAACAGAAATGTAAGTTTACAAATTCTGTCAGATATATAATACAGTGAATTTTTTGAGAAAAAAATAATGATATGCATTACATCTAATCAGACCTCATTTCTGTACTTTACGTCCAATCAGTCTCTCAGGTCACTAAATCTGTGGAACCTGTGTTGGACATTACATGCAATCGTTGAACCATATCATTCACTCTGTCAAACTGGTCTTATATTATTAAATCTAATCGGTCCCTAAAATCAATACATTTTTTTTTGCATTTTAAGGAACAGTATGAGTTTGATATGAATGTGCCTTTCGATTCCGAGGCAGTAGTTATCTAAAATTGGCTCTGAATGTAAGAGACAAAGTAGCTGGATGCTTACCCATTACCTGATAGTTGGCAGAACTTTGCGCAGCTAGTATGCAACGTAATCCTCTACCTTACAATCTAGATTATGATATAAATAATGTGTTAAAACCATATGGCAGTTGATTATATTTATGATGACAGAGCCACAGATAACGAGAAAAGATATCATTTGCCCTGCAAGAATGACTGAGAAATTTCGCTTATTTCATGTGTAGACAATCTTTGAAATTTTGGAAAACTAATAGCCTATTGCACTGTAGTGATATGCCTGAAACAGACGAACTCACCTACAAAAAGAGATGTGTTCAGGTTCAATGTCACTCTTGAGGTTAAAGAAAATCTCTAGGAAGTCATCTCTCCAGATAGAGAGCAGCTTCATACTGGACACACTCTCCACAGTAGCTGTACGGCAAGAGTTGTGTAGCAGTGCTATTTCCTAGTGGTAGATACCAAACAGAGTGAGAGTAAGGGCAATTGTTTTTACCAAAGAATGAACCAACAAGGTAAATACTGGAAAGATGGATTGACTGGTGTTCATTCAGTCTGTTATGGCTGCAGTTTTGTTTTGATGTAGTCTTATAGGTTAGTTTGATTAATGAAAATGTATTGTCTTTGTCAGAGAGGGTTTTTAATCTATTTATGTACTGACACATACATAAACAGCCAAAAATGAAGTCTGATGTATATTGTGGTATAAATATATGATAGCCGCCTGCTGTACATACTACACTTAGAGAAAGAACACATGACTGGCTATTTTGCAAGTTGAGCTGAAGAGGAATCTAATGCCCCTGTTCCACCAAAGGATTAAGCCCCGATCCTGTCTGGGACCCTTAATCGTGGGTAGTCTTGGAAAAAATGGAAAAAAAATTGACCAATGGGGTGGAAGACAGAATCGGTATGAAGGTCTGGGATTAACTACAGATCGGCCTCAGGACGCCCCAGGAGGCCCCAGACTGTCCCCAACTGGTCTGGGACTAAGAACCGATTAAGCCATTTTTCTAGTCGTAGACAAACCGACTGGGTCCCAGGACGCCTCAGGCCTCCCAGGACGCCTCAGGCCTCCTGGGACTAAGCCCCGACTAACCCAGGATTAAGTCCCGACCCCACAAGGTGTCCTGAGGCGTCCCCAGGCGTCCCCAGACCAGGATCACCGATTTTTGTTTGGCAATGGGACTAAGGGTCGCAGGAAGCCTGGGACTAAGTGATAGAGGTCTGGGACTAAGGGTCGGCGACTAAGGGTCGCAGGCGGCCTGGGACAGCATAGGACTGTGTAATTTTGGTCTGAGGAGGCCTGAGGAAGCCTGGGACTGTACATTTTGTTTATGGCGGGAAAAAATAATCGGTTGGGGTCGGGAGAAATATCAAACATGTTTGATATTTCACACGGCCCCAACCGACCACAACCGACCCTTACAGGACGCCTGGGACTAAGCATATTTCTGAAACCGACCCTCAAAAACCCTTAATCGGGAGCCTTAGTCGTGTGGTGGAACACCCACATTAAATGCCAGAGCCAAGAGAAAAGTGTTTTGGAAAGATTTATGACAGGAACACAATACCCAATGTTAAGGGGGATGCTCCTGTTGAATGTCCTATTAACATTTAACCTTCACAGTTTTTACTTTAATCCTGAGATTGTAATCTGATTTTGACGCAGACTGCCTTTTTCACATGACACCTTTCCCTCTTTTCACACAGTCAGCCTCTTTCTAATGAAAGGTGGGAGGGTGTGTTTTTCCTCCAAAAGTTTGAAATATACTGAGAAATAAACCCAAATGTGGGCAGAAAGTAAACTTTAAGGCGGGAATGGTGAACTAATTTCATTCAATGTCACTTGCCAGTCATAGTTTGCTTTATAATTAAGTGACACCTGGCTGCAACTGACACATATTGACAAGCACATTCCCAAAAAGTAATTATTTAGCCTTCAAACTTCACCATTAAGGTAAAATACCTCAACTTCTCAAATACTTTCGTTTTGTTGCTTTTTGTTCAAAGATTCTGAGCTCACATATATTGTAAATTTTAAAAATAATCTTGTTGTTTTCTTTTTATTTTCCCATCATTTCCATTCGCACAATAGTAAACTGCTGTCAATGTTTGCACATCATATTCCTTTATAACGGACACGCTTTCTTAACAAATTTAAACAGTGCCTGAGAACGAATAGACCCTCGCCACATGTATTGTATATTTTTGCCACAGCCAAAAATATGGATTTTCAGGCCATATCCAGTACACGGGTGTCATTAATGTTAGACGTCATTAATGTTAGACAATGATATAAAATAGGTAGCTAAACACATTTAATGTCATACATATACACTGATACATATAAACAAGGGTTTACTTATTCCATTTCTTAATAATCTAAGGAAGTAACAAAAACCCAGACAATATAATAACAACTTGTCTAACATTAATGACGTCTAACATTAATGACACCCGTCATTATCCAGTTAACAATGGTTGATGCAGATTAAGCCATGGGTGGACTCATCTGCGTTACTGTATGGCCTGGATGTGATGAACAGTTTTTGAGTTATTCGTGCAGACAGACACACACATGACTGTGATTACAATACTTCTACCACTCTGCTTTGGGGTGAGGATAATAAGACATAAGTTGAACTCGCAACTCATGGCACGTTACTTTCTGGTCATATGTGTGGAAATATACATTCAAGTGTAAAATTTATCTTTCTTTGTAGAGACATAAAACGGGAGGTTATAAAAGAAAGTCTCCCCATGGAGAGGAACAAATGAGAGTTTCATTTTTTTTGTCATTTTGGAAGAGAATGTCAAGGAAATGGAAATGTACTGACAAATTAGTTTCTGGCTAACACAGCTTTGGAAAAAAATGTAACAAAAATAAGTGAAAACAGTTAAGCCTCAGTGTGCAGAAGACATTGGTCAAACTGTCAGCATAACACACCCATTTGCAAAAATCTTATTTTACAGTAGATGGAGATATATATATGAACATATGAGCATTTAACACAATGTGTAGGGTATTTCAAGGTGGGCAGTTTATCAGTTCGAGACTGAAATTCCAACTAAGGAGTTCAGGGGCCGTATTCTACAACAATACTTTGATAAGGTGACCTTTTAAGTAAGGGATGGTTTTGCAGTTAAGTTCTTCTTGCACTTTGTATTCACGAAACAAAAGTTAGGAATGTTAAGTTTCAACAGGGTCTTACTTGAAATCTAAGAAATACTTACAATCTAAATTAGAAATGACCTGAGTATTGTTGTACAATATGGCCCCCTGATACTGTGTTGTGATGCACAGGAAAGCCAGAGTTCATATCCATTGAGATTCTATACTGAGTGTAAGAATGTTTTGTTATTATAAAGAATGATTCTTCAAGGATGAAGAAAAATTCCATCAATAAATTGTTTAATTTCCAAACGAAAGGCCTGCAGAAGCTTGAAAATTAACTATAAATAAGCCATCTTTTCCTATACCTCTATTTTCCTCAAGAAATCAAACAAAATAAGAATCCTCACAATTTGTTTCTACTTCCTTGGTCTTGTTATTCAGTACACTCTTTTAAGAAAGGAACCAGCTAGGTTTACTACAATTTAAAGGAGTACTTTAATGTTAAGGAATGTCTTAATCTTTCACCAACTTCTTTAGTGAGAAGTCCTCAATGGCGTTACCCTTAAATTTCTATTTTAGTGTGTACATACTTGAGATGGCTGTCCCATTATGGCGATTCCCCTCACCGATTGAGTTACGATCCTAAAAGTTTTCTGATTATGAGCATAATCACAAACCTTTCCCAATTCTTAACAGATCTTGTGTTTGTATACCTGGTCACAAACCTATCACAAGCCCATGGCATGGCTCACAAATCAATTTTTTAGGTTGTTTGGTGGTCGCAATCTTTTCCGTTTTAAACCTATTGCAAACGTTGGGGGAGTATACCTATCGCAAACCTTTTTGTTCACACGATTTCAAATCAACCAATGAGGTTGCTTCCACAAACACAATAAAATGTTTGCGATGTCAAAAGAATCCATGATGATCTAAAAGATAAGGGTTTGTGATGGGATTAAAAAGATGGGTTTGTGATAGGTTTGTGATGGATTCACAAATGGAGATGGGATTAGAAAGATCACATCAAAAGTACACGATAGTGTACATAAAGCCTCTGATTCAGGCCTCGGCATTCGTTTCATGGCAAGAATTCAAGGATTGCAAACACTTGTGTGGTGAAATTGGACATACTTTTAATGGAATTTCCAGATATTTTAGATATCACTGACTGACATTTTTAGATATTTCATGCGATTATAGGCTTGTTTAAACCATATCTAAAATGCCACCTAAGAAGAAACAAGAGAGAATGGCTGCTGCAACACACAGATAGACAAGGTCAAAAATTCTAGAGAGTGAGGTTTGCAGTTTGAACCAGGAAGCTCCAGAGATAGAAGCTACACAGGAGGTTACATAGGGTACAACTCAGGCCCCAAAGAGTGGGAAGGCCTATGTGATACTTTCTGTGCTGAAAACAACACGAAGAAGAAGGCCTTCAAGCACTGGTTCAAGTGCCAAATGACATTGCACGGAAACTTAACACACACTAAATAAGGCCAAGGTACACCTCATCTGATGGACAGGCAGATGAGGTTGAAAGATAATTTTTTCCTTCCTTAACAACCACATTGCGTGTCCTTTCTCCTGCAAGAGTGCCTTCAAACCTTCATGCAAGGTCACATTATCCAGGCCACCTGATGCCGGACCATCAGAGGAGTCCAATGGAATCACTACCACTTAGTGACAGACATACATCAACTGATGACCTAAACAGATTGTCAGGCGCCTCCCCCACCCGTCCCAAAACCCACCAAGTAGTCAACCATGTGCTACACAAACTATTAGTGAGGCCAACTTTCAGGAGAGGTTAAAGAAATTAGACTTATTTGAAGACAATCTAGACCGGATGTTGTTTGAGAAAATACAGAATGACCCGACAGCTGGTTCTGTGATTGGCTTTGATCAGAACTTAAACACTTGCCAACAGTCATTGAAAGACTTCCAAATAGAGACATTTTCCTTGTAGGAGCCTCAATTGAAAGGACAGGCACAAGTAGCAACAATGATAGAGTTTACTGCATCATTCCAGGGTCGACCACAGCAGACATTTCAGCCCAGGCAACAGCAGATGCAGTCACCCATGCAACAGCACATGCAGCAAACAGTAGCAACCACTTTCACAGTAGATGCAGCAACCAGTGTGGACCAACCCTCAGTAGCCCCAGCAGACACATTTGGGTCACTCATCCAAGCCTTGCCACACACCAGAGCCCAGCACCAGCAGAGATGACAGTGGTGGCTATGAGCAGTAGACATTGAGAAAGTGTCTACCCAGAAGCCAGCAGTCATCCTTCAGCTTTCAGCTGAAAAAATTCTGACCCTTTTCAGAGCTGCCGAATCTTCCAAAAATGATTAACAAGCAGATCTTGTCAAAAATTATAAAATAAAAAAAAAACAACACGCAAAGTCACAAACTGTTGCACACACAAAAATAGAAGCCCCCACATACAAAAGTCACTACAAAACCCGTAAGACAAATGTTGTAAATAAATCTCCTTACACAAAAGATTCCACCACAGACAAAAAAATGTTAAAGTTATATTATCCAGGGTTCAAACCTTTCCCCGATCTCTCATCCTAAGGTTCAAGTCACAAAGCATAACTCCAAGGAATATCCAAGGATGTCATATAGATGTCACATACAAAAGTCACTACAAAACCCGTAAGACAAAAATGTTGTAAATAAATCTCCTTACACAAAAGATTCCACTACAGACAAAAAAAATGTTAAAGTTAAATTATCTAGGGTTCAAACCTTTCCCCGATCTCTCATCCTAAGTTTCAGGTCACAAAGCATAACCCCCAAGAATATCCAAGGATGTCATATGGGGGAGGGTTCAAACCCAACCACACCTTTGTCGTGCAAGCACATATGTCTATTTTAGTTTGTAAAAAAATATGGTCAATGCAATACTCTACTTGTAAAATGTAACTAAGGTACAAGATGTACATAAAAACATTATCACATGTTCTGAGGTAGTTATTGCAAATATTATCACATGCAAAACAAGACATTTAAAAAACTAATATACATACATTTTTTATCTTTAAATATAATACATACAAGAAAATAAGAAGACTAGTTACATAGATATTCAAAATACATGTTCAAAAAGTATGTAATAATTTAATGAAACAGTTCTTATGGGTTTATGAGTCCTAGTTTGGCTACAAATAGAGTCAGTTTGGTATTTAATTAATATTAGCTGAAAGAGTCCATAATGCCCCTGTTCCACCAAAGGATTAAGCCCCGATTGGGTCTGGGACCCTTAATCGTGGACAGTCGGTGAAAAAAAAAGGTAGAATGGGCGGGAATACTGGATTGGTGTAAAAGTCTGTGATTAAGGTCAGATCGACCCCAGGGGGCCTGAGGAGGCCCCAGGCTGCCCTACAGAGTCCCCGACTGGTCTGGGACTAAGAACCGACTAAGCCATTTTTCTGGTCGGTTTGATCCAAGATCTGGTCGTAGACATACCGACTGGGTCCCAGGACGCCTCAGGCCTCCTGGGACTAAGCCCCGACTAACCCACGACTAAGTCCCGGCCTCCTCCGGTGTCCCCAGTCTTCCCCAGACCAATGTGGCCGATTCTTGTTTTGCAATGGGACTAAGGGTCGCAGGAGGCCTGGGACTAAGGCACTAAGCGTCTGGGACTAAGGACTCGGGGACTAAGGGTCGCAGGTGGCCTGGGACAACATAGGACTGTGTAAATGTGGTCTGAGGAGGCCTGGGGAAGCCTGGGACTGGACATTTTGTTTATGGCGGGAAAAAATAATCGGTTTGGGTCGGGAGAAATATCAAACATGTCTGATTTTTCACACGGCCCCAACCAACCACAACCGACCCTTACAGGACGCCTGGGACTAAGCAAATTTTTTAAACTGACCCTCAAAAACCCTTAATCGGGAGCCTTAGTCATATGGTGGAACACCCACATTAGGTATTTAAACGCTGTACGATAGTAGCTCTTGCTTATTCGTAAAAATTAAAATAATTTATTGGACAACATAAAATATATCACAAATAAAAAATAACTGATATATGTAAAAAAGAAAGACATCATATTCTTTAAGTCAGACAAACATAAAGGAACTTTAGCAAATAGAGTTTTTACAGTCACCTTATCAAATGAGATTTGTTCACCTTCTTTAGTGGAGGGATCTTAAAAATTAAGGAGGTTTAGTGCATAGGTGCCCAATCATCTAGATTACTGCAACTCATTACTTAATGATATTACCAGAGATACTGTAGTGAAGCTGCAAAGGGTCCAAAATGCACTTTGTAGTTCAGACCTGTGCTTAGGTTCTACGATTCCCATTACCTGGTTCTTACAAAGGCTGTTATCCGTGGGAGAGGAAAGTCCTCAGTGGCCTATTGGATTAGCAGGTTTTTCATGTAATCACAAGATGTCACCTCTTCGTGGGTTCGACTACCATAAATGACAATGCTGAGGTTCTGTCCAAATATGGACCTCGCTGTTGAACAGAATGTGAAGCCCCAACTTTGGCATAGCTTTGTGGAATATTGAATAATTATCGAGTATGACATGGAAAAGAATTACAACCTACTGAATACTGGTCAAATTACTCACTTATATTCCCTCATTTGATCCAGTAATCACTATCTGATTTGTTTATTCATAGAAGGAAATAAGGAATAAAAGGCAAAGAATAAAAAGCTGTTTAAAACCTTAAGTGTTCTTAATTTTTGCACACTGGTTTATTAGTTTCTTACAATTTACTATGAAATCCTCTTTAATGCTTTATTGCTTGGAAGCTTACAAGTTTCTGTCATTTATGGTACCCTATTCCCAGTCAGTTTTATGATATTTATGCAGTTTTATCTTCATCATAAATATGACACAAAGGCAATAAGATGAGTGTAAAATGGTTCTCCACAAATCTTAAGTTATTGGAAAAAAGGCAATATATGTCAATGATTTAAAGAGAAACTTCAACATAAAATTGGTAGCTATAATCTTGTAACTAAATTTGGTGACATCAAACAATTTCAACATCATTTTCTAGACTCGTTTTACAGGCTAAATTTACCATTGCTTGGATTGCATGACTTTAAGACATTGGTACTGTGTTCAAACGTGGTATATCTCTCTTTAAAGTACATCTTTGTTATAAGACTTTTATTTTACCATTGTCTATCTATACTGTCATTGCTTACATTTGCTTAACTAATTTTCAGTATAATCATTGTTAATAATGCATTGTCTACTATCTCTAATAGTCCTTTTTTATTAATACTACAATTGCGTATATTTTTGTTTAAAAATATAGTCTACATGGTCTACATTAGTTTAATTCATTTCCAGTATAGTCATTGTTAATGCTGACATTAATCTAATCTAATCTAATGTGTACTTTTATAGCACTTAATCTCCATCAATGACAGACGCTAAACCACATCTGAACATAAGACAAGGTAATTAATGTTAATCCAACAGCTAGCCAGGTCATACCAAAGAGACACATTGGTGACAGGGGGGGGGGGGGGGGCTATGACGGATAGGCTTTTGCAATTGGATAAGTTTTGAGGTTTTTCTGAAGGAAGTAATTGATGCTGCACAGCGCACATCATCAGGGAGTTCATTCCAGATCTTAGGAGCATCAAAGGCCAAACTATGGCCAAAATGTTTGACTTATAAACTGATGAGTGGAATGGAGGAACTGTAAGGTATTGACGTCCAGGGTGACTAAGCCTGGTACTGTAAGAGCAACTGCTGAGAGACAACAACGGTTCAAAATTGGAAGGAAAACCACTATGTAAAAGTTTTTAAACCAGTGTTGCAGTTTTGAACATACAGTGGTACTTAACAGGCAACCAGTGGAGTTCCTTTAGGATGGGTGTAACATGAGTATACTTTCTATGATTTGTGACAATATGAACAAGGGTATTCTGAATACTCTACAATTTGTGCTGATTCAGACATGACAATTATAACCAAGGCATTTGCAGCAAGGACTGCCACTTCAGGATTAAGTGAAGCATTTATAAAATAACTCAAGAAGCTAGGTTTGACTGGAAATGTTTTTTTTAACGTTTATAAAACAGCTAAAGATATGAAGGTTGTGCCGGAAATGTTTTCCAAACATTCATTATGAAATGGTTTATAAATAGTACACATAAAATGTTTACAAAACATTGTTGGTCAAATGTTTTAAAAACATTCTATCAAAAACGTTTTTGAACCCATATTTTCGGAATGCTTATAAAACCTTCACCTTGAAACATGTCCAAACAAAGATGCCGGTGAGCAATAATAGGAGATTTTAGAGGACTTGCCCCTAATACAATTCCTAAAAGTGAGAATTGAATGAGGGCACAATTTTTAAGAGGACTTTTAGAGGACTTGCCCCAAATACAATCCCTAAAAGTGAGAATTGAATGAGGGCACAATTTTTAAGCCACTATCTTACAATTTTAGACATAAAATAATATATTCACTAGTGAGCCACCTTAAAAAGATATGAATTTGACCTCTGACCCCACTATTATTCAGACATTTATATGTCCATTTGTAACGTTTTTCTAACATTTATCATTAAATGTTTAATAAACCATATACATAAAACATTTTAAAAACATTCTATTATAAATGGTTTTCATATCCATCATTTTTAACTGTTACCAAACGTTTCCTATGAAACGTTTGCAAAACCCAAAAATGTTTACTGGGAATCTGATGTGAAAGTACTCCGCGTGACATAAAATACCAAATAAATAAATTTCTATTGCCTTTCTATTGGCTATTTTGACTGTACTCTTTGTCTATTAATATTGCAATGCCTGTAATAGTGTTATAGTTTGACTGAGTTTAATTGTTGTAATTTAGTCATTGTATATTTATATTGACAATGTCTACAACGCTGCATATAATGTTCCTAGACTTTAATATTGTCATTTTCTGTGAATATTAAAAATCCCAGGGCTGGTATTCACGAAGGATTTTAGACTTGGCCAGATCTTAGGCTTAAATCCAGTCTTAAAGTCAAGACTTTTGTCTCAGCTAAGTTTTGTCTTAAAACCGTATTCACAAAGGGTGACTTAGCTAAGCGCAAGATTATCAAATAACCACATTGGTTTTCTGTGTCATGTGACCTCTCTTTTCTATTCAAACTATTCTATTGGTGACATATATCCTTCATTTAATGCATTTTATCTAAGGAAAAGTGCTGTTTTGAAATGGAAAACCTTGTTACCACATATAAACTTCGAAAGACTGCTTTAGTGAGGTGTTCTGAAAATTATACTTTATTTACAGCCATTTCAAATTTTGAAGTGGAGAAAAGTTTATGGCAGCCATATTTAAGTCCTCTTTACAAAATTTAAGCCTACTACCAACCAGTCTTAAAGTTGAGCCCTTGGCTAAGCCTAAGACCAGTCTTAAATTCTTTGTGAATACCACTAAGCCTAAGACAAAAGTCTTAGCAGTTTTTGGGCAGAAACTTGAGACAAAAGTCTCAACTTTAAGCCTAAGCCCTGGCTAAGGCCTTTCGTGAATATGGGCCCAGGGTTTAATTACATCAAAAATAGACGAGTTCACACTGTGGTCATTGCCTATTGTTACTGACATTTTTGGTAATGGCTTCATGGCTTTTTAAGTCTTGTCTTTTCATATTGACATTGCCCACAGTGGTTTAATTACATTTCGAAACTTTTATATACAGCTTTTGTCTGTCAATATTGAAATTGCATTGGTCTTATTACTTTTCAGATGTACCAATCAAATAATTAGTTATGTTTTTTGCATTTACTTGCCACATCAATGGTCTTGCAGTTTTCAAGTTAGGTAACTGGTTAAAAATCTTTCAATTCTCTGTGTTTGCTGTAAAAACTTTTAACTTTTTGTATCCATTGAATGACACTAAACTCTTTTGAAATTCTTAAACTATTTGCCTTTATTTTATTTATGTTAACATAGTGTTTTTATGTCAATTTATAACATGAAATACTGATAATAATGTAAAGTCACATTTGATGTTGCAATTTATTTAGAAGAAAAAAACTTATTTTGTGGGTGATATTGAATGACTTTAAACTTTTAAACTTGTGCACATTTCCCATTTAAGATAAATATACCAAACACTTTATATCAAAAGGGATGCAAATTATCATATTTCTTACTGTTACTATGTGATATTAGAAAAGGCCTTGGCTAATACTGGGCAATACAGGACCATTTTGCACAGAGACAAATGGTACAGGAACCAGACTTTGTGATACCCTGAGAATTCAAATGTTGAAAGCCTGGGTCTTGTATTAGATTTAGTTAAGTTTTTGGCAAAGCATGGAGCTCAAAAATATAAGGCTTTTTACTTTGCTCAAAATATACTTTTGGTGACCTTAATCCTTTGATATATATCCTTGATATATATTTGTTTTAGCAGAAATGCAATGGATATCCTTGATAACCATATAAAATCTTGCAAAGATTTCTTTAGGTATCCTATGTATTTATACTTTTTCAACCATTTATAATCTGAAGTGTTGAAAACTTGGTAGAATCTACACCCATAATCAATTTTTTTCTTCAAAAGTTAAGCCCAAACCCATGTGAACCGACATTTAAACCCAAAATTTAGGTTCAGCTGGTTTGTGAAATCAGGTCGTAAGTTTAAATCTAAGTTTGGGCTAACCTTTTTCATTGATAGCATTAAGAAGAATTGAGTTAATTTCCAAATAGTCTATTTTAAGACGAAGATACAAATTTTATGGTTTATAAATCAAAGAAATCTGAAATCAAACAGCTTTTTCCCCAAATTGTGTCTTAACATTATTTAATATTAAACATTTGCAGACATTACTCCATGCGGAAGCGAAACAGTAATCCCTCAAACATAGAGGTATATATATATGTCATTTCAATCAGTTTACAGTTTATATTAATATTTTATTGTCCAAAAATCTCTGCCTAGATTTATGACAAATTGCCCTGCTACTGTGTTTCAATAATAAACATACAAGCTAATTTGGGATTACCCATTTATCAGTGCTAAAAACAACCTGAAAGAAGGTTTTGTTATTCTGCAGGGATTGGTTGATATGTCATCACATCTGAAGGCAAAACCAATTGCTTTGATATCCATTTTATCCTTAAGCTGTCTGTTTGCGAGAATACTTAAAGTGTTGGATTGATTTTCAGTGTCCAGAAACTCTTGTTTAGTAAGTTCTTACATTCTGATCTTTCAGGATGAAGTGATAAGTTTGAGTTCTGATTAACTGGTATTGTTGAAATGCAACCATTTTAACAATATGTTTCCATTTATTATAGTTGCTAGTGGATGAGAAACTGTTCTGTAGGTTTTACCCCACAACCTTTAATGGCTGTCTGGGATTTGTATTCACCCAGAGCGTCTAGCCGGGTGGTAAGTTGAGTGGGTTGGTGGGTGGACAAATCTTGTCTGGGCTGTATCTCTGAAAGCGTAAGGTATATGAAGTTCATACTTGGTGGGGACATTTGTTTGAGGGTGTGGGTGTGCAGTGGCATGGCATTGCTATAGTGACTCCAACCTTTAAAATCTTTCTTGGCTACATCTTGGAATATATATGGTGTAGAAAGTTGATATCTGCCAGGGATGTAGGTGTGCAACGTCATGGTGTAGCCTTGATTTGATCTTTGACCTAGCCACATTGATCATGGTGTTGCAATTTGATACTTGGCAGGGACATTGGTTGGGAGATGTAGGGGTACAATGTGATGGTGTGACCTTGATTGGACCTTTGATCTTGGTTCTTTGACCTTAACTTTTATTTTGTACTGGCTATATCTCAGAAACTATAAGGTATAGGAGGCTGATACTTGACATCGATATTGGATGGGTTTATGTTCAACACCATGGTGTGACCTTGATGCTACTTTGATCTTGGTTTTGTTAAATTTTGTTCTACTCCTACATTTGATACTTATTTCTCCTATGTCAAAATTACTAGTACATGGATTGCTATAGTAATTAATATCTGAATTTTACCTAAGTTTGCTCCTAATTTTCTTCATTGTCACCTACTCTAAAATGAAGAAATACATCAATTTTATAGCTCAGAGCTTTTACTTAATAAATAGATGCTGTAATCTTGCTATTAAATTGACTTGTTTTAATACTTTCTCTTTACAAAAATTTTCTCTTTCTTTAGTGTTATATCTCTTGAACATTCACAAAACTTACACCGTTCTGAAAGGCTCCTTATTTTAACACTTGTTCACCTATTCTATATCTCATGGTATCCCCCGGCTGTGAGTTATGGATATCTCTGATGTTAAGTATTTTTTTCTTATTTTGGTCTAAGGTCATAATTATTACTTCAAAATCGAAAATTGATATCGAAGTCTGTTGGTCGGTTTGTTTGTTTGTTTGTATGAATGTATGTTTGTTTGTTAGCACATTCTAGGTCACAATTTTGGAGCTTGAATTCTCATTTTTTTCCTATAACATTGTCATGGGTTAGAATAGAGAAGGATCGAATTTCAACAAAATTGGTAGCATTTTCACATAGCTATGACCATTTTAACTACTTTGAGTAAATAACTTATAACTCTGAAACTATTGCATTCAGAGGATTCTGTTAAATATGATGTTCAGGTACTTTATCTTTACCTATAAGATGGTACATAGTTAGGAGCTCTGCTGCATTAGCTAAGCGAGTGATAGTTATTTTCTGATTTGTAGCAAAATTTTAAAATTAGAACATGTCAAATTTCTTCAAAATTATTGCACTCAGTGACTTTCTTTAAATACATAATTTACCTATGCCGGGGTACGTTATGATAATGAAGTTGCAGAGCTGTAGCTCATTCCATAGCTGAGCAATCGCTACTTTGAGGTTCTTACTGTTGAATAAATCACTTGTAACTTTAAAACTATTGCATTTAGAGTATTTTCTTGAAATATGTTGCTCACCTACTTTTAATCAGCTATAACATAATAAAATTGCGAACTTGTAGCTCATTCCATAGCTGAGCAATAGCTACTTTGAGTTGGCCAAATTTGAACCCAATGCAAAAGATGTGTAGTTGGAATCTTGTAATGCAGCAAGTTATCGGTAAATTTCAGTCAGATTTCAAAGTTACCACTCAGCCGGGGTTGAGTGTTCGTGATTGTATGTTCTTTCATCACATGTGTTATTTGCCAACAAGTGTTATGTATAACCCAAATTTACCAATAGCTAAAATTAAATTTCTGATCACAGTGGTGAGTACCAAGTTGTCCTTTGTTTATTTATTTGTTTATTTGGGTTTTAACGTCACTTTCAACACCTTGTGTAGGTCATATCACGACAGGTAGTTTTTGGGTAGAGGAAACTAGTACATACAGTGGGTCAAGGTTCTGTACTGTAAACGGCCGACCAGCGGCAAGCAACTACCAGCTTTCCCACTTGAGGTCAAGTTATCCCTTGCAGTCCTCCTTTGGGAGGTTTACATTACACTCTGACTTTTTCCTTCTTTGGGAGAAACTTAACTTCAGTCTTTTGAAGTACTAACTTGACTCTGTTATATTTCAAAGAGACTTCAACCATTGGATTAATGAAAAGTTAGGGTGTTTGTTAAGTTTTGATAAAAATAATATCTGCATTGCATTGGCGTTTCCACACAAAGTTATCTTTGTGAAAAGGCATTCTTCCTCACACATGTCATAAATACTTTTACTTCAATTCAGAAAGCGAAATGCTATTATGCTACTGAATTAACTGCCTCTCTTCATGTTAAATTAGTAATAATTGGGGGAGTATTCAGTGGAATTTAGACAAGCATTCATTGCTGGGTTTCAAAACAAAGTTACTCTCCATGAGAATAAAAGCGACAAAATTTTAACTTTTTTTCTTACTTCAGAGTAAGCCCGGCGAAAGTAATAGACTTAAGCATTGGTCTTGAAAGTTAAAGATTTTTGTTACATTATTTTGAATAAAATGAACAACCATCAGTGATAGACAGAAAGTGAGAAAAGCGCAGAAACTAAAAAAACCAAACAAACTCTTTATTAAATTGTCAACATGGCCTTTCACATATATAGCCTTTCCCTTTCTTACTTGTACATTTCAAGCTGTACATATTTGTATTCGAGAAATATCTAATGTACTTGTTTTCGTGCTAAGAGTACATTGGAGAAATGTACTTGTACACAGTACATTGACTAGATTTTTCTCAGTCACAACTCTGTCAAGAGCTAGGCTAGATTGTTTAAAATGAGCACAATCAAGCATTAAAGCTAAACAACATTGAGTATCAAATATAGGATCATATTTTAATATTACAGACACTACAATAAGGACAGAAAAAGGGAAAGTTATAAAATAAAGAAAATTGCGGCAGTATATAACTATATACATGTATGTGAATAGCAGCCTTTGAATTGTGGGGCATCCTTTACAAAAGTTTTATTTTTTGTGTGTTACATTAAATACCCGATCAACCCTGATGAAAAACTGGCAAACATTTTTTTTGATTATTTCGTTGAATCTTTATAGAGTGGTCAAGGTGGCTTATTTCAAATTTCTCACATGAATATAATGTAGAATGTTGTCTTTCACATTGTTTGATTATATTTAAATTAAGATAAGTGTATGCTTAATTCCATTACCCAGAATACTTCAGTTTTGTCTCAAGTGGAGGCGTTATGTCCAGTATATTATAGTGTTTTAGCATTGAACCATTGAAAACACATTCTCGTGAATAGTTTACATAATCACTGATAAGGGGTTCTCTTCAAATAGGGTAAACACAAACAAATTTAGTTTTCTCTAAGTTCTATGACTCTGACAGTTTCTTACGGTCTATAACTCCTCCCGATTTTAACTTTCCTCACAAGCCTCGTCCCTCAGGTATTGGTGGTGGTGTGGGTTTTTTCATCAGATCCTCCTACAGACCCCATATAATTGAAACTCCTTGTTATCAGTCATTTGAAAATATAGTGGTGTCAATCGGGCTTCATGGCCATTCAGTGTTGCTTGCCTGCATCTATCGCCCTCCAGGATCCTGTACCTGTAATTTTCTGGAAGAATTTATGTCATTTGTTGGTTACCTTTCATCCATTAATTCTTCATATTACATTTGTGGCGACTTCAACATTCATGTTGATGTTCCAGTTGGTGACGGTCAGAAATTCACTACCTTTCTTGATTCATGTGACCTCAAACAGTTAGTCAATAAACCTACTCATCTACATGGTCACATATTGGACCTGATTTTATCTCCCTGTGATCAGGACACCATTGCTGATGTTAAAATTTGTGACTTTGTTTCCGATCACGCATTAGTCAAATGTTCAGTTGCCTTCCCTTGTCAAGTGTCTCATACTCCAAATGTAGTTCAATATAGAAGGTTCCACCGTATCAATATGTCTGACTTCCGCTCAGATCTCAAAAATACGTCCTTCGTCAAGTCTCCAGCTGATGCTGTTGTCGATCTGTATGATCAATATGTACATGATTTGAGTGATGTTCTGGATAGGCATGCACCTCTTATATCTAAATTGACGAAAAAGGAGTCCGCCGATTGGATGTCTGATGATTATCGACGTGCAAAGTCCCTTAGGCGCCAATTTGAGAGAACCTGGCGTAGGGCTAAAAGTACACTTAACAGGAGTAGGCTTCGTCGCCAGATTGCTCGGTGCAATGCACTTGTAAATAAAGATAAATCAGACTACTATAGCAAACTGATCTCAGACAATAGTCATGACTCTCGAAAACTTTGGCGTGAGCTCCATAAGACCCTGAACAGGGTTTCTGATGCCACACTTCCATCTCATGAGTCCGAAAAGTCATTGGCTGACCAGTTTGCCTCCTTCTTCACCAACAAAATTAAGAAGATTAGAGATAATTTTGCTTCTTCTGGCACTGAATATGATGTGAACCCTCCTTCAGATCCTCCCCAAATTACTGTCTTTAGGCAAGTTTCTGAAGATGCTGTTAATAAAATAATTAAAGCATCACCAACAAAATCATGCCTGTTGGACCCTCTGCCGACATTCCTGATTAAGGAATGCATTGATATATTGCTACCATCCCTTACAAAGCTGGTCAACTGCTCACTCATGGAGGGATGCGTTCCTGATGCCTTCAAATCTGCTGTGGTCACTCCACTTATTAAAAAGCCAAATCTTCCCTCAAATGACCTTAAGAATTATCGCCCTGTATCAGGTCTCAGTTTTATATCTAAATTGGTAGAACGTGTGGTTGCTAAGCAGCTGTTAGAACATATTAATGCCAATAACTTAGACAACCCGTACCAGTCGGCATATAAGGCGGGCCATTCAACTGAGACTGCTCTTCTCTACATAAAAAATGAGGTTCACTTATCATTGTCAAGAGGTGAATCCACTGCCTTGGTATTGCTTGACTTGTCTGCTGCCTTCGACACCATTGATCACTCTACTCTTCTGGGTTGCCTCCAAAACTGGTTTGGGGTCAGTGGCTCCGTTCTGAAATGGTTCACATCCTACCTAATGGACCGTTACCAATCAGTAAAAATTGGTTCTACTTTGTCAGATGTTTGTAAACTTCTATTTGGTGTTCCCCAAGGTTCTGTCCTGGGTCCTTTGTTGTTCTCATTGTACACTACCCCCCTCAGTTCCATTATCAGTAAACATAATGGAATAAAGTTTCATTTCTATGCAGATGACAGCCAACTTTATATACATTTATCCCAGAAGAATGCATCTGCTGCCTTTGAAAAGCTAAATAAGTGCCTAAATGATGTTAAAGAGTGGATGACAACTAGTAAGCTGAAACTGAATCCTGATAAGACTGAGTTTATCATCTTTGGTTCGAAGAGACAAAGGGATAAGTTGAAAGCATGTTTTCCAATTGATATCCTGGGCAACTCACTCTGCCCTGCAGATTCAGTAAAAAATCTGGGTGTGTGGCTTGATTCAGATTTCTCTTTGTCCAAGCATGTTCAGAATGTCTGCAAAAGTTGTTTTGTTAAACTCTGTGACTTCAGACATGTCAGGCGGTTTCTTACTCATGATGTTTCTGTGCTTGTAGCCAACGCTCTTGTTAGTAATCGGTTGGATTACTGCAACTCACTTTCCAGGAGCCTGTCCAAGTTCAATCTACGCAAATTACAGTGCATCCAAAATAGTGCAGCTAGAATTGTATCAAACACCAGTCGATACACCAGCATAACTCCTGTGCTAAAGAAACTGCATTGGCTTCCTGTTGAACAGCGCATTGTGTTCAAGACAGTCACACTTGTTTATAAGTATCTTCACACAGGTTTTCCCAGGTATTTTTCACCACATCTTTCTTCCTACAGCAGTTCTTATAGTACCAGGCGCAGTCAAAGTGGTGGTAATTTCCTAGTTATTCCAAAGTTCTGCCCCTCTGTTCATAAATCTGTCAAACAGTTTGGTAATAGTTTTGCGTTTGATGCTCCTACTGTGTGGAATACTCTCCCTGATGTGATTCGTGCCTCTCCATCCCTGGCCTCCTTCAGAAAACAGCTTAAAACCTACCTGTACACCAAAGCATATCCACCCTAGCCTGAATCATCCTCCTGGCGTTCTCCGTGGTGTTGACCCCTGTTATGTCCCTGGACACAGAATTTTGTTGACTGCTTTTTGTTTTGTTGCGCCTTAGAGTCCTCTTGTTTGGGGAGATTAAGCGCTATAAAAGTCCAATTAGAATTAGAATTAGAATTATAGGATTTTAAAATATGTTACACAATGATCATTTAATGGGTTAAGTTCAATGCAAGGCTATCTTTGTACTATTAGGATTGAATTTGTCCCCCCCCCCCTTGTCATTCTGAATTAAAGCCTGAATAACACAATTCAGGCTGCTGTGAGAGGTCAGCATATAAAAATCTCTAAGTTATGGTCTGTTCACACCTTCTCTCACGATTATTTTTTGAATATTTTTATTTTCCCCCTTGCCAACCTTGTCTTTATGCCTGCTACAAGAGGCCTGGGTGAAAGTTATTCTTACTGTTGAAGCCAGGACACAACTTGTGACTTCAAGGACTGTGGTTAGTATGACAAAAGTGTCAATGTGAAATCTAAGCACAGGTGGCCACTCACTTATGTGTCAAAACTTTTCTGCCTTATTTTTGCCAAGCTTGTTGTGCTTCACTTTGAATTTAGGAGTGCATTGGTTAAGATCTCCCTTCCACCTCCCCAGACCTCACCCTGTATTCACTACACCTTCTCACAGGTTAAGTGTACTTCGCACTTACTCGATGTGTCGGTAACATGCAATGGAAAGGATTCTATTGCACTGGTGATTAATAAATTATTGGTGTACATGTTGTGATCACTTTTGAATTTAGTTAATTTTTACTTTTGTTAATTATGTTATTTTATGTTTACCTGCTATTTTTACCCAGTGATTTTACTCTATGTGCAGGATTTTTTGTCCTTTTTATGTAATAGCTGTAACTCCACTAACTTTTAATGTAGTGCAAAGTACTGTCTGTGCAAATTAATGCCTTTCAAATAAAGGCCCTGTCCCATCCATTCTATATAATATACTCCTCTCAACACCACTTGCCTCAGTGTGAACTCAACTCAACCTAAAACTCACACCATGGCCCCAGGTCTTAACTCACATCTGGGTGGTAAATGTTGAAGGACGAGCCTCCCCAAACATCCATCCCACGTCTTCATCCCTACAGTGCATATGTTTTCATACAGCTTGTGAAGCTGGTGAGAAGTATTTTGAAAATTAAGAAAAGCAGTCCTCAATGCAAAATGTCTTCGGAGTTGTATTCCATGCTAGCAAAGAAGTCAAAAGAAAATGCGAAAACCAAGAAAGACATTCAATCAAAAAATAAAGCAGATCGAAACCAGAAAGAAAAGTAGACATATCAGTTCAGGTGTACCTTGTGACTCTAGTAAGGAAAGGTATGAACTATTTAATAACTTGGTGTTTATCATTTTATCCTTTTATGCAGATGACCATCTACTCTTTAGCAAAGTATTTTCGTTTTCATAACATGCCATCTGCGGTGTGAAGTTGGCCATCTTGTGTCCAAAGTCCTGTATAACCAATTATAATATTTAAAAAACACGTGTCTTGATTATTGGTTAAAACAGCCGCACATTAATTCAGCTTCATTTTACTTGAGAACATTTGTAATTGTTTACAGTTCCCATTGGACTGCTTGCCTTGGTAATTTAGTAGACTCCTCAAATTAGCGCAAAAAGAATCTAACAATGAACTCAGATTCAAACTGATCATGATATTGATTAGTAAATAGAGGCTACCAGTGAAAGATCACAGAAGTACACATATGTATTGATTTTAAAAATGAACTTAAAGATAGTGAGCTTTCAAATCATGACCAGCATAGGCAGTGCCTGTAAAGAATTTGAATGAAAGCTTTAAAACAGAAAGGTTTTTCCTGAAAAAATAGTCCTTTAATTGTATCGTGCATCCAGTGGCAAGATTTCAAATGAAATTCCAAATCCTGTTTTCTCCTTTTAATCAAATAACAGACACTAAACAATACTTCATTACCTCGGCCCTTAATAATATAAAACTAAAATTGCTTTCTGCTATAAATTACCTTTTGTTTGTTTCTATTTCTGTTTCATGGAAACTGCATGTAGGATCTTTTTGATATTTCTTTATTTGATTAATTTAGACATATTCCTTCACATCACAACCCATAAGAAACACTAGCCTGTTTATTGCCCTAAAGCCTTTTCATACAGGTGCACAAATGATTGGTATACATAAAGTACTGATGCATGTTAGGATATATTAACTCCACAGAGTCTCAGCAGTATCATGATATAAAAGCTAGTATGTGTAAGAGTACATTATAAAAACCAGTAAGATTTTGACCACATGCAAAGAACTTGAGCCTTAAGCAAGGCAGCAGAGTCATTTTCTGGGTTTTTAATTATTTATAAATGACATGATGTTTTATTGCCATTTCTTGGAAATGGCCTACACCAATAATAATAACAGTGATCATGTTATTTATGGTCTTCATGTAAATCAATTCTTCATCTTTCTAATATTCTTTTGCAGACATGTTTCTTTGAGGAAAAATATATGCAGAATTATAAAGCAATAAAACATTGGAAAATTTTACATGCAGCGTTATGTGAGGGTATTTTAAAGGCTCGAAAACTTACCCCAAAACTTTGTCCCCTTTTCAAGGTGGCCACCACATTGACAGCTACGCTATTCTCATTCCGTACAATAACTTTCACTGATGCTATAAAAATACACAAATAGTTGATTGATTTGGGCTTAGTATCACTCTACAACATACTGCACTGGATATATTGTAATGGACTGATGAGGCGTAAGATAGTGGTACCACTGCGACCTGGTGGGTAACGTACTTGTCTAGGAACATAAAGGGCCTGAGTTCAATCCAAGATACAGCTAAATACATAGTGGTGCAGGCGTACCATCCCTAGTAACAGACTCTGAGACATTGATAAATGGCCATCACTGGGTCTCTGTCTTGCTGTAAGAAGAATAACAGTCACAAGAGAGCTTTGGCTATACTGCAGTTGGGGTGAGTCAAATAGCAATTTGAGTCCTATAGTTGAATATCGACGCATCTTCAAAACCACTAATTTAGATTACAAGTTTATTTGCAGTGGTCATCCCAGTTATTTTGGTTTTCGTTTGTTTACCCATTGTGGAAGACATAGTGCAAGATCCAACCATCCAGATAAAAGGTTCTTGGAAGTTCCTCAGTTCTATCCATCTGTACATAAATAAAAAAACCTCTTTGACCACAGCCTTGTTTTTGATGCTGCAACAGTTTGGAATAATTTACCTGATGAGGTCTGTTCTGCGCCAACTCTTGCCTGTTTCATAAAAAGGTAAAATCTTATCTCTTCAAAGAGGCTTTCCCACCTTAGCATATAATGGCATCTCCATGGCTTTCCCACCTTAGCATATAATGGCATCTCCA
Organism: Sabellastarte sp. h YS-2021; assembly: GCA_964017235.1. Taxonomy (NCBI): domain Eukaryota; kingdom Metazoa; phylum Annelida; class Polychaeta; order Sabellida; family Sabellidae; genus Sabellastarte; species Sabellastarte sp. h YS-2021. The sequence continues at coordinate 60,778,766 of OZ024927.1, forward strand.
TGGCTTTCCCACCTTAGCATATAATGGCATCTCCATGGTATTGGACTTGCAATGGCTATGAAATGATGATTTTTGAATTGGATTCTGGTATTGCGTCTTAGAGTCTGCCTTGGCAGAGATTAAGCGCTATCAAAGTACCATAAAGAATAGAATAGTAAAGGTGATATTGCACCAAATATAATTATACCAAAAAATATAATTTGTCAAAATGCTATCTCCATAGATTTCCAGAGATTTCCAGAGAATCCCGTCCATACTTGCTTCCCATACCTACTTCAGAGTTACACAAAATTTAATATTTAAAAATCACTTTTTGTTTGATATAGATTGACACATTCACTCACCAGTGCCTGATAAGATGAAGTAGAAATTCTCTGGGGTGTGACCTTGTCTCACAATCACTCTTTTGGGAGTAATCCTAAAAAACACAACATTCAGTTGAACATTAAGTTGAACAATCTTATTACAAGCATTTTGTATATGGAGAAAGTATCAGTTATGTATGTGGGTGATAAGAAGCTAACTGATTGAACATTACGTTATATGAACTAATAACGGAAATAGATTTAGTGCAGCTCCACAGTATTGTTACGTGATATGAACTAATAACTGACGTAGATTTACTGCAGCTGCACAGTATTGTTACATGATAAGAACTAATAACTGATGTAGAGTTACTGCAGCTGCACAGTATTGTTACATTATATGAACTAATAACTGACAGAGTTAATCCAGCTGTAGAGTATTGTTACATTATATGAACTAATAACTGACATAGAGTTAGTCCAGCTGTACAATATTGTTACATTATATGAGCTAATAACTGACATAGAGTTAGCCCAGCCTTACAGTATTGTTGCATTATATGAGCTAATAACTGACATCGAGTTAGTCCAGCTGTTCAGTATTGTTTCCTCTGCCAAAGAGGTTATGTTTTCGGGTGCATTCATTTGTTTATCTACCCCTTCCTTGGTTTGTGGGTTTGAGGTTTGAGTTTGAAATTACTCCAAAAATAATGAAAGAACTTTCTGATTTTTATCTGTTTATGGTGTGACCAACAGAAGAATTGATTACATGTTGTGAAAAATCTGGATCATATTCAGCTTACTCGGTTGCCTTGTCTGAGTACTCTGAGTGTTCCCTAATTTCACATATAAATAGTTTATAGAATTTAAAAAGTTTTTGAAAGTTATCAAAATGAAAAACAAGTTCTTCTGTAAGCTATTTTGTCAACACTCTATTCCTGCCAATGGAAAATAGATAGACAAACTCAAGGAAATACACACCTCCTGCTCTTGTAGCAGGTCACAAAAGGTCAATATAGCAGTTATATCAGAGGTGAAAGTAGGTCCAATTAAGATTAAAGGTTTACAATATATGGTGACCAGACAAATAAAATCCATATATTAAGTAATAGAAATCACTTACTCTTGGTAGTAAGCCACCTTTGCCAGCTGTTCTTGCATGTAAATAGGGTATTCAGCATAGGCTTGTAAAGACTGTAAGCCATTCACCACCTATAGTACATCCATTTCAACGAAGGTATCACAGAATGTTAAAATATGAATTATAAATATATGAAAACTAACAGAAAGCCACATATACTACTTTTAAAAATCGGCAGAGGCTCCAACGTGGCATAATACAATGTAGACATTATATTTAACATCTAACCAGTTTAGGTCACTGATGCAAAAGTCAAAGTTAGAATAACATGCCTCGTTCAAAAGCCAAGGTCATATTAGAAAGGTCATCAGCATTGTTACTTGTGGCAGTCGAACCCACACAGAGGTGACAGTCTCTAATTAGATGCCAAACTTGCTAACGACAAGACCAACATTGACACAACACTATAACTTTGCAAAACAAATAAAGACTTTGTGTTCAAGCTGGCCAGATGTAACATCGAGGAGCGGCACAGAGCATGGTGTAAATATATGACGCTTAATTAGTTTTATATGACACAACACTATAACTTTGCAAAACAAAGACTTTGTGTTCAAGTTGGCCAGATGTAACATCGAGGAGCGGCACGGAGCATGGTGTAAATATATTACGCTTAATTAGTTTTATATGGGTACAAAAGTCAGTAAGTTACTGTCTTAACTCCACGAGACATATCAACAAATCTTTAATTACCATTCAACATGTTAAGTCAAGAAACCATTCACCACCTCCAGTTTTAATATTCTAATTTATATACTTTACTAATAGCATTTTGCAAAAGTATAATGTGTATGCATTGAGTTTTAATTAAAACTGTTTAATATTAAACACCAAAAAACATATCAAGTAGATTATGTTACATCATTTCAAACTGGTACCACTGAATGTCATGGTATCTGTCAATCAACATTAATTCAACAGCCATCATTTTTCAGAGATAATCAAGTATGAGATGCTACCTCAATTCTTTATGGGGTGTTCCACTGGAACTGACCCAGTAACCGACTCTATGACTCTAGGGTCGGTTGCACAAGTCATAGAATAGGGGACAAAAACCACAAAAAAGCGCACGAAAATGATGGGTCAGTTTCACCTTCCTGACAGGGTGTAGCCCATACCGCCTTGTCTGAATCAAGATCCCGACCTGACTTGGGATCGGGATCATTTTCTTCACGACAAGACTGGAAACTATCAGGGCAAGCCATAAACCCCTAACAGACAAGCCATAGGAACCCCCCGACAAGCCATAGCTACAAACAGACAGGACTGGAGTATTTTTTTAACTCAGCAGAGCAAAACTGATTAAATCCTGGAGCTGGGATCCAGAGTCGGGATTGAACAAAAACTATATAAACCCCCTCTGGCTCACAAAAAAACATCATTTGCCACTGCAAAGATGCCAGCTACACATCACAGATACTTCATACATCAGCTTAGGTACTTTTGATTTTTATAAAGCCGGCCTGTCCTACACAGTTCCCGGCTTGTCTGTTGTGTAAGCAGCTTGTCAGTTTCTTTTTATGGCTTGTCTGTAAGTGTTCCTGGTTTGTCGTGCTGAGATGTTACCGACCCTACAACTGAAAGCTGGGAGACGTCTCGTCTTGATGGAAAGTGATCAACTCATGTCGGTTATGTTTATGACAGGCCGGTTTGCTTTCAAGTATGGTCGGTTAGTGTAGACAGCCTGTCTGGAGGTGGAGTCCTGGTACTTAACCAAGACAGGATGGGAAGTTTTTCAAGATAAGACAGTTACAGTGTAGGACAAGATGGGAAGTATAACTGACAAGCCTTGGATATCCACAACAGGATGGTTTCCAGTTGGGCAGAGCCACAGTCCAGATGCAGAGGGTCGATGAAATATCAAACATGTTTGATATTTTGCCGATCCACCATGACAAGCCGGGAAACTACAACCGATCCTAACTGACTCGAATGGTTAACAAACATTTCAGTAAATCACTTGGCTCTCACTAATGATTTGCGACGAATTCGCAAATTCCTTAGTGTCGAGACTGCAATACTTCTGGCAAATGCTATGGTCAGTAGTCGTCTGAACTACTGTAACTCTTTACTTTATGGGGTAAGCAAGTCCAACATAGCTAAATTACAGAGAGTCCAGAATGCTCTTTGCCGCATCATCTTCAGACTTGAGTCAAGTTACACCCTTTTTGAAAAAACTCCACTGGCTTCCAATTCAACATCGTATCCTCTTTAAGTATAATCTTCTGGTATTCAAGGCTATCAATCTTTCACAGCCCCCGTATCTATCAGCTTTAATAACATTGAGCAGTCTCACTCACGGCAATAGGCTATCTGTCTCCTCAACCTGCCCTAAGAAGCACATAGGCAGGCGTGGCTTTGCAGTACCTTGCAGTATTACCAGGCGAATGGAACAAGCTGCCACAAACTGTCAGATCTCAGCAAACAATAGATGGGTTCAGAAGCCAGCTAAAGACTCACTTGTTCAGGCTGGCATACCCCCCACCTTAGTTATACCCTGGCGGGCGCTTTTTAGATGTCAACCCATGTCTGTCCCTGGACTTTTCCTTCTTGGACTTAAGCACATTAGATGATTTGTATCAATTTTGCGCTCTATACATCCTACTATTATTAATATTATTAATGTGGATTCTAATCCATCTACTGGTTACATCTGAAATACACCTAGGCCTGTCCTGATATAACCCCTTAGCTGTTAAAAACGGCATGAAACCACAAGCATGACTTTTTTATTGGAGGATTAGTAACCAAAATGGTGAACAAGATTTAATCACCTTGGATCTCACATTGTGCTTGTGGTCATGCTCATTACCACATGTACATATATGGCCTCTTAAAGGTAGGCAAAACTTACACTTTAACCTTCTACCTTAATGCCATTGACCAGTTTGGTCACTATTTTCTCACCTTCTGAATTTGTTGTTTTGTTCTCTGATGGGGTCTCATGCACAGAATTAGCATGACTTCTCTACTGATACCAATATCTCTGGATGCTTTGAAGTACTTGGGGTCAAACTTCAAGCCTGCATTTTGTCTGCTCTGAGTTCTGTTCAGTGAGACCTCCTCTATGTCATTGGCCAGATCTAGGAAAGTCTTCATCTTGTACTCCACACTCTGGTATTTGCTGTATACAAATTAACATTATTTAAAGCACATTTCTGATGTCATTCTATTGTTAAAAGTGTGCATTATCTTTTAGGTAATGCACACTTTTTTGTTCAACTTTACAGACACCTGAAATAGTCAAGTGGCTTTTGCCAGAACCATGAGATAAATGCTATAAATTAAAAATAAATAAATATGAAATAAATGAATGCATCAATGGCTTAACATAACAAGTGATTCTAGTAAATCAGAGTTGAATTGTCCAGTTCATTTGCCAAAAAAGTGTTCTGAGTTAAAACAAATTAATAGTCACTTTTGTTCCTGCTATCCATTTTAGAGTAGAAATTCTACTGAATAGAAGAAATACCAGAAAACAATAGTAATGCATGGGCCAATATATAAAAGCCAATATATAAATAACTACTAATCAAGTACATTGAGATTTAGGTTAATTGGTTTGTCAAGAGTTTTTGAAACAATTTCATAAAAGTGTAGTATTACGGGGTGGGGGGATGTCTCCAAAAGTGTGTGAGCTTTAAGTTCGGGGTCTCATTAAGTATGCATTATTTTCCCAGTACGGCACACTTTTACATACTTTACCTATCACAACCAATGGGTAACCAATTACAAAATTAACAACATAACCAATGGGTGTATCAAGATCAAGTTTTAGTATTTACTGCATACAAAATTAACATCATAACCAATGGGTGTATCAAGATAAAGTTTTAGTATTTACTGCATACAAAATTAACATAGTAACCAATCGGTATATCAAGCACAGCTTAAGTTTTCAGTATCTTGTTATATTCAAATAAATAAATTAATATCATACATTTCAAAAATCACTTTTAATATATCTTTTGTTGGAATCAATGATGGCATCATCACATGGGAGTTTATTTAAAGATATAAGTGTAAAACATCTTACTGCAGACACACTGAGTGAATAATCAGTATTCTATTCTGGACTTTTTATAGCACTTAATCTTTGCATTTAAGGCAAACTCTGACGTAGAACAAGTATATGCTATATTGAAATTTTCAATCAATGGACCATCGCAATGGTCAGTTCCAAAGAAACACTGGGTAAGTCAGAAGCTATGGAGGGAAAAACCTTGGCAAACACATATGATTTGAGGGTCTTCATGAAGGAGTTCACAGAGGAAAGACAAATAAATATCATTAGTATTTGGACCCATAAACTAAAAATACTGTCCATAACGACAAACTTTTTGTGGGTCTGGAGAATATTGAGTAATTCTATATGACACAGTTGACAGGCAGTTTTTCTTTTCCATATTACACTGAATACTAAGAAGGGGTCTGGTGTATGTTTCAATTCACTGCTTATTGCTCTAAAAAACACCAGTTGCAAAAGACATTTTAAAGCCGACAAAATAAATTGGGCAATTGAAAAAAAAACAGTGCAAACCAAAAAAATGGACATTTCGGTAGTTGTACATTCTGTTAAAATGAAACAGGTTCTGCCAAAACTATATTTTATGTTATACGAGACTGGTTTTACTGTCTAGTAAATCTGATCCCATTCCGATCCTTTTTATTTAATGCTTCGTGCATGACTTTAAAAGACCTAACTGCGTTTTATGACATATTTTGCTTTTTATAGTTTTTAGGTTATAGTCTTTCAGGAAACAAACTTTGAAGGTGTTATTTTGCAGTCCAATCTGTGCGTAAATTTTTAATACTTGAGTAGAAGCTTTTTATTCAACTCTCTTTAGTTTTCGTTGTTTTGAATTTGGATCTGCGACTTCCAATTTAAGCTCAGAATTTTTAAATTCCACTGCAATTAGGAGCTGAACTTGAACTTCATGGTTTTAATCCTCATGAAATTGTGGCCTCAGGTTACTTTCCATTGTTTTAATCCATTAGAATTTGTGAGCTCAGGTCTTAATCCCACAGAATCCTTAACTTTAAATATTATGCAAATTTTATCTCACAATTTGGGTCACGGTTTAATTTAATTGTTCTGTGGCCATGCAATATTAATCTGTGATCGTAAAATAAACACTGTCTACCCAAAACATAGCCTTACCGTGTTCCCTGGTGGAATGTGTACCATATGGTAAATACCTTACTACTTTAAAAATGCATGTTGCCAAAACAACTGCGGTTCACTCACCCGTTGCTATAGACAATGATATAAACAATGATATAAACAGTTTTACACTGGAGAGTTCAATCTGCAAAAGAATACCTGTAGGAACTGAGCAGGATCTTGCTCAAAAACAGGGAAAAACATACATAAACAATATATTCACTCAGAATAGTAAAATCTGTGATTTTGGTGTCTTATTCTTTGAACTTACCTGGAAAATTCTGACCACCATTTTCTGAGAAGGGTCACCATCTTGACTCTTTTAATGAAGAAGAATTTAGCCTGAAATATAGTACATTAGAATGAATTATTTATGCATCCTGATGGCTTTACTGGATTTATAACTGTCTGGCCCTGTCTCTCAAGTCAAGGAAAATTTCGAAAAGGACTACTATTATGGGTAGAGTCAATACACTTATACATATCTTCAAATCCATATACAGTAGAATTGTGCCCTTATACAAAAACTAATAATAAAAACAGTTAGATTGCTGTGACTATTGATAAAAGACCTGGACGTATGGGGCCCATATTTACCGACATGCTTATAACTTATAGATCACACTTATATTGCAATTTAAAGGAATCGATATTTCCAGCACTTATTCTTATTATTTATTTTTAGAACTCTACTACTACTACTACTATTACTACTACTACTTTTTGAGTTCCCTCTGGAAAAAATTATGGCGCCTTAGCAAGAGTTGTAGACCAATTTTTTATATCAATACACAAATATAAAGACGTACACACACAAAGGCCTAGAGGATCAGATCTGATATAAAATAAATTTTGTTTTAGTTTAAAAGAATTCTCCAGCTTTGATTACATTTATACATTTTGCGAGCCAATACCACAGATCTCCAGTCATATAATGCCCAGGGTTTCCTTATTTCTCGTCCCATGCTAGAATTTTATCTGGGTTTAAGAAAGATTTAAGAAGGAGGGGTTTAACTGTATGTTAATACAGGCGTGTGTCCATTAGGGAAGTACCGTTTTTCTAAATTATTACTGTTCAACGCAATATCTTTAATTAAACTCCCTCTACGTCTGCCTTTTCATAGTTTTCAATCCACAATTAACTTTTTATTAATTACACCCCCTTTTGACAAAATTATTAGATAATTACACATAAAAATTGTCTACTTTATCGTGTGATCCCCTTTTATCACTCACATTCCCCGTTATCAGGGACCATCTCTCTCACAACATACACCCACCAACCACACAATTCCCCAAATTTTATGTTCAGTTTTAAACTTAAAGCCCCCCAAGTTCTCAAAAATGTTTTTTCTCCATATCCTACTGGCAATCCAACCAGTCATTGCTGCATATCAGCACCACATTAACTCAACCATCCAATGTCCTGATGTTGTGAGTTTCTGCCCCTTCAAACCCCCACCACCACTTTCTGTTTACATTGCACCATCAAGTCCTCAATATTTATTCCACCATCTCTGTCATCCTCCAGTCTCTTCATCCTACTCCTTCTTGCTGGTGATATTAACCCAAACCCAGGACCACCCAAGTGTCTGAATATCACCTACGCAAACATCAGATCAATAAACAACGAATACCCGGCCATTGCAAAATTTATTTCTGATAATGACACTGATCTCTTTGCCATGTCGGAGACCTGGATAAGACCTGACATCACAAGTGCTAACTTGTTGGAAATCACCCGACCAGGTTACAGTCTGTATCAACAGCCACGAGTGGCCTGCCGTGTTGGATGACAGGGGTTTTTCGTTAAAGATGGACTGGATGCATCCGTTGTTCCTACAAAGACCTGCTCCACCTTCAAAAACTTCCTCATCAAGTTATCCCTGAACAAGGAATCTTTTTACTTTCTGAACATATACAGACCACCTCTCTTTAGTACTCCTACCTTTTTCAAACATTTTCAGTCACTTTTGGAGGACATTCACCACACCACAGAAAATCTGGCTATCATTGGCGATTTCAATCTTCACCTTGAAACAACATGTTCAAATTCAAAAACCTTTCACTCACTGATCGATTCATTTGACTTAATTCAGAAAGTTAATTTTCCGACTCATATTTACGGACATACTCTTGATCAGGTTTTAACTAAAGCCAACAATGATAATACGTCCATACCACCGATGCTTTTTCCGATCATCTTTCAGTTAGTTTCACTCTAAATTTCTTAACCCCTAGATCTCAGAATAATGCTACTGTCTCCTTTCGTAAATACCATAAAATTGACAAAGATAAAATGAAAGCAGATCTCCTTGCTTCTGAACTGATCAATAGTCCATCCAAAGAACCTGATACTCTCTACAAACAATATCACACCACCTTGTCCACCCTTATCGACAAACATGCTCCACTACACACTAAACACACCAAGACAAAGTACATCCCGGCATGGGTTAACAAAACTGTAATTGTGGCAAAAGAGACCAAGCGTTTGTTTGAACGCATTTGGCTAAGAAATAAATCCACTTTCAATAGATCCCGGTACATGCAGAAAGTCCAATCTGCATGCATCACCACAACCCACAAAAATTATGGCGTGTCCTGGGCGATGTGTTACATAGACTTCCAGCCAAGATTCTCCCATTGATAAAGCCCCCTCAGCTTTTGGCTGACAGGTTTGTGGAGTTCTTCACAGAAAAATTGTAAAAATACACTCAACATTCTCTGCTTCTGTCAATTTGCAACACATCACCCCTGACTCTCCTCCCCCTATGGTCTCCACTTTTTCTACTGTAACAGAGGATCAAGTTACTAAAATTATTACTAATTCTCCTAGTAAATCAGGTTCCCTAGAACCTTGGCCCACTTTCCTTGTTCTGGATTATCTGGATATTCTCATTACCCCCATCACCTCAATATTCAATGCTTCTCTTGAGCAAGGTAAGTGTCCAAACTTTTTCAAGCAGGCCCACGTTACCCCTATCCTCAAAAATCATCCTTAGACAAAGAAGTTTTCAAAAACTACAGGCCTGTCTCAAATTTAAACTTTATCTCAAAGATACTTGAAAGGGTAATTAGCCGTCCAGTTACAAACTCATCTTGATGAAGCCGGTCTTATGATTGCCTTCCAATCGGCTTATAGAGAAAACACCACTCTACTGAAAGTGCCCTCCTTAATATTCTTAACGATATTCTTCTTAACATGGCCAAAGGGTCTGTCACTGCCCTTACCCTTCTGGATCTTTCTGCCGCTTTAGATACCACTGACCACACCATTCTCCTGGACAGACTCAATGTTTATTATGGAATCAGTGAGCTAGCACTTGGCTGGTTCGAATCATACCTGTTGGGAAGGACACACTCAATTAAGGTAGGTAGTAAACTCATCCCGCTGTGCTCCAGTATGGAGTTCCCCAGGGCTCTGTCCTTGGACCAATTCTGTTCTCTCTCTACACTAACCAAATGGGTTCAATAATTCATTCCCACAGTAGCATCAACTACCACTTTTACGCTGACGACACCCAGTTATACATAACACTTTCACCAGAAAATTTCTCTCACTCTATGCAAAAACTGAAGAACTGCCTAAACGACATTCAAAATTTCATGTTTGCAAATAAATTAAAACTTAACCCAGACAAAACTGAGTTCATTCTCATAGGCTCCCAAAAATCGTAACCAACTCCTCCCTCACTTCCCTATCAATATACTGCGAAATCAGGTCTTGCCAGCACAAAGTGTCAGGAACCTCGGAGTGGTGTTTGACTCTAATTTCAATTTCTTAAACCACGTGTCACAGATCATTAAGCCCACTAGAGTACATGCGAGAGACCTCTACAGAATTCGTCCCCTTTTAGACTTGAATATATCAATGCTGTTAGCGAATGCTTTGGTGAGCAGCAGGTTGGACTACTGCAATTCACTCTTCTTATGGCTCATTGATTTTGAGTTAAGGAGATTGCAGCTAATCCAAAATTCACTCTGCAGGGTTGTCACCCGTTCCTCTAAATCTCACACATTACCCCTCAACTAAAAAAACTCCATTGGCTACCAGTCAGATACAGGATACAATTTAAAATTGGTCTTATTACATATAAAATTCTCAACCAGGTTTAACCAGTTTACCTAAGAGAATTAATCCACCCCTACACCTCTTCCAGAAATACAAGGCGAAGTACCCCCAAATTCAAGTTCCTTCAAACCCCCACTTTCGATCGCAGAGTGCACAAATCAATTAAACACTTTTCTAATTCCTTTAGTCACTATGCCCCTGCCCTTTGGAACTCTTTCCCGTTCCATGTAAGAAATAGCCCCTCTGTTGCATCTTTTAGGAAGCACCTCAAAACGCACCTCTTCAACTTAGTTTTTCTTCCCTCCTAGTCACACCCACAATCCTGGATTACTGACCTTGAACGCGCCTCAACTCCCCTATGATAATGATTTTGTTTAATTAACGCACTGAGTTCTCCCTTGTGGGGAAGACATTGTGCTTGCAAAGCAGTAGATTAGATTAGATTAGATGTTACACCTACCTCTCCATACTCATGAAACCTGCATTGAGAGTTTGTTTTCCTCCTCAGATCCTCCAGAGGAACCATGGATTGTCTTCTGTTAAAATGATATTTGGACCTAAGTTTGTAGGCTATTTCAGAATTCTGTCGCAAGGAACGTCTTCTTGTTCTTATGCCACTGCCATCTCTTTCCACACTACCAGGCTGCATCTGGGAGGATGTTTTTTTTGTTCCACTGTTAATTGCTTTGGTATTGTTAAGAGCCAAGGGTTTACTCAATGTTTCTGGTTCCATAGCTAATATTCTATCCTTTTTGTTCCTTTTTCTGCTAGATGTTAGTGCAGTTTTGTTTATGGAGAGGTTTGAACTGACGAGATTCCTCATGGTGTCAGCTCTTTTCAGCATACGCAATTTTATTCGTTGTTTGTCGTTCTCTTCAGCAGCAATGGGCAAATGCATAGAGTTGCCGAAATCTCCATTTTTGGAAGAGATCTGCCTTTGTCTAGCAGATGTGAGTTCGTCTCTCTTCCGTAAAATATCTTCAAATTGCTGAATACTTCTCTGTACACTGTCTTGCCTATGCACAACTTTTGATTCAGTGTTTGTATTTTTCAATTTGCTCTGTTGTGAACTGAGGCCACGGCAGATATGTTGGCTGATGCGAATGGAGAATTCTCCTGGAGTGTACCCTTCTAGTTCTGGATGAAGTGTCGGTAGGTGTACAAATTTGGAGCCACTGTTGCCTCTCGTTTGATGGGCTGATGTATGAGTGGATGAGGTGAGACTAGGACCTTCATTGTTCTCCTCTGGGGATGAAATGAAAGGTAAAGAACCTCCACCAGTGTTACCTCCAGCTTCTGGAGACTCCATCTAAATACAAAGTGAGAATATACAGCTTATAAGATTTCTGGTTGGTTGATATATTACATTTATAAATGTAAAAAATTAAATTGAATAATGACTTTTTACTACTGCTACCACTAAATAATAAAATACATACAAAATTATATTATAGTGTTCCGCATAAACTTAATATTAATAATACATGAGTATAAAATGAAAAAGATCATGGTTTGATACAATTTTGATTTTATGTTAAGCTATTTTAATTTCTCACCCTGAAGGACGGTCACACATAACACTAACATGTGAACATAAGTTACACATAATAGAATTTCATGGGTAGACTAAAACATGGAATGATATTGTAAATGTTTATTGTTTGATTGTGATATCCCATTCAAAACGTAGTTCTGTGCTTTTATTAAGTGGCAGTAAGTATTATTATGGAGGCTACTGCAAAGTGTTTGAAAGTAGTGAAACCTTACCCTTTATTTCTTTGAACATAATCACTTTCAGTTTTATGTGAGAGATATATGTAAATGTGAGTGTCCAAATGTGGCCAAATTTGTGTCCGAATGTTTTAGGGGCTACTTTTAGCAATGAATAAACAAAATATTTAACTTTGGAATATTATGTATGTATGTTTTTTTAGAATTCTAGTTCTGGTTTTTGATTTCCGGCTTTTTAAACATAAACTAGCATGATTTTTCAAATATTCTACCTTTGAAACAGTACAAACCCACCTTTATGAAAAGTTATTCCTTTAAAAATACACAAATTATTTCAGCCGCACTTTAGAGGTGATATTATTGAATTACCATCGCCAATCATAATTTGTATATGCAGGACATTATGCATCCTGTCCTACCCTTTGTGAACACAGAAAATACAAATCTATGTAGAGATATTTTGAATTATTGGGAATTTCTTTACCAGGTGGATCAGATGAATCCATCCTTTCAAGAGGTCCTCTCCACATGGTTAATATTATTATCCCATCTGACTTAAGGATCATGTTATTGAAACCAAATTAACTCAAGTGATCTGCAATTATTCACAGTATTTACTTGTGAATGGAGTTTAATCACAGGAGGGAGCCAGTGATGACACGAAGCAGTATGTGTGTCTTGGGCTTAAGACAATCATGGTGTATCTAGTGGATTCACATTATTGTCACTTGTACAACACGAGAAGAAAAGAGTGTGGTAGTTTATTCATTAGTCAGGTGTATTGGTATTGGCTATATAAATCTACGGAGACTAATGCACATATAATTATACATAGTTATGTAATAGAGAAACCTGGTGCATATTTGTTTTAGGTGTACCTACCTTACACCCCTGTTCCACTGTTACAAATATGCCTCCGGTCTGCGTCAATCATGTAATCCTGAGAATAATATTATTGGTCTTCTAACTTGTATCACTAGTCATGACATTTGGGAGTGTGAGTGCATAGATATTCACCACATTAAAAAACCTTTGGGAGAGATGCACTTCTGTGTTAAGTACTGATGATTGATATTTTCGGCCATTGGGCAATTATGACTAATATTTAGGTTGTTGCAACTATCTTTTGGTATTTGTGAAAACTTGGCTGAGTGATCTAGTTCAATGCAGCATATTAGTCATACGCGTGCCCTAATTACTGGCCAAGAGTGATCAAAGCTTAGTGATAGTAGTAATCATTATGAGTCTTAATAATTGGGATCAGGTTGTGAGGTTGATAATTTTATTCAAAAAAACGTCAGTGGTTTTATTCAGGAAAAGGTCAGTTTTTATGCCCTTTTTATGACAGGACCAGTCAGAGAAGCACACAGGCTTTTTATAACTGGCTGAGATATTTTGATAATTTATGAAATTAGACCAGGGATATTCAGGTTGTCTACACAAAAGGTAATTATTTTAGACACAAACCCGGTATGGCATAAATTGTTTCTGCCAGTCTGTTACAACTAGACATAAACTATTAATTTAACTGCGACCAAGCCATGACCCCCCTCCCCTGTGAGGGGGGCAACATTAAGTCTTCCAAGCCAAGTTTAAAAAAAATCACAATAGCATTATATTACCAAAAGAATTATTTGCTTAGATTATAGTTACTCCAAGTATTTTTGTTGTAATTTACGTTCAGGAGGGTTGTTCATGTGGTTGTAGGACAACTAAGTTGGCACAAATCACTTGTGTCATAATAACAGGGTTTGCAACGGCTCACTAATGTCCACGTGTGGCCAAATTGTGTTCAATTGCTTCCTTTTGCAATTTGTTATAAGCGATAATGACGTTTTCTATTGTGCAAATTGTACAAAATTCTAAAGCTTTTTGTCTGCTTAATGGAACCAGAGTCAGAGAAAAATGGCGTTGAAAATAAAGTCTTGCAGAAAGAAATTAGAAATAAGGTCCATTTTGAGAAAATTGGAAAATATCCCCATTCCTTTAATGTTTTGTGCCAAGGAAGAGTTTAAATAATAGGTCAAGGATGAAGCATTCCAAATAATTGATGATTCTCTTAAGTTTTAATGGCTCTATAAAGGCACAGTTCTCTTTAAGTTCTTGCTATAAGTAGATTAAAATTACCAGAAAACATTTGAAAAAAAAACTATGTCAAGATTGACTCTTAATCATGGATTATAACCTTTCATTTTAGTATAGTACCTGATCTGGATTTCATAACAAATACATTTTACTGGGTAAAGTGTCTACTAATGTGTAAAATTTGTGACACAGACAACGAGACTCACAGCGACAGAGTGGTTAACATGTTTGGCATTGAATACTTTGGTCGTGGGTTCAAGTTTAAGTCATGTTGGTATGTATGATTCAGTAAGCGTCTGTCTTAATATGACCTTAACTGTTGAGGGGGAGTTAACCCCCCCAACTGTAACATAAAAATTCATGTATTGTTTACATGGGAAGTAAACTTTAATTGCATGCTTCAAAAAGTTTTCATGTTTTCTCTTACCAAGGAGTGACTGTATCTACGCGGAATTACTGACATACACATTCATCATTTAAATTAAAGGTATCATTGGGAAAAAATAATCTGGTTGTATGTTGCCTTTGCTTTACATTAGCATTTCATAGATTATGTAAGTTACATACGAGGTAAACAGATGGTTACATGTGAAAATAAGAAATGCGGGAGTGTTCAGTCGATTGATGATTTCACTACTTCTGAAGTACCATTGTTTTTATACTTTTTGAGACCATTGTTATTTAGCGTTTTACAAAATTTTAGGTCATATGTAATTTCAGTGGGGCTGAGCCGGTGGGGGTTGTTTGTCAATCTCTGTATAATGTGCCAGTCCCAATAATTTTTACGACAAAATCTTGAGCGACTAGGATTGACTGCTTTCCTCACTCACCCCAACTACCTATTTAGATATGACCTTTGCAATGTGATTAAAGTGATGTTAAACACAACTCAATCAAGCAAGCAATAACAAAGTTTACACTGAAACTAACAGTACAAATAACTGTCTATTACTTTACCCTATTCATTTATTAATGTGAAATGCACCTACAATGTCATGGCCACATGGGCTTATATGTCACTTTAAGTACAAAACATTGTTATACATGTGGTTGGTTAGGGATATAGAATTTTTCATAGCAAATATACCTATCTATATAAACATACAATACCCATAAGTTCAACAATGAGGGGAACCAGAAACGGAATATCTAAATGTAAGAAGTACCAAATATTATTACTTCAGTCAGGTAGGTTTTGTAACTGGTTATACGCGGTTTGCATTTGTCTGATTGCAAAATAACTAAAAAGTTACAGACAGATTTTGATGACATTTTCAGGAAATGTGGACAATGCCACAAGGCACAGATGATTAGATTTGGGTGGTGATCTGAATCACCTTCTGCACCCAGAAATTTTAAAGGAGTTTTCCTCATTGCACTCAATAAACATGAGCGATATTGGAGATGTTGAACCATGTCCTCTCTGAGTACTCTTATTATTATTATTAATTATTATTATTCTTAGCATGAATCTTAGTGGAGTATTTAGAGGTCAAATTTTTTATCTTGTTGTCTTGTATGAATATTCCTTCCACCTCTGAGATCGGGGTTCAGTTCCCGGCCCGACCTCAAGTGGGAAAGCTGGTAGTTGCTTGCTGTTGGTCGGCAGTTTATAGTACAGAACCTTGACCAACTGTGTGTACTGGTTTCCTCTGCCCTCCCAACTACCTGTCGTGATATGATCTATAAAATGTTGAAAGCGATGTAAAACCCCAAATAAATAAATAATTAAATGTGTGAATATTCTGCAATATTGTAAATAATTATGTAGAGTTTTTTTTTCAAATTTATTATCAGAGAAAAGTGTTTCTCGTTAGACAAATTTAAAAAATAATGATATGCTACTGTAATTGTAGTAAACAACACTTCTCTTTTGGCTTTATAAATGGCAATTTTTATTTTCTACGGAACTCGCTCTTTCTTGTACATCCAGTTTTCTATAAGTTTTTGAATTATGATCTTTGGGTAAGTTTCTGTGCCTGCATGCAGCCCACCAGGCCTAAACTGTGTAAAAAGTGATCTTTTCAGTTGCCTTGTTGAAGTATAGAGAGTGAAATTAGTCAAAATAGTCATCTTCACATCATCTATCCCTAAAAGATAATATTCTACCATTGCTTGAGCTAGCCCTATAATTTAACAAAGCATTATATTTTTTCTGGATGCCACCTCCTCGGGTTGAAGTCTATCATGTGAAACATTATTCCAATTATGGTTAGTGTAAGGTTTATTTTGCCTAATAAGGTTTTTGGTTTCACACGGCAGATAACTCAGCTTAAAACTTACAAACTAATTTCCTCTCACTGTAATTCCCCTCATTTATTTGATATACCTGCAGTTAATAAGCAGGAAATGGCTTTTATCCCACCCCAACATCCTATTCCTTTATTTTGGCGGTCTAACAAACCTTTGTGTAATTCATTCAGTATCAATGCATTATTTATTCTTATGGACTCATTAATCCACACAAGGACTTCAATAATATAAGTTGTAGTGATATTTTTTTCCGAAATAGACGAGTAATAGCATCTGATATTTAATGTCAAGACATTAGTAACATTAGCTTCCCACAATGAAACAGAAGTAAGATTCCACCAGCAATGTCCTGGTCATTTTTCTGGCTGTGTATTATACACAATCCCAAGAAACTGAAATGTTATTCACATTTAAACAATGAAAGAGGTTAACAGTTCACATGATGCAAAATTATTTAGGTTTGAAGTATTTTGGTAAATCAATATCTTCTCAACGGTTATTTAATGAATGGGGACTTTTCACATCTGTGTATAAAATTACTTATTTATAATATACAGTTAACCGGATTGAAAAGTGCATGATGCTTCCCAGTAAATATAGTCTCAAATGTGAAAAAGTAACATTTCAAGCTAATCTAACCTAGAGTGGACTTTTATAGGGCTTAATCTCTATCACTGATGGGCTCTAAGGTGCTTCTGAACATAAAGCAAGGCAGTTAGAGTTAATCAAGGGACATAGCCAGGTCGTACCAAGGAGACACAGATGTGACAGGGGAGGCTATTTCGGATAGGCTTTTGCAAACAGGTAAGTTTTGAGCTTCTTCTGAAGGAGGAAACTGATACTACACTGCGCACATCATGAGGGAGTTCATTCCAGATCTTGGGAGCATCAACGGCAAAACTAAGGCCAAATTGTTGCACTGACTTAAAGATTGATGAGTGGAAAGGAGGAACTGAAAGGTATTGACCATCTGGCCAACTACGCCTGGTACTATAGGAACAAATGCTGAGAGGCAAGAACGTTTGAAAATAGGAAGGAGAACCACTATGTAAAATTTTATAAACTAGTGTTGCAGTTTTGAACCTATGTCAGTACTTAACAGGCAACCAGTGGAGTTTCTTTAGAATGGGTGTAACAAGAGCATACTTTCTTTGATTTGTAACAATATGGCAAGGGTATTCTGAATACTTTGCAATTTGTGCAGATTAAAACATGACAAACCTCTAAACAGAGAGTTATAATAGTCCAGATGATACTAACCAAGGCTTTTGCAGCAAGGACTGTCACTTCTGGAGTAAGATACTGTTTTATTCTACAAAGGTCGTGCATCTGAAGAAAGCATGCTTTGCAAGTCCTGCATGTTCAGAGAAGAAATATTCTGCATCAAACCACACACCTAGATTCCTGACAGAATCAACTGGATGAAGACGGCTACCAAGAATACTGACAGGAAAGTGTGAAGAAATCTTGAGCCTTGGAACCAAAGACAATAAATTTTTTTTTTCATGGTTGAGTACCTTTGATTCCCTTTTGTATATTTTACGAAATGGCATTTCACTAATACTTGGATTTGCATGTTTATTGACAGAAGCAGTTTCCAGATTCGAACCCAAAGCCTCAGAAGCAAGTAGCAGCAGATTATAAGGTCATATGAGATGACATCATCTCATGCTTGAGTAATAGTATAATCCAATGTATCTCTAGGATCAAAGGTGAAGATTTGAACCCAAGTGTACCATACTAGGTCTGGCAAGGTCATAAGGTCATGTTACAGCAGTGTGCTCAGTCTGTTGCTAGGTCCAATGTATTCAAACCAACAAAACACGATAAAACATTGGAATATTTTATTATACATGTTAGTAAAAATAAGCAATAGAGGTTAAAGTTGATAAAATTTAAAAGGCCCATGGGAGAAACTTTATAAACGACTATACAGTAACCAGTACCTAGAGTACATAAAACTACATCTAAACAGGGGATAAGCAACACATATCCATCATCAAACAAGAAGCCATAAGAGTAAATCAGCCCCAAAGACATATGTTAGTTACAATAATAGTAAACAGACCACCTCATGGTAACACAGTAGCTATATCAATCAACTTGTGAGCTAAACCCTCATACGACAGCAAGTTCTCGAAACTGAGCTGCAGGGCTATAAGTGCTGAAGGAAAGTCAATAGGAAAACAATAAATTTGTACCTAAGTCCTAAATATTCTGGTAACTAATTATCTATCCCTAGGGAGAACTCCTCTGAGTGGAACAAGTCAAGGTGTCAAAGATACCAAAGGTAAGTGAACTGGCATATCAACATCGAATGAGTGACTCCAGTGTCAGCCTGGGTCAGCCTAAGAAGCAAGTAGTAGCAGATTATAAGGTCATATGGGATGACACATCTCATGCTTGACTAATGCAATGTATCCCTAAGAGCAAAGGTAAAGATTTGAACCAAGGCCTAGAGCATGGTAGGGCAGGCAAGGTCATAAGGTTATAAGGTCATGTTACAGCAGTGTGTTCAGTCTGTGGCGAGGTCCAATGTGTGCACACCAACAAAGCACAATTATTATTATAAAACACAACTTTGAAATATTTTATACATGCTAGTTAAAATAAGTAAGACAGGGTAATATTTATAAAATATAAAAGGCTAATTGGAAAACTTTTATAAGCACCAAGCTAAACTAAAAAGAAGAGGGAATAGATGAAACAAAAGGAGAGGGAAATATGGAAAGAGCCAGGGACGCATTCTGTAAGTAAGTCCATACATGAGAACCCTTCCAGAATCCATGGGCAGTGATGTTTTGAAGGGGGACATTATTATCAAAGGCACAAGTTGCTTCAGACCACCTTAATGTATGGGACCGATAGACCAGGGAGGAAATACCCTTGCTATCCAAGAATTTTTTCAGGGCATCCCTAATATGGATTTCGATAATTTGGCCATGGGGAAAGAAATTATTGGCAAACAGAGGGGGGGGGGGGGGGGGAGCTAAGAGGACAGAAGTTGTTTAAGGGCCCTGACAAGGCAAATATAAAGATTCCGAAAAGAAGGGAGCTGGAATATGTGATGGAATTTATTATCTTTAAGGAGCTTGGTCTTGGTTTTAGAAGCAAATGGGCACGGGACTGGGTGGGTGAAAAACTCTATCTCACCTCAAAATGTGTTTTTCAGGGTGAAACAGCTTAGCGCTGTGAAGAGCTATGTTGTGCATCCTGAGGAAGGCAAAGTATGCCACTATAATGCCCCAGACCAGTGAGAGAGGCATGTATGTGCACTATGTCATCTATAAGTGGTTATTTTTTTGTAAAGAACTGTCCCATTGAACTGGGGGAGAAAGTGCAAGAACCAGTCCATGTCCTGGTAAAATATCAGGCGCTAATTTTATCCTTTTGTGGTCATATTCCTGTCTGAAAAGGATCAACATAAGGTTAACAAATATCCTGGCTGATTGAACACACTTGTACACATAGAGGAGCTTACTTAGGAGGGACTGGAAAGCTTTCTTGGACAGGTGTTTCTTAATCTCAGTGCGGGAACAATCTTCACCAATAGCCTTAAGTTTTATCCTCATCAATACTTTCGGGTGTTATTTGATATGTCAATATGTATTCCAAGACAAATTAATGCCTTACAAGGAAGGAGCCTCTTTCTAGGATAATTAGGAAGACCAAACTTGGCCAGAAGATCAGAAAGGGGCTTAAAAGTCTCCTGGGCTTTGTCAAAAGGGGGAAATAAAATCGTCAATGTACGCAAATATCTTACAACTTCGTTTAGATAAGATACAAGTTATGGTGTCACTGACAATTTGAAATGCTGCACTTACGTGGATCTAGCTCAATGCCACAGCGATGTCAAGCTAGTGCTGTCATCCCCATTGTATGCCAAATTTGAATGCTTTGGCTGGGCCCACCCTAAGATTACGGAATGCTCAAGCTATATCAATTTTAAATATGTATTTGTCCACATTGTATTTTCTTCCACTATATCATCAATTGATGGGAATCTCAATAAAAAATCGGGCGATTATCAAAAAGCAGTTTATCAACCTGGTCATTAGCTGTGGCCTCAGGGGCATAGGACAGATCCAGAATGATGATCCTTTTATCCCTATCTTTGGAGCGAGTAAGCAAAGGAGAACAGTGAGAATCAATATGGCAACAGAGCCAAGAACAGCCCCAAATTGGATTTATTTGGCTAAATATTCTTCTGCACCCTTAGGATGCTGCTTGGCAGAGTAGTGATTAGTAATTTGAATATTATTGAGCTTATCACGCTGCATCAATGACATGGGAAAGCCAAACTTTATATATTGTTGTAAAAGCAGATCCGGTTATTCCTGAAGATGTCTTTTCCAGGCCTCTATATTAAGGTCCAAACTGACCAGAATCCTAGCTTGTTGATAATTTGAAACATCAGACAGGTGAATTATCCTTGCTGCTTTCAAGTAATCCTCAGTAGAGTTCATCTTTTCCGAATACCTATATGGATCAATGAAAGAGAAGTTCCTACTAGACATGGCTAAACTATGTTTATCAGGAATATCATGATCACAGATATTCAGTTTCTTCATGCTCATTTTTAAATGTGTCAGAGGAACCAGGATTCTCCCTAGGTTCACTAAAATGGACACAGCGTCAATCCAACCATCATCAATATCCAAGAAAACATGAGTACTTATATTCAGTTTGTTAACTGTAACACCATAGTTTTGTCGCCTTATAGCCTTATCCTGAATTTCAATTAATTCATCTGTCACATGCGTCATATAACTGCTATAGGATCACCTATAACAATTCCCCATTTCACCATCTTTCACATAATCACTCATAAGTCTCTTTGCCTACACGCCATGTTGATGCATTAGCATTAGACCAATAAACCTACTGGGTACTTAGCATCAGGGTTGGGTACAAATATGTATTCATATCTGTATTTGTATTTAAATACATCCGAAAACACGTATTTGTATCTGTATTTGCCATTTTTAAATCTGTGTACTTGTATTTGCTCATTCTATTTAGGTTCTTTAATGTTGTAATTAGAAGCTGTGTAGGCATTACAAACAATTGCTGATAAATACAAATACAATACAACTACCCACGGTAATAAGGTGGCGTCCCAAATAGAATGGATCACCTGAAGCAATGGCTGACAAGCCAAAGTTTGATCCTGCATGCTATAGATGTTTAATAATTGTCCGAATACCCACTGACATAAAGATAACTCATCACAAGTCAAACACCCCCGGAATCCCTTATTGGGCCAACACTTCTTCCTGGCTTACCTTGGGACAACATAGTTTTTCACAATCAGCTATAATTCCTGCCACTGAATCTGACACTTGGGGCAGTCACCTTAGTACATTCAAGTCGGGCAAAATGACATATTTGTGGACATACTTGCGAGATGCTGCTTGTTGAGTAGACAATGGGGCAACCATGGCAAACTTGGGTCTGGAATTGTGGTTTGAAATTGAGGATTGGACGCTTCAAAGTAGGGGGCCATGACGCATACGTGGAGAGACATGTTTGGGGGAAGATTTCTGAGAGCAAGGATGGCCAAAATTGTCTGATTTGTGGGCTCAGAACTTACAGAGTTGGCGCTCAATGGATTAGTAGTACCTAGAAATTAAGATAGCTGATAACTGACAGAGCAGGCACCTCACTGTGCCCTGATATATGTTGAAACTGTTGTTCCAAAGAAAACGATCAGTTAAACATTCAAGTAATCTAAGAACAAGTAGACTTGTTAGGCACTGAGAAATATTCCATTCAGTTACAATTACTGGTTGTGGCTATCATTAGTTGTTCTGGTACAAACTAGTTAAAATAAAATTAATACCTATTTGTACTACTGCAACGATGGGCTTAGTGACAAGATGGTACATTATTTCAGGATTTATGTCCCGGCACTGTGTAACCCTAAGTCTAAAGTTAATTTTATTGAGGACATGTACTTTTGTTAATGATACCCAAAGCTCTGTGACTGTTGCGATTAGAGTTTATTTAGGATCCATTTCTTCATTTCCTGGAACATCTATCATCCCGTCCTGCTTAATCAGGATGAATTACACTAAACAAGAAGGGACAGATATTGAAGAAGACGTTTACATTATGTCCATCTAACCTATCCCAGTCTAATAGTATGTTGCATACTGCAATGTTCCACAAATTATAGGTTGATGACTATTTTATAGCAGATATTGACATTTATAACCACATTACCATATTTTTGTACAAAGTGGACAAAAATGGATGTGATAAAAAATTCGTTTTATGTTAAATCAAGACGGAAATAAAGATGTTATTTCATTTGGAAGAAAAATCTTATTTGTGCATTTCTTTAAGACCCTAGTGACTCGGCTACATAGAGCAATAGTGTCGAATATGTATTTCCAAAAGACTAAATGTAATATGCACATTGCCTCATATAAATAAAATCTAAATTATGATACAGTTGAAGCGTACTTTTCTAAGATATTTATGTGTCTTCTTCAGAGATAATCATAAATTAAACAGACTGTATGACACAACCAAAATAAGACACAGAAATTAAACTGATTACTGACCGAGAGGCACTCTGGACGCATTCTCCTATTTCATTCACACATTTCTACCATTTGACTTTTAGAGTCACCTTGGATATCTATGACACAACCAAGATTAAAGTCCATTGCACACTACTTCTACCAGTAAAGTGAGTACTGGAAAGGTAAATGAATATTAAAGTCCTGATAAAATACCAGAAGTGTGCACATTTTATTATCTTCCTAGAGGAGGGACCACACCACCGAATGGAATTAGAGTGAAAGTCAAAGTTGGGGTTTTACGTCCCGTTCAACAGCCAGGTTCGAGACAGGTCCTAAGTATTGCTGCTTGCGGGAGAAGAACCCACCCAGAGGTGACAGCATGTTATTATATGGCCAAACTGCTATTAGGTCATTGGAGGGAAAAGAGTTAGCCTTTCTAACTTGAATTATATTGCTGACACATCAACCGCCTTATATAAAGCAAAAGACGAACTCCAAATAGAAGAACTGTTACTTAGGGACAGGTAGAGTGGAGGGACACAGGGCTGCTGGTGGTGTAAAATCTCCTGTGTCCTTGTAGGTTAAAGACAGCATCCATTCAAAGTGGGTCTCTTTCTGTAAGACAGGGAGCGTGTCAATGAACCTTGGCAATCAATGCACACAGGTGTGTAACAATAATTACTGTCTACCTAAAAGCCTGTAATTTAAGGAAGTACTATACACCTGGACCAACAGGGACCTTACAAGAACCTGACACAACACAGATAGCCATTTCAGATATTTTGAAATGGTTTCAAAGATCTTTCATAAGCTCTCACATGCTAAATTGAAACGTAAAGGCCACAAGGTGAAGGGCATGGTGCTGGAATGGCTATACAGGGCAACTCCTTGTATGCTACCAGGTGCGAGTTCTCTAAATTCTCACACATTACACCTCAACTAAAAAAACTTCATTGGCTACCAGTCAAATACAGGGTACAATTTAAAATTGGTCTTATTACATATAAAGTTCTCAACCAGGGTCAACCAGTTTACCTAAGAGAATTAATCTACCCCCTACACCTCTTTTAGAAATACAAGGCAAAGTATCCCCCACCCTCAAGTTCCTTCAAACCCCCACTTTTGATTGTAAAATTAACAAATCAATTAAACACTTTTCTAATTCCTTCAGTCACTATGCCCCTGTCCTTTGGAACTCTTTCTCTTTCCATGTAAGAAATAGTCCTTCTGTTGCATCTTTTAGGAAGCACCTCAAAACTCACCTCTTCAGCTCTAGCTTCCCAACTTAGTTTTTCTTCCCTCCTGGTCACACCCACAATCCTGGATTACCAACCTTGAACGCCCCTAGACTTTCATACGAATATGATTTTGTTTAATTAGCACACTGATTTCCCTATTTTGGGGAAGATATTGCTCTTGCAAAGCAGTAGATTAGATTAGATCTTTCGGGAGTCATAAGGGCAAGGTCATGAAGAACAGAATGGTATGAATAATCCTTAAATAAATAAATGAATAATCTCACACCATTTTTGACCCCTCTTCTAAAATAGTTATATAAATTACAGGCGAGTATAACTAGTGTTAGTGTTAGCAAGAGTTTAGCTAGTATTACCGCATCACAGCAGACAGTTATCTGGCTTTTCTGTAAAAGTCTGCACACATCTCACCTACCTAAACTGGTACTAGGTGATCTTCCATTAAGCTGTATTCTGCAAAGCCCCTTAGACCCAGTCAGTGAGGTATCAATGGACATTGGTCCTTTTATGTCCATTGTAATTATTGTGAGTAATCTACTTATCTAGTATTTTTTCAGCCTGTTGTGTTAACATTCTGTCAATCATACCTGGCATGTAGTGAACGGTAGGTTCCCGCCATTTTCTTCAACCCCAAGCACTCTGGGGCCCTCCATTCTTATTTTTGTCACTGAAGGGTTAAAAGCACTCACTTACCTCCCTTTTCACAACTACACCTTCTCACAGGTCAGGTTGTCACATTCACCATACAGTTATGTGAACATTGTATAACACTCATTTGCATAAACATGTTGTCATGTCATCTTATGTTTATTGTGTGTGTGTACAATTGTAAACTTCTTGGACTTTCATATTATCTTTCTTTTAGTATTTCATTTTTACACATTTTACAGTTTCACGTAGCTTTTAGTGTAAGTTCTGTGTTGGGTCTTTTCATGTCCATTGAAATTGTGAGTTATCTATTAATCTAATATTTTGTTAGTATGTGAAAGAATAAAGTAAAAGGCTTTAGGTTTTCCCATTCTTTCTTATCTTTCAGTAACTTGACCTTATATTAGGCTGAAAATGTGCATATCAACTAAAACTTACATTGAATAAAATATACACTGACACAAACACACGTTCAGAAAAGGACGAATCAATTAACCTTTTTACAATGCTTTTTAAAGGGTGAAAATCAAGTTTTTAAAAACTAAACAGTGCCCAAACTTAGCACAGAACACAGAATCTAAACATGAACATTCCTGTTAAAACGAGCAATTTCTCAATGTCGTAATTTTGACTAATATCGCCTCCATCTTATTTACTGTGGTCCTTTCCCCCTATTTCGACCTTGCAAACAAGAAGGTTGTGAAAGTATGTCAGGTCACTGCAGAAATACACAGGTTACAGCATGAACATAGTTTCTCTAGTGTGTATGTTTTGCATGTGTATCGGTAGTGTCTCATACAAAGATAGTTGATTCAACTTGTTTTGTAAAATGCTTTATCTAAAGGTTTATGTTGTGAAGATACTTTATTATTGGAGAGTAATGTGTATGCATCAAAAACAAAAAGTGGAATAATTATTGTAGTAATGAAAGAACTTTAACAAAAACCACAAACATTGAGTTGCTATTGCAGTATACATCAATTAATTTCCCCTTCACTTTATATTTCGTCATACAAGAAGGTGTTACATCATTATATTATTAGTTGCATAAATTATTTATATAAATATATGTCTTTAAAAAGAGTGATGAGTTTTT
Source organism: Sabellastarte sp. h YS-2021 (assembly GCA_964017235.1). Classification (NCBI taxonomy): domain Eukaryota; kingdom Metazoa; phylum Annelida; class Polychaeta; order Sabellida; family Sabellidae; genus Sabellastarte; species Sabellastarte sp. h YS-2021. The sequence goes on from OZ024927.1 coordinate 60,805,050, forward strand.
TCTTCAAGAATATCATAAAACAGGCGAAAAAGGAATTTATATGGGGTGACTAATATTAAATTACATTAAAAAATGCTCCAACAGGAATGATTATAATAAATATATTTATGTTAGCTAGTGTAAGCTTAGCCCATTTAATTTGAGATTTCTTTTGACATTAGAACTCTGTTATAAAGAAATTCCTGTAATGTTGAAGTTAATAGTTCAGGCTTCAAGATAACATTTTCTATTGAAATATAATTGTGAATCATTAGTACCTGGTTTAGTAAAATTATCTTTTTCATACATTTACTATTTGTCTTGAAAGGTTTCAAATATATTTCAATATGTTATAAACTCAGATATGTTGTAACAGACTAAACTATTGACGTGAAATCCCAATAAATCAAAGAATAAATGCTATTTTGGAACAGTACATATTTCTGTGTTAGGCTACTAAATTCCCTCATCATAATCTTTCACCCCTCTTATATTTTGAAAAAGTAATCCTTTTCTACTTTTATGATATCTCTATAATATATGTAACATATACTCAATATTCTTATCTAATGTTGGGATGTGAACTTCTTTGCTTTTTATTTTCTTTTTCTACATTTATTGCCAGTTAAATAAGGATCCCCACGATGCAGAGGCAATATCTATTTGTTTTATTTTATATGGGTTTTCAAGAATACACAATTTATTTAATAAAGACCAAATGGTAGTCTCTATCTTTGAACAATATATATATTTTTGCTTTAATTTTTTGATTGCATTTGAGACACCTAACTTTATTTTTTATAACTCTAATTAATTTACAGAATGCCTAGACTTTAGAATATATTTCAACTAGACTCTAAATACCTATCTCCTCTCTGTCTAAGAAACAAGACTGAACTAGCCTGTGTTTGGTAAAATCCCTAAACAGACTTAAGCCTAGCTTTGTCAAATTCTTCAAACATTTCGACTCAGAATTCAAATAAACTCTGTCATGCCATATTCTACAACATTCAGTAGACTATTTCCATTTGTATGACAATCAGCATCTTAAATTACTTTTCAACAAATTGTGACAGTTTGGCATAAAACAGAAGTTGTGCAACCAACAATGCAAAAAAAAAATGCTTTTATTTCTGCCTTGAAAATATCAACTGGAATCTAGCATTGAAATAACTCAGTGTCAGGCAGTCATAATCTGAGTGTCTCCTGTACCTGTCAAATTCCATTAGCTTCAGGGTGATAGGTTTCAGCAGTCAGAAAAGATGTGATTATAGGCTGATCTTAAGCTGACGTCACAGAAAAACATACCCTATAATGAGACATTATCAAATAACAGTAGAAACCAGGCACCTAGAATTATGAGAGAATTGAGCACTTGCATTGGTTGCAAATTGTATTGTAGTCAAAACAATTTGAGTCTCAGCAATGGCCCAGTCACACTGTTCTGTGTGGTCACATAAAGACGTACTTTTAAAATATATAATTACCCTTTTGTAGCAAGGTGTATCAGGGAAAGCCCAGGTGAGGATAGCAAATGCACCATCAGTTCCATTTACTGTACCATTCATACACAATATGAAACAATATTTGTGGGGCTCTTTTCCGTCATGCACAAAAAATGTGAAAAATGCTACATAAATCTTCCAATAATTCTTAAAATGGCAGGGCAACCGTAGATCTTCCACCTGCGGGAGGGTGGGGGGTGGGTGGGCAGCCTCAGATATAAGAGAAGGGAAACCAGCCATCATACTACACATTAGTGTACATACAGTAATATCATATAGTTAAAATTTTAGACTTTTGCCTAGTTGACTCCAATTATACTTGACATAAATTTCATTTATTTATTTGGGCTTTAACGTCGCTTTCAACACTGTATCAGGTAGTTTTATGGGCAGAGGAAATATGTACATACAGTTGGTCCAGCTTCTGAACAGTAAACTGCTGACCATCAGTAAGAAACTTCCATCTCTCACACATAAGGCTCGGGGTCTGAAGCACTGACCCCAGAAGTGGGAGGTGAGTGTGTTACCACTGCGCCACCGTGGCCTCTATTTGATATAGATATAGCAGACACTTTATTATTTAATGCAAGATGTAACCTCCCCATCAATTTTCCTAGTAGCACAGTAATATCTGTTTACATGACAGTCTTTGTTAAAAGAACAGTAATGAACAAAGTTAAAACCTTTTATTCAATAACATAACATTATTCAAGGCTCATTATTGTCACAAATGGTCAATCATACATTTTATTACTTTTGTAGAATGTCTATTCTCTTTAACTAACAAAGTACCTTCAGAGAGTATATTTAGCTGTGTGTATGATTGTAAAAACTTTGTCTACAGCTATTCTGTATATTACATCTGATTTGATGTCTGCATTTCTCAATATTTATCAAGGGCATAAAAGTTTGGGCATTGCAGCATTGGATTTTAAATATATTTACCACCACTACCATCACATTTTTGAAGTTGCTTTTCTTCAATTTTCTTAATGAGGGTATATTCTGCAATCCAGTCATATGTTTTGGATAGCTTTTAAAAATAATTTCCTTTTCCGATATTCATTTGCATCAAATAGATGAATAATATTGCTGTTTATCCAATGTGGGAAGAACAAACACTTGTTTTGGGTTTTGAAGAATTCATTACCCTCTTATGGCTTTGGAAAGCATGCCAGCAGCTCCAAATTTTTGAAAAGGTTTAATGTGTCTGCAAGTGTTAAACATTAGTGTCATGTCTTGATAAAAATTAGGTCTAGTCTTAATAAAATCGCAAGAATCTTTATCTCTGAAACTCATTCTTAGAATTGCGTTAATTTTAAGACCAGATTCCTTGGGGTACAAATGAAACAAGTCTGATACCTTGCTATCTACCATTAATCTTGGTAGCATCTTTAAAGACATTATTTGTTAAACAAAATGTCTGTTATATTTAATCCACCACGGTGATATTTTCCTACTACTGTGTTTTTCGGTATTCTGAGTATTTTCCCCCAGATAGAAGAATAAGTTAGTTTTTCAATTAGCTTAACAATATCATTTGGATTATGTAGAACTGTCATATTGTAAAGTAATTTTGAAGTTATTATAGTGTTTGTAACTATAGATTAATGAAAATAAGTAAGGTTACACTTCCCAGTAAACATTTTTGAGTTTTGCAAACGTTTGAAAGGCAATGTTTGGTGGTTAAAAATTATAGGTACTAAGCACTTTATAATTTTGAAACGTTTTATGTTTACTGTTTTTTAAAAGTTTAATGTTAGAAAAATGTTGTAATATTACTTTGGGATTGCTCAACAAAATTAACCTCAATTGGGATCAGAGGTCAAATTTAGGTTCTTTTTAGGTTGCTCACGAATAAAAATATCACTTTTATGTCTGAAATTGTAAGATATTGGCTAATAAAATGTGCCCCATTCATTTCATACTTTTAGGGATTGCATGTGGGTCAATTTTTGACAAAGTCCTTTAAAATGCAATATTATTGATGATCCCATCTTTGTTTTAAAATGTTTGAAGGTGAACATTTTATTCTGAATATGTTAGTACAAAAATATTTGTGATAGAATATGTTTTCAAAACATTTGATAGAAATCATTGCAAAAATGTCTTATAATGATGGGTATGAAAACCAGTTGCTATTTTGTAACGTTTGTTATATATTTTAAGAACAAACAAGAACAAACATTTACAAAATATTGTCTACAAGTGTTGTTTTTTAAACGTTTTACGTGTACTGTTTAACATACATTTCATGATGAATGTAAGTAAAACATTTCCAGCATAACCTTCATTTCTTCAGCTATTTTCTTAATGTTTGAAAACGTTTCCAGCCTAATTTAATAGTTATTTTATAAGTGTTTCATAAGTGTTTTCAGTAAAAACGTTTGTTGGCCCTGACCTCTGGATTGTCCCGTGCATGAGAGTTCTATGTTTAGATATAGGCCATTGTGAACTTTGGGATAGGCTGGGCCGAGCTGACCTCGGTTCCCCCTCTTGACCTGACAAAGTTTCTTAGTAAACATTACCGCATTAACCCTTGTCATGCGTATGTATTTGTATTCTCAATGGATTATATTCTGTATTCTGTGTTTTATATCACTTTTAGTATATTGTTATGGTGGCTTTTAAAAATTTCATTCCTTTACATTTTTAAACTGCTCTGCCTGTACATTACTAACATGTAAAATAAAAAATCCCAAACTTGTGTTTCAATGTCTTGTTAATGGGGAAGGGAGATTGGAAAATGCTACACATAATGCTCTTTGGGCTGGTGCGACCAGTCACCCATGACCTCAGCATTGACCTTGAGTAAGCATATGACCTGTAACTTTTCATGACCTCATGACTCGGGGTCACCGACTAATTTTATAACTGTTTCATAAGTGTTTTCAGCAAAAACGTTTGTATAGAAAATGTTTATAAAATGCCTTTTAAACATTACAGTGTGAATGGTTACTTGGAAATATTTAGTAAACCATAAGATAGGGTTTAAAAAAGTTTTTAATTTTTAACTGGGATCTGTACACTGATGACATCAAAATATATTAAAATATAAAACCCCAATAGACTCTAGGGGCTTTGGCTCTAGCTGACTGAGTGTCTTTTTTCTGTTCGTGAGTGGATGAATGGGGTGAAACTTAGTCCTGACAAGACTGATTTCATTATTAATGGTGATAAACATACAAGAGAGTCACTTATGCCAAGATTAGCTATTATATTCTTTCAAACCTCTAATATGCCAACAGATGAGGTAAATAATCCAGGTGTCACTTTCTACTCAGAAAACACCATTGACAATCATATAAGGTCTGTCGTGAATGTTACTATCACCTTAAGGATTTGCAATGTATCTGTAAATATGTATCTGTTGATACCGCTGGCAAATGCCATGGTCAGTAGTCAATTAGACTACTGTAATTCTCTACTATATAAGGTCAGCAAAGGCAGTGCTACTAAATTTTAGAAACCCTATCTAGAAAAATTCCACTAACTTCCTATTCCATGTCATATTCGTTTCAATTACAAACTCATTATTTTTTAACCATAAACTTCTCCCAACCTCCATATTTGTCATCCCTAATCATGTCTAGCAATCTGACATGTGGAAAATATAGATTATCAGTTTCTTTAGTTCATCCCAGAAAAGCCATTGGCAGGCGTGGTTTTGCCACAACTGCACCAGTGAAATGGAACATCACAGCAGGCCATTTCAAGCTTCAGAAGCCAACTCAAGACTTACCTGTTTAGTGTTGCTTACCCACCACCATAGTCATTTTCCCCTGGTGGGCGCTTTCTTGGTTACACATTAGCTAGGTTTAAGGACTGTCCCTATTTGGATTCTAGCGCATTAGAGTATTTTCATCAATTTTACACTGTACAAATGTTTATATTATTATTAGTATTATCATTAGTTACATTGTCATTTACAGCTTTAACCTGATAAATAACATTATTACTTTGTCCTTTTTTTCAAGATTTAAACGCAATTTACTAAAATCACCTTCCTGTATCCATTTGGCCCTAGCTCTAACAAAATGGTCTTTTGCCTTGTCCTCGTAATATGCACTTATTTGATTTTCAAGTTCAACTTTTTTGTCCTATAGTTTCTTAAAATATCATTTTGGTTTTAATTACATTTCCAGCTCCCCCCCCCCCCCCAAGACAATAAAGATGTATATGGGTTATATAATGTTATTATTATAAATACATAATATATTATGATATTGTACATTTTAATTTTAATACAAGATATTATAATACTGATAATGAAATGATGAAGTCTGTGAATAACAAACAAACAACGTTAAACATAACATCCACCCCCAAAATTTAGAAAAACCCAGAAGTTACTGGGCTCACTAAGGTGAACAAAAGTATGCTAACCCGAGAACCAAGATTTTGACCTAAGAATTTTGCCTAATAAATATGACCAATAGGCCATGACCTAAGGGTAACAAGAGCATGTCCATTGTACAGGAGGACATTATGAATTGCTGCATATAAATATGAAAGTTGAAAAACCCTGTCACTCAAGTAGCAAGCAGACACAGTATAGGGTTACCCCTGCCCAAAAAATGAAATTTACAACCCCAAGTTTCCTTATAAACCCACCGAAGTTACGGGTGCACAAATGAAATTTGCAAACCCGAAACAAATAAGCAATAAAGTTTACAGAATTTTTTATAATTTTCCCCAATTAAAAGGTGACAGAGAAGCCATGTTACAGAATAAAACTTTATTTAAAAAGGAGAAATACATGGCTTAATATGAAAATGTAGTGGTATTATATATGGTTTCACCATGAAAATTTTAAAATATGCCAAAGAAGGCGCCAAATGCTAAACTAAAGGAAAAGATGATGTTGGAAAGTACGGGAAACCTGAGAGGAAGAAGAAGGGGCAGATTTGATGTATCTCCAGACTGCCTGTGATGATCAGGTACCATGTATCATAATTTCTTGCAGTGGCACCCCATTCTGAAAAGCCCAAGTTGTGGCAGATCTTCTAAAGCTGTGAAAGGTTAAATGAGGGGATATATTAAGCGTGGTAGAGATAGACTTCAAATGTTTTCGGGCAACAGAATCAGCCAGTGGAACTGGCAAACCTTGCCTACAAACTAAAAATAATGGGGCATTTTTTGCGGCAGGGATGGCTTTAAACATAGCTTTTAAAGCAGACACAGAACATAGATCTGAAGAACCCAGGAGTGGCAGGGAAATAGTGGTGGTCTCTTTATGGTCCTGCATTGTCTTGGACCACTTGACAAGGACTGTACATGGCTGAGGGCCAAAAATGACATCACCTCTAGCCAAATGCCTAGTGACATCAAATTTTGCAGCAGAATGTGGCAAAACATTGGAAAGTCTCATGAAAGAGAAGAAACAAAAGAGATACAGTGCCTTAAAGACAAGTGGAAATTGTTTATTATCACACAATAATAGAATCTGATGCAGCATGTCAATAGACACAATTTTTGATGTGTTTGGTTGGAAAACTGCATTAATTTTTAAGGATTTAATATATAAAGGCAATCTATGATCTTTGAAAGGATCTGTATTTAGCCCATGAACTATAAACATGGCTCTAATTGCAGATAAATGGTTTGAAATGTTAGCTTGCGAGAGACCACTCTGATAACAAAAGTCCATAAAAGAAAGCAAAACAATAGTGTTCACCTGTAGAATGGGGATTTTCTCGAATTCTAGGAATGCTAAGAACTGGGCAAACATTCTATTGTATTGTAGCCATGTGGCTGGTCTGAACCCTGTCTTGAGCCTCTCCAGGGCCGAGGCTGCAAACTGTGAAGCATGTGGCAATACATCTACAATACAAAGAACATGCTATACATATTCATTCAAGTCTGTGTGGTCCAGATGTACTGGCATCCATTGACAATTGGGAATAAGAGAAGACAATATATTAACTTGAGAATCTGTACCTTTCCTAGATAATAAGTCTGCTACTTGGTTCTGCACCCCAGGTATATGAGTAACAGTTAAGTGTATATTAAATATTGCAGTTAGCAACCAAATATTTCGTGCACAAGTGGCCCGAATGGGATCTCGAGCTCTGCCAGATGTAAGAACCTCAACCACAGCAATGTTATCACACTTAATATCAATGGCCTTATTTTTCCAAATATCAGCCCAAACTTTCATGGCAACGACTATATTCAAAATTTCCAAATGGACTATTGTGTAATTTTTGAAACCAAGAGGAATGGTAAGTGCATAAACTTTATTTGCAAAAACTGCTCCAAAGCCAGTTACAATGCATCAAGATACACAGTATGATCTGGTTGTTTATAGTCAAATAATGTAACACCATTAAACTGAAGCAAGACGACGTTAAACCAGTTAAGATCCCTATGGAAGGCAGGATTTAAAGAAATGGTGGATTTGGATGTATGTTGCCTCAGTAACTGGAGCATTCTGTTCAGAAAGAACCTGGTGGGTTTAATTAGGGAGCCTAATAAGGATTGCAACTGATTTTTTGTAGCTTTGACTTTTGAAGCAAATTTTTTACAAATATCTAGAATTTCCAGTAATTTATCATCAGGTATCTTTAATGGACGACTACTGTTATTAATCTCTATCCCCAGGCATACAGCAGTAGTTGTGGGAGATACCAACTTTGACTGGCTGATTTCTAGGCCTAGTTCTTGTAAAAGAGCAATAAGAGTGCTATATGAGGTGTGTATGTCCTGTGGAAGGCCTGTATAGATGAGATCATCAATATAATTGTAGAGATAAGGAAAATTAAAGTTATTTTTCATGATAAACCGTATGGCATCCGTGCAGCTCTGAAAGAATACGGAACCATGATGAAATCTGAATGGCAGCGTACAATCGATAAACAGCTGTTCATGCTGAAGTCCTAATAGATCTACCCTGATATGTCTGAAAGCCCAACTAATATCAATTTTATACAGAAGAGCCTCAGTACCTAACAGTTTGAGACGGTTAACCACGGCATCTACAGAAGGGTAATTCAATTCGAATTATGTATTAAAATAGATGTCCTTCTGGACTGCATCATTAACTGATTTACCTTGAGGAAAGCTCAAGTCAAGTATAACCCTTCTATTGTTAGAGTTAGGTTTATGCCTAGTTAAAAAAGGGGAAACATGACATTGGAAAGGAAACTGATCAAAAGGGCCTAAAATAGCTCCATATTTCTTCTCAGTCTCAATATATTTTTGTACATGATCTGGAAACTTTAAAGCAGAAGAATGATTAATATAAGTACTTTGCAATAGTGCCGACCTATCAAAATCCAGGGGAAAGCCATATTGCAATAGATCTACAATCTGGTTATCCCAGTACTGGGCCAGATAAAATTTCCAAGCGTTGATATTAAACTGGCTAGCCAGACGGATTCTAGGCCCCATGAAGTTGGGCTTACCCGACTTTCTAACAATAGTATGTGCTTCAAGGACAGAAGGAATGTTTGTCCATATAATGTCATCACCTGTGTACAGCATTAAATCATTCAAAGGTAAGAAACCGAAATAAAGACTTGTAATATTTGTTTCCATGATAATATTTAAACCAGTTTCATGAGAACCAGACCTGCTCGTTTTGAACAACTACAATATCTGTGCATGTTTTTCACAATTATCCCTCCTCTATGCAAGAGGGGCTTAAATTGCTGCTTACATTAAATGTGTGCAGTTGTACTGCATCCCAGGTAAAACAAATAAACTGTGGTCTTGTTGTCCTTCTAGTGTTAGGTAATGTCCCCATACACTCTTTTCTCTGATTTTATAAAATGAATACACTAACTGCTTTATCAACATTAGCTGTGGAATAATACTGTACATTACAGAAACCTTTTGCAGATTTCTTTTAGTGAACAATTATAGCTCTGTTTTTGTACATAGTTTGTTGTGGATATAATTTTGAAGCGTTTTGAATTTGTTTGAACTACCAAACTAGAAAATAAAAAAAAAATAGGATCATGTTCCACTTTGGTGATTGACTCCCCCCCTCGTTTGGGTTACAATCTTAAACAATCATCAAACAGGAGAGTTGTGAGGAACTTTTTTCATTTGGGGTGTTAGTAAATCATGATCTTTGTGTTCAGGAAGGGCCCGGGACTGGCCGTCAAAATTTGGAATCATTCAGGATTGGATAGTACGTGTTCCTGATTAATTCAAACTGTCTGAATTTTCATAAACTTTGCGCGATCTTCAATGACCCTAATCATATGTACCATTCAGGAACTCAATCTGAAAGCCAGCTTAATGTCCTTAAAGCAACAGGCATACAGAATGTTCCTGCTATTACTTGTTTCAATAGTATATTATCATAGTTGTCTGGGAAACAATTCTAACCACGGCTAGCTGAACTTGGAGTCCCCAGGATATTTGAACAGGATCTATACAATTTAAATATAATCAGATGGATTTGCTGATATGACATGATGGATTCATATCCCCTACTCTCCCATCAGTCAGCAATAAAAGTCTCTAACCTGTATGGGTTTAATGCTATTGGTTGTAATAACAATACAATTAGACTTATTGGTGGTAAGATCTGAATGGAGTGGGTCCTGAACATTACAATTTGATTTAATGACCTCAACATAAATTGGGCTTTAAATCCTGACTTTTGGGGTCTTGAAGCAAGTCGCCAATTTTTCCCCAAAAAAGAAGATATATATATATATAACATTTTTAATATTTTCCCAATTTTTGTCACCAACCATGAAGTTATTTCCTGACATATATGACCAGAGACCATTTGGTTCCAACTTAAAATTTTGCAGAGTAGGACCAAAGCTGGTAATATGGAACAACCACTGAATATAATTGTATTGACAGTTAAGGCCTGGTTCCATATTCATGAACTGTTCAGATAGTGACCCAAACTTTAAAATCAACAACTCATAGTTGAACAATGCTAAATTTTACCAAAACAGGCCAGAAATATTTACATGCATAGCTACCCTGTTGATCAGATTTGCAAATACAAGATTTGTCCAGCTTAAAATTTGGCAAGTTGGAGTGAAAACTTCCAAAATTATCAAGAACTGGGAAAATTCAAATGCATCCTAACCCTGGAACTACCAAGTTGTCTGAAAGCAAAACCTATCCTTAGCAATTCCAACCAAATTTTGAATCTCCAGGACTTTTGACCAAACCTACACAATTTTAATTTGATAATGCATATTGATATGATTTGACAGGTTCAGATCTGTGACCCTCCTAATATGTTGGCAATGAAAATGAAAGTCAAGAAAGTCTGCTATCTATATGATTTTAATATGACTGGTCTTACCAACAATTAGTCATATGGGTGGTAGGATCCGAATGGAACTTTACAATTTTATTAAATGACATTAATATGTGTCTGGATCTAAATCCTGACTTTGTTAGTCACACAGCAAAATGTCTGAATATTTCTGCTGACTTTTGTCAATTTTCTGTATTTTATTTACTTAAAAATACAATTGCTGAAATTCTGGTCCTGATTTCAAAATGAGCATTATGGAACCATCACATTAGACCGCCTTCCCACAAACTGTTAACTGTCTCTACGTGTTTTGGGGTTTTTCTTCTGCTTCTTTAAAAGTTAAAATTGATAACTTTAGCATAGGTGCAGTAATATATGTTGAGGAATATATTTTATATTTTTTAACTATTTTTAAAACATTAACACAAGACATTGTAATGCAAAATTTATCTAATATTATTACCCAGGTAGTTTGAAACACATAGAGGGAAACAAATTAAAAGTTATAGGGGCTTCACTTCAAATGCTCACAGTCCCCCCACCCCAAGGAGTCAGAAACAAGACCAGTGGAGGTAATTGGTTTATTATTGTACACAACAAGATTACACAATCCAGTATACATGATAACTAATTGTATTTACAGTCCCAAGACAATACATAGTTTTTGTTATAATCATCACTAAATACAGACATGTAAAAGAGTAGTAAAGAATTACACTTAATCATAAAGAATTACATTACCAGAGTTAATTCAAGCAAATACAAATACATGATTTAACTGATTAGTTATCACCATACAAAATACTGGCCCAGGGCTGATACAGACGGTGGGGGAGGATTTGAACCCACAACCTGACTGACTGAATAACCACTAGGGTCAACCCGACCCACTAAGACTGAGTCATTTAATAGTATCAAGTAACCAGCCCCAGGATAAAGTGTAAATATAAGAATGTATATAATATAAATACTGTATATATATATAAAACCCCTTGTATACACATGTAAACCACTAAGAACAATTAAGATCAGAATTAAAAGAGCTTAAAAACAGGGAAGGGAGGGTGGGCAATTTAATTTTCATGACCGTCCACCCAGTTCACAAACTTAGATTCAAGTGGAGGGAAACACACATTTTTGGGGGGAAACAGTGAGGGCATGCCCTTTGACCTCTGGGTCATCCAATAAGAGGGGGTGACACACATCCCTGTAACAACACCCAAGAACCCCACAGAAAATTAAGGTACCCTACAAACCTCTCAGAGACTGGCTCCCCGGGGTGGGGGACTGACAACCGTGATGCCTGAACACCACTTGTGACAGTCCCCCCACCCCAAGGAGTCAGAAACAAGACCAGTGGAGGTAATTGGTTTATTATTATACACAACAAGATTACACAATCCAGTATACATGATAACTAATTGTATTTACAGTCCCAAGACAATACATAGTTTTTGTCATAATCATCACTAAATACAGACATGTAAAAGAGTAGTAAAGAATTACACTTAATCATAAAGAATTACATTACCAGAGTTAATTCAAGCAAATACAAATACATGATTTAACTGATTAGTTATCACCATACAAACTACTGGCCCAGGGCTGATACAGACGGTGAGGGAGGATTTGAACCCACAACCTGACTGACTGAATAACCACTAGGGTCAACCCGACCCACTAAGACTGAGTCATTTAATAGTATCAAGTAACCAGCCCCAGGATAAAGTGTAAATATAAGAATGTATATAATATAAATACTGTATATATATATATATAAAACCCTCAAAGGCCCAATAGAGGTAGTTAAACATCATGAACAATACGAGCAAAAGTACTAGCTATTTCCCTCCCAGAGTCTTGACTCTCCTGTATATAAGTCCAAACACAGTCCGAAGACCAGGAGCCATGAGCTTTTATGGATTGAAGTGATGCATTCGACCTGTACGCCAGAGTGGCTCCTGACCTACGGAATGTGTGGAATGTGAATTTATTTCTTGGATAACCCAATTTCTCATTTAAGTTGGTCAGGACTTTTCGTATACGTGAATCTATTAATACAGTCCACCTCCCAGCTGAATAGATCTGGAATAAAGGTTCACTGGGACCAGGTTTATAAATTTCCATGGCAGCTTTTAAAGCTTTCACTGGACACAGGATGCTATGTCGCAGCCTGGGAAGAGTGATTGTTTGAATCTTATCTCGGAACTGATTCGTCTTTGACCACTTTAGAGATAAGGACATGAAATTTTTTGAAAAATTGACATCTGAGGGGGTGAGATGCCTTGTAGCATCATATTCTTTCAGTGAATGAGGGGCAATGTTTGAGATCCGTAAGAAACCAAAATAAGCAACAAGAAAAATTGCTGCATACACAGGACCAAAAGGAATGAAGTTGCAAGCCGAGATAAAGGCATGGAGAATATCAATGGACATAATAGGCCTGTCTGTAACTGCCAGAGGCCTAGTCATTTTCATGGACTTTAAAAAATATCTCATTTTTGGATGGTCCAAGAAGGAATGGTCTAGACTGTAGATGACAAAATTAACCTTTATGGCCGACACATTGTTTGCAACCATGTTAACTGACACACCATTTGTTACCAAATATTCGAGATATGCCATGACCACACACAGTGACACATTTTTTAAGCTGATGGCAGCACATACACAGAAACCCACAAAGTTTCTAAATAACAATTGGTAGCATCTCTTGGTTTTCGGCCTGAAAGCATCCCTCAACCGTGTGGAAGCACCAGCCACAAACCCAGCAATTCGCTCTTGACCTAAAACAAAGATAGCATCCATTATTATCAGCTGATACACACTACCAAAAATTTAGATTTCATTATTTATTTCTAATAAGTCAGAACTCACAGGTACCCACAAAAAATTAGGTACCAAACACTGCAATAAGTGAAACTGATGAGTAGTGTTCTGCCATCTGGACAAGTCGGCTACTGAATTAAGCTTTCCTGGGACATGTTTATAAATCAGTTGGACGTCAGATAAGGCGGCTTCCAGCCACACATTTCGCACACAAGCAGCCATGAAAGCATCTCTAGTTCTGCCACTTTGCAGTACCTGAACTACTGCCAGATTATCACACTTAATGAGAACTTTTTTGTGGGACCAGGTAGGGCAAAAATTCTAATAGCCACTAGTATGTTTATCATTTCAAGCTGAGTTATGTGTAAATTTTTATAATGCCTTGCAATAGGCAGGTGGTACACTTTCTCATTGTACCTGCCCCCCAGACCAGTTAAACAAGCATCTAGTTCCAAAACAGCCTGAACAGGTTTGTGGTCATAGAATGAGGAACCATTGTATTGGGTCAGAAATGTTTTGAACCATCTAATGTCCCTTTTGAAGTCTTGTGTCAAAGTGACGCTATGGGCGTCATAATTGCTTCTTAATAGTTCAAGTATTCTATTTACAAAGTAATGTGACGTCTTGACGCACTTCTGTATGTACATAAGATGACCAAGCAATGATTGAAGCTGACGGACAGAACAGAAACGTCTATTACCCCAAGCGTCAACTATATGACGTATGCGTTGAAGTTTGTCAGGAGGGACTGATATGGTGCATGCGACAGTATCAATCTCGACGCCCAGACATACAGCTTTTGTACTGGGTGGACACTACTTTTTCTTGCTGACGTCAAGGCCCAAACGACGCAATAAATCTAATAAGCAGTCATATGACGCAGACGCGACGCTAGGCGTTCCCACTCCCACAAAATCATCCACGTAATTTATGACGCAGTGACCACGTTGACGCAAGCCGTAACGTACGGCGTCACTGATACGCTGGAAGATTTGCGTCCCGTGCCGTGCGCCGAACGGCAGGCACGTATCAATGAACGTAACGTCATTCCAGAGCAATCCCAACAAGTCATAATCTGAAGGGTCCAACTTCACGTGTCTGAAAGCTCGACTTACGTCAATCTTGTACAGATGGGCAGCAGTGCCCAGACGCGTCAACTCAGCTGTTATATGATCAACAGATGGAAATGTCAGGGCAAAATCTGTGCCAAGATATGAGTTTTTGTCAATTCCAGAGTTAACTGAGCATCCCTGAGGCCAAGACAGATCAATTATTACTCTTCTCTTATCGGATCCGGATTTCTCCCGAGTCAGAAAGGGGAAAAAATGACAATTTTTAATCGGATTATCTTGGAATGGGCCAAGAATAGCACCATGTTCAATTTCTTCTTGCAAATATGTCTCTACATGAGAAGGGTACTGCAGGGCAGATGAGTGATTTTCACGTTTACAACAGAGGGTGGAACTTCTGTTGAAATCAAGAGGGAATCCGAATTTCAGCAATTCAAGTAGTTGTACATCCCAATATTCTTGCAACATTTCTTGCCAGGCCAGAATATTCAATTGCGAGCGGACAGGGATTCTACATCCCAGAAAATTGAGTTTACCACTTTTTGTGATCCGACTGTATAATTCAAAGGGGTCCCCCCTGTGATCAGACCCACAATCAAACCTATCTGGTAAAATGAAATCTGACAGAGGAACAAACCCAAATTCAAAATCAGATTGTTTTCTCCATTGGTCAAAAGGCACAATCTTTGTGTCCCCTTTTACTTTCAAGAGTTCCTCTAATTTCTTTTTGCCTGTCACATTCAAGAATTTGTCATCACAATTATTTATGTCAAAGAGCAAGACTTTGTTTTGATTATTTGTGTGAATATTCTTATTCATGGACACATTTTTTGTGGGGCTGTTGCCTTCTGGCACAACACGTTTCTCTTCCTGTTCCCAATCAGTACCATTGTCTTTTGTGTCAAGCAAAGGTGTGAATCTATTGTGGACACTGACATTACACAAGACCTCTGGTTGTTTCACACCTTGACTTCCCTTCAATATACTGTTCATAGCCGGTGCGACCGGACTCCATACACCCCCCTCTTTTGTGCCCCCCCTTTTCTTCAGGGAAGTGTGGAGTAGGAGAGTGTGGAATTCTACTGTAAACCATGCATTTATTGATAACTACACGACTGTTATACTTGCCAACATCCTTTTTACTATTTTGCTTCATCACAGGGGTCACATTACCTGGTCTCAGAAACCTAGCTCTGTTACCTCTTGCTATAAGGCCTTCCACATCCTTCTTGCTCAGCTTGGAGTTGTAAATTACTCTGGTGTACACATCAGGACCAATTTCAGAAGAAACACACCTACCTGGTATTTTCTGATAACTGCTGTCACCTTTTGCTCCACTGTTCTGAATAACACTCTTACCACATTTACTATCTCCAAGCATTGGTGTATCACAGCTGCCCAGCTCTAGTGCTGCTGAGCAGCCATATGTTCGTTTTTTGACATGCTATTGGATGTTTTCTTAAGAAAAAGACAGTCTTTTTCTGGATGTGTAAGAATACGACCTTGAGCAAGGCAATGGGCACAAACATGTCTGTGGGTCTTGCCATTCTGCTCATGGTCTTGTTACATATATTGGACACTATATTAGTACATTGTATATTACATATATTAGGCACTATATTAGTGCATTGTTTAATTTAAGCTTTATGTTTATACATTGTCATAAAAGATAATTGTGTTGTTGGTTCTTTTTGTGTGTTAACATTTAAAGTAAGGGAGTTATTGATTTTTGTGTTTTAGTGTTTATTGATCTGTTCACAGACTGGGGGAAATCCCCCCTCAGTGGTTATGTTAGATTTGGGGAAACCCAATTACCAGTAGTTTCTAGAACTTCCTCATTTGGCCTAGATGGCTCAACCTTCTTTTGAGTTGGTTCTGTACAATTCCAGAGGAATCTGTGAATGTATATAAGGAATGTACATCTGACCACAAGTGAACTTTGTATTCGCTGGCTATAAGGAGAGCTATTGTGTTTTGGAATATAATATAACTTGTGTTGCTGTGAACTTTTACTGGAGTGAACTAGATACATTGTCTGGACAGATTTATTGCACTTTGGATATTTTTGGATATTGTACAGTTATATAACAGAGAGTGGATTTACTGCATTTTGGACATTGTCCATATCTTGGAGCAGACAGTACAATTGTGTTAACTCTCTAAAAATCTCCAGACAGACCTTCTGTGTGACTGGATATATAAAGGATAGCAGGACAAGCACCTTTTGTGTTGTTGAGTGTGGGACAGGTCACAGAATATAGATATCTGTGTGCGAGTGAACGCTGGACAGATCACGGGACAGACCACAGGACATTGGACAGATCACAGAATATACCACAGGACGGATTACAGAACAGATTGCGGGATACGGCGGATAAACTTATTCTTAATCTCAGTGGTCAGGTCAGCTAGATCTTGTTATTGTATTAGTGTGCTTAGTTAAGGGCATACCAGTTGACTGTAATCATTATTGTTGACTATTAAATAAATTTGTTAAGTTCAACTTTTGCTTTTTCTGTTACAACTTAAAGACAACCGGTAATTGCTACCGTGCTTGCCCGTGACCGTAACAGTCTTTGCTGTATGAGCACAGACCTGATTGGAATGCCTTGCAGAACCATGGCTTTTTTGTTTGATCATTGCTTTTTTGCCAATTTTGCTTTGATGGAGGATTGTGACGTTGAGCATGCGCACGCCTGATACGGTCAATACGCGTAGTATCGAACCAGTCAACTGAACCCCTCTCCATCTCACACAGGAGAACTGCATGAGCTGATTTTGCACTTGACCAACTGAAATCAGTCGCGTCCTCCATGAGGTCTCCTAAGTAATGCAACATCTTATCCTTACATTTTCTATCAGACTCATCAATGATATTTTTTACAAAACCTTGGATGAATTGTGTCAGTGTCAACTGGTCATATGTTACCCTTTGACGGTTCGAACCCCACAAGATATGTTCATGTGGCCATGCAACTTTTTTATTCACCACAACATCTACAGGGCCCCCCCCCCCCCCCCCCCCGTTTTGATTTGAGTTTATGGGCATTTTCATTACCTTGTGGGACAAAACTTGTGTCCAAATTGGCCAGGGAACGGTCAATCTTTCTTTGTACAGCCTTTGAAGTTTTTATATCATACAAGCTTGGAAAATCTGAGTCTTCAGATGACTCATCAGTACACACAACATATTTGCTTTTCTGTTTTACTTTACAGTCACTTTTATCAAATTTACCAACAGTACTTAACTTCTTTCTAGTGTCTTTCTTGGCCTTGCTGGTCTTCTCTGCCACCTGCTTCTCCACCACATCCAGCCTGCTGTTCATCTTCTGCAGTTCTTGTAGAATTCTTGCTTGCACATCCACACTGTCCTCTTCTGAGTCTGTCGAGTCAGCACCTGACGGGTCACTGAGGTCACCATGACCAAGAGCACCAGGCCCATCAACAAACAAGTCCTTCTTGGTTGTGCTCGCCCTGGTGCTGCACCCAGCAGTAGCCAGGCTCTTGGATACTTTACGACTCGACAAATAGTCCTGCACAACATCACCTTCCTCCACTGCCACGCTGCCAGCCGCTTTCTCCAAGTGCTGTGTTTCTGTATTGATAATGCATTTTTTCCCAGTTGGGGGATAGTGTTTCTTTGTGCATTTTGTACACCAGTTCTTATTTTTTCCCATATTTATACTGTTTGCAAAATCTCTGTAACACAAGGGAACAACTCCCACAGAATGCTGCCTTCCACGATATCAGAATTGACTTTGGCTATTAAAGCAAGGGGTAAAGAAAATAGGTTAGACCGCCCCTTGATAGCAACAGAGTCAAGCCTGAGGTCGTCAAGAAGACTGAATTCTGCTGATTCACTGCAACACTGAAAGTCCCGACTTCATCACAAGTACACAAAGGTTCTCCAGAATGAAAAATATATCATCACACTCAGCAGTTAGTTACATACATTAAAATTGGTACTATGTACATGTCACTGATAAAAACACCACACAAAAGCATTAAAACAGTCCAACATTTCAATTTAATTTTCATGACCGTCCACCCAGTTCACAAACTTAGATTCAAGTGGAGGGAAACACACATTTTTGGGGGGAAACAGTGAGGGCATGCCCTTTGACCTCTGGGTCATCCAATAAGAGGCGGTGACACACATCCCTGTAACAACACCCAAGAACCCCACAGAAAATTAAGGTACCCTACAAACCTCTCAGAGACTGGCTCCCCGGGGTGGGGGACTGACAACCGTGATGCCTGAACACCACTTATGACAAACTCCCACTGCGTTACACTGTGAACAAGTTAACTGTATCAGATATGAGGATCTCCTCCCTGTATATTTGTTTCTGTGGTTTGTGTCCCCTCCCAGAGCCACACGTTTGGGAATTTAAATCCTGTGTCAGCGTTTTAGTTTTTTAAGTTAAGATTGTGGTGTGGTTGAAAGGCAAAAATTTCAGGGCTTGTTTGTAAGTAGGACTGAAAAGTAAAATCAAAAATTACACCAAGACCTGCCTATTCTATGAAAATCGATGAAAAATATTTTGGTATTGTGTTCAAAGTCTCCTATGAGGCTAAACTTTTGTGTGAACCCATGTGTGTGCTGGTGTATTTACTAAACATATCCACTATATATCTACTGTAACCTTAAATTCTTACACATTCACACATGAAATGGTATGTCAATAATTCATATATAAAGTATCAAACAGCCAGTAAATTCTTGCTACCCTAGCAATTGTAGTGTATGTATTTCCAGAAAAAGTTTGCAAGGAAACATTGACATGGAAACTTTTACATTCAGCTATGGCTTTCATTTGTTTTTGAAATCTGGTAATATATTTTTATAGAAAGTTTTACTTTTCATCATCATAAAAAGGTGACAAAACATGAATATATTATTTGGAAATCCTGCATGAGTAAAAAATCGGTCAGAAAGTGATTGCATCCGTATTATTTTCACGCAAACTCATCTGGGTGTAAGTACAAACACGGATAAATGGAGACATTTCGGGCCGTCATGTGGGTGATGGCAAGGTCAGCCCTGGAGGGTCAATTTTTGGGAACTTATGTAGAATTTAGGTTGTACCAATTTCTGAAAGCGTGGCTGCTTCTGATTGGTCAACCAATGGTCAATGTGAATTACAAACCCATGCTTCTTCCATTTGAATGTTGGAAGCACACAAGGTCACATCTGAAAACAGAAATTGGACAGAAAAATTTTAACTTCAACATTTTACTGCATTTTAGTTTTTTATACTTTACATTCAGTTGTTTTATTTTGTCTGTGGTCTAATGGCAGAGCAAAAACAGTATTCGTTACGGTCCGGTAGCGGTGAAGTAATTCATGTACCCATTAATATTCAATCCGTCAGTGATACTGAATTTTTGGGTATGCTTGCCAGTAAACATACAGTTACTCAGGAAAATTCTGATAGTTCTTCGGATGAGGAACAAGACGAAGTTGTGGTAGGCTAGTCAGGTACTGAACAAATAGTAAGTAGTGAAAATGCGGTTAAAAATTTGCCTGGTAGTTCCGGTGCTGCTGGGTGTTCGGTACCTGAGGGCAGTACACAATAAGCCATTAATTTACAGATTCTAAATCAACTTGGAAACATTGGCAAGCGGTTAGATGCTATTGAAAAGAAAGGAAAAAACAAAACGAATGATGTGTCAAAAATTAAAGGAAAAAATAAATCCTCTGCCATTGACGCCCCGGTCACACTGTCCTCACAACAGTCACTGGTCTCGGCCATACCCAACCTGCATGCTCTAAGAAGCGACGCTTTGATACAAGCACAAGTTGAGCAAAAGTAACAGGATCTTGTGGATGAAAATAAGTCAGGTACAAAAATTAAGTCCCTAAGAGGTGGTTCCGTTGATGTAAATGTACCACATAGAGTGAAATGGCCACAAGAATACGTGTTGTCCGGCACTAAAAAAGAAAGGGTTCAGTATGATAACTTAAGTGTTACTCAATGGGTGGCTGGCTTTTGCCGCATAATGAAAGAAGAAAGTAATGTTGAAAACAAAGAACATATGCTTGACTACTTAATTCAATTACTTGAGGATGCAAATGCTGTCCTACTTTGTAGGATGGAACGGGGGATGTACAAAATTATATGCAAGTCGACAAAATAAACAGAATTAGGCGAACCAATGCACAAAGGCACATGGGGGGTTCGAGTTTGAATCAAAATTCAAAATTTCAGAATCAAAAACCTACCAAGGTCACCCCTTGCTTGTATTTCAACAAAGGTAGCTGTACACATACAAAAAGTCATGACACCAAAGGTATACTGTACAAGCACATTTGTGCTGCTTGTTATACAACTACTGGCAGAACCTTTCCTCATCCAGAAACGGAATGCAGAAATAAAACCAAAATAAATCTGTCAAAAAACGAATAAATAAGGGTATGATCACTGGTTCTCATACCCGACATAGTAGAGATAGATATTTTTGTACCAGAAACAATGAAAATGCTATGGAGGAATGTAGGGCCTCCAAGTCCCTGGTAGCAACCTGGTATAACAGATTCAAAACCTTTAATACACTGTTTCTCATAAAACCTATGATCAGGTTCTTTTAAGTGGTGTTAATAACGACCAAAAAACAATTAAAAGTCATTCAACATGTCAGGCTGTTGCTACTTCCGTGTTACTTTTCAATACGGTAAGAAATATAAACCATTGGCCAGATACTGGGAACAAACAACTGGCCCCTTGTAGTGTAAGTAAGGTCAACCAAAGCAAAATCAAAGTGACGTATGACAGTGTGGCCGGGGATAAGACTACTCACCAAAAACAGCAGGACCAATTGGTGCTTTCCAACAGGTTTCAAATGCTAGCGAATTCGGCTGATAAACAGGAACAGAGCCAACAAATACCACATGTCTCTCTTGGCTCTGTTACATCGCCAATTGGCACAAAAAATATACAGAAAAGGAAACATTGCAAAAATATTAAACATGATGCCAATATTGTCCCAGCTGATGATCAACATGGGCTATTGTTAGCTCGACAAGAAAAAATACCATTGGCGGGAAATAAAAACGAAACTGGGACTTTTGATGTGGGATCTGAAAAAATCATCAGCTTAAGCTCTCAGGGCTGGTCTGTAGATAACATTGATACTCATGAGCCAGATTGGGAGCTAATGTTAACCGGAAACTGTAACCTCAATAGTATTGAGCAAGAGAATGTGTAATTCGAATACCATATGCCAAGACAATGAAAAATGCATACAGTGAACGGGAGGCAAATTTGGCTTTGTTCCAAAAACTGACCTCAAACTTTACCATGGGGAGGTAGTACACTGGGACAAAGTTCCAGCTGTCATACAGTCGCACTACATTGCTAAGAATAGTGGACTTCCGAATTTCTTGAAATCTAGAATTCCTGTTACCACCAATCTTAACATAAAAAATTGGAGGTCATATTTAAAAAATTATTGGGATCAACAACTCCCGGATCTGTTGGAATACGGATTCCCCCCGGACTTTGACCAAACTTGTAGCTTACAAAGTGTCGATTCAAACCACAAGTCTGCAGATATACATATGGACCAGGTCAGAAATTATATACAGGAAGAATTAGCCCATAGGGCCATTATTGGGCCATTTCAGAATTTACCACCGTCATTTCACATATCTCCCCTTATGACTAGGGACAAACAGGATTCAGATAAGAAAAGAACAATAATGGACCTTAGCTGGCCAAAGGGGGTTTCTGTCAATGATGGGGTTAGTAAAGGTATATATTTAGGTACTTCCTATACGCTTCATTACCCTTCTGTAGATAACATAACAGATACTCTGCGTTGTTTGGGCCCTGGTGCTAAACTTTTCAAGATAGATATCAGCAGGGCATTTGTTTTCTTGACATATCGACGCCGTTCGGATATCGGAATGGTTCTCAATTCTTCCAGCATTGCTCGGATGCTATTAGGTACATTATGGCCAGTCATGGGTTTCCTGACCTATTTAATTACATTGATGACCTCATTTACATCGGATTACCGTCAAAAATTGATGCTGCCTTTGTGTTTCTGACATGCCTTCTGTCAGACCTTGGTCTCGAGGTTAGTACCAAGAAGTTGGTTCGTCCTTCTACTTCAGTCATATGTCTCGGCATTTTAATAGATTCCCAGCACAGAACCATATCCATTCCACCTGAAAAATTGACCCAAATTGTTAATTTATGTCATCTCTGGGCTGGAAAAACATATTGCAGTAAACGGGATCTACAGTCCCTATTGGGGCACCTCTTATATATTGCAAAATGTGTAAAACCCGCACAAATATTTTTGAACAGAATGTTGCAAACATTGCGAGATAATGCTAGCAAAAAAAATTTTATTAAATGCACAATTTTTCAGAGACTTGCATTGGTTTAATGTATTCAATGTAGTCAATACAATGGTGTCACATTCTATGATAACCTCACTTGTAATGCTGAAATTCATTTAGACGCACCTCTTACTGGACTAGGTGCCATATTTGACAATATGGTGTACAGCCCTCCCATTGAAAGAAATTACATGGGTTATAACATTGTACAGCTGGAAATTTTGAACATTCTTGTAGCTTGCAAAATCTGGGCAGCTCATTGGTCCAACAAACGAATTAAAATATGGTGCGACAACTTGGCAGTAGTAGAAGTCTTAAATAGTGGCAGATCATGTGATGATACTTTAGCTACCTGTGCCAGAAATATCTGGCTGTTATCAGCCATGTATAGCTTTGATATTCTGTTATATCACATACCAGGTAAAGATAACATTACAGCAGATCTCTTATCTCATTGGACCAATTCTCATGAAGATTATACAAAATTATATCAACTTGTCCCAGATCCTATCTGAATTGAAACTAATATTGAACTAACTTTTCTTAATTATATTATATAATTTTAGATTTTCCCCCACAGGCGGCCCAGCTGGCCACCTCTGCTGCTTCTAGACTATTTGATGCCTTTAGACCTGCAACGAAACGGCAGTATGCCAGATCATGGTTTGACTTCCAAGCTTTTAAGGTGGCAGCTGGGCTGCCTACACAACAGGTAGATATACAAATATTATTAGCATTTATGGAATTCCTTGTCTAGAATGGCCAGTCACAACCTACCATTGCAAATTATATGGCAGCACTGAGGGCTTACCATATCATGCATAACCTATCAACTGACCCTTTCAAAGATGGACGTATTCAATGGTAACACTCTCGCCACCTCTGAGGCCGGGGTTCAATCCCTGTGACGGCTTTAAGTGGGAAAGCTGGTAGTTGCTTGCCGTTGGTCGGCAGTTTACAGTACACAACCCTGGCGAACTGTATGTACTGGTTTCCTCTGCCCTTCCAACTACCCGTCGTGATATGACCTGTATAGTGTTGAAAGCGACGTAAAACCCCAAATAAATAAATAAATAAATAATTTCAAAAATCACTAAAAATTCACGCTCCTTTCAGACCTACACAAGGAAACCCCTTGACCATTGACTTGTTGTCAAAAATTATACAACAACGTCAAACTCTTCCACATTCCTTTATATTTTCACCTTTGTATTTGTTGGCTTACTTCTCATTTTTGAGAATGTCAAACATACTACCCCATTCCACAACTTCATTTGATGAGACTAGGCAGTTAGCCCGTGCTGATGTTATAATCCAACCACAAGGTGCAGTGGTCATAGTTAAATGGTCTAAAACCATTCAAAACAGAAAGGATGTGACTACTATTTCTATCCCAACCTTGGGGGATTCCCCATTATGCCCTATAAAGGCACTGGAAGCCACGATGCAAAAAATACCTGCCTCTGACAATGACCCACTATTTTTGATTCCTAAAACTAAAGGTTTGGTCCCATTAACAGACTCAGTGGCCAGAAAGCATCTTAAAGATATTTGTTGCTTATTAAATCTTGAGAAACCAGTAACATTTCACGACTTTTGGAGAGGTGGGGCTTCTTAGGCGTTCCAAAATGTTGTTCCTTTGGAACAAATCAGGAAACATGGAACATGGAAATCGGATGCTGTATGGTCATACTTATCATCTGCTCCTACCCTACACTCACCTGTCTCCCTTGCTTTCCGAGCTGCTCTACACTACTAATGCCTACTTGGTGTTTAGGTGTCATTTTGCCATCATTGTTAAAATAAAACTGTTAAATACCTATAATTTATACAGTTAGTGTCATTCACCTTGACCTTTGACCTTGCTTCTTTGTGACCTTTACCTTATCACAAGGTCAAGCTGGGTATTGTTACTCACCTTCTGGTTTACCCAGATAGTGAACACACTGACTAATTGGTTCCTGAATCAATTCCAACCTTCCCATAAATGCATCATAACTTGACCTTTTATCACTTTTCACCCCAAGGTCGAATACATTCTTGGGTTTCCATTTCTTGGGGATTGTAATTGACGCTTTTGGTGTATATTTAAGGTAAGAGTGTATGACTGAGGAGGCCCAACCACCATGGGCCTGAAGTGGCACATAGTGGTCAGCCATCCAAGACACTGCCAACCTGTGGAATAAGTGAAAACCACAGCTGAAGGGGTTAAGGAGGAGTGAGCGAAGGAGTTTTGATAGAGTCGAACTAATTATTTAGGCAGTGAGGAGGGCCAGGCTCGAGGTTTTTGTGGATTAGGAAAAGGGGGCGGGGATTCTTTGAAGCAGGGATGAAGAGCAGAAGCTCCTTAAGCGCTGAGGTGGGGCAGATGCGGAAATTGGGAATAGAGGTTGAATACATTCTTGGGTTTCCATTTCTTGGGGATTGTAATAATTCCTTTTTCATGGCTAACCTTGGGGTTGCTACTAAATTGGGTTCAAATTATAAAATTATCTCATTTCACCCCGAGTACACTCTAATTAATTTGAATTACTGTTTCTTCCTGTTATCTTGGGGTTGTAAAATTCACATCAACTACCAATTTGACCTTACATCCATCAAGGTCATTTTCATGTATTGACTTCAGAATTGATTCAGGTTCCTTTAACATGTTAGTAGGCTTTTAATTATTAAATCATGTAAAGAATCATGATACAGCTAAATATTGTGTATAATGTGCCAATGAAAAAATGATAGATAATATATTATTATAACCCATTGCCATCTTTTTATTTCTTGGCCCTTGGGGGCTGATGAACTTAAAATAGTTGGAGGGATGTTTATTACTTGTACGCATATGTATTCGGATACGCATATGTATCTGCCATTGTGCATAAAAAACTCTCATGTTAATCTAGTTTTTAAACTTTTTTGATGGGGGGAGGGGGAGCCCTAACAGAAAAAAGAATAAGTAAAAGATAAGTAATACAGCATAATACCAGTCAAGATGTTGAGTTAAGAAATTAATTGAAAGATAACACATTTATAATAATTTGCTGGTGGAACAACACGCTGAAGAATCGATCTATTAAGAAAAAAAGTTTATTTTAAGTTTACCGCTGGATTAGCCATTAAATTGGACTTTTGATAAAAAGGTCATTGACGAAATTAAAATGTATCACAAAAGCTGAAATACAGTGCTGTATATCTGAGAAAGTATACACAGTCGTTTACTGGCAAAAAGTCAGATTCCATTTCTGTGGTGATGTTTTCGAATTTGAGTTTTCCCACACTTTTAAAAATGCTTTCCATTGTAACTATTTATTGGTATTTACCATAAAAGATCGCCTTTTTAATAGGCATTTATGTTTCTTGTACACCATATTACATAAAACTCATGAAACAGCATTTTCATCAATAAAATATTAGAGGAAACCCCCGAGATTCTTTAACCTCATACAGGAAGAAACTTAAATTTCTTCCCTTATAACCTCCCTATAAATAATTGGCATCAAATGATGATGCCAATATAGAGATAAAAATATTTTTAAAATTTTAAATAGTTATAAAATAGACATTTCTCATAAACTGTTACATTTCATGTTGTTGCACAGTTGCAAGCTTTTATGTCCAAATGCACTGTGTGGCTATTAGCTGCACATTAGTGAAAAGGGCTATTATAACGATAGAAACTTTGTCTAAGCTCTGTCTTTAAACACAAAAGTTGGCAGTTATTGTGCCACCTTTAGCTATGCCTGCAGCACACAGGTATTGATGAATCCTCCTGCATTGTCCGTGTTATCGTCGATTCTTGACAGTATCCTAACAATGGATTAAATTCAAATATTGCATCAGATCTGTCCTATTTTAAGGTGACCTTAAAAATTGAATTTACGTTTTTCTGTTTCTAGACAGCAGTCTAAAGAATCAGATTTAATGATATAAACAGTTGAAGTCACATGGTAAACAATCATGTTGGTGAGGTTATGGTAATCTTAAGTACTCGAGTTTGGGAGTTTAAGTCATGCATCATAAAAAGATGTTTATAATTGGGACAAGAGCCTTTATTCTACACACACAAATATAAAACATTGTTAAGATGGACAATAACAAAGACATGGTATTAAACGTATTAAAAATCTAAAGCAATTACTTGACAAAGAAAAAGGCCCACATAGAAAGAAACAGCTAAATTATGGGGATAGTTTAATAAATGTGATGTCCACATAACTGGATAGGCAGTGTAGTGAGTGTGAAAAACGGTGGGAAGAGGCAAATAACCTGTGAAAAGGTGTTGTGGGGGTTGAAAGCTGGGGTGGTGGTGGAAGCTTTCATCCAAAGAGTTTGAAAAATAATGATGCTAAAAATCCAAATGTGGGATAAGTAAAACACTTTTGGTGGGAAGTGTGATTGATAATCACTCATGAGATGCCAGGGTTTGACACAATGTTAAATATTTACACAGACTATTCGGACACATGAATTTGCGCAATAAGATTGACACCTTGATAATAGGTTTAACAACAATTGTGGAGAACTAGACCCTGACCTTAACTCACACGGTGTAACAAGCACATAAACAACAGTCAGGCCAAAGTCCAAAGAATTAGATTTTTTTAATGATGTAAAAAGTTGAAGTGACATGGTAAACAAACATGTTGTTGAAGTTGAGATGATCTTAAGTACCCGAGTTTTGGAGTTTATGTTTAAGAAATGCATCATAAACAGATGTATGTAATTGGGACAAGAGCCTTTATATCACATACACAAATATAAAACATTACATATTAAAAATCTAAAACAATTGCTTGACAATAAAAAGGTCCAGACGCATTTAGTGAGCAGAAAGTACTTGTTCAAAATTGTTTGGTATTCGTGTTGACACTTTTGGTGTATATTTAAGGTAAGAGTGTATGACTGAGGAGACCCAACCACCATGGGCCTGAAGTGGCACATAGTGGTCAGCCGTCCAAGACACTGCCAACCTGTGGAATAAGTGAAAAACCACAGCTGAAGGGGTTAAGGAGGAGTGAGCGGAGGAGTTTTGATAGAGTCGAACTAATTATTTAGGCAGTGAGGAGGGCCAGGCTCGAGGTTTTTGTGGATTAGGAAAAGGGGGCGGGGATTCTTTGAAGCAGGGATGAAGAGCAGAAGCTCCTTAAGCGCTGAGGTGGGGCAGATGCGGAAATTGGGAATAGAGGGGATTTGGACAATCTGGTGAGAACGTGCACTCTGCATGACCTTTGCCCACTTCAACACAATATGAGCTTCAGGGGAACCAATAATAACATCACTTCTAATAAAATGCTTTGTAACATCAAATGAATTAGCAGTAGTAAGAGCAAAAAAGGCTAACAAAAAGCAGCACAAAAGAGTATTAGGGTAGCACCAAAACCCATTTACGGGCCACCATTTGCAATCTCTGAGTTCATGCAGAGGTCACAAGAGGGGTCAAATGCATGAGACAGAGTATCAGCCTTTGTGTTTAATATTCCTGGTATGTGCTGGCACTGAAAATTAATATTATTGCCTGCAGCCACTAACCACACTGATCTGGCCACAGATTGCATGAATGGATCTTTAATTCCCCAAAACTGAAGAGTATGTACTACTGCCAGTAGTATATGACGTTGCAACATCATATACTACTACTGCCTGGTTATCCATGTTCAAAATTACACATTTTTAGACCAATCCATTGCAAATACTCTATTAGCCAACACTACATTACACATCTCTAATTGGGTTGTGGAAGTCCATTGGGTGGCCAACTGTTACATGAGGCAACATAAACATTGTTTTCCCAAATATTGACCGTCCACATTAACCTGCACTTGAGGACGCAACTGAGAAAACATAACTGAAATGGTGAAGGAATTGTATGAACCATGTAATTCCTAGATCATGTCCTGACCTTGATTTTGTTTAGGCCTGAGCATACAGTAGTGAGGAGTCCATTGACAAATAACCTGTCCAGTAGAGATTGAAGCAATGTTTTAGAAATAAACGTTTTCTTGACTAAATCACGAAACATATCCAGAATCTGGAGACACTTGTCCTGAGTAATAGACAGAGTTCCAGTGCCCATGTTGACTTCAATACCCATGCAAATGAGGGATCTGGATGGTGGACAGACTTTCTTGGGGTTGATTGGCAGCCCTAGGACCTCGAACAAGGAGTAGAAGTATAAAATTCATATGTTGTGTTATGACATCAAATGGACGGAAATGATGTCATCAAGATAGTTCTAGACATTGACCTTGAGGGAGGCCATTATATGCCTGACGATATTGGTTGTACATTGGCACAGGGCACTACCTGACTTCATTCCGATGTCCAAACAGACGTCCAGGAAATACTGACCATTCTAGGAAGACCAAGGGTGTCATAATCCAAGGGGTCAACCCTAAGATTCCTGAATGCATGACTGATGTCGATTTTGATAATAAAACTGACTCTAAATCTTGTATCTTCTGTACTATTTGGTCAACAGTAGGGTATTTTAAAATAAAGGCAATCTGTCGTATGTACCGTCATTCATGAAGTCATTAAGGCTGAGGTTGACAATTAAATATCCGGTATTATATTGCTTGTGTCTTGTCAACATGGGAGAGAACAGAGAATTGTATAGATGAACAAGGACCCAAAATGGCCTTATGTTTACCTCTTTCTGAAAGTATGCAGTGATGTCAGAAAGAAATTGTATGGCTGATGGGAGGTTCTCACAATTTGCATTAAAAACGAATCTGGATCTGTCTATACACAATTGAAATCCATATTCAAGATATTTTTAAAATTTTGGATCATGGCAGTGTTTAGTGTAAAGCTCTGAAAGAACACGTAACATGGATTCTAAGATTAGTAGATTTGACTAGCAAGTGAACTTGAAAAGCCTGTTGTTGAAGATCTTCAGCATCCAGGTTATTCAGGGGTTTGAATAGTGGGAATTCTATCCTACTAGTGGGTATGAACCCAAACTTGTTGACATTAAATTGGGAGGAACTGTCAGTTTGCTATGAATTAGACACCATTTTAAAGACCCGTTTTAACATGTACATAGGGGTTTAATCAATTGTGTCTCCTTATGTGCTACATATATATTATTTATTGAGGCCTGAGTAGTCACTCCCTTGAACTGTCAAAAGTACAAGAATTGTCATCAATACCTGATAGAGTAATATACTGTCCCCTTGATGCACATAATCAGTATAATAAAAAGATTTGTTATAGCTATTTACAGGACTAGAAGAGTTATTGCTATAAGCACTATCTGAATGGTACCTGATATTGTTAGTGTTGATCATTCTTTTTGTGTTAGTTTTCCCAAGTTTCGGGACGATATCAGCTGTTTTGGCCCTTGGAATCTTTGTGGCTTCCTTTCCAACGTCGGCTCTCCAGGACCCTATGGAAGCACAGCCTTCCCACCTCTTGGAGGCAAAAGGAACAAGCATGTCGATCAATCTTGCCTTAAACCACATGATCTCCTGAATGTTTACATGTATTATTTGTGTAGTCAGCACATGGTTACCTTTGGGCTGTTTTTGGTGGGAATTTGCTCCTTTACAAAAGTATATATTTTTTAAAAATCTGAACTGGTTTTCACCATGAGCATTTGCCCCTCTCAATGTCTTGTAGCAGTATCATTAGCAGTAGTCCATTTTGTCTCCAGTGCATCCTGGAAAAGGTGTCTGCCATAAGCTATTATGTTGGTGCGCACATTGCAGCTGATTTTCTCTTGGAGGCATCCGAGGAAGCAGTGGTGGTAGGGCCAAGATTTTTCATGTTTAACAGAGTTATCACCAGCTCTGTGAAGACCTGATTTTACAGATTTCATGCCTGAAGGTTGTTCTTTGTTGTCCTTGCAACTGTTTCCGAACACTCTTCTGGATCCTGTCAACATTTCTTAAGAAATCCACTGAATGATGATCCTGAGAAGTGTTGGAGTCTGATAAGCGAGAACTGTGGTGATGTAGCTACTACGTCGAGTTTGAAGGGTTATTGTCCTCATCTGCGGCAGAGTCTTCTAGGTCCTGCAGTAGTTCTATTAACATTTGAAGAGTTTACTGAGAGGGCTGTGTCCACAGCTGGGAGATTAGCCCATGCAGCACCTTCCAGGGGAGGAGTTTCATCCTGTACACCATCTGAATTGGTTGAAGTTGAGTGTAAAGCAGGAGCACTGACATTTAATTGTCTTTTACAGTGAACACCCACTGTTTTTGAATGTTTTATTCCACATTTGGTACAATTAGCTACAGTCAGACGAGTTGCTTTTCTGCCATGACAATTATAAGTGAAGATCTACAGCATCCAGGTTATGCTAAAACCCCAGTGTGGTCTAAGAAAAACATTTTTGGCGGGGAGTGTGATTGATAAACACTCATTAGCTGCCAGGGTTTGACACAATGTTAAATATTTACACTGGCTATTGGGACACATGAATATGCTTAATAAGATTGAAACCTTAATAATAGGTTTAACAAGAATGGTGGATAATTAGACCCTGGCCTTAACTGACACAGTGTTACCGCACACAAACAATTTGTAAAACGAACAGGCTTGATGAATTCAAATGAAATTTGGAATGTGGCTGTAAATGGTATTTAAAATTTGACCAATTTTAAAATCACCTCAAACTCCAAACATAATTATATTGAGTTATTTTTTTTCTATTTCCGTACAGTACACAGAAAATTACTTAACATATTTAATCCAAAGTTGGCATGTACGTGTAACTGCCATCAGAGAAATGCCCTACCTTAAGTTGACTATAAATTCTAAGTAATAAGATAATTACAGTCACTTTCAGTTTTGCAGTTTTTGGACAACATTTGATATACTGTGCACTAGAAACCATGTCTATTTAATTTCTGAATACAACAAATCTTAAATAGAACCTACATGGCAACATGATCTTAAATTATTCACAGTTGCAATAAAAACATTGACATTTAAGTTAGGATTATTGAATAGTTCTCATTTAAACTGTAAAAAATATCTAGATCTAAACAAAAGCTTTATTGTAAGGTTGTCATAAACTTGTGATAGTTGAAGAAGAAGCTTACGACTTTACAAGGTTACAACACTTTTAATCAATATGTTCATTATGCACACAATAGCAACAGGCTTGACCATCCTGTGCTGTCTGCACACAAAGCAGGTCATTTAACTAAAATGGCTTTGCTGTCAATAAAAATGAGGTCCGTCTTTCTCTTACTCTGGAGTCGGTTTCACGAAGCCTCCCTAAGATAAAGGTCACCTTAAATTCAAGGATTTCCTTGAATTTCTCCCTCCTTTAAAAAATCTCAGTTTCACAAAGCCTCCTTCCTTAAAGGAGACCTTGAAAACTCCATTATATTTCAAGGAAGCTAAGGACCTAACTTAAATTTAAGGAAGTGTCCTTCATGGAATGTTTAATAACTTTAAATGGACATTTGTTAAATTTAATAAAATTTAATAACTTTAAATGGACATCACTCCTTAAGTTTCAAGGAAGACCTTTGGTAAGGAGGCTTTGTGAAACTGAATTTTAAGGTGGCCTTCCCCCAAAGAAATAAAAATGACCTTCCTTTACTAAAGGAGGTTCTTTCCAAAGGAGGCTTCATGAAACCAGCCCCTGGTGTTACTTCACTTATCAAGTGCTTTTAATACCAATGATCATCAAACCCTTCTTGGCTATCTTAGACATTATTTCTTTCTTAGAACATGGTCTCAATGACAGCCAAACTGTGTTCACACTCCAGAGGCCATACACAATCTGTCAACCTCATTATTCTTAAAATAATAAATTTTCCAATACACATAGTCAACATTTACAAACGTGTTCATTATAGAATAATTAATGTCTAATATGCTTACTGTAACAAAAATGTTGTGACCTTCAAATGAATGTAATCCTTGGGCGTGTTTGTTTGCTTTGTCTATTTGTTTCTCTATGCTCAGTAATGATCAGATCTTTCTAAATTTTGTTTATGTGGGTTGGACCTGACTAAGTGAAGAAGTGATTCAGATCACATTCTGGATTACTATTGTATACTGATTTTAGTTTTTTAGTGAAAAATGTCATCGCAGAACAGTAACGTACTAGTTTTTTGCTCAAGATGTGGTTGAAACATCGAAGACCTGTAGGGAAAAGGTGTAAATGGTCACATAATGTTAGTGCTCCAGTAGTGGTTGGTAACCAGGATGACTCACATCTCATCACAGCAGAATGGCAGTGGGGACTCGGGTTCAAGCTCAGTACAGAGACTAGGGGATGCTACAAACTGTAGTAAGTCAGACATTTTGGATAATAAATTAGACCTTATTCTAAGGAAAATGCGGGACTTAGATGAAAAGAATGGGCAGCTTGAGATGAAAATTGATCAACAGGACCCCATTATGTTGTCCTCGACGTTTTCCCATGGCTCTCTAGTTAGGGGTGATAAAAGTTCCAAGAAGGTTGGGTGTAAGCGCGTCAAGTGTGTAACACTTCAGGACATCAGTACATGACATCAGGACATCTGATGAGGAGGAATCCAGATTAGCTTCCAACCGTCAGGATCTCACCTGCCATGTATATCAGACACAGACGTGTTGGATGGTCAACCTTCCCTGCAATTTCCTAAGCAAGATGAGGCCACACAAAGAAAAGTACAGAAGCAATTACTGAAGCTACAGAGACAGTCGAGATCTGCTCTTCCTAGATCAGGTAAAAACACTAAAATCAGGCCTTCTATAGGGTGGGGGACAATGCTGTAAAGGTGGAGATTCCGTGCCCCCATCACCATTGCTTTCCAAGTGCGAGGGGAAACCTTCCAGAGTACAAAGGCTTGTCCCCCAACCAATTTATTATCAGTTTCCTGGGATGTATACAGAAGGAACAGAGTAACACTATTTGCAACGTCATGCTTGAATATGGTCACCATATTCCTCAGGACGCCCTCAAAACCAACTGGCAGACAGCCCTTCATGCACATATGGTCCTCTTACAGGACATGGAATGAGGAAAGGTAACCTGGAGACGTCCTGCAGGGTTGAAAAAATCTGGATCTGGAATACAGCGTGTGTCATATCTGCTAGAACCAATCCCCCTAACACCAAGGAGAGTGAAGGTACAAGAGATAAAATCGGTGAGGACTTCAATAAAAACGACTGCAAATTTTCTTCTGATCATGTGGTAGCTGCGCAAATTTGGAAGCATGCCTGCTCTTATTACTTTAAGGAAATGGGTCGTTATTTTTATTACAAAGCACGGGATTGTTTACGACAAAACTACATGAAACAAATATAATTTCAGAGTAGTTAATACTAACAGACTGATAAACAATTGTCGTTTGAACTTTAGTTCTGTTGATCTGGAACATAATGTAATATCAGAAATACTATATGTTGTGAAAAATTTGAATGTGTATCATCTGTTGTGGGTAATAAGGTACTTGTATCAGATGTGTCAAAACATAACAAGGTGTGTTCTGAAACACAATTAGCTGGTTATAGCAACTGGTTGCTATAATTATCAACTGGCTAGGGTTAAAGTACCCACCGATTTAAATAGTCCAAACTGGATCAAACTATGTGTTAATTATTATGACAAGTTATTGTTAGATTATCTGGAGTATGGGTTTCCTCTTTGTGTAAACAGAGATTCATTTGTGTTGAACAAAAAAATTGTAAATCACCCATCTGCATGTCAATTTCCAGATGATATTGACGCGTATTTTGACAAAGAACTTAAGAATAGAGTCATTGTTGGTCCATGTGTGGAGATCCCCTTTGAGTCCATTATTCCCCAATATTGTCAAGACCAAAAGTGGATGACACTAGACGTGTCATTGTAAATCTAAGCCACCCTTGGGGAGAAGCAGTGAATGATCATATTTCTAGTATCCATCTGTCGAGGACAAAGTTAATGCTGTTGACACTTTGGGGGTGATGTGTTGCTTTCAAAAATAGATGTATTAAGGGCTTTCCGGAATTTACGGGTTGATCCCTTAGATTATGACTTTTACTGGGACTTAAATGGAAGGGCAACTCGTATCTGAACATTAGTATTCCCATGGGGATGGGTACCAGAAGCATTCTTTGTCAGCGTAAAACAGACATCAACCGTTACGTCATGGTGTCAAAAGGTATAGTCATATGGAACTACATTGATAATGTAATAGCGATCCATCCACATCACCATGCAGACCAAGATTTCAACACCTTGTTCTCTTTATTTGAGTTTTTTGGAGTTCCTGTCAACCCCAAGAAGGTTGTCCCCCAACTGGGGTATTAACTTGCATGGGGATTTGTGTAGATGGGGATGTGCGCCAACTTGTGAATCCACATGAAAAAATACTACAGATTGTTGACACGTGTTTTTCTTACCAGATCTTATATTTCGAAAAAAAAACAATTGCAAAGCTAGCTAGGCAAGCTATTGTATGTTCATCGTTGTGTACATGCTGCCAGATTCTTTGTAAATAGGTTGCTGGTAGTCTTAGGAAAGCAACTGGATGTATCATGCTCACTACAGAAATGAAGTAGGACCTTTCCTGGTTTGTCCAATTCCTCTCTAAATCCAATGACAAGGTTATGTTTAATGACGCTAGAGTGAAACTTAACATGGGCATGGGCTTGTATTGGGCTGATAATGTCTATGCTGTCTCCAGGCAATTGCTGGCCACTCAGGGCCTTAGTATTACATATCTTGAGTTTCTCAATGTTTTGTTGGCATTTAGAACGTTTGGAAGGTTTTGGACAGGCTATTGGGTCAAGTTTCACATTGATAACAAGGCTGTAGTGTATGCTCTGAATAATGGTAGAATAAAAGACACTTATATGCAGCAAGTAGCTAGGTCAATATGGCTATTGTTGATATTAAACTAGAATGTACTCACAATCCAGGGAAAGACAATGTGAAGGCAGATATACTATCTAGAGTGTTTGAAAGATGGCTAGTTAATGACCATTTGTTCGGCCAGTGTACATGGTGGCCTGTTAGCTGTCAACATACCCAAATGTGTTTATTTAATTTCAGGTCCAGTCAAATCACTAAGTGAGGGTGCATACTCCAGGATTTCACCTTGCCTCAGGCCACATACATCTCAGGCCTATATATGGACAAGTTTAGCCTATTTCTAGCTTTCACTGAATATTGCCAGCTCCCCTTGCAAGAGTTGGGCTCAATTCTGGCTTTTATGGAGTTCGTAGTCCGTAATAGTTCCAGGGCTCAAGCATTGAACTCATACGTCTCCGTACTGCGTCATTACTTCCGTCTTCTTGACGTGCTGTATGCATCTCTTTCCCATAGAAAAGTTCACCTTTTCATCAAATCTGTAGCCATGAATTCTGCATATGTCCCTAAGTTCAAAGCAAATTTCTCTGTCCCAATTCTACTCAAACTTATCCGGGTGTGTGACAATTTTCCCTCTGGATTTATTTATAAAGTCATTTTTCTTTTGGCTTACTTTGCATTTCTTCATCTTTCAAACCTGGCTCCCTCTTCCTCTTCCAAGTTTGACTTTACCCGTAACTTCACCAGAGGTGATATTATATTTGGCCCTACTGGGGCCCACGTGATTGTTAAATGGGCAAAGGCCATGCAGTCATTCTCAAAACATCAGGTTATACAAATTCCCTACCTCCCTTCTCTGTCCCGTGAAAGCCCTCAAATTCCTCCTCTCATCTATAAATGGTTCCCCCTCCTCCCCCTTGTTTTTTCCCTTCCTTCTTTGTCACCAATTTCCTCTCCCATGGTAAGAGCCACCCTCTCAGGGGTTCTTACTTTACTTAAGCTTGACCCCTCTCATTTTGGGTTTCATGCTTTCAGAAGGTCTGCTGTCTCATGGGCTGTAGACCATGATGTCCCACTTCAAAATCTTAAAGCCCATGGTGGATGGTCTTCCAATGTAATCCATACATACCTAAGAGTCACACCAAAAGCCTCTTCTACTGTTGCTAATACTTTTCAACAACATTTAACTACATAATGGGCCTGGGTCCTTTTATGTCCATTGTAATTATTGTGTGGCCAATCTACTAATCTAGTAATTTGTGTTAGTATGTCAAAGTGTAAAGTAAAAGGCTCGGTTGTCCCAAATTATATATGCGTGTCCTTATTATCTACCTATTATCTTATCTCCTGCATCTTAACGCACTTCTTGGCCTGCTGACTGATGAAATAATTTATGTTGGCATGGACTGGCCGAAGCAAGAAATTGTTACATTTAAGATCGTTACATTGGCACAATAAAAAAATGCTGGTGAAGTTTCTACTACTAGTGTTACATACTTATGTGTTGTAATGTCTTGATCTACAGACTGTTTTTCCATTGCTAAATTTCAGAAATTGATAGAAGAAAATTGTTAATATTATGGGGAAAATCATTTTTAAAAAGATTAAAACTGATCCTCGAAGCAAGGCTGCTTTACTGAAAATAACTTTGAGTGTAATAGTACATGCATATCCAAATAACCATATTTGCCTAATATAGTGAAATGATATTAATATTTGAGTTTAAATATGAAGATAAATTCTATTATATATCATCACCTTAAATGTTAAAAGATGACCTTTTCGTATGTTTAAACTTAAAATAAATGATAAAAATATTGCTCTAAATATGAGATGCTATAAAAGAAATGGTTCGCCAGATTGAAAAAGAACAGTCACTAATCATTTCAATGGTTACATTGCAGGAATTATTTGCAAGTCTGTTGATATTTAGTATGATGTATCTGCAGAATCCCGTAAGGGTTATAACTTTTCACAACTTTGTTTTTATCTATAATTTTGCTTTGTTGGATTTCATTTGTGGCTTTGTCCAGGAATGTGTAAAGAATAAACAGAAAATAAATAAAACAAATTATATGCAAATTAATATTAATGACTAATGTATCAGCAATGCTGGGAATAATACAAATGAAAATTAAAACAGTATTATTAAGTGAAGACAATACTTGCTAGAAAGCACTCATAAACGAAGTCAAAGTAGGTGTTTTAACATCCTGTTCAACAGACAGGCTCACACTGGGACAGGTCTTCAGTATTGTCACTTGTGGGAGTCGAGCCCACACTGAGGTGACAGCCTGTTATTAGACCCGAACCTGCTAACCCACTAGACCATAGAGCGCAGGCCTGTATCAGGTGGACTTTCTGAAACTTCAGAATTTGTTGTATCCAGAAGATGATCCTAATGTCAGAGTAATTGAGAATGGGACCTTTGAAATTTGCATAGTTGTTTTATTCAGAATATGATCTGGATCTTTCCCAGAGTTTTAAGTACTTCTTCCTTTGGCCAAGCCTTACCCATACACAAATTTCAGAAAGATTTGATCATTATTGTTATTGTAGTGGGAAGGG
Source organism: Sabellastarte sp. h YS-2021 (assembly GCA_964017235.1). Classification (NCBI taxonomy): domain Eukaryota; kingdom Metazoa; phylum Annelida; class Polychaeta; order Sabellida; family Sabellidae; genus Sabellastarte; species Sabellastarte sp. h YS-2021. The sequence goes on from OZ024927.1 coordinate 60,843,325, forward strand.
AAAATTATTGATTGGTTCTGCTGTGTCTCGAACTCACAGCCTTCTGATTACACACAGAAATAAACACAAGTCTAGGTCTGTAATGAGCTGCTAAAGGGGAATCCCCAGAAGCCCAGGTATTAATAGAACTGATATATGTGAGGATATTACAGTTATACTTTCGGGGTAATTCTGAACACATGCAAAGAAACGGTAATCTAACAAACACCACCTGATGGAGGAAAATATTCTTTACAAATACAAAATTCCTTGGGTCTAGATCTTTATGAAAAAAATGATAGTTTGAAGCATTGACCAGAACATTTATCTTTTTTTTTCAAACAGAAGAGAACCCACAAATTGTAAGGGTAATAACACAATAAAAATATCCACCTTGGCTGTGTTACATTCAGGATTAATTTTGTTAATGAATTGTTAGTCTGAAGTAGCACAGTTTAAAGGAACGTCAAACTTGTGACAGCTTGTCAGAGTCAGTGGAGGCCTGTACTGATGTAACGTTTACTGTAGAAAGGGATACAACAACTTTTACCTTTTGATTCAAAGGAACATCAACCCCTGATAGTGTTCAGCATCAATACAGTGGAAGAGTGAATAACACTTACTAAAACCATTTCAACAGATCATATGTAAACCAGTCTATCTGGAAGATTCCTGCAGTCTCTCCCACATGTATACAAACGCATCAAAGAGAATCATTGGTCTTTCTCATCACTCTAGAAGAACAGATCATACCAAAGAAGAGATGACAGATGATAAGTATAGGCGAAAGGGTCAACTTTTTTTAATATTTAGTTACATAGCACACAGTTGAATGGAGCTCAACACAGTTTTAACTTAACAGACTGAATTTCCTTGTAATAAAACAGGACCCTTTGCAGCAGTCAATACCAAAAACAAAACACAATAAAGAAGAATTGATGTAGACATTCTCAATGGAACTGAAGAACCAAGAGATTGATTAAATGTAACAAGGTGCTGTAAGTGTTTAACATCCTTTGAGGGAACAATTTTGTTCATAAGTAAAAATAAACCTTTTTTGGAAACTGCTTCTTCGGGATGCTCTATGGCTCACCTTGTCACTGTTGTATAAACAGTTAAAAATTTTGATTGACAAGTAGAACCTTAGTAATTTTGCCTCAGGTAAGATGTTTTTGTTGTTATACTCAAAACTCAGATCCTGCTAATGGAACATAGACTACTTTTTTCTTCAAGTTTATTTGTCATTTGTGATCTGATCCAAAGATTATTCTTTCTATTCAGCAAGACAACATATTATAAAATAAAAGCCAACAGCACAAATTTAAATACAATTTAATGCACTTTTCATTCATTTTTTTTCTATTATTATCCTTAACATGTTCACCCAATTTCATGAGTTTACTCCTTGCAATCCTTTCTGATCCAAACTAATATCACCTAACGCAGTTCTCCCCTAATCCCTAATGAATATATTAATACGAAAGTTGCAGTGACTTGGGATTGATAACAATAAAAATTTCTTATATATGGAAATATATCACTGGATATACCTTCTGTGATGGAAATTGTATCCCTAAGATTAATGTGCTTTTCTAATATCTAGATATAAACATGCCTATTATTATATCACAATTATTTGGATGAGATCATGAAAGATCTGAATTTTTCCCAACCTCTTTTAAATGGGCCATTTATGACTCATAAATATGTACCCCCTTTGGAAAAATGCTGATTTTCCCTCAAAACACCTGTTTATATGTAATGGGTGTGATGGCTAGATACCAAACTGATGTAGTTCTTAATATTTGATAACTAACTTAAATACTCATATAGGAATTTATCTGTCAATAAAAATCTTGCGAGGTTTTTATATCTACATCCATCTACAAATCCAATGATATTCGTACAGCAATCAAACTCTGTTGGTTAAATGCAAAGGGTAAAAAAATCTTTTCTTTTTCATTTAACATATGACTGCATAGTTCTAAGACGCAAGAAGCATTGCCCTAGGATAAGAATTAAATTAATAAGTTCATAACATTTGACCCCCAAAGTGACCTTGAACCCCAGCAGAAGAGAAGGTCAGGTAAAGTAAAGGTCAAGGACAATAAAGTTAAAGAATTAAATACAAATTTTGACTAGGGAATCCTGTAACAAGTCTAAGCTTCTGGGGAAAAAGAGAACCAGGGGGGTTTACAAAAGTATAAAATGCACCAATAAAAACTTTCACCAAAGGTGAAGAATTTCAATGAGCAAGGATATAACTGACCTTCAAGCCCAACACAGTAGGGAAGCGATATCTATGCATTATTAATGGCAGACGCTAGGGAAACTGCAATAGATTCTCCAGATGAATAATCTGACTGAATATATTGCCAAACACAGTAAGAGGACCAAGTCCCATGTCTTTTGATATCTTGTATTGGTATATGTGAATTGAAGGCAAACGTTACCCTCGACCTTCTAAATGGAAGGTAAAATACGCTGAGTGAAATCCCAACTTCAAGTTTACTAATTTTAAAGCCTTGCAAACCCTAGAATCAGTGAGAGGATTCAAACCAGAGGGAGATGGTAATTGAAACAAGGAAGAGTGAGAGGATATTGGATATAATTTAAACAATTCTTTCAAGGCCAGAAAAGAGCATATTTGAGCATCATAACTTTGGTAGTGTGACACATTGAACTTTATCTCTCGTTTGCAAAGTCTTCGACCACTTAATAAGTAATTTTACAAATTTCTTGGTGAAAAATATATCATGGCCAGTTAAATAGCAAGAAGGATCAAAAGTGGAGAGGGAATGGGGTGCCAAGTTAGACAATCTCATAAAAGCAAAGAAACCGGTAAGAAAGACTGCTTTGTAAACCACTCCATGTGGGAGATCCAGGCATTTCGAGATGAACTATGGTCCAGTTTCGAAAACCTCGAGTAATAGCATGGTGATACACAAAACCGCCACACCTGCCACCAAAACATGTTAAATAGGCATCAAGATCTAAAGTCATGTCCATAGGTCTATGATCATACGGTGAAATACCATTGTACCGTGGGAGAAACGTGGCAAACCACCTCAAATCTATCTTAAAGTCAGAAGTAAGGGTTATAATTTGTATAGAATGAGATGACCTTAGCAGTTTCAACATCCTATTCAAGAATATCCTGAGATGTTTGACACATTTGTGAATGTATAGTAATAAGACCAATATGGACTGCAGGTGACGCCTCGACACAACTCTCTTGTTTAAGCCATTGACACACTGAACTATTAATCTGCTCCAATTTTTCTGGAGGAATAGCAATAGTACCCTTGACCGTGTCAATCATGACGCCCAAACACGTCACTTGAGTTGAGGGGGCTACCAACTTCTTCTGGCTGACAGCTTCTTCAGATTTTTTGTATACTGACCCAAGTCACAAGCACAATTAAAGTCCAAAGGAAAAACCAAATTTGATTAGTTCCAAATGTTGCCTATCCCAATAACCATTCAAAGCTTCTTCCAAAGACTTAACATTCAACTGGGACTGAATGACTATCTGCCCTACCCCATTATTGCTTGCCCAAGGATAGATGTGTTTGGGCATAAGCCCTGCGAATTCTGTCAATTCGATCTTCATTTTGCTCCATTTCAGAGAACAGGATGGCATGGGCCACCTTGGCTCCCTGTCATGAAAACTCTGTGGCGTCACCCATGAGGTCACTAAGATATAACCACCATAGAATCTCGACACGAGCTGGATGTTTGTTTCAAGATATTCTTACAAAAACCCTGGACCCACTGGGTCAATGACAATTGGTCATAGGTAATGTGTTGATGCATTGCCCCACCCAAGAGTGCCTCATGGGGCCAGTGTAATATCAACTCCACCACCCCTCTGAGACTTTAATTTTTGGGACTCTTCCCCTGTGAAGTTTGAACACTGGTCTAGGTCTCTAATGTGCTTATCAACCTTTTTCTGCAAATGTTGTGACCTTAACAATTCCAAACTTGCGGTGTCACTGTCCTCAGAGGACGAATCATTTACTACTATTTGTTTTTGGCCAATTTTTTACTATGTTTAACACTTTCTCAAAAACTGTCTGTACTTAACTCATGACTGGGTGGTGAATCGTGTGTTGACACCGCCATCCTGTCTTCAACTTGATCCAGCCTTTCTGTAACACGCTTGAGTTGTTCCAGTATCAGTGGATCCTCCAGGCGTCATCTGCGACTCTGTCACACCACTTGAGACGGCAGCATCTGTTAAAAGTTCAGCATTTGCATCTTTTTCTTTAACCATTTGACATTTCTTCCCAATCCCAAACTCTGGGGATTTTCTGTCCTTAAGACAGAAAGGTTAAAGGTGAACCAATAAGATTCCTTGGTATAATGAGTTGCTTGGAAAACTGAGAAAGGGGGCCAGAACCCCAAGATCAGTTATGTAATGGTTATGTAAAACTTATGTAACATTAGCCTGGCCACTAATGACCAGACCACTAATGAAGGACTGACACCTAGGTCGCCTAGACAACCCACTAATGACCAGATCACTAATGAAGGACTGACACCTGGGTCGCCTAGACAACCCACTAATGACGAGACCACTAATGAAGGACTGACACCTGGGTCGCCTAGACAACCCACTAATGACGAGACCACTAATGAAGGACTGACACCTGGGTCGCCTAGACAACCCAAGCAAAAGCCTCCTTTAATCCAAGGAACCCTTAAAAAGTAAGGATTTCCTTTATTTGTTGCTCCTTCTTGCGTTTTGGTATTCATTAAACCCCCTCTTAACAAATGAGCCTAACTTTCTTTCCATGGATTTCAAGGAAACCTTAAAAATATAGGAAAGCCTTAACTTTCAAGGAAATCTTCAATTTTGATATTCACTAGCCTTCCTTTACTGAGGAATCCTAGTATATTTTCCTTAACATTCTAGGTGAGTGTTGGACTACCTTTATGATAAAGGGAAATTTTTGTGGTTTGACTTTTCAAGTAAAAATTGAGGTCATTGGTGGAGTGTTCTGATATTTGCTAAAAATAATAATAAAAAAAGTTCTTACACCGTTTTTCTCCATACCATATCATTTATATCACCATACTTCTTTCTTTGAAATGTATGGGATAATTCTTTGATTGTCATCAAATCCAGTGAAAATGTATTTCATGTGTGTGTCACAACATCTGTATGAAAAGTGGCTATTTCCACAATGTGGTATGCAATACAAAAATCTTTAAAAGTTAGCTATTTATTCCTTAAGATATAAAATATCACCTTAAACGGCAATAGAAAATACATCATAACACTGATCTTGCACTGAATAATTAATATGGAAACAAGAAAATGCAAAAGTAAGGGAAAGATAAAAGAGCCTTTGTGACAAATGCTTTTAACCAATCGGATAACTGAATGCATTCCTTTTAACAAAGACTATTTAAGGTCTCCTTTGGTAAGGAAACCACAAAGGAGATTTAGTGAATAGCATTTTAAAGGTCACTTTACCAAAGGAGATTCTTCTCCTTCCTTTAACAAAGGGACCTTAAAAATAAAGGAAGTTTAGTGAATACGGGGGCCAAGGGCCGGCGACTTAGCTAAGTCCATGATTATCAAATAACCACAGTGGTTTTCTGTGTCATGTGACCTTTCAGTTTCTATTCAAACTATATTATTGATGACATATATCCTTCATTTAATGCATTTTATCTAAGGAAAAGTGCTGTTTTGAAATGGAAATCCTTGTTACCACATAGAAACCTCCAAAAGGCTACTTTAGTGAGGTGTTCTGTATAATTATACTTTATTTACAGCCATTTCAAATTTTGAAGTGGAGAAAAGTTTATCGCAGCCATATTTAAGTACGCTTTACAAAATTTAAGCCCACTACCAACCAGTCTTAAAGTTAAGCCCTTGGCTAAGCCTAAGACCAGTCTTAAATTCTTTGTGAATACCACTAAGCCTAAGACAAAAGTCCTAGCAGTTTTTGGGCAGAAGCTTGAGACAAAAGTCTCAACTTTAAGCCTAAGCCCTGGCTAAGACCTTTCGTGAATACGGGCCCTGGTGTATTATTATTATTATACGTACACACACACTTGTATAAAACTTCAAGTGTGTATGAATAAGGCATATTTACCTTTATTGCCATTTATGATAAATGGTCTAATGAATCAATAGCAGTTTATGTAAGAGTATATAGTAATTTATGCTGAACAAACTGACACTTGGAAAATAATGAACATTGCCCTGTCAAAATTAAAAAAGAGTGAAAAGCTAACATATTAATAATGACTTTTTAGTGAAAGTTCTAAATGACATTTTAATTATAAAACTATCTTTTGTTACTTTGCTTTTTCTGATGCAGTAAAATAACTCGTCTGGGCTTGCAATTTGTAATAAGTGTCATTATACATTATAAAGACAGACATCGTGTACTTTGTCCAGATATTAAGTGATGTGTCTGGATAGTTGGAATCTGATAACAACTGGCGTTAATCAAGAAATCATACCGTGTCCAGAATACCAACTCTCAGAGTGAGGAAAATTCCTCCACAGGTCCACATAACTCATTCTTGACATTAGATATCACTCCTGGAAATAATTCTTCTGATATTAACCGATGGTAAACTAGCAACTTTGACACACTTTTAGTTTACAGGGAGACCTTAAATGTATATAAGTGAAGTATTCTGATTACAGTATGTATATTTGACCTATGCCATGTGTATGAAAAAAGTAAATAGATAAATAAAAATCGGCCTAATACAACGTTTTTTTGTATTTTTTGTACCTAGAACTACTTTATGGCTTGTAGTTACCGACAACTATATAACAATAGCTGGTCTTGTATGATAATGAAGTTGCAAACTGATATTACATACCCTGGCTACAAAGCACCAATGACAATACTACACAAGTACGATCCCATTATATTAGATCACAAGGAACTAAATGTCAAACTTGTTCACCGATCAGTTCACATACATTCAATAAAGTAATTAAACAGTAAATAACGAATAATACTTAGGTGTTCCCTGTGCAGGAAATACAGAGTGATATGATTTTTGTTGGCCAATTGTAATTTTCTACGTAAGGCATTGCACTAAATTTGACTGGAAAATAAAGCATGTTAGGTTCATCATCATAATGCTTCATGTCTTGTAATCAACGTTTGTACATTTGAAGAATTTAGGATATTTTTATTGAATAAAGCAATGTTAATGAAAAGCCTTTATCTCATTTGCACGTCCAGCCACAAAATATTTAAAGGAATCCACAGGCTTGGAATGCAAACTCAGTGAAGCGCATGATCTGTGAATAATTGATGAGGCTAAAGAAATGATAACAAATAAAACAACGAAAAGAGCAAAATTAGCTTTTATGGTTGAACAACAACATTTAGAAATAAATACTAAATGTTTAATTGAAAATAATTTCCATTCCTCTGTTGTAACAAAAACATTTTTTGTTTCCACGGTAACAATCCACAAAAAATGGTCAGCGTCATGAAACGGACCAAGTGTCTGAATAGCTTTTTTTCTTGTTTATAAATAAAACATCCCTCATTTGGGATGAAGTTTTTAGAAATACAGAGACAAGCATCTATTTTCTACGTAATGTTTGGGGTCCTAAACAGAATGAAATCAAATCTCTTATGTTGACTGTTGCCATTCACAAATTGAATGTACCCATGTGAATAAGGGTCTGGTCATCCAGGATGGATCTTGGAAACCATATCACAAATTAGTAAGAATACCATGTATAACTAGTTAGTCAAAAAGGAGTTTAGAAAGCCTCACTTCAAAATCCACCTCCGCAGTTTAAGGTTGGCTGTGGGAATGTTTATCACATTCATAACCCAAATGGATAATTCAGGAATTTTTTTACTGGGAAATAAAAGAATGCATTTAGTCTTACCTAGATTAAGCTGGACTGAGACCTATATAAAATGACTCAATCTACCCAAAATATGTGACATCTCGCCCAAAGAGAATATAATATTCCCAAAACACTTGTAGAGGGGTAGATGTCTGCTAGGATAAATTTCTAAAGATTTAGGATTGTTTTGAATCCAGAATATAATATGAATCTTTCACAAAATGTACTCACTTCTTCCTATGGCCAGACCTTACTCATATAAAAAGTGTCATGAAGTTCACTCATTATGTCTGGAGTAATGACAACCAGAAAGCCAAAGCTACCGAAAATGCATTAAAATAAGACCGCTAAAAGTGGAATTATACATTTTTATATCCAGACTTTGATCCGGATGTTTCCCAAAATGTAATCACTTCTTTCATTATTCAGGCCCTACCAACATACAAAAATTCAGAAAGATCTGTCCATTACTTTTAGAGTAATCTCCAACAGAGAGAGAAAAGCTCCAAAACATATAACCTGCTGTAGGTAACAAGTGGACAATTGTAAAAGCGTTTTATTGGATCATAGACAATGAAATCGGTCTTATCTTGACTGAGTTGCAGCTTATTCCAGGCCATTCAGTGTTTAACATAAACATGATATCCCTCATATAGACTTTAAATCCTGCTTTTCTGGGAAGTCATTGAACACATAAAACGTGGGCCGAGTTTGTAAAGATGACTGCTTTATGGACTTATTTGTCTCTATCACTTCCGGTACTTTCTGGAAATCTTTTTAGACCGACAAATTACAACCACTTTTCCAAGCAAAGTCAGACAAACAATGGTATGTGGTAATATATGATATGAGGATAAGTTTTACAGAAATGCTAGGGCATATTTATCATTATATCAGGGAATATGTATCATAATCTTAGGATACATTTTATCGTTATATCAGACCATACAGATACATTCCATAACCCCAAGTGACCTTGGGTCAAACAAAGATCCAAGATGAATAAGATCCCAATTTTGACAAAGAGAGTGCATGTTATAAAACCAGTATATCAAAATGCATACATCACACGACCACCAATGACCTTGCGTTAGACCATGGGCACCAGTGATATCAGTAATGTAAAGGTCATGAAGCTCAAATTCACTACAAGGCCAAAAGAGGCCAAGCTTGTGAAACCAGCAATCCACAACCAAATAGTGTTAAAATAAAATCATAGGCAATTCATGAACCAGCACCAAGGTCAAACCATGGCCAAGGTCAACCCAACTAGGCATTCAATATTAGTTAATTTAACAACAATAACAATACCCAGATGGGTTTTATACATTTATTACAATAATTTAAAACACATTCTAATATCATCTTAAATGTTCTTGTAAGGCATAGTAATACTGAATTAATAGAAAGTCTATATACATATAAGAGTCTATCATGACTAATGAAATTCACTGACTATAAGAGTCCATCATAATGAATAATAAGGTGATACTGTAGTGTTGCAATTGCAAAGGTACAATTATTGTACCCGTGCAATTGCCAGATATATGAGCTTCGTAAGGAGTAACCATCAAGATTAACCCACAAACTAACAAAATAATTGAAATTTAAGTCTGTTATGATTTAGAGATTTTACAAAAACATTAGATCTTAAGATCCAATTCACCCAAACACACATCACAAAAGTAGGTTCTGTCTAAAAGCCGAGAGGAGAGCCGAGAAAGCAGGGTAATGTGAATGTATATATCGCCAGAGAGTGTCTGATACCCATGTACCCTGAGATTTAATAGCTTCCATAGTAACCCCATGCTTGTATGCCCAGGAGGCACCAGACCTCCTGAATGTTTGAAATGTGTACCCATCATTTTGTAAGCCGAGGAGTGCAAGTACCCTCTTAAGTTGCTTTCTAACCATGCTATCAGTTAAAGGTACTAAAGAATCATGAACATGGGGCTATTTCTTATTTGGAAGGGGAAGGAGTTCCAAAGAACCGGGGCATAGTGACTGAAAGAATGGGAGAAAAGTTTGACTGATTTATGAACCTTACGGTCGAAAGTGGGGTTGTGAAGGAACCTGAGTTTTGGGGTACTTCGCCTTGTATTCCTGGGAGAGATGTAGGGATGAATTAATTCTCTTAGGTAAACTGGTTGACCCTGGTTGAGAATTTTGTATGTAATGAGGCCAATTTTGAATTGTATCCTATATTTGATAGGGAACCAATGGAGTTTTTTCAGTTGAGGGGTAATGTGAGAGTATTTCGTGGACCGGGTGACAACCATACAGAGTGAGTTTTGGACTAACTGCAATCTTCTTAACTCAAAATCTGTAAGTGATAAGAATAAAGAATTGCAGTAGTCCAGTCTGCTTCTCACCAGAGCATTTGCTAAAAGAACTGATGTATTAAGGTCTAGAAGAATTCTATAGAGGTCTCTCACATGAACTCTGGTGGACTTTATGACCTGTGACACATGGTCTGAGAATGAGAAATTGGAGTCGAACACCACTCCGAGGTTCCTAACACTTTGTGCTGGTGAGACCTGATTGCCGAGAATATTGATCGGAAAGTGAGGAAGGAGTTGTTTACGGTTATTTTTGGAGCCTATCAGAATAAACTCAGGATTTAGTTTTAATTTGTTTGCAGACATGAAATTTTGAATGTCGCTTAGGCAGTTTTTTAGTTTTTGTATAGAGCGAGAGAAATTTGTTGGTGTTAGTGTTATGTATAGCTGAGTGTCGTCGGCGTAGAAATGGTGGTTTATACTACTGTGAGAGTGAACAATTGAGCTAATTGGGTTAGTGTAGAGGGAAAAAAGAATTGGACCAAGGACGGAGCCCTGGGGGATCCCATACTGGAGCGCAGCAGGATGAGACAGTGTGTTACCTACCTTGGCCGAGTGTGTCCTTCCTGACAGGTATGATTTGAACTAGCCAAGTGCTAGTTCACTGATACCATAGTAAACTTTAAGTCTGTCCAGGAGAATGGTGTGGTCAATGGTATCGAATGCGGCTGATAGATTCAAAAGGGTAAGGGCTGTAACAGACCCTTTGGCCATATTGAGGAGAATGTCATTGTGAATATTAAGGAGAGCACTTTCGGTTGAATGGTGTTTTCTATATGCCGATTGGAAGGCAGTCATAAGGCCAGCTTCATTGAGGTGAGTTTGTAGCTGGACTGCCACTACCCTTTCAAGTATCTTTGAAATGAAGTTCAGATTGGAGACAGGCCTATAGTTTTTGAAGATTTCTTTGTCTAAGGATGATTTTTTGAGGATGGGGAAGCATTAATTATTGAAGTAATGGGAGTGATGAGAATATCCAAATAATCAAGAACAAGAAAAGTGGGCCAAGGGTCAAGGGAACATGATTCACGTGGAGATTTCATAATGATTTTGGTTACTTGATCCTTGGTTACAGTAGAGAAAGTGGAAAACACTGGGGGAAGAGTCTGGGGCGATGTGTTGTGACTTCAGGGAAGTAGGAAAAGTTGAACGTATTTTTTCTATTTTTTTCTGTGAAGGACTCCACAACTCTGTCAGCCAGGAGCCAAGGGGAATTTATCGATGGAAGCATCTTGGCTGGGATTCTGTGTAACACATCGCCAAGGACTCGCCATAATTTTGGGGGGTCATGATGGTTATCCTGAATTTTTGCTTTAAGAAATTCGGATTTGGCCTGCATGCAGATTCTGTTGTATTGGTGGACTTTTTGCATGTATTGAGATCTATTGAAGTGAGATTTATTTCTATGCCAAATCATTTCGAATAGACGCTTGGTCTCTTTTGCTGCAATTACAGCTTCGTTAACCCATCCTGGGATGTACTTCGCCTTGGTATATTTGGTATGAAGTGGTGCATGTTTGTCAATAAGGGTGGTCAAGGTGGAGTGATATTGTTTGTAGAGAGTATCAGCATCTTTGGACAGGTTGTTGATTAGATCAGAAGCTGTGAGATCTGTTTTCATTTTCTCCTTATTGATTTTATGATATTTACGAAAGGAAACAGTAGCATTGATTTGGGATCTAGGAGTTGGGAGATGTAGTGTACAAGTAATTGAAAAATGATCAGAAAAAGCATCAGTAGTATGGACATTTGAAATGTGGTCATTGTTGGATTTGGTTAAGAGGAGGTCAAGAGTGTGTCCATAAATATGAGTGGGGAAGTTAACTTTCTGAGTTAAATCAAAGGAGTCAATCAATGAATTGAAGGTTTTTGAATTTGAGGATGTTGATTCAAGGTGAAAATTAAAGTCGCCGATGATCACCAGATTTTTTCAGTGGTGTGATGAATATCCTCCAGAACTGAAACTGTTCAAAAAAAGTTGAAGTACTGGAGAATGGTGGTCTGTATATATTCAAAAAGTAAAAAGATTCTTTGTGTAGGGATATCTTGATGAGAAAATTTTCAAAGGTAGTGCAGGTCTTTGTGGGAACAACGAAAGAGTCCAAGCCATCTTTTAAAAAAAAAACAGCCCTCCACCGCAGCGGCCCTCACGTGGCTGTTGATGAAGATTGTGACCTGGTGGGTGATTTTGGACAGGTTGGCACTTGTGGTGTCAGGTCTAATCCAGGTCTCGGACATGGCGAAGAGATCAGTGTCGTTGTCAAAAATAAATTTTGCAATGGCCGGGTATTTGTTGTTAATGGATCTGATGTTTACGTAAGTGACATTCAGACAGTTCGGTGGTCCTGGATTTGGATTGATATCACCAGCAAGCAGGAGTAGGATGAAGAGACAGGAAGGTGACAGAGCTGGTGGGATTAATATTGAAGACTTGATGCTAGTGAAGACAGAAGGTAGTAGTAGGTGGTTTAAAGGGACAGAAACTAACAACATCAGGACATTGAATGCTTGAGTTGATGTGGTGCTGATATGCAGCTATGACTGTTTGGATTGTCAGTAGGATATGGAAGAAAATCATTTTGAGGACTGGGAGGGGGGTTATATTTGGAACTGAACATAAAATTTGGGAAATTGTATGATTAGTGGTTGTATATTGTGAGACTGATAGTCCCCGATAACGGGGAATGTGAGCAATAAAAAGGGATCAAACAATAAAGTGGTCAGTTTTTGTGTGTAATTATCTTACAAATTATATCAAAAGGGACTATTTAAGATGAAAGTAGTTTGTGAATTGAACACTAGAATTAGGCAGACGTAGAGGGGGTTTACATGTAGATATTGCGTTAACGGTAAATAATTTAGAAAAAACGGTACTTCCCTAACGGACACACGCCACATACGTCAGTTCTGTCTACAGTATTGATAAGAATACCTAAGCATGCAACTAATGTAGAGTTCCACCAGTTTTTTTAGGGTTAACCTTCAAACCTAGCTAGTGCAACAAATCAGACAAGAATGTAAACGAATTTTGAATCTGGGAAGGTAGGCCACAATACACTAAATTGTCTACTTAGTTGTCTAAGTCAGGAAAACCATTCTTATTCATGATAAATCAAATGTTATCAGTCACTTTTTCAAAGAAAAAAGACCCATGTCTGAAACCAAATGGGACCGATTGATCGATGTAATAATCCCCCAATTTTAAGCCCAACAAATCTATATCCAATGGGTTAAGTGTGAGTTCCTCTGAGATATTTGAATCATTGAGAATATTTAAATCAATTTCCTGCTGAAACTGATCATGTATTCATTCTTCATATGGTTTGTTGTGAACATGCTTAGTAGATATAACCTTAGAAGTGACCTTGTGAGCTGTTTAAACAACAGGGAGAGGTTCACTTTGCTCTATACTATCATCTTGTGTGTCAAGTTGTATCAAGGAAGCAAACCTATTATGGCAAAATACTTGATCAACTATATGGTCAGGATATACAGGCTTGTATTAACAAGTTGACTTCCCTTGTTTGCAGGGAGTCAAGTTTTTAACTAACTTGGGGACTTGAAGCTTTGACATGTTCTAACCCCACTCTTAGACTTTTTAGACAAAAGTGTTCGAGGTTGTCTGTGCTTATTGAGACTACTTTGAAGTACTTCAGCAAAAGATAGACTGGGATCTACAGGCCTACGCATATTACTCATAGTGAGGTGGAGCATCATATTGAGAGACAGCAGTTTGATTGCTGTTCTATATGATTCTAGAACCATACCCAGATTGACACACAGAAAAACTACCTTTGTCCTGGACAGGGCCCTTGCAACCAAAGGTCATATCCAGGCTTACTTGTTTTTTTTTTAACTTTTCTGCCTACACTCGACAGCAATGTGAGCACTGGACTTGCCCTCATAAGCAAAGCAAGTACTGCTCATAATAAACACCTCTAGTCTCATGATGCTTTTGGTAGGAACAAGAACCACCATTATAATTCACACAGGGCATGCTTTTGTTGACCTTGGAGTGAGATTGACCTTGAAATTTCTTGCTTTTTTGAGATGGAGCAGTAGGTTGATAACCAGTGGTATGTCTCTGGCCATTTACACGTCTGACTCTGTCAATTTTTTTTTCAGTTTCTGACCAACTGGTTATCTCCCCTTGCTCCATATAACATAACAGAATGGCATGACTGGCCTTAGCCTATTGCCAAGAAAAATACTTTGCATCATCAAGCAAAACAATCAAATAATCAAATAATCTTTTGATTCATGACATTTTTTTCCTTCATAAGTCTACACAATCCAGCCATCCATTGTGTTATGTTGAGTTGATTATAAGCTTCCCAGTCCTTGTTACTTCCAGACAAAAATACTCATCTGGCCAATTGATGTGTTGTTTGAGGTATACGTTAACACACACCCCCCCTCCCTCTGCGACTTGATTTTTGTATCAGTACCTTTCTTGTTTAAACCAGATAGCTGCCTTATGCGCTCTTCGACTTGCTCCTCAGAATTATGAGCCAAACCTTCAACTGAAGGCTTGAGATTTGAAGCAGCAGGTTTCCTGGCACGTTTCGACTGCCATTTCAAATCTGAAGGTTCCTCACTCTAAAACAGAGAGGACCTGTCAGTAACCAATCAAAAGTAGCAATGTGGCAAAAGTAGCCATAATCTTAAGGTATATTTTTATAGTTATATCAGGGCATACATATGTATCTTTATATCAAGGAATATGCATCATCATGTCAGGGTATATTTATCATAATATCGTAGAATATGTCTCATCATATCAGGGTATATATCATTATATCGTACAATATGTCATCACATCAGGGTATACATTACTATATCAGGATAAATGTATCACTATATAAAATTATGTACAGGATTGTATCTGGGTTTTGTGTCATTACATCTGCATATATATGCCTTATATCTACTTATTACAAGATATTTAAGACAGTCGTATATACTTTGTACATAAGTATGTTGATTATACTGGATGTCATAACTATTTTCAAAGTTGATGACTGTGTCCAAGATTTTGTACTGTTATGATGTCACAATGGACACAGAATCTAACCTAGTTCTCAATAGTTCACATAGCCCTAAAATCCCGAAAGATTTTCAGGGTTTGCTATTTGTAATTTTGTCCATTTCAAAGGAACTGTTGGGGCTGTAAAATATGTCCACATCTACTGCTGTTTAGGGATGAATTCATATGATCATCGGATATTTCCAAAACGGAATGTGATTGGGGCATCAGAATGGTATTTTACCGCCCTTGAAAGCAACTACAAAAACTCTCAAACCTTCTAAAAGTTTTGCTTATTAAAGATGTGGAGTATATAAAGAAATGGTGATTGCATGAATGTTTATTTCAGTTACAATTTTTCATACTCTAATGTAACTGTTACACATAAAAATATATTGTGACAGACCCATACAGACAGATACATATTTAAAAAGAGGAAAAAACATTCTTCCAGCCACAAAACAATTGAGATGTCAGGATGCCACAGGGATGTCAAATTTTTCTTGCCACCATAATCGTAAGACTTCTTTCACTCAAGGACCATTTGGCATTGATCACATCCTGTAATTAATCCCCTTCTCCAAGTTATTTGGGGAGAAAAAAAACTAAGCTAGTTCTATGCAAGGGCAGGGGGTACTGTTTGGAGAAAAATGTCTTACAAATATAGACATTATTGTACTCATTGTACCTTTACATGTTGGAAACAACTATTGGATATTCATTTTCATTTTGATTAAAACTGTTAATCGTTTTTTTTTTGCTTTCTATCCAGCAATGTGGTTGGAACACAAAAACTCATTTTTAACAAGAGCCACTGCACTTTTGGCTGAAATTTATTGCAGTTTATTCCTTTTTAACTGTTGAGCTGTCTGGTGAATGTTCAATAGCGCTTATTTTTTGTAAGTTGTTCTTCAAATGCTCAAGGAGAAACACTCATGGGAACACATTATATTGTTAATTGCCTCAGGAGAGTTTTAGTCAAGAGTTGCATAAATTATAGGAAACTACATCAATGTTTGTTACTGAAAGGTCTCAATTACTTGGATAAATAAAAAAACAGTCGCTTTGGATCAGCACAAAATAAGTAAATCACATATTCAACTCGATAAATTGACTTAGTTAGCTCAATTAGTCGACATGCTAACTTGTTAAATCAACTTAGCTTTAGGGCCAATTAAAAAGAGGTACAGGACATTAAAAGTATGAAGGACCACATTAGACCTTGATAGTAAGGTCAAAGGTCAAACATGACACCACTAAAACTTGCATACAATGTGGTTTGATATAAGCTGTTTTCATATCACAAACTTCTTGTACCAATTTTAAGGAGCCATAGGCATTATGAGTATTAATGACCATAATAGGCTTGAAGGAGGGGACCAAGGTCAAATGTGAACCCACCAAAAGATTCAGACCACATGGTTATCAATAAGTTTTCACATCCCAAAGGAGACACGGGGCATTATAAAAATGCAAAAACAGGGAGCTGGACAAATTGGCCTTTGTCAAATCAGCCCTCGGCAATTTGGCTGACTTAAAACTTGGCATCTGCAAACTCTTCCCAAAGTAAGAAAGAAGAAAATGTGATGCAATAAGAATACTGTTACACTGCTTAATCTCCATCAGATGACAGACTTTAGGGGTGGCCTTAATTTATGAAAAGTACAATAGATAAGCCTGTATCAGGTTAGCATCCCTTAACTGTAACCTTGTTCCTCTGATTTGCAAATAATGGTGAATGATTCCTTATGATCATATTTTGTCTGTTTCAAAAGGGTGACAAAGTATGACTGACACATATCAAAGATATTTGGGTATTGTTGTAAAGTCCTTTAACCTATGTCATTAAGACATTTATTTATTTTAGTTTACTTCTTAAGTGATAATAAGCAAAATAGTAGATTAGATTTAAAAAGGCAATTACCTTGTTGGAGGTTAGGTGCTATAAAGGTTTAATTAGATTACATTTTAGGTAAGTCATGGCTTCTGTTCATTAGCACATAGCTTATGTGATCTTTGCTGATCATATTCACTTTGAGAGTACAGTAATTTTCTAGGGGCCAATATGAGTAAGGTGCTTTATCTTGTAAAACAATTTAATGGGGCTTATTTGGTAAATCAAATTGATCTTGAGTGATGAGATTCAAGGTGAAACATCTATGTAACATTGAAATACATAAGTTGATTTATTGACTCTGTCACTCGATAAATCGACTTAGGTATCTCGATTTATCAACTTAGTATCTTGATAAATCCAGACACCTAAGTCGATTAATCGAGTTAGTAAGTTGATAAATCAAGATAGCTAAGTCGATTTATCGAGTTACTAATCCATAAATTGAGATAGTTAAGTCGATTTATCAAGGTAATAAGTTGATAAATCAACTTAAGTATCTCGAAGTTACTAAGTCAATTAATCGAGATAAAACAATTATCATGTTGGCCCTTCTACTTTTCCGTACTAATCTGATGTATAATTTTCGAGTTGTGTGAAAAGATAGACAAATGGAGCAATGGATATGCAATGCTCACCTCAAACAAGCCAGGATAGGATATTTCCATTCTGCTAATCTTCTTGTTTGTATGTATTTTGTGGCTTTTGTTTCATTTTTCTCAAAGCTGGGGTTTAAATAATTTGTAACTTTAATGAAGACTGTTATTGAGGTTTAACCCTCTTTTGCACAATTTCTCATGAAAAAGTCATCCTACATCACAGCAATCTCTTCTGGGATCACAGGCTGGTAAATTTCCTATGTTGGCTTGACTTTAAATGAAGGAAATACCCACTTAAATGGTTTTAAGATTTTTCCACATATTTATTTATAGAGAGGGGTGACATCAGGGCTTCCATCAGTTTGTGTAGTGAAGCATAAATGTGGAGAAGATTTGAAAAAAAGATTTTTACAAAAACCTGTCACATCTACTCGTTTGACTTTTTTTGTCAAAAAGTCATTTCAGGTTTCTTGCAATCTCTGGTAATTTTGAAATTTGTTGTTATCTTTGAAGTACAACTATGTTTTCAAATGACTTGATAATGATTAAAAACTACTATCCAGTGCAATTATTGAAATAAAAAAATCAAGTATGTATTTTTAATGTTAGTTTTTACTAAAATAATTTGACTTAAGTGCCAGAGTGGAAACCAATCAAAATTTGTAATTTCCTCTCAGTGGGAAGATTTCAGTTGTTCTGTATGCATCAAGAAATAAGGTGCCAGGCACATGCCAGAAATACACAAGTTAAAGTGTATAACTGATGATTTCTATTGCCTTGTTGTTAGGGTTTTGGACTTCAGAATAGACGGGTGCTATGGTGCTGAAACAGTAACATATGCACCTAACACCTCTAAGATCGGTGTTCAACGCCTGTTCCAAGCTCGATTTGGAAAGCTGGTAATTGTTTTCCATTGATTATTACTTTACATTATATAACCTTGATCAAATGAAATCATTTTCCTCCACCCTTCTAACTGCCCTTCACAATGTAAACCATACAACTTTAAAAAGTATGGCATAAGGCACGAAATGAATATGTAAATGAAATTCAGGGTGGCAGGCCTGGCTTTTTCTTGGCTAAATCTTAGTACTGTATCTTTTGATAAGGTTCTTTACAAAAATCATTGTCTATTCACCCAGGAGTACAAACTGGGTGTTGATACTAGTTATTATTATTATTATGTATTTATACTCAGCGCAATATCTCCATATACTACAGGACTCAAAGCACTATTTAACCAATCCGACTGTACAGGTACAGCCCCAACAAGTAACTGACATTCCCCTAACTTGAAGATAGAGGCTCAAGGATGACCATTTATCAACGTCCTTGAGGTTCTTTAACCTGCCACTGGGGAAAGGACCCAATGACAGAGGACCGCCATTTTAAGTGGTCATCCGAGCCATTATGTATCTGCCTGTACCTGGGATTGAACCCACGTCCTCTGAGTTCCTAGACAAGTGTGTTACCCACTAGACCACAGTGGCAGAGTTGGGGAGGTTAACTGAGACAGGCTGGCATCCTGTTCAGGGAAGGAGAAATGCTTTGAATGGCTTCATGTCAAGATTTTTCTAAGGTATCTAGTCTGAACACTAGGTATTGTGGGCCTGTTTCTAATCATAAGGAATTAGGGTTAATTCTGTTATACCACTGTGGGGCTGAGTAGTAATAATAACACATTGACTGAGAAACCAAATACAAAATTGTCACATTCATAATTAGGTTTATTTTATATTCTAAGTACCAGAAACAACAATTAAGGAACTGAGAGATGGCAAAAAAAATTAGTTGCAACAAGAGGTCATCAAGTAATCCAGAAAATTTGACTAAATTCGGAAGCTTTGAGAGGATAACTTTTAAAAAAATATTTCAAAAGTGAATTATTAGATATAGACAAATCACACAACTCCTCATTATTCCACAGCCCTGAGTTTGATAATGAGATAATAATCTGCAAGGATAATGGGGGGGCATCACTGATTTTGATATGAGTCTCAGTAAACACAAAGATAGCCAATCCCCTAGACAACAAAGTATTGTTAATTGATGAGACCCTTGTTTCTGATATATCTACAATTTAGTGGGCAAAAATTATCCTCCTCCTTAGATTTATGGAGATGTCACACAGGAATAAGATATAGCTTAGTTGTGATACATCGATCGAACTAAGAAAAAATTATATTTTCACAAGAAATGAAGTGAGTAAGCACAGTGGGCTAGGATATGACAAATCTTGCTTACACAATGGTAAATATCCACAATAAGTTTAACAAGGGCATATTTTCTCTGCAATTAAAAGCAACACAAACAAGTGGCAATAATAACACGGGTCTGTTCCTAAATATCAAAACTTGTGGTGTCTTATATATCACCCCATTCCTCCATGTACTGATAGACTTCTATCATTTAACATTGCATAACTTTGCCTTTCTTGCTTTCCATGATAAAACACACAAACATGCATGGCTGTTTTAGATCATTAAAAGTTCCTGCCAACCTGTAGTAGTATAAAGCTCATCTGCAGGGCATGGCCCAGTAAGGGGCCTGCCATATCAGTTGCTGGCGACCTTAAACTATTTATAACTAACCTTATAACCTCCTTCTAAATTATTGACCCTGACCAGCCAATCAGAAGACAGGGCGCCCTATATCCCCAGTAGCATAGCAAAGGGGTCACATTCAAACTGGAAGTCATTGTGATTACATGGAAATTTTCAAGAGCAGATTTATTGTGTCTTATATTTTAGTGGATTTTAGTTAATTTTACAATGCCATCGTCTAAGAAGATGTTACCCAATGAAAGGAAAAAAGTGACAGCATCAGCCAGAGCCAGGATTTCTGTGAGAAAGACAAAGAAAGGAATATCTTTGAATCTGGACGGATCATACTTGGGAAAAGCTAGTGAAAGAAACATTGTAAGTACTGAAAATACCCTTGAACAACCTAGTACCTCCACACCGTCAAGTAACGACGCTGTGATGATTATGTTACAAGAGATAAAAGAGTCAAATGCAGCTTTAGCCTGGTGCATGGACAGGGTAGAACAGTCTGTGACGAGAGATGCTACACTCTTAAACCCTAGGTCACATATTCACGACCCACTGTCACACTCTTCACATCTCGCTTCTCCCACAGCAAATTTGAATCCTGTGGATGCTGTGGACCTGGTGGTGGACCCGACAGAATTCCCCAGACCTCGTCAGGACAGGGGGCAGGCCATGCTGGCTTCTCACAACCATATACATCAGCATCCAGTGAGATCAGACAATTTGCATGGCCTACAACCAACTCACGTGAAACCCCAGGCTAACTCACACCTACACCCGGATCGTCGTGACGCCATCATTCCGAGCTTACAGACCCTCAGGACGAATCCCACCATATCTGACGCTGTCACCAACTAACTAGCGTTGTATGAAACCCGTGCTCATTCCAATATAACATAAGGTAAGCAGAAAAGGTCTGGTAGATATAATACTCATGATGTGATAACAGTGCAACCTCACCTTAGGTGGCCAAATGAAGGTTTCCATTCCTCCAATGGAAAGAAACGCCTCACCTACGACGAGTTGTCCCTTCCGCAGTGGGTTGCTGGCCAGCTCACCAATATCTATGCAATGTCGGATCCGGTTCAGGTAAAGCAGGCAATACTACAGATGACTCTCGCTATGAGGGATGCAGTATCACTGCCCTGGCCAGCAGTCAGGGCCGCCTGGGCTTCCTCAATGCACCAGGTAGAGGAGGGGAACCTTTCTTGGGCCGAGTCGACCCAATGGGCTATTAATCATTTGAGTGCCCCCCAAATAGCAATGGCCCACTCGCAGACCCAATGTCAACATCAATAGTCAAGAGGCCCTGTAAATATTACAACGAATCATCATGGGGGACACCATGGGGCTTATTTACACGTTTGTTCTCATTGCCACATGCAGGGGAAACAGTTTATTCACCCAGAAAGCAAATGCAACACCAAACACAAGTCAAATGCTAGGGCATATCAAAGCAGTACATAGGACAAGGCCAGACCACTTGGACTTAGGTCAACAAGGAGTTCCAAAGGACATAATAGTGCAATGTTTAGAAGATTTCAGAGTTGTGTGTTAAATGGAAACTGTATTGAAATTAATTCCTGTAATACTAAAGTGTTGCCTGAAGGCGATAGTGTTGTTATGACTAAAAATAGGCCAGTAATAGACAATGTTGCACAAATTTCAGAAGTACATTATCAGTCATTGCATAATATGTACAGTAATAATCTAAATGACAATGTTGCTAGTACTTACATACCTTTTGAACAGGGTCAGGATGATCCAATGATTGAATCCAAACGGTGCAGGCAGACTAACTCTCGAGTTATCAACCAAGCATCACAAGTCGCATGTGTGGATTTATTTTTTTATTTGGGGATTTACGTTGCTTTCAACACTGTACAGGTCATATCACGACGGGTAGTTGAAAGGGCAGAGGAAACCAGTACATACAGTTCGTTAGGGTTCTGTACTGTAAACTGCCAACCAACGGCAAGCAACTACCAGTTTTCCCACTTGAGACCGTGTCGGGAATTGAACCCCGGCCTCAGAGGTGGGAGGCAAGAGTGTTACCACTCTGCCACCGTGGCCCCATCGCATGTGTGGAAACTAACCCTCATCCTTTTCAAACACATAACACAATTCTATGCACATGTGACATTACAAATGTTTACTATTACGATTGTTCAGACAATTCTGACACTTATTATGTGTACTTACACAATAACTCCCAAAAGAAGCCCCCAGGCTTTTATTTTCTGAATAAGTGTTGCCTAACAGGTTGTTTGGTATTGTATGAGTGTTTTTATTCCTATGCTGGCCCCCTTTCGGTTCTTTAAACAGTACAATTATATGTTGCATTTTCAATAGTTGAATATGATTGTGTTGAAAAACTTCAGGCCAGGACAGCCTATGATAACTATATTCAGGACTGCAATTATTGGGCTAAATATGGTATCACACATGAAGGTTACATGGACAAGATCATAGAATTCTTAATTGATTTACAATCTGACAGTGTTAAAAAGACTGACGTGACTGAGATTTCTGAGATCATAGTAGATAATGATAGCAAAAACAGCAGGACAATAGTTGACAATATTACACCAATTAACATTTCAGGAACTGATATGAAGCATAAAGTATTCAGAGATGTAAATAACCCTGAGAAAACTAGAGGTTATATTGCTATAGAACCAACTGATTTCACATATATCAGACCTGACAGGGCTACTGAGAGTATATCAAGTACAAGCCAATACTTACGAATAGCAGAAATTATCCGGCATTCAGGCCTTCCAAATTATAAGCAGGCTAGAATTCCAATCAAATCTGGTCCAAATATAGAAGCCTGGAAGAGACACTTAGGTGATTACCCTGATCAGAAGCTGATCCAATATTTGCAATACGGATTTCGTTTGTCCATCAAGGATCCAGATTTGTTAGCAAATCAGCAAGTCAAAAACCACTTTTCTGCATTACAACATCCAGCTGCTATTGACCAATACTTATCCAAAGAAAGGTCCCTTGGGGCCATATTAGGTCCTATCAAAGATATGAGTCAAAATCCAAGGTATTCAGTGATACACTGCTCTCCACTCTTAACTAGGCCAAAGGACCTAAACAAGTGTAGGGTTATCCTCTATCTGTCTTACCCACACGGCTTATCTTGGAATGATCAGGTAGATAAACTCGCTTTTGATAATTCAAAATTCCTGTTTAACTTTCCATCTATAGACGACATTGTACAAGAGTTATGTGCTCATGGTGACGACGTGACCATTGCCAAAGTTGACGTGGCGCGAGCCTTTCAAAATCTGCGTGTGAATCCAGCTGATGCCGTCAAGTTTGGCATACAGTGGCAGGGTGACGTCTTCATTGACGTCTCGGTCGCATTTGGCTGGGTTCATGGCAGTGTGTTGTTCCAGCGCATGAGTGATGCCGTTACATACATAATGAGCAAGGCAGGGGAAAAAATGTTTGCCTATATATATGATTACATTCTGGTCTCACCAAAACGACACTCTGAGCAACATTTTCAATGCCTGGCGTCACTTTTGACTGAGTTGGGTTTGCCTGACAAGAAAACTTCTCCTTGTCGTAAACTGACCTGCCTGGGCATACAGATTGACCTAGATGCCAACACCTTCAGTATCCAACCTGAAAAGTTACAAAGCATCTATGCAGGCTGCTTAGCGATTAGTAGAAAGTGTCACCTTACTAGGACTGCTTTTCAGTCGTTACTTGGCAAATTACTTTGTATCCATGTGTGTACGCCCACCACGTACATTCGTTAACAGAATTTTGGCACTTTTTAGAGAGAACTCTTCAGCAAAAAAGATAATGCTAAATTCAGAATTCCATAAAGATCTCAGTTGGTTTTTGGCCTTCCTACCTTCATTCAATGGAATCACATACATAAAGAAACTGGAAGGTGTACGCCGCCCCATTTTTGACTTATATGGGTTGGATTTAAAAATTGTGCATCTAGAGATGCTCAATCTGGTTATAGCCCTTAGATTGTGGTCCAAAAAATGGGCCCATTCAACAGTAAAGTTTTAGTGTGACAATCTGGCTGTGGTCCAAGTGGTCAAGACTGGCAAAACACATGTTAGCCCTTTGCTTAAGCAATATTTGGTTAATAACTTCCATATATGACATTCAGATAGAAATTGATCATATTCAAGGAACTTGCAATAAGATAGCAGCCTTATTATCCCGACTCTATTCTGACAGAGCACTCGACCTAGCTTGGCTTAAAGAACTTGGAAATACTTGTACATGGCACAGCATTCCCTTACAATTTTTAAAATTAAATTATGATATATAATTTTAGGTTCATCTGCCATCTCCAGTCCTCTACTACAAAAAGATGGGATAGGATCAATGCTGCATACAGACCTTCTACTGAAGCAGTCCATTCACTCCACTTCAGGACATTTGTGGCATTTTTAATCTTCATGGGCCTTCCTGTCACCATACCAGTCCAAAACGCATTGCTTTTATGGAGTATTTATATCAGAATGCACTGTCTCCACGAGTCATCTCAACATACCTTTCCTCCATCCAGGCTAGGGCCAAGCTTTCACACATTATATCGCATTTCGGTTTTCTGTGATATCCTATCTGATCCTATGTTATACAGAGCTATTTTCATGACAGCTTTCTTCAGAATGTCGAATATTGCCCTCACAGTTCCTGAAAATTTGACCATAATCACAATTTTTTATGACAACATCATATTTGCACCACCTGGAGCTCATTTACTGATAAAATGGACAAAAACCCTTCAACATCATAAAGCTCACCATTGGATTCAGTTACCTACTATTCAGCACAATTTGTTGTGCCCAGTTAGGGCCCTTAGATCCCTCCTCCAATCAAGGCCACAACCACAATCAGCTCCCCTGTTTGCAAATATTTTCAAACCACACTCACAGGTCATAGATACTCATGTGCGTGATGCACTAAAACGAATTTTAGTGCACAACAACATCCCTTTGAGAGGGTATGGCTTCCAGGCGATCTGGAGCCACCCTAGCTTTTGACAACAATGTTCAATTCCAGGATATTATGGCTCACGGACTCTGGAGAAGTTCCTCTGTCTGGACATATTTGGAAAATGCCTCACAGGCTCTATCTATTGTTCCCTCCACCTTTGCTGGCATCATCCCTACCTTTCTCTAGCTGGGCTTGGGGCTTTTTAAATTCTTACTAAGTAACATTTTAAAGCTTTAATTCAATTTACTAACATGTAAATAAAACATTTCCCCAACCACCATCTATAATTTTATCTTCATATGACCTCTGACCTATAAGGTTGAACTTTGGAGTTGAACCCATGACCTTCATAGATCTCACTGGAACCCACTGAGCAACTGTGCAGTTGCTGGCGACCTTAAACTATTTATAACTAACCTTATAGCCTCCTAAATTATTGACCCTGACCAGCCAATCAGAAGACAGGGTGCCCTATATCCCCAGTAGCATAGCAAAGGGGTCACATTTAAACGGGAAGCCATTGTTATTACATGGAAATTTTCACCCACCACCCTTCCCTTAAAGGAAAACATACACAGCAGGATTGACATTCTGTGATATATAATACACTTAGGCAGGGCCTGGCAGACCCAGGTAACCCCCTACCGAATTTGACTCTAGGGTATAACCCACCTAGGGGGAGGTCTCTTCGGATTGATGTGGCTCCACCAAGATTTGGGTTTATATAAAAAGAAATCTCTTGTAGTATTAGGCAGGACCTGGCCAACCCAGGCAACCCCTTACCAACTTGACTCTAGGGTTACCTCGCTTTCGAATTTCGTGATTGAGCTTGACCCCTCCAGGAATAACCTGCCTGGAGGGAGGTCTCTTCAGATTGATGTGGCTCCATCTGAACTTGGGTTGTATTTTGACATCTAGGTTCTCCTAGTTTCGTTTCGAGGTTGAGCTTGACCCCCCAGGACCTGACCCACCTGGGGGGAGGTCTCTGCAGATTGATGTGGCTCTTCCAGACATTAGGATTAAGATTTGAACATTGGCCAGATCCCTTCAGAATCACCTGAGGATAAGTGCAGGTTGATAGCATGACCAGGGTGGTGGCTTATCACCATAAGGCTGGACCCAGCAGACCTGGGCTCCCCCTATCGGATTAAGACTTACTGACCAGACTGGACTGTTATTAGCTTTATATTCTGATCACTGTGATAAACTAGCTTATTATTTACATTGTGTGCTAAATTAACTGTATTTTAACCACCAAGGTATCTTATTTACTTCACCATGGTATGCTAGTGTAACCAATGGTATTTTATTTAATGCACCCCATTGGGGCTTTTTAAAATCTTTCTAAGTAACATTTTAAAGCTTTAATTCATTTTACTAACATGTAAATAAAACATTTTCCCAACCAGCATCTATAATTTCACCTTCATATGACCTCTGACCTATAAGGTTGAACTTTGGAGTTGAACCCATAACCTTCCTAGATCTCACTGGAACCCACTGAGCAACTGACACCAAACCGGGCATAACGTTAGCATATCATTTCCAGATTTGTTCTGTTGCCTGCCTTGCCAACTCTGTCTCATTCTGCTTCTTTCTGTGTTCTGGTCAAACAGTATTTTTGCCATAATAATATCGTATCTTCCAGTGTCTTTCTTGTGTCAAACCCTGGAATCTTCAATTATAATAATTCCTTATAGCAAAAGTTAATCCAGATGTTTGGAAATGGGTTTCGCAGGGGTTATAGCATTTAGCTTATGTTTTGTCTGCTTTTTCATATGACAAATACATGAAGTGTGATCAGTCGTAAACGTGACAAGAAGTAGAGCAGTTTACAGTCTGGCATGAAACTGTGGCTCTTTTTGTTTTGAATAGTTTATTCTCTTTAGTATTTTATCACTCAAACTACACAGGGCGGCATAATAAATTAGTATTCTTCATGCTTAGACACATACACAAATAACATATAATTAGAAACAACAACAACAAAAAACGAGTGATACAGAACACATTCACACCCGGGCAAATATCAGGACTGGTGATAGTTGGGCTAATGCGTCCTACGTGTTAGGTTTGAGGGTTCCATTTGATGTTGAAGTATATCACTGCTTGCTTGCTGTACACCTGTGGTAACCTTATTACTCTCAAAATTTTAGGGTTTTTAACACTGAACCCTTTTTGGGTTGTTTGGCTTCACATAGCTGGTATGATGCATTAGCTGAACTTATTTAATCGTCAAAATTTTAGTTTTTCTTTCAACACTGAACCCTTTTTGGGTTGTTTGGCTTCACATAGCTGATGTGATGTATTGGCTGAACTAACTTAATCGTCTTTGACTTAGTTGCTCAATTTGTGATCACCCCTGGTATTTATGTTTTAACCGTAACTTTAAATACTGATTTAAAAGACTCAACAAACCAAACTGACAGATGAGTTATTGCATATCATCTGTTTGGCAGTGAAATAATTTACAAACCTTAATATTCGAAGATGTACTATTGCTACAATAATGATATTACTTACGTGACACTTGGTATGAATATGTCAGTGTTTACTTTAGGACCACTTATAATCAGGTTTTCTTTTCACTTTTATTTACCTTTTTTCACAAAGCATTTACACAAATCCTGGGAGGGTGAGGGTAGCCACCCCAGCCCACCCCACCCCCCATCGGGTCTTTTGTATTACATATATAAACAGAATAAGTAAATACCACTCTAGTTTACCATTTTTTTAGTGTCATTGTTGCATATCATAGTATAGATTACACCATTACAAAACATAACAGCTAGTAGATCATATATTACACATAATACACATCAAATATTTTGGATTTCACCTTTTGTACCTTACAGATTGTGCAATTACTGCTTCTGTGATCAAAATTCAAGATATCTTTGTACTACATATCTAAATACACCTACTTACACATATAATATACACACACATGCACGCACATATATCTCTCTTGGGGAATGCAGTATTATTACTCTCTTGGGGTATGCAGTGTTATTACTCTCTTAGGGTATACAGTATTATTATTCTATTGGGTTTGCAGTATTATCACTCTCTTGGGGTATGCAGTATTGTTACTCTCTTGGGGTATGCAGTATTATTACTTTCTTGGGGATGCAGTATTATTACTCTCTTGGGGTATGTGGTATTATTACTCTCTTGGGGGATGCAGTATTATTACTCTCTTGGGGGATGCAGTATTATTACTTTCTTGGGGGATGCGGTATTATTACTCTCTTGGTGTATGCGGTATTATTACTCTCTTGGGGGATGCAGTATTATTACTCTCTTGGGGTATGCGGTATTATTACTCTCTTGGGGGATGCAGTATTATTACTCTCTTGGGGTATGCGGTATTATTACTCTCTTGGGGTATGCAGTATTATTACTTTCTTGGGAGATGCGGTATTATTACTCTCTTGGGGTATGCGGTATTATTACTCTCTTGGGGGATGCTTTATTATTACTCTCTTGGGGGATGTAGTATTATTACTTTCTTGCTGTTTGATCATTATACATATTAGTTGATTATGTAGAACTTAATTATACATACATACATATATACATTTATATAGCGCTAATTTCAGAGAACCTGTTCATTAGCGCTTTGGCAGTGATTTTAACAGAACTGATTTTTATCTATGTACAAAGAATGTGATAAAGTTCCTAGTTGACAGATTGTATTGAGTAAGCTTGTTTGAAGAGATAAGTCTTTAGTTGTTTCTTGAATGAGCTGACTGATGAACTGGTATGGATATAAATTGGTAGGTGATTCCAGAGTTCAGATGCTGCCTTTTCGAATGCTTTATCACCGTAGTTTTTTAGTCGCGTCCTTGGAACACGCAGCAAGAAGCTGTCAGCTGATCTGAGAGCACGTGTTGAGGTATAAGGAGTGAGCAGTTCAGAGAGGTATTCTGGACCTTGTCCATTTATGCATTTGAAGGTAATCAGTAGAATTTTGAATTCTATCCTTTGTTGGATTGGGAGCCAATGAAGCTTTTTTAAGAGTGGTGTGACAGAGTCGAATTTCCTTCTGTGAAAGATGAGCTTGGCAGCGCAGTTGAGAACTCTTTGGAGCTTATTTTTGAGACCCGAGGGACAATTGTAGAGCAGGCAGTTATAAAGGTCAAGGCGAGAGGTGACAAAGGCATGTACCAAAGTGACACATGCACTTTTGGTGAGAAATTTCCTGATCTTGAACAAGTTTCTGAGATGAAACCAGGCTGTTGATGTTATTTGATTGACATGCTGTTTCATTGTCAGTTCTGAGTCGATGTATACACCAATGTTTTTGACACAGTCTTTTACTTCAATATTTGTGTTGCCAACAAGTATGGTATGGATGTTCGATTTATGTAACTGTGATTTGGTTCCAACCATTAAAACTTCTGTCTTGTCATCATTTAATTTTAAATAGTTGGTGGTCATCCATGATTTGATTTCTTTGCAGCAGTCTTCAATTTTATGAATAGCAGATTGAACTGAGTTTTGGTCCTTTGGATTGCAATGGACATACAATTGTGAATCATCTGCATAAAAATGAGGAGATACTGATTTCGACCTAATCACTCGACCCACTGGCTCGGTGAAATCGGAGTATTCACTAGGGCCCAAAATGGAACCCTGCGGGACATTCAGTGTTAGTCTAACTTCATTTGAGACAAAGTGTTCTACCATGACCTTTTGACACCTGTTGTGGAGATAGGACTTGATCCATTTGTGTGCCTTTCCAACTATTCCAAACTGGTTTTGAAGCCTTTCAAGGAGAATTTGATGGTTTACAGTGTCGAATGCTGCTGAGAGATCTAGCAGGACTAGAATACTGCATTCCCCTCTGTCAGCAGCCATGAGCAAATCATTCATGATCTTCAGAGTGGCAGTTTCTGTGCTATGATTCCGTCTGTATGCAGATTGGAACTTTTCTCTCAAACAGTTTGAATCTTTATAATTGTTCAGTCTGTGTGCAACCACCCGTTCTAGAAGTTTTGAGGCAAAGGACAAATTCGATACTGGGCGGTAGTTTTTAAGTATTTCTGGATTCAAAGAGTTCTTTTTCAATAGTGGAGTGACAATAGATTTTTTGAAACTGGAAGGCACTATTCCTGAGTGTAGTGATGCATTGATTATCTTGGTGAAGATAGGAGCAAAGGTTTTGCTGCATTGTTTTACTATTGCAGTTGGGACTGGGTCGAGGCTGCATTGCTTGTTAGGACATCCGAGAATCAGCTTCTGGATTTCTTCTTCGTTTGTGGAACAGAGTGTCTCTAATCTAGAAGTAGCAGGGACATCAAACAGTTTACAGTTTACAATTATCTGCCATTGTTTATCGAAATATTCTTAATTGAGTGTTATTTCAGACAATTTATTTATTTTTTTATTTATTTGGGGTTTTACGTCACTTTCAACACTGTACAGGTCATATCTCGATGGGTAGTTGGAAGGGCAGAGGAAACCAGTACATACAGTTCGTAAGGGTTCTTGTACTGTAAACTGCCGACCAACGGCAAGCAACTACCAGCTTTCCCACTTGAGGCCGTGCCGGGAACCGAACCCCGGCCTCAGACGTGGGAGGCGAGAGTGTTACCACTCTGCCACCCTGGCCCCTGTTATTTCAGACAAGAACTGTTGTTCATTTTAAATAGCTTTTAAGTGTAGTTGCAGCCCCTAAAAGTGTGGACTTCTCTTTTTCTTTGTGCAGTCAAAAATGTAATGCTTGTCGATTAAGGATAAAGGATAAAATGAAGGATATTGTTTGAAAGATGTTTACTATTCCATTCTCCTTATAATAGGTTTTCTGTTTTTATGCTAACATCTTCTATTTGGTTATTAGAGCTGTAATTCTTTATATCCTGCCATTATTTATTTGCATGTGTATATGTAACAAAAATGTGCTGTATACTTTCTTCTGATTGTTGGCACAATCTACATGTATTGCTATCACATTTACCCATTTGTTTTCCTTATTGACAAAGTTCAGTTCCAAAAATCCTATGTATGATTCGATATTGAAGCCATACCAGGTTGCTATCCTTTAAATTGTGTTAAAGCATATTTTGAAAATTTTTGGCCAATACTTCTCTGCTATCGTCACATTGAGTGTTAATCAGATTGTGTTATCATCATGGTGTTTTGGCCTAATTCTATCAACTTTGGTCGTGAAACCCTTCTTTCTTAAAATTCAAAGCTTTGTTGCAGTGTAGGTAAAAGGGTGGGTAAATACTGTAAGGTTTTGTCACATGACAGAAAACAGAGAAGCAATAAGATATACAAAACATGTCATAATGTGGTTACTCCTTTGAGAATGTTAACACACAAGACTGCACTATGGGTGTGATATGCCTACAAATTACAATAAGATCTGCTGAGCACAGTGTATTGTGTACAGCTAAATAAAAAGAGATAAAAAGCTTATTTGGAACTATTTTGCTACTTAATGATAACCTATTCCTTGTTTTACATATATAAAAAGCTTTATTCATAACACTATATGCTTACACATCATTGTCGGTGGAAAATGACAAATGATTGCTTCTTTATAAAATATCAATAACCAGGTTTAACATTTGCATATAAAGTTGTTGAAAAAACTTTCTTAGACTCAGTGGGCAATGCACGTCTTACTTATCTTATTTATATTCACATATTCTATCATCAGCATATGATGGTAAGACATATGTCTTTGGCAATTACAAAAGGAAAACGTCTAAGGCTTCTGGCAAGTTAGTTGTCTAAAGGTTTCGTTACATTTAAAAATGTCACATACATGACAATATAGAGTAGGTTCACACTTCTCAAGGAGACTATGTACAATTTTAGGATATCTCCAGCTGATGGTTCCATACCAAATAATAAAAAAGCTGGTAATAGTAGATAAATGTGTCATTTTATATCCAGTTTAGATCCAATTTGAACACTTTAACATTATCGATTATCTAAAATACAGGGATAGTCCAGAAAAGCATGATACTGGAAAAAAAACAGCAAGTCACAGCAGAATTTACAATGAATTTTCTCACAGATCAGAAAACATGCTGTTCATACATACAAAACAATAATATTCACTGTCAATGCATTGACATTCCTTATCAAAAAAGTGTAAAATCAAATTTATGGTTTTACATCTGACTGAAGGGCTGTAATCATATTGGGACAGGTTTCTCAGCATCACCACTTGTGGGAGTCACACACAGACAGCGATGAGAGCCTGTGATTCCCTTTAACAACAGTTAGGTTCTGATCACAAGTGACCCTCGGAATATCCCATATGATTCCAAGAGTTGAATTCGAACCCACATCCAAAAGGGTAGAGAGCTAAGTAATCAAATATAGCTGGTGACAGCTTGTTAATAACTTCCCCCCATAAGGCCTTTTTATTAGAATCATATCTTCTCAACCATTTAGCTTACTGGCACACAGAAAAGATCATTGGAAATCTATTACTTTCTCGATAGATATATTTTTTAGGAAAACCTTCACACCAAACATTTTTATCATTGCTTGCTGACATCACGTGATATGGCCAGCTTTTCACCCGGAAGAGTCTTTTACTTAATTAGTAGTACAGGAAGTTGGGTTCTAAGTGGGTTAATATAGTCAATCTGATCAGTGAGAGGCGTGACACTGATTCACTGAGCTCTACATCATAATTAGGAGGAAACATCAAAATAATCAACATTTAACCAGAACATAGTTATTTACCATAGACAAAGATTAAATAAATCTCCATCAGTGTGTAAAATAAACTGAAGGGAACTTGAAATTCAACCAACACGTCAAAACAGATGGTTAGAATCCCAGTAATTGTCACTTTTGTTCTTAGCTGTTACTTGTGGTTTTTTTAAAGTGTGGAACAGATTCCATGCAAAGACAGACCCCAATTAGGGATCTGACCTGGATTCGTAATGAGAGAACTATTCTACACAGCAACACAAGGGTGTAACTATGTGTTGTATTGACTCGTGAATACCATCCTAGTGATATGGGAGGTTTCCCCTTTTCTGTGAGGTCCTTATTTTAAAGTTCATCTCTGGAAGATAATCAGATAGGTAAATTAAAGTGGTTCTTACATGTGGCTGAAATTAGAACAGATAGTGAGAACAAAAAGCTGTCTTGGGGTCTTTGACTGTGACAAAAAAGTGAAATTGCTCTCTCATAGATCCACCTCACAAGTTACAGATCTGTACCCATCTCTAGACATATCACAAATTATGGATTCTGGGCATTATTTCAACTGGACAAGGGTGTTAAGTACCTTGCGAACTTCTAGAGGCTTGATTTGTAAGCATGATTTATCAATGTTAGATTCTTCTGTAAGCTTGATGTAGCAATGTTAGATTCTTGTCACCATTCCAAGTTGTGTTGCTGTTATATGATGTATTATTCAACAACAGTGTGTCGGGGTTTTATTCATTATAGGAATTTCACATGTTAAGTGTACTATATGTTACAGATGTATGATAAAGACAAGGGAGTTTATCGGTCTTTACTATTACTATTTACACATACCAATACTTCACTGAAAGCGTATTCGCACTTTTCCTATAAGATGTCCTGATGAATGCACATTTGGAAACCTGTCTTTAAATGTATGAAGCACATTGCATCTCATCCCTTACTCACTGCTGCACTTGTTTGAAGTCATAAGAAAAGCCGCCCTGGTTGTTTTAAGCTGTCAAGAATGATTACGGTGGAAATACAAAACATATGGCTCTTTCGTCCTTTGCCTGTATCCACCAAGGGTCATGTTTAGGAACCCATTACTTCTGGGATCTATTACTGATATGGTGTGAATGTTTGATCTGCATCAGTGATACAATCTAACATGTTAACACTCAAAGAATCTCTATCCACAACTTTACAACATTTTTAACATGTTCATTCAGGAATTTTTGCAGATTCTAGTCTCCCATAGCCCAATACTCTTGAATAAACCCATGCACACAATCTAGTCTTTCACAAATAAACTAAGTTGCAACAGAACGTTTTGCAACATCATAGACAATAGTTGTTAACCAAATACTGTGTGACATGGTGCATAATTTCTTTTTTAAGCTGCAAGAGCTTGTGCTTCTAGAGATCACTTTTTTCATTTTGTCTCTGGACTTTCATATATTGTGGTGTAGCGTGATGAGTACCTTCTCATCACTGAAGTTAAGAAGCAATGGCTATATTAGTACTTGAATAGGTGACCACCTCAGTACACTACTCGTGTCTCTGATGGCCTTGGCGCTAGTACTAGTTGACCAAAACCCCTTTCGGTCTTGTTTCCAGCAAAATTGGTATCTGCTGGGCATATGTTTTTTTAAAACAATGGTTGGATTGTTCCTACACCCATAACAACATTTCCATCTGAAGCTGTTATAAATGCAGGTTGGCATCTAGATGCCAGCCTCCATCATTCCTGCTCCCCCATACAATTTCATTCTTATCCCATAATGGGCCTACTTGGTGGCCACATGGCGTTCATAACTCATGACCCTCTCTGGCTGGTTGGCTGTCTCACCTTTATTTTAGTCAATGGGATAATGGTCAGATTTGAATCAGTAATTAAAGTTACACGTCCTTTTTAGAATTTTTATAGAGTCTATTTTTCACTTTTTGACTTTTTATATTTTTAATTTAAGTTTCAATTTTAAGTATAATCTTTGAGAAGGGTTCAGTTTACATTTATGTCAAATGGGCCAAACCACCCAAGAATTTATTTCACCAGGCATTAAGAAAGACTCACTGACTTTTGCCACATTGTGAGACAGGAATTTTTACCAAATTCAAAATATTGCATTTGATTATTTGATTTCCTTATTGGATGATTTAAATAACTTTTTCATGGCAGGCAACAAAAGCTATCCTTGCTGTGCTTATTATGTAGGGTGGAGCAGCATGAGATAAATAGTTGGCCAAAAACTGACAAAATAGAAAGGATTAGGCTAGCCAATGTTTGCTTCAGGCTCCTGACCTGTCAATAACAGAAAGTTTATTGTGGCAATATTCTCAAACTTTGGAATTTTGTCTTAGTGCATGCCATGCATGTAAAGCAGTTTTTCCTGGTTACTCTTTTTTTCAGGTGTGGTGAAAAATCAGGGATTCAAGCAGGCTGGACAGGCTCTCAATACATAAATAAAGAGACCAAAAAAAGGGAATCTAAATAAAGTGTAGTACAGGAGTGTCATCGCTGCTCTGATCTTCAAATTACTCCCTTTATCAAATATCCTGCTAATTCTGTAGTTGATCTCTATGAATAATATGCACATGATATGGGTGGTTTTCTTGATAGACACGCACCACTTGTCTCCAGACTGACAAAGAAAGATTCTCTGGATTGGTTGTCTTATTCCTTTGATGAGCAAGGTCCTT
Organism: Sabellastarte sp. h YS-2021; assembly: GCA_964017235.1. Taxonomy (NCBI): domain Eukaryota; kingdom Metazoa; phylum Annelida; class Polychaeta; order Sabellida; family Sabellidae; genus Sabellastarte; species Sabellastarte sp. h YS-2021. The sequence goes on from OZ024927.1 coordinate 60,878,914, forward strand.
GGGTGCCAATTGAAAGAACTTAGGCCAAGGTCGAAGAATCTCATGAATAGAAGTTTGCTTCATCAACAAATTGTTAGGAGCAATATACTGATACTTATAAATAAGGATCCGTCTGACCACTATAGTAAACTGATCTCAACAATAGTCACAACTCTAGCTGTGGCATAAGCTGCACAAAAGCCTAAATAGAGTTTCTGAAGTTCCACTTCCATTCCATGACTCTGATCAGTAATTGGGGGGCCAGTTTGCATCCTTTTTCAGATAAAATTGGGAACATTAGAGATATTATTTTTGTTCGTTCTGATAATTAAAATGTTGTTCATCCTATTTCACATAAAATTACAGACTTTACTTAATTATCTGAAGTTGCTGTTAATAAAATAATTAGAAGCTCACTTACTAAATCATGTCTGCTGGATCCATGGCCACCATTCAAAGGACGTAGTGATATACTACTACCATCAATTACAAAGTGGGTCAACTGCTCACTCACAGAATGACATGTTATCGGCGGTTTCAAAACTGGGTGAATATGTAATGGCTAACCAACTGTTTGAACTTATCAATGCCCAGTACTTTAACAACCCATACCTGTCTGCTTACATAACAGGTCATTTGATGGAGATATTTCTTTTCTAAATAAAAAAATATTCACATATCCTTGTTAAAAGCAAAACTACTGCCCTGGTATTGTTCAACTTCTCTGCTGCCTTTGATACCATTGATCATTCCTCTCTTCTTAGTTGTCTTCAGACTAAGTTAAGATTTGGAGGTTTTGTTCTTCATTGGTTCACTTTCTACTTAACTGAGTATTATCACTTGATAACAATTGGTTCTACTTATTATTATTATTATGTATTTATACTCAGCGCAATATCTCCATATAATACAGGACTCAAAGTGCTATTTAACCAATCCGACTGTACAGATACAACCCCAACTCACAAGTAACTGATATTCCCCTAACTGGAAAATAGAGGCTGAAGGATGACCATTTATCAACGTCCTTGAGGTTCTTTAACCTGCCACTGGGGATAGGACCCAATGACAGAGGACTGACATTTTAAGTGGTCATCCGAGCCACTATGTATCTGCCTGTACCTGGGATTGAACCCACGTCCTCTGAGTTGTGTTACCCGCTAGGCCACAGTGGAAGGCCACTTTGTCTGATCTTTGTAAACTTTTGTTTGATGTTCCTAAAGGATCCTAAAGGATCTGTTTTGGATCCGTTGATATTTTCACTGTACACAAAGCCTCTCAGTTTGAGGATTGTAATATGTGCCTTTGGGTAGTCCCCTCCGGCCAGTTGAATCAGTCAAGAACTTAGGTGTATGGTTCAACCGTGATTTCTCATGGTCTAAACATATTTGGAATGTTTATAGAAGTTATTTTTTGCAACTCTTTGACTATAGACGTTTCAGGTGGTTCCATACTGATGATGCCTCTACACTTGTGGTCAGTGCTTTTGTCAGTAGTTTGTTTGATTACTGTTATTCACTTTTCATTAATCTCTCCAAGTTAAATCAACGTAAATTACAATGTATCCAAATTATTGCAGCTAGAATTGCATGATACACCAGTATAACGCCTGTTCATAAGAAATTGCATTGGATTCCCGTTAAACAGCATTCCCTGTTTAAAAAGCCACACTTGTGTGCAAGTTTTTCACACTGATCTTCCCAAAAGTTTTATTCCATATTTTCTTCTTACAGTAGTTCATACAGTAACAGGCTGTCAGAGTGGTGGAAATTTCCTTGTTTTTCCAAGGTGCTACCCTTCTACTAAGTCTTTCGAAAAGTTTGATTTTAGCTTTGCTTTTGATGCCAGTACTGTTTGAATTTCTCTTCCTGATGAAATTCTTGTGCAACCCTCCCTAGCCTTTTCCAGAGAGCAGCCTAAAATCTATCTGTATACTAAAGCATACCCATCTTAGTCTTAATCATAAGTTTCTCTGTGGTGGTGCTCAACCTCAATTTGTTGACTGTCTTGGTGCTGTTGCACCTTAGAGTCCCCTTTTGATAAGGGGAGATCAAGCCAAGTAGTACTTTTGTAGTGGTTCACCTTTATGACCTATGGATCCTATGTTAAAGTGACCTTGTGTTATATGAAGAGTTTGTTTTAATTTTTAGTGGTTATACTTACTGAGATCTGAAGTAAGTAATACATTTGGATTAGCATCTTGTGTCTTTCTTGTTACTTTTACCTTTGGAGAGATTGCAAGCATACTCATATTTGACATGTGTATTTTTTTTCAAATTCATTTTATTTTTAAGAGGATGTAAGATTTTTTTTCTGCCATGTGCTTTCTTCCCAATTAATTTGACCTTTGTAGAAAATGTAAGCATACTCTTTTTTTGCCATGTGTATTTCTTTCATATTAAAAAAATTGATTACAGCTAAAGACATTTGTTGTGTATTTCATAGTGTATTCTTTTTTTTACTTGTTAATTAAAGCTTACCACTGTATAATGAGATAAGCTAATTATAAATAAATAATACCACTGGTGGATTGCACATGTACTTTAAACTCCTCTTGCACTGTTCCTTTTTTCTATTCATATATCCCCAGTAAATGAAAATGCAGCATGATTGTGAGAACCCATATAATAATAATAATAATAATAGTAGGATTTATATAGCGCAAAATTGATACAAATCCTCTAATGCGCTTGAGTCCAAGAAGGGAGAGTCCAGGGACAGGCATGAGTCGACATCTAAAAAGCGCCCGCCAGGGTATAACTAAGGTGGGGGGTATGCCAGCCTAAACAAGTAGGTCTTTAGCTGGCTTCTGAAACCATCTATTGTTTGCTGAGATCTGACAGTCTGTGGCAGCTTGTTCCATTTGGCTGGTGCAGCTACTGCAAAGCCACGCCTTCCTATATGCTTATTGGGGCGGGTTGAGGAGATAGATCGCCTGTTGCCACGAGTGAGACTGCTCGATCTTATTAAAGCTGAAAGATACGGGGGCTGTGAAAGATTAATAGCCTTGAATACCAAAAGGTTGTACTTAAACAGGATGCGATGTTGAATTGGGAGCCAGTGGAGTTTTTTCAAAAAGGGTGTAACATGACTCATTTTGTCAAGTCTGAAGATGATGTGGCAAAGAGCATTCTGGACTCTCTGTAGTTTGGCTATGTTGGACTTGCTTACCCCATAGAGTAAAGAGTTACAGTAGTCTAGACGATTACTGACCACAGCGTTTGCCAGAAGTACTACTGACCATAGCGTTTGCCAGAAGTATTTATTGCTGTCTCAACTCCAAGGAATTTGCGAATTCGTTGCAGATCATGAAGATGATAGTAACATGCTCTGCAAACCTTGGCAACATGATTGTCAAAGGAGTTGTCTGAGTCGAAAATAACACCCAGATTTTTTACTTCCACCGACGGAGAGATATTGTTTTGGAGGAGTGGAACAGGGAAATTTGGTGCAAGTGACTCTCCGATGGCTTTTTGACCTATAATGATAAATTCGGTTTTTTCTGGGTTCAGTTTTAGTTTGACACCGTCCATCCATTCCTGTACAGACTTGAGACACTCGGTCAGCTCTTCCATGCTAGAGTCAAAATTCCTGGAGTCAACTGCTAGGTAGATCTGGGTGTCATCGGCATACAGGTGATGAGTAACATTGAATTTTGAAATAACTTGACTGAGGGGACTAGTGTAGAGGGTGAAAAGAAGAGGACCCAGTAAAGAGCCTTGGGGGACTCTGAAAGGGACAATTACCGCCTCAGAGAAACTATCACCTATTTTAATTTTTTGTTTACGGTTTGAAAGATACGATTTGATTCATGACAAAACAGTACCATCTAGACCAAACCAGTCATGCAAGCAGTCATATAAAAGAGAGTGATCAATCGTATCAAACGCTGCCGATAGGTCTAATAATGTTAGGGCCACTGCCTTTCCTGAGTCCACTGAGAGAGCTATATAATTTTGAATCTTCAACAATGCGGTTTCAGTGGAGTGGAAACTCTTATAAGCATAAGCAATATAACACAAATTTTGTAAACTTAGTCGATAAGGATTTTATTTAAATTTGACATATCTATTGTGGTATCATCCATATCATAGCTTTTGGTCAGACCAGGGCTAAATTTCCTTGCAATGTCACTGTTACCTTGTCCTATTTTAAGTATATGTCAATGTTTTCTGTAATATAATAGAACTATGTACTACTTAGTCTGTTGTCAAAACATTTAAACAAAACTTTTACCATCTTTGCCCCTAGAAGAGAAGGGCAAGAGTAATATAATGGGGTCTGTTGTTTTTCTGTCTCTCTAGCCATACAAATAACTTGAAAACAACACATCAAATTGGTGTCATTTGTTGGGGTCTAACTGTAGTAACATTGTCACTTTCACATGCCGAGAAGTACCTAGACATAGCGGGCAGTTATTGGATAAGACCTATCCAATCTGACTTATTACCATAAGAACATGTTCTTTGACTCATCTCAATGGCCAATTTTTCCTTCTTGATTTTGCTGAACTTTCCGGTTTTACTTCCTGAACAGTGGGGGGAACTATAGAAGATGAGGGGGCAATGCAGTTAAAAATAGCATGACCTCATCACCACTGTTTTCACTGTCCAAGGGGAACTTGCCTGATTACATTGAATTACCCAGGCCAGCAACATAATAAGACTATGGTAGGCAACTCTTAAAAGATGCCTAAAAACGAATAGGGCTGCATATGCTCATCTGGCCCTTGAAGGATATTAATCATGGGATGTGATCTAGATGCATATCAGATGTTGTTGAAAATGTGAGAATGTGGAATAGAGTCAGAGTAATTAAACCAAAAGCTCAGTCTGAATGCAGCAAGATAGGACAAGGGTGACAATAAGAAGAAAAATCTGACTTCCACACTTATAACTGTAAGTGTCCTGATCAGGTTGTGGACAGACAGTTAGTTAAGCATGCTTGCTGATTTCTATTAAGAAAGCTTACTACCATAAGCTCCAGAACTGTATATGTCGTTGGGCTACAAATCAAGGTAAAGGAGTATGAAAATCAAGCTAAAAATGTGACCTAAAGCCTAAAATATTTAAATAAATATACAAACAGATTACCAAATTTGTGGGCAGCAATTTACATTGTCAGATTAGATATTATTTTTAGCATAAATAGTATTGAATCAAGTGCAGATTAGCTTATGCAGATAGCTTATATTGCAATTTTAGTGACAGTATACATGAACATCTTGCTTAGTGTTGTTTCAATACATATATTGTGTATAATATTGATTTTTATGCTGATGACACTGAAAATCTCTCAGTAACAACCGATCACAATGTGTTGTTTATTTGTACATGACAAATCTGCGGGAAAAGAAAATTCTTTCAAAGAATAAGTTTGATATTTTGGGTTTATATCCCATGCTGGTGTTCCTGTCCCTTTGTTTAAACCATCTATGGTCATTCAGAGTGTCAGCTTAAAACATTTGTAGCCTCCATTAAGTGTGCAATTGCCAATTAGTTAGGGTTAAAGTCCACACTGAGTTGAACATTGATAATATTTATTTATTTGGGGTTTTACGTCGCTTTCAACACTGTACAGGTCATATCACGACGGGTAGTTAGAAGGGCAGAGGAAACCAGTACATACAGTTCGTTAGGGTTCTGTACTGTAAACTGCCGACCAACGGCAAGCAACTACCAGCTTTCCCACTTCAGGCCATGACGGGGATCGAACCCCGGCCTCAGAGGTGGGAGGCGAGAGTGTTACCACTCTGCCACCATGCCCCTCAACATTGATAATAAGAGAACACTTCAAAGAAAACTTTTTGAAGAATCATGTCCTCTTAGACTATTTGGAACATGGCTTCCCCTTGTGTGTAAATAGCTTGGGCACAATTCCAAAGTTATAAATAATCTGTTAACTTGTAAATAATTCCCCTCTGACATTGGCATGTATTTTGTTTAAGAAGTAAGTGACGAAGTAAAACATAAAAATTGTTAGTCCTTTTCAATATATTCTATTCAGAGTACATTATTTTCCTTTGTTATCCAGGCCAAAAGTGGGTGACACAAGGCGGGTCAATGTAAGTTAAAGTTCCCCCTATGGTAACTTAATACAATAACTATCGGGTCCCATTCAAAGATCAAAGGCCAAAGTTGGGTTTTCACATCCTGTTTAACAGCTATGGTGGATGAGATGCCAAGCTTACTACCACTAGGCTTCTGAGGACCTACGTCTCAAGTAGCCAGTGGATGACACTGTGGAAGCAACTGAGCAAAGATAGTGTCAAGTCATGTTGTGTCAATGCACTACTGATGTCACACATCATGTCACGGCTCCAAAACATATAAAGTTTCTCAATTATATTAATGATGTCATTTCCACCTATCATTGTTACAACGCAATTGTAGAATTTAATTTTGTGTTAACCTTGTTCAAATTCCTGGGTGTGCAAATAAATCTCAAGAAAGTAATCCTTCCAGCTAGATCCCAGACATGTATATGGGTATATATATCGATGTGGATGCCAAGCATGTATATATCAATCCCTCATGCTAAAATATTAAAACTTTTCAACAGTTTGAAAAGGGCAACTGAAAATCTTTCTATGTAAATTGTTGTATTTAAACAACCCTGCCTGGATATTAGAGAGTTTGCGAAAAACGTTTTTGATGCCCGTATCTACTTCGTTACACGTCATTGATTTCGGTGTGTGACGTAATTTCATAAGGTTTTAACTGCACAACGTTACGTTTTTCACATGGCAAATGATGTCACCACGTAATTTGTTTCCCTTGTGGATTTATTAATAATCGAGCAATAAAGTGTGTTATACATGTCAGTACAGAGTTCTTGAGAGACTGTAAATTAGTTTTAGCAACTTTGTTTAGCAAATTTTTGAAAAACCCAAGTGTACAAGGACCAGCCTTTTTTCATCCCCTGTCAAAAATTTTTTGAAGAAAAGAACACAATTCTCCAAAGTTTTATGTACATGTGTTTTATAAGCTATTTAACTTGTGGGTTTTATTGGTTGTTGTAGATGATTAAAACCACTGTAGTTATCTTTATTGACTTGTATAATTGAAGAAATACTTGTAAAAGACCTAGTTCAAACGCTGTTCACAAACAAAACTCCCGCTTTAATGGCTTTCTCCCGTATTGATTAATTATGCTGCGTGTTTTTGCAAGGAGAGTTTGTTAAACGTTGTTAGCAAACTCTCTATTTATTATGTGGGTGTTCCACCACACGATTAAGGCTCCCGATTAAGGGTTTTGGGGGGTTGGTTGCAAAAATTTGCTTAGTCCCAGGCGTCCTGTAAGGGTCGGTTGTGGTCGGTTGAGGCCGTGTGAAAAATCAAACATGTTTGATATTTCTCCCGACCCCAACCGATTATTTTTTCCCGCGATAAACAAAATGTCCAATCCCAGGCTTCCTCATCAGGCCTCCTCAGACCAAATTTACACAGTCCTATGTTGTCCCAGGCCGCCTGCGACCCTTATGCCCCTGTTCCACCAAAAGATTAAGCCCCGATCCTGTCGGCGACCCTTAATCGTGGACAGTCGGGGGGAAAATAACAAAAATGGGCGGGAATACTTGGTCGGTACTGAAGTCTGGGATTAAGAACAGATCGTCCCCAGGACGCCTCAGGCGGCCGCAGACAGTCCCCGACTGGTCTGGGACTAAGAACCGACTAAGCCAGTTTTCAGGTCGGTTTCAACCACGATCCTGTCGTACACATACCGACTGGGTCCCAGGACGCCTCAGGCCTCCTGGGACTAAGCCCCGACTAACCCACGATTAACTACCGGCATCCTCAGGCGTCCTCAGGCCTCTTCAGTCTTCCCCAGACCAGGATCCCCGATTATTGTTTTCCAAAGTTGCTGGATTTTCTGGGTATATATATATAAAATTCGCGATCTAATCATCATTGCTTTTCTGGAAACACAGCAGGATGCCACCTTTTAATGGAAGACAGATTCAACAACAACTTAGGGCTTTTTTGGTTTTTATTCAGTTACAAATAATCATGTATTTCCATTTTTTACGTCGACCACAGCAACCACCACCAGCACCACCAGCACCCATACAGAGACCTAGAAGAAGGCACAACATGTGGGTCAGGCCATGGCTACTGCAGAGAGAGGAGAGGGGGGCCTACCACAACATTATGGCTGATCTGTATGCCACAGACATTCCAGGATTCACCAACTACATGAGGATGACCCCAGAATTTTTTGAAATGATTAAGACCAGACTGGAACCACACCTAGCCAGGCAGGTCACCAACTACAGAGCACCAATCAGTGTTGGGGAGAAGTTAGCCCTCACCATCAGATATCTGGCCACTGGAGAGTCCTACACATCATTATCCTGTCAGTTCAGGGTTGGAAGATCCACCATCTCCAAGTTTATACCAGAGGTCTGCAGGGCCATCCAGGATGAGTTCACCAGGGAGTACCTGAAATGTCCTACAACCCCAGATGAGTGGAAAGAACTGGAGAGGGAATTCAGGATCAGATGGAATGATCCACATGCCCTGGGAGCTCTGGATGGGAAGCATGTGGCCCTGAAGAAGCCCAAGAACACTGGAGCCCTCTACCACAACTATAAGGGGTTCTTTTCCATTGTGATGTTGGCCCTGGTAGATGGACAGTACAAGTTTAGATGGGTGGATGTGGGTAGGATCCTGCTCGGATGGCCAGATATTTAATGCCTCTCAGCTGAAGAGGAGGATTGAGGATTGAGGATGGCAGGATAGGCTTCCCTGACCCAGCTCCTATAACCCAGGGTGGGAGAGATGTCCCCTACTTCATCCTGGCAGATGATGCTTTTGCCCTGAAGACCTGGCTCATTAAACCCTATGGCAGAAGGATGTTAACAAGAGAGGAAAGGATTGCCAATTATAGAATTTCAAGGGGCAGAAGAGTGGTGGAGAACGTTTTTGGCATCCTTGTGTCAAGATTCAGGGTGATGAGGACAACCATTGAACTACCCCCAGCAACAGTCAGGGAAGTGGTCTTGACCTGTGTTGTTCTACACAACATACTGAGAAGCCAGTATCAAGGTCAACCTGGTGGTCAGCAGCCTGGGGAGGACGATGATGATGATGCACCTGATGATTGTGGATTGATTGGTGGTGCTGCTGGTGGTGGCCAAGACAGAAACCCTGCCAGAGAAGCCAAGAGACAGAGGGATTACCTGAAGGACTACTTCAACAATGAGGGAGCAGTGGCCTGGCAAGATGGCAGAATATAAGTCCTGCTGCAGTAACCAGTCCTTTTCAGGACTAACTATAACAGTCCTTTTCAGGACTACCAATTATTCCAAAAACAATTAATCAGCTATGTTTGCTACAGACGGACAAACCCCATGCCAAACATAACTTGTTGAGACGGACAAACAGACAAACCCCATGCCAAACATAACTTGTACAGACGGACAAACAGACAAACACAACTTACTCACCCAACAAACAGACAAACCCACTGTTAAACAAAAGCCAAACACAAAGTCACACATAATATCCGAAATTGAATTTTTTTTTTATATATTTTGAAATCCACATCATAATTTCACCAATTTTTTTTGTTAGTGGCTTGCAAATTTATTTGTAGCAGAAAGGTTTTCATGGAAATCTTCAATTTTAAATCTTCACTTCTAATCACAAAAATGGGGAAAACATAACCATGGAACTAGTTTTGCTTTCAATAATGGGGGATTGTGTTTGCAAAATAGTTTGTCAGTTTGTTGGCATGGGTTCTACTTAATTTTGGGTTTTTGTGTTTCTTGGTTGGTGGTTACTGGGGTTGGGTTTATTATTGGTAGTTGGATGTTGGGTTTCTTATTGGGTTTCTTATTTGGGGGTTATGTTTGGTATTGGGTTTGTCTGTTTGTGGGTTGACAAGTATGTAACAATGCCTTTTAACTCTAGGAAAGGTGTAATTGTTGGACTTTTGAATTAAGCATTTTAAACTATCCCATGGATTTTACTCTAAAAATGGGCTGATTAATGGCCATATTGGGAGTTATTTTTATTTTTTTTTATGTGGCCTTTTTTGTTATGTGTGGTACCATGGGTTATTTGTTTCATGTTTGGGGTGGTGTAGGTGTTGGGCTTTAACTTTTTTTTGTCTTGTGATAAGTATTTGTACTGAACTTTTTTGTTTTGGGAGGGGAATTGGAATAACATGTAGCTGAATAATTGTTTTTGGAAGATTTGGTGGCCCTGAAAAGGGCCTGGCAGGTCAAAGACCCGCCCTGACTGGATGGCTACTGAGGAGGCTGCTGCTGTTGAGGCGGTGCTGAAGTGGTGATAGTAAAGAGCTGCTGCTGCGGTTGTTGCTGCTGCTGCTGAGGCTGCTCGATGATCTGTGTTGATGTCAGATCTGGTAGCTGGCTTAAGATTCCACTCAGATTGTGTCTGCTCCCTTCGTCCTGTACAGTTAGGACAGATGTCGGGTTGCTGAAGCCAATGGGGCTTGGTGTATAGTACACAAAACTGCTGCTAGCTGCTGCTTGAGTGGAACTAGACGCCTGTGGAGTGGTTGTTGGCAGTAGGCCAACCCTCTGGGACTCCGTGGTAACAGTGGCTGATCTTCTGGGCAATGGCTGACGTCTGCGGTTACTCTTAATAGTTTCGATGTCTCTAAAATTCTTGCCCTTTAATTCTTCAAATTCTTCTTGAGTCATCTTTTCGGCCTCTGATGCCACATAGTCAAAGAAGGGCTGCCTGTCTGACTTCTGATGCAGAAAACCAGAGATAAGTGTCCTCATCTGCTCAAAGTGTTCGAGAATCTTGGAGTCTGTAGTTGAAATGGGCATTGATGTAATGATGGACTGACTCCTCTCCCTCAGGACACTGGACTCGAGGTGTTCTGTATCAGTAGTTGAGCCACGTGATTCGTCCTGCCTGCTGGTATTTGGACTGGCCTCAAAACCTGAACTTCTATTGGCCCCCTTTCTTCTGATGTGGGTTTTAAGAAAACCCATCTGTTGGTACACCCAGGACTGTCTCTTGGTCATCTCCCTTGGGGCTTGGCCAGATTGGAGCTTAGACAGCTTCCCATAACGGGTTCGCTGGGACTCGAACCAACGTCTCACATCAAAGGGCTGGAGCTTGAGTTCTGCAGATATTTCTGCCCAGAGAGCCTCTCTTCTGGTCCTGTCGTGGAAACGTGAATGTTCTTTGTCATACAGTTCAGGGTGCAGCTTTACAAATTCCACAATGGAAACTTCCTGGCTGTCTGTAAAAGTGGCACACACCCTGGCTCTCTTGGCTGAAGAATGGCACTCCGGCTCTTCCTCACACCTCTCTTCTTCTTCTGCCACAGCTTCCCCAATAGCTGGATCTTCCTGAATCTCCTCCTCCTCTCTCCTCTCACTTCCTTCTTCTGTAATAACCTCACTCCTCTCCTCTACTTGACTTTCCTTCTCCCTCTCATCCATCTTTTTCCTTCCTCTCTTCCCTCCTTTCTCTTTCCTCATAATCCAGTCGACAAAATAATAAAAAAATAGCAAAATGTGTCTCCTAACTGTGAAATTTGCCCTAAGCTCAAGTATATAAAATGTAAAATAAAAACTGAAAACCCCTACAAATCAGTGACACACGTCTCTCAGTAGCCAAACAGTCAGTAACAACGACAATGTGTGCGCGGTCGCTTATATAGTCCCAGACCCCCTCATTGCCTTGTTTTAATTTCTGACGCGCGGAAAACAGTCGGTTCTTAATCGGTTGTTAGTCCCAGGCCGCCTGGGGCGTCCTCAGGCCGCCGCAGACTGAAAATGTGTGGTCCCAGGCGTCCTGGGGAGGCCGGTTTGGACCGGTTAGGGTCGGTTACCCTTAGTCAGTTCTTAGTCCCAGACCTTGATTTTTGGGTCCCAGGACACCGCAGACGGTCTGAGGCTTCCGGTGACTAATGCAACCGACCCACTTTCACACGCATGAAATTCATACGCATCACATTTCAGTCTGGGATTAACAACCGGCCTCCTGGGACTAAGCTAGGGAGGTCTGGGACTAAGGGTCGCAGGCGGCCTGGGACAACACACGACTGTGTAAATTTGGGTCTGAGGAGGCCTGAGGACGCCTGGGACTGGACATTTTGTTGACGGCGGGAAATATGAATCGGTTGTAGTCGTGTGAAATATCAAACATGTTTGATTTTTCACACGGCCCCAACCGACCACAACCGACCCTTACAGGAAGCCTGGGACTAAGCAAATATTTCAAACCGACCCCCCAAAACCCTTAATCGGGAGCCTTAGTCGTGTGGTGGAACACCCACATAAGTCCCCGACCCTTAGTCCCAGACTCTTAGTGCCTTAGTCCCAGGCCTCCTGCGACCCTTAGTCCCATTGCAAAACAAGAATCGGCCATTCTCAGTCTGGGGAAGCCTGGGGACGCCTCAGGACACCTTGGAGGGTCGGGACTTAATCGTGGGTTAGTCAGGGCTTAGTTCCAGGAGGCCTGAGGCGTCCTGGGACCCAGTCAGTTTGTCTACGACTAGAAAAATGGTTTAATCGGTTCTTAGTCCCAGACCAGTCTGTTACTGTCTGGGGCCACCTGGGGCCTCCTCAGGCCGATCTGAACTTAATCCCAGACTTTCAGTAGTCCCGCCCATTTTACCTTTTTTGTCACAGACTGTCCACGATTAAGGGTCGGGGACAGGGTCGGGGCTTAGTCCTTTGGTGGAACAGGGGCATTAGCGGACTCAACAACGCATATAAAGCTGACATTTAATGGGAAGATCATTTTCAACAAAGCATCATACATTTAAGAAATATTTGTTAATGCTTCTCTTACAGGTATGAGAGCTTTAAATTTACAATTGATGATAAAGCAGGTATATTTGTCCTCAGAAAGTTCGAAACCGAGATTTATTTATGCAGGTAGTGGGCATGTAAGTATTTCTCAAATAGCTGTGAATGATATATAGCTCTGTTTTGTCTGATGCTAAAAGGCTATTGTATGTTATACGTTCATCTCACACACAAGCATGCCACCCTGGCCTTTGAAAGGCTGAAAAACTGCTTGGATGATGTTAGAAAGTGGCTCTCAGTAAACAAACTCAAACTCAATCCTGATAAGAAAGAGTTTATTCTGTTCGGTTCAAAAAATGTCCGTACAAAATTTTTCCCAGTCAATATACTTGGTACCCTCCTGTCACCTGCTGAGGCAATCAGGAACCTTGGTGTCTGGTTTGATTCAGATTTTTCCTTTTTTTGCCATGTCAGGAATATCTGCAAGGCTTGTTTTGTTCATATCAGGGATTTAAGGCAACTCAGAGGGTATCTTACATGTGAAGCTGCTCTCTTGGCTGCAAATGCCTTGGTTGGAAGTCGGCTTAACTACTGTAATTCTCTTTTCAGAAGTCTCTCTGCTCTTGACCTTTGTAGGCTCCAATGTGTTTAGAACAGTCTAGCTAGAATTGTGGCGAATACCACCAAGTACTCACATATCACTCCTGTAAGAAAGAGTCTTCATTGGTTGCCTATCATGCATCGCTCTATTTTCAAGGTCGCTCTTCTGGTGTACAAGTTTCTACATAGTGGCCATCCAAAATACTTAGAACCTTTCCTTAAACCTAGACACAGTATGTACAGAACGCGTAGAAGTCAATCTCAGGGTGTTTTGCTTGAGGTCCCACATTTTGCATCAATATACAAGTCAAAAAAGCAATTTGGCCTTAGCTTTGCATACGATGCTCCGATGATTTGGAATGATCTCCCTGATGATGTACGCTCAGCTAAATCTCTCTCCTCATTCAGGAAGAAGTTGAAAACTTACCTCTTTGAAAAAACCTACCCACCCTATTTTTTTTCCTCTGTTTTCATTTCGTCTTTCTCCGTGGTGCCGACCCCTGCAATGTCTCTGATTTAACGATTACGATCTCTGATTTTTGGCTTTATGCGTCTTAGAGTCTGTCAATAGACAGAGATTGAGCGCTATAAAAGTACTATTAGAATTAGAATATAAAGTTAGAGTATGTATATGCTACACTGAATATGTGTAATCAGGGAATACACATATTCCCTAAAGCGGTCAGGGAATATGCGTATTTCCTAAAATTTCAGGGAACACACGTATTCCCTGGTTTTGGTGACCAGGAAATACGGGTATTCCCTAAACTAGAAATTACTGAGAAAGCAACTTTGTGTTTTAACCTCTATAACATCATACATGATTAGATAACATAACTTTCACTGTACCATAATTAAAAACATAAAAATACAAAGGTATTTGCCAAAAAATAGCATTCATGCCTTGTTTGAAGTTTTTATATTGGCTGTTAGCCTTTTGAACTGGCTTAAACTGTATACTTCTCCTTTATAATAAAATTGTTAGTTATTTTTGTTAGTTATTTTTTTGTATTTATCAAATTCTTCTCCTTTAAAACTGTCTTCAGCTTGAGTATCCATTATACTACACTCCTATGAGACAGTGTACTACAGTGTAATATTTTGTAATCTGGCTTATAAGTCCTGTGAATTAACTGTACTTATTATGATCTAAAATGTGTCCAGTCTGAAAATATTGGGTAAAAGATTAATATCTAGAAGCTGTATTAAGTTTAAGCTAACTAATATTTTAGTTTTAATTTAAAAGCACCCAATAATTAAATATAGAGCCAAAGTAAAGAACTAAATGAAATTTAGTTTCAAATTTAAATATATTTCTGGCAAAATAAAATAAAAAGCTGGAAATATTGCATATTTTACTTATTAAACAATCTACATAAAATTTATTAGATATCAGCTTGTCATAGTAATTTTCTCTCAATGCTTTATTTATTAATTATACATTCTCAGTTAATCCAATTGGGGTCCCAGTTTTGTGATTTGTCTTTAGTTAGCTCTTTGATCTTTAATACTTTCAATCAAAAAGAAGCCACCCATGCTTTAGTGATCAAGTTAGGTGATTAAGATTAAAGAAATATTTATAACTGGAATTTTAATGGAAGCCATTCAGTTTGCAACTGCTTGACAAAACCAGGGAATACACGTATTCCCTGAAAATTTTAGGGAATACGCATATTCCCTGACCGTTTTAGGGAATACACATATTCCCTGAAATTTTCAGTGAATCGAGTATTCCCTGATTACATATATTTACTGTAACATATATATGTCAGTTGTTTTTAATGTATAGACACATGCTTTGTCAAGGATGTCTGAATGCAGCATAAATGATTTGAAAATACTTGAAAATTGAACATGGTGGCTTGTACATGGTGGTCCTTCGTGTATAATTGCAGGTTATAATGTGGAAAACTATATTGAGTTTTCTAAAGTGTCTTGCCCATAATGATTCCTGGGCTCATTATCTTACCAGTTATGTGTGATCAATATGGTAATTTTTCAAACTGTACGACTTTAGCATTACTGTGTTTGAATCATAGGAAAGTACATTTATTTATTAAATATCAATGTCTATCAATGCAATATACCAACCCTAGACATAGAGCCAAGTGTATAATTCCAGTCCTGTTGAAATCAATCAAAACAGGTAAAATATGGTAATGTGAACATAGCAGTATTTTTGCTGTCCTATTTGGGTTCTTAAGGCTGTCCAAGATGGTAATTTTCTCAAGGGTGATGTCATCGTGGGTATCACCTTAGGCACACATCATTGTGAAGTGGGAATAAGGCTATGAGGGACGCCACTAAACGGCAAGTGATCCAAAAACCTCCCCATTCCTTCCTCCTTGTCCTGTAGTGACTCTTTAAAGTTCTCTTCTCCTCTGTTTCCTCCTCTGCTCATTCCTACTTAAGCCATCTGTACTTCCATGAACAGTTCAACCTTTCCAAGCTAATCTCTACCATACAGAACTTGCAATCAGGAATAGTTAAAATCAACTAAACTGATGGGCATGAAAATTTAGCAGCAATGAAGTAAGCAAGAATTTTTGCTTAAAACAGAAAGTTAATGCAGAAAGGTTGCAGTTTCTTTTGCAAGTTACAAGTTGCAGTTTCTATTTAAGCATTCCTTTGAAAGAGTATGTAAAGTAAAAACAAATATAACAGAGGCACCATAAATAGATGTAATTGTAAATATTACCAATCTCAGATCTAATGATATGTGCTCAGGAATAAAAATGAAAGAGGGTCTTAATCAACTGTGATTGTAATATACCGTGATCACAACAGAATTTTTATGAATAATAGATAAACTACAAATAGCAAAATAATTTTTATCCATGGGATATTTTGAAGGGCAATCTTTGATTGTTATGACACCATACAAGAAGAAGTGCAAGATTGGTAGCTACAAAGTTGATGTTTCCAGAAGTATGGTACTTCAAGGCAGAAAACAAGTGATATCTGTCAAATGTGGCAAATCAGCAAAAATTATAAGCATTTTGATTTAAACAATCTTAATCACAAAAATTGCATTTTAGGCATTTCAGACAAACCCTGACACA
The DNA here is from genome assembly GCA_964017235.1 of Sabellastarte sp. h YS-2021. NCBI lineage: Eukaryota > Metazoa > Annelida > Polychaeta > Sabellida > Sabellidae > Sabellastarte > Sabellastarte sp. h YS-2021. The sequence continues at coordinate 60,895,297 of OZ024927.1, forward strand.
CAGCATTTGTGGTGCTGATGATACCGATTTTCAGCATATTTTATTTGGCAGAGTTATAAGGATTTTGATAGACATGGCTAATACCAATTTACCAGTTATTTTTACCAGTATCATATTTTAATGCTGCATATTTGATGTTTATATGGGTGTTAATTAGAAAGGTAATGGGGATGTTTCACTGGGGTTGATCCTGTAGGACAAGACGGCCCCAGTGGAACCTCCCCGTTACCTTAGCTTACATATACTGCCGCCTGCTATGACTACTATGTCATCTGCTGGGTTGGGTGCCCTGTCTAGTCCGCCTTGGTGTGTTCTAAATATGTACACATGTCTTTGGCAAACCATTGGCCTTTGCTGCATTGTGCCCAGAAGAACCCTGACTCTACTTGCAAGGATTCCAAACACATTCCTCACTACCCTCCCACCTCTAGGGATCCTGTAGTTTGCTATTTTCTCTTCCCTTGAGAGTTGTCTTCTGTTCTAGGGTTTAACAAGCAATGGCATCAAGGCGAGGGTTTCATCACCCAGCAAAAAGTAATGCAAATCTGACCTTCCCCCAGTTCAGGTGGTGGAAGCCGCAAGGTGCCATCCTCGATCTTCTTATAAAGATCTACTTAACCCAACAACTACCCATAGGAATCTGTAGTCTGCGTCAACCAGGGCTAGTAGCATCAGGGAAAAGAAGTCCTTGTAGTTGTAATATTCACTCCCAGATCTCTTTGGCTTCTTCATGGCTATATGTTTTCTGTGTATTCCCTCAAGAGCGTGGGGGACGTTCCATCTGATTCAGAACTTCTCCTCCATATGTTTCCAGTCTTCAGGAGTGGTAGGCCAGCTCAAATACTCTTTCTGAAATTCATCAATGATGGCCCGGGCAGAACTTGGGGATGAATATACATATCATGGTTCGGCCAACCAGCCAGTTGAAGGATGTGTACATTTCTCCTGTTGCTAGGTGTCGCAGTGTTTTTGCCTATTTCAATCCAACTTTTAAGGGCTTCCTGAAATTGGTGACTTCTTTCTCGATGTGGTGGTGGATGCATTCTTCAATGGGGTAAAAAGGTGCAGCTGGCATCCTTAAAAAATTCTGGTAACCTGGAAGGTAATCTGTATTAAATTAGCCAGGACGTTCCTATAGCATTATTTTTCTTGTCTTTGAAGGATCCAGGAGATGACCCAGGGGCTGGGTGGCTTTCTTCTTCTCCTGGGTGGTGGTGAAGGTGCTGACTGTTTGACAGGCGTTGATCATAGGTTCAGATGAGTCATTTTATGTCTGTAAATTAAAAAAATTAACTCAATAAAACAATTGTGCTCTAATCTTTTGTAGAAAGTCTCTCTGATATGTACCTGGAATCTTTGCAGTGTTAGATGATGAGTTACAGCAGCCAGAAGGGGTTAATATAGGGTGGGATTGATCCCGAATCGTGATCCATAAATTAATCTAGCAGGATGGATCAAGATACTGGTCCATTCTTGTTGGTTTGTCAGTACGGTTTGACGTGGTTTAATATGGGTTGATAAATTGAGGAGACTAATTTCCGGAAATTGATACCAGTAAAACATTTATCAAAACATTTGACTGGGGATTATTGTGACATTTGTTGAGGTAACTTCTCAGATCAATTGGATCCAACATACAGGACGCTATTAAGGCATGTCATGACACCTGATAAAAAACTTTGAAAGTTGCCATTAGCAGATGTAATCTTGTTATGTTTACTTGGTTTACTTATTCGGTTATGCTGAGCAAGTATTCAATGTGGACAAAAATTGATGTAAATTTCAGTAATCTGGTGGCAAAGCAAAAATTCAAAATATAACCAATTTTATCAACAAATTTCTAAGTTGTAGTGGAAACTAGCTATAGTAGTGTCCTGAATTTTTTTATTTTTAAAACATTTGTAAACAATAATTTTAGCATATATTTCTTGTCATTTTAGCAGGATTTTGAATGCTGAAAGATTGTCCATAAATATATATTTTCACTTAAATTTCAATTTTTAGCTTCTATGGCGGCCATCAGGATTGTGATCAATTAAGGCATGTATATATCAATAGGCTTTACTGCAGTATAAATAACTGTAGTCTGTGTGTGCTGCGTGTACCTTTAACACCCTTTTATGTGTAGTGTAACCAACTTAATTGTTTTGTACACTTTGTGGTTAAGTCATCTGTATTAAATTAAAGACTCCCCTCCAATTTTATTTGAAGTTACTTAGCCTGTGTTCAATCTGCTCATCCAATTGGTTGGACCCTCCTTGACTGAGTTATGTAGTTATCCCTACAGACGGTAAACTGACAGGTGTAAGTTTTACAGGAAACCCTACTGTCAATCGGAACTATACCTACAGTCAGTCAACCAGCAGACTAAAAAAACACAGCTATGCCTTCAGACAGTCAATCAGCATGATTAAAAACCACAGCTACGTCTATAGACAGTCAACCAGCAGCCTTAAAACCACAGCTATGCCCAGAGACAGTCAATCAGCAGGCTTAAGAACCAGAACTATGCCTACAGAGAGTCAACTAGCAGACTTAAAAACCACAGCTATGCCTAGAGACAGTCAATCAGCAGGCTCAAGAAACAGAACTATGCCTACAGAGAGTCAACTAGCAGGCTTAAAAGCCACAGCTATGCTTACATTCAAGCAGCAGCAGGCTTGAGTTCTACAGTAATCTGTACAGACAGTCACCCAAAAGATTTAACTCAATATACATATTTCAACACAGACTGACAGTCAAACGGCAAAGTTTTGGTATACAGCATAGGGGTAGGAACTGAGGGGGTGACCGCCTTCCCAACCATACATTTGGGGGGATATCTTTTTCACCCCCCCCCCCCCCCCAACCTTCGCAATTGAACTTAACTCCTATTTTGAAGTTTATGTAAGTGTTTACAGGTAACTCAAAATATGTGGTCAAATTACACTTTGACCCTGTTCACATGTACTATTGTGTATACTACCATTTGAACTATAATTTTTTTATAATTTGTAAAAGGAACATTTTTAGTTAGCCCATCATGGGATTTGTCAAGTTCTGTGAAATGTTTCGCTTGTGCAGACCAAAATTATACATATAGTAATCTTCTGTATTTAATTTACATTGTTACAAATTATTTAGAACTTAGATATGTAGTGTCAAATTCAAGTAGAACAACAGTTTAGCACAGCAATTTGTCAGCTGATGAGCTATTTCCCAGAAAACCTTTCTTTCTTTGCTGTGTGCTCATTTGCCCTAGCCAATCCAATGATTATACACCCTCCTCAATTTGGGGATTAATCTTACTGAAAATAGATCTTGCATCTGCATGGCATTTGGAGGAAAGGTCACACGTTCTGGAAACATCTAGTAAAATTATGTGATTTTTATTATCATATCCTCCTCTATGAAAAGAATGTCACATGGTCAAGATATTAGAAATATCTTTCAAACGCAGAGGTTACTATATGTATTTCTATACCCGGATGATGTGGGAGATTACTTAGATTAAATCAGTCACACTGCTGTCACAGAGATTCCCTGTGATAATGTAAAAGTATTTTAATTAGACCTTTTGAATTTGTAGAATAACTACATGCCATACATTCTGTAAAATCAACCAAAATTTGTAGACATCATAACAAACATCCTAACAAAAGACTTTAGTTAAGTTTTAGTTTAACAATAGTTTTGATATTTAAAAATATATTTCCCAGTGCCAACCTTATGATATTCCAAGACAAATTATATATTGTGAGACAATTGATTGCTCTTATTTCGACCATAAAAGTCCCAGGTAAAGACATGAAACAAGAATAATTAATTTCGATACACATAAAACTTTATCGTTTCATCCTTTTTTCATTTTCATTGAAGGGCAGAGCTAAAGAGGTTCGTAATATATCTGGAGCATCATTTTTCACATACTTTACCCTGTGACGTGAATATGGTAAGCCTGACAAGTCTCAAACTGTTGTAGATATTACTTTGATATGTAATATGTAATGTTTGTGAAAAATTTGAAGTATGTAGCTTAATTTTTAAAGTCATTTTAAGGTCTCTAAAATGCTCACAGAGACTCAATTTATGGACTTTTTGCCACTTTTAAGCCCTATAGCTGTCATACTGTGCGGTTGATAGAACTGAAATGTCATCTGGGAATATATTAATATGTTCTTTTTACATGTGTCAAGGCTTAAAGTAGACATTTAACATGTATATGATGCCCATGAACAATCGACCAAGAGAATGTCTTTAAAACTGGCCGAAAAAAAATGAGAAAAAAAAATAAACAAAAAAATCATCTAGTTTTGGCTGTCACATAGGCCATGTATATTATGGTTCTCTTTGCAAAGACACAAATAGAGTGAATAACATAACATTTAATAATAACATCATACAAACTTCTAGTAGCGCTATTCATTTAGGTAACTGGATTGGAGAAAACTCAAGTGATCAAAATATTGAATTAAGATTGTTAGATTTCAACAGTATGGTAAACTACATAAACTTTGCTTTTAAGCATGTACAGTATGATGTTAAATTAAAGTTATTCTCGTCGTATTGTATGTCTCTGTATGGTTCAAATCTGTGGGATTTTACAAGTGTAAAATTTGAATACTTCTGCACTCAATGGCGCAAGGCAATTAGAAAAATCGTAGGAGTCCCCTATGTGATGTCAAGTAATTTACTTCATGTAATATGTGATTCATGCCCAACTGATAGTCAGCTTATTCTTAGGTTCTTAAAATTCATGGATGTTAACATAAATTCTGATAATTATAATACAAGCCTATGTTGCAAATTAGCACTACAAGGAAGTGGATCTGGTGTAAGCAATAATATTCTATTGGTAAAACACAAGTATAGTATTACAGATGCACACAACATATATAAAAAAGTAAAAACAATGATATATAGTGGTGAAAATGAATGGCATGACTACATCATTGGAAACTTGGTAAGAGAAACAATTCATGTGTGGGATTATGAAACAACAGAACTTTTAAGAAATCAGTTGGACTGTATTTTACAGTATATTGCCATCAATTACTAACCAGAAAAATATTAAATTATACTGCAATGTGTAATATAAACTTATACATGTATATATAAATGTAACAGTTTATTAGTTTCCACTGTGTTTATGTAATTGTTTAATTGTCATGTTTATAATTATCTAAAATGTTTGTACTATGTGTACGAGAAATAAATAAATAATAATAATAATTTAATAATATTTATGAATCACACAAAATGGGTGCTGCAAAAATACCAAATGAATGCCTGTGGCATGAGGGATGGCCTGTCTGGGGATATGTTGGCATCGAGTTGGCGCAATCTAGCTCCAACGGTCCTGCCCCCCAACAAAAAATTGCTTCCTACACCCCTGTATAGCAGAACCTGCCGACTGACAGATAGTCATCCAGAATGCTTTAGATACACCATAATTCCTACAGAGAGTTTACAAGGTAGGATTTATGAAGCAGCAATCCCAAGAAACAGACATTTTTACAGACAGGACAATTTTACCTTCTCATGGGGTACTTCTTTAGTTAATAGACAAAAATGCCAAATCTGTGTTGTTAAAATATTGTTTGAGAAAGTCTGGAAATCAATAGCAACCAATCAGCTGAAGGTTGTCATGACATGTCCAGGATCAACAGATAAATGCCCATCTCACAGTGAAGAATGGCCATTTCATCAGAGAAGCTGCAGGGGGTCACATCATCTTTTACGGCAAAATTATAATGCTTTCTATTGATCTTGGGAAATGGAGTTGTATCTATGTGTTTTATGGTATTGACAACAAGCCATTGGACTTGCAGATTTTTAAAATAAAACCCATGAGAACAGACCATAAAATGAAAGGTTTGGCAATACAAGTGTTTTGGGACAGTGTGGCTTTTCTAGAGAAATCAAGTAAATATGTCCATGAAGCCTTGTATGTCTATTTGACTTTGAACAAATACAAGACTGATTATGATGATTATAGTAAATATTACACACTTCAAGCAAAAGTGGTTTCAATATTTGATATAATCTGCTAGTTACTGGCTCTTTCTTCATTGCTTTTTAATTAAGTTTCTATAAGTAGAGATAAAAATGCAGATACAATTATGAATATGTATTTATATTAGTTTTAGTCAAGCAAATGATTATGTAGGTTGAAATAACTGTTCAGTGTATATCCTTAAATCCTGAATAGCAAGTATACTTTCCAAGTATATTGCTTTGCCACTACATACCTTATACACCTACCTGTCTATCCTTCTTTTGGTCTTCATAACACTTAACCAAGACTTATCCACCTCTCCTGTCTGAGCAATGTCGAGTTTGGTGAATGATGCCTAGTGGCTTGCTGTTGTGGTCCAAGGTTTATGTCCAAAAATGGCAACATATGGGAAATCATAACCTGTTACAACATGAACATAGCTGTAAAGACCCTGGTGTGACATATAACCCTGCCTTTATGTGTTTAGTATTACTTGTTCCGTGAATTTTTTTGGTTTGTTAACTTCTTTGTCTCTACATTCCTGTCCCTGTTCTGGTGATTAGAATACAAGCTTCATAGCAAAGCTCTCTGATCTATCACAATGTCACTTTTGTGTAAGGTATGATCATTCCCCAAGTTCCCCCAAGAGGTCCATAACTGAAAATAATGCCTGGGCTTTAACAATATATTCTTTCTACTACTCTATCTGTTAATAACAGACATAGTCGATAATATTAACAATCACAATAGCTTTGAGAGTTCATATTATCATACCATCTAGAAATATACATATGAGCACATGAATTATTTACATGTAACATTACTTTGTAAATGAAAAATTAATAAATGCAGCAGTTAAACTTAAAAGAGTCCATTACGATTCCAAATTAAGTACACAAATAAGTAATGTTCCTGTATTTACTATCCACATATATGTACATACTTTCAGTATATAAACCATTTAAACTTTGTGATGTAACAGGATGAATTCAATTTACGATTTACGAGTTTCAGAAAGCCTTTGATAAAGTAGAGGGAAAATAACTGTAAGATTGATATTAACAACAATTAACAGCAACTAGTAATAAGAGGGCTAAGGGTCCATATTTAGCAACATAGTTACTTTTGGGTGGAGAGGTCATACAAGGGATAATTTTGTAACGTTACATATATTAAAAGAGGAAAGAGTGCCAAACACCCAAGTAGGAAGTAGGAAAATGTAGGGTTAGATGTACAAATGTTGTCTAAAGTTTTGGGTTAACAAAGAAGGGAGGGATGGTTCGCTAGCAATATACCTCCAGATGTAATCAGAGGACCTGAGTGACTGAACAACATATTGTTACATTTTAGCTCTCAGATAATGAAGTATTCCTTCATATATAATGAAACTGTCATCTGACTCTACATTTTTCGAACCTTATTTATGCCCACATGGGCAAGGTGAATAAACTTTGCAGCCTGTTTATTAACTCAGACTAACTTAAAATAAAATGTGAAACCGTCCCCTGTATGTATTCCTAGGATTTGGGTTTCCGTCTTCCAGAAACTGAAGACATGGGACATCAGTTTTGTCACATATCCGACAGAAAAAAAAACAAATGAGGAAAAATGGGGATACATTGGTCTTTGCAATGTCAAAAGGTAATTGATATAACTGCGGGCGAATCTAATAAATCTTGGGACTGCCATTTAAGATGACAAATGTTACATTAGTTGATATATAAGCCACTTTATTGACAAAGTGGATACAAAATTAGAAGTAATGACATTGGTTTATCCGTTCAGGATTTTAGTGTTCTTACAAACAATTAATGTAAAATTCTAAATGGAATGTAGGGAGTGTTATTTATTAGCGTTAGTGAAACAGCAAACATTTTAAAACAAAATCATATACCATAAGTAAATATGCGTTATTATGGACGGGTTATTCAGCTATACTTCAATATTATCCATTTTCTACCTTTGTCACTGTGTCATTCCTGTTTTCATAAGTACCATTCTCTCACGATATTTTTCTTTATCGAAAACCTATCTCTCTCAGAAACTGCATTGACTTTGGGTCGTTGTATACTAACATACAAGAGCATTCAGTCCATATCCATTTGCATAAATATATGACCAATAGATATATATATACACATCAATTGTAAAACGTAGGTCTTGGAATATCCCAAAATTCCCTGTGGTTTCTATGAGGGTTTGTTTTTAGTAAAAAAAAAAAAAACAATCCGCATGAGGACGCATAGTAAAGCAAATCCCTGTCAAAATATGCAACAAATTTATGTCGAAAAAAAGGCAACCTCTAGATATATCATTCTACAAGAATATTTTTACTGAAGACAAAAAAAAAGCAAAAAAAAAAATGTACAAAGTATAGAAAAAGTGACTAATTGTATTGGCCATATGACGTCGGTATTTTAGCGGATTCAGGAAAGCACAACAAATCAGTTAAAAAGATTCTGTAAACGGGATTCCTGTAAACAACTGCCAACCATTTCACCACTGGCTGTGGCAGTTGCCTTTGACCAACTAGTATCTCCTTGGTTTTGTTACCTCCGGCAAGTAGATATTATTTTCATGACTGTTTGTTGGATTATTATGTGCCTTGGGGGAGATCTGCACCCTCCGAGTGCTCTTGTTAATATTTACCTTTCTTGAAATTTACACTGATTAAGCCAATCATGCTTCCTTTTTGCTTCAATGATTTCCTACTTTTGGCATGAGGTTGATTTTGGCATTTGCTATCAACCTGTTCAAACAAAGAAAAAACCCACCTGCCCTCCACCTGTCATTATTCCACTATCTGACCCCATCTGTAATTCCTCCTCCAGGATATCTATTTTCAAAGTTCGGTGGGTTTTTTTGTTTTCAAAAATTGGTTCCTCCTTGAGTTGATGTATTTGTTGAATGTAAATTGTTGCTTATTTGTTTCAAAATGACCCAACCCCATAACATACAACATTGTACTTACTGTGAGGATAAATAATTGTAAAATGTGAAACATTTTCCCATAATTTTATTTCCGTTTTCGCCTTCGGCAGCTGTAGAGTGACAATGCTTTTTATTTTGAAGAATACTGTTTCACTGCATCTAAATTTAATACTTAATTAAGTAAGTTAAATAGTGTACAATTTTATCTGCCAGTTAGATTTGTGATAGCACCTACTATAATATATGCAACGTTGGAGTATGATATACCACTTCCATTGAGCTAGTTCATTTTTCATGATTTACATTTTAAATAGATATTTTTTGTCACGTGACAATTTTGGAACCCCCCAGCGACAGTGAAAGAAATGTATAGTTAATAGTAAAAGCATTGTCTGAAATTTATAGCCATACAATTAAAAATCATAATTATTTAAAGATACATCAGATTATTTTCAACACCTGGATTATCTGTTGTGTTTGTACTGTAAACTACATTCTTTTTTAACATGAAAAAATGGTGTGATTTGTTTTTACCAGTTAATCCCAGCTCATCTAAGCTGGTGTTGTTTTCAGATCCTGTAACACATCATTAGCCTTGGGGCAATCAGTTCTCTCAAACAGACTTTATATTGTAAGCTTCCCTGGTGAAATAAAGTAACAATGGTTTAAGGTTCCATATTCAAGGACTGTTGGGATAGAGGCCCCGACTTGAAAGTCGAGAATGATGAGGGTACAAAAGTGCCAAAAATTTGTCTAAAATGGGGGAAATTCAAATGCATCCTGACCCTGACCAATCTCAATTGAGCTTCTTGTCCCATGGATTGTTTTACCTCGACCTCTATGATTTCAATGTGACTAGTTATATTGGTGATAGCATATGATGGGTTCAGGTTCCAGGGTCCGTATTCACTAAACCTCCTTTATTCCAAGGAACCCTTAAAAAGTAAGGATTTCCTTTATTTCTTGCCCCTTCCTTTGTTTTGGTATTCATTAAACTTCCCCCAAGCAAAGGAGCCTAACTTTCTATCCTTGAATTTCAAGGAAACCTTAAAAATCTAGGAAATCCTTAACTTTCAAGGAAATCTTGAATATTCACTAACCTTCCTGTACTGAGAAATCCTTGGGCTTTTCCTTAAATTTCATGGTTTGTGTGTGACTACCTTTATGATAAAAGGGAGTTTTGTTGGTTTGACTTTTTAAGTAAAACGTGAATTAATTGGTGAAATGTTATGATATTTGCACCATTTTTGTCCATACCACATTATTTATATCATCATACGTCTTTCTTGATATTTGTGGGATATTTAGTTGATATGTCATCAAATCGACTGAAAATGTATTTGATGTGTGTGTCACAATATCTGTATGAAAAGTGGCTATTACCACAATGTGGTATGCAATACAAAAATCTTTAAAAATTAGGTATTTATCTCTTAAAATATAAAATATCATCTAAAACAACAACAGAAAACACATCATAACACTGATCTTCTGCTGAATAATTAATATGGTAAGAAAAAAATTTAAAAAGTAAGGGGAAGATAAAGGAGCCTTTGTGAACAAACTTTTTAACCAATCACATGACCGAATTCACTCCTTTAATAAATCATCCTTTATTTAAGGTCTCCTTTGGTAAGGAAACCACAAAGGAGGATTAGTGAATAGCATTTTAAAGGTCACCTTATCAAAGGAGATTTTTTACCTTCCTTTAATAAAGGAACCTTAAAAATAAAGGAGGTTTAGTGAATACTGACCCTGACCCTCATGAAGGTTTCAGTAATAAAAATAATAATCAGGTGATGGCAACTTTGCCAGCACTCCATTTTATCATTTTAGTCAAAGTTAGGGGCAGAACGTCCCGACCTATATGATTTCGATATGATTGTACATAACAGCAATACACCTAGATGCATAGGCAATAAGACATGACAAGAGTTTCCCAACCTCCGGAATGTTTAATGTCAATAGGTTAAGCCTGACTGAAGATCCTGACTTTGTGAGTCTAAAAGCAAAGTTACTAAATCTTAGTAGTTATCACATTTCCCAAATGATAATTCGGCTACTACCTCTGTGGCTGTGATTAAAATACATCCTGCCTGTCCAAAGATGGGCCATCCCATAACAAGGGCCTACTACTACTAAACAACATTGACTAATTTGACTTAGATATAAGGCAATGTTTTTGAGTTGATGGTAATGTCTGTGGATATCTTTTATTAGGGTCTAGCAGCGTGAAGTTCTGATTCTTATTAATTTTCAAGAAAAGTGTTCGTTCTATGCAATATGTGTTTGCACTGAAGAGTAAATCATATCAATTTTGCCAATCTGAATAAAAAATTGGAGATAAGGAGGCTTTTACAATGTATTACACGTGTTGGAGTATTTACTAAGTAGCAGTATTTTAGGTTTGAACTTCTGCCATAATTCACACAATTCACTCTGGCTCTTATTATGTAGTTATTTGACACTTTCAAGGTTGCCAGACAGTTGAGGGATAATTACTTTATTGTTATTTACGCAGAAATGGGAATATGGCTACAGTTCTTCACCAAGGACCTAAACAATTTTGTGGAAAAATAAATTGTAGTAAGATTTTCTAAATAGGTTTTTAAAAAATGTTCTCAGAAGAACATCTGCCCCTCCCGCCTCATATATCTTCACATGGCCATGTTACAAACATTTTATGTCATGGGTGACTCATTCTTCAACATGCACTGGCTAGAAATAAGGTCTTTGATCATAAGGAAGAGGTCGCTCAAGCGGAAATGCAAATACCTACTGATACGACAGCACAGTGTGACCTAGGCATAACTAAACTTTTGTATGTCAAAGGTTAATCTCCTTATTCGGCTTTGCAAGCAAATAGAGAATCCTGTTGCTTAATTAGATAAAATAGGTTTAAGCAGCCCTGATAAAAAGTGGGATATGAAAGAAGTTGATTAGGAAATGAAGTTACAATCCATCCCCTCAGAGGATCTTCTGATCAACTGACATGGTTCCATAATGCTATGCCATTTCTTCAATATTTATTCATCTCTTTTAATTAAATCATATGGTAAAAAATCTTATGGATAGCTCAAAGCCCAGATTTTTTAATTCGCAAAGCAATGATTTCCTTCCTAAATATCAGTGGACTATCAACGTTAGCAAATTCAGGTGGTAATTTGGGATATATATTCAGATATTCCTACTGAGGTGTTAAAGTAACTAACCTTTTTGTCCATCGTCGTTCTAAATAAGACAAACAGCTGAAAATAACTAAAACACTTCGATATCTATGTATTTATAGAAAGATTTGTGTTCAATTAGTGCTCATTTAAAGAAGCAATGACCACACGAGATATTGTCCACTTGTTGAGGTGAAGAGAACCTGTAAAGAATCAAATTCGATATCGGTGCTTTGAGAATTTGTGCTTATTTCCTTCTCTAGCCCTCTACTACAGGGTGGCTTAATGTCCACACTGGCTTACACTAAATGAAACACACTGACAAGATTGTTTACTTCATAGTTTTACAACTTTGTTGCAAAGTCTGCTTAAAAAGGGTATAGGCTGTAGGGTGGATAGCAAGTCTGGCATCTAAAATCAATTAGCTCTCATCACTGTCTTTGTGGGTCTGAAGCCGTCTCACTGGCAACATGTATAAAAATAAACTGAGGTCCTGCCCTGACATGCTGCTGAAAGGGAAGTAAAACATCAAGTTGACCTTTGACCTTAACTTCAATGAGTAAACACGTGGGCTTCAGCTTTTTTATGGCATGTGCAAAAAAAGGTCTATGCTGTAATTTCCTGTGAATTGTTTATGTCTTTTCCAATACCAGTACGTCTTCTTCAGATTGTTTGCAACTCACTTTAGTGTAAATAGTGATAAACAATACTTATTATGTGTGTTGTTACAATATTGAACCAGAATTGTTTTTGTGAACTCAAAGAAGTATCTAAACATAAATATTTTGGGGTTGCTTGTTTTACTAATAATATATTAGCTCTGTTAGGTGTTGATTATAACCATAACCATCATAGCCATATGTTATGCATTTTGTAAATACAGCAGCCATAAGGAGTAAACATATTTATGAAAATAATATTTTGGGGGAAACAAAGATAAGCTAAGATTTCTAAGGAAAGGGAAAGTTCATCCAAAATACCCAAACTGTGCCATATGTATTTCAGTTGTCTAGCTTTTTGAAGCTTCTACTAGTTTTTAGTCTTTTGCCAAGCTTTTAGTCTTTAACCTCACTGTTAATTTTCGTGTAGACACATTTGTTATTGGATAGGTTCTCAGGAACTTATTGTTGGTTCTAGATCAAGTAATTATTGTGACTACTTACATAACCAGTTCAGTTAATTTTATATAACATATTTTTGTATAACAATAGTGTTAGTTAGCGGCAGTTTATCTATCGATGCTTTTCATTTTTCAAACAAGTACCATTTATTGGTGTTATTAACAGTGCTATTTTAATGCTAAAAGATTGGGGGAAACTAAAAGCAATATATCTGCGTGTATTTCTGTGAGGTAGGAGTAATCAAATTAGCCTTAGAAATTGCTTTAATTTTCTTTTATTTGTAGCTCTCAATCTCACATTACTCATCAGATTTTTGCTTGAACACCCACTTTTTCACTATCAGTACTTTGCTAACGCATACTTAACCCAAGCATTTCAGATGAATGTTCTTACTCATTGTAATCACATTCATTTTTTTACTTCTTCTGTGATTACTTTCTTAATTAAGACTTGCTCTTGCAAAACCAGTGGACAAAATCTACATTCTATACAGCAATGTAGTTCTTCCTTCCCCTTGTCTTTCATGTGTGTTAGAAGTGTACAGTCTTAAGAGTAGTGTCTCTAATTGTACTAAACGTTTTGCATAAGATGCTCCCGGATGAATAGGTACGGTCAATCAACCAAAGAAATTGACAAGCCGTAAGTTATTCTTACATCTTGTTACATCATCAAATCAGACAGGTCAGAGCTTATTGACTGACACAGTTTCCTAAGGTCAAAGGTGATGGAGGTCAAAAGGTCAGATGGGTCATAGGAAGGTGAAGAAAGGTCAGTGATGTTTGAGGTATTTATTTACAGATTAGTAGTTATATAAGCAGGGTTAAAAGTTTTAAAATTTCAAAGGTTTGAAGATTTTAAAAACACCATACACAGGTAAAATACTAAATACGAAAAGACTAGTAGTGACTAGTATCACAGATACAGCAAGGGGTATCAAGCCCCACATTCACACTCACGGCAACTAGTGCCACAATAATCACTCTTGCTACTTGAGCTACTTGAGCCACCCACAGAGTAAGAGCCATCAGGCTCATAGTGCTAACAGGCACAGCAACTAGTGCCCCAGTACATACTGCTAGTAGTATTTAATCAGTAAGAACATGCCACTTGGGCCTCATCTTGTCTAACAACTGGTGCCAACCTAATCATTACATGTCGATGATAGAGGGAGCCAAAATTGGCTGCCTAGTGTCAAGTAAAAGTGAAGGAAGAGAGAGGGGGCTACCAGGGTATTGCCTGGCCCTGCCTTGGTCCACAAATTTTGTGAACTGCTACTGTCAATAATCGAGAGGGGGTCACCCAGGGTCAGCCTGGGGCCACCTAAATTATGCAACTGGTGTACCAGGGGGGGGAAGGTGGGAAATAAAATGGTTGCTACTCCTTCTGTGTTCAAATACTGAATTCAAAATGGCCCTCCAAATCCAAAGTGAGGCCAATTTATTAACCCCAATATGTGTGATGGGTCAAGAGGTCAAGGGTCGCCAAGTATTGATGCAAGCTTAAGGTAGTGAGGAAACTGAGGGAGCAGGCCCCTATCAGGCCGTGCTTGGCACAGTTTCCTAAGGTCAAAGGTGATGGAGGTCAAAAGGTCAGATGGGTCATAGGAAGGTGAAGAAAGGTCAGTGATGTTTGAGGTATTTATTTACAGATTAGTAGTTATATAAGCAGGGTTAAAAGTTTTAAAATTTCAAAGGTTTGAAGATTTTAAAAACACCAAGCCCAACTAGAGGTGAGAAGGAATACAAGAGGCAAAGGTCAGGGGGACAATGGAGGGAGCCTGGGAAGCATTCTGGAGGTAAGTCCAGACTGCCGAACTTCTCCAGAGACCATGGGCCATTATATGCTGGAGCTGGACATTGTTATCATAAGCCAGGGTCGCCCCTGACCTTCTAAAGGTATGGAACCCATGGCCCAGGAGGGGAATGCCGAGGTGGGTCAACACCCTCCTGAGACCATCCCTCAAGGTGGTATCAATAACTGGATGATAAGGAGGAGATTTGTGAACAAAGAGAGGTGATATAGGAGGGAGGGGCCTAGAATCTAGTAACTGGTGGAGAGCCCTGACTGGACAAAGTATGTGGTTGGTAAGGGCTGGGATCTGAACCAAATGGTGGGAAGAGTTATCCTGAAGGGTCTTAGTCCACTTAATTAGAATGTGGGCCCCGGGGGGTTGGAAGATGACATCCTGCCTCAGCAGGTGCTTGTTGGGGTCAAACTTGAATTTAGAGTGGGGGGCCACGTTTGACATCCTAAGAAAGGCAAAAAAAGAAACAAGGAAAGCAGCCCTGTACAGAGGGGGGTCATCAAGGATATGACAGGTGGAGGAGATCAAAGCGAGGGTCCTAATGTCAAAGATGCCCCGGGGGGTGGGGTGAAATGAGGAGTTGATGGAAATGCTTCTAAGGTAGGAATGAAGCAAGTGATGGTCAAAAATTGACTGGTCCCAGTGGTACTGTTTAGCAAAAATTTTGAGGGAGGAGAGGTAATTGAGAATAACTCGGTGAGATAAGTTGTTTGAATATAAATACTCCAAGAAGGCTAACAAAGACTGCACTGATGGGTCTACCGGAAGTGACATGAATATAACAAAAGCAAGGTAAGTTCTTATGTGTGTATTGTGGGCCTTCTTGGTAGATGGTCTGTAAGCGGTCCTAGTCCTCTGGAAGGCAGTGAGGATCAAATGGGAAGAAGGCAGGTTCGGATCTGAAATTAGAGGTGAAGGTCCAGATCAAAATAATGACTGGGTATACGTTCCCAAATGTAATGGTCCCTCAAATGATCAAGAATACTGGCATCTATATTACTGCTAGAATATATCCTAGATAAGGTATCAGCTATGGTATTGCAACGGCCAGGTATGTGTACTATGTCCAAATGAATATCATAATGGGCTGTTAACAACCAAATATTTCTGACACACAGAGCTAAGAAGGGATCCTTGGTCTTACCGGTCTTGACCACAAAGACCACCCCTGAATTGTCACAGTGAACTGTGATACTAGAATGGCACCAATAACTGGCCCACGTTCTCAGAGCGATGACTAGATTCAGCATCTCGAGATGCACGATCTTAAGATCCACACCCATCATGTTATGAATGGGGGTAGCATAGACGCGATCCCGCCAAACGCCTCCCATCCCAGTCAAGCAAGCGTCTAGGTATAGGGATTGGACGGAATCGACTGCATTCTTTTTAAGATAAGAGATACCATTGAAGGATGGGAGGAATGTCAAGAACCATGCGATGTCTTTGTGAAAGTCAGAGGAAAGGTAAATCTTGTGAAGATGTGAGTTTGCACGATATAATGCCAAGATCCTATTCAGGAATACACGTGAGGGTTTCACACACTTTTGAATGTACAAAAGTTTCCCAAGAAGCGATTGGAAAGCTCTCCTAGAAAGACATTTCTTTGTACTAACGCGAATGCACTCTTCATGGATAGATCGAAGCTTGTCTTCAGATATGCTCATAGTATTGTTGTCAATGTTTATGTCTATACCGAGACACGTAAGGCGTTTGGTGGGAGGGGTGAGCTTGTCATAGTTGAGGGGGAGGCCGAGTTCGGTTAGTAAGTCGCAAACATGTTTAAATTTGTCCTCCGCCTTAGTTTTAGGGACAACCGCAATGTAGTCATCGATATAGCAGTGGAGTTTTATCCCAGCTTTAGCTACAATATGGGCAATTGCGTCGGATAAAATCTGGAACGCCGCGGACCCGTGCGTCCAGCCGAACCCCACCGCCAGATCCGCATAATAATTGCCATTCCACATAATCCCCAGCTTTAGACTATCCACGGGATCCACTCTGAGGTTGCGAAACGCACGAGCTACATCAATTTTAAAGAGAACGCAGTCATCCGTGCAGCGAACTATATCCTCTGTAATATGGTCTATATTGGGAAATTTCAACACAAAGGCAGAGTCATCAAAGCGGTCAGCCTGAACGTGTGAGTTCACCAAATTGCCTCGAGGGTATGAAAGATCCACTATAACCCGACGACTGCCATTGTCTTTAGGACGTGTCATTAAAGGTGAACAATGGTAGTGGGGGTGTACAATACTTGGGACAGGGCCTAACAAAGCACCAAGTGATTTTTCTTTATCAATGTACTTTTGTACTTCAGATGGATACTGACGAGCTGAATAGTGGTTAGTACTGTCCTTATTGCATAATTCTTCAGCATTGCTGATTGAAAGGGGGTATCCAAATTTAATATATTGTAAAACTCGCTTATCTGAATAGCCCTGGAGGTGGGTTTCCCAAGCCTCCACATTCAAACCCGACTTAATGGGTATTCTGGCAGCTCTGTAGTTGGGGACATGGGTGTTTCTAATAATATCAGCAATGGCAATAAGCTGTTCAATAGAGGTTATGTCCACAGGAGGTCTATCCGGACCAACGAACTCGAACGCAGTCCCTTCCTGAGCCAAATAACCTGTAAACTTGTTCGGATAATGGAAATCACGAATCGGACGTGGAATGTCTCTATCAGTTAAACTGGGTTTCTCATCATAAGCCCACTTGGGCTGGCCCAGCTGGGTGTCAAGTTCAGTACATGCATAGCTAGTAATGTGAGCATCTAAGCTCATTCTCACTTCATCAATTTGTTGATTATGCACAGAATGAACCCCTGTTCTTGGGGTGGTCATGTTACCACTATCACCAAGGCTATCAGCCCCATCTATTAAATTGTCTATAATATTAATAATATATTCTTCATAATCGTGACCATAATATTGCATACTTCTACAATCCTTAAGATAGTTATCATGCACCAGGCCGGGATCAGTATTCAAACCCAGGTCCCCATTAGGGGCAATGGTACCCACTGGGACCACCTGCAAGTGAATAATGTCTGTAATGGTGAGTATTCCCTGAGGCGGTTGGCCATAAGCAATCAAGCTGGATTCCCCACCCCCAGAACTGTGATCCCAGAGGTAAAAGCCCTTTAAGCCTATGCCACTGCTTTGAAGATAAACAATGTGAGCCCAATTTCCATTATAAACCTTGGAAAATGTGGTTACACTCATGGTACAATTAGTTTCATCGGTATGTTGGTTGGAACCCGAACTTGTGAAGGTATACATAGCTTCATTACTCTGATGGTCACCCTTGAAACGTATTAAAGCCGTATAACAATGCAACTTTTCATTATCATACACCCTTACAACTGGTTGGGTACAGGTGGTACCACAGGTAAACATGTTATCAAACCATTTGTATTCACACTGACCACTAGCAGCTGTTACAAGATTTGGTATCACAACATTTGGTACTGTGAAACTGGCCTGGGGATCATATTCGAACCCAGAACCAGTCAATAAACCACTCTCTACAGGTACTGGACAAATAAACTCCTTGTCACATGAATCTACAAAAACATTCAACACATTACCCATACAATTAAAGACTTTTTCACCTTGATTGTCTTGATTACTGTTGAGAAAGTTCAATTTATTAATATCAGCAATGTCATATTTAGTAGTGTCAGTTAACATAGCTTTATTACATAGTTGTTCATTGTCTGTTTCCTTAGGTACAACCGCTCGCCCCCTCCCACAGATGCCAGAGGGGTGGAGGTGTGGTCGACCGAATCCCTACTTAGATGCTGGTGTCTTCTGTTCCTGCGTACGACTCGAGCTGCGCGAAAAGCACCTAGTCTCTGGGTGCATCAAAGAACGTCCCTGCTTGTAGCAGCTAGCACAAAAGTGTTTGTACGGACCGTGGTGACCCTCACTTGTACAGGATCCCTCATTGTAGAAGCGACATATCCTTATCTTTTGATTGTTGGTTGATAAGTTCTGACCATTCAAAACTGCCAGTTGGGAGTTGCTGATACGGTTGAGCGACCATTGTGTGGTGTCTGCCCATCCCAACCTACCCTCCTCAACATCAGTCATCGAGACGGCCCATGCTGCCCGAACCGCCTGCCAAGGTAGTGATACCGAGTCCTTCATGGCCATAACTACTTGTGTTAGCACTTGTCTAAGAAGAACATTGTCCTCAATTAACAAAGCGTTGGATAACTGTCCAGCCACCCATTGAGATAAATTAAGTTCATCATAAGGGGGCCTCCTAGCGTTGGATGCAGACACCAGACCCTCATTGGGCCATCTGAGGTGGGGGCCAGCAAGTGTGTTATCAGTGGTGTTATATCTGCCGGATTTCCGCCTTGGAACGTGGCCCTTACCTGGCAAAACATCCTGTATCGCCTGATGGTCGTATGATGCCAATAGCTGTGTCACTGCTGATGAGATGCTGGGAATTGACCTGAGGACATCCACACCTGGAACCACAGCATCCCTGTTGATAGCATTATGATCTGGCTGTTGTCTGGAGGGCCCCGGAAGGGCAGAACATCCTGTAGCCGCCCCACCCGCGGTTACCCGTTGGGAAGGGGGTGGGGGTACGACAGATTGCGACACAGCTACGGTGGAGCTACGATGATTGATGGTGGGAGACGTCAGAGGGGTGGAACTCATACTGCCATTACGTTCTAATTGGTCCATCCGCTTGGATAGTTCTTTGTTGGACGCGTCGATTTGGCTTAACATGGTCAATATGGCTTGCCCTGTTGACGCTGATATGGTACTGTGGTCAGAAGGTGGCAGAGTACTTACTGGTACTGATTGTGACGCTTGATGCTGGAGATATGAACCGTCATTTTCAACTGATGTTATTTTCTTCTTGGTAGGCTTCTTAATAGATGTACGAGACTTATCTGACGCTCTTGTCTTCCTCTTGCCTTCTGTAGCTGGAGATTTCTTTCTAGAAGGCGGCATTGTAGTGTAATAGTAACTCGAATAAAATAAACTAAATGAAATAAAATGGTTGCTACTCCTTCTGTGTTCAAATACTGAATTCAAAATGGCCCTCCAAATCCAAAGTGAGGCCAATTTATTAACCCCAATATGTGTGATGGGTCAAGAGGTCAAGGGTCGCCAAGTATTGATGCAAGCTTAAGGTAGTGAGGAAACTGAGGGAGCAGGCCCCTATCAGGCCGTGCTTGGCACACTCATCTCACATTTCACACTTCATGGCTTGTCATTCAAATTCCCTTGACCCTGGTTTCCTTCTAGTTTGACATTATGTTTTCCCTTTCATTTGTTTTGTGAGATGGCTCAAGCTATAAATCTGTTCTGTAGTCAGCATACAAGGATTTGTTTTATATGAAATATTTCAGAAGCTATAGAATGAATTACCTTAATAAAAAGAATTTATTAGAAATAGGAATTTTTAAATCCATTGGGCGTTTTACTTTATGATGGGCTCCATGGGGGCTGAAGTTGATAGTTACTTATCAGTGATCGATGGTTTCCAGTAAAAAACCTCAACTGGATGATGCACTCAACTATTAAACGGTAACCTGATATGTATAGTGTGTTGAAAATCATGTTAAACTTATGACAATCAATCAATCAATTACTAGTGTAAATTCTTATTTTTGAATAAGGTTACTTCGATAGCACTTGAACGAATGTGAGAGAACAGAAATGACAAAATTTTGCAATTCATTCCTCCAACCTAGCAGCTGTAAGTGTATTACTTTGCCTTAAGCCTCCCTTACATATCATCAGCTGATTTGCAACAAACACTCAAGCTACACGTGCAATTTTATAACAGAAGTTCGAGGTTGCAGAGACCCTGCAATGAAAATTGGCATGAAAATTATTCTCCATATCTCAAGGGCAATTTATGAGAGACTTGGGCATGTTTGTTGTCCTTGCTAGTGTTGCATGTCCTCCCCAGCTACTTAAAGGATTTGCATGTGCTGTAAGATACACTCCTATGTACCTTACATGAATAAACCCACTATACGGCCTGTAGCTAGTCGCAGACTGTTCTCTGATATTCAAGTAGTGACACTCTTGTTGGGAGAATACCCTTTGTTTGCACATGCAAACCTGTAATACCACACTACCAGGCTATGCTCATATGTTTCAACAATATTTGTAGCGCACTTACGTGTGTAGATACATATGATGGGATGTAAGAGAAGCTTTTGTTTTCAGTGAAATGGAATGACCCAGAAAATTTCTAATTCCCCCGTAGGATAACGTTTTGACCAAGCGTCAACTCATCAGTCCATCTCAATAAATCCATTGGGATACCACAAATACATGAATCTTCCAAATGTAATAAAACTAAATTGATCCTAGTTTGATTACTGTTGGGTGGAGAGAATGAACCCATGTCAAAAGAACATCACTAAGATGTTATCTCTATGTTTTCGTCAACATGGAACAATAAGTTACATCACCAATAAATTGTAGCCTATTTTGTTCTCGTTGCCAGTGGAGGAAATCAAGAAAGTGTTATTTTATTTCTGAAACATAAATGAGGTTACAAGAAACACTTCATTTTTCAACATCCAGCTATCAGAAACTCAAACAATAAAACACATTGACCATACACATGGGTTCAATGTATTCTATGACAAAAATGGATTTATTATAGATGGGGACATAAAAATAAGAAGAGACAGGATTACAAACCAGAGTTAAACTGCTGTCTCACTGGTGTTTTCTCTCCGTATTGGAAACATAGAATGAGCATATAATTCACCACTAAACACAGTATCAATTCTGTGAACGTCTTGAGTTTTAAACTGGTGTCATTCCCTCAATCATCGCTGTGAAATGAGGAAAAGAACAACAGTCCCCTTAACCCTAAATTGGTCCGTTTTAGATCCAACGAGTGTCATGTCTTTTTTTAAATACACAAATCCGGATATCTGGCTACTTTAGTAATCTGTCTGGTGCTCTCTATATAATCAAAGATCCTCAATGTCTTAGTGGTTAGCAAGTTTTGATATCTAATCACAGACTGTTTACACTGCCACAAGAGGCATTGTCCCAGGCCTGTACCAAGATGACCCTGGTTTTGAACAGGATGCCGAACCCTAAATTTGAACCTTTCTGGGCCAGAGATACATTTTAACAATAGGGCCGTCTGCCCAGAGAAGTGTGACAGCCCCACAAATGTTTTATTCTGGTGATAGAGGAAACCTGATATTCCCTTAAGGCGAAGTAAATTTATCCATGCAATTATCTTCTCTAAAAGCACTGATGTGGTGTTGCAATAAAAGTATGTATTACAGAATAATTATTGTAATTTAATGCTAGTATCTTGCCCTTAAAGCCTTCTTGTAAATGAAAATATAGATGCATTTGCATTCCAAGACAAATGTTAGAATGAAAACAATTCTAAGAAAAGAAAAAGTAAAGCCACCTTTATCTGATACAGAACCAATATGTTTCATAAATGTTTTTATTAACATGGAACAGTGGCTTAAATGAATGAATTACTTCTTTTCTCTTATTAAATAAAACCTTAGTGGGGATTGTAACTGTTCATAAATGACTGAGAAGCATGAAATCTCATTTTCTTTTACAGTCCCTAACATATGGAAATATCAGATGATTCTATTTACTCAATGTCTTTTTATTTTAGGACTGATGTTTGAGATACAGGTATTCCATCCAATAAAAATGGTTTGAGTTACCCGAAGATAATTTTTGATGCTTAAGTTATTTAAAATCTCGTCACTAGTGCAGAACCAAATGGCTGAACATGAGAAAAGTATCTGAAGCTACAATTTATCAGAAAGATATTAGATAAAAATCAATGTCATTGGTCACGGTATGAGCATACCTTATATGGTGTATTGCTCCTAAAAAAATGAAATTTGCGTTGTCATAAAGTGTTTATTTGACTATAAAGCAGACTTTGTTCCACATGAAATAGATATCTTATCTCAAGATATCTTAAGTCGCATGAAGTAACTTACCAGGAAATAAAATACGGAAGCACAAATGACATCTAAAATCTAGATCATGTGACTACCAAGCTGTGATAGCAGGGTTTGACACTCATCTCTGGGATTTCAATATTTTGTATTAAAGAAACAGCACTGAATTCCACTCCAGAACAGACAGAAACAACATAGAACACATAGACAGAGTGACAGAACATAGAAAACAGAGAGACCGGTATTACGATGAAAATGATCAGAAACTAGACGTTTTGACGTCTTGAGGCAAAATGCTGTTAACAGAGCAGTTTGTAAATAACCAGCTCCAGTATGTTACAAGAAAATTTTTAAAATTACTGTTGCTTGTTTGTATTCAAAAACTAAATAAGCTTATAAAAAGGAAAAGCTTTCGTTGCGAGATGAATGTCCTGTTCAATTTCAATTGTGTTGTATTAAGACATGTTCTCAAAAAGATTTAACAAATCCAAACTGGCTGCTGAGGTTATTGTAAGTCCTCTATGTAACTGTGAAACCTTCTAAGGAAACCCTTATATTTACAGCAGTTTTGCAGCTTTGATGTCCATATGAATTGCACTTGCCATGTGTATATGTCGGGATATTTATTTTGGCATCACATTTGACAGAGTAATGAATGATTCTGAATGTCCTTTAACCCTTCTAGTTTGGGCTTTAAACAATTCACACTTTATGTGGACTACTCTGAAAGAAAACAAAAATACAGAAAATATTAACTGAACAACAAACTTAAAAACTTATATAGTATTACCATTGCTTATCATGTTTCATCAAATAATATAATTATTTAGCTTTACACTTGTGCCAGAGAGATGTATTTTGGTTTCACCCTACGTTTGGTGTGTTGATTTCACAATACAATCAGAATAGTTTTGTTGACCACATAGTGCAACATAACAGTAAATAGAATGGTTAGTAAATGGAGTGGAGGTCAGTAAACAGCTCCACAACATTGTAAGATGCAATGTCTACACAGCTGCAATCAATGTTGCTATAAGAAGCAAACAACTCCACCTCAATATACTCAGCTATATTAACAGAAATTAAATCCATTGTAGTAAAACAACCTACATAATACGTACAAATATTATTGCATATGGAAAAGTATTACTTAGCCCTTAGTATCTAAAAAAGAGATATTATCTCTGAAAATTTACCTAAAACTCAATAAATTGATATAATTATCCCAATATTTTTTGTACTTGGCCCTTATATTTTTTCGTGTGCAATAATATTTGTGCAGCCGAGTGGCTAACAAGTTTTTATTTTATAACATGGTCCTCATCTCTGTGGTTGTGGTTTCGAGTCAAGCACATGCCAACATGTGGCATGCACTGAGGCTTTGTCCTGATACAACCTTATGGCGCTGTTTCACTCAAGATAGAGTGGGAGCAGTGACTGTTTTCCTTATCCCCGGACGACGTTAAGGTATCCTAGGACTATCTTATTTAGCTGGCATCATCTGGAGTGTTTTGGGGGAAATTCATCTGGATAAAAAAAACTTATCATGACCATTTTTAGAATCTGCCCTGAGTCTTTAAAATGCCACCTCATGCACCTGATAATCTGAAAAAATCTGGTGACCCCAACTAAAATATATTTGTAATTATTAAAAACAGTCACCCTTAAGACCCCAGTTACACATTCATGGATGGCCTGCCGGATCGTGCCAGGTTTCCTAATTTGGAAAATGTTGAAAAATGTTGACTGATCAACGGAACATATTTTCCGTCCATAAAGGCATCCGTAATATCTTTGTGAGATCTGTAGCAACATTCTGCAATCCATAGTGACATGCTAAGGATCAGATAATATCCCTAGGCCATTACAAAAAAAATCAAACATGCTTGATTTTTCCGGGAAGTCCGTACAGACATATGTATCTGTAACTCTTCGGTATCTCATCCATGAGTGTCCTTATTGTCCGTAAACCCATTCTGGATGTCCTTGTGGAATCCCTTTCATCCTTGACGCTTCTGTGTCAACAAATATCGCCCAAAACATAGCCAGATCTAATGGGATCTGCTATGGATTGACACGAAAAGGGTTTGCAGATTTAAAAAAACAGTCAAAAGACCAATCCTTAGTACAGTCTTTTCATCCGCAAACCTTTCTTTGGGGCACCGTGGTGGTCCGTAGGAGATCCATAGCAGATCTGTGGCAGATCCGTAAATCTGACCCACCCTCATCCGTGTCAGTTACCATATATGGAACCGTGGCCTATATCTGTGGTGCATCCGGCTATGTGTAACTGGCCCCTAAGGTATAACAGTTGAAAGAGTTTGGCTATGAAACTTATCAACATATTTGCAGCTACCATAATTTTCTGTCATTGTCACAAACAAAAAGAGAGGCATCAGCCCGGGTAGCCAGTTTTTCTTCCTGAGTGAACTTTGGTTCGGTAAAGATGACCGTTATCCCCGGGGCTGTAGTCTGGCAGAATCAAGGTTATCCTGGAGGGAAAGTGATGCAATAACCAGGCACTTGGCATAGGCCCAGCATGCAACCAAGACCAACATGACTATTTTCAAATATTTTGGCATTTCCTCATTTCTGTGGATTACTGCGGGTGTACTTCTGGATACAGTTGGTGGTATCTACAGTAACCATATCTGGGGCCACCCCTACACAGACCTTGATAGTGGAACAGCCCCATTGGGTGTAAAAGGGACATAAAAGTCATAATTTTGACTTGTTTTTTGGGCCAACTAAGGTGCCTTTACAACGTGATCTATATCAGAAAACTGTATCACTCTATACTGTTTTTGTGACAAGTATGTTTCATTGTAAAAACCAGCTAAAAAGGATAACAGTCATACTCAGGATAACAGTCATTAAATCATGCAGGACTGGCATGTCTTGTCAGCTTTGTATCTTAAAGGTCCCAGCTAAAGTGCCTCAAAAGCTTGATGAAGAGTAAATTGCTCATCATAATCCTTCAGACTATCAGAGAACCACTCTATTACTCTTACAAAATTTATGTTGGAATCAAGGATTCTATTTGTAAAGGGTGATTGTCATCATTAGGAAATTAAGGCTTTAAAGATAGCTTTAATGAACTTGTCTATGGATTGTTGCATTTTCATTTTTATATGTATGTTGCATCACATTCCATAAAAATGTGTATATTTTGGCAGCGTCTGAAAGTATCAGCCCAAATATTTTCGGATTTGGGAAGCACTTGAGTACCTGTGTCCTGATTTAACATTAGCGGGTTTTTAACGGGTTTAGTTCCTTATAATTGGTACCAATTCAACCACATTTTTGTGTCTGTAGAATAAAAGATTATCCCTAATATCTGTATACAAATATGTTCTATGACTATATATTCCACATTTTGTCAGGTCATATGTCTATCGGCATCATGAAACTGTACTAGAAATGGCATACTGTGCTTATTACAATAAATATGGAAATTGCAATACTTCACCTTTCAGGCATTATTATATATATCAAAGTCAAAGTTAAGGTTTTACATCCCATTCAACAGCCAGGGTCATATATTAGGACAGGTTCTCAACATTGCCACTTGTGGGACTTGAACCCACAGAGGTGACAGCCTATGATTAGATGCCAAACTTGCTAACCACTAGGCCACTGAGGACCCCTTACTGTATATATCGTGCAAGAACTCAATGGATCAGTGTCACAACTTGCCCTGCTGGCTCAAATACCCATTTGAACCTTGCATTTGGCTGAATACAAAAAAAAATCTTCGACAATAAAATATTAGTCTAAACTCATCATATTAGAAGAAAATCTCATTATGCAAAATGTGTTATCCTAAAATAAGTTTATGTCCAAGGGTTATTAAAGCCCCGTAAACATTAAAAACATTTTAAAAATGTTTAAACGTTTAGAAAACGTTTAAAAACCCTTTATTTGGAGTTACTAAACGTTTCCAAGGATTTTGTTTACTTTATTTTGTTTACATTGTAATGCTTAAAAATGTTTGATAAACATTCTTGAGAGAGGCAATGTAAGTTTAATTTAAGTTTTTCTGTTAAAAGTGACGTACAAGCCCAACTAGAGATGTTACACAATATACATCAATGTATCAATATTTATAAATTTGTCAAAAATATTAACTGTGTCCCCAATGATAAATTAATTACATAAAAATAGTTTCCAACTAAAGTATATATATTTTATTTAACACTTTTTTATCGACTTGGTTTCAGTGTATTGTAAATCAGATATACATTTTTTTATATATTGGAAAGAATTGGAAAATCAATAACTAAAACAAAAGCTATACTATTCCTTAGTTTAGTACACTGTTTATTAATTTAAACATCATTGCTAAACTACAAACAATATATTAAAATTGATTTTCTGTGTAATATGTATTTAGTTTGTCCGCCTTGTGTTAGTTCTGGCATATAAAGTGTGGTTTAAAAGTTGCATATTTGTACGGAAATGGATTTTTCTCATTAGCCACCTTTGAATCAATTCATTTCAAAAAATCCGCCTACAATGGTTATTTGCTCAGAAACTTTCAGCTATGTGCAATTCTGGTTCAGAACAGTTGTGATGTGTTGTTTAGTGCGATTTGTGCTAGTCTGAGCCAGACTAGAAGACTATTGTATCAGTTGTTACTCATTGTGTTCATCCCTCTATTACACTACTTATTCTACGCTTCAGATACACTAAGGTCAGCTCTTACATCCCATTCCACTGGGTCCCCCAAGAGAGGAAAAACACAGAGAATGAGATTAATATATTTATTCTAAAATCCTGTCTCAATAATACTGACATATACTGATAGCTCACATACGTACATACCAATGACAACCAGTTGTAGCATTGAAACAAATGTTAAGCAATATACTGAATTTAACAGTCTTACAGAGGGAGGGACTGTCCTGGGCATCAACAGGTGACCAGAGGAGACCGCCCCTAACAGTAGTAACAGAGAAAATTATAACACAGAGCAAACACACCTAGTGAAATAATGTAAAAGAAATACTAGGTGAAAAACCACTGGTAAAGCCCTGGGCAAATAGTGACCTGAAAGGTCAGAGGAGGTGGACAGGTCACCCCCACCCCCACATCCACGATTTTTCATTAGACCTGGTCGACCTAATAGGGCTGTTCCATTATTGTGATAGTTTTCTGATTGGTATTGTGATTGGTTCAAGAAGTCTTCTGATAGGCTCCCCAAAAAGTTGGTGATAGTTTTCTGAGCCACCCGATTGGTTTATAAACCTTGAGGATCCACTTACGATAGAAAATATTGCTTTAGAAATGTTACAACAGGTTACAAGGTTAAGATGGATTTGTGATGTGTTTCTGAATGTAGGATTTTATAAGAATCGGGAACAATTTAAGATAAATCTGAACAGTTTAATATTATGGTAAACTGTTCCCAATGGACCCCTGAATTTATCCAATCAGAAATCAATCAGAAAGTACTGGAACTTCTATACATGATCTTTCCGATTGTAGCTTGTGATGGTTTTAGATCCTTCTGAATGAAAAAAAAATACTTCCTGAATGGCGAAAGTGAGGGGTTGTCTTCCAGTAGATTTTCAATTTCTCTCCATTTATCTCCATGCATATTTTTCAGAACATATCTAAAGCTCTAAGTTCCAGCATGATATTATCACTTTTTAAGCATTTTTTATAGATCTAGCTTTCTTTTTAGTTTAAAGGAAATAGTTGTAAATTTGCTAAGATATTAGATAAAATATTGCATATTCCAAAGGCAAGTATGTAGCTATAAAGTAAAACTCAACATTCAATAATTTTATTTCATTGTTTAAGGATTGATTTATTGCAACAAAAGCCCCCAAAAAGTATATATTTTTTAAAGTTTAATACTTGTTACACTTTGTTTGTGAAAACAGATCTGCTATTTCTAGAAATAGCTTGTTCCAATCTAATCCAGCAATATATGTGTACATCAAACTTGTGACTATGAATATACTCAATATAACACATTCTATGAGATAAACACCCAGGGTCTCTTTCAAAAAAGGGATTTCACCCAGGAACCAGTATCAGAATAGGACTCAGTCTGTACTCAGACTTAAAGTTAAGACTTTTGTCTTTTATTCAGGCTGAGTCTGTGGTCTTAGACTTTGTGGATTTGATAAAACGCCAAATACTAAGCTTTGGCTAAGCCTTGGGCTCAAAGTTAAGTCCACCTGTGAATGTTTTACGTCACTTTCAACACTGTACAGGTCATATCACGACGGGTAGTTAGAAGGGCAGAGGAAACCAGTACATAGAGTTCGCTAGGGTTGTGTACTGTAAACTGCCGACCAACGGCAAGCAACTACCAGCTTTCCCACTTAAGGCCATCACGGGGATCATACCCCGTCCTCAGAGGTGGGAGGCGAGAGTGTTACCACTCTGCCACCGTGGCCACTTTTTAAGGCAGGATCTTTTCTTACACCCTCCTGGCGTCCATCTTCTCATAAAATGGACTAAGACCTTGCAGGATCACACTTCACATCATCTTATTCAGCTTCCAGAACTTAACAACTTTTTTCTTTGCCCCACCCGAGCTGTAAAAACCCTCATCAAGTCCAGACCCCTCCCCCCCACAGCACCTCTTTTCGCCAATAATTTTCCTCCTTTTTCATCTGTCATCGATACACACATCAGAGATTCACTCAAAAAAATTCTAACATCACTGGGTATCTCCCCTTCTGGCCACGGTTTCCATACATTCCGCAGATCCGGGGCTACATTTGCTTTCGACCATAATGTCCCCTTGCAAAACATTATGGCCCACGGCCTATGGCGAAGCTCAGCCGTATGGACTTACCTTCAAAACTCCTCCCACTCTTCCTCCATCATTTTTGCTACTTTTGCTGCCCACGTCCCCTCCAATTTTTAGTTTGGGTTTGGGTTAATATTTTACAAATTTTCCAGTTTTAAAATTTCTAAAATCTTTTATTTTAACCTGTATACTAACATGCAAATAAAATTGCCTCAATGTGTTTTCACTCTCCTCCTTCATCACTTCACCCAACTTCACACTAAAGTTCTTTTTTGACCTCTGACCTCTGGGGTCAATTGCTGTGACCTTTCACCTTCACCTTTACCTTGCAAGGGGTTTGAATCTTGGCCAAGTTAACTGTGGCTAGCACGGCTATGTAGGAGCCTGCTGGGGCAGTTCACTGGCTACCTTAAACTAGTGGTTTCACCTTGGGCCTTCCATTGTTATTTAGGCTACCCAATGAAAATTAGCTCTGCTTCATTACTTCCCGCCTTTCTTTATTTGATTCATTCTGAACTTAGGAGTCAAACAACACACATGAAATTTCCCACCACCCTACCCTTGCACAAGTACACACCCCCCTCTTGGGTATCCCTACCACCTGGGGGAGTAAGCAGGGATCCATGAGTCGATTAGCGACTTTTGGCTTTGACCTGAGTGACTGGGACCCCCTTCTTTTACCTCAGATTAGGGGAGAAATTCTTAAAAAATTTGTTTCGAATTTGTTAGGTCACTGTTTATGTTGAGGTTCTTCAATGGAAAATTTTTTCCATCTGCTAGTGGCTGGGACCCCCTTAGTTTTGTCTCCACTAAGGGGAGTTCCCTTTTTGGGTAGATGTAGGCCACTGGTCAAATTCGAGACTCTTTCGACCGGTTGAGTTTCCTCCCCTTTCGGATCCGGATGGATTTCAGGCGGGCCAGGCTGTCCCTGGTATCCCCCTCTCGATTGTGTCACTTTATCCCAATTCCGACCAACTCTTTAGAGAATACATTAGCATGAGATTTGGTCTGAGAGTATAGGTTTGGGCCTACCTTGGGCTCCATATTGTGCTATCTGGCTTGTAAAGCTTGTGTAAAAATATAATGTTGGCGGTATAACTGTGATATGTATGCTGTATTCACTGTGATATTGTGTGGGTTAATATTTTACAAATTTTCCAGTTTTAAAATTTCTAAAATCTTTTATTTTAACCTGTATACTAACATGCAAATAAAATTGCCTCAATGTGTTTTCACTCTCCTCCTTCATCACTTCACCCAACTTCACACTAAAGTTCTTTTTTGACCTCTGACCTCTGGGGTCAATTGCTGTGACCTTTCACCTTCACCTTTACCTTGCAAGGGGTTTGAATCTTGGCCAAGTTAACTGTGATAAAACGCCAAACACTAAGCTTTGGCTAAGCCTTGGGCTCAAAGTTAAGTCCACCTGTGAATGGGCTTAACTTTTGTAAACAAAGATTTAAATATCACTGCCATATATTTTTTCCACTTTTTCCCCACCAATTTGAAATGGCTTTAAATAAAGTATAAATGCATAGAACAGCTCACTAAAGTAGTCATTGGGAAGTTTTTATGTGGTTACAAGGTGTTTTACATAAGACAAATGTGAAAAACAAATAATTTATGTCACCAATAGTATATTTTGAATAGACCTAAAATGTCACATGACACATGAAAACACTACGGTTATTTGATAAGCTTGGTCTTTAAGACTAAGTCACCTTTTGTGAAATCCATTTAAGACTCAGACCTAGATAAGACCATAGTTTTAGATTTAATTTCCCGACTTAGCCAAAAACTTGTCTAAATCTTATACCTTTAGTGAAACTGGGCACAGATTTAGATTTAAATTTAAGACTTTTGTCTTTAACTTAGATTTAAATTTAAGACTTTTTTTCTTAAACTCAGACTAAGTGTGTGGTCTTATAGGGTTTCACAAAGCTGCTAAGTGTAATGTGGGTGTTCCACCACACGACTAAGGCTCCCGATTAAGGGTTTTTGAGGGTGGGTTTCAAAAATATGCTTAGTCCCAGGCTTCCTGTAAGGGTCGGTTGTGGTCGGTTGAGGCCGTGTGAGAAATCAAACATGTTTGATATTTCTCCCGACCCCAACCGATTATTTTTTCCCGCCATAAACAAAATGTCCAGTCCCAGGCTTCCTCAGGCCTCCTCAGATCAAATTTACACAGTCCTATGCTGTCCCAGGCCGCCTGCGACCCTTAGTCGCCGACCCTTAGTCCCAGACCCTCTATACCTTAGTCCCAGGCTTCCTGCGACCCTTAGTCCCATTGCAAAGCAAAAATCGGCTATCTCGGTCTGGGGACGCCTGGGGACGCCTCAGGACACCTTGTGGGGTCGGGACTTAATCCTGGGTTAGTCGGGGCTTAGTCCCAGGAGGCCTGAGGCGTCCTGGGACCCAGTCGGTTTGTCTACGACAGGATCGTGGTTCAAACCGACCAGAAAAATGGCTTAGTCTGTTCTTAGTCCCAGACCAGTTAGGGACTGTCTGGGGCCTCCTGGGGCGTCCTGAGGCCGATCTGTAGTTAATCCCAGACCTTCATACCGATTCTGTCTTCCACCCCATTGGTCAATTTTTTTTCCATTTTTTCCAAGACTACCCACGATTAAGGGTCGCCGACAGGATCGGGGCTTAATCCTTTGGTGGAACAAGGGCATAAGTTTTGACCAAGTTTCTCTGGGGTGGGCTTAACTTTTGTAAACAAAGACTTAAATATAACCCCCACAATTTTTTTTTTCACTTCACATTTTGAAATGTCTAAAAATAAAAAATAAACATTAAGGAAATCTCCCTTAATTAGAGTTTGCCCATTTGTATGTGGTTACAAGGCTTTACATTGAAAAACAGCAATTTAGCAAAGTGAAAATGAGTTAAACAAAGAATATGTGTCACCAGTAAAATATTTTTACTGAAATAAAGGGTTACATAATGTCGAAAACCACTGTGGTTATTTGATAAGTTTGGTATTTTCCAAGTCACCCTTTGTGAAATCAATGTAAATCCTTGGAGTTAGCTAAGAGAAAAGGTTTAAATTGATTTCCCTGACTTAGCCTAAGTCCAGGCTAAGTTTAAGACAATTCGTGAATAGGGCCCCATGGTTGGAATTCACAAAGGGGCTTAGAATTAGCCAGGCTTTAGCCTCAACTGTGGGCTCACACTAAAGACTTTTGTTTCAGCTAAGTTTTGTCTTAAATCTGTATGTACAAAAGGCAACTTGGCTAATACTTTAGTCTTAAACTTTAAGACAACTACAAAATAAATGATATCAGCCAGTCAATCAAACTACAGCATATATAGTTATTACTGAACTTTAGTCTGTGTAATTGCAAGGAACAGACATCTACTAGTATTTATATCATATCTGGGATTTTCCATACATATATCCCTGTAAAATTAGGCTCTGAGCATAGATAAAAATGTGGAGAAATGATCTGCACAAAAATATCAGATATAAAGTTGAAATGTTACAATAAATAACATCACCTATATATAGATACACAAATAGAAAATACACTGTAATTAATATTTGCATAATTAATGTTAAACATATTTTAAGACCTTTTTCAAAAACTAAAGAGTCATACCTACTAGTCTTAAAGTTATCACCTTGGCTAAGCCTGAAACTGCTTTTAAATTTTATGAATACCACTTAGACTAAGACAACAAAGTTTTAGCATATTTTTCTCAGAAAGTTATACAAAAGTCTTAATTTCGAGCCTAAGCCCAGGCTAAGACCCTCCGTGAATACTAGTTCAGATTTAGCAGTAAAGCTGCTCCCCAACAATATATAACAAATAGCAAGGTTCAAAGGTCAAGGTTAGGGTTTTCACAACCAGTTTAACAGCCACGAACATATTGAGACAGGCTGTCAACATTTCTGAGATTATGTTTGACAGTAATTTGAATCGTGTTCAGTGACAAGGACCATCAACATATTGTTTCAGATTGCTCCTGAAAATAAATTTACTGAAACATCTTACTTAAAACATCCATACTGTCTTTATATTTTACTTTTGACTGATTCTATTGTAAGATTGCCATAAAAGGGGAATTTATTAAACAAGAGACATTTAATTACAATATTTACAGTATCTCTAATCATTTGTATTCAGTTTCTGATGTAGGTCAGTATTGTGAAATGAAGTGATGAATACAAAGGCAGTGAGGACTCAAATCTTTAATTATTAAGTACATTTTTTTCTGAAAGATTATGACAATAAGAAGATTTAATACTTTTAGTTCCACATACTTATTTGACCTGCAACACACACATAACTATTTTGGTAAAAAAACTCTTACAACCACACTAATGTATTTTTTGTCAATATATCACATGTGTTTGCTAACAGTTTCTTGTGATTAAGTGAAGAAGAGACATTTAAAATCATGTATAGATGTTTGGTGATCTTTCTTTATTGAACTTTAAAAATAATGATTAAAATTTAGTGAATTGTTTCAAATGACATACATTGATATTCATATTCAAGTATGTCAAATTGTTCATTACAATACCTTTTCATGCTAGGTTTCAGATCATTTCTTCACTGCACATAGAATTATAAACCAGTCTGATTCCCTTACATCCCTAACATAATTTAAGAATCACATTTCCCATTTGTGATGCATGACCAATTAGCATATTAATGAACAAGAGTTTTGGTGGAAACACCAAGTTTACATTGATTTTAATGGACTGGGGGATATGCAAATAACATTGGAGTTGGGTAAAACACCACTTATTGAATAATGTCCAATAGATGGACACAATACCCACAGTGGAACAGTCCTTTTAAAGTGTTGAGAGTGATATATAAAAATGACAGGGAAATGGGAGTTATCAGTTAAGCTCATGTCATTATAGCTGAACAGATAAGTTGTACAATCAAAGATATTAATATGGACACTCGTGAGACCTATCTTTAATGGAACAAGATCAGTCAGCTCCATTTTACAGGGGAATTAATCATGTCATGAAAGGAGTAGACACTGTAAAGATTGGCCTTATCACCCAAATGTTAGGTCATAACACAGTTTTGACTGCTTGGAGCTGAAATGGTGATCAGATCAATGACATGATCCTTCCATTCAGGCATACAGTGACAAATTCCGGATGTATCAAAGAGGGTGTTGCTGGCAGGAATTAATATCCATATTTGTACATTTTTATCACACAGTGATGGCTTATGGGGGGTGTTCTACTGGTGTCAACTTGTCGGTTGCCCAGGGTTTCCATAGGTGGGTTGTCATGGTTTACATAGTTGGCTAGTGGTTTCCCAGCAAGACTTTGTGGGTCGGCTAAATGTTAAACATGTTTGATATTCACTGATTCACCCCAACTCTTCATTCCAACTGTGGCTCTGCCCACCGGGATACCAGCTTGTTCTGTCTCTCTGCGTCTTTTAGTCACTTTCAGATCTGTCCTATAGTGTTACAATCCGAGTAAACATTTTTAAGGTTTGCAAATGTTTGGAGGGAAATGATTGGTCAAAGTTTTAAAAAATTACGAGTACGAAAACCACTTATAATACAAGGTTTTTAAAATGTTTTATTGATACCATGAACATTTGCAATATCTCAAAAATATTTCTTTGGCAATGTTTAACAAAATTAAGCTTATTTGTGGTCAGAGGTCAAATTCAACATGTGTTTAGGTTGCTCACCAAATAAATTATTGTTTTTATGTCTAGAATTGTAAGATAGTGGTTTACAAATTGTGTCCCCGTTCAATTCTTACTTTTAGGCATATCATGTGGGGTACTCTTTGACAAAGTCCTCAAAAATCTAAATCTTTGTTTGCAAATGTAAGCATTCTGAAAAAAAGGGTAAAAAAACGTTTTTGATAGAATGTTTTCAAAACATGTAAAATAATGGGTATGAAAACCAGTTTCCATCAAATTGAATTCGCAAAACCTTTCATTGCAAAATATTGTCAACAAATGTTGTTTAAACATTTCATGTATACTATTTATTAAACATTTCCAGCCAAACAGCTACTCATTGCCTATCCAGTCGCAAGACAGGGCATATTACAAACATTTATTTGACAGACTCAGAGGATAAGGCTATAGTAGATTTTCAAGGATCATGTGGAGCTTTATGATAAAACCAGTGACAAGTTCAAAGACAAGGTCAGGAAGGATATGCTGTGGGAAAGATTTACAAGCAACCATAACCTCTTACAGAGTGCAAGACTTGGTTCAACAGATCTCGCTATGGACAATTAACCCAGTCCAAGTCTTGCCAGGCTCCTAAGGAAATGACAGAGAGGCAGCACAAGATTCAGGATACGTTCGAGCTTTGGAAGATTCACATAAGAAGAAAGGGTCTCAAGAAGTCCTTGGGATTCAAGTCAACACATTCAGGAGCCACTGCTAGTGCAGCCTCAGCCCACAACATTTCTTGAGGATTGACAGTATACAGACAGTTTGAAGACCAGCTTCCACTGTGCGACAACAAACCAGTCATCCACTGCCAGTATGATTGTGGTGTCACAGCCATCATCAGTTGACCAGCAGGTCATGGGTCAATTTGTCCAGAGTGTGCTCACATCTTTTCTTCACCCAGACAGGAGAGCACCAGAGCAGCCTTCTGCAACTATCTGAAGTGGGAAAATTTGGAGGAAATAGACTTTCAAGCTTCTTGAAATGAGGCAGTTAAACTTCTAAGTGGAATACAGAGTAGGGCAGAGGAAAGGCCACAGTGACCTACATTTCCTAGGAGCTCCAGTGCCACTTCCACATGTGTCACAGACTTACCAGTAGCAGCCAGCAGCTGCTGCCAGGGAATAAATCTTGACTATTCCTGACACGCAGATGCTTTCTACACAAGCAGGCCAAGCCATACAACCAGCTCAATTGGGCCATAGAGTGTCATAAGGACAACTTTTTAGGACCACTGCTGGATGCCTCAGAGAACATGGGATTGTGTAAATTTGGGTCTGAGGAGGACATGATGAACTTAATGGCTCTTTGGCCCGTTGGGCCATTAATTTTGCATAATGGAGTGCCACTTGGTCATTATCTATATATAATATCATGAAACTGACCTTGTTCATCTAAAAATACACAGCATAATAGAAATGTGTGTGGTCACAATTTGGATAATATCTATATCTCACAAAATATATTACTCTTGAGATTTTTCCATCTTGTGCTTTATTTTTTGTACCATTTTAGGTACCCTTAAACTCATAACTTAAACTAAATGGCATTTACATGTTATAACTGTGCATAAAACCAAGCTGAAATATCCAAAAACGTGTGTTTATACAAGTCTGTTTTATATGCAGCTTCAGAGATTACATTAATATCTGTATTTCTTGGATAGTGCTTTTTTATCAAAAAGCAATTATTTTTCTAAAATCGTTTTGGTGACAAGTGTTGAGTTTGTCCAATAGATCATCCTATTTTATTGGGCATTATATTGCATCGTTAAATATTTTCTACTCATTATACAAAACAAACACCTTTCAGCTGATTCTCATTAAAATCCTCGTTAGCTTACATTTTTATTTTTATTTTATCCATCTCAAGAATTCTATTGCTGTTTACACCTAGGCACACGTTTCCATGCTAGGGTCAAAGGGCCTGTTATTCTTTGGTTGTGGATCGGTCCCCGTAAACATTTTTGAGTTTTGCAAACACTTGAAAGGAAACATTTGGCGAAGGTTAAAAATGATGGATACGAAAACCATTTATAATAGAAGGTTTACAAAATGTTTTTGTATACTGTTTATCAAACGTACAATGACAAATGTTAGAAAAACATTGCAAATGAACATAATAATGTCTCAATAATATTTCTTTAGCATTGCTTAACAATATTAAACTTAATTGGGGTCAGAGGTCAAATTCAATATGTTTTAGGTTGCTCACCGATAAAAATATTATTTTATGTCTAAAATTGTAAGATGGTGGTTTAAAATTGTGTCCCCATTCAATTCTTACTTTTAGACATTGTATATGGGGTAATTTTAACAAAGTCCTCTAAAATTCCCTTTATTGCTCTCCGCCATCTGTGTTAACGCTCGACGATAGGAGAGGGTTATTGTAATCAGTTTGTTTCTGTCAGCCTGCCTGTCTGTCTGTCTGTCTGTGCACCGTTTTGCCCTTATAACTCAAAAACTATACCATCAATCGAGCTCAAATTTGGTGGGTAGATATTTCATGGGGTACAGACGGAATCTTCCAAATTTGGTGTAATTTGTTTGAAAATTAAAGTCAGGAGACAGGTTTTTAAATTTTTAATTGGGTATATACAGTGAAACCTACTTGTCTTCAAAAATCAATATCATGATAGGATTTCCTCCTCATAAATTCTTGCCTCATCAGATATCCTCTGTGGCTGTGAGTGTAATGTGTAGAACTTGTAATCTCATGGTTGGGGTTCAATACCAGTCAATTCTAATTTTCTTTTTTTTTAAATTTTTGTTTTTAGGTTTTTTTTAGCAATTTTTTTAAAGGTCTTTTAAAAAGAAAAGAAAAAAACACAGCATCTAAAATTTTACTGTTCAAAAAAAAAACTTTAACCAAGATAAAGTGTTCAACTTGATGGACAATCATAGATCAATTGGGCATATACAGAGAAATCTGATTTTCTTTATTGCATAAGTAAAAAAATCAATATTTTGCTGTCTGATGATGTCATTACTTAATGATGTCACAATGCAATTGTCATTGTGAGGTCACAAAACCTAGCTTGTGATACGTGTGATATACTTCTTCTCATTAAATTTATGTCTTGAAATTGACATAAATACAATTGAGAGGGAAGTGGTGTATTTGTCATGTTTATTTGTTTCTGATTTTTTTTTTGTTTTTTTTTTGTTTGTTTGTTTCAATTTCTTGACAGTCCATCACAAAAATTTACCCTGAGTAATTTTGACCAAGAAGTGGCTTTTAACCAATATTTTTACCTCTACCAGGAATTTATGTTTGTTGTGTGCTTTTTTGTCTATTTGTCTGCCTGTTTTTGGTGTTTAGATTACTCCAGAACTAATGAACAGATCTTTATAAAAATTTGTGAGTAGGACCTGGTGAAAGGAAGAAATTACTAATTTTTGGGAAAGACATGGATCATATTTTGGATACAAAAAAATCATGAATTTTCATAGGCCCCATTTCAATGTATTTTAATGATTTTAGCTTTCTACTTCATATTTCTTCAAAAGTAATTAATAAATTTTGATGTCAAATTTGAAGTAGGAAGGGACTAGCCATGGGAAGGAGTGATTATAGTTTAGGAAAGATCCAATTAATATATTGGATACCAAGAAGCCTCCAGAATTTCTGGAAATGCCACCATGATGGATGTGTGTTATACTTTATAACACTTGTGAGACTGGTCACATCGAGTCGAGCGTTTTGCTCTCTCTGAGTGCATCTTGTTTACTAATGTTTGAAGGTAAATGTTTAATAAACATTCCGAAAATATGGGTACAAAAAGCGTTTGTGATGAAGGTTTTCAAAGTTTGATAGAAAACATTTCAAGTTTCTTTAAAATAATGGGTTTGAAAACCAATTGTTATTAAATGTTTGTAAAACATTTTCAGAGCAAACATTTACAAAACATAGTCAACCAATGATGTTTAAATTTTTATGTAACCTTCGTTTCTTCCACTATTTTATGAATGTTTAAAAACATTTCCAGTCAGACATCGGTTTCTTGAGTTATTTTGTAACCGTTTAATAAATATTTTCAGTAAAATTATTTGTATAGAGAATGCTTATAAAATGTTTTTAAACATCACAATGTAAACATTTACTTGGAAACATTTAGTAACCCAAAAGATAGGCTTTAAAATGGTTTTGAAACGTTTTGTAAACGTTTAAAAATATTTTAAGACGTTTTAATGTTTACTGGAGTCGTGGTACAGCCCCTTCATGTCTTGGTAGAATGCGTTTGACCTGATTTGGTGAGATTCACATTTTGGGTAGGGTGCAGTTGACACAACATGGCATGCGATATCCATTTGGCATTGCATTTTTGGAAGAAATTGATAAAGCCTTTATGTCCTCTTATAAGCTAAACTATAATGTACACGGTGGAGAGGTGATGGGGGTCGGATGTATAGGGTGGCTTGTTCTTAATCATACAGTAACAAGATACAAGGGTTTTATATGGAAACTCTAAAGATGGGGTCATTAAGTAAAATTAAATACGTACAAAAATGACAGCATGGCAGGATGTGACCTAAGCAATAGCTAGATGTTGTTATACTTTTCTGATATCCCCATACCAATTAAATGTATCAGCTGCTCCCTTTATTCTTTGACATTTATTGCAGTAGTAATCATTTGAAAGCCTTTTGATGTGACATCTTAGTGTTCTAGCAATGGCATAATTTTATTGTGTGCACTCTCCCATGTACGCGATCCATGATGTAGATTTGGTGATCCTCAATTGGTAAACAGATTTGTCACATGAACTCTTGTGTAGTAGTCAATGGAAAAATTGCAAAAATAAAAACCAGTGAATCCTTTCTGGTGACCAAAAATTCAAAAGACACTGCTTATTATTATAAATTGACACAAAAAGTTATTTAAACAACAAATGCAACATCCAGCCAATGAGTATCGTCGATACAAAAAAAAAACATGTCTCTGTCAACCATATGTTGATTGGTTGTGTGCCATAGTTGTACCAATGAATCATATTTCCTTCTTGGGTGTATTTATTACGACCACGTGCGACATAGCTTCCAAAAGTGATGATGATCTTTTGATAAGGATATAAATTAGATTAAATACTCAAGGAATAACTATTCAAAGAAAATAGCAGATTGTTTTTTACCCTGAAGACACATGTGGTTTAATGTGACAAATGGGCCCGACAGTTTGGCCAAAATAACCTAGATGCTACCTGTGCATGCTGTAGTTCATTAAATTGTTGTTGAGGTCTCCTAACTCAAAGTATAGATAGTTTCGCAGCATTAAAATGGTTTGGTTACTTGGACAGCTAGTTAAGTTTCGTGGTCAATACCACAAGAAAGGGATTAGTGCTGAAGATACAACAATTTAAACAATGGATTCAAAAAACTTTTTATGATAGCAGGTCTGATTTGTTGAAAGACTTTATGGTGCAGAAAGTTACAGTCCGTATGCAGCAATCCAATCTGATCGGATATGATCCAATAATAATATTGGAACTGCTAAAACATATCTTGTCTATTCACACTAATGACCTTACATTAAATACTGGTATAAAGCAATTCTATTTTGGACAAAAGCATTTGGAAATTACATGCTTCTGCTCTGAACTGGTTGAGGATCATTACCAAAGTTAAATGAGTTCTATGTTAGACCAAGATCCACTTACTGTAAATATATGATGTAAATATATATGGCTGTGTTTTTGTAATCTTGCCAACAAACAGAATGCAAGCTTCTCTCAAATACCCCCCTTGGTCCATGTAATAAATGTAGAACTTTTACAAGATTGGTAGATATCAGTAGCATTTACAACAGAATGCTTGGACTAAAATAACCTTAACAACAACAAATTAAAATGAAAAATTTTGTCAAGTTTCATGAGATATTTTATTTGAGCATATTGCATCAAATCGTATCGGATGGGTTTGGCGTGTATGGGTGTTGACACCAGATAGTATTTAAATATTTTATAAGTAATTGGCAAGTGTATGCTAAGATAATTTCTCTTCTGAAGACACAGACAACATTGTCTGCAGACTACACTATGTCAGGCTGGCCCAGACAATCTTAAAACCTTATTGGCTTAAACATGGTAGAGACCTGGGACTGAAATCTATGTAAAATTACTGGAATTGGAAGGAGTCCTGGAAACTCAAAACAAAGACTTTTGTGAGTGAAGACTTAGACTAAGAAAGGTGGAAATTTTGCACACTTTAACATAGAGAAGAAATGTTTTTTCTAGGACATCAGAGGCATTCTCACAGAAATCTCAAATTAGTAAAGAAGTTTCCACAAGTCAAAGTTAATAGAACCGGGGGTCTCACGGGTGAATTTGGTCTAGTGTGGTGACTTGAACATAACCAACTCTATGCAAGAATAATAAAAAAACAAGCAAAGCTTCTTTCACCATGTACAATCCAGTAACGGTTCAAAAAACAATGCCCCTAAGCTTGTATATTTGCAAATGTCATATTTTACAAAGAAAGATTTTGAGAATTATTTATTTTATTCTACGTTATATACAGACGCATATTTACACACCCCAGGAAAGTTAAGGCCCAGTTTCAGTTCAAGTAATATTCAATAGGAAAAGATTTTCCATTACAATTGAACTGATTAATAGAATCAGAACATACACTGTTATTATTTTTTCACAGATCATTAGCGCACCACAACACGTCTCAAAAACAGCCGCCACACAGAGTGAGTGGAGATTTGCTCATTAGCTTTACATGTGTAGCTAAAGGCTTGTTCCTGGAACTAACACCCCTCAAAGGATTGCTGACTGTTGATGAACAAGTGTGCTTTTTCATTGTTTATCAGAACAATAAGTGCAGAACTGTCTCTCTCTTTTCTGTGGCCATTTAATGAAAACAAAAGCTTTTAAAGTGTAATCGATGAAACAGAAAAGGATAAAAGACATACTAAGAAATTGCCAGCAGCCACAAAAAATACAAAAATACAGAATTAGGTGCAAAAAAATGAACAGAGAAAATCAGACAGAAAGAGATCATAATTAGATGGTGGAATTGCATGTTTGGGCGTCTAATCATTTAGAGTATTACAATCGTTACTGGATACATATGCATCACATCTTCTGATATTTAAATAAAAAGGATCTTTAGGACAGGGGAACAGGTATGGCTTACTTAACTCCTATAGTTAAAAATATTAGTATTTATATTGTTGTTGTTTATTTTCAACCAAACTTGTTGCATCTCTTGATGTATTTCTATTTACAAAACAAATAAATAGGTTTAACACAATACTATGTAAACATTTATAAAAACGTGTTTAACCCTTAACCTTTTGGCATGTGGATAAAACGTAAAGAACTGTACTTTGAAGTTTGTTTTAATTAAATTTGTCTAGTAAATAATATAACCAATTTTAAAATATCATATAAGTCTGTCTGTTTTGAAACTATGTACAGATTTATCTGTACATAGTTGATTTAAATAAAAACAAGTTTAAGTGTTTTTATTTCTTCATTTATTTAAAAAAGGCTTATCCAACACCATTTCATTGAGAGTTTAAGGGTGCTGTATTAGGATTTATGGCTTCAGAATTCTTAGGGATTGAGGATCAAACCCTTTTATAAAGCCAGAGAATTTCATTAAAAATTCAAAAATATAATAGATTTACTGTAATTATTTTTAAAAGTCTGAATATTGTATTTTAGTAATAACTAGTGACAAAGATGATCAAATCAATGATGACAGATTTTCAAAATTAACATTGGTTGTGATACAGTTTTTAAGTTTTGTTACTGAACAAGATTCAGTTTTATCAGACCTTTAACTTAATATCCATATTGACAGCCATACACATTTTTAGAAAGTTAAACATCTTTCCAGTCAAACCCATGTTCATTAGAATGGAAGTTAAATATCGTATTGCCCTGAAGAAGTATAATATCCTTGCCCTCTTGTTAACACTTACACAGTGTATTTAAGTTTGGTTACATGAGCTGATTTCAGCCAATTAAATTCGCAGATTTGACTCCTAAGTATATTATGTATATGTTATGAAATTGTGAAATTGTCTATTTCATGAAATCTAAAAAGAAATTGTCAATTATGTGAAATGAGCAAATCCATATATATTTTGCTA
Source organism: Sabellastarte sp. h YS-2021 (assembly GCA_964017235.1). Taxonomy (NCBI): domain Eukaryota; kingdom Metazoa; phylum Annelida; class Polychaeta; order Sabellida; family Sabellidae; genus Sabellastarte; species Sabellastarte sp. h YS-2021. The sequence goes on from OZ024927.1 coordinate 60,938,795, forward strand.
TCCATTTCATGAAATGGACAAAAGCATATATGAAAGTTAAACTTTCATCTTTGGCCAATCTTTGGTTTAAGTTATCCATATATCCCCTAAAATAATGATATGCATATGAAATATCTTACACTAAGTTACTTAATAGTTAAATACTTATAAATATTTGAAATAAATTTGAAATAAAAGTGTCCACTTATTTGTTTTATTACCTTTTAATGAGAATAACTATCTAAAAATTACACTTACATTCTAAAACAGATAAGCATATCGGTACTTGGTATATTATTTTTTAACTTTTGCTTAAAAGAAATATAATAGAACTTTGTTTCTTTTGTGCACTAATGCGGTTTAAAAGGCTTTCCTTTAATGATTAGATCGTAGGAATTGTAGCCTACCTTTTGAAGATTAGATCTAAGGGTTATTAAAAGTAACTGTCAATTTTAAAGAGGTTGACACAATTCCAAAGGTTACAAATAAGTGGGCTAATTACAATTAAATTCAACTTACCAGTGGTGAGGTTTTCTTTTACTGAGATCTGAAGATTGCATTATTATAATATGGACAAGTAAATAACAACAGTAATATCAACACTTGCAGTTAGTAATGTAAATAAACAACCAATGTGGCTTAGTGTTAAAAGTTCTTAATGTCATAAAATAAATGTTGTAGTTAAGTCTCACCTAGGTGCTATCTTAAATTCTTAACTTTGTAACAAATGTTAATACAAATATTAAAAATACTCAACTAATGTTGTAGCTTAATCATAGTAGAATCATGTTAGATTTATAAGAACATGTTTAAGGAATTACAATAACCTGCATATCCCTAGAAGACTTTAGGTCTAAGTACAACCATTGATGTATTTTCATACTCTGTTTCAATAGAAATGTAACAAAAAAATTTTCACTGTGAATGAGAGTAAAAATTTCGTATATTTAGTTTCCATTTCATGAAATGGTAAGTAGATTTTTTATCCATTTCACGAAATGGACAATTTTACACCTGGGTCATAACATATACATCACATATACAATATGTCAATCATATTTCATATATCTAGTATTCCAGGCATTTATATTGCACTCAGTATTGCTGCTATTACCGTCAACACACATTTGACCCAAGCTAATGATACATTAATCCTGTTAGAAATACCTTAATCTACATTAATCTTCTTCCACTTTATCACATTTTCCTCTTTAGGCCTTCTCCTGTTCAACCGGCGTAACGTGAGAACACAATCAATTATCTGGGGAAGTGTAACACTAACACAGTGTGAAAGGTCAGAGTTAGGCAGTTACTTCCGGTTCAACAGCCAAGGCCATAATGAGACAGGCTCCAAATGTTGCCTCTTGTGTGAGTCAAACTCACACAGAGGTGACAGTCTGTGTATAAGATGCCAAGCTTGTAAACCATTAGGCCACAGAGGACCCTTTACACAGTGTGAGACACAAGATATGGGTAACTTTAAAATCTACCATTAAAAAAAAACATATTGCTTGTATACAAAATAAACCTTAACTAAAGAAGAATATCCAAAGAATTCTTAAATATCTGTCTTAATACTTTCTTATAATAGCTTTTAAATGTTAAGACTGACGACAGGTTTTGCAAACCTTCCCATCATAAGTTACCTTTTGAGTCTCCAAGATGGAGAAAATTCGTAGTCTTTTCAATATATTTCGCCCTTCTAGTTGAGCTCTCAAAATGGTATATGGCTCTGGTTCTCAGACAACACAAGTAAAACCGTATCTGTTTGGCCCTCTATACCCCAGTAGAATTCAAACTCACTGCCTTCTTATGAAATCTTTGGGTTTTTTTATTTTAAATGATAACTGTACGCTATCCCTATGAAGTGATTCAAAAATAATATCTCATTATTAATGAAAATATTAAATATTTAATACTCACATCTTGATACCAAGTCTATATAATACTCCTTATCTCACTATTTTGTTCTCATTACTTCGCTGCTTAAATTTATTTTCAAATCTCCATTGGTCTTTGCCACTGGTTAGATATGGGTCATCTTTGTGTGGGTCAATCCTTAGGAGTCTTACAGCTTCAGTCTTTTGGTATATTAACTGTAAAATACTTTTTCCACACGATATTTTTTTTGGATTGTTATACAAAAGCAATAAGCGTTGGTACAAAAAAAAAGATATACAACTTTTGTTCAAAAATTTAATGAAACTGGAAAGTTCAGTCTCATAATGTCATCCATTGCTGTGAGACTGGGGAAAATATACAAAATCTAGTGCAGTAAGTGTTCATGGAGCATAATCTATGTTCTGACATATTCTAAGTAAGACAATGGATCAAAAATACTGTTTCAAATCCATCTACGCATTGTACAAACTTGGGTCGATAACTACAGAGAGACCTGTCTCCCAAGGAAATTAAGGTAGACTTGTTCTGTGGAATGAGTGGGTTTTAAAAAAATGGTAAACTATCTCATGTATGTATGTGATGATATTGCCACTTCATGTTAAGGACTTATCCACAGATAATTGATCATGTTTATCATGTTATACCACGGTTACACCTTTCCTTTATGGAGTCATGAGCTCCAACTAAAAACACGCATCTACCATTGGTTGTGGTGTGACCAAGTTTGATCTGTTTCACGTTTTGATCGGACATTTCCTGGAGATTTGTTTTTGGGCAGGGTACCTTCATTGTTATTCAACACAGCTCAGAATGTGTGTTCTTTTAATTCAGGACTGCGTTTTAAATGTTTGAAATAGCTAAAGGGATGTAGGGGGGGGGGGGGTGCTTGTTCTTGAACAGGTTCTACTCAGATATGAGGTCTCTGTTTGTTACCAAAAGGACAAGGTCATCAAAGATACTGTGTGACCTAGCCATTAATACCATGTATCCTTGCAATCATTTGATATTATTACACATTATGTTTCTCATAAATGCAGACAGCAATAGAAAGCAATGATATTATCAAGTGAAGTGTCTGACATTAAAAGCATTTCTTTGTGTGAGAGATGTTACTGTGACTTCACTCAAACTTGCACACAGGTTACCGACACTATATAAAGGTAACCTTCTATATAAGGGTAACCTTCTATACAAAGACCACTTTGTAGTTCATATTGTTTTCTGTCTGATAACTGTGATTATTATCTACATGGACGAATTGTAACAACCCTAAAAAGGCAAGGGCCTGTGATAATCATTTGAGGGGAGGCATCAGTTAGTAAAGTGGTGGGTAGTGATTAATAAATATGGGATTTAATCACCTGACTTCAACCTGTATGGCTGTGGTGGGTTCGATTCTAGCTTGTTGCAACATGCTGCACTGTCCTAATTCCACCTTGCAGATTGAAACGGATCTGAAACATAATTTTGAATTTGATGAACAATTTAAAAAGTGATAGAAAGATGAATGAGTGTGTCGAAGATGTGTGATCATAGACCCAGGGGAGATATATTTAACACATCCACCACATGGTTATTGAGATTTACTATGATTTCACCACACATGATTTCGTCACACATGTTTTCGCCACAGTTTTTTTCAGAGCCCTTGATTTCGCCACAGTAAAACAATGATCTCGCCACACTTTTTTTTTACATATTTTATTTACTATGCATATTTTTGCCATCATATGTTTTATTTTTCACATTGCCAGTAATGCATACAGAGACATACATAATAAAAAAATTGTAGGGTAACAATTGACTTAGTATATGGCAGCACTAGTTACTTTAAAGTACATAAAACAAAACTCACATATAAGGTTTATTTATAGTAATGCTATAGTACAATGACAACATAACTATTCATTACAATGAAACACAACTATTCATTTACAGTTACTGAGTCTTATATAGTCTCAACAGTTGGACTGTAAGTTTTTCCCTACTCCTTGTAAGAAAGCAGGGATGTCTTTTTTGTTATCTCCCGCCGGCTGAAGGCCGTGGTCGGGAGATTATAAAACGCCTTCCGTACGTCTGTCCGTCCGTCCGTCCGTTCGTCACGTTTTTGCATAAACCTTAATATCTCATTCATTTATGAACATATCTTCACCAAATTTGCAGAGAATGTTTATGGCTATAAAAACCTGCCTCTGAAAAATTTTAGCCTCACTTTGAAAAACAAAATGGCCGCCATAGCTAATTGTTTCAAAATCCTAAAGGTGCTCTAAATCTTGAAATATTCCACCTAGCTTCATCAAATTCGCACAAAAGCTATATGGCTAGAAAAGCTAGCCTGATAATAAATTTGACCTAGTTCAAAAAACAAAATGGCCACCATATCCCATGTTTAATGTCAAACAGGGTTATCCTATTAAAAAGGCCTTATATCTCCCCAAATATTTTAGGGTTATCCTATTAAAAAGGCCTTATATCTCCCCAAATATTGCATATCTTCACCAAATTTGCAGGGAATGTTTATGGCTATGAAAACCTGTCTCTGAAAAATTTTAGCCTCATTTTGAAAAACAAAATGGCCGCCATAGCTAATTGTTTGAAAATTGTAAAGGCGCTCTAAATCTTGAAATATTCCAGCTAGCTTCATCAAATTTGCACAAAAGCTATATGGCTAGAAAAGCTAGCCCGATAATAAATTTGACCTAGTTCAAAAAACAAAATGGCCACCATATCGCATGTTTAATGGCAAACAGGGTTATTCTATTAAAAAGGCCTTATATCTCCCCAAATATTGCATATCTTCACCAAATTTGCAAGGAAATGTTTATGGCTATGAAAACCTGTCTCTGAAAAATTTTAGCCTCATTTTGAAAAACAAAATGGCCGCCATAGCTTATTGTTTGAAAATCGTAAAGGTGCTCTAAATCTTGAAATATTCCAGCTAGCTTCATCAAATTTGCACAAAAGCTATATGGCTAGAAAAGCTAGCCTGATAATAAATTTCACCTAGTTCAAAAAACAAAATGGCCGCCATATCGCATGTTAAATGTCAAACGGGATTATCCTATTAAAAAGGCCTTATATCTCCCCAAATATTGCTCCTAGAGGTTCGGAATGTGACAACAACTTGTACGAAGTCATGGCCTGGTAATCTTTTCCATGTGTTGAATTTGACCTTTGACCCCTGCTTCAAGGTCGTCACACTAAAACGTCCTTATTTTTCCCATATTATTGGTGCTGTGGCTTCAGATTGTAAAGACAGACCATGAAAAGCAAAGGCTGTGGTCTAAAATTGTAAACAGCTTCCATGCGTGTGTGCATCTGTTTGTGCATCCGTCCGTGCATCTGTTTGTCAGGTTTCAGCATAAACCTTAATATCTTATTCATTTATAAAGACATCTTCATCAAATTTGCAAGGAATGTTTATGCAAAATTTTGGCCTCATTTTGGAAAACAAAATGGCCGCCATAGCCAATTGTTTAAAAATCATACAGTTGTTCTAAATGTCGAAAATTCCAGCTAGCTTCATCAAATTTACATTTTAAGAGGCCTTCTATCTCCCCTAATATTGCTCTTACAGGTTCAGACCATTAAAACTCTTGGCCTTCAAATGTTTTGTCTGAGAAAAATTTTGGCCTTATTTTGAAAACAAAATGACCACCATATCCAATTATTTAAAATTCATTAAGATGCTCTAAAACGTGAAATATTGCAGCTAGGTTCATCAAATATGCACAAAATATATATGGCCAGGAAAGTTAAGCTGATAGTAATTTGACCTAGTTTCGAAGCCAAAATGGCTGTCTTATCACATGTTAAATGGGATTATCTTATTAAAAAGGCCTTATATCTCCCTTATCATTGCTAATAGGGGTTCCAAATGTGAAAACAACTTAAAGGAAGTAAAGGCCTGAGACTGCTGACTTTTACCTTTGACCCATTCTTCAATGTCAAGTGGGGTTATCTTACTATAAAGCCCTTATCTCATTTAGTTCTCCATTATTACTGATTCCAGACATGCTGCGGCAGTGGCCTTGTTTTCAATGAAATCCTTCACTAATCTTTCAAGTCTTTTCTGTAGACTTTCTGGTTCCTTTTCATTGGGGGATTACCAACTGCATCTTGAGCCATTGCTAGTGACACTGAGCTGTTTTCTTCTTGTAAGGCTGAAATCAGCTTCCATATACTGGGATGATGGTGACCAACGAGATGGAAAAATTTTGAATTCCAACCTTCACACAGATTGTTTGTTCTTGGGTTGTTATTTAAAGTTGGCCCATGAACATTCCAAAGTGAGGGTGGAAATGCAGGGGGTGTGCGTCTCATCTTGAATACAAGGTCTCCAGTTTGTGCTGGTCTGTATGGACCTTGGATGTATGTTGTGTCAACATATGCCAAGAGCTCTTCTCCTGAAAAAAGTGTGGTGAGATCAATGTACCCCTGTGGCGAAGTGTGGTGAAATTATGTGTGGTGAAATTAAGTGTGGCGAAATTAAGTGTGGCGAAATCAACGTACGCCGGTTATTGATGCTTGTATCTAAAATAAGAACATCAATGAGCAATAAACAAGAGACATTGCAGGAGCCAGATCATTAGAGCTTTGGGAGAATGCTAGTAAAGTCACTGAAAATGGACGTAGAACCCCAGCTTTGACCTTTAAAGAAAGGTATTCTAAAAAGGATTACTGGGTGACCGTCTGTGCTTTTGTCATTTTGTCACCCTGCTACACATGAAGTGTATTTAACACATAAGAGGCAAATCATTAGAGCTTTAGGATAATGTTTGAAAGAATGTTATTGATATGCTTGTTTTTCTCATGGGGAGTGAAAGTACAAATATAACAATGCTCTGCACAATAACAAAGGCCCCAGAGAAAATATATATTTATATGTATCAAAAGAGTAAAGTTAAGCTTGAACATGCAAAACGGACAAAATCTGATATGACTTACTCAGAGACCAACCTCTACACACTGAAGAAAACTGATTTAATTTAAATATTTAATTTAATTTAAACATTTAACTAAACTTAATTCTTTCATTTAAAATATCATTTCAATTACAACATTAGCATCATTGTCACTGGGAACTTATAGGTCCAACATATTGTTGGCATAGCGGGGTGGGGGTCAATAAATAATTTAAGAGGAAAAGATCACAAAGGTCAGGTTAAAAACTACATTTGTTAAAATATCTAGCTGCTCCGGTTACATAACATATGGAAAAACTTCCCGAATGACACATGCACAAAATAGATTACAAATAAAGATGACAATTTAAAGGTAGCATGTTATAATAATATTACATTGTTCATCTTCATGAGTAATATATTTTTGATGATCTTTACTTTTCCATTCAGAAATGCTGTAATTTAAGCATGGATTTTAATGCGACAAAAATGAGCCGAAGTTAGCATACTTTTCCAATGATGTACATAACGTGTTTGTAGGTTACACAGTTTCAGAAACAATGAAAAATCTGCACTTGTTGACGAATTCCTGATGCTAATTAATTAAATTTATCTGGATTCTGAGAAATCATTCACCACTAGTACTTGTTGTGGTATTCAGTGGTACTGTTGTTTACCAAAAACAAGAGAGAAAAACGAAAGAAAATATTACTATTGATAACGTGACTTGATACACCCAATCTAATTGCCAGTTAAAATTCAAATCAAAGGGATCTGTTTCTGACAACCAAAATAGCAAGAACAATTTCAAGTTATTAAAAACTAAGCAATTTAAAAGAAATATAAATATATATAAGAAGAAATTTAACACCTAGGTTGGAACTTTTCCATCATTATAACTGTACCTTCGGGACTGCTATATCTGAACAAGCCAATTGGGATTAGATTTTCATAGTAATTTACAATAGTAACATAATCACATTTCCAGAAACAGAAAGTTGGTCTGTCCGAATTGGGTAAAAATTCTTTTAGCATTGCTTCAACACATTGACCAGATTATAAACACAAGATACAGAGGAGGGCATGGAGAAAGCTAGTGCATATTCCTTTTTGAAGATTCTTCATTGTATACTTCTAGACGGACGGGAGCTGGACGAATCGGCCCTTTGCCAAATCGGCCCTCGGCAAATCGGCCCCCTAAAAAGTTGGACCTGGGCAAATCGGCCCCCAAGTTGAAAATAAGCTGGAAAAAAGTGTGTAGAGTGTGTTGCCTAACATACGTATTCTATTAGAAGATTTCATACTGACCTGTAAGCCTAAATGACTGGGTGTTACTGTATTTTGTTTGAGTAAAACTGTTGCATAAACTCCCTGTTTATATATATATAACTCTGTATAACACACGGTCAGTAAAATAAAAATATTATCTATCTACCTAACCCTAATAGGCAATTTGCAGCTTACATACATAGATCCATTCTTATAATGATATCATGCTACTTTAGAATTCCAAAGTTTAATGATAGTTGGAGAAATAAGATGCCCATTTATAGAGGAAATGCATCACTTAATTGTAATCAGGCTCTTGTTAAAATAATGAGTTGCTTAAATATGCATGACAATGTTATGAAAATAGTGTTGATTGTTTACGTGTTGTTTTACTAACTGTAATTAACACACATGAAAGATGTCATCCCATGTCAAGATACTGTAATCAATCCCTTGTAACCTATGTGCAATTATATGGGATATATGGGATTATAACTTAAGTGATCTTTAGTATCTGTTTAGTATAGGGATTATTATATAAAGTGTTAGACAAACAGTATTAGACATTAAAATGCGATTGTTCCCTTTGATGTCCATGCAGAGGATTATATCACCCACTCCCCTCCCTTGTGGGCATCAAAGAAAACAATAGGCATTAATTAAAAATATTAATTTTATAATTTAGCTCACAGGCAACCCCAATGTATATGGGTTGTTGTGAAAAAAACATAATTCATGTGTACACTTATCTATTTATATCTAGGGGCCGATTTGACCATATATTAATTTAAAAGGGGCCGATTTGACCATAAATTATTTTATAGGGGGCCGATTTGACCAGGTAATTTTATTTTGGGGGCCGATTTGACGGGGGCCGATTTGGCAAAGGGCCGATTTATCTATGATTCCTCTAGACAGCAGAAAGCAGCTACAAACATTTTAGTTAAGGTTAAACCTAGATTACACTATTCTGTACTGGTCCGACAAGCTCTAACATATGAACATAATTAACTCAACAGTCGCATCAGTGGTTTGACGTGTTTACTATTTTAGCAGGATCCATTAGGGCTGATTCATACTTCAATGTATCCATATATTCGGCTGAATCATGTTTTTTTACTAGTTTTGACATAAAAAGAGGTCCTTGATGACCTAGTGCTTAACAAGTTTGACATCTTATCACAGGCAATCACCTCTGTGTGGGTTTGACTAACTAAAATAAATAAACAAAAAAACTTCCATTTTTCACAGCGGATAGTCTGGCGAGTATTTAAATTTAAATATACTGGAGTTGGATTTAAGACACACTTTAACTGTAAGGCTACAAAGCCACAATTTATATATATATATATGTCTATAGCTATCCCATTACATGTTTTAGGGATTATATTTATTTTTTTTATTTTTGGGGAGGTGGGGGGGGGGGGGTGGGGGTGCACCCAAATTTCTGGATATGGAGAACCTCCACTTGATTTATTCCACTCAATTTATTTACAGATTCATTACAGATTCATTGCAGTGTGAATCAGCCATAAGACACATACAATGCAGAATAAAAAAACTTTTTATGTATCTAATAACATTTTAAAGATGTTTGTAAACTTCCCAGAGGCTTTTGTGTGCTAAAATTAAATATACACACCGGGGAGTTGAAGGGTGAAGGAGGGACCACTTTTAGGGCAGTTCACTTTAAACATACATTACACACATTAAGTCTGTTGCACAGACCAGTATGTATGGGCCATTAGGACTGAGATTCCAATCCATGACACATTACACTACTGTGCCCTAAACGCAGGCAATCATAAGATGAAATAATAATAATAAAAGAATTTATAGAAATGGTGGGACAATTATTTGTTTTAACTAAAGGAGGTTCATTGAAAGGAATAACACAGTACTAGAGCTATCTCCCACATACAGGTAAATGAGAAGTCATTTTCTTTCATATGTATCAGCAAAATTTCATAATTTAATGTACCAATTTGACCAATTTGGAGGCATGGCTGGCTAGGGCTAAGCTTCACTTTGAATTCACATTAAAGTTTGATAGAGTTTTATTTCATGGAGCAAATCATTAGAGCTTTAGGATAATGTTTGAAAGGAAGTTATTGATATTCTTGTTTTTCTCATGGTGAGTGAAAAAGCAAATACAACAATGTTCTGCACAATAACAAAGGCTCCAGAGAAAATATAAATTCTATATGTATCAAAAGAATAATATCAAAAATAAGTAAAGACTTGAACAGGCAAAATGGACAATATCTGAAAATACATACTCTGACACCAACCTCTTCAAACTGAAGTAAACTGATTTTAGTTAATTATTTCACTTCATTTAAATATTTGATTAAACATAATTCTTTCATTTAAAATATCATTTCAGATACAATATAAGCAGCATTTTCACTGGGAACTTATAGGTCCAACATATTGTTAGAATGGGGGTCAGTAAGTGATTTAAGAGGAAAAGATCATACAGATCAGATTAAAGACTACTTTTGTTTAAATATTTAGCAGCTCTGATTGCATAGAAATTGGAAAAACTTCCCTAATGACATATACAAAAATAGATCACAAATAAAGATGACAGTATAAAAGTAGTATGTTGCAATAATATTACATTGTTTATCTTTATGTGTGATATATTTTTGTGTATGTATGATGAGTGATGATTTACTTTTCAATGGAGAAATGCTGTGATATATATATTTGGGCATTAGTGGTTTGAAAAACTTTAATTTTTAACTTGAGATTTCTCTACCATTTAAGCATGAATTTTAATGCAACAAAAATGAGTGAAAGTTAGAATACTTTTCCAATGATGTACATTACATGTTTGTAGGTTACACAGTTTCAGAAATATGAACAAAAAATCTGCACTTCTTGATAAATTTGTGAGGCTAAATAATTAAATATAGCAAATTGGGTATTTATCTGGATTCCGAGAAATCATTCACCACTAGTACTTATTGTGGTATTCAGTGGTACTATTGTTTGACAAAAAATAGAGAAAAAAATAGTAAAAAGAAACATAATACCACTATTGATAACCTGATTTGATACGCTCAATATAATTGACACTTAAAATTAAAATCAAAGGGATCTTTTCGAGACAACCAAAATAGCAAGAATGATTTCAAGTTGTTAAAAAACTAAGCAATTCAAAAGAAATGTAAATATAGATAAGAAATTTAATACCTAGGTTGGAACTTTATCTTCATTATTACTGTGCCTTTGTGATTTCTATATCTGAATAAGCCAACTGGGATTAGATTATCTTGGCAATTTACAATAGCAACATAATCACATTTCCAGACACAAAAAGTTGGTCTGAATTTGGATAAAATTCTTTTAGCATTGCTTCAACACATTGACCAGATTATAAACACAAGATACAGAGGAGGGCATGGAGAAAGCTAGTGCACATTCCTTTTTGAAGATTCTTCATTGTATACTATTAGACAGCAGAAAGCAACTACAAATATTTTAGTTAAGGTTAAACCTAGATTACACTATTGTTTACTGGTCTGACAAACTCTTACATATGAACATATTTAATTCAACAGGGCTCATTTGTGATTTGACATGTTTCCTATTTTAGCAGGATCCATTATGGCTGATTCATACAGAAATGTATCCATATATTCCACTGAATCAGTTTTTTTACTTGTATTAACATAAAAGAGGTCCTTGGTGGCCTAGTGATTAGCAAGTTTGGCATCTAATCACAGACAGTTGCCTCTGAATGGGTTTGACTCCCACAAGTGTTATTGCCGAGGACCTGTTCCAATATGACTCTGTTGAATGGGATGTAAAACGCCAACTTGAACTTTGACATAAAACACACAGGGACACTATTTTGTACTGTAGAAAGCAATAAATAAGCAATAAAACTCACATTTTTTTCACAGCTGATAGTCTGGCAAGTATTTTAACTTGAATATACTGGAGTTGGATGTAAAGTAAAGTTAAAATTTAAAGTGCTAGTACACCTTGGTGTTATGCAGCACCATTAAAATTAATAAATACATTAACTAAACAATACGTACTACATGAGCAAATATACAAGTAAAATATCTGACTAGATACACAAAGTAAAAAACCAAAAAAAGACAATAAGCAAACAATATTTTGAATAAAACACATGGACAAGAAAAAGACTGGAAAAAGGATAAATACAGACTAGCAATACTTTAACTAAACAATCTGTATAACATGATCAAATATACAAAAACAATTATGACTAGATATACAGATTAAAATTGACCAGAATATACAACAAACTGGTACAATAAAACAGGTACAAATCATAAAGAGAATATAATTTTCAAAAAGAGCAAAACAAAACATCAATAAAATCCAGTCAAGGTTAGCATTGTACTGTGATATTCAAACCTCCATTTAGTTGCCTGTTATAACACGCACAAGGACACGTTGGGACTATTCTACTTTCCCAAACCCACAGAGGATGGAGTTGGATGAAGACATATTTTTACTATAAGGCTACAAAGCAACAAATTTTATATGTCTATTTATATCCCCGTAATGCTTTATGGTTTGTTTACATTTTAAAAATTTTGCATATGAATCCAGATTCAGTGCAATATGAACCTCTGCTTGATTTATACCACTCAGTGAATCTGTATTTACATATTGCAGTGTGAATCAGCCCTAAGACACAACACAAAAGAAAAAAAATGTATGTAACAACATTTTATAGATGTTTGTAACCTCTCACAAGCTTTCATGTGCTAAAATTAAATATACACAAGGGGGGTGTGAAGGAGGAAGAAGGGACCACTTTTAGCCTTTTAGGGCACTTCACTTTAAACATACATTGCACATATGAGGTATGTTGCACAGATCAGTATGAATGAGCCACTAGGACTGAGATTCCAATCCATGACACATTATGTTACTGCGCCCTAAAAATCACGGAATCATAAGATGGAATAATAATAAGAAAGAATTTACAGAAACGGTGGGAAGTTTATTTGTTTGAACTAAAGCAGCTCCATTGAAAGGAATAGCACAGTACTAGAGCTATCTCCCACATGGAGGTAAATGAAAAGTCATTTTCATACATATATATTTGTAGAATCTTAGTTCATAGGACAACAGTAGTGGATTAAATGTATATAACAAGACTAATTGTGCTATCTAATAATATTTAACTGTATGAATATGGGGAGGTAACACTTTAGGTGCTACCTTAGTCAGTGGCTAGCATTGTTTGTTAGCTACCTTATAGCATGTTTATATAACCTTTGACCTTTGTCACATTATTTTCCCGCTGTTTTACATAATTTTCCCTCCTGCCTCACTTTAAAACCAGTTTTCAGTGAGGCAAGTCGCCATTTTAACTGATAAAAACTTTTAATATTTGTGAAACTGGTGTTATAGTCATGTTATACAGAGTTTTATGTGCTTTTAAACATTTTACAAATGGTTTTTAACTGGACTTGATTGTAAATAAGTACCTGTTGGACATTTTGCATCAGGGCGAATGCTGCTGAAGAGGAGTTTTATGACTCTGCTTTGAGTCGTGCTTGACTTTGCTCTGTTTTGTGGAGCTTCCATTGAGGGCTGTAGACATTTCATTTAAAAAATTTGGCAGTTTTAGCCTTATTTGTCATCCAAATTTGGCAGGCTCAAGCACGATACAAAGCAGTGTTTCTGCTTATATATTTCCAGAATGGTCAAAACTTTTGACTGTGTAAAATGTGGGGGTCACCACGCTAGACCCATAAATAGAAATTGTAAAGTTGAAAAAGACAAGGACACACCAATGGACACTAATAAACAGATATTAAAAGAATTGCAAAGTCTCAGTGGTCGTATGACCCAGATGGAGGACAGGATCGAAACCCTGGGCTCCACATCATCATCGCCAGCCAGAAGCCACATCTCCAGTGTATCTTCACAGAGGTCACCAGCAGCCAGCGAAAGATCCAGACCAGCCATAGAATCCCCAGAACAGGACCTTTTGCTGCCCACACTTGCCAGTCTACGACAGTCCAGATCCATACAAGAACAAGTGGACTCACGGATCAAGGAGCTGCAAGGTGTTGAAAAAGGCAAGTTCAAATCTCAAAGGGGTGGTTCAGAAACTGTCTGGGTTAAGAAAGAAGTAGCTTGGCCCCATAACCATGTACTGGGGGGTAGTTCTAAAAATAGAGTGAGTTATGATACATTAACTGTAAGTCAGTGGGTGTCAGGATTTGCCACTATTATAAGGGATGAGAAAGATCTGAGTACAAAGAATAAAATGTTAGAATACCTCTCAGAAATCATGGAGGATTCCCATGACTTTGGGTGGGCAGCTGCCAAAGGCTCCCATGCGGTGTTGTTGTGTAAGATGGAGGAGGGTCAAATTACATGGGATGAAACCCACAAAATCGATCGAGTTAGGCGAGCTTATGCTCATAGGTCCACATCTTCACATCAAAACACTCAAAGTAACAAAAAATCAGCAAACAAAGATCATTCCATGCCATGTAGATACTTTCAAAAGAACTCCTGTTCACACAAAGGTGACCACGAATCTGGGGGGAGATTATACTTACATATCTGTTCCTATTGTCATGCTCAAGGGAAAAATGTGGCACATCCCCTTAAGGAATGTAGAAAAACAAAAAACGAGTAAGGCACTGCAGAAATGCAGTGCCAAAACAAAGTAAATGTACTCCTCAATGTATGTATGCTACAAGAGTTGTTGTCAATACTAACAAAGAAAATATTGGCAGTGCAAATTGGCGTCTAGATTGGGCTAAACTCAACAACAAGTCGTATGCTTGGGTAGCTAGTCAAAAAATTCGGCAGTCAGCTGTAACTGTGAGAAATAAAAATGTCAAAAATATTCATAATCGTGTCAATGGTCATATACACGACAGTTCTGTCAACCATCGTGCCAACACTGTTGATCGGGTCAGTGAAACCCAAGCATCACACAGTCTACCCAAAACAACACATGTTAATAAATATGTGTCAAAGGTGTCAACAGAGAATGGTATTTCAACACGAAATAGGTTTGATGTATTGAATAGTATTGATAACAATACTGGTGGTGTGTTGCATTACACGGGAAATGTCAAATGTGTTCAATCTTCAGATGTTTCAAGTGAATGTAAACAAAGTAACGTGAATGTGAATAAGAATAATGTAGCAGTTGTACTTAAGGATGCGTCATTTGACAGTTTGGTTTTAGAAAATCAGTCAAATACACAGCAAGGAAATACTAGTAAAAGTCAAAACTTGACAACGTCAAGCAAATCTGCAGTTACCAGTGGTTGTGCAGGTGAGTCAAGTTTCTTGCAAAGTTTTTCATTAAATGACAAACGACGGCGTCATCCGAGCGTCAGTGGTGTTACTGATAAGTATGACTTGGAATTACGCTTTAGGCCTCGTCATAGAAATCAAATTGCTTATGCTAAAGAAAATTGTACATTTACAAGGTGGAACAACCAAACACAAGAAAAATTTGGTTTCATACCTTTAGGTGACCTTACTTTGCCACCAATTGACCTGCAAAAGCAAAGCAAAGAGCACATTTTTTATATACACAGACGGGTTAAAGTTTCAGGTACTCACAACTATATGGAAACTCAAGTTCAAATCCAATCACAATTGAAGCCAGACATGTGGCAGAAATATCTTACTAATTACTGGGACTCCCAGTTAGTATTATTATTAAGATATGGCTTCCCTCTGGATTTTAACTACAGTACTCCTTTGAATAGTGTTGACAGTAATCATAGCTCGGCTAACCAGTACTGGCAAGATGTACAAGCTTATTTAGATGAGGAGAAGGAATTTGGTGCAATATTAGGCCCCTTTCAAGAAGCCCCAATTGATAACTTGCATGTCTCACCATTTCTAACTCGGGATAAGCCTGGAGGAGCACACAGAAGAGTAATTGTAGACCTTAGCTTCCCTCATGGCTATTCGGTCAATGCAGGTGTCCAGTCTGAAACATACCTAGGTACCCCCTTTCTATTAACACTACCCACAATAGACAATATCACCAGCAAAGTCAAAGAATTGGGCAAAGGTTGCCACTTATACAAAATTGACCTTAGCAGAGCTTTTAGGCATGTCAAACTAGATCCAAAAGATTACAATCTCTTAGGCTTAAGACTAAATGGCCTATATATTGACAGTTGTTTACCTTTCGGATTTAAACATGGTTCGGCCCTGTTTCAGCGCCTCAGCGATGCAGTACGCTTTATTATGGCCCAGAAGGGCTTTTCTGTAACAAATTATATAGATGATATCATTGGGCACTCAGTAATTAGTAAATCAAATGAGTCTTTTCAAACTCTAAGAGCTCTCCTCCTAGAACTAAGTTTTGACATCAGTGAAAAGAAAGTAGTCCAACCTGCAACAAGGGTCACATGCCTAGGGGTTGACATAGACACTGAACAATTCACAGTGTCCATACCTCCAGAAAAAATAACTGAAATTTTAAAAGAATGTAATTCGTGGGCTAATAGGGAAGAGTGCACCAAAAGACAATTGCAGTCCTTGCTAGGCAAATTACTATATATTACGAAATGTGTTAGAATTTCAAGACCTTTTCTCAATAGAATGCTGGATGTACTTAGAAGTGCAGATAAATTGTCAAAAATTTCACTTACAGTTGACTTCAGAAGAGATTTAAACTGGTTTTTGGAATTTATTCCTAAGTTCAATGGTAAAGCTTTTATCTCCCATTATTCCATTAGTGAAGAAATTGAATTAGACGCCTCATTACAGGGACTGGGGGCCAGATGGGGCACCCAGGTATATACTATCCCAATTCACCTGGGGTACGAGAATCTGTCAATAGTTCATCTTGAAATGTTAAACATTTTGGTAGCCATTCGGGTATGGGGTGCTAGTTGGAGTGGAAAGGCGATTAGAATTGCATGTGATAACCAGGCTGTAGTCATGGTACTGAACTCTGGCAAAACTCGAGATCTCACACTAGCAGCCATTGCTCGCAATATATTCATGACTGCTGCCCAGTTTGACATATTTTTAAAAACAGTACACATAATGGGGGTTAAAAATGAAATTGCTGATAGTTTATCAAGGTGGACCATTTCTGAGTACTTTAGAAATAAATTTTTCAATTTGATGCCTCACCATACGTGGGCTAAACCATCCAATGATGTACTAACTATAAATTGGTCTATTTAATCTCCACAGATCCATCTCCAACCGCAGTCCTAAAACACAGAGCCACCAACAGACTCAAATTGGCCCTGGCAGACTCCACTTCCAGAAGCTATGATTCCAAATTTAGAATTTTTCTCTCATTTTGCTCCTTTGCTACCATTGACATAAAACATATATCTCCATTGCAAATTCTTACTTTCTTAGAGTTCCTTACATTTAATAAAGTCAGCTTTTCAGGTCTGGCAAACCACCTGTCAGCAGTCAAAACCTCCTTATCTTTGCATGGCCTAGGTGTCTCCAGCTTCATGGATCCAAGGATTAAGCTCTATAATAAAGCAATCATGAGGCATAGACCTCTTAACCCCTCTATTAAGCCCATCATTGATATTGATACTCTTCAAGCAATTGCCCTGCAATGTGACAGAATGCATATGGGTCACATATGCAAAGCAGCCATACTGCTTGCCTTTTTTAGTTTCCTGCGGATTTCCAATCTGGTCCCTCACTCCATTGTCGCATATGACCACTTAAAACATTTATCTAGAGCAGACTTAATATTTGCTGCCCCTGGCATGCACATTATAGTAAAGTGGTCGAAAACACTGCAGAATAGAGATAAAGTTAAGATCATCAAAGTTCCTTCACTGGGCAAATCCCCCTTGTGCCCAGTATCAGCCGTCAAAAAGCTATTGTCATCATCCCTGGGTTCGAACAACTCACCTCTGTTTCAAGTCAAATGTTACCACAAATGGGTGCCTCTGACAGACACCAGACTGAGAAAATTTTTGGCTAAGGTGCTGAAAGCCCTGCACCTTACTCATCATGGCTT
Organism: Sabellastarte sp. h YS-2021; assembly: GCA_964017235.1. Taxonomy (NCBI): domain Eukaryota; kingdom Metazoa; phylum Annelida; class Polychaeta; order Sabellida; family Sabellidae; genus Sabellastarte; species Sabellastarte sp. h YS-2021. Next base: position 60,956,840 of record OZ024927.1, read on the forward strand.
CACCTTTCACTCCCTCCGTTGTTCAGGTGCCACCCTGGCGTTCAATCTCAATGTACCTATGCAGGATATCCAAAGTCATGGCACCTGGACGTCGGAGGCAGTTTGGGCCTACATCACCCAAGATCATAATGCTGCTGATACAGTGGCCCATTCTTTTCGCTCCCTACTGAAAACCTAACTACAAATACTGGGGTTTGGGGGCAGTTTTTCTTTGTAATATTAAAGTAAAATCATCAATAGTATGATAATATTTATATCTACAAACATTTCATATTAAAGAGTAAATATGCGGTGGCTAGGCCACCTTAGTTGTAACTAGTAAAGTGACTTCAGTTTAATTCTTGTCAGTTTTAATCACTAATCTAAGCTTTAACTTAATCTAAATGTAAGGTGACCTTGTCACTTTTCAAGTTCTAGTCTTTAATTTAAGGCCACCTTTTGATAATCTTTAATTCAGTTTGTGGTGACCTTGGGGTCAGCTTAAAGTTTATGTGTATTCTTATGTTAAGGTGGCCTTATCTGTGATAGTGTCTCTTTATATATCTATGTTGAAGTATGTAAATATTTTATAGTATACTAATATAGAATAAAATTAATTATCCCCACTTGTCTTGTTTATCTGTATATTAGCAAGGCCAGGGCACTGTGGGGAGGTAACACTTTAGGTGCTACCTTAGTCAGTGGCTAGCATTGTTTGTTAGCTACCTTATAGCATGTTTATATAACCTTTGACCTTTGTCACATTATTTTCCCGCTGTTTTACATAATTTTCCCTCCTGCCTCACTTTAAAACCAGTTTTCAGTGAGGCAAGTCGCCATTTTAACTGATAAAAACTTTCCCACACCCCTCCCTTCAGCCTATTAACATTTAGTTATGTAGTTTCAGATGTAGAAGCTTCATGACAATGGCACATGGAAACACAGATGTCTGGTATCTGCTCTGCAGTTGTGGTGTCAAGTTTCCTCTGTCGGCTTGTTCAAGCCTCAGTGTCAAGCCGTCAGTTGGGCTGGAATCAATCTTATGTCCTCATCCATGTTCCAGCCTCTAGTGCCATATCTTGTAAAAGAAAAGCATTTCAAGCGAAGTTGTGCAAAGTTATAAAGTTGGTAATAACAGCAAGAAGCCATCACCATCAGTGGAAGATTTAAGCACGACCTTCATGTTCTCACCTTCTCATCCAGCCCTGTCTGTCAGATCTTGGATTCCTGCTTGGCTTCCTTAAATAGGGGGATCTGCGGAAGCCGTGATCTCTGCATCTGGCCCAAGGACATAATAACTTGTATAGTAATAGTTTTGTAATTTGTTTATTTTTGTCATCATAGTGAGAACTCTGAAGGGTTAAATTCTGTAAATCGTGACAACTGTGTTTTTTTGTTTTTTTTTCTACTTTCACTTTAAGCTGATCAGTATAGCCAGCTTGTACTCAATTCAGCAAAGTCCAAATTGCTCAAACTAAAGTTAATGAGTAACTTAGCAAGACAGGTAGTAACTAGCATAGATTGTTGATTTTACTGTAACTATCTTAACTTCACTAAATTGTAATTGTATTAATGTACATGCCCTAAGTCATCGCCTCTGTAGTGTATAAGTAGCTAAAGTAGTTACCATGCCACTTTAACATACAGTAATCTTGGTGAAATTGGGATGTCAACCAGAGTCCCCTAAGGAATTTTTGTATGAGTGGTTTAAGGGGGTCGTAATGCACGATCCAGTAAGGTGTTGTTACCTGAGCTAGACACTCTGGGCCCAATTTTATTGTTGTATTTTTATATTTTTAGTCTTTTTATGTTTTATATTTTATCAAGTTATAATACTGTATCTTACATATGGGGCAGTTTTTCTTTGTAATATTAAAGTAAAATCATCAATAGTATGATAATATTTATATCTACAAACATTTCATATTAAAGAGTAAATATGCGGTGGCTAGGCCACCTTAGTTGTAACTAGTAAAGTGACTTCAGTTTAATTCTTGTCAGTTTTAATCACTAATCTAAGCTTTAACTTAATCTAAATGTAAGGTGACCTTGTCACTTTTCAAGTTCTAGTCTTTAATTTAAGGCCACCTTTTGATAATCTTTAATTCAGTTTGTGGTGACCTTGGGGTCAGCTTAAAGTTTATGTGTATTCTTATGTTAAGGTGGCCTTATCTGTGATAGTGTCTCTTTATATATCTATGTTGAAGTATGTAAATATTTTATAGTATACTAATATAGAATAAAATTAATTATCCCCACTTGTCTTGTTTATCTGTATATTAGCAAGGCCAGGACACTGTGAAATGTAAAAATATTTCTTTTAACTTGCTTGTCCTCCCTCAACTGATTGGCAATCTATCCTCATTCAACAGCTATATGCTTTCAGCATACAACAATTCTGCTCTGTGTGCCTTAGAATATACTCTTACAGGGATTAAGCACTACCAAAGCCTGTTTATGTTTACTGGATAAACCGTGGAACCTTACAAAATGTATTTCATTATGGAACAAGTATGTTGACTTCATATAGACTTGTAGCAGATTGACTGGTTTAATATAGACTTTTTGTGTTTTAATTTAGATTTTCTAAATATATTAATCCGAAATTAAACATATTATGGACATTGGGAAAAGGAAAAGACGTCTAAAAATATAGATTGAAACAAAATTCAAAATGTTTTATACTTTAAATAAAATTACTAGAGCACTGGGTGTGCAATATTGCTGATTCGAACTGATGAATTTTAAAGAACAAGACGACCATGATCATTTGAAGCTAAGCCATTTGATGACAGGATCTGTCTCACAATGGTCATCAAAAATTAGCCAGCCTCCATATTTGTCTTCACTGATTGAGTCCAGCAGACTTACTGAGGCACTCGCCATTCCATTCCCTCAAGCCAATCAAAGAAACTTGGCAGAAACATGAATGGGAGAAGCTTGCAAATTCTGAGTTCACAGAATACAGTGTTTTGTATAAGAAATTAAAGACCTATGTCCTCTGAAAGCTTGCCCCCTTCCTAGTCACTCAATCCCTTGTACAGGTCTTGGATAAAGAAGGCACATCACTTGACAGGTTAGCTTAACAGAAGGAAAATAAGTGCAAAGAAACAAATTTTGGATTAATTATTCATTATTAAAAGGAGACAAAGATTCATTGTTACTTTCATTATCAAAATAGGTTGGTAAGTAAACACTATTTTTCTAGCCAGCATTAATATAGATTTCTAATTTTAATCAAACTTGTAGGTCTGTTAATCTCTGTACTTTCAGATGCTAATCCGCCATCGAAAAAGTTCATTCATAAATCATCAAGCCTTTTGACTGAAAGTGGTAATTTCTCTCGAGAACCCAAATAAACTGGGACAAATGAGTTGAAATTTCGGATGGATTATTGAAAAAAAAACAGTAATTTAAGTGGGTTTGAGGCTTGTTGGTGGAAGGTGAATAGACAGATATATTGAGACAGATTTTATCTGAATTACTTCTGCATTTTGCTGAAGCATGAAAAATGTAACATGTCAGTGATTGAATGATATATCCCGACTACATAATTCAAATATTTGTATGTAAGCTGATTTATGGAGATTTAAAGTCACTGCCGACACATCTGCCACTGTGGCCTGGTGGGTAACATACTCGCCTAGGAACACAGAGAATGTGGGTTCAAGCCCATGCACAGGCAGATACCTAGTGGCTCCGAAGACCACTTAAAATGGTGGTCCTCTGTCATTGGGTCCTATCCCCAGTGGCAGACTAGAGAACCTCAAGGACACTGATACATGGTCATTTTTGAGCCTCTGTCTTTCAGATAGTGGAATTTCAGTAACTTGAGAGCTTGGTCTGTAATTGTGTGTCAAAGATAGAGTTTAAAAAGAGGAGAGAACTTAATAGGAAGACAATGGGGGACTGCTTGAATTGTCTACAGCAGACTGAACACAAAGTAGGCGCTTAAGAACGTAATTTAGACTCAAACAGATGCTCAGAGGGAATGGATTTTCTGAGGCAAATCCACATTTATTGTTCAGTAAAACCAGAATAATGCTCTAATGATTAATTTATTGGAGGTAACAGCAATACTACCTGATTTCAAGCCAAAGCAAAACTCAATTTGCGTGCAAATTACAGTTGAACAGTCTGATGGAATGAAGTCATTTACCCAGTTCTGTTTTCTAAATGGAGACAGCCGCTTAGTCACACTAAAATTTAATTATTGAGACTTTACACTAATAAAGCCACTTAAGCACATACAATGTTAAGTCTAACCTACTTAGCGTGCTCTTCGCGAATTCCGTTTTATTATTATCAATCACAGTCCCCCATTTTACCATTCCCCCTTGAGAACATCCCATTAGATTAAAAATAATGCTTTTGTCCGTGAATGGAATCCCTGTGGAGTTAACATTACTGAACTATGAGTATCTACACAACAGATATTATAGAATCATATTATTGATGTGGCGAGCAACGTGTATGTTCTTATCAATCCCAAATCTAGTGGTTTAAACTAGGGGTCATTTTCACAAATAGATTTATCCTCGTAATCGTCCACAGGCAAGATCCTTGGCCGACAAATTTACACCAACTTTGTCAGATTCCGATTTTATTAACCTCCAACAAGGAGAAATATGTAATTGACTTTATGTGCTGCTTTTTTGCCAAATAACCCGAAAAGTTGTAGATGGATTTCGATGACACTTTCAGGATCAGTGCCCCTATAGTTTGATTATTATGACAATATGCTCAGTGATAACAAAGAAATGGGATTATTATTTTTATTTTCTACTGTTTATTTGCAATATTCATTTTAGTGGTAATTCTTAAGACAATGTATTGATACCCAATCGAGAGTATTGAAAAACAAGAATATGTTTCACTGGAGTGCACTGAATAAGGTGGGGCCTATTGCGCCGCCTCCAAAATGGCAAAAAATGCCACAAACCACAAATGTTTAAATTTTGGTGGTAGTCCATCTTCATCCAAAAAATTGTTTACAGATTTTTTATCACTGTATTCATAAGCCATAAATGAGGTATTTGAATCTTGGAGCAGGTCCCAGTGCTCAGTGCACTACTCTGTAAAAGGTAGCACATCAGGTCATCTGGCTCTCCTTTTCACTGCAGATATTCCAGTGAAAATTCCCTGTGAATATTCCAAGTGAAATGAATTAATAACCGACACTGAAAATTATGAGTTTTTAAATCCTACACTGTCACAATACTTTCAAACACTCAGAAACTTGCTGGACAAGCAATAACCTTAACAGGAACATAAATTACTCAACATGCCTATTCAGGGTTAATCAGAGATCATGGCTGCAAAGAGGCTCAAACATAAATAAATATGAAATGGTATGAGAAGAGACTACTACACCATAAATAGCAGCAGGTGCAAAGTCATGGTGAAACACTTCGACCGACTGTTGCAGTTTTCAAAAAGCAAATACTACAGGAACATTGTTACAGAAAATAGGGCCAGCCCTAAAACCCTGTTGAAATGCATGAAGAAAACACGCCATAGATCACCAGAAAGTACTCCCAGATAGCACAACCTACAATAACCTAGCAAGCACTCTTTACAGTCAAAATTGCTAAATTAAGGATTAGTGTTCACAGATGCTAAATAGTCAGTCTATAGATAATAATACCCTGAGCTAAGCACACTCAAGAACAAACTGGTCTTTTTCTGAATCATGTCTGAAGAGGAAATTCTGAAAATTACCGGGTTGCCAAGTCAACACCTTATAAATTAAGACTCACACTCATCCGCAAGTTCATTGGTTTGCAACTGCAATGGCATCGTCATAACTCCTGTTTCAAACAATGTGAAGTACTCCCTACAGGAGGCCAACTTTCCCTCCCGTTTTTCTATGTCAGGCACTTCACAAAGAAGGCCAGCCGTAAAAAGAAACACTCCCAAAAACTATCGACCAGTGTCTTACCTAAGCTTTATTTTCAAACTCATGGAGAAAGTTATGTCAAAGCAAATACATGAGTACATCACACAGGAGGATATTTAAAACAGAAATTGGTCAGTATATAGAGCCTTTCAATCAACAGGAATGACACTACTGAAGATACATAATAACATTGCCACATCAATGAACAAGGGTAATATTGCTAATTGGTGCTTTGTGACTTGTTATTTGCATTCGACAACATAACTTATTTTGTCCTTTTTGACTGTCCCAAACGCTGGTATGGAAGTAATGGTGTTATGTATGGCTGAGAGTAGCCTTACTTTATTATAGAAAATACAAGATTAAAATAGATGGTCATTTCTAAGACGCTTTCAAACTCCCCCATGGGCTCCTTCAGGGCTCAGTCTTAGGTACACTTCTCTTTAAAATGTGGTGCTTTTGCACAAAACCCAGTGATTATGTTTGTTGTTGCTTGTCACAACTTCGCAGTTGTGCCCAGGGTCCTGTGTAGGTCATGTATGTTGCCACTGAATTCTTAAAGTATAAAACAACGTGTCAATAAATGGGGTTGACAGTGAGTGAATTTAGTTCTAGATTCCCGCCATCTGTCACTACTTAAACCCTTGTACACAAGCATCAGTGCTTTAATTTCTTGTTTTTATGGAGGATAATCGTTGTATGTTACAGAACAGGACTTTTAGACTTTGTATTTGTTTTACTCCCTATTTTAGTTCAATTACTTTACATGTTAGTGACTGAACATTGCTTGTGAGAAATCTGGATCACTTAGGAAGTTATTAGTCACATTTAGTGTGGGATATGTCTTCATCACAGAGTGTGGCAAATTGTACAAAGTGCGGGATCCGACATCCGAGACCGGTTGGTGTTAGGTGTCGTAGGAACTTGAACAGCAGCGCGCCAGTAGCTGACCCGGACAACAGTAGCCTCCATGTGGAATTCCAGAACCTTCCAGGTCCCAGCCAAACTGAAACCTCAACACCTCCACAAACAAGAGCAGCCAACACATCAGCCATGGATTCCAAGCTTGACCTGATCTTGAAGAAGATGGAGCAGATTGAAGCTAAGAACGCTGAGTTGGAGTTAAAAATTCAGCAGCGTACTACCTCGTCAGCTGCTTCACTGACACATAGCTTACCGAAGAGGTCTCATAGGTGCTCATCTGCTTGCTCATCTGATCACCGCAAAAGGAGTAGGACTCAGAGAGTATCTCAGTCTGCCCTTTCAGATACATCTGACATATACATTGAGGGCAACTCGCTTGGAAACACTATCGACCAACCTTCCCAGTTGGGGGCGTCAGCATCTTCTAACAGCCAGGTCTCAGTGGACTTTCTCAAGGCTAACGAGAAGGTTCAGCGTCAAGTGCAGCGTCAACTTCAAAAATTGCAAGGACAGCAGCGTCGTGGCACTGAAGGTAAACATTCAATTAAATCTGGTTTACATCGGGTTGGGGACAATGCAGTGAAACAGCTCATATCTTGGCCACATCATTATTGCTTCCCCAGTGCAGGGGGACAGCTCCCTGGATATAAAGAGTTATCACCATTGCAGTTCATGATCGGTTTCCTAGGGTGTTTGCAAGATGAATCTAGTGCCACTGTGAAATCGAATATGATCGAATATGGGCGTCACCTCTTCCAGGATGCCCTGGAAATGAACTGGGCTACGGCAAAACATGCCCACATGATTTTATTACAAGAAATCGAAAGAGGAAAATGCTCTTGGCGCTCTCCAGATCTAGTGGAGAAGATCCGGATCCGGAATACTGCCAGGGTGATCGCCCAGAAACCAGCGTCGACACACCCTAAAGGTTCTAAATCTTCCAAGGAAAAACTTTGCCAAGACTACAACACTAATAGCTGTCGCTTTTCATCTGACCATGTAGTTGACGGCGTCATACATAAACATGCGTGCTCGTATTGTCATCAGGAAGTGGGAAGGTGGTTTTCCCACAAGATTCACGACTGTATGCGGCGGAAAGCTACAGAAAGCAACAAGGACATCAAGAAAGCAAACTGAACTTGTTATTTTACAGCAAGGAAAATTAACAGTAATAGATTTATTAGTTCGAACTATAAGAGGGGAACATATAATTTGCATGGTGCGAATGGGGGGTTAACCACCTTAGACTCAAGTTATACGTATGTTGATTTCAGTGTCATTGACACCAGTAATATTTCGTCTGTATATAGTGATTCTAATCATGACACAGGTGGTACAAAGTGTCAGAATTTGTGTTCAAGTGACAACACAAATATTTCTGCACATAGCGGGTTAGATGTCAGTGACATCAGTTATCTTGCCTGTAATAATGTATATAGCAACTATGAAGTGTCACAGTGTAATCAAACTTTTCAAGCCCTTAATATAGCTCAGGGCGAGTCCAAGCTAATTAATCAATTGTGTAATTGTTCTTTAGATGGCAAGCATTGGTGTTTTGTTCATACCAAAGTATTAATGAATAATGACCCACACATGGGTTCAGTAAATGACTTTGGGTTCATGGCTGATGCCTTGTTATACACTCCATTGTTTCGCCCTGCCACTGTGGTAGAGGCTAAGGACTTATGTGATTGGGCCTGCAGGGCCCATTCTATGGTTAAACAAAGTGGTGTGTTTAATTATAGGGGTGCCAGGATTCGCGTTCCCACAGAATTAAATATCAATAATTGGAGGTCAGTGTGTGCCAATTATAATGATCAACTGATATTAGACTATTTAGAGTTTGGGTTCCCACTTTGTGTTAACAGAATGGACCTTCAAGTGTGTACTAATGTTGATAACCACCCTTCAGCCGTCAACTTTCCTGAGGATGTTGACATTTATTTTGAAAAGGAATTGTCACACCAAGCCATTGTTGGCCCCTGTAAATCTTTTCCATTTCCTGTGCAACTACTCCCCTATGTTATCTAGGCCAAAGCCAGATGACTCTAGAAGAATTATTGTAAATTTAAGCTCGCCTTATGGGACGTCAGTAAATGACTGTATTGACAATGATGTGTATGACAATGTACCTTTTAAGCTGAAATATCCATCTGTTCAAGATATTGTAGATGAAGTTAACCATTTAAACTCTGATGTCCTGCTATCAAAGATTGACATAAGCAGAGCGTTTCGCAACTTGCGGGTTGACCCTCATGACTTTGACCTTTTGGGGTTAAAATGGCGAGACTCATTATATCTTGATATAAGTATCCCCATGGGGATGAAGACTGGCAGTGCCCTCTGCCAACGCGTCACTGACATCTTGAGACACATCATGAAGAGTAAAAACGTCAAATTGTTCAATTATATTGATGATGTAATATGCGTCCATAAACGTCAAAATGCGTCATCTGAGTTTGAACTTCTCTACTCTTTATTCGAATTCTTGGGTATTCCCATTAACCCTAAGAAAGTCGTTCCCCCAACTAGAGTCCTCACCTGCATGGGTATAGTCATTGACGTCGATGCTGGTCAACTTTCCATCCCTCAAGACAAGTGTCTAGAAATATTGGACCTATGCCGTCACTATAGGTCATGTCGGTTCATCACTAAAAAACAGCTTCAAGGCCTTCTTGGTAAACTTCTTTATCTCCATTGATGCGTCATTCCAGCCAGGATGTTTGTAAATCGCCTGCTCAACAAACTTCGACTTGCTACTAATCACGTCAAAGTCTGTGACGACGTCAAGAAGGACCTGTCATGGTTCATAGAATTCTTGCTAAAATTTAATGGTAAGATAATTTTTGCTCCCACCAGACCTCACCATGACCTTTTTGTAGATGCTAGCCTCAGCGGGGTGGGGGCTATATGGGAGAATAATGTTTATGGGGCTTCACGTCATTGGGCAGCCACTGCCCATCTCAGTATTTCACAGCTGGAAATGCTCAATGTCTTAATAGCTCTAAGAACATTTGCTGGTGTATGGCGTCACAAGAGCATTTGTGTTCATATAGACAATCAAGCAGCAGTATTTTCCCTACAGAGAGGAAAAATAAAAAATGTGTGCATGCAGGCTATAGCAAGGACAGTGTGGCTTATTGCTGCTTCTTATGACATTAAACTAACATTTGTACATGTGCCAGGTGATAGTAACAGTAACGCTGATATGCTATCAAGACTGTTTCAAACTACAGATAGTATTAAGAAGGCTGAAGATTTTAAAAATTGTATATGGTGGCCAGTTTATGGTCACATGTTCTACCCAAATGATCTGGTGTAAGTGCGTCTTTGCTGTATTTTCAGACTCCCCAGTGGCTAGGTTAACATCACAAGCCTACCTCAGAATTCAAGCTGCTCTCAGACCTGGTACTGCTTCATCGTACATGTCAAAGTTCAAATTGTACCTTGCTTTCATTGTATGGTATAACCTTCCACTTCATTTGGTGGATACAATTTTGACATTTTTAGAATTTTTAGTCCAACATGGCAGCAAAGCTCACACCCTCACCAGTTATGTTTCAGTATTATCACACTATTTCAAACTGTTTGACATTGACCCCTCCCCCTCACACACAGGAAACTTTATTTGTTCACTAAATCTGTGTCCATCGATTCCCCTTACTGCCCCAAGTTCCGTGGCACTATCTCCATTCCCCTCCTCCATCAGTTGGTTTCTGCTTGTAACTCCATCCCCTTTGGTAAAATTTACAAATCTGCATTCCTCCTGGCTTTCTTCGCCTTTCTTAGGCTCTCCAACATTTCCCCAGTGTCTTCAAAGTCCTTTGACCCCAACCGGCACTTTCTCAGAGGTGACGTCATTTTTGGCCACCCTGGGGCCTACATTATCTTGAAGTGGGCTAAATCAATGCAATCTTCCTCTAAACATCAAGTAATACAAATTCCCCTCCTTCCCCAGTCCCCCTTGTGCCCTCTCACTGCGTTAAAACAACTCCTCCAGTCTGTCCCTTCCTCTGCCCCTCTTTTCCTCCTTCCTCTCCCTTCTGGCCTCTCTGTCCTCACTGCCTCCATAATCAGTGCATGCTTGTCAAAACTTATCACGGGATTGGGTTTGAACCCTTCTCACTTTGGGTTTCATTCATTCAGGAGGTCCGGGGTCTCTTGGGCTGCTGATCATAATGTCCCAATCGACAATTTAAAAGCTCATGGGGGGTGGTCTTCATCTGCCATCAACTGTTTCCTAACACACACACCCATTGCTTCTTCTACTGTAGCCACTACATTCCAACGTCTACTCAAACACTAGTTGGGTTTGGGCCTTTTACGTCAACTGGTTTAGTTTAACATTTTAACCTAGTATATTGTATGTTGTGTATTGTCTGTAAAATAAAAGGTTCTTGCTCCAATCATCAGTATTCTTTATGTGTTCAGTAAATTACTGCATTATGCATGCTTCTGAACTCTCCATTTGTATCTGTTCACTGGAATCGACCTTCAGTTACAAATTTGACCTTGGGCACGACTGTGTTTGTTGTTGCTTGTCACAACTTCTCAGTTGTGTCCAGGGTCCTGTGTAGGTCATGTATGTTGCCACTGAATTCTTAAAGTATAAAACAACGTATCAATAAATGGGGTTGGCAGTGAGTGAATTTAGTTCTAGATTCCCGCCATCTGTCACTACTTAAACCCTTGTACACAAGCATCAGTGCTTTAATTTCTAGTTTTTATGGAGGATAATCGCTCCCTCCCAACTCCCACCCTTATATTTACACCTTTTCACAGGTTATTACTACCTTCACACTACACTGCTCAACCAGTCATGTGTCATATAAGAATTTTATTCAAATTTTACTTGTAACTATTTTACTTATACAGTATTTTATCCTTGTTGGGCCTTTTACGTCAACTTGTTTAGTTTAACATTTTAACCTAGTACATTGTATGTTGTGTATTGTCTGTAAAATAAAAGGTTCTTGCTCCAATCATCAGTATTCTTTATGTGTTCAGTAAATTACTGCATTATACATGCTTCTGAACTCTCCATTTGTATCTGTTCACTGGAATCGACCTTCAGTTACAAATTTGACCTTGGGCACGATTGACCCTTTTTGTTTCCACATTATAAAATTTATATTTGGATAATTTATCAAAATTGATGTTTTTAATTAACATGCTGTCAGATCCAATGAACTGTATTTATCTTTGTCACAATATCAATATGAGAAGTGGCTATCACCTCAAAATAGTATGCAAAACAAAAATATTTAAAAGTTAAGAGTTTATGTCTTTACATATAATATATCACATATGATAGGAACAAAACTGAATAACTAATATGCAAAGATGGAAATTATAAAAAATTATTTGAGTAAGGGAAAAATAAAGCCCACTTTCCTTGTTTCGGACCATCTTGCCACCCTTATTTCCTCTATCACTTCAATACCAAATACATTACTTGAACTAGTATGTCCCTAAAGTTTTTAAAACAAGCCCATGGTACTCCACTCCTAAAAAATTCCTAGAAATGTGCTCAAACAGTACTATCTTCCTTCCAACCTCAAATTAATTTCAAAATTCTGGGGAGAGTTGTTGCACCCTAACTTAAAACTCACCTGGATGAAGCCAGTCTTATGACCATCATTCAACCTGCTTACATAAAACATAATCCACTGAAAATGCTGTCATCAACATACAAAATAATTTTCTTCTCAACATGGCTAAAGGGTTTGTTACAGATCATACTCTCTTCAATTTCTCCGCTTCTTTTGATATCATAGATCACACCATTCACTAGGACAAGTTATATGCATATTGTAGTATCGGTGATCTTGCTCTTGACTGAATCAAATCATACCCGTCACACAGGACACAATCAGTTAATGTAGGCAATATTGTACATATTCTTTGGGGTCGCAGTTTGGTGTCCCCGGGATCTGCTCTGGGCCCAAAACATCTGTCTCTGTCTACAGTCCCCACCCCAAGACAGACAACACAGCTGAGGGTAATGATTTATTAAAATATACATGATTAAATACATATTAGCTATAGTTATTTACATGTCAATGCAATTTATATAATGAATACTGACATGTTATGAACAATATTAAATAGTACAACTGATGAATACTGACATGTTATAGACAATATTACACAGTACAACTGTACAGCAAGTTAGAATCTATTAGAGTTCATAATCATTTCAAAAGTACAGTTGTATAAAGATATAATGACTAGTAAGTATATATTAAAAACAATTACAAAAATGACTAAAATACAGAAACTAAAGTTATTACTAATCTGATACCTGAAGGTAGCCCTGGGGGGGGCAAGGTCAAGGTCCCCAAAGGAGCGCTCAGTACCAAAAGTGCTCCCATTATTCCCACTGGCAAAGAAGCCAGCTTTAACTGTAACAGATAGGTGGAGGAAGGCAAAGCCACACCAAGGGCACCCTCAGGCTTACAATGAAACTGACAGACAGATATAATTTATTTAGTGTATCTCAAACTCCCCAAACCCCAACAGTAGGAAGTAGTTACGCATTTATAACATTAGCCAAAGCACAAGCTAACTGCTCTCCAGAGGACTGATCAGCCTGTATGTAACACCAGACACAGTCTGATGTCCAGGTACCGTGTCTTTTAATGCTTTGAATTGGTACATGGGAATTGAAAGCCAGAGTGGCAGCTGATCTGCGAAAACTGTGAAATGTAAAGTATGAAGGATTCAAACCCAGGGCTAGATTAATATGCTTTAGAGTCTTCCTGACCCTAGAGTCTGTGAGAAGAACCCACCCTGCCAATGATTTCAATTGAAACAAGGGTGAATGGTTGTTAAATGAATATAGTGACTGCAAAGCTTTTAGAGCAGACCTAGGACATAGCTTTTTGTCAACCATACGAGGAAGGGTCAGTATCTGTGCTGAATCTCTGGTCTGCATTGTTTTTGACCACTTAATTGAGAATGTGGACACAGGTTTGAAAGGCACAAGAATGCGAATAACCCTGTTAGAAATACTGCCTTTAAAATTATCCCACCAGGAAAGGTCAAAGCAAGGTCGGACATTCATCTGAGCATTGGAATATCCACAATGTTGTGATGTGTTATAGCCAAAGGCCCATTTATTTTAAGTGACTTTACAAAGTATTTGATTTTAGGGTGATCACAAATATGGAAAGGTATGAAATTTACCTTTATGGCTGATGCATAGTTGGAGATCATTGACACTGAGCATTTATTTACGACCAAGCATTCAAAGAATGACAACAACACCTTCACAGATATATTTGACAATGATATTTTCATCATAATACAGAAAGCAATGAACACTTTAAACATCATGGTGTAGGCTCTTCTGGTTTTTGGTCTGAATGCAGCAGCTACATGTGAGCTGGCCTGGGTTGATAACGTTTCCATAGCAACCACACCTACAACAAAGTATAGTATCCATTGTTAAGTAAACTATATAAAAAGCACAGCCCCTACACAAGCAAAAATACAACTTACACATGGAAGTGACACACAAATTCATAAAGCATTAGGGGTGCACCAGGGGGTCATAATTTGGGATCAAAGGTTAGCATGTCCTCTGGCACTTGCAACCACAGGGGTTGTGGTATGTAAAGACACAGAACGTCCCAGTCTCGCTACAAATCAGACCACCTGGACAGCAAATCTGCCACTCTATTGTTAACCCCTTGTATATGGTCGTAACGCATATCCACATCAAATTGTGCCACCAAAAACCAGATGTTGCACGTGCACGCAGCCAGGAATGGATCCTTTGTCCTGCCAGACTTCAAGACTTGCACTACTGCTAGATTGTCACATCTGACTCTAATTTTGCACCTTTTCAACTTGAGAGCAAACAGTCTGACAGCCAAAAGTATGTTCACCATTTCTAGGTGTACAATAGTACAACCCTTGTAACCTTTTTGAAGCGGAAGGTGATAAACGCAGTCATCAACACAAACCCCCAAACCAGTGAGACAAGCGTCCAATTCCAGCGTCTGGTGAACGTGTTTGTGGTCATACAGACTAACACCATTTTACAGTGGGAGGAACTTTGCAAACCAACGTAAATCGCATTTGAAATCAGGAGTGAGAACAATTCTCTGTGTGTTGTGACTAGCCCTAAGCAACTCCAACATGCGATTAAGAAAAACGTGCACAGGCTTCACACATTTGTGGATGTACAAAAGCAATCCCAGAATTGATTGGAGTTGACATTTGGTACATATATTTTTTCTAACCATTCATGGACTGCCTTGTTAACTTGATGGAGTTTTTCTTCAGGTATTGAGATGGTGCCTTGCACACTATCAATTTGAACGCCTAGACACACGACTCTAGTAAACCAGGTTCTACCAATTTCTTTTCACTAATCGTGAGTCCTAGCCTATTCATGAGATCTATAAGGAATTGGTACGATCTGAACGCAGCATCCGGAACACCCACTCCAACATAGTAATCAATGTAATCGATGACGCAATGACCATTCTGACACATTATGAAGTGTACTGCATCACTCAGATGTTGGAAAATCTGGCTCCCATGACGGGAAAATCAATTCAAATTCACTACCTAAGTATGTGTTCTTATCACTGAAGCTCCCAAAGGCCAGCTTAGAACAATGATCACTCTGTGACGTTCTGAGTTGGGCTTATATCTAGTCATAAAAGGGAACAATGTCCATCTCTGATTGGATTCTCTTTAAAGGGACCCAGGACTGCAATAAATTGATGCTCCTCCTGGATATAAGCGTCAAAGTCAATGATCAGTCGCTGAAGTATGATTTTCACCTTCAGATCTGAGAGGGCATTGCCTGTTGAAGTCTAAAGGGAAACCGAACTCAAGCAATTGTAACAATTGTTGGTCCCAATAATTACTCGACTCTTCTTTCAAAACGGATATGTTTAACTGAGGTATTCTTGCACTCATGTAATTGTGTTTACCAGTGGCTCTGACGAGAGCATGGATATCAAAAACTGACAAGGCTACTGGTGAAACAGTATTAACCACATCTGGCATTACCTGTTCACTATGAGGAATGAACCCGAATGAAAATTCAGATTGTTTTTGCCATTGTCTGAAAATGGGTGCTATTTTGGTCCTCCAGGGCCAGTTTTGCACCTGTGCCATATAAAACAGAATTGATAAACTTATCTTCAATGCCATTAACACATCTGTCATAGAACAAACAAGTCTGTTCCCTAGTATGCGACACAGAAGCAAATTCATTGTGTGTATCAGTATTCACACGGACGGGAGTACTTGACACGCCTACCTGATGCACCCCTTTTTGACATTCAGATGTGTTCTCAACACCACTACTGATCATGTTGACATTTGCTAACTTGTTACCAGTATTCTTAACTTCTTTCACTTTGTTCAGACATTTGTTTTGACTTTTACTGTCATCTACACCGTCAATACTTTCAGTACTAGCCCTGAAAATTTTGATTTGACCAGGACTTTTTTGGTATTGCTATCTGTTTTAGACCTACAAGCCAAAGCTGCTTCTACTTTTGCTGGCTGCACATGAGATTTGTAAATGAATCTAGTTCTGAAGACTTTGTTAGTGCCAGTACTGAAGTATGCCTTCTGTTTATGTCCTATCTCAACATCTTTTGTGACAACACACTCAGTTGACTGATTCTGCCGACATTCCTGTTTGCTATCATGACTGCTACATCTAACAGATGAGCAGTCACTTACTCGTTTTTTGCCACAGTTTTCTTTTGAATGCAATCCTTTTCAGGATGTCCCAATTGCTTACCAATGCTTAAACAAAACGCACAAATGTGTTTTTGAAGTTTACCATTCGATTCATGGTCTTTACTGTGGGTACAGTTTCCCTACTGATAACCTTTGCAAAACCAGGGCTTTCTACTGGGCTCACTCGATCTTGTCCAAACTGACTTGTTATCGACCATGTGTTTTTGCGCATGCGCTCTACGAATTCTGTCGATACAGTCTGAGTCTTCCCAACCTAAGACTCCTCTCTCCATTTCGCAGAGAATTACTGCGTGTGTTGCTTTGGCACCTTGCCACGAAAAGTCGGTGGCATCTTCCATTAAATCCCTCATACATGCTACCATAACCTCTCTGCGTTCATGTGACCTTTCTTCTAATATGTTTTTGCAGAAGCCCTGCACCCACTGAGTTAATGACAATTGGTCGTAGGAAACCCTCTGTCTTTGAACTCCCCCTAGAATCCGCAACATTTATTTTTTACTGACACCTCAATGTTTCCACCCCTTGATTTATGCTTGTAATATATCTCATTACCTGAGCACTGTGAATCTTGATCTACTTCTTTAATTCTCCTTCTCAACACGTCTTTGTAATTTATCTGACTTTAACACACATAAGCCTCCCACCTCTGAGGCCGGGGATTGATTCCAGTCATGGCCTTAAGTGGGAAAGCTGGTAGTTGCTTGCCGTTAGTCGGCAGTTTACAGTACAGAACCCTAGCGAACTATATGTACTGGTTTCCTCTGCCCTTCCAACTACCCGTCGTGATATGACCTGTACAGTGTTGAAAGCGACGTAAAATCCGACACATAACACTAGGGACTTCACTTTCGTCTGAGGACGAATCACTTACTACTGGTAAAACTTTCTTGACTTTATCTTTCTTTACAGCAGATGTTACAATGTTTTTACTTAATTTTTGTGTCCCTGTTGCTGGTCCTGCCATCCTGTCCTCCACCTGGTCCAGACGCCTGTTAACTCTCTCCAATTGATCCAGTATCTGTTGTTGAAGCAGCTGTCCGTCAAATGTGCCTGGTTTGGGAACAGAAATAGTCACTTTTTTCACTTTTCCAGTAATTTAGGGCGACATCATCATGCAATTCATTTTGTAGTATGGGCCAGTACTTTCTATTGTGTCCAAACTATGTACAAGTACAATTTCCACTGAAATGGCTCTGCTCAAATATTTCAAAATTACTACACATTACTCCATTTGTTCATCCACCCTCTTCCATCATGTCTACTTTTTAACATATATGTTAGTGTAGATAAACTAAGCCTAGTCATTATGATTTACATGTATTTAGCAGTAGGTATAATATTTCAGAACTTAATGCACAACCTACATCCAATTAAATATGGGGCGGTGGGGCGGTGTAAAAGGTTTGGCTCTTAGAACCTGCTCCTTACCACCTATGATTAATCAAGATCACTTGTAATACCACATCCCAATCACATAAAGAAAACAAACTATTCCGATTAATCCACTCTTCAGACAAGATCACTTGGTGTCAACTTTGAATGAATTATTGGATGGATTTCCATTATTATTTTCCAAACCAATTTCAGGAGTAAAGATTATTCATACGCCTGACAACATCACATTCTTGACCACATATTTGAGATGGCCAGGAGGCGAACTTGTCACAATGGACCATAAAATTAAATGGAATTAATTACCCAGGATCTTGAAAAGTAAAACAGATTTCTTTGAGAAAATAAAAACTAAGTTAAAAACTTTTAGTAGGCAAAACATCAAATTTTTAGTTTCACTTACAAAGTTATTTGGCAATTTAGGTAAAATAATCTTGTTCTCAGTAAGGTCTCATTACTGGAATGTTATGACTTTGATTTTCGGATGTCAAAGCTTTTCAAGAAAACAGAGTTCCACGGAAATCTACAACAATACAATTGATTATGTCATTTAAAATGTCATAAATATGACAGTTGGGACGTGCTTGAACGTATTTCTAGTAGCAATAAAATTGGAACTAATGAGGACTCACAGAGAAAGCACCTGAAATGTTCTTCAAACTAGTATTCATGTTAAACAATAATATTGCAAGGAATAATTAAATTAACCTCATTGCATTTTTCTACATACACTTGTAGCACAAACTAATTATTATAAAGGTTAACTTCCTGGTCACAATTCATAATATATGGGTTATATATGTTACAGGCAAATTGTGTAATCAGGCATTTCGCGAAATGCCTAAAAATTCCAGGCATTTCGCAAAATATCTAATTCACTTAGGCATTTCGCGAAATGCCTAAAATTTTCAGGCATTTCACGAAATGCCTGGAATTTGCCCTTCTTTATTACACAACTTGCCTGGTGCATTTTAGGCAAAATGTGAAATACAATAATTTTATAAAATGCAAAGCTTTGATGATTATTTAGCCATTTTTAGATAAATGAGAAGAATTATAAAGCTCTTTAAATTGTTCCTGTTAGAAATTTGAATTATTTTATCATGGCTGATACTTAGAGCTCTGTTACATAATAACAGTATGGATGAAATATTTTAAATGGTCTGGGTATATATTTCATGTGTTTTGTATGTCATTTAATTTATCAGTTAAAGTTTTATACAAGTTATATAATGTAATATCAAGTTATATCAGAGAAGCTTAACTTGTATAACTGACTTAACAAGTTTAACACCATATAATGTTTTATGCTTAAAAAGTCTGTACAAATGTTCCGCAAAAAAATTTCATGAAAATCTTGGTCAAATTAATAGGTGGTACACACTTATATTGGAAGAAACATGACAGGAAGTAAAAATAAACTTTAAAAGATAGGATATCAAATAAAAATGAGTCGCATGAAAATAGAATAAATAGATCACATATATATGACAAGCTATTAAAATATGTGCACAGATATAAAGATTCAAGGAAAATTTAACTTCAACAGCACATCAGTGTATTGTGATGAATGGGGGAGTGATGCTATTAATAACATTTTGAATTATATCCCCAGACAAAAGTCGGGGATATATTGGATTCAGGTCCGTTGCGCCGCTTTTAGTAGACATTTAACCTGTGTATGAGGGCCATAGACACTTGCCCAAGTGACCTTTTTTGACATTTTTTTCTGTATTTTGCCCTGTTATTTGAAAATGCTTAGTGTGACAAGTCTTAAACTGTATTATATATAATTTTTGTTTGTTGTGTATGTCCCCCAAAAAGTTTCAGTTCTGTAGTTTAATTGCTAAGGTCTCTTTAACAATTGTAAAATGCCCACAGAGACCCAATTTATGGATATTATGCCACTTTAAAGCCCTGTAACTGTCAAACTATGTGGCTCATAGAGCTGAAATCTTTGAATTTTTCAAAGGAAGTGCCTGTCTATTTAAATTTTGAATATTAATAATGTTATGGCTATCTTAGGCTTTTAAGAACTTATTTTTGTGTGTTGTCTCTCTGCTTGCTGAGTTTTTAACTTTTTAATATGAAACTGGTTAAACATATCCAAGTAGGCAAAATGGACACTGTTATTTTCTGGTGAGCTTTAAGTCCCAAATATTAATGAAATTATAGCCTTATGTAGTAAAAATAGGGGATTTTTAACCCTCAACTAGCCCAGTTTTATTCAACTTGCCTTAATTTTGACACAGCTCCTACAGTTACGAACTCATTTCAATTGATAATCACATACTTAAAATTCTCAATTCTGAATTATTATTATAAATCTGTTCTTGTTGTTTGATAATTTATATTTAATTCTGGAGGTATATAATCTTCCTGTTGGACATTCCTTATTTATATATTTGATTTGATTTTAGTGATATGATTAACTGAGCTTTTTGTATTTGATTACCCCTTTTATATTATAAGTGTTTGTTTACCATTTGTGCTGCAGCACTCCATCTCTTCGTAGTCCCACCCCCCATCCCCCACCCACCTCTGGGACCTCCAGCTATTGAGTGACACTAAATAAACAAAGGTATACAGATCTTCTGTAATAGTGAGAGAGGTGTGGAGAAGGGGAGAGAGGTGGGGTGGGGGTGGGAGGTGGTGTTTGCTTCATTATCTAATTATCTAAGACAAAGGGAGTCAGAACTGAGATTGTGTCACATATTTAGGTTGCATATATATGGACCACATATATAGAAATTGAGGAAATGAATAACTGAAAAACAATGCAAATTCTAAAAATAATATAATAAAATAATAATATAAATAATATATGATTTTTAAATAATATTTTATTTGTGAACAAATATAGAAACAGAGATACGCTTTTGGAATTATGAATTTAGAATGGACATTCAATCATCAATCATTTAAATACTTTGAAAATAGGTTCAGAGTTACCCTTTGCAGGAAGATTGAAAAGTATGATGA
This sequence comes from Sabellastarte sp. h YS-2021, assembly GCA_964017235.1. Lineage (NCBI taxonomy): Eukaryota > Metazoa > Annelida > Polychaeta > Sabellida > Sabellidae > Sabellastarte > Sabellastarte sp. h YS-2021. The sequence continues at coordinate 60,977,751 of OZ024927.1, forward strand.
GTTGAGTTAAAAATAATATTTTATTTGTCAACAAATATAGAAACAGATATGCTCTTTTGAGATTATTAATTTAGAATGGACATTCAATCATCAATCATTTAAATACTTTGAAAATAGGTTCAGAGTTATCATTGCAGGAAGATTGAAAATATGATCTGTTGAGTTATGTATTCGACTTCTGGGGATACACCATCTTCCTTGGGAAGATATAAACTTAGTAGATTGATGTGCTGAAGTTCATATAACTTTTCCCAATATTTATGGCATACAACAAATGGATTAAATAAAAAATTCCCGATCAAAACCTGTGGCATGAGTGATGACCTGTCTGGGGATATGTTGGCGCCGAGTTGGCCCAATCTAGTTTTTATTGGTATCATCTTTTACATATTTTCACCTTTACAACTACAACCTATATTATTTACAGACAAATAAAAATCCAATTCTCTAGTAAACAGGTAGCATTCATACAATTGCAATTGCCTAGCATTGGACTGGGTTGGGGGTGGAAGTCAGAGCTTTAGTTAGTCTTTGTTCAATGTACAATGAGGGTTTCTTGTTAGCTAGCTGATTTGCATTATGCTTATTATGTCATTGTATAAAAATGTTTAACTTTTTGTTATTATGATATGATCCTAAAGCAAATATATGAAGTAACTGATGATGCCACATTAAATATTGGTGTTTAAGTAAATCCACAATTTTTTTTGTATCTGTGCAACTTAGTTCAAGACATAGCTTTTATATCAACCAATTAAACAATATTTTTGATATATTATGTAATTTGTGTTTAAATGTTGTCAAGTACATTGAATCAATAACTTCTGAATTAACAAGAACAAGAAATGTTATTGATACATTAGATGAAGGTGTTGGTAAATCTGTAATTAGTGTTTACATGTTGTAAAGTTTGTTGAATAAATAAGTTTTGTATCATCAACAATAAACTATTGGTGAAATAAATTTTCTTCTTAAACCAAATGATCAAACAGAAATATTTGATAAAAATAAAATAGAGTGGAGAATCATATTTAGGCATTTCACGAAATGCCTGGAGCTCAAAACCAATGCCTGGAAATTTTAGGCACTTCGCGAAATGCCTAAGTGAATCAGGGATTTCGCGAAATGCCTAAAAATTCCAGGCATTTCACGAAATGCCTGATTACACAGTTTGCCTGTAACATATATACGTGGTTAAATATGTACTTGGTTAAACATATATTTACAAAAAGTGATGTGTATTTTAAGTCAGAGAATGCACTGAAAAGTGTGGATTCTTTGATTTCAAAGTTCTCTGTCTAGCGGCCTCGGGCTTTCAAATAAAAGAATACACACTTTTCCGGTATTCTCCATTACATAATGGCCAGAAACCTGATGTGAAAGGTTTACAAATAAATACTTGGATTTATATTAGACTGTTTTATTTGGATATTATACCCAAGTCCATCTTTGTGTAGTTTAGAAAATATGTTGTTTTCACATTTTCGTGATGTGCATGAAGCACAATACTTGATTAACTCGCAAATATTATGGTTGTGAATGTTTTGTGGATAAACCCATAAATGAACATACTTATAAACATGTGACACGTGTCAAGAGGCTTCATTGAAAATGTGCACTTTAACTGGGGATGTTCAGACAACGACAAAACATTCACACTGAGTGCCCATATGTTTCCTACCTAGAAACTATCAGACAGATAAATTAGTAAAAAAGACCATGTTAGTAAATCTGGCTGCAACTCTGTTACTTCAAACTTAAATTTAATTCCACTCTGCGTGTGATACATAAAGTCCTTCAATCACAAACGCAGCAGTCCAGTAATATCAGAAATAGTTCAGCACATTCATTAAAAAGGTTACAATAAATGACCATTCATGTATGTACATATTTTCACATTAAAAGCCAAAGAACAAATAAAAAACTAAGACTAGATTCAAAATAAAAATTTCATCCATGTCTCTCGTGTTACAAATTCAAACTGAAGACAGAATGACAAGTTTGGTCTAAGAATAAATGCTGAGACCAATTATGTAAGATTGTTTATTGGTAACCCTGGCAACTGTGTCAGTGTGTCAGTTCATGACCCCAAATCCTGGGTCAAGTTACATAAACAAGATTCAGACTGGTCCCCAACTTGAACCATAAGGTAGATGACAACAAAATGACACACTGTCTTGGAGTCAGGACTGACTTCCGTGGCGCCTGGACGCCCCAAGTGACAAAGCCACTCAGTTCAGTCACCCATTGATACAGTAGCATTAAGTACCTCTTCCATGCTGATGATACCAAATTATACATAACACTGCCATCAAAAAAACTTTCCAATCCATGCAAAATCTCAGTGATATTCAAAAATTCATGTCCACAAATAAACTTAAACTAAATCCAAGTAAGTGTCCAATATTGGACACTTACGGGGCTATTAACCTATTTAAATTACACCTCTTCCGTATTTTATTATTTATAAGATGTTGTTTCACATCAATACTTTTCCATATTGGTGGTGTGTATTTTTTCGTTTTTATAATCATTTTAGTTTAAATAAATGTAAAGGGGGTTTCTTTGAAATGTGCTGAAAACAATTCTATATGTGGTCAAAATCACAAAAAGGCTAATAGTGAAAGATATTGGATGCTTTTAACAAAAGAAGAACTCTCAGGTGTAATTTAACATAGACTAACGGGAATACTTAGGAATTAGATCTGTCGATGCAAAAGTACAGGAGACTTTAACATTCAATTTCCAAAACCACCCTTTCATTTAAACATTCTGAAAAACTCATAAAGGTGCAAGTTATATATAAAACTCCCCATGCAACGGACCTATCCAAATTCTCTCTAAATATATTCTGAGTGATAAATGTATCATTTCCATCATCATTTAAATCCATTTTGACAATTTCAGAGCAAAAACTAAAAAAGGATGACCATAACATACAGACATGCAAGTGAAAGTTGACTTTTTATGCTTGAATGGTTTTAAAGAATCCACACTTTCGGCAATGCTCGCCAACAGTGCAATGTACATATTAAATACTACGATTACCATTTACAGGCATTTTACTTGCAATGGGGAATTTTTACTTTAATCATTATGGTATTTGAATATATCGAATTAAGAGAAGCTGCCAAAACTTTGTAATTAAACCTTAATGTCTTTTAATGCACCATAACTGTATTACAGTAACCATGCAAAACAATGTATTATTTTGTAATACATTTTTTATAATTTGATGACTCTTCAGAATTTTCGTAAAATATGTTATACCACCTGAGCATAATAAATGAACATAAATGATGATCACTTATCACATCCTTAATTGGTTTAAGCCAATGAAGTGCTATGGTAATTAATGTTAAACAATAATATTGCAAGGAATAATTAAATTAACCTCATTGCATTTTTCTGCATACACTTGTAGCACAAACTAATTATTAAAAAGGTATAACTTCCTGGTCACAATTCATAATATATGGGTTATATATACGTGGTTAAATATGTACTTGGTTAAACATATATTTACAAAAAATGATGTGTATTTTAAGTTAGAGAATGCACTGAAAAGTGTGGATTCTTTGATTTCAAAGTTCTCGGTCTAGCGGCCTCAGGCTTTCAAATAAAAGAATACACACTTTTCCGGTATTCTCCATTACATAATGACCTGAAACCTGATGTGAAAGGTTTACAAATAAATACTTGGATTTATATTAGACTGTTTTATTTGGATATTATACCCAAGTCCATCTTTGTGTAGTTTAGAAAAATATGTTGTTTTCACATCTTCGTGATGTGCATGAAGAACAATACTTGATTAACTCGCAAATATTATGGTCGTGAATGTTTTGTGGATAAACCCATAAATGAACGTACTTATAAACATGTGACATGTGTCAAGAGTCTTCATTGAAATGTGCACTTTAACTGGGGATGTTCAGACAACGACAAAACATTCACACTGAGTGCCCAGATGTTTTCTTACCTATAAACTATCAGACAGATAAATTAGTAAAAAAAGACTCACTTGAGTAGAGGAAAATAATAGCCAATAAATACTAGGACATACTGACCTTAGTGACAGGCGGAAGTAATGCTAGACCAGATTTTTTATTTTATAAAACGCTCTCTAATAAAATGTCAAACTAAACCCCAAATGGCGGAGTGTCACTAGTGGTGTCTGGACATCACGCCTGTCAGTCCCTCGCCCTGGGGAGGTGTACATGCACCCTAAGTGATATTTTGGGTGCATGTGCCAGTTTGGGTAGCCCCTTAATGGTATCCTTGGTGACCATATGAACTCTTCATGGTGATTGGATGGCCCTTCATTGACCCTGGTTTTGGAGGCAAAAGCTGTTAGTTGTGAATTTGAATTTGAACTGAAAGGACTGAATTCACTTATTTTTGTGAAAGAAATTTTATCATAGTCTATGTTTACATACTCTTGCTTTTACGATGGATTGTTTATGTTTTTAGAATTTTTAAAACTGTACTGTTTTTATGCTTTTAATGATTGATGATAGTGAATAGTATGCTGATTGAACTTGGATTGATTTGCCACTGATGCGAGAACTTCCATTGTCTTCACTGCATTGACAACCTCAGGCTTGAATTGGCGGCGTATGAGGGACGGTCTAACCTATTTTCTTGATCCCTTGCTTGTACTAGCCAATTTGATTCTGAATCCTTGTCAGTGCAGTGAACTCAGGACCAGTTCCTGTCTACATTTCAGATAGTATTGTGAATAAAAATGGGGAAAAATAAGAGGTGGTGTAATGTGTGTGTGGACCGTCATTTACCACCTACAGGCAAAAAATGTTCAGTGAAAAAGACAAATGACAATAACATTTCTGATGTGTCGGGACTTTTGAACAGTACAAATTCCAGTGTGAACTCTGATAGCAGTGATGACCAGATGGTTATCACTAAGAAAGCGGCTGGGAGCAGCAAAAAAGCCCCTGTGGGAGGACAGAACAGTCATGTTAGTGGGGCCAGTGGCCCGGGGCTTTCCAGTGTTATGGAAGGGCAGAAACTGAAGAGAAATGACAGTGTGACTGGTGATGTACAAGTGCTGATACTACAAGAGCTCAGGAAAGTCAGCAAGAGGCTTGATGTTGTGGAGGAGAGGATGGAAGGACAAGGCCCATCAGCAGCTGGCACCACACTTGGAAAAGGACCCAAGTTAAGTAGTAATTCTGCTCAAAGTTCTGACGTAGTTGTAAAACAGAAAAAAAGATTAAAATTAGTATCCAGTAGTGATTCTTCAGATGACGAAATTGAGTTACCAGAGTTAAAAGTAATCAGGTCTTCTAGGTCCATTCAAAAGAAAATTGACAAAAAACTGGCAAGCTTGCAAAAAGAAAAACAGGATCAAGGTAATGATATACCAAAAATAAAATCAAAAAGGGGGGGTTCGAGTGAAGTTTTGGTAAACAATAGAGTTTCCTGGCCACAAGATCACATTCTGGGGGGCCCTAGTAAACAGCGTTTATCCTATGATCAGTTAAATCTCACACAATTTGTCCAGGGTTTTGCAAAAAATATTTTGGAGGAGTCTGACCATGAGTGTAGGGAGAAGATGCTAAACTATTTAGCTGACCTAATGGAAGACGCTAATGATTTCTCCTGGGCAAATGCGAAAGCTTCTCATGCTGTATTGATGTGTGAGATGGAGAGGGGGGTAGTAGGCTGGTCTGACACCACACGAATTGACAGAATAAGAAGGGCTCATGCACAAAAGCACAATCCTCCCCATCGTCAAAATTGGGCAAAAAATTGGGATCAAAGAAAACCTTGGTTTTGTAAACCTTTTCAATCTGGAACATGTCAATTTGGGAAAGACCACGAGGTAAATGGGAAAATGCACAAGCACATATGTGCTTACTGTCTAACCCAGGGTCGTTTTTTGGGTCACCCAGAAAGGGATTGCCAGTTGAAAAAGAATTCAAAAAACGAGCAGACAGCTGCTCAGCATTAAGTCAGAATCTGAGCAGCGAAAATTGTAGCACCAAGTGCAGTGGCAGTGAAATGAAAAGTGTTTTTAAACAAGAGACGTTTGTTGGCAAACCTGTACATAGAAATAGTACTGTAAACAGGGAAAAAGTTCCCAAAAATGTGGTCAAGAATGTCAAGTACTGGTTCCCTCCTAAAAATCACTCACAAGACATCCGTACTAGGTGTTTCTATAACTCTGCTCTTGATAAGAGGAAGTCACAGGGGTTGTTAGCAAAGGGGAACAAACACAGCAATCTCAAAAAAGGGGTGCAAAAAAGTACTTTTTTAAAGTGTTGTGATGAAGGAAAATTTCCAGTACTTGACAAAAAAGTAATGAATGTGTGTACAGATCATGTTAATGTTGACATATGTTCACATAAAAACCTTGGTAATAAAGACATCGCCCCAGTTGGGCAGGGAACAAGAAAACAGGTAGCACCAGTGACATGCGAAAAGGTGAGAAGTATTGAAAGACTAGGAGGTAACGTGAATCACTCTGCACCATGTGAAGCAAACCTTCACATTGCTAATGGGAAACCTGGCGTTTACAGTGTTGGCCAAGATGAGGCCTTCAATAGGTGTCAAAAGGTGGACAATGGTCAGTCTGGCTTTGACTCTATTGTGTTGAAAGAGGTGTTAACAGAAAGTAAAGGTGAAAATAAAAGTCCAAGGTGTGAAAGTGTTATTGATAAAGGTGTGAACGGTGTTGACACTTCAAACAAAACTGCTAATGGGAAACCTGGCATTTACAGTGTTGGCCAAGATGTGGCCTTCAATAGGTGTCAAAAGGTGGACAATGGTCAGTCTGGCTTTGACTCTATTGTGTTGAAAGAGGTGTTAACAGAAAGTAAAGGTGAAAATAAAAGTCCAAGGTGTGAACGTGTTATTGATGAAGGTGTGAACGGTGTTGACACTTCAAACAAAACTGTTCCCTTGTTTGATATTAAATGGTCAAGTGACGACAAGTTTGTAAACACCCTGTTTACAAAATCTTTGAAAATTCCATCTCAAGATGTTGAAGTCCAACAACTTTTAGCAAAGTGGCGTAAACAAAGTGATTTTAACTTTGGTTTTGTGCCAGTTTCACAGTTTATAATCCCAGATGTCCATGTACAGGATGGGAGTACAATTGAATGTCCCATCAAAATGCATAAAACAATTAGAGCTAGTGGTGCACCGAATTTTCTGAAATGTCGGATTCCAGTTGAATCTCAGTTAAACATTGGAGTCTGGAAAAAAGTTCTTGCTGACTATTGGGACGTCCAACTCATTCATTTGTTAGAATATGGGTTTCCCCTAGATTTTAACCGTAGATGTTCTCTGTTTTCTGAACACAAAAATCACTCTTCAGCAAATGAATTTCCAGATCATGTTGACGCCTACCTTGACGAGGAACGTCATTTCAATGCCATATTAGGTCCTTTCACAGAAAATCCAATACCAGGTGCTCACTCATCCCCCTTTATGACTAGGGAAAAAAGTGACTCTGAAAAGAGAAGGGTTATTGTAGATTTATCATGGCCTAAGCATGCATCTGTTAATGCTGGTGTAGATAAGGATTCTTATCTTGGCACAGATTTTATCTTGACGTTTCCTACAGTTGATGACATTATTCAGGAAGTCAAATCCCTAGGCAAAGGTTGTCATCTCTACAAGGTTGATATAAGTCGTGCGTTTCGTCACGTCAAAATAGACCCACATGACTATGACCTCTTGGGTCTAGAGTGGAGGAATGCGTCATATTTTGACACCTGTCTGCCATTTGGGAACAGACACGGGACGCAAATTTTTCAGCGCATAAGCGACGCTGTACGCTACGTCATGCGTCACAGAGGCGTCAAAATAATAAATTATGTCGACGATTTTGTCGGGGTCGCGACGCCCGACGTCGCACGTCACTCTTTCGACGCGTTACGTGACATGCTTGCTCAGTTAGGTCTTGACGTCAGCGTCAAGAAGCTCATTTCTCCAGCCACAGCGGCTATTTGTCTGGGCGTCAATATTGACACGTGTGCTGGTACTGTATCAATACCAAACCAAAAATTGCGTCAGATTTGTGACATGGTCAACCAGTGGGGTGACAAAAAATTTTGTTCTAAACGTCAATTGCAATCACTACTTGGTTACTTATTGTACATCCATAAGTGTGTCAAGCCATCAAGGACGTTTTTAAACAGGATGTTGGGTCTGTTGAGGGATAATTATGATAAGAAAACTATCACTTTGACCCAGGATTTCAAAAGAGATCTTCGGTGGTTCCAACGTTTTCTGACCCAATATAATGGTATCTCCTTCTTTGACCACACTCCTGTTGATGGAGTCTTGGAACTTGACGCATGTTTGACGGGTCTGGGTGGCAGGTGGGGCAGTTTTGTATACCATCTTCCTCTAGCTCACCATTTGAAAAATCTGGCAATAGTACATATTGAAATGATAAACATCCTTGTGGCCACTAGAATTTTTGCAAAATACTGGCACAGAAAACACATCTTGGTCAGATGTGACAATATGGCAGTGGTTCAAGTCCTCAGTTCAGGAAAAACTAAGGATCCTTTTCTAGCAATGTGTGCTAGAAATGTGTGGTTGACAGCGGCTCTAGCTGACATTGACCTAGAGTATAGGCACATTGCAGGTCGAAGTAATGAGACAGCAGACTTACTGTCAAGATGGTCTTTTGCAGAAAAACAATATCATAGGCTCCATGCCCTAGTAAAAAACCCCATGTGGATGGAAACAAACAGCACTTTGTTGGAATTAGACTATCATATTTAGTCGTGTGTTGTCCTGTGTTGTGGCTTTTACTAATAAGAACTGTTATTATGCTTTGTTTCAGGAGAGAAGCCACTAAGTCATCTCATCCAGGATGCAAATACCAGAATAAAGGCTGCATTTCGTCCCAAGACAAGGAGATGTTATGAATTATTATTTAGGTTATTTGTGGGTTTTAGTTTATGTTGTGGCGTCAATGTAGCCAGTCCCACACTTCCTGTATTAATGGCTTATCTAGAATATCTGGTTAAAAACTCAGTGTCAGTAAACATGATTGCAAATCATGTCTCGGCCTTGAAGGCCCAGTTCATAATGTATGGTCTCCCCTTCCAGTTGCTGGAGCATCCAGAGATTAGATATTTCATAAAGTCATTGAAAATAAACAGACCTCTCACCTCTGTGACAAGAAACATTATGTCCTTGGACAACCTCACTGCTTTGATTCATCAGTGCTCATTTATACCAGCTGGTTGTGTGTTCAAATCCATATTCCTCATAGCCTTCTTTGGTTTCTTTAGAATATCAAATTTAGCCCCTCATTCTCTAACCAGTTTTGATCCTTCTAGACATTTAACCCTTCGGGATATAAGTATAACTTCTAAATTCATGCAGATAACAGTGAAGTGGTCAAAAACACTCCAAACCAGGGATAAATTTCATATGGTTACACTCCCAAGACTCCCTGGTTCTGTACTATGTCCAGTTACAGCTCTAAAAAAAGTTATAAAATTGTATCACCCTCAGCCTGATTCCCCACTTTTCCAGATGAAAACAGTTAATGGTTGGGTAGTAATCACTGATAGTAAAATCAGAAAAGTCCTGTCAAAATTAAACAAAAAATTAGGTTTTCCCTCAGGTCATTTTACCTTCCACACTTTCCGACGTTCAGGGGCCACCCTAGCTTTTAACTCCCAGGTTTCTATTCAGAAGATTAAGCATCATGGCTCCTGGACGTCGGATTGTGTGTGGAGGTACATTCAGCAGGATCCTCAGTATTCTCAAGATATTGCCTCTGTGTTTGCTGAGGTTATTGCATCTGTATAAATGCTGGAAGGGAGAGTTAAAAAACTGCAGCAGCAAGTCCAAGATTCGACTGATAAATGGATATGATAAAAATTTTTGAAGCAAATCTTAGATTATGGAGACAAGTGCCACACAGTATTCCAATTGATCGAAATTGGACATTAAGTTATTAAGCACCAAATTGATATCTGCGTGCATGTGTTTTAGTTTTTGTTCATCTTAAAATTGAAACCAAAACCCAACCAGGTAAAAATATTCATATATATTTTTACTTTTACAATCTCTAGTTTGGGATTTTCATGTTTATATATGGTTACATTAGTTTTTGTTATTCATGTAGTAAAAGTTGGCATGTTTTACACTGAGTACTGTAGTAACAAAAATTAAATCTGTATGCTTCGAACACTTTTCAATAGGATTACTGACAAGATACCAGTCGCTTAACCTGCTTTACGGTTTTCTTACCAATTGAAAACCTAAAATAAAGGATTCTTTGTCAAGGGAGTTTAGTCACCAGTTATCTGATTCGTACGGTGACCTTAAAAACCCCATTCACAAAGTCTCCTTTGTTGTTTCCTAAGGAATCCTTCTTTGCATGTAAGTTATTTACTATAAGACTAGCTTAATGATATGTTTTCTATTGATGAATCTAATGTGATACTTTATATTTATGACAAAAATCCTAACTTTTGAAGGTTTTTGTATTGCATATCATGTTGTTGTAACATCCCCTTTACATACTTACATTGTGGCAAGCACATCAAATACATTTTCATTGAATTTGATGACGTCACAAAGCAATTTATACAGTTCATTAATATAAAATTACAATGGTAGTATGGTCATGAAGATATTGGCAAACTTTCAAATTATTAAGATTATAATAGCTATAATTTGGCAAAAGGTGTCAAAGATTTAAATTTCCATGAGTTTACTACTCACCTTGCTTTCACAAGAAGACTCCGCGAAGTCAAGTTTGATAATTTTGTAAAGTTGCATGAAAACTTTCTGTCCCCTAATAAATAGAAATCAGAAGGCCACAGTAGTCAAATGATTACAAAATTTATCAAATCAAGTTACGGCTTATCTCTCTGATGATGGACTACACTCTGACCAAAATAATAAAACATGATTCAGGCCCTTTTCCTCATGTGTAAGCCAAGATGTAACTCTAAGAACCAAGATTTGATCAAGACTTTTATGTTTCTTTTTATTTTACAGTTCCAACTAAGCTGTCCGCGGGATATCAAACATGAGCATTAATAAACAGTGGATTATCTTACACATTTGGTTTGTATCTATGCACATATACGTCAGTAATAATTCGGCACTCTGTCCAGATGACAAAAACTACTTTGACTGTGGCAAGCAAGAAAATCAAGAAGGCCACCAGTGCATTCCACGTGACCAGAAGTGCAATGGGATCTCAGAGTGTTCAAATGGGGCAGATGAAAGTGTGGCCAACTGTGGTAAGATTATTGTATTGTGTATTTAGACTCAGCCCAATATCCCCTTTGTTACAGGACTCAAAGGGTTATTTGCCCCCAACCCAACTGCACAATACAGCCTCTAGCTCCTGCGACTGACATTCCCCCCAACTGGAAGACATAGTCTCAAGGATAACTATTTGTCAACATCCCTGAGCTTCTTTAGTCTGCCACTGGAGATAGAACCCAATAACAGATGGCCATCATTTACAGCTGTCATCTGAGCAACTATCTACCTACCTTACCTGGGATCAAATCCAGTTCCTCTGTGTTCCTGGGTGAATGTGTCAACCACTAAGCCATAGTATCAGATAAACCTATTTCCCAATTCCAATAACTTGGCAGAACTAGGAAAATAGGTACAATACAGAAATATAGATATATGATACTGCGTCCCTATACATCGCTGTTCTTGATTTACTTTACTTTACATTAAAAACCTTTTTGAAACTAACATGGTGAAAAACCTGAAATGTGCCTGGTTTGGGAACAGATATAGTCACTTTTTTCACTTTTCCAGTAATTTAGGGCGACATCACCATGCAATTCATTTTGTGGTATGGGCCAGTACTTTCTATTGTGTCCAAACAATGTACAAGTACAATTTCCACTGAAATGGCTCTGCTCAAATTTTCAAAATTACTACACATTACTCCATTTGTTCATCCACCCTCTTCCATCATGTCTACTTTTAAACATATATGTTGGTGTAGATAAACTAAGCCTAGTCATTATGATTTACATGTATTTAGCAGTAGGTATAATATATATGTATGTCATATTACTTGAAGCATCAATAACAGCCCCGGTCCTATTTCAGAACTTAATGCACAACCTACCTCCAATTAAATATGGGGCGGTGGGGCGGTGTGAAAGGTTTGGCTCTTAGAACCTGCTCCTTACCACCTATGATTAATCAAGATCACTTGTAATACCACATCCCAATCACATAAAGAAAACAAACTATTCTGATTAATCCACTCTTCAGACAAGATCACTTGGTGTCAACTTTGAATGAATTATTGGACGAATATTTGGGGCTTTTTGATGGATTTCTGTTATTATTTTCCAAACCATAACAGGAGTAAAGATTAGTCATACGCCTGACAACATCACATTCTTGACCACATATTTGAGATGGTCAGGAGGCGAACTTGTCACAATGGACCATAAAATTAAATGGAATTAATTATCCAGGATCTTGAAAAGTAAAACAGATTTCTTTGAGAAAATAAAAACTAAGTTAAAAACTTTTAGTAGGCAAAACATCAAATTTTCAGTTTCACTTACAAAGTTATTTGGCAATTTAGGCAAAATAATCGTGTTCAGTAAGGTCTAATTACTGGAATGTTATGACTTTGATTTTTGGATGTCAAAGCTTTTCAAGAAAACAGAGTTCCACGGAAATCTACAACAATACGATTGATTATGTCATTTAAAATGTCATAAATATGACTGTTGAGACGTGCTTGAACGTATTTCTAGTAGGAATAAAATTGGAACTAATGAGGACTCACAGAGAAAGCACCTGAAATGTTCTCCAAACTAGTATTCATTGGAATTCGTATGTATAACATTAATATGATATATATTTTGTTAGTATTCCAGTCACTAAAAGAACGTACATAATCAAAATATTTACACACTGTCATGAATACCATATGATAACAAGATGGGGATGTTTGTTAGAACTGTTCTGTTCTTATTTCAGCAAACATATGTTCAGTACAACAAAAGTTCAAGTGTTATCTGACATCTGTTATTATCACATTGCACGATAGTTTTCGTTGTTGCTATGAGTTGAAGAAATATAGGGTTTACAAATGATAGGGGGTTTACACATTCATGAAGTTTTAAACATTGATTATTTCACTCAAAGATTATGATATGAACAAAAAATATTGATCTTTAAAGTACAAAACATTCAGTTGTATATGAAGTCTCATTTGACCGTCTGCTGTGGTAAACAGTTTTGTTGAAAAAACCTGGGGCATGTTTCACAAAGGGTCTTAGACTTGGCCAGGACTTAGGTTAAGTCAGGGACTTAAATCTGAGCGTTTTGTTCTAGCTAAGTCTGGCACTTAAATGTATTTCACAAAAGGCCGACTTAGCTTAGACCAAGCTTATCAAATAACCACAGTGGTTTTATAAGTCATGTGACCATTATTTTTAGTCAAAATTTTTACTGGTGACATACAGCTTTTGTTTACACATTTTATCTTTGGTAAAATGCTGTTTTACAGTGAAAACCTTGTAACTACATAACAATGTCCAAAGACTATTTCAGGGAGGTGTCCTATATATTCTATATCTTTAGGCATTATATATTTTGAAGTGATAAATATTTACAGCAGTCATACTTAAGTTTTTGTTTACAAAATTCAAGCCCATTCCCAGATAGTCACCCAGTAAACATTTTTGGGTTTGCAAACGTTTGGCAAAGGTTAAAAATGATTTATAAAATGTGTTAAAATTATTTATTATTTATTAACTATTTATTAAACGTTTAATGACAAATGTTAGAAAAACATAAAAATAATGGGGTCAGAGTTTAAATTCAATATCTTTTAGGTTGCTTACTAATGAAAATATTATTTTTATGTCTAAAGATGTAAGACAGTGGCTTAAAATTGGGCCCTCATTCCATTCTTACTTGTAGGGATTGCATGTGGGGAAACTTAACAAAGTCCTCTAAAATTCCCTATAATTGCTCACCGCCATCTTTGTTTGAACATGTTTGGAGGTGAAGGTTTTATAAGCTTTCTGAAAATATGGGTTTAAAAACGTTTTTGATTGAATGTTTTTAAAACATTTGATGAACAAAGTTTTTTAAACATTTTATGTGTACTGTTTATAAACCACTTCATGATGAATGTTTGAAAAACATTTCCAGCATAACATTCATTTCTTTAGCTATTTTATAAATATTTTAAAAACGTTTCCAGTCAAACCTAGCTTCTTGAGTTATTTTAGAAATGTTTAATAATTTTAAAAAACACGTTTGTATATAGATTTTTTATAAAACGTTTTTAAACATTACAGCATATGCGTTTACTTGGAAACGTTTAGAAAACCATAAGATAGGGTCTAAATAGGTTTTAAAATGTTTTGTAAACGTTTAAACAATTTTAAAACGTTTCTAATGTTTTTGGCCAAAAGCTAGACTTAGCATCTCTGTGAAAACCTCTAAGTCTAAGACCACAGACTGAATACAAGACAAAAGTGCTAACTTTAATTAGTCTGGTCTGAGCTAAGTCCTTTTTATGAAACCAGACCCAGGGGCCGGTTTTATTAAATGGTCCTAGACTTAGACAAGTTTTTGGCTAAGTCAGTTACTTAAATCTAATACTTTGGTTTTAGCTAGGTCTGGGACTTAAATGGGTTTCACAAAAAGTGATGTAGTAAGTGCGAGCTTATCAAGTAACCACAGTGATGTGACCTTTAATTCTATCCAAAATATAATATTGGTAGCAAATCTCTTTCATTTGATTTTATCTTAAAGGTCATAGGAAACATTTTTCACAAAAATTATGAAGTTAACTTAATTCAGTAGACAAACAACCTATAAGAATGAAAATGGGGTTTATTTTAATAAATATATGGTACAAGAGCCATAAATAGCATTAGAAGAAATAAATATCACGAAGTGGAGTAAAAAGCCAACATATTGTTTTTCTCGTAGTAGATGACTGATGACGTCACAGGTTCATAAGGAAGTTCTGTTTAGTTGGAGATATAATGTATATATTTACAAACTGAAGGAAGATAACATGTTTCTTTGCCAGAAAAAAACTCTCTAGCCTTTATGTTTTCCAGATGCTGTTTTTTTTCAAGTTTTACCTAATTTTTAACCACGAACCGTTCGAACAAACACAGGTATACTATAAGTAAGCGTAAACATCTATGTGAGATATTGCCTCCTCCCCTTCAGTCAAGCCAAGTTTAAGCGTATTGTAATATACAAGTTAAGCTGCTTTCACCCTTTGGGGGTGAGTGGTGATAACAAGAATTGAATAACAGTAGGAAGATGGGGAAAGAGCCTTTATTTTACAAATATGTTTCACACAACAACATACACATAAATTAGTAAAATTAGACTATCAATTAAAGTACACAGGACAAAAAGGCCCCAAACCCATTAGGTAGATAGTAGTGATTGGAATGTATGGGCTACTGTGGCTGACGCTTTTGGGTGTGTTTTAAATAGGCGTGGATTGCATTTGAGGACCATCCACCATGGGCTTTCAGGTTTTGGAGAGGTACATCCTGGCAGCCCAGGAGACTGCTGATCTACGAAAAGCATGGAAGCCAAAATGGGCAGGGTTGAGTTTGAGAGAAGACAGGAGATGAGATAAGGTAGAACTGATCATGGGAGCAGAGATGGAGAACATACCTGAAGGGGAGGGGACCAGGAAGAGGGCGGGAGGAGGAGGGGGCCTTGACAGTGGAGAGGAGGGACTTTAGGGCAGTGACAGGGTAAATGGGGGAAGAAGTAAGGTCAGGGATTTGAATAACTTGATGTTTGGAAGATGAAGTAGGTTTGTCTTGGAATGCAGAAAGCGTAAACATCTATGTGAGATACTGCCTCCTCCCCTTTTTTCAAGGTTTTTAAACTGTGATGGAAAAGTAGCCTTTAACAAGTTAGATATTAACATAAAACTAAGAATCTGTTGACAAATTCAAAAGTTGTCATTAAAATACAGTACTGGATACTGTTTTTTGCCTTTAATCACCGGTACTTCTATCAAGATAAAGTATGATGTAAAGTGAAATTAAAATATACAATTTGTTTTCATTTGCATAAATCATTTATAAAAGCTTGCTGTTGTGGTCAAATTTATTGAACTTATTCTGTAAGAATCCTTTTCAAACTTTTATATTATCAGTTCATGAAATAATTCAGTATATTCAGTTTTCCTTAAGATAAAAAGTAGTTTAGTACTTCTTGACCCTACGTTTGGATAATTTTAAGTTTTGGAAATTAGTTGGTAACATTTTCTTCTTAAGTTAAGCCTTTGTTGAGACCACGAAAAAGGAATTGTGTTTGGGAGGTCAACAGTATACACTGTAGATGGCTAGACCCATTATGTATACTATGAAAGCAGCATTGTTTACAGTTTAGTTTGGAAAGTTCTGAACTAATTTGGGGAACATAGATGATCATCCTTGCTTGAGGCCCAGTTCTAAAGACATTTATGTTGTATTTATTTTATCTCCTAGCAACAATTAGTTTTCAAAATTGAAAAAATAACTATCAAAATTCATCTCAGAGTTGAACCTGGTTGCATTGTTTTGTGATTTTCTAGGCTATTTCAGAAACTTACTGTGGCAGAATGATATCTTATAAACTAATAAACTTCATAAAACAGGTAATGCAATCTTTTAAATATATACATGTATGTATGTATTAAAAGGCATACGAAAATGATAGTTTGTTTACATTGTCATGAACCTGTGACGTCAAGGCTAGTACTTTTTACGGGAGTTGTCGAGTGAAAAATAATGGCAACAGTTGTGAAAATCTTGAAAAAACAGCCAGAAAGTGACTGAATTTACCATGTAACCTTGTCCAGACGCATCTTATTTTTACAGAAATTGAACTTTCATATGTATATGTACTTATTGATGAATGATCTGAAAATGCTTCCTATTACCTTTAAGATAAGTGCTGTTTCGAAATAGAAAACCTTGTACCACATAAAAACTTTCAAATGACTACATTAAGAAGGTGTTGTATATATTTATACTTTATTTACAGCCATTTCAAATTTTTAAGTGGAGAGAAATTATGACGGTCATATTTAAGTCTTTGTTTACAAAAGGTAAGTTCACTCCCAGGTGGACTTAACGTTGAAGCCCAAGACCTAGCCAAAGCTTAGATTTTGCTGCTTTGTAAAATCTGTTAAGTCTAAGACCACAGACTTAGCCAGAATTAAAGACAAAAGTCTTAATTTTAAGTCTAAGTCCAGGCTAAGTCCTTTTGTGAAACTGACCCCAGGTCACACAGAGGAGAGCAGTGGAATAAAGATGTTGCATGGATGAGAGTGAAGGCAATCCACAAGTCATAAATGTACATGACATAGTGGCAGGTATTTGGAGTCACATGATAAAAATCTCACATTTTCTAAGACAGGAGACATTAATAAAATTAAGAGGAAGAGATAAAGACTTGATAAATTATTAAGGATCTACAGCAAGTAATGCCTAAATGATAAAAATTTTGCAGATTGGCTAAATATAATGGAGAATGTATATTGAACAACCTATGAAGATCCCTCTGCTACAAAATTCAAGAGGGAGATAGGACATGGGATGAAGGAAGAAGGTCGAACAGGGAAGATACTGAGAATATGAATAATACACTGAGAATTCATTAAAAATAGGTGCAAAGGAGTTTAAGCATGACATATTGACCACTGCTCCGGAGAGGGCCTTATGACATCAAATTAAAATCTGGCAACTCGTCAAAATG
The DNA here is from genome assembly GCA_964017235.1 of Sabellastarte sp. h YS-2021. Taxonomy (NCBI): domain Eukaryota; kingdom Metazoa; phylum Annelida; class Polychaeta; order Sabellida; family Sabellidae; genus Sabellastarte; species Sabellastarte sp. h YS-2021. Next base: position 60,995,493 of record OZ024927.1, read on the forward strand.
AACATCAAAAGGGAAGATTCCCCACAACAAATATGAACAGTAGGCTGTTGTCATAACATAGGGACGAAGGGCCAAGAGAAGTAAAGAGCAGCCATGGTTAACAAAGGGTCACTGAAAACTTCAAATAATTAAATGATCGTAGCTCTTCATCTTTGAACAGCACCCCTATCTGACCTGGGCAATTTAAAATTAAAACTGACCTGGAAAATTTAAATCGAAAAATAAAATGAAATCAACATGCAATATAGTATTATTGTAACATTATTTAGCTGGAAATCATATTGGTATAGACTTGATAAACAAAAAATGAGATAATATAACAAAGTACGAAAATCATTACAAAGTAACTGTATCACAGATCTAAATCCATTGATGTTGGTTTGATATTACACAGCTGCAAGAATTAAAAATTGGTAACATTATCACGACTTTTTTTGTTGTTTCTTTTTTGTCAATTATTATCAGCTCATTAGAGCCTGATATTTATACAAGACTACTACATTCTGTCTTTCTTTAAAAGCATCTAAAACTGCAATTTCCAATAATAAGTTTGAATATATTTTTTTCTTGGATAGATGAGTTAGCTAAGTAAATTTCAATTTTTGCTGGTGTTTAGATATGATCTAAGGCTTATAGCTCAGAAATAGGTTTCCTATGCAGCTGTTTGGTTAACATAATTCCATAAATTAGTTATTATTCTTTCTTATTTAACTGTTGCAATACTAGGGAACTCTCAGATTCAAATCCCACAGAAAATTCATGTTCTTTCAACATCAATGCGATGCATACTGTGAAAACTAAATATCCTATTAAATCTTTGACAAATGTGAAGCTATTGCTCTGACCATAACGGCTTAAAAGCTTCACTCTTTAGGAATGCATTACATTGTAATTAAACACAAATAAACAAAAACAGTTGTATTTAGCATACCATTATAGTGTCCCAGTGACAAGGACCATCAGTGTTTCTAGCTAGGTTGCTTTCAGGTCACGTGTAATCACACGCAAAATATTTGTGACATGATTGGGAAGTAGCTGGATTTGCAAACTTAGCATATTAGTAACACTGACAATTTCTATTGTCTGCAATAATGCTAACAGAGAACATTTACCCTGGGAATCTATGTTCCAGCTGGTACATCCAGGACCGAATTTACCAGCAGATTAAATGTAAATACTATGCTAAATTTAGTACAAAGGCATCTGAGTGGACCGTTAAATATATCTTTACTGAAATAATAGACAGTTATTAGTCTTGTTATTATTTTTTTTTTCATTTCATTTTTTTTCAACTTCATCCACATTTACAGCACTCAGAATAAAAGGTGAAACTGTGCAGCAGACACCTTTTTCTCCGTGCATGTTGGTACACCTTAGTTAGACAAGAAAAAATATTGAGAAAAGGTTATGTTCATCAAATATCTTAGTTGTCCTCGGGAAGTGAACTGAGAAGTAAATTGAATCAATGGAAATAATTAGTCACAAGAGATTCAAAGGAAAATGAGTTTTTGCGTTGAAACAACAGATTTGAAAGATATTTGTATCACAGTTACTGAACACTGAGCTGAATTTCACTTCATTTATCATTGTAGTTTTCCTCATAACCCTTCCATATTGTGTACTGATATCCTTGGGTTTAAGTTAGAGTAATCAACCATCTTATGAGAAATCTAATTTGAAATGCGAGCTGTTGGGTGCAAATAGGAAGCTTTGCCATGAATAATAAAACAGTATTCAGTCATATGAACCCCAATGGAAGCCCCTCAAAACTAAGATCGGGGTTTTAAAGATGATGTATTCCTTTGCTATAAAACTGTAAAACATTCAGGAATACCCCCATCATATGGAATCGCTATAAAGAAATTGAAGAATATTGTATAAGTGGAAATAATAGGTAATTCTTCCTTTTCAAGAAAGTCACTAGAATTATTTTTCACTAATGGTTAGTTTCTGCTGGAGATATTAATACAGTTTTAAATTTTCACTAGGAATTAATTTTTACAATCCCAAGTTCATTAGCTAATATAGCTGAAATTAGTACCTTGTAAAAATATCCACTTACACATATATATAAATGTGCTAATTCGTGTACATGAGAAGACCTTGTACATAAAAATATTTTTAATGTGAATAAGCTCTTGTCATTACAAGATAATTGGACAATGTTACAGTGCTAACATTGTAAAATTGTGATTTTAACCAGAGGCTGTGTCTAATGATGACAGTAATGCAGTTTCCTCGATTTTGCCCTGAGTGAAGAAGGGTTGTGGATTGAAAAACTTGAATGTTAAATCCACTTGAAGGGATCTTTTTTTGTGGGGGAGGGGGGGGGGGGGCTTTTCCCTGAGGTCCGAAATGTGTAGGACAGAACATGAAGTAGTTAAAAATGGAGGGAAAGGCTTCATTGATATGAGTTGGATCCCATCATGTGATAAAATTTTGAAGGGAAACGATTTCACTGGTTAGAGTTAATATCTGTTATGTGACGATGGTATGGTATAAAACCAGGACCTTGACTGTCACTAAGAAGGATAACGGAATTCTAATGCACTGAAGACTGTCACCAACTGACAAATTAAAATAAAGCGTCACTGTCCCACCTAAAGAAAAGGTCAAACCATCTTTTGATTTAAACAACATGTCAACACTAACGCCTGACTTAAACAACAAGATAACATCGATTTTGACATGTCAACACTAATATCTGGCTTAAATAACATCTCAACATCAACTTCTGACTAAATTAGCAGTCATCATCTAACCCAAAGAAGAGTGACTAACTACATGAGTTGTATTGTCAAAAATAAGACAGTTATTAGACATAGCTTCTAGTTGAAAACATAAAAAAATAGCACTGTAAAATTGTCCAACTTTAACCTGAGGTATGCTGTGTCTAGTGACGACAGTAAAGAATCTAATCTAATGTGGACTTTTATAGCGCTTAATCTCCATCACTGATGGACTCTAAGGCGCATCTAAACATAAAGCAAGGCAGTTAGAGTTAATCAAGGGACATAGCCAGGTCGTACCAAGGAGACACAGATGTGACGGGAGAGGCTATGGTGGGTAGGCTTTTGCAAACAGGTATGTTTTAAGCTTCTTTCTGAAGGAGGCAACTGATGTTGCACCGCGAACATCTTAAGGGAGGTCATTCCAGATCTTAGGAGCATCAAAGGCAAAACTATGGCCGAAATGTTTGGCTGACTTGAAGACTGATGAATGGAAAGGAGGAACTGTAAGGTATTGACGATCTGGGTGACTATGCTTAGTACTATAGGGACAACTACTAAAAGACAAGAATGGTTCGAAATAAGAAGGAGAACCACTATGCAAAAATTTATACACAAGTGTTGCAGTTTTGAAAATGCAACGGTACCTAACAGGCAACCAGTGGAGTTTCTGTAGAATGGGTGTAACATGAGCATACTTTCCATGATTTGTAACAATACAAGCAAGGGTGTTCTGAATACTTTGCAATTTGTACTGATTGAAACCGGACAAACCTCTGAACAGAGAGTTACACTAGTTCAGATGACTACTAACCAAGGCATTTGCAGCAAGGACTGCCACTTCAGGAATGAGATAGTTTCTAATTCTATGGAGGTCACACATCTGAAGGAAGCATGCTTTGCAAGTCCTCTTGATATGCTCAGAGAATGAAACCACACACCTACATTTCTAACAGAATCAACCGGATGAAGAAGGCTACCAAGAATGCTAACAGGAAAGTGAGAGGAAATCTTCTGACGTTGAGCCTTGGAACCAAAGACAATAAACTCAGTTTTTTCAGGGTTGAGCTTCAATTTACTGAGAGACATCCACTCTTGGACATCATGAAGGCAGGCATTTAGCTTGGCGAGAGCCGAAGAAGCATTCTTGTGGGAGAGATGGATGTATAACTGAGTATCATCCGCATAAAAATGGAATTTAATATGCGGGTGGAGGCGAATAATTTTACTAAGTGGTGTTGTATAGAGTGAAAACAGTAACGGACCCAGAACAGAACCTTGCGGAACTCCATAGATGAGATTGCTTAATTCAGATAGTGTGGAACCTATCTTAATGGCCTGGCAACGATTTCTTAAGTAGGAAGCAAACCACCTTAGAACTGTTCCACCAAGACCAAACCAGGATTTAAGGTAACCAAGGAGAATATTATGGTCTATAGTGTCAAATGCGGCTGATAGGTCAAGAAGTACTAGAGCTGTGGGTTCACCATGTGCCAGGGAGAAATGAACCTCGTTTTTTATAGACAATAAAGCAGTTTCCGTGGAATGTCCTGGTTTATATGCTGACTGATGAGGATTGTCCAGTTTGTTGTTATTAATGTGTGACGTTAGCTGCTTAGCAACGACTCGTTGAACCAACTTGACAGGAAACAAAGACCAGACACTGGGTGATAATTCTTAAGGTCGTCTCTGCGTGCATTGGCTTCTATTCTCTGCACACTGTGAGAGATGTCCCAAAGATCAAAACATTGTCCAAAAAGAAGGTTATTCTGATCCATTTCCTTCTGCACAATTACAGATTGGTAAATAAAAATTAGCAATTTGAATCTCATAAACCATGTGTGATGCCAGTGGATGGGAATATGTAAGCAAATGTCCTTGAGGTCATTAACTGCCCAGTGATTCTGTCAAACCAAAGATTTGACCTCCTTCAAGGGAGCCGTGTAAAAGTGGTCTGTCTGCTTTGGGAACTACAAAGATGTGGCTGTAGAAGCCTTTGTTGTCTGGACCAGTTTTACACCTACCTTTTCCATCATTTGTGTCAGTTTGTGTCACTGTAGATTGCAGAATGAACTGGTTCTTTGGTACCCCCAACTTGAGACTCAATGCCTCTTGACCTCAAAACTTGAGAAAGCAGCAAAGCTTCTCTTGTCTCTTGAAGGCATGCTCCATCACTCTATCCATCCTATGGATGAAAACTCTTTCATGGTCATGGGAAATGTCATTTAATTCTAGTTTGGCTGTACATCTTTTGCGGTGTTCATACACAAATGTGTCTCTGAAGCAAAGTTCACCAATCTCACTTGGAATCCTCAGTGCATGGTCCGGTGGTTGGGTGACTGATACTTTAGCTTGGAAATGACAGGAAGAATTATTGCCTTACCTTGATCTTTGATGAGGGCTTGAAGGATTTCTTTGATAGTCTGGTCTCGAAGGGCCAGGCTCTTAACGACACTATGACTAACAGCTCCTCACCTTTTTGTGTAGAATTCAGCCTGATTATAATCTTGTCCCTGTTGTCTAGGGAAAAGCTGTGATCTACTCCTAGAGTCCTGAAGGATTCTTACCCAGCACCTTCTGTGTACACCCTCTTCAGGACTGAAGACTTGTCAGGAAGCATTTGCTCTCCAACTCTGGTCCTTGTCAAATCGCCACTTCAGCTGATTCAGGGGGACAGGATTGGGCACTCTTTATTATGGATAACCAAAAACAAGGCCTGGAATCTTCTCACACGGGTCCGACTGGCTAAGAAGAGAGGATGTCTCATACTACCAAGGAGTTGGCTCTGTACCCCTAAAACTGGTCTGCTACCTGGTAAACTCCTCTGGAAGAAGCTCCTGTTACAGAACTAGATATCCCTCACTAACTTGGAGAAGCTTGATACACTATCAAAAGGATCTGGAATTTTTGAGAATGGGCTATGGCTCGATGTATCAGGGGATCTGACTTCACTGGCGAGCGGCTCAGGATGGTGGTGCCAACTGGGCTGCCTGGTTTAGCATAGTGTCTGTTGCTGGGGCTTTGGCATGGCTAGAAACTGCCTCTACTGACAGTTGTCTGTAAGTTGTAGATCAAGGGGCTGTAACATAGCTGTGACCTCAGTGCTTTGTAATTATCACTGCTGGTCACTTGTAATTATCACAGTCTCACTTGATATTATTTGCAAGCCCTAAAAAAGGCTGGCATTGGAGAAAGGGTTGGAAGGTGTCCAAGATCCAGCTTGTGTCTTGGCACTACGAGAATCCAATTCAGACATGACCAGGTAGAGTTTCTTATTTGCCAACTTTTGCCCAGGGTCAAGTGAAGGAAAAATGCAACAAAATTCAGTTCTGATCCAGGTTTTATACTATATAATGGTCGCATGATGGGATCCAACTCTAACCAATGGAAATCTTTCCCTCCATTTCCACTAGTTCATGGTCTGTCCTGGAAATTTGAGACCTCAGCGAAAGACACAAAGAAAGACCTTTGAATCTCGTTAAGTGGATTTCACATTCAGGGATTTTCGCAATCCAAATTCCCCGTCACTTAGGGCAAAATTAAGGAAACCCCATTATCGTCGTCATTCAGATACTGCACACCCTGGTTTTAAACCAACCCCTGGTTTAAATTAACTGCTTAATTATCTTGTGACCATGAAATGATCTTATGTGTACAAGATGATGGTTCTCTGGCAAGACAAATTGTGTTCTCAAAATCATCTCATAATTACTAAATTAAATTGTGGTCACATGACCATAGTATGAGATGATCTTGTACGGACAACAATAACTTAATAATTATCTTGTGAGCATGGCATAATCTCCTCCATACAAGATCTTCTGATGCACATAACATACATAATCTTAGTATATAATATATGTTCCTCAATGTCATAATGTCATCGTTTAACATAAAATAAACTATGTTGAATTATATTTGTAAAAATAACACACACAGAATTGTGCTAAGACTATGTTTACTTGTAAAACTGGAATTTGAAGTTTGTCAAAGTTTCATCACTTACTGAGAGAAGGCAGGTTTAAGAGCTTTACAATTTACTTGTCTCACAGGGATATAAGATATACTGCTTTCACATCAAAATAGTTAAACCGCATTATTATTTTATATGACAGTTGGAGGTCAGAGGAAGGTCATATGAAGGTCAATTTAAGGTGAGAAGTGAGAAGACAGAATTTCGCTTCTGGGATTTATTTAACATGTTAGTATGGTATGAATGACTAGATACAAGGTATTTAAAACATTTTATATGTGAACATAGAAAATTTTTTAAAACCACCATGCGGGTCACAGACCCAGATAAAAGTACATAAAACACATGATAATAATCTTACAGCATATTAAGTGATAAAGTTAACAGCATAAAAACATGTGTGAGAATCTGCCTAGGAATTTGATCCTTTCTTAATGGCTTTCAGAGCACGAAATGACACAATCATGGCGAAAGTTCATAATTGAGAGGGCGAACCAGGGTCCGCTTGGCCCAACCTATCCCATATACACCTTGGCCCACATCAATCCATATGGAGAACTCCCTTGTGTTGGGACCAACACAAGGGGTCAAGGCAAAGGAGGGTACTGTGAAACTGGATTATGTCTAAGCAACCTCAGGTTACCAATATGAGGAGAAGCATCTCTCTAAGTTGATCAACTTTAGAGAGGTAAAAGTCAAATTCAAGGTCGAAATTGTCAAGTCAAGATGGGGAGCCAGGGTCAGCCTGGTCCTACCTGTCATCTCAAAGAAATAACCTCTGAGCCTACATCAATTCCATTGGAGAACTCCCTCAAGCAGGATAAATATGAGGGGTCAGGGCTACAGAGATAAGTGAATACCTAACTCACAAGTGAGGAGGGTTGTAAGGAAGAGTCCACTGGACTCCCAAATTTGTAAACAATCAATTGTGCTAGGGATATGGTGGAGGGAAAAATACTTGTTTACACTTCGAAAACTGAAGTAAGAATGATGGGGGGAAATATGATTGTGGTTACTGAAGTGTGACACCACAGATGATTGGACAGTAGCAATAAACAATGATTACCATCATAAGTAGAGAAATAACAAGAGATGAAGTTAAGGTACCTCCCAACTGAAGAAGCAGGCCCCTTCCAGTCCATGCCGCCTACATTGACACATGGGTTTTGGACTGAAGAGACACTACCTAGCAACCATAATATGATTTTTGTTATGGAATGTTAACAATAAAATCACTGAAAATAATGTGATCAATATTACAGGAGGAAGAAGATTATATCTGCATATAATGTATAAATAGATTTGTTTTTGTAAATGTGGGTGTATCTGATCATCAAAGACCACTATTTTCCAATGAAAACAATTATCCTAAGAATAAAAACATATAATGGATGATCTAAACAATTGTCATGATATTATATAGATAATGGCCAAGTGGCGCTCCATTATGTAAACTTAATGGCCCGTGGCCCTGAAAGGGCCGAAGGGTCATTAAGTTTACATAATGGAAGCAATTATCTATTAAAAAACCCTGTAAATTAAAACCAATTTATTAATTCAACACCTTGTACCAAATGATCAACCTAGACAATCTTTGCAATGTTTCCTCTGGTGTGCATACCATATGAGGCTTTCACTAGATTAGTTCTATGGTTGTTTTTTATCTCAATACACAATCAACATTGTTTCACCAAGTGTACCACTTGTTTTCCTTTATGGGAAAATATAATTTTTGGATAAAGCTTGAAAAGTTTTAATATAATCTGACTGCCACAAAATTTAACCATAGATAATGAAAATCGATAAAATATGCATCTGCGACTTACAGAAAGCACTTTCCAGAAAAAAATTAGACTGCTTATTTAACAATGCTGTGGATAATTTATTATGGTGAGTGGTGAGTGTTACTTTATTAATCTGTGCTTATTTTAAGACAGTAAGCTATTATTTTTGTATTTCAGGCATTGAAAGTACTAGAAACTGGCAAATTACTTACTTGTTTTATTTTTGTTGAAGTTTTGGGGTTTCTCAAGATTTTTATTTTGTGTGCTTCTTTGTCTCTTAATTTGGAATCAAGGAAAAATGCCTCCTGGAAAGATTGTGTCCAGGAAAAAAGCCTCATAGAAAGAATGCCTACTCCACATTTTGTATTTCAGTAATACCTCCTATGCAAATTAATCCACAACATTAAGAACAAAATTCATTTCAACCACAAACAGTGTATCATTTTAGAAGTATATAACAAACTGTAATAAGATAAATTAAAATCTTTGTTTTGAACTTAAAAACATTGAAAATTTAAATCAAATCTAAACCCAGCAGTAATGCATTTCAGAACTGCATTTTTGCACTATTTTTGCACTTTTTTTCTCATTTTACTTGAGTAAATTTTGAGGCACGAAAAACACTCCTTTTAATATAGTATGCTGGGTTAGATTTTCACAGTGAGTTTGTTTGAAAGTTAGCTGCTCCTTTGATTAAGTTCACAAAAGATTATTGTAAAGTCAGATTGTAAAGAAATGCAAAGAATTAAAAAATATCCAACTTTACAAATTAAACTGCTTGTCTTATATTTGTTAGGAGGTATTTTTTCAAGGTAGCATTTTTCAATGAGGTATTTTTCTATGAACGCTGAATGTCATTGAGAACTGAAAAGACGTTGTAAATGTACCCACTGAACTAATTAATATGAAAGAAGTTGTGAAAGTATTTCAATATTGAATGCATTGTGCTGAGGATGACTGGCAAATACTAAATACCCTTTTGTTCTTGGGAGAATGGCCATTGAACTGAACCACAATCAACTGTTAGAAAATAATGTAGTGTTAAGTCTCCATTATGCAAAAATAATGGAGAGTTTAGACAATGAAAGGGTCGACCGTCTGGGTTTTATACAAAGAAGGGATGATTAGGTTATGGGTCTTATTTTCGTGAATTTTTGACTTTGAACCTGAATACCACAGCCAATATTTTACATATTTTTAATGTCAATACCTCAAATAATAGCTGCCTTGTTCCCTAATCACCATATATTATTTCCTAGTATATATGAAAATATTAAAATTATCACCTTTTCTGTGTCTAATTGATAAAAACCCTGGGGTCAATTTATAGATCTATTTTGAAAAAAAATAGTAAATACTGAATGAATACTTCAGTTATTTGAAATGTGTAATATGTGGTACTATTATATGTTGCTAGAAATCAAATAATGAGATTTTTTGTTAAAAACAAGTGTGGAGTTTGCAGGTTTCTCATTTTAGAAAATGACGTGTTGTTTGTGGAGATAATGATCAGTTTCTGGGTCGAATTTTGGTGAATATTTCGCTTTTTAGCCTTAATAAAGCACCCAAATATCTTTTGGATATTATAATCAGTCTCCTAAGAAAGCTTTTATCAAGATCTGCAAGTCTCACGACTAAATTGTTATTGAATTAGCTTAGATGCCATCCCTCAATCATTGTACCAGACATCATTTCCCAAATATTTGTAGAAATATTAAAACCAATGTTTTCTTTGTCTCTCATTGCTGAAATCAAATTTATGGGTTAATAAAGTGTCACACTTGACTGATTACTTCAAAGATTTACCATATATGTAGTGCAACCTGTGGTCACTGAAGAGTGACCAAATTACATTGTCCAAATTAAGCATTGTTTTCACCCTTGGCATCCATCTGTGAGTGCAGATGGTTGAGCAGGCAGCCAGTGGAAATCTCTTGATAGGGATGTAACTCAGAAACCGTAAGTTACTCAATGTGCTCTTTGATCTTGCTGTAGTGACCTTTACCTTTAACATTTTGTCCAGGTTATATCTCAGAAACCACAAGGTGTAGAAGACTGATACTTGAAACGGGTATAAGTTGGGGCTTGCAGATGTGCAATATCATTGTGTTACCATAGTCCTGCAAAGTCAAAGTTGGGGTTTTACGTCCCGTTCAACAGCCAGGGTCATATTGGGACAGGTCCTCAGAATTGCCACTTGTGGGACTCGAACCCACAGAGGTGACAGCCTATGATTAGATGCCAAACTTGCTAACCACTAGGCCACTGAGGACCTTCCATAGTCCTGCAAAATAGATACATAACCTGGTCCAAGAAGTTTGACTTTTCAAAGACATAAAAAGTAATATTTTTAATATTAGTTTTTAGAATAACATTTGACACAGTGAAAAAAAAGATCGAGACTAATTTAATTATCCCTATGAACCAATATCAAATCATTAAATATATTTCTAAATTGGTTGTTTTTCCCAATCTCATATTGAAAATTACATTTTTGTGTGGGAAACCTAACAAATAAATCAGAAATTCTAATTATGGAAGTACAGTTCAGAAGACTTTCTCGTGCTAAATATCCAATAGGTCTTATGGGGGTGTTCCACTGGAGCCAACCTGTCGGTAATTAGGTATTTTTCGAGGGTCAGGAGCCATGTTTACAGAGTCGGTTAGGGTCGGTTATGTTTTCCTGGCTTGTCGTGGTGGATCAGTAAAGTATTAAACATGTTTGATATTTCTCCAAGCCTCCACAACTCTGCATCCGGACTGTGCCTCCGCCCACCTAGAAACCGTTCTGTGGTGGATCTCTACGGCTTGTCGGTTACACTTCCCGTCTTCTCCTGTACTGTAACCATCTTGTCTTGAAAAACTTGCCGTCCTATCTTACTTAAGTACCAGGACTACACCTCCAGACACTCCATGAACACTAACTGACCTTACTTGAATAGAAATCAAACCGGCCTGTCGTAAACAAGACAGGAAATCTCCCAGTCTTAATCGGTTGAGTTGGTAACTTCTCAGCAGGACAAGCCAGGAACACATACAGACAAGCCATAAACACTCAACTGACAAGGCGATTACACAACAGACAAGCCAGTAACCGCTTCATTTTTATGACCCATGACTTATCTGCTGATGCAATCTGTCTGTATAAGGAGAGTGGGCTTTCGCAGTGCATTATTTGGAATCTGGAATTTGACGGATTACATCTTGCAGCGTTTTCATGAATAGGAGTTTGTTTTTTTACAGTTATCTAAGGCAGTTTGGAGTTGAAATTGGCTGGCTTTATATTTCAGGATTTTGTTTTTTATGAAAGTACTGCTGGTTATTATTTGAGAAAGTGTCCTAAGAAAGGCAGAAGAATGTGGATTTTTGAATAGTTGCAAAAAAGGCCCAGGACAAAAACAAAAGTGATACTGAAACAGAGAGCTGCTGGAGGAGAGGCGGGACCATCACAATCACAATACAAGACCAACATCTATGTCACCGATTCTGATAAGGAGGTTATTGTGGACTTTGTGAAGGACCACAAGGAGTTGTATGACAAGAGTAATGAATATTTCAAGGACAAAGCAAGTAAGGAGTGTCTCTGGGAGCAGTTTGCCAACAGTCGCAAGCTGTCTGTCAAGTTGTGCAAGACCTGGTTTGACTCACAAAAGACACATTACAGGAAGCTGGCGCAATAGAAGTCTGGACAGGCCCCAAAGGAGAAGATGGAATGTTAAAATTGGATACAGGACAAGTTTGGATTCCTGAGGTCGCACATCAGACGCAAGGGGCTCGGCAAGTCGTCACCCTTCAAATTGCAGGCCAGAGGAGCCAGTGCTTTCAGCTACTGCAGCATACGACATCTTCAGAGCCTCAACAGACACAGACAGTATGGAGATCACATTCTTAACTCTAACATATCTTGCAAAATTTTTTGAAGGAAAATAATTTTAAAAAATTGGAAACTTTTACATTTAAGAGAGGAAAATTTGTACATAAGTTGGTTTTGATAAGTTTTGATTTGAAATAGTTTTAAAACTTGTTGAAAATTTTCTTTGGAAATTTGTTGGATGTTTAGTAGTACCAGCTCAAATAAAAGTTTTGGAACAAATGACAACCTTTTGCCTTTGCTCCATGGTGGCCAGTAGTACCCTGAAGCGGCTCACTCTTATTCCAGAGGCTTTTTCAACCACCCTTCTGTCTCTGGAGATAATGTAGCTGGCTATTCTTTCTTCCCTTGTCAGTTACCTTCTGCTGTAGGGTTTTCGGTCCTTGTAGTTGTAATAGTCACTGCCTGATTTTTTTGGGTTCCTCATGGCAATATGCTTCCTGTCTATGGTAGCTACAGCTTGGGGGACATCCCATCTGGTTTTGAACTTTTCCTCCACCCTTTTCCACTTCTCAGGGGTACCAGGGCAGTACAAATATTCATCCTGGAATTCGGCAAGGATGGCTGGGCAGACCTGGGGGGCGATTTGCAGATCTTGGGGTGGCCAACCAACCAGTGATACTGCAGGCAGGTGTAGGTCTCTCCAATGACCAGGTGTTGCAGGGTTATTGCCAGTTTCAGTCCAACTTCCAGTGGTTTTCTGAAATTGGTAACTGACTTCTTGATGCAGTGGTGTCTACATTCCTCAATTATGGCAAAAAAGGCAGGGTCGTCCTGACAAAATTCTGGTATCCTGGAATGTCTGTGTATATGAGGCGGCCAAGAGGTTGCTGTAGCATACTTTTTCTTGTCTTTGAAGGATTCAGGGCATGACCCAGGGGTTGGGTGGCTTTCTTCTTCTCTTCGGGCTGGCTGGAGCTGGGGCTGAGCTGGTGGCTGGGGGGCCAGGTGATGGTGTCTGCGTTCACATGTGTCCTTCTCTGTCTTTCCATCAAGATGCACATCAATATATTAAATTCAATAAAAACCAATTGTACCCTAAGGTGATGTATAAAGTCTATGATGTGTAGCTGGCACCTTGCAGTGACAAATGATGTTTTCTGCAAGCCATAGAGGGTTTATATAGTTTTTGTCGATCCCTACTCTCGATCCTGACTCCAGGATTTAATCAGTCTAGTCGGAGTGAGTCTGGAAAATGATACAGCTTGTTTCTTAGGGGTTTATGGCTTGTCACAGTACTTTCCCGTCTTGTCATGAAGAAAAAATCCCGACCCCAAGTCAGGTCAGGATATTGATCCAAACAAGTCAGTATGGTATACATCCTGTCGCAAACTACCTTAGCGTCATAGAGTGAGTTACTGGGTCGGTTCCATTGGAACACTCCCATTATGTGGGTTGCTTCTCAGAATTAGGTGAAACATGTACTATTTTTATAGAGAAAAGCTTTTTAGTTACCACCAACAAACGAGGATTTAGTGTATATTAATTTGCCAAAAAATCTATGGTTGTGTAGAATTTATTTTGTTAGTTAGAACATTACACTGAAGGGAAATACATGATGCAGTTATTAGATAGATCTAAGTTTTATAGATTAGCCATTTAGCAAACTATTTGATATTTCCATCAGTCTCTTAGGAAAGCTTGTATTACGATATGTCAGTCTCATGACATAATTGTTGTTGAATTAGCTTTCTTGCAAGTCTAAAAATTGACACATAAACACAGAAAAATATAACTCAAATAAAATTTTGCCTTTGTAGAATGACTGATTTGGGGCATAATGTCACTTTAAACAAAATTATACAGGTCATATCAAGACGAGAAGTAGGGGGTGGGGAAAACAGTGCATGCCCGCTGGTAAAAATTCTGCACAGAAAACGATCAGTCATCTGCAACCAGCAGAGTAGAAACCAATCCTCTTTAAAAGAATAGGGACTGATATACCCTGCTGTGAGTTTCACCTTATCTGTCTGAATTGCCCAGCATTGTGATCATGAATTAAGAACTATAATATATTACTTTGACGAGTAAATTATCTGTATCTGTTCTATATAGGTTTTTTGTTTGTTTTATAATGTATTATCGAATTATAAAATTTAATATTGGATATAAAATTGAATAATAATTAGTTTGGCATTTCTATTTGAAGAAAAAAGCTTAGTAGGTTGGGGTTCGGGGTTTCCTTCTTTTTTCCTACCTAACAATTTTATTCTATATACATATACAACCTTTAAATCATATTTGTAATTTTGATGGGTACTAAATGGAATATAAAAGTAAACTGTAGGTAATTAATCGCATATGTAATTCAACTTTACATATCCCGTAGCTAATGATTGACATGTAATCTTAGTTAAAGCTAGTGATCGTCTATACTGACGTAAGTATTGACTCATGTAATACTTTCACTAGCACGGGTAATTTTCTCCGGCCTTAATTGCTTTTGCTATATGTAACACTGTAACTAGTGACTTAGCTTCATGGTTCATATATACTTGAATGAGTTGCTGGTTATTCTGGTTTAAATTCTAGGTCTCTTGACTTGCTGTAATTTTGGGTAATTATTTATGGCATAATTTCATGTGTAATGCTAATTCTTTAGGCTAACCTTAGGGGGGACCTTTTTGGTTTTTGACCTTATGTAATTGTAAATTGAGCTATAGATCACCCCGCTTCTTTAGTATAAAATGTTATTTGTGTGTAAATGTATATAGTAGTCGGATAATTAAAAATTCGGATAATAGAGGGTCGGATAATAGAGGTTCTACTGTATATAGTTATAAATAAAATAAACGTTTTCCCTCAACTTTGCTGGTTCTTTGAAACTGAATCTTAGTTCGTGAGTGATAATGATTTATTTATACCTTTAAACTGATGCACATTTTTTATTTAAGACAAATGCTGTTAAGTTTATTATCTGATAAGATCATTAGGGGTGGGACGAGTACAAATAATTCGGGTCGATTACTCGCAGATAAAAACTTGACTCGACATCGAGCCCTCGCGACATTTAGTATCCACCATAACAGGAAACGACATCCAATATGGCGGCTCCCGTAAACGAAAAAAATATAAAGATAAAAGCTTTGAATCGCTTGAATTAGCTATTGTCAGCACATAATATCATTAATTTTATGTTACAAATGGTGGATTATGCGATTTAATGAAAGTAAGGTACGTTATTTATGTTTTATTAACTAAAAAACGTTACCGGTTCTATAGGTTGTTATATATACACGAGTAATCGACCCTAAGGATTGGGGTCGAATTTTCATGAAATTCGCCTCGCTCGGCGAGTGTCGACTGCTCGGTCACACCCCTAAAGATCATACAATAAAATAGGAAGATTAATACCAAAAAGTGTAGCATATAAATTGAGTAAAACATATAATTTTTTTCTCTCTTATTACCAAATATAACAACCAACTGGAATTATCCAAAGTGGTAACTGATCCAGGCCTGTTTCTAAAGAGATAAAACGGTATGGGAATCAGACTGACATCATGATAACACACATGAAGATAAACTTGTGGTAATTTAAATACATACGGAAAAGCAAAGTTTCATGTAAAACGTTTCATAAAAAAAGAGTTTTAAGCACAAGCTCCACCTGTTTTTTTTTGTCTATGGACATTTATTCTTCTGTCCGGTAACGCGTCATAAGTGACCTACTTTGAAGTATGGTGCCTCAGTAAGGTAAACAAAACCAAATAATTGATTCCAAAATATATTCATGTATTTACAGTAATAATTCTTACAATATATAATATATATAGTACTCACATAAATTAATTTTTGTAATTCCGTGGTTTCTATGTCACAAACACAGTTTGTTTTCACTTAGAAAGAAAAGTTCCCGGATTTGCCGGACAGAAGAATGAATTCTAGTGCACTACTCATGCTTCTGATCACTGTGTAGTTGGCACATGTAGACTGAAATAAATTTTGGCATGTTCTTCATATTGTTACACTCAGTGGAATTATTGGCAGGAATATGTATGGAGAAGTAGATGCCCAACATACAAAGACATGATGTAACTGAGAAGAAATACTTCAGTCTTACGAAATTTCATTACCTGGAACCATAATTTATCAGCATGAAAGCCTACTGTAGCAATTATATTAAATAAATTTGGTTCAGAAGAAGCCATATAGGGTCATGAAATTTTAATGCATTTTCCAAATTACAAGAGAACATATATCTAAAGAGGTTTAATGGAACATCACATTCAATCTAAGCAAAGTAGATTTGGTCTGTCTTTCCTGTTTACTGTTTAATCTGATATTTGTTGCTGTAATTTATCATGTATTATTTCCCTGCATTCAGATATGTGGTGCAGTTTTTACCCCTGAAAATGGCAAAGCCCTCGTAATTGCATAGCTTTTCATCAAATTCTGATAAGCTTATCAAAACATTGTCTGTTTACATGTGATTTTTGTCAGTCCTTGTCAGGAAAATATATAAATAGTCAATTGCATTTGGATACACTGAAAAACTTTGAAACACTTCAGCAAGAATAAATTATTGCTGTGAATCAGAACAAATTGTCTATATGGACATATACAGAGGGGCAGTAGTAAAAAGACTTACACACCAATCCAATGGTGTCCCAAACAGTGCACTCAGATATAATGACTCTTTAAACTGAACCAAAACTGTTGCAAATCTTTCAGGATTGGACCCTCAATATATGTCCATTCGGGATGGTGCATTTTTAACAAATGATTGCAATATCTACAAACCTAATTAAACTTTAAACAAATCTGATTAGAATTCTTGAAAATAAATATACTCTTCTGTTTGATTTGATTGTATAATTTCCAATAGTCATTGTTAAGGTGTATGTAGACCACGATGGTTACAGTGGTAACCCACTCGTTTCAAACCTCTGAGATTGGTGTTTGAAGTCCAGCCCCACCTCATGTGGGAAAGCTGGTAGTTGCTCGACACTGGTTGGCGATTTACAGAACAGAACCTGGTTTCCTCTGCCCTTCTAACAACCCGTCACACTATAACCAGTACAAAGGCACTAAGTGTAACATTACAAAATAATAAATCAATAATTCCTGAATTAAATAAATAATATATAGAAAAGATACACCATAGCTGTTCCAGCTTGAACATCAGATTTGATCTGGTATCATAATGTTTGTTGTTCATACCGGTATTCAGACATTAGTGGATCTAGTAATTTCACAGCAAAGGGTTTGAGCTATTTAACAATGTTAGTTTTGAAAGGTAAAAATGTTCACATGAAGTACATCATAAGTGGAATGTCCAAGGGAAATGAGGCATTTGTATAATTTTAACCACTGTTACCTTTTACACCCAGTAGATCTTTCACACCTTTGAGGCATGGACTGTACTTGATAATAAAAGCTCTTTGTCCATTTTAAGCAGATGTTGCAAATGATTTCTCTTCTTTACAAAGAGAAGACAGCAATCATTTCTCGTGCAAACCATTCTTTTAAATAGAACTATCACAGAAATTTTAAAAAGAATAGGGGGTGGACTTTTATATTTACATAATGAAAGAAGTGACTATCAGAAATGTTTTATTGTGCGTATTAAACAGTCTTTTTATCATTTTGAAATTTTTGAAAATATTTATTGATTGCTTCTCTTCAGATGTGTAAAATCTGATGGCCAATACATTTAGATAAACGGCCATGATTTTAAGACAAATGGTACACAAAAACAAAAGCGTTTTCTGTACAGAAAAAGGATATAATACTTTCCATTCTATTCTTTTGTAAAAACAGAATATTTGAATTGCATGAAACCTTTCTTTCCCGCTAAACATCCACAAAAATCGTATATGCCTAACAGAGATGTTATATAAGATTATATATAAATAACAAGATGACACAGTATTCTTGTTACATTAAGTCAAAAATCATAGACGAAAAATTTCTAAAATTTCATCTATAACCTTAAAATGAAATTTAGTTGTTTGTATAGATACATATATATTTGAATAACCACTCATTAATCTTTCAAACTGAAGTTATTAAGTGTTTGGTCAGTTGGGAACCTGATAAATGTCCCTGATGATCCATGGCTGTAGTTTGATGTAGGTTTAAGATAGGTTTAGCATATCATCCCGATAATGCACAGATAGCCACACAAAGATTCCCGAAAATTTACGATAGTTTTACGAACCTGGAAGATCGACCTAAAGATGCAAAAGATAGTTTTAAGATCACTGTATGATGGAAAAGATGCTTTGCAATTGCTAAGATAGGTGTAAGGTATCTGTAAGTTCAAAGATATGACTTTGTGAGCAAAAGGGTAGGTTAGTGATGGGTTTACGGTGCTATAATTTGAAACAGTTTAATATTGTCATAAACTGTTTGTGATGTCCTTGTAGTTCCATCCAGTGGGGTTACATATTGCAAAGTTCCGTAACTTCAATACACAATGGGTTTATAATGGCCTTAAGATCATTGCGATGAAAAAGATCTACCCCCCGATCCGACAATTTACAGGATCGCAAACCTATTGCAAAGTCCTATCGCCAAAGTGGAACAGCCCTCTAAGATCTCCCAATTACGATGATGCTTCATTTCTATGTGAAAAGTCACTGTTCCTCATACTATATTTTTGTGTTTTTTTCCGATAAATTGAGCACAGGATGGTATGTGTAGACATTCAAAGTATTAATAGGAATAATTCATGTTTTATTGACAAAGAGACTAATTTTAATATACAGAATATTCTTTAAATCTGTTTTCTTTTGCAATACATATTTACTACATTTTCAATTGATATTATTCGTGTAATATCTTTGTTTATTGCAATCGTTCTTTTCTATCACAAAAAAATCCCTATATGATGATATAATAGTGAATGTAAAACATTAGATTGCTTTAAATTTAATGAGGTTTCTTTGTTCCACACAAGATTCTTAGCTCAGTTGTCTTAATCTGGTTAGAGTTAAGTCAATGATATACTCATTTTGATAGACAATGTGGACTGAAATACTCTCACTTCCCCTGTGGATTTAGTAGATGATAACTTACATATATACTCCCCTGTAAATTGTGATTTTTCTTCCATTATTGTGACACTGTATACCTAAATAATGTATAAGTTTCCTTTGTATGACTAAAGTAACAAGGGTTAACGCTTTTACAAAATGATTATTTTTCAACGGTTACTTCATAAAAAGCAAAATTATTTCAACTGAAAGTAAACTTCAGAAGAATAACTGAGGTCCCAGGACTTGTAATAGGGGGACACGGTGGTGTGGTGGTAACACACTTGCCTCCCACCTCTGAGGTTTGCAATTCAAATCCCGAACCCTATGTGGGAAAAGGGTAGTTTCTTAGCAATGGTCGGCAGTTTACAGTACAGAACCTTGAACAACTGTGTATACTGGTTTCCTCTGCTCACAAAACTACCCGTTTTAATATGACCTATACAGTGTTGAAAGCGACATTAGAGGTCCCCAGTGGCCTAGTGGTCAGCAAGTTTGGCATCTAATCATAGGCTGTCACCTCTGTGGGTTCGAGTCCCACAAGTGGCAATTCTGAGGACCTGTCCTAATATGAACCTGGCTGTTGAACGGGACGTAAAACCCCAACTTTGACTTTGAAAGCGACATTAAAACCCAAATAAACAAACATAATCTTGTGATAGAGTGGTGAACCAATGTAATTTACCTATATAGTTCATTTAGTAGTGTGTTGCACTCCTCCTCTGAACATTTCATGTTAAATTCTGCCCAAACATTTTTTTTCATAATTTCAATTAACTAACTGATTAGTTTTATGTAATAATTGGAAGGTTTAATAAGGGGTCATTGCTGAACTGAGACTTGAAAATCGCACCATTTGATATGACTATGGTGTGGCAATGTTGGAGCCCAACTTAGGAGTCAGCCCATCTTAAGATGGGCTATAGCCCAACTTAGGATCCTTAGCATATCAGCCCAACTTAAGATAATAAAATTCAAGAATGATATTTATGTTGAATATATATAAACTATTTGCAAGGAAATTATTTTTTCATAAAAAAGATGACATTAACATTGATAAACTTAACTGACCCTTGTACAGAAATAATTTGTACTTCTTTTTTATTTTTTTATATAAATATGTTCAGCTTATCTAACCTCAAAAAAGTCTTTAATTGCAGAAACTAAAATGAATTGTATTTCCTGAGCCTTGAAAGCATTAAAATATTGCTTTGATGTTGACTTTATTGTCTTTTATTGCAATGATTTCTTAATTGGATTTCTGCCTATTGTTTCAACAGTCTATTGATGTTGATTTGTTTCACTTGGGGTGGGTGAAGTACACAATAGGGAATACCCCAAATCATAAAGTGAAACAAATCAACATCAAGGTAATCTCTAAACTTATTGAGACTTAATTCTATCAAACCTATGAGGGGGTAATTCTAAGACTAATCCAGTTACCAATTCACACACATAGTCAAACAAATCAACTTAAAAGAATTGTTGAAACAATAGATATATCACAATCTAATCCAGTTGCCTAATCACTCCCCACAAGTGAAACAAATCAAGTTCAAAACAATGGTTGAACAATAGACACCTTTTGACCTAATGACCCTCCAATTATCAGATTAACTGAGGCAGTGTCTTGAAACAATAAGGGAACTAACATTAATGCTATCAATGCATAATGAGGTAAAGAAAAGAAGTAACATGTTGATAAGCACAACAAATGTTAAATAATATTTCACAAATATATACTGTATAATTGAAATACAAATATTTAAATAAACTAGCATAGTTATATTCAATTTCATGATTAAAACCACCAGTGGAGTGTGACATAATAAATTAATATTAAAATAGCTGGTTAATGTTAAATTTTAGTTTTAAAATCATTCCTGAGTTTAGTTATCTTAAGTTGGGCTAATATGCTCTAGCCCATCTTAAGATGGGCTTAGCCCATCTTAAGATAGGCTACCCAACTTAGGATCCTAAGTTGGGCTATAGCCCATCTTAAGATGGGATGACTCCTAAGTTGGGCTCCAACAGCAATACTGTTATGGAAAACAGCAATTTTCCATCTTTGTTGAAAACTGTTACTTACATTGGGTCCCTATCAAAGCGTTTTACCAAACTGCTTATCATGTACTTTCACAGAACAATAAGTGGTAGATTTTATATTTATTATTACTTCCACCAGGAGGTTATATTTTTGGTGCATTTGTTTATATGATTACTTTTTTGATTACTGATTATTTTTGATTACTCAAAAATAATGAAGAGACCCTTGTGAATTTTTATGTGGGTAGGGAAAAAGCAGAATCATATTCTGGATAAAAAAATGTTGAATTACGGAAATGTCTTTGGCGGAGGTTTATTATAACGAAAGGGACCAACAAATGTACTTATAAGTTTCCTAATATTATGAATCAGAATAGAATACATAAATACAAGAAGACAATTTTTTGCTATATATATTATTTCTATCAACATTCTATAGTTACTTGTATAAACTCTTCCTTTTGCATGACTGGCGAAAAAAACCCATTAAAACAATGGAAATAAAATTATATTTTTTCCTAATATTCCATGAGTCATCTAGATAATCAAGTAGATGTTTCTTTAATTGATGTGTCTTCCATTTGTTTAGTTTGAGTGGGCACCTGTAATTAACATTAATATCAAGATATGAAAAAAAATACTGCAGTATTAAAAAGTCACGTTACCTGTTAATTTAGAAAGAGGACAAAAAACAGAAGCTTTCAAGGGGCTTAAGCAAAACCTAATATTTTCAAAAAGCTTCAGTGTATTTTTGCATTTCATCACAACTGGTCCTAAAGACAGCAAGCAGTTGAACATGCAAATTACACTTTTAAATGGTTAAACTAACAGTGGGTGTCTGTTATGGAAAAAACTCTTATATAGAGAGTGATTTTGGAGTATTTCAGTAACTGTTTCCTTTTGTACTGTTTTAAGTTTTAGGTTTTGTGATACATAAACTGCGTTTAATAACAAAGGTCCTTTGTTTATGTTCATAGCAGATGTTGCAATTTATTTTCAAAAGGAAACATGGTAAAAATACTCACATATCATGAAAACATTTATGAAGAAAAGACACTGATTAAACGTTGAGTTATTGCCAGGTGATTTTGTAGCATGTATTGAAACTTTCTTTTAACATTTTAAAAAGCATTTTGATGCTATTCAGCTGTACAATATGATCAGGTATGGCATGTATTGTAAATGTGGTTAGAGTCACAAAACACAGAAACAAAAACCTGTACATTATCTGCTCAACAAATTATTAAGTTGTCTATAAACACAGAGCCTTAATAAAAGTACCAGAGTGAGTTTTATGACCACTGGAAACATTAATACTTCCAGCTTGAAAGTCATTATGATATCTAAGTGTAGGAAACATCACAATGTTGCAAAACATATGATGATGAAACAATAATTTTACTGTTCAAGATGCTGATTTGAAGTGACATTTAAAGAGAAGATGTAAAAGCAGACAAATTAACGGTCATATTCAATTATTTTGGTGTGCATTTTTTGTGTTTTGTAGTGTTAAAATTTACAGTTATACAGCGAAAACAGAAGCAATTGACCTGTACAGCTATTCGAAAACACAAGCTAATCCATTTGTTATAGAATAGCTTTTAAAAAACTGCTAATAATCATAGTTCATTATTGAATATTATATAAAACTATGTCAGTTTCCATATAATATGAGATTATCTTGATACATTTTTATCTGTATGAAAAGGATTACAACACAAACAAATACTCTCTTATAAAGCAAAGGTTAACATTCTCCCTAAACTGAGATAAAAAAAAACTAGTAGCAAAAGTTTTATATAGGTTTGTTACACAGTATTTCAATGTATCTTCCTTTATAGTAAAAATGCAAATTGTTTTTCAGATTGCAAACAGAGAGAATAACCTGTCCATCAATTATATGTCACAATACTGTCCCTTTCTCTGGAGTTCAGATCAGCATTCTATTCTACCTTATCCCTATATGTGAAAGTTAGTAGTTGCTTACCAATGGCTTGCAGTTTACAGGGCAGAATCTTGACCAACTAAGATGTACTGTTTTTTGCTGTCTTTAATGCTACTCGCCTTGATGTAGCCTATACAATGTGTTGAAAACGATATTAAACAGAAATAAATCAAAACTATTCTATCTAGTTTAGTTTCTTGTCTTTTGAGCCAGTTATTCACTGAGCACTCTGACTTTGCTGAGTAAAAACAGCTACATAATAACTTACACCTGGGGCCGATTTCACAAACTTTAAGGGACTTAAGCTCAGACTTAGACTTAAAACTTTGGTCAACAGAATGGTAAGTCCGTGGTCTTAGACTTAGAGGATTTCACAAAGCAGCTATGTCCATGAAATTTCTAAGCCAGTGGACTTAACTTTTAAGTCTGGTAGGTAGTGGTCTTAAATTTTGTAAAAAAGACTTAAATATGGCTGTCATAAACTTTTCTTCACTTCAAAATTTGACATGGCTGTAAATAAATTATAATTATAAAGAACACCTCACTATAGTAGTCTATGTAAAGTTCATATGTGGTAACAAGGTTTTCTATTTCAAAACAGCACTTTTCCTTAGATAAAATGTATCAAACAAAGGATATATGTCACCAATAGTATATTTTGAATAGATACAAAAGGTCACATGACACAGAAAACCACTGTGGTTATTCGATGACACCAATAACAACTACTTCTTGTTCATGCTCAGACTAGGTAAATAAAATGTGTCTGCAGGACATTAAGTTCTCAGTGCTTGAGTGGTGGACACCAAAGCTTGAGGCATCCAACAGAGCCAGGCGCAGGAGACTTAATTGAGCTTTCTTTGATATTCAGACTTCACTGCTTAGCACCCATAGGTATCAACCAATTTGTATGATTTCTATAGGTATTATCCCGGCTACTTGGCACTCAGTAGTCAATTTTCTCCCTTATCTGGTTATTTGATAAGCTTGGACTTAGCTAAGTCACCCTTTGTGAAATCCATTTAAGTCCCAGACCTAGTTAAGACCAAAGTCTTAGATTTAAGTCCCTGACTTAGCCAAAAACTTTAGAAAATCGGCCCCAGTGTTATGCCGAAACAAGGAATTGAGTAATGTTGTCAGTTGTTTCAGATGTTTGGTTTTTAAACGGTAAAGGCAGAATGAGATATTGTGACTGATAGTTCCAGTTGTAAAACAACAGAGAAGCAATATGTTACAGGAGCATTATGACTAGTCCAACATACCGGGAGTTGTTACTTTCACAAGGTTAATGTTTTTGGTGCATTTATTCTGTTTGTCTGCGATCACAATAACTACAGAAGTAATGAGAGGATTTTTCTCAATTTTCTATTTGTTTTGGTAGGTTAATGGTTAATAATAAAACTGATAATAATAATATACTAATACTAACAATAATTCTGAATCAAGTCCTATTGGAGGTCTGTACAAAACTAGTGCTTTCTAATTAGACAATATATTTACTACAAAACAAACAACAGAATTATAATTTAACAACTACAAAGACCAAAGGTGTATACAATATAAATAACAGGTCGTAATATTACAACATCCCATATTGTGTTGAGAAACAAGAAAATGTTTGAAACTTTATTTCCATATAATGTAAATGACAAGATGTATTATGCAAAGAATTTAACATTTGTTTTATTATATTACGACTAAATTTCACAATAACTCATATCAGTGGAACAATGATCTAAGGAATGAATCTATTAATATAATAAACAGAAATTGCATGTCAAGGCTACCCAATAAAATAAATGATAACCTCATCATTTGACAAGAGCAATAGACGTTATGGTAATATTCATTACTAATGAGGTCCTCTAATTTTTCTGTGTCTGTTTCATGATATATTTGTTTACATATTAAGGCAAATATGTTGACACAGTGGCAATTAGTCTTATTGGCATATATAAGTATATACAACTAAATTTCACTTATTCCACTTTTTTGTCTCGTTACAACTCAAGGAATTATCTAGGCTCTTTAACATCAAGACGTTGCTTATTTTTTTTTTCAATTGGCTAATTCAATTACATAAAGTCAAAAACCATGTTTTCAATGTTTTTCATGAGGAAGATTTTTTGCTTTCAATTTCGGTAACAGCTCTTTGTAATTCACTTCTATGAACCAAGCCATTTGCTTTGCCTCCGGAAACATTGGTAGGAAACATGTGCCTTGGCCGAACATTTTTAATGCTAGTTTAATTTTGGCCTTGTCTGATCCGTTTTAGCAACAGATTTGAAGGAATTGTTGAACACATAACTACATGGCTTCTGGCAATGTTAGACCACGTGGTATTGTCAACTGTTTTACCGGATTTTATTACTATTTGATTGTCACTTACTAGTGTATCTCATGGTTTGTTAACCCAATGCCATATCTGTGATTTTTTTTGTATGTGTTTATATATATGAACTAAACAAATTATGCAGATTCTTTACTGTCCTCCACACCACATATTTCACCAACATATCTGGACATACATTGCAAAAGCATAAATAAGTACCGATTTTTTATGAATTATTTCATTAACTATACTACATATATGTTATATATGTCGTGTACAGGTTGTGATTGTGTACAAGTTATAACTTGTACAAAATATTGAACAAGTTATAACTGGTACGGCTGAGTTGTACAAGTTATAACTTGTACAAAATCTTTTTCAAATTTTGTACAAGTTATAACTTGTACAAAATCTTTTTCAAATTTTGTACAAGTTATAACATGTACAGATTTTGTGCTTCTAAAAAGCTTAACTTGTACAAATGAGTTGTACACATTAGGCCAATACACGTTTTAATGGTTTTGAAGCTGTACAAGTAAGTTTTTAATAGTTTGGGGCTCCTATAAAGCCTGTCTTAATTAACTGATTGTAGTTAATGGTATAATTTAGGTGAACAGGATAGGCCAGTGCTTTTTTGATAGTTTTCAAGCTCTAAAACTTAAAGTTCTATAAATAAGTTTGAACTTCCCTTCTACAAATCTAAACAAGTAAAATTTAAAATTTATTTAAAGTACATCAATAACAACTGAATAAAGTAGTAGTGCAAGGTAACACAGGTTATGGAATAGAATAGAATTTATTTATTATGGTGACATGCAAATATAGTTAACAATAATCAAATAAAACAGTAAACAATTTGTCCAGCCCCAGTGGACATATATGTCACTTTTGTAAAGTAATGGTTAATAATAGTGGTTGTGATAAGAATTATAAATGGACAATATTTTACAGTCTTTGACATACTAGAATTACAAAATACAGATAAGAATATCTAATCATTTACAAGAGCTTAACAATGTACCTACTAGAAAAAGAATGTACAATATATATCTAATATATATCTACATATCTTTTTTCAACATAAGAGAACATACATCAATATTAATATAACCTAAAATACAATTACTTGGCCATAACATTTTGTCTGATCCTCCAAGAATCACAAATAAACTTACAAGTTCCTTATCATACGATTTCAGAATAATATTAAGTTTATCCTCATCAGACATATAAGTGATAAGGAAATTAGAAAGTTACATAAAGAACTGAGTTATATTACAGATAAGCATTTTTGCACCAAATTCTAATCATTCATGTTACAGGTTGTGTGTGGATTGACTTAAGAAATCCTTTGTTGGTTAAGATGGGTTAAATGGTGACTGTTAGTTTTTAACATGATTGTAATTGACTGATAAAAGGGACTTCTAGAGGTTGCCACACATTTTTAATCACTGTCACTCAATCCAGGGTTGATGTTATTGTAAGAATCACAAATAAACTTACAAGTTCCTTATCATACGATTTCAGAATAATATTAAGTTTATCCTCATCAGACATATAAGTGATAAGGAAATTAGAAAGTTACATAAAGAACTGAGTTATATTACAGATAAGCATTTTTGCACCAAATTCTAATCATTCATGTTACAGGTTGTGTGTGGATTGACTTAAGAAATCCTTTGTTGGTTAAGATGGGTTAAATGGTGACTGTTAGTTTTTAACATGATTGTAATTGACTGATAAAAGGGACTTCTAGAGGTTGCCACACATTTTTAATCACTGTCAGTCAATCCAGGGTTGATGTTATTGTAATTGCCTTACAATAGGGACTTCTTAAGTCTGCCTGACTTTTTATTATTAGTTTCAATCAAAGCTATAAGAAGACCTTCAATTTCAGTAATTCACATGTGTCTTCCCTTGGCTTGCGGTCCTATCTATGCATCCTTAAATGACATTTAACCTTTGTTTGCTTAGATCATAGATATCAGAATTAAAATGCTTACCATCTCATGTTAATATTTTGCTTATGGGGCACTTTGGTAAATAAATTATTGACACATCATCAGTATTCCTTAATATTTAAAAAATTTATCCCATTGATGCCTTTGAAAAATTCTAATATAAAAAGTTTTTAAATTTTTGTTAGGTTGAATGGAATACCAATATTAAAAGCTAATTTAATTTAAAATGTTCAAAGCAAAAGTGTAATAACAACAGTGCCTGTTTTTTTTTTGCTGGAGTATGACCCTCTACTTCAGCTGTTGCTTGTTTAAAGAGTCCCTTTCCCATTGTTTCTTTCTACAATCCTAATAACGACATACAACCAACCACTGCCACCAATTCTGTAATGTGCCAAAGGGTTCAGTTGGAAATAAAGATCTTGTTAAACAGGGAAAACATTTATTTAGTTTAGCAAAATAAATACTGGAAAAGATTTATCATTTACATTACAAATCCTTTAAATATTAAATTTGTATCAAAATGCCTAAAACTACTTTACTTTAACATTTCTAACATTTCCCACACCAGAATATCTACAAATTTACAAACCCAATAAAACTTGGGGCTGGTTTATGCAGGTGTTCCACTGGAGCCGACAGGCCGGTAACTATGCATTTTTGGAGAGTCGGGACCAATGTTTACATGGTTAGTTAGGGTCAGTTGCAAGTTCCCGGCCTGTCTGGGAGAGTCGGTGAAATATCAAACATATGTAATATTTCTACGACCATTGCCAACCCTTGTATCCGAGCCTAATTTCAGTCCCCTAGCAACAGGCCTGTCGGTTAACTTAACGGCCTGTCGGTTACACTTCCCGGCTTGTCGGTTAATCAAACAGGCCTGTCTGTAACAAGTATCCGGCTTGTCCCAAATATGGACTTCCAGACTGTACATGATGACTCACTGACCGTGCAGGAAGTATTACAGTACAGTTGGTAACTTTAGCCGGCCTGTCTGTAAGTGTTCCCAACAGGCCTGTAAAGTTTATAGGCAGGTCAGTGACTTTAACCGACTGGGTCCTAGAGTCGGGAAAATTTTTTACCAACAGGCCTTAAACTGAAACAGACAAGCCGTAAATAACAACCGACAGGCCTGTAACACTAACAGACAAGCCAGGAACTGTAACCGACAGGCCAGCAATATTTTTGCGTCTTATGGCCTGTTGCCTTCAAAATCTGTGGGTATAAAAAGGCAAGTTGGTAGACAATCTGCGTATATTTTGGCTTTGACTTGTCGAGAGAAAACTGGTGTGCAGCTTTTCTTAAGGTTTTTATTTTTTGTAAAATTAGCTTAAGTTTTGAGCCAGGCTGGACTGGTTGGAAATGAAATCGGTTTTGTGAAGTTTCACTTTTATTTTTAAGTTATTTTTTTTAAACAAGCTGTACAATTGATTGATTGATCAGCATGCCAAGGGGCAGAAGAAGAAAGATTGAAGTACCAACTGACACTCAACCACAGTTTGAGTTAGGAGATACACCTGAGGATATAGAGAGAAGGAGGAGAGAGAGAGGAGGGAAGAGAGCCAGGAAAGGGTAGAGAATAGAGCGTGAACTGACACAGATACTGATGTAGAATCAACTCAATCCAGACAGAAGAAGGGCCAGATGAAGTCCATATTTCTGAGTGATTCAGACGAAGAAGCCATCATGGACTTCGTTAAACAGCATGAGGAACTTTATGACAAGACCAACAACAGTTTCAAAGACAAGCAGAAGAAAGAACAACTTTGGGAGCAGCTAGCATCTACCAGAAACTTGCCTATCAAGACTGTGAAGAAGTGGTTCAAGACTCAACGTACCAGATATGGCAAGCTCACACAGACAAAGTCAGGACAAGCAGCTGAGAAGAGCACAGAATGACAGACCTGGCTGAAGGACAGTTTCAGGTCACATCAGAAGGAAGGGAGTTTCCAAGTCTTCCTCATTCAAGTCACCCCAGAGGCCGTCCCAGATAGCAAGACTCTGTAGGGCCACCACTGGCCCACCAGTGGCATAGCAGTCGGTCCGATATTGGCTGTAGCTGGTAGCTAGCCATTGGCATGACCAGCTGGTAGATAGTGGTCCACCATTGGCAGCCCACAATAAGGTTTACTGGTGGTCCATCAGTGGCTCACTGTCGGTAGCCAATGATAAGCTTTTCTATGGGTCCACCGGTGGCAAACCTTCAGTAGCCAACAACAAGGTTGACTGGTGGCCCACTAGTGGCCCACTGTTGGGTGCCTTTTATGGTGGTTCTCTGGTGGCATGACCAGCTGATAGACAGTGGTCCACTGTTGGCAGCCAACAATAAGGTTTACTGGTGTTCCATCAGTGGCCCACTGTTGGCAGACAATGATAAGCTTTTCTATTGGTCCACCAGTGGATCACCTTCATTAGCCAACAACCCAGATAGCATGCAGACGTTGGCCCAACATTGGCATTGGCAACTGGCATTGGCACCCACTGTTGGCCCAATGGCTTTTTGGCTGGCGGATGCTACGTTGGTCTGACATTGGCTAAACTTGCTCCAAGTCTATATAATTGTATCATCAGTATCCAGAACAGTTAAATTTAAATTGGAAACTTACAGGAGTTCATTATACCACAAGCAATCTGGAGTATGGGGGATCAGTCACTGAAAAAACAAAGACTTGTGCCACTCATTTAGCCTCAACTGTAATGAGGGACACATTTATGCAGATGGTATGCAAAACAGTATGGAGAAATCCCCAACATATTTACATACTGTTGTTAATATGGCAGGGGTTTTTCCTCTTGAAAGAATGCTGCCACTGCTGTCATGCTGGGTTTCTAACTGTGGGTCTCTGGTATTGTAGAACCCAAATACAGGTACACAGCCACACTGTGAAACCTTTTATTTGTTCAGAGTTTACTTTGAGAACATCATGGTGAAACGTATATACATGAATGAAATAGGTGTTATACTTTCCAAGAGTATTTGTATGAATATTTCCTTGTTTTAGTGTCAAGGTTATAAATTCCCATGGTTTGTCAAACGAAATAAATTGGTTTTGGCAAATTGGCAAAAGTCCCTAAGAGGGCTGTTCCATATTGATGATCACAGTGTATACCTTGTCCCAATTTGGAAAAAATTAAATTAGTCATGGTCCATAGATTAAGATGGGTGGATTTTACTGTTGCTACCAGGTGAAACACTCAAAACTGACCGAAGAAATTTGTCTATTATTGGAAGTGATGACATACATATTTCCTCATAGAAATGGGTGAGAAAGACATGGGAGTGAGTTTATTTTATTTGATACATCCAGCCTACAGTAATTCACTGAGAATTGTGGAGAATTCCACAGTCGAAACAACTACTGACCAAAGACCGTATATTATCAGAAGAGACAAACCATATATTTCTTCAAAGAAAAGAGATGAAATGCAGTTTATTTTATTTGATGAATCCAGATAATAGTAACAAAAACAGTAGCACCCAGCCAATAAGGCTTAGATGTGCTTTTAAAGTGAAATTTAAAAAAAAAATTGACAAATAAAAACAGCATTGATTGATTTATTTGAACTAAATAAAGATAATTTAATTATTTAAATAAAGAAGAGTTTATGCAATCCCAAATTGAAACTTAATATTCCAAAGCAGTAATACTAATATAATTAAGAAGTAATATTCTCTTTTCAAGAGAAGGGAGACTGTCTGTCTCGCATTGAGTTTGATGAGAGTGAACACGTGAACTATTTCCAGGATCTGAGATCTGTTGGGGGATCAGCATAGTGGAACAGCCCTATTAGATTGTGAATTCCAATGTTAAGTTGGTTTCATGGAAAAGATGCTTTTGTGATGTATGGTAAAATACCCCCCGAAAAAATATCTCCCAGAAAGAATGCCCACTGCATATTTTGTATCCCTGAAAAATGTCTCCTAAGAAATAAAAACAAGCAATTTCACTAGAGTATTGCTTTGCAAGCGTAAAATAAATTAACACATAAAGTGTCCAAATGAGCATAAATGATTTTGTTGAAATAACTATCTTCCTCTGTTTAATATGTTTTTCCATTTATGCAAAAAATCAACCAATCACTCTATCTCACACCGTTTCCAAGAAAAATGCGTGTTTGCATTTTATGCAGAATTTCAAGATGGCTGCCAAAACTGGTGGGGAAAATAATTTTTGGAAAGAAATGTCTGATGATTCTGCGGATAACCTGGGGGTCAAAAATTTCATTGAAATCAATCTTTTTTACGTTTTCTGCAGAATTTCAAGATGGCCGACAGATATGGCGAGAAAACGTTTTAGGCAAAAACTGGCAGATGACTATGTGGACACCCTGGGGTTCAACAATTTTGTTGAAATCACTATCTCACACTGTTTCTGAGATAAATGCGTTTTACACAGAATTTCAAGATGGCCACCAAAAATGGTGTGGAAATGGTTTTTTGAAAAAATTTTGGCAAAAATTAGCTTATGACTGTGTATACCCTAAGGGTCATCGAAATTGCTCTATCTGGCTGTGT
The DNA here is from genome assembly GCA_964017235.1 of Sabellastarte sp. h YS-2021. Classification (NCBI taxonomy): domain Eukaryota; kingdom Metazoa; phylum Annelida; class Polychaeta; order Sabellida; family Sabellidae; genus Sabellastarte; species Sabellastarte sp. h YS-2021. Next base: position 61,027,627 of record OZ024927.1, read on the forward strand.
TTCCGAGATAAATGCATTTTTCGTTTTACGCAGAAATTCGAAATAGCCACCAAAATGGCAGGAAAACTCTTTTTGGACTGCCAGATCACTCTGTGGATACCCTGGGGTTAAAAAATTTTGAAAAATTAAAAAAATCTTGCACCGTTTACAAGATATTAAAGATTTTTATCATTAACAAAAATTGTGGCATTTAGTTAATCATTAATAAGTCGGCCATTTTGTATCAGATCACTTGCAAAACTTAATGATTTAATGGTTTTTCAAATCCAAAGATTGGGAAAAAAAATTATGTTTTTAAATATTGCTGATTTGTTATTTCTTAGGCAGCATTGTTTTCCAGAATAAAAAATCTACAGAATATATAGGTTTTTTGAGGAGGTATTGTTTCCAGAAGGTAATTCTTCTGGGAGACATTTTTCCAGTAGGCATTTTCCTTGATTTGTTTGTTCCTCACTAACTAGATGTGAAAGTTGATAATACATCTTCAGACCTCAATTGTATAGAAATATAAACAAATTCATTTATCAAAAAAACTTCAAAATAGTGAAAATTATTGTTTAACCTTTAAAAGTATGAATGAAAAAAAGTTTTATAAAATTTGTGAAAAGAGTTGTTTATCTTGTAGAAAATAGAGAAAATGTGAAAGAAATTGTTGAAATACACCACAACTGTAATTGTAGACTACAAACAATAAAAATATATTGAACACCTCAATTCCCCTGTTTACTTGGACATGCAGGATACTCATACTGACAAGCAGCAAATGCTCTTGGAAGTACATAAAACAACATTTAAACTACATGGAAATGAGAAATCCTGCAGAGTTTATGGGGGATATTTTACACATATCAGTATTCCGGCCAAAACTTTAGTTGGGTTAAATGTAGAACTAGGCTATGAATATAAGATTAGGATTTTTTTATTGGCTTAAAAAGTGCACAGGGATTTCTGAGCTCTTTTTTCTGAGACAACCACTTCCTATTATGAGTGAGAAAAGTCCTTTTGTCAGGGCTGGTTGTTTCTCCAAAAGTCATACAGTATCCATATATTACACAAAAGACAAAAGGACTTGTCGAAAGTATAGACATTGGCCAGTCACTGGTAAAATTTTACTACCACTATAGCATCAGCCAGTCAGATTGCAGCATGGAGTTATGTGACCATTGTTTAATAGAAAGCAAATAACTGACAGATTGTGGGTGGATTTTAGTTAAGGGAATCCCTGATAAGTCACATGACCAAACATAAACAATGGTGGAACGGTATCTTACCATGATATGTTCCATAATCAAATAATAAAATTATAATGTTCAGAAGCAACTTTTCTTATTGTCATTTATAATGAGAATGTTATTTTCATGTCTAAAATTGTTAAATAGTTAGTTAAAAGTTGTGGGCTCACTGAAATATGATTTTTAGACATACCATAATAAATCATTTTTTATTATCTCAAAATCCCCTATTATTGCTCGCCACCATCTTGAATAAAAAGCCACCATTGGTCCACTGTTGGCCCAACCTTGGCAGTCTGAGTTTTGGTTGGCAAGCCTTTGTTGGTCCAACGTTGGCATGGGTAATACAGCCACTGATGGGAATATATTTCAAGGGTAATTCAACCACTGATTGGAATATGTTTCAACTGTAATTACTTCATTCAATTTAAGAAACTATATATTTTATCTGACACATACATATAGCAGCTAGTGGACCAAGGGTAGTCCAGTGGTGGCTCACTTCAACCCCAATTAATAGGGTTTTGATTTAATAACATATTTTTGACCTGTACATGTTTTATGGTTTGTTTACAGGGGAAACTTTCACTTTTTAACTTTTCTGTATAATTGTCAGATGATTTTATTGATTTCATCTGAAATCCAGGTGAAAATTAGAAAATTCCCATTAGTGGCCCATTGATCATAGCTTATATACCACTCATATAGTTGGTGGACCACCAGTGGCAAATCTTACAAATGTTTTGTGTAATAAACTTCAGAACAACTACTTTTGGAAAGTAATTCACTTAAAACAAATGAATTTAAGCCAAGACAGTCTCTTTTCAAGATCTGTCAAAACAAATGACGTTCAGCAGAACTTGAGGTGTGGCCACCAGAGGACCGCTAATGTCACCAACTAAGTATAGCTCTTACAGATCATAGTTGCATGTGTCAGATAAAAAAATTCTGTGATAGTTTTAAGTTTCATCAAAAAACAAAAGTATATCAAAAGGAAAAAATGAAAATATCTTTCTTTAACCTTCACTAAAAAATATTTGTCACCAGTGACCCACTGGCTGCCCATCATGGGTCATGTACTACTTGTGTAGTGGGTGGACCATTGATGGACCACCTGTTGCAAATATATAAGTAAGTAATATATAAAATAGTAAAGTGGAGGAAAGACTGACTGAGAATGAGTACAGAATAATTTTGTTATATCAATGACATTACCTTATGTCAAGTGAAAGGAAATGCACATTTTATCTAATTTTTCACGGAATTTTACACCAGTGGGCATAGACTGGTCCCTGAGCTACAGCCACTGATTTTGGTAGTTGGTGGGCCAATAGTGGGCCACGCAATATATTTATATTTTGAAATAATATGTTTTTAACATTGAATATTGTTAAATAATATGTCAGAAAACAGTAATTGAGGTTGCTTTCGCAGTTGTCTATAATGTTTTACAAATTTTGAAAAAAATGCAGTCAGTGGTCCAGCAGTGGCTCAGTGGTGGCCCACTAACTATATTTTGCCACCCATAGCCAACGGTGGCCCACTAGGGACTTGCTATCTGGGTTCTGCAGCCGCAGCCTCAGCTTCAGTTCCACATACATCCAGGGACACAGAATCTGAGATGGGAATCAGAATTGCATCAGATGTTACTCATCAGCCTTCGAGCACCAGTCCCAAGTGACATCAGCCTCCAGTTGCGACTGCCACCACTTCTGCAGATCCAGTATTAGATCAGTTAAAGCAGATGACATCAATGATTTTACATTTCTGGGTGCACGTCAGGACCCCACTCCAAGTCCTAGACAGTCGTTCTGCAACTATCTCCACTCTGAGATTGAAAACCTGGAAGAAAGGGACTTTTTAACCTGCAGGAATGAGACAGTGCAGTTTCTGAAGAACACAAAGAGACTTTTTAACCTGTAGGAATGAGACAGTGCAGTTTCTGAAGAACACAAGAGACAGGTCACCAAAAGTCAAGAGGTCACTACATATCAACTTCCAGAAGCATCACAAGCCACAGCAGGACATGAATACATACTCACCATACCAGAAACTCAACCATTCTCCATTCCAGTTGTGCAGCCTACACAGACAACCACAGGAGAGCCTGTCACAGTGATTGCCAAAGTACAGCAATAATAAAAACCTTCATCAGCGTCAGCCCAGCCAACTTCTTACGTAGTTGTGGATGACCAACAGCCTGGGGCTTCTAGACAGATGATTTTCAACCCATCTTCAGTTGCACCGTCATCACAGGAGGAAAGTCAGCACAACACTTCTGGATTATCCAGTCCTTTGGAGCTATTCCCAGTGTGCTTCAGTATCAGCAGATGTACACACCACAGCCATTTTCATCCTCCCAACTTCAACTTCAGCTAGCACCATCACCAGTGCCATCTTCGACTAATCATGAACAGTCAAGACCTCCCAGTCAGTCTAGCCAGCAGAGTCAGAGTCAGCCCAAATCAGTGGATTAGCCCGCACAAGTCACACCAAAACCAGCCCTTCTAAGGGCCACTCAAATCTTCCCAAAATAATTAACAATGTGCATGTCTATGCCCAACAAGAGAAAAAGCACACCGCCCAACACTTACACTTCCCCACAGTACACAAAAAATTGTGTGAATGAATGAGTGAATTTTAAACAAGTATTGATAAAGTTCCACCACAAAACAGAGAAAATAATTAATGAACAAAAAGTCCCCTTAATAAAAAATAATCCCCTAAGAAATCAAAGAAAAACCACCACCCCCCCAACAAAACTCCATTTTAAAAAACACACTCCCCCAAAAAACAAGATCCAGACTCAAACCCACATCCCTCCCTCCCAAAACCCAACTTGGAATAAAATGCATCATCCACCCTCACTGACAAAGAAACGTGAGGCCTAAAAAATATTCAAACATATTATTGGCAATGGACTGACAAATTGAATAAAAAAAGTATTAAACTGGGACTGCAAACCTGTACAATTTTCTCTTGCAAATTTCCAACACTTTTTTAATTCTTGTCATAAAATATTTTCAGGTATTTATTTGGAACTTTTTTTTCATGCTACTTTGTAAGTTATTTTTTCTGAGAATAAAGCCAGGTCATGTTGTGGTGGGATGTCAACTTTGTAAATTGAGGACGTGGGTTTTAATCGGTAAGTGATGAAATTTTTTGTGAACTGAGTTTGGTATGGATTTCTGTTTGTGATGGGGAATGTTTTTGATGAAATAGAACTTATATAAAAGAGTTAGAAAATTGGGATTATTTTTTGTGCAACACTTTGCTAAATAAAAGTTCTTGGATTATTTGGGTAGTCCTGAAAAGGACTGATAGATGACAGCATGTTCTCTCCCTCAGTCTTCTTAAACTCTGTCCTCCTGCTCCATTGATTGAAGTAGTCTTTCAGTAGATCTTGTTGATGTTTGGCCTCCCTCGATGGGTTTCTTAAGTTCTCATGATGTCTCTGTTCTCCCTGGTCCCCCTGTGGTGGCTGTATGTTGTCAGCTGGAGTGGGTGGTCTGTCTGCTCCCCCCTGATGGTTTCTCAACATGATATGTAGTACCACACATGTTAACACAATGTCTCTCACAGCTTTTGGCCTCCGCTCCATGGTGGTTAACAGCACCCTGAATCGCTTGACAAGTATACCAAATGAGTTCTCGACCACCCTTCTCCCCCTGAATATCCTGTAGTTGGCTATTCTCTCTTCTCTGGTCAGTTGGCGTCTACTGTAAGGCTTGACCAGCCAAGGCATCAGGGCAAAGGTGTCGTCTCCCAGCAGGAAGTAGTGTAGATCTGGCCCCCCAGGTCCAAGTGGTTCAGGTGGTGGTAGTCCCAAGGTTGCGTTTTAAATTCTTCTTTTCAGTTTGCTGCAGTTGAAAATCTGTGCATGAGATGATGACCCACTGGCCCCCATGTTGACCCAAAGGAGCTTGTAATCTGCATCAACTAAAGCCAAAAGTACCAAGAAGAAGTAGCCCTTGTAGTTGAAATATTCACTGCCTGACTTCTTGGGCTTTTTGATAGCATTGTGTTTTTCATCTAGTACACCAACTGCATGGGGGACATTCCATCTGTTTCTAAATCTTTCTTCAATTTACTTCCAGTCTTCAGGATCAGTGGGGCACACCAGATACTATTGTTGAAATTCTTTTAAAATTGCTTTGCATACTTGGGGGACAAATTTGCAGATGGTCGTTCTTCCAACCCGCCAGTGGTAATGCAGTGATGTGTAGCTTTCCCCTGTGGATAAGTGTCTCAATGTAACTGCCAGTTTCAACCAAACTTCCAGTGGCTTCCTGAAGGTGGTGATTGACTTCTTGAGATTTGGGCAATCCTTTCATCAATCAAATAAAAAAATGCTGTCTGTTTCTTATCCGGCTTGTCTGTTAGGTGTTTAGGGCTTTTCATAGTACTTCTACGACTGGCCGTGTAAAAAACATTCCCGACCCTATGTCTTATCCAGAAGGTCATTACGTCTGTAACTATACCATCCTGTTGAAGATTTCATAACCGACTATGCATTTTTGCGCACTTTTTCTCACGACCCTATGACTTTTGCAACCGACCCTAGGGTTGTAGGGTCGGTTACAGGGTCGGCTCCAGTGGAACACCTGCATTAACAAACACTAACTCTTGTCTTTAATTTCAGAAAATAAAGGTAAAAAGATCTCACCTGCTTCTGGGCAGGTATCTTGAAGCCATTCTGCAATGCAGTTTCCTCAGTGATTAGTCACTAGGAGTGCTGTCAAACCAGCCAGAATGTCTGTCTGCATGGCCTTTTATACCAAAATGCTGGGTCAAAACCTTGACCTTTACAAGTCTGCATGATAAATTCCCTCTTATTGGTCAAAACTTACCTGAAATATCTGACTCCAATTAACCCCCCCCCCCCCCCAGAAAACACAGACATTTTGAATTTCTCATACCAATATGCCAACTATCAGGCAACACATGCACATGTAGAACAAATTATATAATGCACTTATGACAATTTAAGCTGCAACAATAAGGTAAAACATTTGCAAATATATGTATATATGTTTGATATTCTGCTATTAAAATATTAAAGGGTATATTGTTGTTTGTCAGGTCATGTTTATGGTCCATCGGGCCATGGTGGCAGAGTGGTAACACTCTCGCCTCCCACCTCTGAGGCCAGGGTTCGGTTCCAGGCATGGCCTCAGGTGGGAAAACTGGTAGTTGCTTGCTGTTGGTCGGCAGTTTACAGTACAGAACCCTGATGAACTGTATATACTGGTTTCCTCTGGCCTTCCAACTACCCATCGTGATATGACCTGTACAGTGTTGAAAGCGACGTAAAACCCCAAATCAATAAATAAATTATGGTCCATAGGATAATAATGTGGTTCATCGGATCTTGACAGAATCTCCATCACTTATGTAAAAATTTATGGAAATAATGTCTAATTCTAATATAAATTGGTCTATAAAATTTGTACCCAGTAAACATTTTTTGGTTTTGCAACGCTTAATACTAAATGTTAGAAAAATGTTACCAATGAACATATTAATGTCTGAATAATAATGGGGTCAGAGGTCAAAATCAATATCATTTTAAGGTTGCTCACTAATGAAAATATTATTTTTATGTCTAAAATTGTAAGATAGTGGCTTATAAATTGTGCTCCAATTCATTTCTTACTTTGAGAGATTGCATGTGGGTCAATTTTTGACAAAGTCCTCTAAAATCCCTAATTATTGCTCACCGCCATCTTTGTTTGGACATGTTTGAAGGTGAAGGTTTCATAATCATTCTAAAAATATGGGTTTAAAAACGTTTTTGACAGACTGTTTTTAAGACATTTGATCAGCAATGTGTTTAAACATTTTATGTGTACTGTTTATCATCCATTTCATGATGAATGTTTGAATGATGAATGTTTGCCACTATAATAAAGTAACGAACTAACAAATATACATTATGGGCTGTAGAAATAACAAGTACTATAACAAAAACAATAAATATTGACTCATTTATCATTGTAGTAAAATGGTGGTTTATACACATAAAGTGACAAATACGAAAAAGAATCATTAATGAAGATATTTTTGTATATGTCATTCAGGAATTTTTTCTTGAACCCTGGACCTAAACATCATAACAATTGAATTGCTAAAATGGTTAGCAGCAGTTTGTATTGATCCTGTGACTTCCATAACAAATGGAAATACTCCCGGTCCCCTGCATCATCATAGAAACTTAGATTGAGCTTCGTATTTTCATGAAATAGTGCATCATTGGTAGATTCTATCTCCTGGAATTGTATTTAACTCTATTTTAAGTTGATTTGAGACTGTATTAAAATAAAACATAGGATAATTGAAACAACTGCGGCATTTTTATAAATATCAAATTAAATTTGAATCATTATATACACTTGCCGTAAAGTATATAAGTGTTACACAGTATCCCCAAGACCAAGACCCATAAGACACAGATAAGCTATCGAGAGGGATGTTACTTTTTCACACACATATATATATTTTTATAACTGTACACATATTTGTTAATAAAAATAGGGTGACCCAAAACTAGAGGATAAGTTTACATTACAACATAACCTAATGTAAGGTTACAACAAATTCCTGTTACTAAAGAATTACAATGTAAGATAAGCAGACTAAAGTGAGAGTGAATATGAGAGATAAGCATTAATAATATTAAAATTGCTCACCAATCCATGAATTACAATAACAGTAGGTGTTTATAATTAAGTTAAGTGCTTAGCCGTTCCAGATTTAGCTTAAAGGGAACCCTAAACATCGACTTTAAGTTAGAACACAAATAAGTAGGTCACACTGATACCTTAGTAAGTTATTACAAGAAGGGGGAGGTGCAGACTTAAAAATTGCATACAAAATAAGATAAGAAGACTCACCCCAAACCGGGACTAGGAGCAGGATTTTTTGAAGAGTAGTTGCTTGAAAGTTAACGAGACTTGTGCAGAGGCAGCCTCACCTTCAACCAGATATCTCCAGACACAATCCAACGTCCAGGTGCCATGAATTTGTATATCTGGAAATCGACATTATTGGTAAAAGCCAAAGAGGCACCTGAACGCCGGAAAGAGTGAACGAGTACCCTTGAGATTACTAACCCAACCTAGTCAGGATGATACCAAAATTATGTTTAATTAAACAATCAATAAGAGGAACCTATACCTTTTCTGGTGTTATCTGGAACAGAAAATCTGGCAACCCAAGGGAATTTTTTAATACATGAGGATGATTTGACAAATTTAATAAAATCACGATATTGCATCGTTTTCCACTGCTTAACAAGACATTTTATTCCTGGAGGGGTCCTGAAAATATCTCCTCTGGCTAAACGCCTAGTGAATAAACAACAATAGAATGGGGAGCAAGATGTCAGAGTCTCAGTTGCGAGCCCAAATTTTGGTAGCCTCTAGAATATTTAGCATCTCTAAGTGAACTATACTCATATTGCAAAATCCCAGGGAAAGTGGTATTTTATAAAGGCAATTTCCCCCCCCCCCCCCCCCCCCCAAGACCGTGTAAAGATGCATTTAGCTCTATTTGTGCTCTGATAGTCTTATGTTCATAGTAAGCATCACCATTAAAATGGGGAAGGACATCCAGGAAGCAGGTAGGAACGAATATGAACTCAAAATCTAATTTATATATTTTAAATTTTAGCGGCTTTGACAGTCTGAAGCATGTGATTAAGAAAGAAGTGTGAGCTTCTCACACAGTGTTATGTGCAAAAGGACCCAGGAGAGACTGCAACTAATTTTCTAACAATGTGCTTTCTAACAGTATACTGTCACAACAATTGTTTTGTGTCCGTCATAAAATAAAAACCAGATTCAACACAAATCTACTGTTGACTTGGTTTGAATTTCAGCGGATAAATTCACAAAACATTAAATGATTTTATGAATCACAATTTGTTTAACGACCCAGCGATTGTTACTGGCAATGGTATGATAGCACCTGAATCTCTACACTGGCAATCTTCAAGTTTTGAGTTAGTTTCTGATATTTTAAATGAAGGGGACAAAACCTGCAAATCTAAACTACAGCTGCAGACAAAATATAGCACAAAATGACAGATATGAAGTTTAAATAGCTTGTAAGTGTAATATCTTCAACGCTAAGAAAGCTATCCAAAATTAAATGAAATAATAAAAAGGCATGCAAAACAAATACCAAGGGAATGCATAGCTAACTTTTACAAATTATGAAGTGCACAAGTGTATAAATATTATAACTACAATACTTTTGAAGTACCTGTCAGGCAAAACAAATGGGTAGAATTCTATCCTTTTCTTGAATGTGTTGACTGGAAAAACATCCATCTTTTGCCACCCGAAACAGTTATTGATATATATCTTATCACTCTGCAATTTAAAATTACATAGAGTTTATGCATGTAATTACAAAGTATTCCAGTGGAAAATCAAAGATTCGCCTGAGTGTTTTGTGTGTCAAAAATAGATAATCTTGAGCATTATTTCTTTTAATGTCATGACACTATATTCTGGAATCAGGTTGAAAAATGGTTATGTGCCCTCATTTAATTTCTATATCTGTTAATTTAACAATTTTGGAGGTATTACTAGGGGCTGTTAATTTTGATACACACTATTATCATGCTGTTAATTATGTTATCCTTATGGGCAAATATGTTACATGTAAATCAAAGAAGAAAGAAAAAACTTGTTTTTTTATAATTTTCAATACGTTTTGAGGTGCAGACTTAACACAGATGACAAAGTGTATATTCAACAAGATAGGTTAGAATTATTTGAGATAAAATTTGGTATTTTTGTCAGACAATTTATAATGTAGCTCTATATGGTCTCTAGGTTGTCTTGGAAAAGTGTTCTATCGTCCAATCAAAAGTAATTGTACATTGTACTTAAAATGTTAGTAAAGTGAACATTTTTGCTGTTAAAGTAACTGTACATGTTTGCCTCCTAAAGAATTGTAACTCTTATGTAAGCTGCTGGTGACATTGATCCAAAGTAATACAAATTTGTTTATGTTGAGTGATTGTATTTATGATAGCACTAATGTATGCAATTTCAAAAATAAACAAAATAATAATGTGTTTTACCATCCTATTGCTGGCATACTGCATTTATTTTATGGAGTTTAGCGGGGGGGGACAGAAATAGTGCCCTGGACCTCTAATATCTACCCCTAAATAAGTCACACATGTGCTGGAGGGGACCAATTTCTTATCACTTATAGCAAAACCTAACTCTACAAGCAGCTCACACAGATTTTGGAAAGATTTATGAATTTGTTTGGGCAGACCAAAACCTATAAGACCATCTATACAGTTTATCATTTTATGGCTTTTCTGACACATAATAAATATATAGGGTGTCACTGAAACTCTGACAAATTGTACTTCCATGCCTGAAACCAAAAGCCACACAAATATCAGTGTAATAATCCTGCCATTTTAGACCTAATTTATTACAGTCATAGGAGTCTAGCATTATATCCCTGAAGGCACGGCTGATATCCATCTTACATAGCATGACCCCTTTTTCTATAGGTACCACTCTGGCCCCCATGTCATCAACCGATGGATAGGTTAATATAAATTCAGTTCACATATAAACATCAAGGGTCAAACCCTGTATTAACTGAATGACCAGCAGGCCAACATAAGTCCACTATGACTGTCCTGTTACTAGAATCCGGGTTTTCCCTTGTTATAAATTGACCAAAGTGCATATCCTTAAAAGGTGGTTGCTTGAAAGGTCCGATTATAGGTTTTTGTTGAGATTCTTTAGCCAGGTAATGAACAGCATGTTCAGGAAAGACTAGTAGAGATTTATGATTACTCTGATCCGATTTCAGTCCAATAGTGTCATCAAAATCCAAAGAGAAATCAAATTTGAGAAATCGAAGTATTTGCCAGTCCCAATAATTTACTAGATTCTTTTCCCATACTTATATGTTCAGCTGATTATCCAATGTTAATCTTGTTTTTGAAATTATACAGTCCTGATTCTTGAACAATTTGATGAGCTCTGATAGGGAGTAAAATATTATCATTAGCTTGCAAGTTTGTATCACCCTTTAAAGTGGTATAAACCAAAATCTCCATGTGTTCGCATTCTCCATAATTTACATATCTGGACATCCTTAGCTGCCTCTATTTTGTAATTTTTACCACTGACATACTCCTAGATCAAATCCCAGCCTACTCGATCCTTTAATTCGTCATTAGCAAGGGCGCTGTCAATCCAATAAGAGATTAATTGAAAACAACCAAATGGATCTGATTTTAAACTCCGATGTGACTCTCCCACAGGAGAGAAAATTTTTTTCCTCTTTTACAAAGTCCTGCACACTTTAAAAAGACAAATATTTTCCCCCGTATTTGTCTTTATATACATCTGCTGTTAAAACAAGATGTAGTAACCCAGAAAAAATGTTCTCAAAGTTCCCTTCTATAGCTCTTCTGTTTATATACCTAAATTTCATTTCAACAAGTGCTTCTCATATGATACTCCAAAACTCTGGAATGATTTGCCACTGGAAATTTGAACTACTGCTATGCTAGAATGTTTCTAAAGGCGACTTAAAACTTTTCCCTCCCTAAATTTTCTTACTACCAAATACCAATGGTCCCCTGGTGATGACCCTATTATGCTTTATGAGTTTTGATTTATGTATTATGATCTGGGTGGTGTGCTTTAGAATCAGCAAGTTTGGAGATTAAGAACTTGGATACCTGATACTTGATACTTGTTTTGATGTGCCCTTGTGTTTACATTGCCAGGTCTATCATCCAGGGATCCAGTTTGGTTAGTGAAACGTTGTTAACAAGATTTTCAATCCCTTGGTACTAATATACTGACATGGGAACTATACACAAATCTAGTCTTGCAAATTTTAATAACTGCTTGACTATTTAAGTTTTTAGTTGCAATAACTGGCACTGCATTTATTTTATTATTTTTTAATGCATGTGCACCATTACACTGACTGCACAGGTGTTTGTGCTTCCTACCAGATGATATATGATCCTTTCGATGACCACATGCACAAGTCTAAAAGTACTTACAAATGAGAGGCATGTCTTTGTCATTGTTACTGCCACCACCGCTATTACTGATCACTTTTTCAGCATGAGCTTGCCTTATGCGACGAATCTTGTGAAAATCAAACCAAGTAAACTTTACCTTCCCCAATCCTACATAGGAGGGCTGTGTGACTGACTTTGGCAGAAGTCCAGGAGAAGTTCTGAGAACCCTGCATGAGATCACTCATGTACTCAAGCATTTGGTTTTTGATTTCAGACTTTGATTTCTACCAAAGTCAGCTACTCTTTGAAAAATTGAGAAGGAATCATAGGACAGTATACTCTTTGTATTACCAGACAATACGTAGTTGACTGACCAGTAAACTTATACTTAACAATAATCTCTTGACCTCCTCCTTTGACTTTTCAACTTGCCTGTTAGTCCCTGTCATTGGCCAATCTGAACTCCTCCAGGCAGGCATCTACCTGATTCTGGATTCTTTTATTCTCCCTAATACAGGTCATGGCTGGCAGTATGATGTCCTCATTTTCAAAAGCCTCATCAGAACTGAGGTCCCTCATGGAAGCGTGACTTTTCTTGGCGGCAGCTTGCATCCTACCAGGTGATCTGCTGGGTTTTGGCGTTTCTGCTCAGTCGATACTAGCTGTTGCTCCATGTTTTCCTCTCTCGCAACTCACCATTATCTCCAGCACAAGAGATGTCCAGCTTGATCAGCAACTCCCTCATTGTTTTTCTTGCCCTGAACAATTTACAAGCAGTCTCAATGGTCCTCGTATGAGAAGACTGGCAAGCCTCACACGTATATTTCCTTTTCCCCTTTTTTACAGTCAGTTCATTTCAGAAACAAAAGCCACTGGTATTTGACCCAAACTTCCATGTGAACCATATATAATGAGAAAAATATAAACAGGGACTCTCCCTGCATGCGCAGAAAGACAACAATTGGCTTTCTCCACATAAATGTGAGGCACAAATCGACCACAAGATGCTTAATGCACAAGGATATAAGTTAGGGGCTGATAATCCTTCATGAGCACGGAAAGTAAGCTTAAGGTTGTCTATAGACAGTAACTTGTTCAGATGAGGATTTCCAGTTCATATGTTAAAGTCTTATTTTAAAAAACTTAAACACAAATAACAAGTAGTTCCTAGCATATAAAATGTCGTTTCAATATGTGGTTTTAAATGTCACTTTTTAATGATCACTCGCTGACGACAAATGTTAAAGTGACCCCAAATTACTTTGGTCACTTTAGTGTATAAAAATCCTCTCTATGGTCACCAGTAAACAGCTAGAATGAACATCACAGCAAACCTAGCCTTTTAAGGGCTTGGGAAACTGAAAATCACAGTACTAAGCCGTAATAGTACATAAATATGATTGTGTATTTTTCTTAACATCTGTGTTTATTATTAAGGAACTATGATATGTATTAGTATGTTTTAATCGTTCTATTGTTTGCTTTACTGTTTCAACTCAATATGGTAATATTTTTGACAATAATTGGTCACTGATCCAAAATATATGTTACCCCAACTGATTTATTTCTCTGTATTGTTTCTTGATATTCAAATCTGTTACAACAGCCAACTTATTTTGCTTTTTACGTGAAAAGAAATCTTAACCTAAGGAAAATGCTGCAAATACATAATTTTATACTAGTGAAAAACTTCCGATCACTCAGTGTAAATAAAAACTTTTTCTTGAAGATACAAACCCAAAACTAAATTTGATGGCTACAGGACAGTGGAACTACTAGAAGACATAATCACTCTCCAAACTGTTGCCTGAGACCACAATAACATGTTTTTCGTGTTTTTGTTTTTTTTTGAAAATCAAGACTTAAAGTCGAGGTTAACTGTATTTGACACAACCATCTGGGTTTTTAGATATTTTCCCCTGTGACTTGGAAGTAGGTCAAACTATGTGGCTCATAGAGCTAAAATCTCATCTGGAAATATAGTAAGATTCTTTTTACATAAGGTTTTAAGTAGACATTTAATTTGTGCATGGAACCATAAACACCCCACCGGGTTGAAGTTTTTCCATATTTTCACATATTTGGCCATGAAATTTAGAAATGGTAAGTCTGACTAAGCTGAAACATTATTTTGTATTACTTTTATATGTGATCTTTGTCTGTGGAAAATTTGAGATCTGTAGATTTTATTTTAAGATAATCTTAAGGTCTCTAAAAATTCCTTCAGATACCCAATTTATGAACATTTTGCCTTTTATAAAGCCCTGTAGCTGTCAAATCATGTGGCTAACCCACTTGAAATCTCATCTGGGAATGTTTTAATATGTTCTTTTAACATGTGAAAAAATCAAGGCATTTAATTTGACTATGAGGCCCATGAATGCCCCACCTATGGGACTTTATCTAATGTTTTCACATATTTTTCCTTATAGCCGGAATTACTTGTTCAATTTAACTCCACAATTTTTCAATCACATTGAAGGTTTTCAAGGAAAGGCCCTATTTGCTTTAAAATTAATGATGTTGTGATTATCTTAAACAATAAAAATTGTATTTATATCCCTCTGCTCACTGTGTTTTTAACTTTGTAAAATCAAACTTGTTAAACTTGACACAGCTCATTCAGTTGGTTCAGCCACTTGATAATCACACATTTATAAATTCCCAATTTGAAGTACATTATGTCACACTTTTTCTGATTTTCATTCTTGTGGAGTAATAATAAGTAATTCATAATCTATTAATATAATTTTCCTGTTGGACATTCCTTTTGATATGTTGGATTTTGTATTGCTCATAACATTAACATTTAGCTACTGGAGGAATAAGTTATATAAAATACATAGCCTGGACCATTGGTAATTTATTAATCCCGGCCCGACCTCAAGTGGGAAAGCTGGTAGTTGCTTGCCATTGGTTGACAGTTTATAGTACAGAATCTAAACAAACTGTATGTACTACCCATCGTGATATGACCTATACAATGTTTAAAGCGATATTAAAACCCAAATAAACATGATCCCTTTTCGTGGTTTTTTTTTTTTTTTTTGGTTTTTGTTTTTTATCAATACTGAAGAGACAGCTACACGAGAGAAACCCTGCCCTCCCCCAACTCCCACTGGACATCATATTTCAATTGTTTTTTATCTTATACCATATACTTCTGTTGACATAGTGTCAGGGAGAGAACTTGGGGTAGGGAAGGGGACTTCACATTCTAATGGCAAGGTAAGGGGTTGAGGAGTGATATTGTGTCAGATATTTAATTATACATGCACAAAGCATACATATAGGCAATACCTAACTGAGTAACTAAAAACAAAAGCAAACTTGTAAAAAATAAAATTTGATTTGTTAAGATCTGATCAAATATTTAATCTGTAATATTTCACTTGTCCACCAATATATTATAAACATATAAATAGAAACAAATAAACTCTTTTGGGGTCACTAATTTAGAATGGACAGGCAATCCTTTAAATACAGAGGTATCATTGCAGGAAGAATGAAAACGTGTAAAAACAACATTTTTTAAAAAAAAAATAGTCATGTATCTGTCATCTGGGGATAAAATTTTCCTTGGTTAAAATAAACATATTGTATTTTGACTGGCTGAGGTTCTTTTAATCTCATAATAGTTTGAGATCAGTGGCCCAATCTAGTTTTTATTATTAGTATTATTATTATTGCCAATCCAAACTGATTGTTACTTGTTTCAGGCTGTCCTGGAGAGTTTCAATGTGATAACACCACCTGTATCAGCAACCATCTGAGGTGTAACCTGAATAACGACTGTGAGGGTGGACAGGATGAGGAAAACTGTGGTAAGAACTGAGCTTTTTCTTACTTTAGACAAAAAATGATGGAGTGAAGTTCACATTGTGCAGGTTATATGTCACACAGATAATATACCACATAGCTCATATATCACAGTGGATAATTGAGGGCACAGCTTGAAGTTGTGCATGCTAGGTGTTACAGATCCCATCTGGCACCAAAATGCATCTGTATTTTTCAACATCAGATCTGCCCAGGAATTGACCCTTGTACCCGATGGGCGGGAGGCAAGTGTACTATCTAATACACCATTGTGTCCACTCTAAACATAGATATTCAATATTCATCTTCTGAAATCATACTCACTATATGACTGAAGGTTGGTACTAAAGAAATGTGATGTAAACTAAGGATAAGTTTTTGCCAGTCAATCTTTCAGCTAGTCTATATGATAACCCCTGGTTAACAAATTTATTATTGGTTCTAACAGGCACTAAGTGCGGGAGTGGTAAGCCATTCACATAAATACTGCAGAACTCTAAAAGTTTTTTTCTTAAAGTTGGGACAATGACCAAAAATTTATACACAGTGTATTATGGGACAGTTGGGAGCCATGCAGTTTGGATGTGAAATGTACATCTGAAACATCCCAATACTTACACCAGCATTAAGTCGTGTAATAAATTTAAGTGGCTTATCTGAAGCTGGAAAGTTGGTGGGTGGTATGATGAATTTTGACCAGCAAGTGTGCACAGCTCTCATATACCCTTAAATTTATTTATTTAGGGTTTTAAGTCACTTTCAACACTGTACAGGTCATATCACGACGGGTAGTTGGAAGGGCAGAGGAAACCAGTACATACAGTTTGTCAGGGTTCTGTACTGTAAACTGCCGACCAACGGCAAGCAACTACTAGCTTTCCCACTTGAGGCCGTGCCAGGAACCGAATCCCGGCCTCAGAGGTGGGACATATACCCTTAAAGCCTATCATCATATCACTTACATACACATGCTGATAGCAACTGTGAAACCAAATATATTGTAGATTATGTTATTCCTAAGCATGAAATTCACATGTAAGTGTTATAATTTGGAGGTTTCTCCATCATTTTAATAGTCATTCTAGCCATATTGCAACAGGTAATCTCTATTTATCTTATGTTATTAGAGTTAGTATTGAGTCACTGTAGACGTGAGCGGAATGATCATTTGTTAATGTTAATTATGTTAAACCACATAGGCCACTAGATATGTTCCTACACCTAGTGCCACCTGGTCACACAACATGAGGCATCCCCTACATTTGGTTTTTTATAAGTCTCATTCCTCCAAGAATTGCCAGAATTCTGTCACTTAACTTTGTATAGTGTGGCATTGCCAGCTGTTCTGGAAACCACACAGAAGTTTGGAAATGTCTAAAATTTACGTCAGTTATAGGAAGTATGATGTTATCTTAGTGTAACTACGAAAAGAACTGCTTGTAACAACAGGGTGCCCTATCATTTCTTTGGCTGGTCTGCTGCATATCCCAATTTTCTGCTTTTCTGCATGTCTTTCTGCGTCCCGAGTGAAGTCAAATATCCACAGCAATGTTACTTTCTTTATAGTATCTTTACAGTTATGCTATCTGTGTTAAAACGTAACAATTGTCCTCCCCAGCTCTAATTTTGAGTTTTACAGGCAGTACAGTATTCTGCTACTGTTTTGTTTGCCATCTATAGCCACAGGAAGTATCATGTCTAGTGTGATCGTTACATTAGATCAAAGGTCAAAGCTGGGGTTTTACATCCGATTCAGCCTGGATCATAATGGGACAGGTCCTCGGCATTGTCACTTGTAGGGTTCGAACCCACACAGAGGTGACCGCCTGTGATTAGATGCCAAACCTGCTAACCCACAAGGTCACCAAGGGCAATAGGACAAATATTGACTGATTTATACTATAAACACCATATATGTTGGTTTTTTTTTCTAATCTTGCTCAGACCATCAGAGATGGAAAACTGGCAATATTCTTTCCAAATGTTAGTGATTTGTAGTGTAAATATCTGAAGTGACTGTTAGTAATCCCTGCCGCCATTAATTTGTTATTTTATTGCACACATAGTGTGTTGAAAGATTCATTTGGATATACAATCAAGGTATTGTACAGGTCATATAAAGATGAGTAGGCGAAGAGATGGAGAAAATACGTGAAAACTAGTTACTAATAATTCTTTAATAAAAATCACCTGGCATTGCCAATCAGCAGCCAGTTTTCTCACGGCGGGTCTGGAATCGAACCCGGCACCTGGAGATGGGAAGTATGATACCCAGTACACTACCATACAACCTGCAACATTTAGAAAGATATATTTTTACTCTTAGAATGTTGCATGCAGTATCTAAGGTGACTTTTACTCTATATATTTTTTTTCCTACAGAGACCTACGAGTGTCCTTCCAGCTACTGGAAGTGTGACAACCATTTCTGTATTCCTCATTTACTGCGCTGTAACTTCCATGACGACTGTGGGGATAATTCTGATGAGCAATCATGCCGTAAGTACTTTTTGTCAACAAACACCTGTGGTCTCATGTAATGGTAACCGCATCATGATCGCTCCCCATCTAAACTGTTTACATGTTTAACCTGCTCATCAAACTGTTACTGAGCAACTGACATCGATTTTAGTCTACATTGAAGTAAAAGGTGACTTTTAACTCACTTATGTGTATAAAAATACTAACCAAATATATATTTGTATATTGATTCATTGACTAGATATGGTCAGTTTATATGTTTGTATGAATCAAGGTCATCATAGTCTGCTTTTACTGTCCCACTGGTATCTTGCGGTGGTGTCGGGTTCTTCATTCATGACGACATTGATTTTAAGGTCTTACCTCAACCATTCATCAATACCTTTGAGATTGTTTCCATTTAAATGTCAATGGTCAACACCCTGGCCCCCTAATGTCTCCAAAACTGACTTCTTTGGGGATTCAGCACTTTTGCTGAGTGTGCTGCTTTAACATGTTGTGAAAACATTATTCTGCTTGACTTAAATCTGCACCTGGACAAACAGGATGTTTAGTCCCAGAAACTGAATGAACCCTCTGTGAATACAACTTTACCCAGATCATTGACTGTCCAACCAACATTCATGGCCATATCTTAGACTTTTTATGTGTCAGGGATACCTTTTCATAGTCATAGTCATAGTGTCATAGTGGGGGCTCTCCGACCATCTTGCCATCACCTTCTCTCTCAATATACAGCCTGCAAATTCAGGCAGGTTAACACATTGAAAATTCACAGGATAAATATTAATGAGTTTAGAGAGGACATCCAAAATTTTAACTTAATCAAACATCCTCACAAGACAGCAAGTTTACTAATTCACCAGTATTTTAACACCTTGTACCACATTCTTTTCAGGCATGCTCCAGTTTATAGGAAAATAGTACCATTGTACCCTGACAAAGGCTTCATCAATTCAAACATTCTGTCATCATAGCATCTGAAGCAGAAGTATGAGCATGTATGGTGTAGGGACAATTCCACAATTAACCACAGTAGACATCATGTGGCTGTTAACTGCTACAATTTTCTACGTGAAGTGTCTAGACGCAGGCACTATTCCACAGTTATTGCTGAAAACAATGGTATTCCCAAGGCTCTGTGGAACACCTTCAAAAAATTCTACATAAATCCTTGACCATTATTTTACCCAATTATGTCAGTCCTAAAGATCTAGCCAATTCCTTCTCAACAGGTCAAGTCTAAATAGAAATCTCCTGAAAAACTATCGACCAGTGTCAAACCTTAGTTTTATATCTAAATTGATTGAAAAAGCTGTGGCTAATCAGTTAAATAGTTACATCAATTGCAACCAATCAGGCTACAAGAGATTGCATTCTGTAAAAACAACACTCCCTTAAAATTTAAAACCACATAGCTCCTTCAATGGACTCAGGAAAGGCTATTGCTCTCACATTGTTGGACCTCTCAGTAGCATTTGATACTGTTGACCATAACATTATTTTTAAGTACCTCAGGGATTGGTTCAACGTGGATGGAACTGTGCTGATGTGGATCAAATCTTATCTCACAAACTGCAAACAGAAGGTTAAATTGGGTAATAGCTTCTCAGATGCTTTCTCATTCCCTTATAGGGTATCTCAAGGTTCTGTCCTGGGTTTGCTGCTTTTCACTCTTTACACTACCCCCCCTATTTTCCAGTTTCAATGTTACCAATCATCTTTATGCTGATGACACCCAAATATACTTAGCACTCAGCTCCGGGAACTTTGATTCCAGTATTGCTAAGCTCACCGAGTGTCTTGCTTACGTTCGAAAATGGATGGATGGTGTCAGACTGAAACTTAATCCAGAGAAAACAGAATTCACCATCATTGGCAATAGACAGGCCAGGGAGCCCCTTATGCAAAAATTTCCCACCCAGTTTCTTGGAAATTCTATCTCCCCTACCAATGAAGTTAAGAATTTAGGTGTTACTTTTGATTCTTGAAACACCTTTGCCAGTCATATAACCAAGGTTTGTAGTGCCTGCTACTAAAGATTTCAGATGCATTGGTTAAATTCCTCAGTGAGGAGATTGCAGCCCTGCTGGCAAACTCAATGATCAGTTGTCGAATTGACTACTGCAATTCCCTACTTCATGGTGTGAATAAATATAACGTGGCTAAACTCCAAAAGATTCAAAATTCCCTGTTTTTCAGACATAAAAATAACTATGTTACTTCCTATCTGCAAACACTACAATGGCTATCAAAGACTATCAAATTCTCCCAACGTCCAAACTTATCGTCCTTAATCAAAACCAGTAGCCTTACTTGTGGAAATCAGCTTTCTCTTTCTTCTGTTCATCCCAAGAAAGCCATTGGTAGGCGAGGTTTTGTAATGGCTTTTCCCACTGAATGGAACAGACTCCTGCAATCGGTCCGATCACAGTACACAATAATAGGTTTTTGAAGCCAGTTAAAACCATACTTGTTTTGACTTGCATACCCTCCACTATAGAATATCTCCCTTTGCGGTTGCTTAATTAGGATTTTGACCCGGCATGTCCCTTGACTTTCCCTTTTTTGCCTCAAGCGCATTAGAGGATTTTGGGCTATATAAATGTTTCTATTCTATTCAATTCTTTTCTATTCTAATCTATACACATGTCAACACATAACTGATGCACTGTAAATATTGTAATTAAAAACATTTAAATAGTTAAGTTTATAACCACTTTGGATGGCAAAGGCATTAACAAAAATTTGTTTTCTTAGAAATATTCCCCAAAAAAACTTAATTTTTAAAAGGAAATATATTTCATTTTAGACAGTAATTTGATCAAATAATTACATTGATTTAAATGTTTTCAAGAGGCACGATTTACATTGATGATCGTAAAATGTTTCTGTGTTTTGTTCTAACATCTACTATGTAAAAGGAAACCCTTTCGTAATAAAAAAATCTGAAATGCTAAAGTGTATTTAAAATATTTAAAATTAAATTCAATATCTTGCAGACACGATACCTCAAGGTAACGTTGCAGTACTTTTTGCTAGTGGAAAATTTGTTAACACTTCTGTGCTTTACAGATCCGAGACCTTGTTTGTTCGGTGAATGGCAATGTGCTAATGGAGCATGCATCGGGGAGTTCTACCTGTGTGATGATGTGGCGGACTGCACTGATGGCAGTGATGAATTAGGCTGCAGTATGTGTTGACACATTTATTATAAGGTCTTAAATGCAAATAGAAATATATTATTTTCAGTTAAGTGTCAAACTCAATTCACAAATTAAAGAACCCGTCAAAATATTCAAACAGCCATAGAATTGGTTTGAGTCTTGCTTTTTGCAACCCCCCCCCCCCCCCCCCCCCCCCCCCCCCTTGGTCTATTTTTTTATAAGAGAATGCTGAAAATGGTTGAGCTAGTTTCTTTAAGCACGCCTTTCATTTCGATGAGGATTTTTAAAAAGTGAACTAGCTAAGTTCATTGTTTGCAATACTAGCAGCGAATGGAATTGTTTATGTGTAATTGCATATTGAGAAGGGTACTGCTTGGAATTGTTTACAAGGAACGTGTAAAGAAGTTTCTTGTTTGTGACGGGCTGTTGGAAAGTATACTGTTTGTAATGGACGCACGGAACTGAAGTGGTCATTGTTTGTAATAGGTACTGAAAATGGTATCATTTGTAATAGATGCAGGGAACTGAAGTGATTATTGTAATCAGTTCTTGGAGATGGTACTAGTTGTAACAGTAACGAGGAATTGAAGTGTTCATTGTTTGCAAATGCGTGAGAATAATACGGTTAATGATAAGATGGAAACTTTGTACTTGCCATAATCAACTGCGATGATAATCTCCTGTTCTTGTGGATAAACTGTAATAAAACTGTGGGGTTGATTTTAAATACCTAGTCACACTAAACAAAAGCAAAGAAAAAGTATAAAGTTCGAAAGACAGAAGAGATTTACCTGTTCATTAGCAATAGCTGATTTCAAACCAAGTCATTTGCTGCATCAGGTTTTTATTGGGTTCATTTGAAATATTTCTAACTCCAACATGTTGCTGAGAGTTGTCAATAATTGTTATTCTTTTAATATTTTATGTTCATCTTTTAAAAGCAAATTACAAGTTTACTTTAGCCATCAGTTGATTACCTTTCAATAGGGAAACATGCCAATAGTCAATCAAATCACCTTATTATCACCATCTCTTAAGACGTATTATATTTTAGGTATTTTATTTTAGGTATTTTCGGCCCATATTTGTACAATTGGTGTTTGTACTGTTGTTGGAACAGTGCTTCTGTTTACATGCCTTATACTATGTCAAAGTCCATATTGGTATTTTACACCCAGGGTCATGTTGGGACAGTGGGAGTGGAACTCACATAGAGGTGACAGCAAGTGATTAGATACCAAACTTGCTAACCCACTACGCCACTATGGACGTACTATACTCTTGCCTTTTTCTTGGTGTATATTTGCATACATAGGTGGACCGTCTGGGCATCTCCAGTGTGCAAATGGTCTGTATGTGGCAAACACCAGTGTATGTGATGGCTGGGTGGATTGCAAGTACTCAATGACAGATGAGCTAAACTGTGACTCCTGTGCAGAGAGCCAGTCTAGATGTGCTAACTCCAGGTTTGTGCGCAAAAAGCAGATACAACTATGAGATAGTTATAATCGGCCTACCTCCAACCTCTAATTCAAGGGACCGATAAGTAGAAATTTTAGCCACATGAAATTTTCAAAATTTCTTTATTTTGAAGATATTCGTTAGAAATAATTACAAATGGCTAGATTCTGCTTATGGGATTAATAAAGGTTTACGATTATCACAAGGAATTAATTTTCACTATTTCAATTAGCATTGGAAATTTCAGCTTACACATTCTATGTAGACGGAAGTCTATGTGTGAGTTTGGTTTGGTATGTTGAGTGCAATGAGGATAAATCTTGCACATGTGCATATCACATCTGAGATGAGAAGACAAACAGCTCAGAATATTTTCTCAGATTAAAGTAAATGAATGGTAATAGTGCTCAGTTCTCGAAATAAAGAAAACAAACAACAATTGTAGACAGTGCTCCGTTTCTGTTAGTGCAAGCATTAGTGTCCAATAATGATAGAAATACTTATTATAGGTGTACTTTACTTGATTTTGCCACTAAGTTTGCATAAATGTGCATATACAATCTGCATTTACTGGTTTGGGCACCACTTTGTTCACCCTGCCATTTTGAAATTACTCAAAATGGATAAATTTTGTGTTCCACAGAAGAATTCTGAGTAGTTTTGGTCTGGATATTATTATCTGATTTCATAAGAATAACAGCATTGTGTATATCATAATAAATTGGTTTGACGTGTACAGGCTTTAACAGAAGACTTTAGCCAGATGTAAGTTTTAACTGTTGGGCTTTAGAATGTTTCCCCATTCAGCAGGCGTGACTAAGCATCAAAATTGCTTGGAAATACCTTTCATAACAACTGCCAACGGTAAAAAGCAAGTTTTGTAGCCTTTATATAAATAAAGTGTAATTTATCAAAGCCATAATTTCTTTTGAGAGACAGATATTGCTATTCCAAGGGAAGACTAATTCATTGTGAAAAATGAGGGCTAATTATCTCACGGTTTATCTGATATATACATCATTTCCCTCTAATTCCCCCAAAGTGTTGCTAAATGATTTACTGTCTCTACATCCACAGTAAGCCACAAACCTATCCGACCAGACAGCGAAGGCTTATGGAATCTGGCTACCCATTGCATGGTGTGTTATGGCGTGACCCTTTGGATAAAACACATTTGATGGCCCATATAACCATTTAAGGTCTGTCATTTAAGTATCTAAGCTTCTGTTTAGTTCTAATGCTGACATTGTCTGTTTACTAATGCCAGGTTTGCCATTGTTTAAGTTAACACAGCAGAATTGTAGATAACCAACACCGTGAAATCAGTGGGAAACCTTGTTTATTTCCAGATGCATTGAAAAGGGTAACTTCTGTGATGGAGTTTGTGACTGTGAACCTGAATGTGATGATGAAAAAAATTGTAGTAAGTTGTCACTTTAACTTAACAAATCTGCCGTGCCTATGTTACATTTACACGATTTCTTTCATGATTTAACTTCCAATACTCTAGAGTCTCTATCATATGATGGTCATTAAGTGCTACAAAAGGAATCGGTCAAATCGGCCTACAGAAAAGGTAACCTGGTCAAATCGATCCCAGGAAAAAATGCCCTAATCAAATGATGATTTGTCCAATTTGTCAAGCTCCTTTATAAAGTTACTCATTACATTATACGCTGCAGGGCACTTCAGTGATGGATAAGTATGTAAAATCTCTAATCAGTCCAATAAAATGTCATTTATATCACAGAGTGCCATTGAGTTGTACTTTTTATTTGTTCTGAGTTTAACACACCAAATTTGTTTTATGTATGCGGAACAGTTAATTGAAAATATAATATTTCACATTGGAACGGGTGCTATTTTTAACCTGATTAGTATTCACCATACTCGAGAGTACAAAGTGTGACACCAATAAACATACTAACAGATATGCAAACATTTTATACTCATTACAAAAGCTAAAGAGCACTCAAAGCCATGCAGACATATATTTGGTTGTGTTACAGTTGATTATCCGCTGTATTGGTTTTAGAAGGTCCAATTTGCTCAAAAGAGAAATTTATCTGCCAGAGCCATGATAAATACGGACAGTACAGATGTCTGGGTCCCTCGACTGTGTGTGATGGCATCAACCATTGCAAGATCACAAATTATGACGAGGAACATTGCGGTAATGAAACAGGTAAATTACTCTGGATAATGGCTAAAGTAATGTCCTGGGGTCATGATACAGAAGATAGTACCAAGGGTATCGGTACATGTAATGATGTCTTGGGTAGGTGTACAGAATTTGGTACCATGGGTAATGTTATAAGTAATGATGTCTTGGGTAACTGTAAAGAGTTGGGTACCATGGGTAATGATATAAGTAATGATGTCCTGGGGTAATGATACAGAAGGTAGTACCATTGATGATGGTATCAGTAATGATGTCTTGGTTAACGATACAGAAGATGTTACTCTATGTAAGGGTATAAGTAATGATGTCCCGGGTAATGATACAGAGGTGTTGTGGGTAATAGTACACTGGGTTATAATATAGGTAATGACATCCTGCATTATTACTTCCGTCCATGAGGTTATATTTTTGTTTGCATGCATTTGTCTGTCTGTTTTTGATAAAATTTCCAGTAATTGTCTGTCTGTCTGTCTGTGTCACGATCACTGCAAATGGGCATGTGGATATTGTCTGCCCAACGGAAAAACTGTTTAAGTTTTGGGAAAGATCTAAATTATATTCCGGATATTAAAAAAAATCTAGAATTTATAAAAACTTCCTTTGTTCACTAAATTTTTAATGTGTTTGTCTGTGTCTTCAACATTACTCCAAAAATAATCAAGAGACCTTTCTAAAAAAATTTTATGCAGGTAGGGCCTGGCAAAAAGGGAGATTTGGTGGAAAAGATTCTGATCATATTCTGGTTACAAAAAAAGTCCAGAATTTTTTTAAAAGGTCTCATCTTTACTGTAAGCTATGGTCATGCTATCCATTTGTGAAGTATAAAATTTAAAAAGCAATGACTGGGTGAAAAACCATATAGGGCTTTTTGTGCCCAGCAGAGGTCTGTGCTCTAAATTTATAGAGGCATTCAATTCTACTATTTTTAGAACCTGCACCTAGTCAGTGCAGAGGTATTCAAGAAGACAGAATTGGGTTATGCACATGGTGTGTCAACATGGCACAGGAGTCATGCCCAAATCCAATAAAGTATATCTGTGACAATTTCACAAACTGCTCCATATCCACAGGTAAGAAGAGGGGATTAGTATGATAACACATTAACATGATGGCCCCAAGAATGTACAGTAGTAGATACAGCCCTTCTGAATTAAAAAAAAATTTATTCTTCTTGGAATCTGAAGTAGAAACAGGCGTGAAACTGTGCGCACTAAACCTACAGGAATATATTATATTTAGTTTTATATGCATTCATTTATTGTAGTGATATTTCTAAAATAGCTAACACGCGAAAAAGATTAGCATTCATGACCCCACGTCTTATTTTCAGCTATAAGTCGCTGAATAAAAATGAAATATTGAATGTATGTAACTGAATATAAAAATCTGTAAATATTACATTTTGGGGGGATGCCATATATCATTTATAAACTTTGGTGCCAATTTCAAATTTAAAACATGGCGATGATACACCCCCAATTTATTAACTGAAAACGTTTATCTGTCTATGCAAAACATTTAATTTTAATATTTGTGTACGCAGGACAAAGAAAAAAATTGCATATTCTGAACAAATGCTACTATCCAGTTGATTAATTTAATACAATGCCAGCAACATCAATCATCATAGGTCAAAGGTCAAAACTGTTTTTATGACAGCTTTTCGGAAAGCAGGACAGGCTCTGGTTGAACATATTACTTCAGTAATTCATTTTCATTTTTAATTCAATCAAAAATCTTTTAAATATAAAGTCACATCAGCCTGGTCATTCAACTTACTTGCCCCTAACAAACTCTTCTAAAAGCAAACTCTCAGATTTTAATCATTTTAAGACTGAACATTTTAACTGAATATACGAATTGCTTGCACTAAGTTTTTGACTGAAAAAGCAAAACATAAAACTTCAGTGAGTTTGGTGTAACGTGTAAATGTCTGAATGTTATACACTTGCAGATCAATGTGGTTCTGAAGAATTTTCATGTGGAAATGGTAGCTGTTTACCGCTGAAACACAGGTGTGATGCAGTGCATGACTGTGATGACCTATTGGATGAACTGGATTGTGGTCAGTAAAACAAAGTCATTTTTAAGCTCGAGCTTCAGGCTCCTGTTCCTGGAGATCACTTTTTGTTAATTTTTTTTTGTCTCCGTATTTTCATGAATTGTGGGGGAGTCTGATGAGTACCTGTCTCTTCACTGAAGGTAGGCGGTAATGAGTTACATTAGAACTGCGATGGGTGACCGCTTCAGTTCACTACTTGTGTCTCTGATGGCTTTGTGGCTCCCGCTAGTAGACTGAAACCCCTTTCGGCCTTGTTTTCTTTCTTACACTACATACAACAGATCTGTAGTATTTGTCAGAAATTGTCATGAGCTGAATTCTGTACTGACCATCAATAAATCATTTGGCATATTGAAGCTAAAGGCCACTACATATCAAACCGATTCAGTATAATGTGCTTAACTCAAATACAAGCCTCCTTTAAGTAAACCAAATGATAAAACTATACAAAAAATTAGGAAATGCCAAAGGTTATGCTTTAGCCAGTGTTTGTTTGTTTTCAAATAACACCTAAAGTTATCTACAGATTTTACTGAAATTTTCAAGAAATTTTGCCAATGGCACATGGAACAGATAAATTGATTTTGTTGGTGATCCGGATCCCATCTGGATCCAGGAATTTTCAAAGGATTTTTTGTCATTGCAGTCATAAGCATATTGAAGGTTTTGGATCTTGGTAGAGAGTGATCTTGTTTTGGTGAATCATTCTATTGTGCCTGCTGGCAAAAACTTCTGAAGTGAAAAATATTACAGAATTCTTCAGGATAAAAATGATTTTGTACCAAATCATATTGTACATTCATTCCCCGACCCCCCAAGTCAATAATAACCCAATAATTGGGATTAAAAAGTTTATTATAAAATATAACTTGAACAGAATATACATGACTACTAACTGGTTGTTAAAACATATATGAGCACATTATGACTAAGATACAGTTTACAAGAACCTCAGGGGGCCACGGTGGCAGAGTGGTAACACTCTCGCCTCCCACTTCCGAGGCCGGGTTTGATTCCCGGCCGGCCTCAAGTGGGAAAGCTGGTAGTTGCTTGCCGTTGGTCCGCAGTTTACAGTACAGAACCCTAGTGAACTGTATGTACTGGTTTCCTCTGCCCTTCCAACTACTCGTCGTAATATGACCTGTACAGTGTTGAAAGCAACTTAAAACCCCAAATAAACAAATACAAGAACCTCAATTAAGTAACTTTAGTTAAATCACATAACAGTTGTAACTGTTGACACAAAAGAAAGGAGGGGACAGGTAATGCCAGGATGGTAACGGTAGTTACTTTCTTTCTATCTTGTAAGGTTTTGGACCATTTAAGAATTATGACCGCACTACTTTCCCAAAAAATAGGTCCCCTTTACACAAATGCCTAGAAGGATCGAATTGAAGGGCTGAATGAGGTAAAATATTTCAAATTCGCAAAAAAAAAACAAAAGAAAGCAAGGAGATACAATGGGACATAAACAGTTGAGAGAGGCAAAGCTTCAGCCACAGTTACCATTTTCAATAGGGTGACTTGATCTAGAGAGGTGGGGCTGTAGGGGGCCTGTTTATCTTAAGGGCCTTTATGAAAAAAAGGAATCCTCTGATCTCTCAGACATTCTGTATTTAAGCCATACAGGATCATAACAGATCTTATGGCTGTGAGATAATTTGCTATGTTAGAGGCAGACATACCAGAAGCATGCAAGTACTCCATGAAGGCAAGCAGTACTGGAGTGGAGACCTGAAGCCACGGCAGTCCAGCCACCACTAGGAAGCCCAGAAAATCTCAAAACATCATGCGATAGGTGACAAGGTGGCTGATCTAAATGCAGTCCACAATCTTTGGGAAGCCTCCTGGAGGAGCGGGACTGCAGTGGCCTAAGGTTCTGAAACATATTAAATATCATAATTGAGTAGTGTTAGATCGATGTGAGTATTCATCCATACAGGATTTGGAATAAGTTCATGCAATGTGTTCATACTAGCAGCATCATATTTCCATCTGGACAGGAGGTCAGCCACTGAATTCTAGACACCTAAAATGTGAGTGAAGTCAATGGAGACATTATACATGGCTGTCAGAAGCCAAATATTCCGGGCACAAGCTCTCAACACAGCATCTCTGGTATTACCTGTGGAGAGAACCTGTACAACAGCCTGATTATCACAGTATAGTCTCACTCGCTTATTGGTCCATGACTGAGCCCACAATTTTAGGGCCACTAATACATTAATCATCTCTAAATTAACTATAGAGTAGCTGTTGAAAGCTGCAGGAATAGGCAATGTATACACCAGATTGTTAAACCAACCACCTAATCCAGTGAGGGAAGCATCCAAATAAGCTATATCACTAACAGGTCTTCTGTCATACATGGTAACTCCATTAAACGAGACCAAAAAGGTTAAAAACCATCTTAAGTCCCTGTGAAATTCTTCATTTAAGAAAAAATTAGTTATCCGAACGTCTTGCCTGAGAACTGCCAGCATTCTGTTCAAAATGAAGAGGGCAGGATGAATGCACTTACAAATATAAAGTAAGGAACCTAACAGAGATTGGAGTTGGTTTTTTGAACAGGTACTTTTCATCCTCTATTGTTCGCATAACCAAATTATTTCTAACAACTTTTCCCTAGGTATAGAAATGGTCCTATGTACAGTGTTAAACACAAAGCCTAGGCATGTAACTTCTGTAGAAGGGGGGTTAAGCTTCTTCTGACTGATGTCCAGACCCAATTGAGTCAGAAGGTAGAGTAAAAATTCATAAACAGGACCAATTTTTGAAGGCAAGTCGTAATACAAAAAATCGTCTATATAATTAGACATGTTCGGATAACCATGACATGTCATAATGTACCTGATAGTGTCACTGACCTTAGAAAAGAAAAAAGAACCAAAAAAAAAACCGAATGGCAAACTTAGATCAATTAAAAATTTACCTTTAAACGTAAGGCCTAAGAGGTCAATATCGCCCAGATCTATCCGGATATGCCTAAAGGCACTGCTGATATCTACTTTAAAATTTCGGCAGCCGGACCCAGTTGATTCAATTGATCCACAATATGGTCAACCGAAGGGTAATGCATTTCAAACTGAGTACCCAAGTACCAATCCTTTGTAACCCTATCATTTACTGAAAGGCCTTTTGGCCAGCTTAGATCAATGATGGTTCTCCTCTTATTCGAAACACTCTTTTTCCTGATCATAAAAGGGGATACATGTATATGAAAGGGGGGGGGGAGAATCCAATGGGCCCAAAATTGCATTATGATTTAACTCCTCCAACAAGTATTCTTCCACATGTGAGGGATATTTAACAGCTGATGTGTGATTACCATCCGAACTACTGAGGGAACAAGCCCTATCAAAATCAAGAGGAAAACTGAATTCGATGAGATCAAGAAGTTGTTGATCAAAATAGTCCCGTAAATAAAAACGCCAAGCTGTAATATTCAATTGTGTCTTGACCAGAATTCTAAGGCCCAAAAATTGGGGACACCACTTTGCCTAATAAGCCTATGAGCTTGTAACACATCTAAGACTTCAGATCTATGTTTAGGGTCGCCATTATACAGCAAGACCGGAGACAAGGTAAGACAACCAAATTTACTTCCCAATTCACGACTTTCATGTGTGGTATTGTGAGAAGAATAACAAGAACTATGTTGAAAGTATGTGGAAGTACTTGCCTTTGTCATATTTGCTGTATCCGCATTAGATTGCGAAGCGAGCTTTGGTGTCTGAGTACTCTGGGAAGAATGAACTACCTTGTCCCTGATACTATCTGTATCTTGTGTTCGGAAATCAGAGCACAGGGCCATAAATCTATTATGTACTGGCAGTACTTGACCAGAGGTATCTGTATGTCCTTGACCAACTGTCCTTTTATGGAAAGACCTTGTATTGAGTGCATGTTTACCAGTCCCAGTACTCGCTGCATTAATATTCCTGTCATCATTACACATTGTCACCTTATGGTTTGTGACAGGCGTTGTGGGGTGTTCATCTGAAGAGAACGCTTTCAATGGGAGCAAACCCGAGACCATAGAGCTGCCAGAAGAGATACCAGCAGCAGCTACTGCTGCATATGACCTATGATCTCTGATGTTGGAAGCAGCCAAGCCCTGACAAAAAACACGCTTCATATGCAATCTGGATTGAAAATATGGAGGTGAAACCTGAACTTTTGAGCTGTAAAATACTTTTGTTTTTTGAACATGGTGAACTCTTGTGCTCAGCATGCCCATTTTTATTCATTTTTTGAACGGGTGCGTCTACAATCCAACTGAGAATGGGCATACACTTTTCCATCCAACTCCCAACAGGCAGCACAGATACGTCTATAGAAAATACCCCTGTTTTCGTGATTTTTGTTCTGGGAACATGCATTCTTATTGACATACACACAAGGAGTAAACTTGGCAGGAAATTGTAGATTCTTGTCAAAAGTTTTTACATTCTGGGCTGCCTGTGGAGTCCCGTGTCTCTGTGCATGAACTCTTCTCACTCTATCAATTTTCTCGACTTCCGACCAACCACCAATCTCCCCCTGCTCCATTATACAGAGCAGGACCGCATGACTGGCCTTTGCAGAGGACCAAGAAAAATCTTGAGCATCATCTAGCAAATTGATAACATAATCTAACATACAGTCCTTAATAGCTTGATTTTGTTTCTAACGCATTGCTCTGCAAAACCCATCCATTGCACAGGGGACAATTGGTTATACAAGATTTTGTCATTGTTCTGTCCATAAAGAACGTACTCATGGGCCATTTAATCCTATGGGACACAAAAATATCAACTGGTCCACCCCTCTGGGATTTAACCCTGCCATTACCTGAATGAACATTTTTAGCCAGATCTTGTAATCTTTGTTGCACCTCTTGCTGTATACGTGTTTCCTGTCTGAGGACTGATGGAGGAGGTACAGTATGATTCGGACCCGACATGGGAACTGTGGCCTGAGGGGGATTCAAACCCACAGGTGGAGTCTGACCCTGGGAAGCAGAAGCACCCCCCGCCCGTGCAACACTGCCACTGTCTACAACCATTTTACGCTTAGAAGTTATAATTTTTCTCGTATCTGCAGATTTTTTGCACTTAACTGTGGTATTTTGTTCCAGTGTGGCCAGCCTGTCCCCTAAGACAGACAATTGAGCAAGAATTTGTTTATTTATTGACTCCTATGACGAGTCTTCATTTTAGATGTACCTACTTCATTTTTTGATGTACTTTCAACTGATTCCTTGGCCGAAACATCAGTCCTGCCATGCTTACCGGATCCGAAACCAGGAGAATGAAAATTGTGATCTGATGTATCAAGTAAACCACTAATATCTAGATCCGAACCGCTGGTGCTAAGTGAATGGTTTGATAATACTTGCCCGGGCATGGGGTGACCGGCTCCCATAGTCTGGGAAAAGAAGTCAGCATCCGAAGCCAGTTGTAACTCCACTGGTATGACTTTCTCTGTCCTCCTCTGCGACCTGAGATTGTATCTACTGTCCATGTCCGTGATATGATATACAATATATAAACTAAAATCAGAATAAAAAACTAAAAATATGTAAATAGCTAGAACTTTTTTCCATGCAAGCTGTCTGATTTCAAACTTTCATATGACAACTGGGGCTGGTGTTACCGCACATGGAAGGTTGAGCAATTCTAGAACTAAAGAAATGGGGTTCACATACTTTAAATGCAAATATGAAGAACCTAAAACTTGGAACCCACTTATTAAGGTGGGGGTCCAGGAATGAGACCTCGGCCACCCTTATGGCTGAAACCACTTTGGTGTGTACAGACAAGGTACATCAAAGAGGCTCAATCATCACTATTATTAGAATGACCTGTATTGTATCATTGGTATAAGCACAAGGTCACAAAGTCCCTCACAAAATATTCCTGCCACCCACACTTAGCATAACAATAAAGCATTTATGATACGAATAACCTAGTGTGTTTGTTTATTTTCTCCATACAAACAACTGTCTAAGTTTTGTATGATTCATGGGGTGTTTTTGTCTCTGTGATCATATTTTCTTGTTTTTCTTTAAAAAACTAATACAGATGTGTATACTTCAAAGTATTTGAGTATAA
This sequence comes from Sabellastarte sp. h YS-2021, assembly GCA_964017235.1. Classification (NCBI taxonomy): domain Eukaryota; kingdom Metazoa; phylum Annelida; class Polychaeta; order Sabellida; family Sabellidae; genus Sabellastarte; species Sabellastarte sp. h YS-2021. The sequence continues at coordinate 61,061,152 of OZ024927.1, forward strand.
AATTAGTTCCATAAAATGCCTATTAATCAATAAAAAGGTCTGTAAATGACAGAGTTTGTCACTTGTCAGGTTACACTGGACTTTTGTCTGTAGGGGTTGGCTGGGCAGCTTCATTGTCTGTAATTGACTGTTGCTATAGTTAGTTTGGTGCATCTGCCATTTGTGAAGGCCGGGTATTTCTCCTAACAGTGGGGTTGAGTAAACTGCCGGTCTGCATGGCTTTGATGACTATAATACTGCTGAATTATTCCATATGGCGGATTAAGAAGGGTTAAGAGATTGGTGTGCATCCTCTGCTGTCAAAGTCTGTGAGAACTGTGATGATCCAGGACTTTGATAACTGGCTACAGGTGATTGGCAAAAGCAATGGTACACTACTTAAATGTCCCTGGTCCATAGTAATATGAAGTCTACCTGAGGTTTGCATATATGGCTGTGGGGCAGGCTGAGATGAATACATATAACCCTGAGCTGTCAAACGATTACTAGGTACCCCAACAGGAAGTGTGGTTGAAGGGTGTGTCAATGTTATGCTTTGTGTTATATTCTGAGTATGGCCAGTTTTAGATTTGGTTTCAGTGTAATATTCTCTAGAAACAGGTCTTTTTGTGTTCTGTTTGAGATGGTAAGTAATCTTGTTTTGTATATTGCTGCCCAATCTTTTTCACAATATGTAAATCTACCTGTTAATCTATAATCCTTTCCACTTGGGCATTCCTTAAGTGATGTATTGTGATTTAGCTGACACTCACAACAGACATTTATTATCTCAAATACACATTCATCAATTCCCGAGATCTTTTCCTGTTTAAACTCCAGTTCAATCTTAAACATTCCCTGGCTATCTTTGTTACTTCTCATAAACCTTATGATCCTCTTGTTTACAAAATCAACAGCCCCAAACAACTAACAGTAAGATGATCATCTTCATTTGCATATTTTGCAAATTCCAAGCTACAGCATTGACTTCAGGATTAACAAGGCTGAAGGGGGTTTCGGTCTACTAGCACGAGCACCAAGCCATGAGAGACACGAGTAGTGCACTGAAGCAGTCACATATCCCAGTACTAAAATAGCCTATCAATGCTTAATTTCTGTAAAAGACAAACAGTTATTGTGGCCATGCCACAATTCATGAAAGTCCAGACACAAAAAAGGCGAAAAAAAGAGTGATATCTAGAAGCATGAGCCTCACTAGAGTTCGTGCTTAAAAAGATTATCAATCACATCCAACAATTGGGCTATTTTCCTGAATGTTTTTTCAACACTTAAAGTGGGCGAGGGTTTGTTCATTCTCAAGCTCTGCTTGTGTTTACTCTTTTCAGAGAATATGACATGTGGAGAACATCAGAACAGATGTGACAATGGTCAGTGTGTGTCAACAGAGAAGTGGTGTGACTTCTTTAAAGACTGTATTGACAACTCTGATGAACTATACTGTGGTCAGTACCTGAGCATATACATGTGCTTTTTTATACTGCCTATATCTACAAGGCCCTAGTTAAAATGACATTGCCAAATTTCACCTGAAATGAGTTATGTGCATTTTGTGCAATGTCCGTATATTAATTTAATTAAGAATGCGTTTTTTTCTATAAATAATGCAAAAGTGATTACTTAAGCCAATATAAATCAATGATTTCCTTTCACTATTGGTACGTTACTACCCCACAGAAATAGTGTATTTCAATTGTGTGGAATTTGTGTACAATTCAGACTCAACTGGAAACAAGAAAAGCCCTTCTTGTAGTTAGTCTTAGCATTTGATCCTTGTACACAATATATTTGATTGATTGATTGATTGATTGATTGATTGCACCAAGGCAAGATTTTTGACCCGAAATGTGGTGAAAGCTCTGAGTGTAAGATGGTCACTGAATGCATAAAATTCTAAATTTGTATTAAAAGCATTAAATGATGTACACAGCATACTAGTATAGAACCAAACCCACACAAGTTCTTCTAACTTTTAAAGGCGTCACAGTCTCTGAGAATTTGTGCTCAGCTGGACCAAATAGTTTATGACCAATTCAAAGGAGTAAAACGTCGTAAAGCATGGATTTTCTCAACCCAGTTTTACCAATGGTCCATCGTTCTTGGACTATAAATAAAGAACATAAAAGGGTGTCCGCAGCGTAGAGACATCTTAGAGTTTGGTGAGCTGACTGTTTACTGCACAATTAGACTAATCACTCTGAATTTATACAAAGAAGAGGTCGTAACAGAAGAGTCCCTGGGAAAGCTAGGCCCTCCATCAGCCCAATTGCTTCTATTCTTGTCAGACTGATGACCCTCTGCCCCTGAAAGATGTAAGCCATTGATTTGGTATGGTGGGAATTTATGCAGAAACAAGCAATAAAGTAGGCTGTGTAAAAGTAGATTAAAGTCAGATAAATTCAGTGTTTTATGGACATTCTATGAAGGGCCAGAGGCACAAGCATCTTTCGGCTTTTAACCAAGGACAGGAAGACTACAGTGGTCAATTAAAAAGCAATACAACGACATTTAAAAGTTGTTTGATAGAAACTGTTGGTGTTTGTCTCACCTTTGAATTGTAATTTTGAACATTATTATTTAGGACATAGTTTTTAGCAAAAGAGGAAAATGTGTTATAAACGTTTTATCAACCCTAAACTTTGATATTTGACATTATCACTAAAATATGCTTCATATTTTTGCTGTATTTTTAATGTGGGTGCATCATATTTAATGTTTGCATTAGACAGAACGTATGACAGTAAATATTTACTGTTACACTCAAAACTGGACAAATCGGCCCACAGCAAGTCAGCCACTCAGAAAATCGGCCCTCGGGAAATATTTGCCATTTATTTGTCATTGTACCATTGAAGTACGAATAAAAATGATTTTAACAAAAGTCTCTAGAAGAAAAACTGAAATGAAGTGCCCACAATGCTGACGTACATGTGTATGTCATATTTTCTTCTAAACGAGTTTGTTGTAATGATTTCTTGGAGAAATAAAGGGCTTTATTTTGAAACACTATATCCCTTCATTGTAATCTGGTTCAAAAATAACGGTAAAAACTGTGGAATGAAAACTTTTGATGTGATATTTGGCAAATTGTAATTGATATATATCGAAGATATTTGGATGCTATAATCAATTCCTTCCAATGTCCTTCAGGTGTCTATATAAATCGGAATGCATCATTTGGATTTTCAAATCTGATGGATCACACTTGGCAGCGTTCAGATAGGTTTTGTTAGTGTTAGATTTAGTTTTGAGATACAAGTTGGGCTGTATCCACCTTTTCGGTTTCTCTTTACCCCAAGACCAAGTCCTGAAAGGGGCAGAAAGAATATGAGGAAGATAGATGTCCCCACAGGCAAACCTACAGAGTTTGAGTTGGGAGATACAGCTGCTGACATACAGAGGAGGAGGGAGGAGAGAGAACAGAGGGGGAGGGAGGAGGCAGAGAAAGAACAGAGAGAGGAGAGGGAGGAAGCCAGGAAGGCGTAAAGTCCACAGTCAAACATAGAGGAGGGAGTGGCAGAAAACAGGCCAAGAACTGAGAGGATTGACAATGAAATGGACAGAGGGTGGAGGAGAGCCCAGCACATCTCAGTCGCAATCCAGGTGCAGGAAAGGATGTAGGATGAACATTTATTTAACAGACTCAGATGTCAAGGCTATTGTGGACTTTGTCAAGGGTCATGAGGAGCTCTACCCCAAGACCAAGAAGCACTTGAAGTACTATGCTAGGAAAGAATGCCTGTGGGAGAGGTTCACCAGCAGCAGCAAGCTGTCAGTGAAAGTGTGCAAGACTTCGTTCAAAGCCCAAAGGACTGGCTGCGGAAAACTCACCAAGTCCAAGTCTGGCCAGGCTCCAAGGGAATGATAGAGAGGCAGAATTGGATTCAGGACAAATTTAACTTCATGCAAACATACATCAGTAGGAAGGGCAAATCTTCAGCCCTCAAACCTCAACCACAGCCACAGCCTCAGACTTTCTATGTAGCTGTTGATGACAACAACCCAGTACCGCAAGAAGGCTACACTTCACCATCAGCCCAACCAAGCATTTCAACCCACCATCAATAGCCTCTGTCACAGGCAAAGAAAGTGCGCACAACATCTCAGGACTCTCTAGCATTTTGGGAATATACAGTCAGTCATGAGCTACAGATTGATACACCTCAACTGTTAACATCAATTGACACACATCAACACGTTCCCTCTCCTCCAACCACCCAGCAGCAAGAGTCTCCACCCCCAGTCCAGCCCCAGCCCCCCTCACCTCTCCAGCAGTCATCCAAGCCCAAGCAGCAGCAGCAGTAGACATACTTTACTTGCCTACAACCGGTCCTTTTCAGGACCACTGCTGATTAATAGGTCCTTCTTAGGACCACCCAAATCGTCCAAAACAATTAATGAGATGAATGTTTAACACAAATCCCAAAACAAGAAGCATAACACTGCCCTACCCCAAACACATAACTCCCAAATACAGAATATGAGTGACCTAGTGAGTGATTAAAAATTTAAAGTTAAAAAAATTCAAGTAATTTGAACATGGACTTAAAAGATTTTCGAATTTTGAAAACAAATTATAAAATTTTGGAATAACAACTTGGAAAAAAATGAGGCTTTGGCCAAACAAAAAAAAATGATAACAATTTGACAACAAAAAAAAAGAAAATGAAACTTTGGCCAAAAAAAAATTTGAAAGGAACTTCGACTTATAAGAATCTTCTACATTTTCGGAAATGATTGTGACCTTTGGATCCGACTTTTTGACTTGTTGGAAATCGATTGGAAATTCTTAGGAAATTTATGCAACACTAGCTTAAATAAAACTTCTTGGAATAATTGGATAATCCTGAAAAGGACTGATAGATGCCAACTTCTTTTGCCCTCAGGATGTTTGGCTGATACATCTCAGGTTCTGTCCTCCTGCCCAGCCAATGCACCGAGATGATTAAGTAATCTTTCAGTAGGTCTCACTGATGTTTGACCTCCCTCAAATGATTCCTGTAGATGTCATCTGGCACATACACCACCTGTTCATTTTGTAGCGCTGCTATGTCATCTGATGGGGTGGGTGCCCTGTCTGCTTTGCCTTGGTGTGTCCTGAGCATGTTGTGCAACAATGTCTCTGACAACTTTTGTCCTTTTCTCTATTTTATCCAGTAGGACCCTGAAACTGCTCACTAATATACCAAATGCATACTTCACTACCCTCCTGCCTCTGGAGATCCTATAGTTTTCTATTCTCTCTTCCTTTGTGAGTTGTCTTCTGCTGTAGGGTTTCATAAGCCATATGACATTAAGGATAAGTGATTGTCACCAGCATGAAATAGTGCAAATCTGGTCACCTTCCCCCAGTGGTTCAGGTAGCAATCTTCCTCCTCAACTTGCTGCAGTTAAATATTGGTACATCTTATGAAGGTCCACTTCACCCAACATCTACCACGAGGAATCTGGCTAGCAGCACCAGGGGAAAGAAGCCCTTGTAGTTGTAATATTTACTCCCAGATTTCTTTGGCTTCTTCATGGCGATATAGTTCCCATCTAGTTCCCCAAGAGCATGGGGGGCAATCCATCTGGTTCTGAATTTTTTCTCCATTTTTTTCCATCCTTCAGGATTGATAGGGGTTATCAAACACTCTTCCAAGCATTCAGCAAGGATGGTCCGCCAGACCTTGGGATGAATTTACAGATGGTGTTTCGTCCAACCAGCCAATGATACAGCAAGGATATGTAGGCTTCTCCAATTACCAGGTGTCTCAGCACTATTGCCAGTTTCAATCCTACTTCTAAGGGCTTCCACAAATTTCATGACTGACTTAGCCGTGGCATATGTGTTCCTCAATGAGGTAAAAAATGTAGGTGGCATTCTGACCAAATTCTGGTAGCCTGGGATATCAGTCTGAATTAAGTCGACCAGGAGAGTTCCATAGCACCCTCTTTCTACTTTTTGAAAGATCCAGGACATGACCCAAGGGTCTGGGGCTTCCTTCTTCTTCTGAGTGGTGACTGTGGCTATGGGTAAGGTGCTGCTGTAGGGCAGGTGCTGGTCCTGGATTCAGATTCGTCCTTTTCTGTGTGCAAATCAGAATAATAATCAAAATGTTAAACTCAATACAAAACAAAAGTACCCTAAGCTTCTGTAGAATGTCTCTCTGAAGTGTAGCTGGCATCTTTGCAGTGATAAATGATGAGTTACAGCAGCCAAAAGGAATTTATATAGTGTGGGTTTGATCCCGAATTGCAATCCTAGCTCCATAAATGAATCAGTCTAGTCAGGGTGGATAATGTTACTGCTCCAGTCTCGTTGGTTTGTCACTGGGGCTTGTGGTGGCCTGATACAACTTGATGGTTAGAGCTTTAAAGCTTGCCCTGGTAGTTTCCCACCTAGTAGCGGAAAAAAACACCCCAACGCCAAGTCAGGTTGGGATCTTGCTCCAGACAAGCTGAGAGATGCTACTTTGTGTCTGGGAGTTGTAATCAACCCAACATTTTTTTATTTTTGTCCCTGATCCCCAATTTTTAAACCGAGCCTAGAATCATAGAGTTGGTTGTAGGGTCAGCTCCAGTGGAACACACTAGAAAAGTGTGAACTAGGTTTTAGACATATAACTGGAGGTAAACTCACGTCAATCAGTACTTCACTTGTTATGTTGAGAAGTGATTTACAGAGAATATAAAAGAAAATATCAGTATACAGCTGTTATGCTTTTCTATCTCATTTGTCAACTGTAACATAATGACTGAACATTTAACTCATTTAGAATGGTATAAGTCCACTTTGATGTGTAATCAGTATTAATTTTTATTAAACATAATCCAAAGACTATAATCATTCTGGATTTAGACACGCAGAAGCCATTCGGGGTTGTTGGATATAATAATTAAGACAGTGTGCCTAACAAAAAGATTATTATGTTAAGAGTAAGAAACTCTTATAAAGCGCCAAAATGAATGTAAACGTCCTCTAAGGTGCTGATGTCCAAAAGGGATAGTCCAGCTCCAAATAGAGGTCCATTTCTATATTAGCGTCCAATTGGGGAGATAGGCTATGGTGGAGGATATGCTAATCTGAAAAGATATGTTTTCAACTGTTTTCTGAAACCAGAAATGCTTTCTACAGTTCTAATGGCTTGAGGAAGCTTGTTCCACTCTGTGGGAGCAGCTACTATGAAGCTGCGCAACCCTGAGCATTTATTTGGTTTACATGAGGAAATTGATAGGCGATTGCCAATTGTGAGATCACTCCACCTAATCACAGAGGAAAGATATGGAGGTTGGCTGAAATATATTGCTATTTAAGCAAGGAGATTGCATTTGAACAATATACGGTAATGAATGGGGAGCCAATATAGTTTCTGCAGGAAGGGTGTGACATGACAATATTTATTTAGTTTGCACACCATACCACATAAGGCATTTTGAACTCTCTGTAGTCTGTCAGTATATGCCTCTTTTGTGTTGTACAGCAGTGAGTTGGAGTAATCCAGGTGACTGCTAACCAAGGCATTGGCCAACTTTACAGCTGTTTCATGGTTTAAGTACCTGCAAACCCTTCAATGGGCAATACCAGAATTAGCAGGTAGAAGTTCATATATATATATATATATATATATCAATTTGTTTAGCAAACCGGCATTGTTATTTTAAGTTTCAGTAAAACATATTAAGGCATCATAGTAAATTCATAGTCATGGCAACTCATTTTATATAATTGTGATATAACTGGTTATGTTTGTAAGCAATTGTTTATAAACAAATCAATGAGTACTGGAAACGTGTAAGAATATTAAAATATGCCTTGATATGGTTATTCAAATGATACCCAAATATTGTCTAAACTAACAACAAAAACAGAATTGGGGATATCATAAGCTAAAGCAATGCTCATTCATCAATGATTATCAACCTAAACCATCCATTATTGTCAAAGACTTACTGATGTAAATGTTCAAGTAATAGCTTAGGGCGTTTTGCCTTAAATCAGCTCTTTATTGAAAGATTTGTGACAGGCCATAAGCAAATATGTGTCATATGGGATCTGAATGTAGTTTTTATTTGGCAACCGAACCTAAAAGCTGTTTTGTGATCAATGACAGATCCCAGACCACCCATTTACTATAACATGGACAAATATTATTGCAGTCTAATCCAGGTTGATGTTTGATCATTCAGCAAATCTTTTAATCTCCAAAAGGAAATGCCCTAGAAGCAGAACAGCCGGTCAAAATTGACAAAATTGTGTATTCTGCGTGAAACAAGCTTAGATTTATAGAAGGCAATTGGACATAAAGGTAATGAAACGTCTATAAACCTGGAGGGTTCCCTGCTCTCCGAGTAATTCCATCCAGGAAATGGTTGATGTCTTATGGTCCTGATAAAACTCTGTGGCAAAACAAATGGCAAGAACTTGTGTAAAGATGTCATTATCTGGGAAGCCGTACAAGCCCATTGATGAATGGCAGTTGTAATGCTGCAGATCCATCTGTCATATTTTGTTGTGAGAATAACAAACTCTGTACAAAATAGACTGCAACATAAAGTCTTATTACCAATGAAACATGCATTGAAATTATTACAATTATTACCCCTGGTCATCCACGATTTGCTGTGTAAACAGTGTATATTTATGATTTGTACATGACAGATGGAAATTTAAAATGACTGTATTAGTTTTAATGGGGACTGCAATACTTTACCAGAATACAAAAAACTTAAAAGTCCAAAACAGAAAGATTAAAATGTTTCAGTCTTAGCTTCATTTGATTTGTTTTCAGTTAAGATTTTTGTATTTTGGAGGCAATGTAAGAACAATCAGTAACATGAGTTATTTTTTCATGCTTCATAAATCTATTACAGGGCATACCATTATTGTCATTTGAAATAGATCGAGATGGTTGAACAAGAGCCACATTCTTGCGTCTGTAATAAATCTTTGTTAATTGCTGCCTCTTCACAAAGGTTTCTTTTGTAAAACTGGACCAAAAATGAAGAAAAAAATCAATGACATCTTTTTTAAGTAAAACTTTGCATTAAGAGTCTTGAAAAATCTAATGCCATTTACAGTGCATGAAATACAAGAAAAATAATGCTTAAAGACAATAGAGTATGATAAATTATTTTGATGCTCCATCTTAACAATTGGGTGTATTGTATAAAAATATAAAAAATTGAAGTAAAGTAATTGACTTCACCTACAAAAGGTACTTCATTAGTTTTTACATGGTTCACAGATTATTATATCAGTGCTATAATGACTAGAAGAGAGAAGAGAACATACGAGTTCTTCAAACAATAAAGCTGGTATTGAGAAGCCACATCAGTAACAGGAAATGTAAGATGACAAGGCACAGCGTCTGCATTTCATTGGTCTTTACACAACTTATCTTTTCCATTTTGTTGATAGATGAAGGCCCCCATGTTTGTGTTATTTAGCAATCATTCCACTTGCTAACTTACTTCAAGATTACTAGATTGTATAATGCCATGGGATGGGACTTAATCTGTCATCTCATTTTATAATTGAAGTCATTTATCTTGTATCATACAGTTGTCAATTTACCTTACATGGTCTGGATCAGATCTACTCAACAGGTGTCAGTCCATTAGAGTTTAGTCAGCAGGCTTGGTATGACCCACTCATCCCTGGAGATAGAAATGGAAAGGTAACATGGAGTAAACTAGGATACAAGGATGTTCCAGCCATATTTGGCAGTATACCCTATTCTAAACCAATTTCAGACTGATATTGCTCTTATATTTGAATATATTTCAATTTTGGATGGAAGTCTCATCATGGATGGAGAATGTCTGATGGACTACTTCAGCCACCCTGATTTAATGGAGAGAAATAGCTTGATCTGTTGGGAGACATAGCAGCCAGAAATGAAGATGACAGTGGTGATGATGAGAGTGATACTGAAGCTGATGCTGAATCAGATATTAAATCAGATGTTACTGGAATATTTATTGACATTGATGATGACTGAACATAGGCCATTTAAACATTCAGCAAATCAAACATAATAAAAACGTCACTGAAGTGACCGACCTTGTTGAATGCCTGCTTATATGAATTCTTCTAACATAGGATAGGTTATAGAATTCATACTTACCTCATTTCCCCCTTATACAGTATACTTAGCTGTTTTGTTAATTCTGTGAAATGACACACACTTTGGATTTTAGATTACGTCTGTAAGTGTTGTGTCATTGACAATAATATTAACATTGCCGTACAGTATTGATGTATATTAAATGTCTCAATGCTATTTCAGAATATTGTCCTTAAGTTTGTTATCATAATAGAAATATTGTCGCCGTATGTTATAGTGCATGTGTGCTTTAAGTCAAGTTGTTTGGGGTGCGAGTGGGTCATATCTAGCCTGCAGACTAGTTGTATCTGCTCTGTATCTTATCCATTCACTTTGTAGTAAGGAGTAACACAAAGATCAGTTTTAGACCTTATTCTATATTTTCTCTCCAGACTGCCCCTTTAGCACAATTAATCTCGACCTTTATTTTACTGAAATATCATTTCTATACGTATGATACTTCTATGTACTGAGATAGTACCTAGGATGATATAGAAATTACTTTGAGAAGTGCTTAAATGGCATCCATTAATGGGTGAATTCAAGCAAGCTTCATCCTGCAAAGACAGTGTTTATTGTGTCTGAAGCAACTGTATTACAAGAACATTTTTAAATCCCTGCTCCATACTCACATACGTGGTTAAGTAGTATCTAGATGTTCCCACTTTTAATAATCTGGGGCCGGATTCACAAAAGGTCTCAAGTCTTAGCCAAATCTCAGCTGAGATTTTGCTCAAATCTAAGATTTTTGTCTCAGCTGATATTCTGCTCAAGTTGAGATTCACGAAAGGCATCTCATTTGAGACCCAAATCTAAGCCAATTTTTGAGTCTGGACCAATCAAAACTGATGTAACATTTGTTGAGATTAGTGGAAAGTATACACATTTATATTTTACCACTCTACCATATATACTCACATTTTAGAATATTTTGAATCAAGCAAAACATTGTCTTTTTACTATAATTTGTACTAACATTCAAAAGAACTGATTATAACAGCAAAACAAGCCACTCATGTAAATTTGTTATGTAAATGTTTACTGTTGTTTTTGTACAAACTCTTAATATATATTCATATTTTGTGTTACAAGTTAAATAATATGTCATACTTCACTATTTTAATTTTGTTTTGTGACTTTTTATTACATATACTCTATTTTAAGAAAACTTAAGTCACCCCCTAGGCAGTCTTAGATTTGAGACCAAATCTGAGAAAAATCTTAGCCTGAGATCTTTTGTGAATCCCAGCTGAGCAAAAGGTCTCAAATCTGAGAAAAATCTAAGAAAAATCTTAGATTTGAGACCAAAATCTCAGATTTGAGACTTGAGACCTTTCGTGAATCCGGCCCCTGATTCATAAGTCTCAAACTCATAATGGTGAATGGTTTGTTATTAATGGACCCAGACTTTGGAACAGCCTTCCACAGAATGTAAGATCTGTTATAATCATTCAGGATTAGACTCAAGTCTGGTCTCTTTCCTGAAGCCTTTCTGCCTAGCATCTTCTCCTCTGTTGAAGTTGGCTTTTGGTTCCAAAGTTTTTTACCGTCCATGGACTTATGTTATTGCTTTACTTTTGTATTATATTGCGATTTCCATTAGTATGTTAATGTTTGTAAATTATAATTATTAAAATAAGTCACTCATAAGGTTTTATAAGAGGGACCACAGTGACGCAGTGGTTAACTCACTACCCTCCCACCTCTGAGTTCGGCAGTTCAAACCCCAGACATTACGTGAGAAAGTTGATAGTTGCTTGCTGATGGTCAGCAGTTTACAGTTCAAAACCTTGACCAACTGTACGTACTGGTTTCCTCTGCCCACAAAACTACCCATATTGATATGACCTGTACACTGTTAAAAGCTACGTAAAACCCAAAACAAATAAATAAATGTGTTATAAGATGACCAAATGTTATGCCCAAAGATAGTGGAGCCAATGGACTGCTAACTTGAAATTACACATGGTTGTACAAATGTAATGTTAAATAATTGTAAGTTATTATAAAGTTTACTGTAAATCATTTCAACACATAACATAATTTAACTTCACAAAAGCCTACGAACTTTGATCGACCAAAATAATATAATTCTGTTAACAATAACAATTTGGAATTTATATTTACACCTTTCTATGACGATGTTATCTTCTTTTTTTCAATCTAATCATTTGATGGTCACAACTGAAACAAATATTTTGGAATCTAATTAATGACTACATGTATGATTCCATGAGAGTCTTTCCTGATAAGACATTGCTGTTGAGAAGGACATAAACACTCTTAAGTGTATTTCCTTAACATCATGGACGTAAACACCATAAACTCTATTTCCTTAACATCGTGGGCTAACATGACCCCAATATTTTCCAGTGCCAAATTTATTCAGTGATTTTTGTTCCCTTGTCAAGGAAACATCAAATACTTGCTGATATTTCCAAGTAATCAGCCCAAACTAAAAAGTGGCTGTTACAGAAGACCATAATACAGTTGTAAGTTACAGCTACTGCGGTTACAATTAACACAGTTGTCATCAGTTTTTCTCCATAAACCAGCATATGATTTTATTTCCTTTTTCTTAGATCCACCAGATTGTAAAGATGGTGAATTTAGGTGTGCCAGTGGTCAGTGCATCCCAAAAAACAACACCTGCTACTATCTGGGACCAGAAGATCGACACCTGGGCTGTGTGGACAACTCACACCTCCTAAATTGTTGTAAGGATATTTTTTGCTACCGCATTGATTTTCTATTGGAAGAAAAATATTTGATAAGTATGTGTAGTAATATATATGTTACAGTCAATCTGTGAAACCAGTCATTACGCGTAATGACTGAAAGTTTCAGTCATTTCACGTAATGACTGAAATGGCCAGTCATTACGCGTAATGACTAAAATTTTCAGTCATTTCATGTAATGACTGAAATCTATGGTTCATTTTTACACAGATTGACTGAAAAGATTTCAGTCAATCTGTGTAATTTAACTTTAGTTGTTTTTCATCGAAACATTTTTATTATTCAAAACCTTTGTACATTGTTCCCCTGCACTGTGAACGTTTGTGTGGTAGAGAACTGTTATGGGTATTAAATATTCAACTGTTTTAATCAAATTAATAACTTTGGAATTCTCACAAACTTTCTGAATTTATATTCAGAATTTTTAAACCTAAACCCAGACTTTTGTAATAGACTCTAGTGTCATTTACCAAAGTATTATTAAAATATTGAATGGTTCGATGTATTTAATTACTTTTTAAATTTTATGTGGTTTTGTAAAACTAAACTCATTATGTCACAGAATGTAAAATAACTCTTTGTGATCAATAAATAAAAATGAACTTTATGTCTTGTTTGAAGACTAATCCTCATTTATCCATCATAATTTATAATACAATTTTGCCTTTTATGTTATTAATTAAAGACTCAATTCCATTATGGCAGGTTGTTAGGAAGCAGGAAACCATGAAGTCTTTGAAGTGAATCTTGTCCACTGTTACTTGTCCTAATTGCAATGCAGGTCTTTTCATGTTATTTTGTTCTTTGGGGCCATGTTACTATTGTTTGACCTCTCTACATAAACAGCCTGGGTATCAAAGGAGGAGTGACCTTTAGTGTTTTAAAGTAACAACTTAATCCATTCTTGTAATAGTCAATAAAGCCTGAGTGGGGTAATTTCTAAGGTCTAACTCACACCTGAGTACCATTGTAACTGTATTTTCATATTATTAAATAACCCTCAAGATACGCGATTTATTGCATGTCGTAGGTAATGTGTTGCATTGACTACCAGACAAGTTGCTCCCATTCATAAATCCTCCTCAGCTTTTGGCTGATAGATTTATTGAGTTTTTTACAGAAAAAAATTGAGAATATCCACTCAACTTTCCCTGCTTCCTTCAATTCGCAACACATCTCCCCTGACTCTCCTCCCCCACGTGTCCTGTGTTTTTCAAGCAGGCCCATGTTATTCTAATCCTCAAAATAATCAACCCATCACTTCAATAATCAATGCCTCACTTGAATAAAGTAAGTGTCCGAAGTTTTTCAAACAGGCCCATGTTACTCCAATCCTCAAAAAATCATCCTTTAAGACAACTCCTTCCTGACTTTCCAATCAATAATCTTGGTAATCAAAGCTAATTTAAAGCTATTTATCTCAATTCAGCCATTACGCGTAATGACTGGACCTTATTTTCAGTCATTACGCGAAATGACTAAAAATTTTAGTCATTACGTGTAATGACTGGCCATTTCAGTCATTACGCGAAATGACTGAAACTGTTCCTACATAATGTATGTTTTGGTTTACAGTTCAATATTATATATTTACAACCAGTAAACATCAAAGTTTCATTTCACATATTTACTGAAAGTCAAACCAGTAAACTTGTGAAATAACACAGGTTATTAAAAAATCAGTAAATACACGTATTTACTGAAAATTTTAGGGAATACACATATTTACTGACCAAATCACGTGTATTTACTGATTTCACATATTTACTGTAACATATATACAGTAGAACCTCGATTATCCGAACCCAGTGGGAGACATACAATCCTGTTGGATAATCGAGGGGTTCGGATAGATGAAGAAAACCGAAATTCACCGTCTATGGGTTAACGAGTGGGCGATAATAGAAGAAAGATCATTTGTATGCACTTACTATAGACGTCGGTATTCATTGATGATATATTTAATACATTTGTGTAATATAATGTAACCACACCTTGTAATTGTCACTGTATATATGATATGTATAAGTTCAACAGTATATTTTAGTTTTACAACAAGTATAAGTTGCAACTTGTTCAAGCAGTCTGTACAAGTTGCAACTTGTACAAGATTTGCTGTACAAGTTATAACTTGTACAGAATTTCAATATAAAATAAACCCAACTTGTAGAATACTGTTGTACAAGTTGGATTTAAACATTTTTTGGTTAAATTGACAATTGCATTAAAAATATATCATATTTGATATGTATAGTTATGAAATTAATGTGAGAGTGCCTGAATTTGTAAATAAGCCTGAGTGCCTGAAAATAAATATATAGAGCAGGTGGCTTATCAATCAAAAGTCATGTTCTTTACTTTTTTCATCATACAGAATGAAATTAAGTTTCTGTGTTAGTTTCTAAATGCAGCATGAATGTGAGCTGTTCCTAGTTGATTCTAGCTTTGTTCTCAGTGGAGTTATGGTTCTGTGGACTGGGGTCTATCTAGGCAGAAGAGTTTTAATAATAACAATTAGGCTTCAAAAATGAACTTTATCAATACCGAAAGGGGTGTTGGTCTACTAGTGCGAGCCGCAAAGATATCAGTGACAGCAGCAGTTCACTAAAGCAGTAACCCATCCCAGTACTAATATTACCCACTGTCACTCAACTTAGAGGATAGACAGATACTCATCACACTACACCACAATCCATGAAAGTCTGGAGACAAAAAGAAAAAAAATCCTAGAAGTGTGAGCCTCGCTAGAGCTAGCACTTAAAAAAGCAAAAAGTAAGAAATAGAAATTTTCTAATAGAATCAACTGTCTTGGTGAGATACCCTGTAGCAGGTATATTTTGTGATTTACCCCAAAGCAATAAAGAAGGATCATGAGTGGGTAAAGGAAAGCATCAAAGGAAAGATGGCAGTATATATGCGTAATTGTAATTGATACATGTCTTTTTTAAATAAAATCCTTGACTTAAAATTCAGATTTGGATTTATCAATTATACAAGAAGTAATTTTATTTACCCCCTTTTCTTTTAATAAATAAATATCGGATACTTCTTAACAGAAAGCATGATTACAAATTATTTTATAAGGTTACCAACACCAACATAGCCTAAAGTCAGATACAGGCTCAAGTTAGGCCAGTGTGGCTACAACTTTTAAAATAATAGAAATGTATACATTAAAAGTGTGGTAAATTGTCAACAAAATTATGACAATATACAGGTCAACAGTTTGCTTTCTCATTGAAGAAGTTCTGAGAAGTACAATTTTAAGTGAATTTAAAATTCATTAAGAACAGATATGCTGATTTTATCAATTTTAAAGTGCAAATTTACTAAAATACACTGTACAACTGATATCAACTTATAAAATATGGAGTTGTACAACTTGCAACTTGTATAGGTCTAAAATTTGTACATGTTACAACTTGTACAATACATCTTTATGGCCAATCTGTACAGTACATCTGTTATTGTACACTTTTGTTCTACAGTGGTAGACCAACTCCTGTGATAAAATATACTAAATCCAAAACTACAATAAGACCAATGCCCTAGTTGTTTTAATCATTCGTTGCTCAGAACTTCTCCACTATTTATGTACGGAAGAGTAGAAGGGCCAACATGACAAATTTTTTATCTCGATTTATCGACTTAGTAACTCAATAAATCAACTTAGCTATCTCGATTTATCGACTTACTAACTATCTTGATTTATTAAGTTAGTAAGTCAATAAATATACTTAGTTATCTCTACTTATCAACTTATTAATTCGATAAATTGAGTTAGTTATCTCGATAAATCGAGTTAGTAAGTCGATAAATCGACTAGGTTATCTCGATTTATCGTGTTAGTATCTCGATAAATCGAGTTAGTCATCTCACTAAATCGAGTTAGTACGTCAATAAATCGACTTCGTTATTTCGATTTATCATGTTATTGTCTTGATTTATCGAGTTAGTAAGTCAATAAACCAACTGAGTTATGGGACCAATTGCAAAGGAGGTCCAGAGCATTTAAAGTATGAAGGAACACATTGGACCTTGACTCTCGGGTCCAAGGTCAAACATTATCCCACTAAAACATTCATACAATGTGGTTTGATATAAGCTGTTTTCACATCACAAACCTTTAACACCAATTTTAAGGAGCCATAGGCATTGTAAATATAAGTATTGTAAGTATCAAGGACCATAAAGGGCTTGAAGGTCAAATGTGAACCCACCAAAAGATTCAGGCCTCATGATTACCAAATACGTTTTCAGATCCCAAAGGAGACACAGGGCATTATAAGAATACACAAACAGCAAGCTGGACTAAATGGCCCTCTGTCAAATCGGCTCTCACCAATATGGCCAAATTAAAACTTGGCACCTGCAAACTCTCCCCAAAGTAAAAATCAAGAAAAAGTGATGCGATAAGAAAACTTTCATAGTGCTTAATCTTCATCAGATGACAGACTCTACTGCTTGCATTTGTTATGAAGAGTACTTTGGGTAAGCCTGTATCAGGTTAGCATCCTTTAATTGTAACCTTGTTTCCCTGATTTGCAAATAATGGCGAATTATTTCCTCCGGGCTATAAATGTACTCATGTTCCACGCCAGCAGGGGAGAGGTGGTGGTGTTGGGTTTTTCATCCGTGATGATATCGATTTTAAGGTTCTGCCTCAACCGTGTTTCAATACCTTCGAGTCCATATCTGTTCACCTATCCACAGGCAATGCTCAGGATATTGTTTTCCATACTGTGTATAGGCCTCCCAATGTTTCCAAAGCCAATTTCATTGAGGATTTCAGTTCCTTTGTCGAAGGTGCTGCCTTATCATGTTGTGAAAATGTAATATTAGGTGATTTAAATCTACACCTGGATAAACAGGACGGTTGGTCGCAGAAATTCAATGATTCCCTCTGCCAATATAATTTCACCCAAATTATTGATTCCCCAACACACATTCATGGCCATATATTAGATGTCATATGTGTGAGGGACACCTTTTCAAAGGCACTCTGCGCTAAGGTTATAGCTGGGCTATCTGACCATTTAGCCATCACTTTTTCGGTCAATATACCTATTGAGGTTCCCTGCAAATTTAGACAAGTTAATACCCGGAAAATTCACAAGATAAACATCACGGATTTTAAAGAGGACATCCTGAATTCTGATCTAATCAAGCATCCTCACAGAACAGCCAGTTTGCTCAGTCACCAATATTTCAACACCTTGCGCAGCATTCTAGACAAGCATGCCCCAATAAAGAGGAAAATGGCTCACACTGCTAGACCTCTCAGCGGCATTCGACACTATCGACCATGACATTCTTTTTAATTCCCTAAGAGATTGGTTTGGGGTTGATGGCACTGTGTTGAGGTGGATCAGATCCTATCTCTCAAACCGGAAACAGAAGGTTAAATTAGGAAATAGCTTTTCAGATGTGTTCTCACTTCCGTATGGTGTGCCTCAGGGTTCTGTCCTGGGCCCCCTCCTTTTTACCCTTTACACAACCCCTCTCAGTAATATCATTTCCAATTTCAATGTCACCCACCATCTATATGCTGATGACACCCAAATATATCTAGCATTGGACAATAGGAATTTTGATTCCAGTTTCGCTGAGCTTACAGAGTGTCTCACATGTATCCAAAACTGGATGGCTGGCGTGAAATTGAAACTCAATCCCGAGAAAACTGAATTTATTATAATAGGTGATAGACAAGCCAGAGAGTCCCTCATAAATAAATTCCCTACTCAACTTCTCGGAAATTCTATTTCCCCTACTGATACAGTCAAGAACCTGGGTGTAATTTTTGACTCTGGAAACACCTTTTCCAACCACATAACTAATATGTGTCGAGCCTGCTACTACCACCTTAAGGACCTAAGACGTATTCGTAAATTCCTCAGTGTGGAAACTGCAGCCTTGCTTGCAAACTCAATGATCAGTAGTCGACTTGACTACTGCAATTCCCTACTTTATGGCATCAGTAAGTACAATGTTGCTAAACTCCAAAAGATACAAAATGCCCTTTGTAGAATTGTTTTTAGACTTGATAGAACTAGCCATGTCACTCCTTTTCTTCAAAAACTACACTGGCTTCCTATCACTTACCGTATATTGTTTAAGTACAATCTAATTACTTTCAAGGCTATAAATTTCTCTCAACCCATATACCTATCATCCTTGATCAAAACCAGTTGTCTAACACGTGGAAATCGTCTTTCTCTTTCCTCAGCCTCTCACAAAAAGGCCATCGGTAGGAGAGGTTTTGTAGTGGCTTCCCCCATAGAATGGAACAGACTCCCACAATCAGTACGATCACAACAAACAATAACAGGTTTCCGTAGCCAGCTAAAGACCTACTTGTTTAGATTAGCATATCCTCCACCATAGTACATCTCCCTGGCGGGCGCTAACCTTGGATCATGACCTCGAACGTCCCTCGACTTTCCCTTTTTGATTTCAAGCGCATTAGAGGATGTTGCATCAATTTTGCGCTATATAAATGTTTCTATTCTATTCTTTTCTTTTCTTTTCTATGATTTCTATGATCATGTTTTGTTTGTTTTGTGTGACAAAGTGTGACTGACACATATTGATGAAATTTGGATGTTGCTATTAATGCCATAACCCATGTCATAAAGACACTTGTTTAGACACTTATTCATATTAGTTTACTTCTTAAGTGATAATTAGCAACAGGGTATATTACATGTAAAAAGGCAATTTTCTTGTTGCAGATTAGGTGCTATAAAGATTCTGTTAGATTATCGAGTTACTAAGTCGATAAATCAAGATAAAAAAACTGTCATGTTGGCCCTTCTACTCTTCCGAAATGGACACATTTGGAATAGTATAAAACTATTATATTTCCCATTAATTACACCCAACACTGCATGAGAAACTCAAAAGGGGATTTAAAATAATCATTTCAATATAATTAATTTCTGCAATTTTTCTTTTTTTCTGATTGATAAACAATTATTATATTTTTCAAAGACATGTTGGTAATTTGTAATTTTCTAAATTATGTCATGGTATTTTATCCAGTATCTTAGTTGCATTTACTGACACGTAAGAGAGAAATCAATTAATGTTAATTTTTCATTTTAACATTCCACCTCATTTGATGTTTTCCCATTCTGCATGCAGGTCCATTCTCCACTGACAAATAGATCTGAAAAGAAACTTTGTTTTCTACATAGAAATATACAAATGTGAAGATGATGTAATCCTAGACTTAAACCTCTCGATATAAGGTGTAATTACAAGCATTCTCTTTTTTTATCTCCCGCCAGAGGCCTAAGACTGTGGTCAGGAGATTATAAAACGCCATCCGTATGTGCCTCTGTGCGTCCGTTTGTTACGTTTTTACATAAACCATAATATCTCATTTATTTATAAAGATATCTTCACCAAATTTGCAGGGAATGGTTATGAATATGAAAACCTGTCTGTGCCAAATTTTGGCCTCATTTTGAAAAAAATGGCCGCCATAGCTAATTGATTGAATATCATAAAGGTGCTCTAAATCTTGAAATATTCAAACTAGCTTCATCAAATTAGCACAAAAGATATGTTGCTAGAAAAGCTAGCCTGATAGTAATTATGGCCAAGTTCAAAAACAATATGGCCGCCATATCACATGTTTAATGTCAAATGGGGTTATCCTATTAAGAAGGCCTTATATACCCCTAATATTGCTCCTAGAGGTTCGGAATGTGAAACAATTTGCAGGAAGTCATGGCCTGGGAATCTTTCCAAGGTGTTAAATTCGACCTTTGACCCCTGCTTTAAGGTTAAATGGGGTCACCATGCTATGGCTTCAGAAAGTAAATACAGACCATGAAAAGTCCTGGCCTGCAAATGTTTTGTCTAAGAAAAGTTTTGACTTTTGAAATCATTAAGATGCTCTAAAACGTGAAATATTGCAGCTAGATTCATCAAATTTGCGCAAAAGATATATGACTAGGATAGTTAGCCTGACAGTAATTTGGCCTACTTTTGAAAAGAAAAGGGCCGTCATATCACATGTTTAATGTTAAATGGGATTATCCTACTAAAAAGACCTTATTTCTCCCTTATCATTGGTACTAGGGGTTCCATATGTGAAAACAACTTATAGGAAGTCATGGCCTGAGACTCTTTTCCAATTTCTGACTTTTACCTTTGACCCCTTCTTCAATGTCAAGTGGTGTTATCTTACTACAAAGGCCTTATATCTCCTTTAGTTCTCCATTATTACTGATCCTAAGGCAGGAGATAAGCACTGCGACAGTGGCCTTGTTGTATTTACAGCTAACTTTGAATGTGCACCAGGGTACATGAAGTGCAGAAACAGCTCCTGTGTACCGAACAGCTTCAAGTGTAATGGGATACCTGACTGTCCCGATTCTACGGATGAAGGAGGCTGTGGTAAAGTTGTAGTTATATTTAGTATATCTATCATTGTGACGTAGATTTATAATACAAAGGTTCTTGAAAGAGAGAGTTTTGCACTCCTTTCAGCAGGTACGGTCTTATTCAGACAGGTCTTCAGTACAGTTTATTTGGGTTCAAATTGTTTTCAACACATTGTATAGAATACATATCAAAATGGGTATTTTTTACTATTTTGTCAAGATTCTGTACTGTAAACTGTTGGGCAATTGGTAAACAACTGCCAACATTTGCACATAGGTTCTGGTCCGGGGTTTAGACCTTCACCTCAGAGGTGGGAGATGTGTGTTACCAACTATTACACAGAGACCCAAGAGGTGGGAGCTAACTGAATACATGCCAAGCATAGGAACCCAAGATCCGCAGGGGCTTTAAGTTTATGATACAGCAAAACATTGTATGATGCTGAACTATTGCCACTCTGGCCAAGTAGGTAGCAAATTTGTAAGTTCAATCCCTCGTTCAGTCCCAGGTACAGGTAAATACATAGAGGCTCAGTTGATCACTTGAAATGATGGTCCTCTGTCACTACGGCGATCTACTGTGGCAGGCCAAATAACCTTATGCAGGTGTTCCACTGGAGCCGACAGGCCGGTAACTATGCAGTTTTGGATAGTCGGGACAAATGTTGACATGGTCGGTTAGGGTCAGTTGCAAGTTACCAGCCTGTCAGGGAGAGTCAGTGAAATATCAAACATGTTCGATATTTCTACGACCGTTGCCGACCCTTGTATCCGACCCTAATTTCAGCCCCCAGCAACCGGCCTGTCGGTTAACTTAACGGCCTGTCAGTTACACTTCCCGGCTTGTCGGTTAATGAAACAGGTCTGTCTGTAACAAGTATCCGGCTTGTCCCAAATATGGACTTCCAGACTGTACGTGATGACTCACCGACCATGCGGGAAGTGTTACAGTACAGTCGGTGACTTTAGCCGGCCTGTCTGTAAGTATTCCTGACATGCCTGTAAAATTTACAGGCCAGTCGGTAACTTTAACCGACTGGGTGCTAGAGTCAGGAAAAGTTTTAACCGACAGGCCGTAAACTGAAACAGACAAGCCGTAAACAATAACAGACAGGCCTGTAACACTAACAGACAAGCTGGGAACTGTAACTGACAGGCCAGCAATATTTTTGCATCTTACGATTTCAAAATCTGTATAAAAAGGCGAAATCTGTGTATATTTGGGCTTTGACTTGTCGAGAGACAACTGGTGATGCTGGCTGGGCAGGTGCTGGGTTCTGCTGTCTTCTGTGTGTTGAAATCACAACATATAAAAATAAATTCAACTCAATAAAAATCAAAATGACCCTCAAGTGATCTATCAGTTGATCTTGATGTGTTCCTGTAATCTTTGAAGTGTGAAATGAATGGCACATTACAGGGGAGGGGGGTTTATACAGTGTGATATGGATCACGATTCTGGATCATGACTATAGATACCAACCCACAAAAACAATCAGTCCCGTCGGAAAGGGTCGGGAACATGTTCCCGGCTTGTCTGTTTGTCTTTATGGCTTGTCTGTTTGTGATCCGGCTTGTCTGTTAGGGATTTATGGCTTGTCATAGTACTTCTACGACTGGCCATGCAAAAAACGTCCCCGACCCTACGTTTTGTCGGGAAGGTCATTACGGCCTGTCTGTAACTATACCATCCTGTCAGGGATTTCATAACCGACTCAGCATTCCACGCGCTTTTTCTCACGACTCTACGACTTTTGCAACCAACCCTAGAGTTGTAGGGTCGGTTACAGGGCGGCTCCAGTGGAACACCTACATTAGGGAGGTCTAGTCGTCATACGAGAGAACCTGTCTTTCAATTAGGGGAAGCTTTGGCTGTATTCATGTAGTTGCAATGGGTTAAATGGCGCTTAAGGTCTGAAGTGAAGGATGTATTATGCTTAGTATGAATACGGAAATACAATTAAAATTTATTATTGCTGAAAATAAACTTATGTCTCACATCTTTTTGGTTTGCAACCAGCTCCATTTATAGCAGAATTCATAAACATAATTTGTTTATATTACATACCCTTGTCATACTTTGGTATCAGGTTCAAGGGTTAACAAAGTCGTGTCTCATCTCTAAAGTCGTGGGTTGAAACCTTGATCCTAGCCTCAAATGGAAAGCTTTGCAGCCACTTGACAAAAACTGTTTATTTACAAAACAGTCTTATGACTAAATAGCATACAATAGCTTATGTTAATAAATTAGGAAAATATCGTCGACAAAGTTTGATTGGTTTCTCTCTCGCAGCATCCCCATTCTTATACTTTTAAGCACTGCAAAATATTATATTTAAAAGTACACAATGACCTACAATGCTCAAGGTATACAAACTGACAAAAGTATGTTATTCATTCATTGATAGCTCATTTTCTGTTTTAACTTATGTTCTTCTTTGTTTAGATTTTATTTGCCCTTACCCAATAAACACCTGTAGATGCAAGGATAAAGCAATGTTTTGTGAAAACATGGGTCTGACTTCAATAATTAGCACAGAGTTTGAGGAGGGGCTGACAATATAGTAAGTATACCGAAGAATACTTATTGAATACATTATGGTTTGTGGTATAAATGAGATGTTGTCAATGTAGCAAGTACACAAAGTGAAAATCACATACTTATTTTATTGTAAAGAAAAGACTGTACGAAGTAATATCAAGTAGGGGTCACGTACTGAATTAGTACATTGTGTTATACAATATACGCCGGTAGAAATCACATAATGAATACATTTTGTGTAGCAGTATAAATGAGACTATAGCCTTGTAGAAAGTACACCAAGTAAAAGATATATACGAAAATTCTACAGAATTCTTTGTGGAACAAAGGAGATACTGACTGGTCTAATAAATGTAAAAACACTGTATTGTAGTGTAGGAGAATTAATGAATAATATTATCCAGGTCAGTCACTGGCGGATCCAGGGGGGGGGGGGGGGGGGGGGGGAGGAGGGGGGGTTCAGGGGGTTCGACCCCCCCCCCCCCCCCCCCCCTTGAAAAATAATGTAAAGGGGTTCAACCAAAAGTACAAAATTATTTCTTGAGAGTGGTGTTAAATTTACAGGAAATGCACTATATTTTTACCAAAAATTAATTTTTTTCCCGGGGGGCATGCCCCCCGACCCCCTTAGTTATAATATGTCTGATGTGAACCCCCACCTTAGTCAATGTGAACCCCACCTTACTCGATGTGAACCCCCACCTTACTTAAAGGCTGGATCCGCCCCTGCCAGTGCTTTCGGGCACTCAGTCTCTGTAATTTCGGATTCATAGAACCCATATATGTTTTGGTTAATGGCCAAGTAAGTGTCCAATATTTGAAAATAATGGACTGTTTACCAGGGACCGAAGGGGCTGGATATCAGATGTATTGTGAAATTGTGAAAAGCTTTTATAACTCAGTACGTACATTATAACGTACATTATTACTATCAGTATAGCCTTGATAGGGCTCAAGTAATTTTGTAATTAAGGAATTACAATTCTAATTGGACATTTATGGCGCTTAATCTCAAGTATTCAACAGAGACCCTAAGGCCCAAAGAACCAAAACAGGAAAAAATATATTAAAAAACCTCTGCGTGGGTGCCATTTCCAAAAGGAGTAAACATTATGACCCTGACTATGACTTTCATGTGTTTCTCAATAAAATCCCAGTTAACACAAATTATTTACACATTATTTGACCAACATGATGTCGAACAATGAAGGCATTGTAAGGCAGTAACAAATGTATCAGACCAGATGGCAACATGCTTTATCATAGTTTTAAATTTAGCTACAGTAATGTATAAAGTGTATTCTATTGAAGTGTTATATGTACAGTCTGTGTTGTTGCTGTCTTTGATATGTTTTATTATAATATGCACAGTCTATGATATCCAATAACTAAAGTGTTTTCCAAGTAATCTTTGTCCGATGTACTGTCATGCTTCTATGGAAGCCCATTAGTAACATAAATTCTGAGAAAAAATTTAGAAGTTTGTTTCCCGTTTCTATTTTTTACTATCTCGTTATTTTGAGATAGTATCTCGTTATTTTGAGATAACATATTTGTTTCCCGGTTCTAAATTTTTGCTATCTCGTTATTTTGAGATAGTATCTCGTTATTTTGAGATAGCATATTTGTTTCCCGTTTCTAAATTTTTGCTATCTCATTATTATGAGATCACTAGTTTGTTGCCTGTTTCTATTTTTTTACTATCTCGTTATTTTGAGATAGTATCTCATTATTATGAGATCACCAGTTTGTTTCCCGTTTCTATTTTTTGCTATCTCGTTATTATGAGATAGTATCTCATTATTTTGAGATAGCATATTTGTTTCGTGTTTCTATTTTTTGCTATCTCGTTATTATGAGATAGTATCTCGTTATTTTGAGATAGCATATTTGTTTCCGGTTTCTAAATTTTTGCTATCTGATTATTATGAGATCACTAGTTTGTTTCCTGTTTCTATTTTTTTTACTATCTCATTATTTTGAGATAGTATCTCATTATTATGAGATCACAAGTTTGTTTCCCGTTTCTATTTTTTTGCTATCTCATTATTATGAGATAGTATATTTGTTTCCCATTTCTAAATTTTTGCTATCTCATTATTATGAGATCACTAGTTTGTTTCCCGTTTCTATTTTTTACTATCTCGTTATTTTGAGATAGTATCTCATTATTTTGAGATAACATATTTGTTTTCCGTTTCTATTTTTTTGCTATCTCGTTATTTTGAGATAGTATATTTGTTTCCTGTTTCTAAATTTTCGCTATCTCATTATTTTGAGATAGCAATTTTGTTGAGGGGCATTCTCAGTGCTGAAGTGAGTGCGTGTGATGGGGAATGGTATGTACGTAGTGGGGGACGTCCCCCACCACATTATGTCCATAATGGGAGATGCCTCAAAGAGAAATCATTATTTGAAGAGAAAAAATAGATCACTGAAATGTTAGGTTTTATTTATCACATAATACGAGTATAACATTATGGAACACAAACTAATTATTCAGAAAAGATAGTAACAGGTTTGGTCCCCCTCTCCTCTACAATCCCCCACTGGGGACATGTGTCACTGAGTGTCCCCCACTGCGTACATGGCTGAGATCCTCCTCTCCTCCCTCACCCCCTCTGAGGACATGTGTCAGTGAGCGTCCCCCACTACGTACATACCATTCCCATGGCGTGCACTCATTTCAGCCTTGAGAATGCCCCTCAACGAAATTTCTATCTCAAAATAACGAGATAGCAAAAATTTAGAAACGGGAAACAAACCTATGATCTCATAATAATGAGATAGCAAAAATTTAGAAACGGGAAACAAATATACTATCTCATAATAACGAGATAGCAAAAAATAGAAACGGGAAACAAACTAGTGATCTCATAATAATGAGATAGCAAAAATTTAGAAACGGGAAACAAACTTGTGATCTCATAATAATGAGATACTATCTCAAAATAACGAGATAGTGAAAATTTAGAAACGGGAAACAAAATTGCTATCTCATAATAATGAGATAGTAAAAATTTAGAAACGGGGAAACAAATATGCTATCTCAAAATAATGAGATGCAAGAAATTAGAAATGGGAAACAAATATGCTATCTCATAATAATGAGATAGCAAAAATTTAGAAACGGGAAACAAATATGCTATCTCAAAATAATGAGATGCAAAAAAATTAGAAATGGGAAACAAATATGCTATCTCATAATAATGAGATAGTAAAAAATAGAAACGGAAAACAAATATGCTATCACAAAATAATGAGATAAATTTTTTTCTCACAATTAATGTTACTAATGGGCTTCCATAATGCTTCAAATAAGTTACTGAAACACAAAGTAAGATCATGCAGTTTAATGTAAAGAGTTTCCAGTAGTGATACGTGGTGGTGATTAATAACCCCAGTCTGTCCCAGACGTGGTTTTGCCACGGCCAGACCAGTGGAATGGAACAGGCTCCAACTAAAAATGTCAGATCCCAACAGACCATTTCAAGCATTAGATGCCAACTCAAGACTTACCTGCTTAGACTAGCACACCCACTACCAGTCATCCTCCCCTGGTGGGCACTTCGTGGGTTTACAACTTTTGCTTAAGTTTGCAGACTATCCCCTTTTGTATTAAAGTGCATCAGGGGATCCTCATCAATTTTTCGCTGTACAACTGTTTGTATTATTATGACAATCTTTTAACAACTGGACTACTTCTATGTATTGCAGTCATATTGGAGGGAACTATATAGGCAAAACCCTCGGCAAGAATTCCTTGCTTGATGAACATGCTAAAGTAACAATTTTGTGAGTATTGCTATTATTTAACAGTTATTAAAAAGATCTGAATGTCATATTTACCGGGCAAGCTAGTCTTAATTACCTTAATTATTCATCTGTTCATTTTTGAAATTACTGGATAATATTGAATGTTTCTAGTAAACCACTGTGTCTCAGAAAGACTGGGAGTGTGCATCAAATACAAAAACACAATGCGTAAACATTCATTATCTGAGCCAACTCAGTTCAACACAGAAATATAGTTTGAACAAAGTAATACAGCTAAAACATCCACAATAAGGTGGAAGTGTATCTGCCTGCTTTAAGATATGTTATCCCCAGTGGCAGGCTTAAAAACCACAGGGTCATTGATAAATCCCTCCATCATCCCTCGCCTAGAAAAATACCTTGGTTTTAATTTTCAGAACATATGCAGATGGTTGAACAGAGGACTTGCTATTTAAGGTCAGCTGTACTAAGTGTTCCCTTGGATGTTGACCATTTACCTTGCTTTGCCTTTTT
The DNA here is from genome assembly GCA_964017235.1 of Sabellastarte sp. h YS-2021. Classification (NCBI taxonomy): domain Eukaryota; kingdom Metazoa; phylum Annelida; class Polychaeta; order Sabellida; family Sabellidae; genus Sabellastarte; species Sabellastarte sp. h YS-2021. Next base: position 61,089,201 of record OZ024927.1, read on the forward strand.
TACACCAGAAAAATGGGTCAACTCAACAGAGACTAAGGTTGTTAGCTTTCAAACATTTCCTTGTGGTCTAATGGGTTTCCCAATAATATTACAACATTTAATGGCCTCAAAACTGTGGGCTTGTCGGTTTGAAATAATTTGAATAGATTAAGGCTATTTCAGATTTACCATTAAAGTATTCAAAATTTTTCAGTTGCTCTTCCTTAATTAATACCTTCTCGTTCTTCAAGAAATAATAATACTAACAATATTTCTGTTTTGACACAGCTACTCCCAAGTTTTCATCTCTAGAATTGTAAAATCAATCTAAAATGAGCTGATGGTTTGCATTTTTGTGGCACTGACAGGGAATGAAGTTAACACCTATCCTCAAGTCCGAAACTGGTAACTATTCTCACTGACTTGTGTTTTTCTAGAGTTAAAAACTCCAGTTGTTCATATTTATCATTTTCCCCAATCTTCAAATTTGACGAGATTGTTCTTATGCCCCTGTTCCACCAAAGGATTAAGCCCCGATCCTGTCTGGGACCCTTAATCGTGGACAGTCGGTGGAAAAAAAGCAAAAATCGGCGGGAATACTGAGTCGGTATTGAAGTCTGGGATTAAGTACAGATCGGCCTCAGGAAACCTCAGGAAACCTCAGGACGCCTCAGGCGGCCCCAGACAGTCCCCGACTGGCCTGGGACTAAGAACCGACTAAGCCAGTTTTCTGGACGGTTTCAACCACGATCCTGTCGTACACATACCGACTGGGTCCCAGGACGCCTCAGGCCTCCTGGGACTAAGCCCCGACTAACTCCCGATTAAGTCCCGGCATCCTCAGGCCTCCTCAGTCTTCCCCAGACCAGGATCCCCGATTATTGTTTTGCAAAAGTTGCTGAATTTTCTGGGTATATATATATATAAAATCCGCGATCTAATCACCATTGCTTGTCTAGGAACACAGCAGGATGCCACCTTTTAATGGAAGACAGATTCAACAACAACTTAAGGCTTTTTTGGTTTTTATTCAGTTACAAATAATCATGTATTTCCAATTTTTACGTCGACCACAGCAACCACCACCAGCACCCATACAGAGACCTAGAAGAAGGCACAACATGTGGGTCAGGCCATGGCTACTGCAGAGAGAGGAGAGGGGGGCCTACCACAACATTATGGCTGATCTGTATGCCACAGACATTCCAGGATTCACCAACTACATGAGGATGACCCCTGAATTTTTTGAAATGATAAAGACCAGACTGGAACCACATCTAGCCAGGCAGGCCACCAACTACAGAGCACCAATCAGTGTTGGGGAGAAGTTAGCCCTCACCATCAGATATCTGGCCACTGGAGAGTCATACACATCATTATCCTGTCAGTTCAGAGTTGGAAGATCCACCATTTCCAACCAAGTTTCTACCAGAGGTCTGCAGGGCCATCCAGGATGAGTTCACCAGAGAGTACCTCAGATGTCCTACTACTCCAGATGAGTGGAAAGAACTGGAGAGGGAATTCAGGATCAGGTGGAATGTTCCTCATGCCCTGGGAGCCCTGAATGGGAAGCATGTGGCCCTGAAGAAACCCAAGAACTCTGGAGCCCTGTACCACAACTACAAGGGGTTCTTCTCCATTGTGATGTTGGCTCTGGTAGATGGGCAGTACAAGTTTAGATGGGTGGATGCTGGTACAGCTGGATCTTGTTCAGATGCCCAGGTATTTAATGCCTCTCAGCTGAAGAGGAGGATTGAGGATAGCAGGATACGCTTCCCTGACCCAGCTCCTATAACCCAGGGTGGTAGAGATGTCCCCTACTTCATCCTGGCAGATGATGCGTTTGCCCAGAAGACCTGGCTCATGAAACCCTATGGCAGAAGGATGTTAACAAGAGAGGAAAGAATTGCCAACTCTAGAATATCAAGGGGCAGGAGAGTTGTTGAGAACGCTTTTGGCATCCTGGTTTCAAGATTCAGAGTGATGAGGACCACCATTGAACTACCCCCAGAAACAGTCAGAGAAGTGGTATTCACCTGTGTGGTTCTGGACAACATACTGAGAAGCCAGTATCAAGGTCAACATGGTGGTCAGCAGCCTGGGGTTGATGATGATGTGCCTGGTGATTGTGGATTGATTGGTGGTGCTGCTGGTGGAGGGCAAGACAGAAACCCTGCTAGAGAAGCCAAAAGACAGAGGGATTACCTCAAGGACTACTTCAATAATGAGGGAGCAGTGGCCTGGCAAGATGGCAGAATATAAGTCCTGCTGCAGTAAGCAGTCCTTTTCAGGACTAACAAACAGTCCTTTTCAGGACTACCAATTATTCCAAAAACAATTAATGAGCTATGCTTGCTTCAGACAAACCCCATGCCAAACATAACTTGTACAGATGGACAAACAGACAAACCCCATGTTAAACATAACTTGTTCAGACGGACAAACAGACAAACCCCATGAGTTTTTTTTTAAATTTTTTATATGTGGCCTTTTTTGTTATGTGTGGTACCATGGGTTATTTATTTCATGTTTGGGGTGGTGTGGGTGTTGGACTTTATTTTTTTTTCTTGTGATAAGTATTTGTACTGAAATTTTTTGTTTTGGGAGGGGAATTGGAATAACTTGCAGCTGAATAATTGTTTTTGGAAGAATTGGTGGCCCTGAAAAGGGCCTGGTAGGTCAAAGACCCGCCCTGACTGGATGGCTACTGAGGAGGCTGCTGCTGCTGTTGAGGCGGTGCTGAAGTGGTGATAGTAAGAGCTGCTGCTGCAGTTGCTGCTGCTGAGGCTGCTCGACGATATGTGTTGATGTCAGATCAGGTAGCTGGCTTAATATTCCACTCAGGTTGTGTCTGCTCCCTTCGTCCTGTACAGTTAGGACATATGTAGGGTTGCTGAAGCCAATGGGGCTTGGTGTATAGTACACAAAACTGCTGCCAGCTACTGCTTGAGTAGAACTAGATGCCTGTGGAGTGGTTGTTGGCAGTAAGCCAACCCTCTGGGACTCCGTGGTAACAGTGGCTGATCTTCTGGGCAATGGCTGACGTCTACGGTTGCTCTTAATATTTTCAATGTCTCTAAATATCTTGCCCTTTAATTCTTCAAATTCTTCTTGAGTCATCTTTTCGGCCTCTGATGCCACGTAGTCGAAGAAGGGCTGCCTGTCTGACTTCTGCTGCAGAAAACCTGAGATTAGTGTCCTCATCTGCTCAAAGTGTTCGAGAATCTTGGAGTCTGTTGTTGAAATGGGTGTAGATGTAATGACGGACTGACTCCTCTCCCTCAGGACACTGGACTCGAGGTATTCTGTGTCAGTAGTTGAGCCACGTGATTCGTCCTGCCTGCTGGTATTTGGACTGGCCTCAAAACCTGAACTTCTGTTGGCCCCCTTTCATCTGATGTGGGTTTTAAGGAAACACATCTGTTGGTAGACCCAGGACTGTCTCTTGGTCATCTCCCTCGGGGCTTGGCCAGATTGGAGCTTAGACAGCTTGCCATGACTCGTTCGCTGGGACTCGAACCAACGTCTCACATCAAAGGGCTGGAGCTTGAGTTCTGCAGATATTTCTGCCCAGAGAGCCTCTCTTCTTGTCCTGTCATGGAAACATGGATGTTCCTTGTCATACAGTTCTGGGTGCTGCTTTACAAATTCCACAATGAAAATTTCTTGACTGTCAGTAAAAGTTGCACACACCCTGGCTCTCTTGGCTGAAGAATGGCACTCTGGATCTTCTTCACACCTCTCTTCTTCTTCCACAGCTTTCTCAATACCTGGACGTTCCTCAATCTCCTCCTCCTCTCTCCTCTCAATCACCTCCTCTGTGACTTCAACTCTTTCCTCTACTTCACTTTCCTTCTCCCTGTCATCCATCTTTTTCCTTCCTCTCTTCCCTCCTTTCTCTTTCCTCATAATCCAGTCGACAAAATAATAAAAAAATAGTAAAATGTGTCTCCTAACTGTGAAATTTTATGGACTTCCAATATGTTGTTCAGCTACTTTCTCCACTGCTACAACATGGCCAGTGGTTTGGAAGTGTATATCTATAGCTAAGTGAGTAATAGCTACTTTTTCAATTTTTAATGATAACCATAATGAGTAAATTGCTTATATCTTCAAAAGTATTGCAGCTACACAATTTCTCTCAAATATGTTGTTCATGTACTTTTTTGTGAACTGTAACATATTTAAGTTTCACAACTGTTGCTCAATGTACAAGTGAGTAATGGCTACTTTATTGCTACTTTTAGTGAAAATGTGAAAAATCACAAATATCTCTCAAACTGTAACATATAGAGCATTTTTGAGCAAATTTTTGACCCACAGGGTAGTACTAGAGTATCCTATTGCTAAGGGGGAAAAAGTTTGGTGAACTTTGGCCTACTTTTGAGTGAGTAATAGCGCTTTTACCTAATATAATTATATGACTTTTAACTGTCAATGAGTAAATGGCTTATATCTTCAAAAGTATTGCAGCTACACAATTTTGTTCCAATATGATGTTCAGCTACTTTCTCCACAGCTACAACATGGTCAGTAATTTGGAAGTGTATCTCCATAGCTAAGTGAGTAATAGCTACTTTTTCAATTTTTAATGATAACCATAATGAGTAAATGGCTTATATCTTCAAAAGTATTGCAGCTACACAATTTCTCTCAAATATGTTGTCATGTACTTTTTTGTGAACTGTAACATATTTAAGTTTCACAACTGTTGCTCGATGTACAAGTGAGTAATGGCTACTTTATTGCTACTTTTAGTGAAAATGTGAAAAATCAGAAATTTCTCTAAAACCGTAAGATATAGAGCAATTTCGAGCAACCTTAAGCTCAAGTATAATATATATAAAATAAAAACTGAAAACCCCTACAAATCAGTGACACACGTCTCTCAGTAGCCAAACAGTCAGTAACAATGACAAAGTGTGCGCGGTCGCTTATATAGTCCCAGACCTCCTCATTGCCTCGTTTTAATTTCCGACGCACGGAAAACAGTCGGTTCTTAATCGGTTGTTAGTCCCAGGCCTCCTGGGGCATCCTCAGACCATCGCAGACTAAATTTGTGCTGTCCCAGGCGTCCTGAGGACGCCAGCTTGGATCGGTTAGGGTCGGTTACCCTTAGTCGGGGCTTAGTCCCAGACCTAGATTTTTGGGTCCCAGGACACCGCAGACGGTCTGAGGCTTCCGGGGACTAATGCAACCGACTAACTTTCAGAAGCATGAAATTCATACGCATCATATTTGAGTCTGAGATTAACAACCGGCCTCCTGGGACTAAGCTACGGAGGTCTGGGACTAAGGGTCGCAGGCGGCCTGGGACAACACACGACTGTGTAAATTTGGGTCTGAGGAGGCCTGAGGACACCTGGGACTGGACATTTTGTTGAGGGCAGAAAATATGAATCGGTTTGGGTTGGGAGAAATATCAAACATGTTTGATTTTTCACACGGCCCAAACCGACCACAACCGACCCTTACAGAAGGTCTGGGACTAACCAAATATTTCAAACCAACCCTCAAAAACCCTTAATCGGGAGCCTTAGTCGTGTGGTGGAACACCCACATTACTTACATTCAAAGCATTATAGAAAATAAAATGAAACCCATTTATTCTTAAGCATCTGCCACTCAGTCAGTTTTGAAACTCATTAATAATTTAACCTACATTGAAATACGGACTGTCAACTTTGGCAGACCTGTACATTTTTGAGCTGCATGAACATCGGACCTAGAAACTTTTCTTTAAAACTGCTTGTCCCTACTTCTAATTCCCAATGATACGTAAGCGTTGAATGTAAAAGGTAAATTAATTCTTCCAGATTACAACTTACATAATTTTCACAGAATTATGCCTCTAGTCCACCTATTCAACATATAGCTAATAATTTAAACAGTAATATTCCTTCAAATTGTATCTATTTTCTGCGGAACAAATCTATTTTATAAATATATTTGTGTTGCTTTGACTAGCACAAAACCCAAAGAAAATAGTACAGCCTACAGTTTAAACAAAGCCACTGCCGCAGCGGTTATGTTCTGCCTTAGGATCAGTAATATATGAGGACTAAGGGAGATATAAGGCCTTTGTAGTAAGATGACCAAAATTGACACTGAAGAAGGGGTCAAAGGTCAAAGTCAGCAATTGGAAAAGATTCCCAGGTTATGACTTCCTATAAGTTGTTTTCGCATTCCAAACCCATAGTAGCAATGATAAGGGAGCTTAGGGTCTTTTTAATGGGATAAACCAATTTGACATTAAACGTGATAAGGCGGCCATTTTGTTTTCAAAACTAGGCCAAAGTTACTATCAGGCCAACTGTGCAAAGTTTATGAAGCTAGCTGCAATATTTCAAGATTTGGAGCATCTTTACGATTTTCAAACAATTGGCTATGGTGGCCATTTTATTCTTCAAAATGAGGCCAAAATGTTTCACAGACATGTTTTCATAGCCATAAACATGCCCTGCAAATTTGGTGAAGATATCTTTATAAATGAATGAGAAATGAAGGTTTATGTAAAAACGTGATGAACGGATGGACGGACGGAGCCACTCCCGTACGGAAGGCATTTTATAATCTTCCGACCATGGCCTTCAGCTGCTGGCAGGAGATAAAAAAAACTAGATGTGTCCACAGAAGTCTGTAGATAGCTGAAACCTATCTCTTTAACCAAGACTCCTGCAGATAGTTTCCCCTTGTCTCAATGAATGCCTGACACTGTTGGATTGATGTTTGTACCTTTTCGTGCATCCATACCTCTGCTATAAAAATAAATGGGATTTTTTGCTATCTGCATTTCCACATGAGACAGATCAGAACTATAAGCTAAATAGATCATCTGCAGATATACATGATAAAACATGATAATGCAAGGATAAAAAGTAAAGCATGGTTCTCTTAATGACCTTAATCAAATGCCTGTAAGAGTGGTCTTGTCATATAAAAACGGATGCAGGTAAATAATGTACAAGTGGACTTTTCAATAATTTTCAAATTTAACAAAATTAACCTTAATGAAACAGAAATGAATTTTGATATCCAAATACTCAAAATGAATGCCCTGCACCAATTCCGCATTGACATATACCAATCGGAATCCACTGACTCAAGCTAAAAAATAGTAAAAAGCAGAGGCCAAGGCTAAAATGCAAGAGTCTCTCCATAAATGTTGGTCAAAAGATGTCAATAAGATAAATTCATAAAATTATCAGGTGGAAAACACAAAACCTCTCTCATACAATATTTTCTACAATCGAAATGTCTAATCAAATGAACACGTGGTGTACAGAATGAAAACTGTATTTAGTTTTTGGGTTATATTTATTTATTTTTAATATTTCAATGAAATCTAAAGCAAATATCCATCAAAGACTACATTTCTTCACTCTCCTGATATTTCTTTGCTATGTGACTACAATGTGATGTGTCCTATCAAACTGGGACCATCTGGCACCTGGTCACTTTTGAAACTCAATATTCCATTTAACCTACATTGAAATACAGACTTTTACTACAGACCTGTATATTTTTAAGCTGGACGTCCATTGGACCTGGAAAGCTATATTTAAACTTTGTACACTGGGCCCTGAGAGATCTGTTTCCATTCCAGCATTTGGCATTCATTAACAGGCAACCACTTACTATCATATTTGACTAAAGAGGCTAATAGAAGGGAAAGGTGAGGGAAGTCTACTTCAATAAAATGATCCACTTTCACAGTATTTGACAGCTTTTACTGTTCTTTTCTATTTACAGAAATCTAACCAACAACAGCATCCATGCCTTGATTCCAGGGACTTTTCGTGCCATGTTCAGACTAGAATCGCTGTATGTATGTTTTTGCCTAATAAAACTAATGGGGTTGTTCCATCTTGGCGAGCTGATCATGAACCAACTACAAGATTGAAAAAAATCACGATCCATGAGTGTAGTTTGAGATCAGTTTAAGATGCAGATACTGTCACAGATAGGTTCCCTTTACAATAAAGTTTATAAACCTTAAACGATAAAAGATGAAAAAGATAGGTTAAAGATCTCTGTGAGATAGAAAAGATTGTTTTGCAACTGTGTACTAATAGATATGTTTATGATCTCTCTAAGATCAAAAGGATGACTTTGTGCAAAGATAGGTTTATGATAGGTATAAGATGATAAAAATCTGACAAGGAATGTTATTGGTTTGCAATAATTTCGGTCAATTTGTCGTAAATTGTTGGCAATTGTCTTGCGATCTCACCCAATTGGTAACATATTGCAAAGTTCTGTAACTTCTGAACACAATAGGTTTGTGATGGCCTTATGATTGTTGCAATGGAAAAGATTTACCTCCCGATCTGACAATTTACAGGATCACAAGCCTATCGTAAAGTATCATCGCCAAGGTGGAACAGGCCTGTTAGGGTTTTATACAAATTCAACAGTCAATGCAATATTGGCACAGACTGGCAGCATTGCCAGGTCTGGTGTGGCACATTAGATAAAATTCTAATTCTAATAGCACTTTTATAGCGCTTAATCTCTGTCAAAAGACAGATTCTAAGGCGCATCACATAAAAATATTGTTCAATATTCAAAAACCAGAGACATTGCAGGGGTCAGCACCGCGGAGAAAGCAGAAGGAGATTGGAAATTTAGGGTGGGTATGCTTTTCCAAAGAGGTATGACTTCAACTTTGACCTGAAAACCCTTACACAGACAGTGTGTTGAGAAGGTGATTGACATGGCAAGCGGGTACACTTTTTGATGGGGATACACCTCTGCATCCCCTAATATAAGTGATATAATATAGCAGAAAAATAATCCCCCCCCCCCCCCCCCCCCCCCCCCCGACAAAAAAGGAGGAGATACACTATGTAGATGCATTAATTGTGGTTAGACCTCAAGGAGTAAACAACCTGTGGTTGGATAACAAATTTGACAACCACTGGACACTGAGGACCTCTGTTAAGAAGATGTTATAACATTTACACACATTTTGTATTTATTAAATTGGCACCTCTTGAATCAAAACTGTTGTAAGTCTGAATCTCTCTTTAAACAGAAGGAACTGACTGGTCAAAAGAGGGTCTTTTCTATTGTCTTTTACTTTGTTATCTAGAAATCCTGGTTAAGTAGAAGTAATTTTGTGTACTGTTCAGATTTGAATTAACAGGATTCATCTGTGTACATGTGTCATGCAGATTTTATTTAAGAAGACTTTAACTCAGATGGTATTATAATCTGGTGCTTATCTTTGTTGATAGTCATCTAATGTCAAAGTAAGTTACCTTTGTTTATGATGATTTGATATCATAGTTAACTTTTTGATAGCCATTTGATATCATATACCATTTACTTTTTTAGGCGGGTTGCATGCAACCAACCCGACTATTAGATTGATGTGTCCGATGTCCATCTGTTCATCTGCCTGTCCGTCCACATTTTCATTTCTGGACTCTAGCTCGAAAACGCTTTGTCCAATCAAATTCAAACTTGACAGGGTGATAGATTACCAACATAGCTAGGTTCCTTTCAAAATTGGTGTGATTCAGTCTGTTCGTTTTTTGTCCATTTGTCTGTCCATCAACATTTTTGTTTCTGGACTCTAACTCGAAAATGCTTTGTCTAATCAAATTCAAACTTGACAGGGAGATAGATCACCATCATAGCTAGGTTCCTTTTGAAATTGGTGTAATTCTGTCTGTTTGTTTGTCCGTTTTTGTCCGTCAACATTTCTGTTTCCGGACTCTAACTTGAAAATGCTTTGTCCAATCGAATTCAAACTTGACAGTAAGTTAGATCACCATCATAGCTAAGTTTCTTTCGAAATTGGTGTAATTCCATATGTTCGTTTGTCTGTCTTTTTGTCCGTTTGTCTGTCCATCAACATTTCCTTTTCCGGACTATAACTTGAAAACGCTTCACACAATCGAATTCAAACTTGACAGGGAAATAGATCACCATCATAGCTAAGTTTCTTTCGAAATTGCTGTAATTCCGTCTGTTTGTTTGTCTGTTTGTCTGTCTGTTAACATTTCCGTTTCCGGACTCTACCTTGAAAACGCTTTGTCCAATCGAATTCAAACTTGACAGGGAGATAGATCAGAATCAGAGCTAAGTTGCTGTCGAAATTGGTGTAATTCTGTCCATTCGTTTGTCTGTTTATAGCATAGATACAGTTATGTAACCTAGACTACAAGTTTTACATTTCTCAGCACATCATTTCTTAACACATTTACCTTAACTGGGTAACCTAACATTTCTTTCCTTGTTTCTAAATTTACAGCTGTCGCTAACCTTATTGCTGCCTGCGCAACCCACCTTTTGGGGCATTTCTGACCCTCTGGTTTTGAAAGTTACTTGATATCATATACTATTTATCTTGTTTGATAGTCATTTAATATCATAGTTACTTTTGCTGATAGTTATTTTATATCATAATTTCCTTTGTTGATAGTCATTTAATTGCATAATTATCTGTGTTGATGGTTATTTAATGTCATAGTATCCATTGTTGAATTTCATTTAAATAAGTGTATATACATTTTACAGCATTCTCTCAGATAACAGCATTACTCACTTGGTCAATGGAACTTTTGATGGACTTATGGCATTAAAGAAGTTGTAAGTTATTCAAGTTAACTTATATTTCACATAAAGAGAAAAAATATTTAATTCCATGAAGAATTTTTTCTCATTTACAGTTAAAATCTGTGTTACAATAAAACAATGAGTAACCATCCAGTTTAGCTGACCACACTTTAAAATATCATAACTGAATCAGAGCTTTGTAAAACTGTATTAAATAGATGACATTATATTCATAACAGCATACATTCACAATAAAACTTCATGTGTCATTGAATTTGATATGTTTTTCTTCTTAAATGCCTGTCATAAATTATTAACCTTAGAATCCAAACTACTTCATGATTACCTTGAGTTAATTTAAGTTTATATAAACCCTAATTTTGTCAGCTTAAGGTTGCCTCAATGAAATGTCAATTTAACAGTACCTTTCATTTATGAAATTAAGAATTGTTTATAAACTTACTCAGCCTGGATTTGTTTTTGGTGACCTAAGTACATAAGCCTTGTGACCTTATTATTTCACATGTATTTAAACACTTGCAAATCAGTTATCACTTTTTATTGTACAACGTTAAAAACATTCTATGGTTGTTTTCTTACCACTCAGGTCTCTTGGAGTGTTGTTTTTTAAAGATGTCTTCATGTATTTATAGTTCACAATTCTCAGTCTGATATTGTCTTCACATATTTTTATTTGTGCATAACATTTTGGATGGTGTGCCTTAGAATCAGCTAGTTCGGAGATGAGGTGCATGAATATATGATATGTGATTATGACTTCCTGTTTTACAGAGAATTGCAAGGCAATGGGGTTAGAGAGATTGAACCTGGGGCATTCCTTGGTCTGCCATCCGTGAAACACCTGTGAGTTAAGTGAACAACACTACTTAAAATTACCATTGCAAGCACATCTCCATTCTTAGGTCTATTATTTATGTTATTGCCACTGTACCCCAACTTTTGGCGAAAATTTGTACTGTACAATTGCTTTTAATTTTAAAAAACACTAAGGTTTTTTTAAACTTGCTTGAGATTGATTTGTAGACCTGGGTTAAAATCCCATTACACTTGTTAACAAGGATCACAATTAAAAACACCTTTACTTTCATCCTTTAGTGTAGCCAGCTTGGGGAAGATATACAAAATTGGTTTTGAATCCCTAAACCTACTTGAGACTATTGTATTATCACTTGGAAGCAAACACAGTGGTTTTCTCTTTTATCAGTATTGAGTTTATAATTTAGTTTCTTTAATATTGTTAGGTGCATTAAATGTTAATTGCATAAAACTTTGATGATAATAAATGATATCTCATATTATATATTTAAACTGTATTTGTATATTTACTCTTATCTTTCTTCCCCGACAGAAATCTAAGCTGTCAAAATATATGGCGGCTGCAAAGAAACACATTCATTGGATTAAAAGCTCTGTTGACTTTGTAAGTAAAGTAACAACATATTAACAGAAAAATAAAAAAGGTTAGTCCAGTGCATTTAACTGTCTTTAAACTTATTGCTGCTGTGTCTTTGTAAATTATAACATATATTTAGAGATTAGATACTTTTTTTAATTTGTAAGCCTCTTATGCATATTAAGAATAAGTAACCCCCCCCCCCCCCCCCCCCCCCCCCCCCCCCGAATGTATCATTACTATCCTGATTTGTATTGTCGAATCAAGTCCTGATCTTTAATGGTGAAGCTAAGGTACCTTTGTGTGGCTGTATAAGTTTTCTTTTATAAGTTGAAATTTTACAAGGTATTATTCTTACGGAGGTGTTCCACTGGAGCTGACCATCACTAATTCTAGGGTTGATTTGGTTTGTTTACAGTGTCTGTTAGAATCAATTAGGGGTACCCGGCATTCTATCAAGGGTCGGTGAAATATCAAGCATGTTTGACCTGAGGGATACAGCTGCTGATATCCAAAGGAAGAGACAGGAGATTGAGGACAGAGAGAGGGAAGAAAGGGAGAGGCTACAGAGAAGAGGGGAGAGTGTGAGGAACAAGCAGGGAAGAGACAGAGAACCAAAAAAGCGAGAGTGAGATGGAAGCTGAAGGGGAAACAAGTCAGAGAGCATCTGACTCTCTGTCATCCAGATGAAAGAGGGCAAGATGACAAAATATTTTCCTCATGGATTCAGACAAGGAAGCAATAGTGGAATTCATCAAGGATCACCAAGAACTCTATGATAAGACACTTGAGCATGAAAAACAAAGGCAGGAAGGATAGCCTGTGGGAAACCTTCGCTAATAAATGCAGACTTTCTGCAAGACATGGTTTGAGTTCCAAATGACTAGATATGGGAAGCTGACACAGTCCAAGTCTATCCAAGCCCAAAAAGGAAGTCACTGACAGACAGCACCGGATATGCAGGAAAAAATAACTGCCACCTCGGCCATGGGAGATTATGCGGCACACAACATCTTGGACCTGTCAAGCTGTTGGGGAACATCCAGTCAGTCATGAGCTACAAGTACATGGCCATATCATAACAATACACACCAACTGGCCTGAGGCAACAATATTCTACCTCTCTGCCTCCCACCACCCAGCAGCAAGAGCCACAACAGCCACCACAGTAGCTACCACTGCGGCAATCACAGCAGCATTAGAGTTGTACTGAAACAATAATATAATATGGTTCTTCTCAGCACCACCCTAGTATTTCCAAAACACTTTATCTTTGATGGCGGGGCTAAATAAGGGCTTGGTTCAACTTTGTGAAACAGTAGAGAAGGTTGTTGGGAAGTTTTTCTGTAGTAATTTGTATCCCAAAAGCATTTTCCATGTGTTGATGATAAATGATGAGTAACAGCAGCAACTAGGGATGTATATAGTGGTCTGACACTGGCAATCCGGACTACATAAAATTAATCATTCCAGACATTGTGAGTCTGGACACTGCTTCAGACTTATCCGGCTGTCGCTACAGCTTATCGTGACCAGTTGTTTGTCGCTATGGCTTGTCCAAACACTTCCACATTGGATCATACTGAAAAACAGTCTGACCCCAAGACATGTTGGGAGGAAGATCCAGGAAATCTGCGATGCATTCATTTTCCCACGCCACAAATGCCAGATTCACGTCCTGCATTTCCAACACTAAAATCAGTTAGGATTGGTGACAGTGACCTCCACACTAGTTGTATATGTTAATTGACTTTGATAGTGAACTTTAAATTCCTTGAATTATTTTTAAATTGTATCAATTTCATACAAAGACACAGACTCTCAGTGATTATTTATTAATGTGAGTTTCTTCCATTTTGAAAATCAGTAACACTCTTCTCCTGTCTTACATTTCCTTTAATATATTTCCTCTTCCTAGAATGTGGGATAATGGATTTTCTGCTGTATTACAACTAAGTGTTAGAGAAAGCTCAAGTAGATTATCGGTTTCACAGGTTTCAATGGTAGGGTATCTTAATGGTTACATATTTTCTATTCCTAAGGGCACAATTTTTCTTACAACTTTTAAGATACTTAGTAAACTGTTTCGTTATTAATATTTCATAATGTAATATTATTCTATTGACACAGAAGACTGGATCACAATTCCATGAAGTATATAGAAAATGGAGCATTCAATGACCTAAATCAGCTGATAAAACTGTGAGTCTATTGAGGATGCTAAAACATGCTTAATAATTGCTTGTTGTTGTGTAACAATCTAAAGACACTTCCTAAAGTTCATTGTACTATTATTGCCACGATTGATATACTATTGGTAAATCCATCCAACACCCTGGTAATGAACAAATTGTTGTCACTGTTCACTCAGTTTCTCTGTATTTTGGCATTAAAAGAATCTACAGTTGCTTCTTAGTTAAAACAGTCACTGCATTCAAAAGTTAGCAGCTAGTTAGAGAAATGTAATTTTTTTATCTGGAGCTTATAAACAACAATTGTTAAGATTGTATTCTGTCTACAATTAACTGTCATCTGGCGTCATCATACTGACACAGCTGCCAGTCACAAGCTTTAAAAATCTTGAAACAAGTACCAGTATATATAAATTCATGTTGTTTTTCTTGTTTCAAGGGATTTGTCGCATAACCAACCTGATTTGATCATCCAGGAATATGTTTTCAATGGATTGCTAAAACTCGAAGAATTGTAAGTACTCAAACTTTAGGTAGCTATAGAGCCTGATCATATTTTTTATGTGCATTGGATTAGTAAAATTAAACTATGCTAACTCATTGTAATGTGTTTTGACATTTTCTTTGAAAATACCCTGCAAACGTGATGAATTGAGGTCCACAATTTTTATTGCGCTACAGTAGCTAATTACCTTCAAGGACTCCATGCTGATCTTGGGAGGTCACTCCCGACTCAGCCAATCCTAGGAAAGAGAGTTCATAATGACCGAGCTAGCTGATAGGTGTCGCTAGGAGTTGAAGTGACATGGATAATGACATATATGGATCCTTCCAATTTCTCACTAGCCACCATATTTGATCTATGCATTTGTGTATTAGGAATATAAAGAGTTTTTTTGTATGGATATATAATCTTAAAGTAAAATATTTTGTGCATATGTCTTTATGAGAATACATAGAACATTTTGTGAAAGCATGCCATTTTTTTCTGTACAGGAAATCAAAATAAGGCAAGCATTTAAATTAAAATGTACAATGACATAGAGTGAGGTATTGGAATGGTTGCAATGGCTTTAATAGAAGGTATTGCACTTTTTGTCAAAACACAATCATTATTGTAGGGGCTTTCCTCCATACATATATAACCCTTCTGTAACTAACCTTGGGTTTTGCCCCCTATTTACTTTGTTCTTTGACCACACAAAAGATTTAATTCTGAAGAAATTAAAATACAAGAGAGATGCCAAAAACTGCAGGCATTAATCCTCAGGATAAAGAATCAGGGGACTTTCACTGCAAAATGTCTAATGTCTTTGATTGGGTCGCTAGCATCAACATAGAAGAGGTCCCAGATGGTTGCTTTACACCCAGAATGTGATGAGACGAGAGGCCCTACACAAAAAAGAACGCAACATTCAAATACTTATAGATGCCTCAAACATAGGTTGTTGCATTCCTACTTAAATCAAGACTGTGATCAGTGGTAAAAGAGAGCTACATATAAAAACATTATGGAAATGAAAGCAGTGTTCTGAACCCTAGAATAATTGCATCTGAGACTCAGGAAAGTCCCACCCTACAAACCCGCTAAATTACAGCTGAATTGTAGTGCAATGTAGCTCGACACAGGAAGAACCCATATACATTACTATCCAGGTCACCCCAACTGCTACTGCCACTTAGCAGTTAGCTCGATCATCATGAACTCTTTTACTAGGGTTGACCAAGTCAGGAGCAGCCTTCCAAGATATACATTGAGTTCAAGATGGTAAGCTTGTAGCTTATAAAAAGCTACATTTAACAATTAAAATTTGCATACTCTGCTAACTCCAGCCGTTACAGTATGATCAGAATTGTTGAAAAACACAATGATTTAAACAGGAGTAATAATTTGGAAGTGACGCATAAAAATATGCACAATAACATCATAAGGAAGCATGTGTGTAAGGAATTGCTGAGTTAGAATTTTACATGCTCTGGTTAAATTTTGCATTTTATACTTGATATTCATACAGATATACAGATCAGTTCAGGTTTTGCTGTCTCGCGCGTACAGTGGAAAAGTGTGAACCAGAGCCTGATGAATTCTCTTCGTGTGAGGATCTGATGTCAAACATTTTCCTCCGGATCTCTATATGGGTACTCGGCATCCTGTCTCTTGTGGGAAATGCAGTGGTCATTGTATGGCGGATCTACGATACAAGAGATAGTAAAGTAGGTTTTAAGGGTTTATACTTTTATGTTATTTAGTCTCATTTATTTTATGGAAAATGCACGACAGTACAGTATCAGAAGGTTACAAACAGTGGCTGTTTAGGTCAAGTTTGTATTGACAATGATCAGTATTTTTTCATTATCAGTTAACCATTTACCACATCAGACACAATGTTACTATGGAGAATGATATAGGGAATATATTACTTGAACGCATTGTATAGGAATATTGCTTTGACACATTGTATAGCTGATATCAGGTTTTCTAATTTCAAATATCTGTGAAATTTATTTCAATAGTAGCTAATTAAATGGATCTACCATGCTCAAACAACAGCTATCTATCAAATCTAAGATAGCTGTTGAGTAAGTATAAACTATTTACTGCAACCATACATGCTAGGAAAGCAATAGTCAAAGTTTCTCAAATATAAACCATCCAGATTCAGCAGGTATACTTTTGAATATGCAAGTTTTGGACAAGATTGAGCACTGGTGCAAAGAATGAGAGACCGTATTCCAATGACCACACTATCTACATACATAGGATTAAGAATTTTACAAATTTGGGATTTAGTTTTTAAAAATCAATACCATTTGCATGGTTTTCAATCATTTTAGAGGTTTATCTATTGTAAGATAGGCACATTAATGGTAGTGAATGTAGACAGTATGTTACAACAAACTGAGACCTTAGTTCTAGATTACCCGAACATAAAAGTGGATTATATTATGTATCTACATGCATTGGAACTAAATGTATATATTAACCCAGGCAATGTATTCACAATAATACATATATTTGTTTTTGTGAAGAAGTTGCAGTAAAGCTTTAACACATTGATTTTGTTCTTGAACAGTTGATGACAAATTGCATTTTGTTGTAACCATTAAGTCCTTAATTGTATATTGCTCATGTCTTTACATTGTCCTTACAGTTTCTTCTGTAACCATCTGAAGACAGACATGCAATGTTTTATTTGCAGATTCATTCCTTCCTGATCAGCCATTTAGCAGTAGCCGACATGCTGATGGGTGTTTATCTTGTGATTATTGCTGCAGTGGACAGCTATTACAGAGGCACATACATTGCCTATGACATCTCTTGGAGAACCAGCCACTTGTGTAGCTTTGCTGGCTTTTTATCCACGTTCTCCAGTGAGCTCAGTGTCTTCACTCTCACAGTTATCACACTGGACAGATTTGTTACCATCATATTCCCTTTCCAGTTCCACAGACTAGAGATGAGTGGTGCACGCTTGGTAATGGCTGCTATGTGGGGATTGAGTGGATTCGTCTCGGTTATACCGCTCTGTGGTATTCCATACTTCATGGATTTTTACAGCCGTTCGGGTGTATGCCTGGCCCTGCATATTACTGATGACAGGCCAAATGGCTGGGAATATTCTGTCTTTGTGTTTCTGGTACTGAACTTGATATCGTTTGTAGTGATATTTATAGCCTATGTGTGGATGTTTGTTATTGCAAATAAAACTAGATCTGCTGTGAGGAGAGATGAGGTTAGTTTCAAAGCTTTATTCTATCTTATATTTTCAGCACCAAGCATATAAAATAAATGTCTAACAGTTTGAAAATAATGGATTCCAGGTATTGAGTATTTTTCAAATGTCTTTACTTATAGCTTTATTCCATCTTATGTTTTCAGCACCAAGCATCACATAAATGTATAAAAGTTTGAAAATAATGAATTCTATGTATTGAGTATGTATTGGCTTTACTTTTAGTTATTATCTTCCAGTATTAAGTGACTGATGTGTCTATTTTGTTTGCGTTAAAATATTATCAGGATGTTGTCAACTTGTTATTTATTGTCATAACATTTTCAACTGCAACAGTTTTTGCAACAATAAAAATATAATTGTAATAGATATTGTATAATATATTGTAAAACATATTTAAATATACATTATCCCATTAGTTATGCTCAAAATTATCATAGGTACAGAGTCGCTCAGACATGGCAATGGCCAGACGGATGACATTAATTGTCAGTACAGATTTCTGCTGTTGGGTTCCGATAATATTATTGGGCTTTTCATCTCTGGGAGGAGCAAAAATACCACCGCAGGTAAGTAAACCATTAAAAATTTATAGAATATAAGACCCGGGTTCAATATACTGGAAATATGATTGGTTCACTGTGAATTATATTTAATATGAACTAATTCTCTCAAATTTTGCGCAGATACATGGAGTTGTATCAGTAAATAAAAAGACAAATTTGACTTTCAGTTAGAATGTCTAAACTTATCCCTGGCAGTTATCACTAATAATAATAATAGTAGTAGGATTTATATAGCGCAAAATTGATACAAGTCCTCTAATGCGCTTAGGTCCAAGAAGGGAGAGTCCAGGGACAGGCATGGGTCGGCATCTAAAAAGCGCCCGCCAGGGTATAACTAAGGTGGGGGGTATGCCAGCCTAAACAGGTGTGTCTTTAGCTGGCTTCTGAAACAATCTATTGTTTGTTCAGATCTGACAGTTTGTGACAGCTTGTTCCATTCAGCTGGTGCAGCTACTGCAAAGCCTCGCCTGCCTATGTGCTTCTTAGGGCGGGTTGAGGAAACAGATAGCCTGTTGCCACTAGTGAGACTGCTCGATCTTATTAAAGCTGAGAGATATGGGGGCTGTGACAGATTGATAGCCTTGAATACCAGAAGATTATACTTAAAAAGGATACGATGTTGAATTGGAAGCCAGTGGAGTTTTTTCAAAAAGGGTGTAACATGACTACTATTTTAAGTAAAGTTTAAACTATTTTTCAAACATACAAAGATAAGTTACATAAGTTGTCCTAGTCACATTGGATTTTTCTCATCTTTAGCACAGATGTAGAGCAGGTTGTGCACTGTCCGAATTTTGTAAATATTTTATCAGGTGTTTGCCTGGGTGGCTGTTTTTGTGCTTCCATTCAACTCAGCCATCAATCCCATTCTCTACACCATCTCAACCACCACTTTTCTGAAGCAGGCAAGAATGAGAGCCTCTATGTTCCGCAAGTCAGTCATGGGCTCCTTGGTACCAGTTCCTGAAACCCGGATAACTCTTGCCTCAGGTAAGGGCAGCTTTGTTTTATTATCTTTGGCACTCTTCATTAATTTTCTACATTATTCTTATTTTAGAACATTTGTTGCACTGCACCTAAAAAACCCAAATTTGACCTCTATTATTATGTATTTGTATGATTTGAAAATACATATTTTTATTACCCTTGCTAATGGTGGCAGGTCCTCAGTAAGCCTAGTGGTGAACATATCTAGCATCTAATCACAGGCTGTGATCATCACAAGTGATAATACTGAGGGCATTATCCCAATATGGACCCTTGCTATTCAACGGGACATAAAACACCATCTTTGACTTTGATTATTGTTTCCACAGTATATAATGACTTTGACCTTAACCACAAGAAAGCTTAATATGCCCATTTAATATTGACATATCCATTTTATTATCAGCCAGGGAGGTTTGTGACAAACCTTTTACACAACATTAGACCTTTTAAAATATATACACACAAACATTCAGCTCTTACAGTGTTGTAAAGATGATTATCATACTGTGCATTACTTTGCATAAAGTAGTATCTATTTACAGTTAATAACAGTAGAAGCCTGATAATCAGGTGTGCATGACTTGTTCACTGGTCACAGCCATAGTGTGCATATATTTGGCTCATTTTTCAATTGTAAATGGTTTATTTGATGTTCTACAATTAATAGTCCCATCTATAAAACACTGATTGAAACAAAAATGTATACCTGCTTTAAAGTCTCAGTTTGGGATTTACATCCCATTCAGCAGCAAGGGTCATAATGGGATGGGTCCACAGCATTGTCACTTGTGGGGCTCAAACCCCACACAGAGATACCAAGCTTGCTAACCTATTAGCCCACCAAGGACTTCTTATACCTACTTCACACTTTGTCTGGTATATAAAATTATAGATAAAAGTTGGGGATATACTAGTTTCACCTCTGTCGCATCACTCCCGCCGTGTACATTTTGCCTTGTGTGCACAATAACTCAAAAATGTTTTTACAAATTTCATTCAAACTGGGCACACAATTGTATTTGGGTCAGGATAGTAACCTTATTTTAAGGTCACCTTAAACTCGTAATAATAAAGACTTTATGGTCACCTTAAGGTCAGAAATTTGGCTTTTGGCCACTTAATGCCCCCCCAGGCCAAAAGCTATGTGGCTCATATTTTACCTGGAAACATTAATATATTCTTGTTACATATGCAAAATATCAGATTTTATGTTAAGGTTTAAATTGTGTTTGAGGCCCATAAAACCCTACTTAGACCTTTTTTCAACATTGTTCACATATTTTGTCCTGTGACTTAATAATAGTAATTCTGACGAGGGTCAAACTGTAGTAGATATTAACTTTAATATGTTATCTTTATCTGTGCAAAATTTAAAATCTGTAGTTTTAACTTTAAGATCACCTTAAGATCTCTAAAATGCCCACAAAACCCCAATTTATGGACTTTTTGCCTCTTTTAAGCCCTATAGCTGTCAAACTATGGGTCTGATAGAGCTGAACTTTCATTTGAGATTATATTAAGATGTTCTTTTTACATGTGTGAAAAATCAAAGCTTTAAATAGACATTTAACCTGTGTATGAGGACCACAAACACCCACCTGATTGACCCTTTTCAGACATTTTTTACATATTTTGTCCTGTAATTTATAAATGTTAAGTCTTAGAAATCTCAACCTGTATTAGATATATAACTTATATATGTAATTGTTACGGTCACGGGCAAGCGCGGTAGCAATTACCGGTTGTCTTTAAGTTGTAACAGAAAAAGCAAAAAGTTAAACTTAACAAATTTATTTAATAGTCAAATAATAATGATTACAGTCAACCGGTATGCTCTTAACCAAACACACTAATACAATAATAAGATCTAGCTGACCTGACCACAGAGATTATGAGTTAAGTTTATCCGCCGTATCCAGCAATCTGTTCCGTAATCCGTCCTGTAGTATATTCTGTGGTCTATCCAATGTCCTATGGTCTGTCCTGTGATCTGTCCAATGTTCACTCACACACGGATATCTATATCTTGTGACCTGTCTCACACTCAACAACACAAAAGGTTCTTGTCCTGCTATTCTTTATATATCCAGTCACACAGAATGTCTGTCTGGAGATATTTAGAGAGTTAACACAACTGTACTGTCTGCTCCAAGATGTGGACAATGTCCAAAATGCAGTAAATTCACTCTCTGTTATATGAATGTACAATATCCAAAATATCCAAAGTACAATAAATCTGTCCAGATGATGTATCCAGTTCACTCCAGTAAAAGTTCACAGCAACACAAGTTATATTATATTCCAAAACACAATAGCTCTCCTTATAGCCAGCGAATACAAAGTTTTCTTGTGGTCAGATGTACATTCCTTATATACCTTCACAGATTTTTCTGGAACTGTACAGAACCAACTCAAAAAGGCTTGAGCCATCTAGGCCAAAGGAGGAAGTTCTAGAAACTACTGGCAATTGGGTTTCCCCAAATCTAACATAACCACTGAGGGGGGGGATTTCCCCCAGTCTGTGAACAGATCAATAAACACTAAAACACAAAAGTCAATAACTCCCTTACTTTAAATGTCAACACACAAAAAGAACCAACAACACAATTATCTTTTATGACAATGTATAAACATAAAGCTTAAATTAAACAATGCACCAATATAGTGCCTAATATAAGTAATATACAATGTACTAATATAGTGTCCAATATATGTAACACCTCCCCCCTTAAAGAAAAATTTTGGAAGCCAAGGAGTTACAAAATTTTACAAGAGATTTTTACCAGGTATATAAATCACACATTAAATACAGCTTCTGGACAGGGCGTATCCATGCGGACGCCATATGTTACTTTTTCAAAGTCCTGTTTATACACTGAATTCCTATCTTTAACAGTGTTTTTATTAATAGCCATCATAAGCTATGTTATACCTCTTTCAAAATATGGCTTTACCATAGTCATTTCACACAAGTGGTTTGAATGTCTGTTATCATAATTTTTAATTGTCCTATGGAGAGTTTCTACTCTCTGTGTCACTGGGCATGACCCTAGATCTCTGGCCTGTAATTTATTCAATTGGCCAGGTGATGACACTGAAATTTTGCCTCCGGGATTGAAGACACGATTCTGTAATTTCTTGTCAAAAAGCATCTTCATTTTTGACTGAGAAGTTTTCAAATTTTGTTGCGCCAGCTCACAAGCCTTCTTCAACTTATCTCTGAACTTCGAGACATAATCTAACAGATTTAGGCTCTCGGTGTTCTCAGATAACCAATTTTCCTTCAACAGCTTGAGAGGACCACGGACTGAATGGCCAAAGACCAACTCAAAGGGACTAAAGCCTAAAGACTCTTGAACAGACTCTCTAACTGCGAACAACAATAAGCTAATGCCTTCATCCCAGTCTTTTTCATTATCTAAACAAAATGTCCTAATCATATTCTTCAAAGTGGAATGGAACCTTTCAAGTGCACCTTGGGATTCTGGGTGATAAGCACTAGATTTGATCTGTTTGGCACCTAACTGAAATACAACCTGTTGAAATAGTCCTGACATAAAATTTGACCCTTGATCTGACTGGATCTCTTTTGGTAAGCCAACTAGAGTAAAGAAATTAACCAGAGCTTTTGAGATTTTGGGAGCTGTTATGTTGGTCAATGGTATGGCTTCGGGAAATCTGGTTGAGGCGCACATGATGGTCAAAAGGTATTGATTTCTGGATTTAGTTTTTGGTAAGGGACCTACACAGTCAATTATCACTTTGCTAAATGGTTCCTCAAATGCTGGAATGGGTTTGAGAGGGGCTACAGGAATTTTTTGGTTTGGCTTTCCTACCATTTGACAAATGTGACAAGTCTTGCAAAATTCTGCCACACAGTGCCGAATTTGAGGCCAATAGAAATGTTTGGTTATCTTGTTGTAAGTTTTGTTGATGCCTAAATGGCCACCCATTGGAGACTCATGGGCCAATTTCAGTATCTCACTTCGGTACATTTTTGGTACAACAATCTGGTGTACTACTGACCATTCTTCAGATGCAGGGACATTTGGTGGCCTCCACTTTCGCATAAGTACACCATTTCTGACATAATAGCCTACAGGGACCTTATCTAGCTCTACTGGTGGCAAGACCAACTTGAATAAAGGAGCTAATTCAGGGTTATTTTCCTGCTCTGAAATCAATTTTGATTTTGAAAGCGATACATCTTGACAGTCAATTGAGTCTTGTTTTTCAGAATCTACCCTGACCTTGGGATTTGTATCACTAAAATCCTCCACATCATGGTCATAGTTGTTCAAGAATGTATCTGACAAATCAACTAAGACATCTGTAGATTGTTTACAATCTTTTGGTTCTTCTTGGGCCTTTTTGGCCATAGCTCGAGTCACAGCACAGGAGGGAAAAATACCAGGAATAACCTCTTCTAATTTCTCAGTGCTAACCAAAGTGATCGGCTTAGAAGTAACCTTAGGATCAGCAACTACCTTTCCACCTGCAAGATCATTTCCCAACAACAAAGATACCCCTTTAATGGGTAAAGTGGGCCTGGTACCCACAACAACAGAACCAGTAACTAAGTCTGATACTAAGTTGACCTTATGCAAGGGAACGTTCACACAGCCTCCTTCAATACCTTGAGCAATGACACTCTCACCAGTAGATGTGCTTATACTCAATGGCAATACACCTTCTAAAAGTAAGGACTGAGTAGCTCCAGTGTCTCTTAATATCTTAATGGGAACCTGACTGGAACTACTTTCCAAGGATACAAAACCCTCAGACACAAAAGGTTTGAACTCTTCCCTAATAATCTCAGACTTGTCTAAACCAATACTAGACTCTGCTCTATTGGGATTTGAACGCCAGTTAGACTTGCTAGACACAAAGGCGTTGGGCGTTGCCTCCTTTTCTCTTCTCTTCTTTAAGAGCCAACAGTCAGACATAACATGCCCAGGTTTCTTACAATAATGGCACACAGGAGCAAAGGATCTGGGTTTCCTATCCTTACTCATAGTCTGATTTGAGGTTTGACCCTTATCTGAACTCTTTTCTGGAGCTACATTTTCAGATTTCTTTCCTATTTCTGGATACGACTTTTTAGCAGGACCAAAGGACTTATTCTTGTTGAAAGTGGACTTGTGAGTTAGCGCATGGTCATCAGCATAAGCTGCTGCTTTTGCCAAATTTTCAACTTTCTGTTCATCTAGATAGGTTTTAATGTCATCACGAACACACCTTTTGAACTCTTCAATCAAAATAACTTGCCTAAGTTTCTCAAAGTCTGTACCTACTTCCCTAGAATTGCACCATCTATCAAAGTACACTTCTTTCTCATGGGCAAATTCAACATGAGTTTGACTTTCTTGTTTACGATAATTTCTGAATTTTTGACGATATGCTTCTGGTACCAACTCATATGCTTTCAAAATAGCATTTTTGACAGAGTTATAGTCCACACATTCAGAAATTGGCAAAGCCGTGTATGCCTCCTGGGCCTTTCCCCTCAAAACACTTTGCAGCAATAAAGGCCACTGGTCTATAGGCCATTTCAAATTTTGAGCTACTCTTTCAAAGTGTTGAAAGTACTTATCGACCTCTGACTCATTAAAAGGTGGTACCAGTCGCACATTTTTACCCAAATCAAATTTGGTAGCACAGCAGTTCACAGCAACACAAGTTATATTATATTCCAAAACACAATAGCTCTCCTTATAGCCAGCGAATACAAAGTTTTCTTGTGGTCAGATGTACATTCCTTATATACCTTCACAGATTTTTCTGGAACTGTACAGAACCAACTCAAAAAGGCTTGAGCCATCTAGGCCAAAGGAGGAAGTTCTAGAAACTACTGGCAATTGGGTTTCCCCAAATCTAACATAACCACTGAGGGGGGGGATTTCCCCCAGTCTGTGAACAGATCAATAAACACTAAAACACAAAAGTCAATAACTCCCTTACTTTAAATGTCAACACACAAAAAGAACCAACAACACAATTATCTTTTATGACAATGTATAAACATAAAGCTTAAATTAAACAATGCACCAATATAGTGCCTAATATAAGTAATATACAATGTACTAATATAGTGTCCAATATATGTAACAGTAATGTTTGTCTTTGAAAAAATTTAAGTCTGTATTTTTAATTTTAAAGTCACCTTAAGGTCTCTAAAATGCCCACAGAGACCCAAGTTATGGACATTTTGCCAGTTTTAAGCCCTATAGCTGGTGATGCCAAACCTACTAACCCACTAGGCCACTGTGACTCTTTCTGCCGTGATGGCTCCAACATGTTAAAATATACAACTGATGTTAGGTGACATCAAGGTTATAACAGACCCCTGAAGTAACACCAGTAAGCAGTAAAGTGAAAATAGCCACATTTCTGATTGATGCCACAACAGTTCAAATATCTGTAGCACCTTTTTCACCAAACTGAAAAAGGCATGTAATGTAAGAGATAGTGTCAGATAGTCACAGAATATCAAAACTCAGGATGGGTCAGTGTCAAAAATATGTAGCTTGGGAGGGCACTAATTGAAATTTATTGCAATTCTAGGATTTTAATAAAAATATGTTTTAGTAGAGTCATCATTCAAATAGGCCATTTACGGAAAATGAAACTCGTGAAACCAAAACATGACAATTTTCTCTCACTGAAGTCACAAATAAAGTCCCCAATTTTCAAAAATATGGGATAAAAGATTACGATTTCTTCAAACTTAGGGCTTGTTCCAAATATTTTAAGTTTTCCTTCAATTATATCTGTTGAGAATCAATAGATTAGTTGTAAAGTTATTTCTAATCATTAAAATGATTCTTAGATACCAGGGCCACCAACCTATCCCTAATAACCATTTTAAACTAAATGTACTGATGAAAAAAGTGTAAAAGAGATATTTCTCAAATGTGTTTAAGTCTGTGTAATAATTTTATTGATTAAATGTTGTCTTTATGCTTTCTGTAGTCTTTTTTTAATCCATCTCATGACAACATGTGAGATGTACATGTGTGACAAAGGCAACTTTTTACTGTGTACTAAGGTTTACCTGACCCGTTTTCTGTTTATATTTTGCATTATTTTTATTTCTAGATGAACGGATGTCACTTCAAGAAAAGACGCCTAAGATATATAACAGAATTGCTAATTTTGATGACATAGAATTACATGGCTATAACAGGAAGTCTAACTCCATATCCAACAATGACTACAAACACTCTTAGAGTTTTTTGATGAAAACTTGGTATAATCCTGTGTCTTTAAGATATCTGGATACTTACTGAAGATGATGATTCTCAGAAAGGCTGATATATTTTGTCATCCATTTTTGTTATATTGTTTTTACATGTGTATAAGGATAGACGTTTCTCAATTATGTAAATATGTGAATAAATATATGTATGTTATAACAGGGTCAGATTCTTGAAAGGTTTGAAGTAATTGCAAAATTCAGGTGAGATTTTGTGTCAATGAAAATCTTATGAGGTAATCACTATTTCCAAATAAGTAACTTAAGTCGCTTTCTTAAGAGTCTTACATATGAGACCAAGCTTATCCAAATGCAAATCTAGATAACTATTAGATTTAAGAACATAATGTCTAATTTGAGACTGAGACCTTTCACGATTATACTCCTGACTATTGTTTAGAATTTCTTTGTGTGATGTGGAATATATTGTGGCCTTCTTTTTATATGTTACAATGGACTCCCCTTTAACTGGCTCAACAGGATAGTCTAAATGTGGCAAGAAAATGGGTGAACATCTGCATTAATTTTTATCCAATTTTAAGTTATAGTGTCACATAAAAAGTAGTTCTACATACTTCTGGTGTGAAAGTGTCATTATATTGTCAAAACAATGTAGCAGTGACATGGCCCAAAGTAACAGAAATGTTATAAAACATTATCCTCTCTGAGGTAATACATATAAGCATTCATCTATGTAGGGTCATTACAATGATAGTTTGTTTGAAACCTATTGACTGTACTGGCTTTGAAAATGGACATTTAATCTAACGTATTTTTTTAGACTTTTAAGGGAGAGCAGTTATTTTCATGCTATGTTTCTGAATTGGATGGTAAAGTGTAAAGGCTGCATAGAAATGAGGTCCATGTGTGCAAACTGATTCATGCTTAACAGGGGTGTTCTACTGGTGCCGTCTTGTCAGTAACTAACGATTTTTCGAGTGTCAGGAACAATGTTAGTCAGTTAGGATCGGTTGTGATTTCCCAGCTTGTGATGGGTCGGCAAACTATCAAACAGGTTTGATATTTCACCGACCCTCCACAATTCTTGATACAAACTGTGGCTCTGCCCACCTTGTAACTTTCTTGTCTTGTCTATGTCCTGTCGTAGTCACTTCCAGACCTGTTCTGTACTGTTAACCGCAGAATGCATAATTTGGATTACACTGAAAGATTACAACTGGTAGTGTTGGGATAGGCTATTGTTGTTGTTTTTTAATAAACTTTTAGTGCACTGATATAACTTTTCTGGCTAGTCGATAGGCTTTTTGGTTTTTTAAAAATGCTGCCTTGATTTGATTTATAAGATGGGTCATAAAAAAGGCAAGAAAAAAATGTAAGATAGAAGTCCCCACAGACACACCTACTGAGTTTGAGTTGGGAGATACAGCTGCTGACATCCAGAGGAGGAGGGAGGAGAGACAACAGAGCAAGAGGGAGAGGGAGGAGGCAGAAATACAACAGATGGAGGAGAGGGAGAAAGCCAGAAGGGCAGAAACTCCATAGGAAGAAACTTCACAGACGGAAGAGGTAGTGGCCGAAAAAAGACCAAGAACTGAGAGGAGTGAAAGTGAAATGGTCACAGAGGATGAAAGAGAGGCAAGCACATCTATTTAGTTCAAATACAGGTAAAAGAAATTACATATAATGAGCATTTATTTAACAGACTCAGATGAGGATGCTCTAGCGGACTTTGTCAAGGATCATGAGGAGCTTTGTGAAAAGACCATAAGCACTTTAAGGACAAGGCCAGGAAGGATTGACTGTGGGAAAGAAGCAGCACGCTCTCAATGAAATTGTTCAAGACTTGGATCAAATCTCAAAGGATTCACTATGGAAAATCAACCCAGTCCATATCTGGCATGGCTCACAAAGAAATGACAGAGAGGCAGAACTGGGTTCAGGATAAGTTCACCTTTTTGAAGAGCAAAGAAGGAAGAAAGAGCTTCAGCAATTCTTCCAGATTTAAGTCACCACAGAAAGGAGCCAGTGCTAGTGCAGCCTCAGCCCATGGTAATTCACGAGGATCCACAGACACTGACAGTTTGGAGGCCAGCATTTACTCTGACACAACACACCAGCCATCCATCTGCAGCACTACCAGTACAAGTGTAGTTTCTCAGATTTCATTAATCGACCAGCAGACCATGGATAAATTTGCCCAGATGAAGACTATGCTCACACTTTTTCTCGGCCCCAGACAGGAAACCATAACAAAAACTTTCTGCAACTACCTGGCATCTGAAGTAAAAAAATTGGAGGAAAGCGATTTTCAGACTTTTATAAATGAGACAATTAAACTTTAAGTGGGATACAGATTAAGGCAAATAAAGGAGCCATCAGCCACAGCAACCTACACTTTCTAGGAGCACCAGTACCACTTCTACATATGTGCCACAGACTAATCCGCAGCAGCCAATGCCATGGAATACATCTTGACTATTCCAGAAACCCAGATGCCAGCAAGCCAGGTCATACAACCAGTTCAACATAGCTAGGTGATCAACAAATTCAAGACAGCTACATTTCACCATCAGTCCTCCCAAGACTTTCAGGCCACCTTCTGTAGCCTCTGTCACAGGAGAAAGAAGTTCACACAACATCAAAAGGCCTCTGTAGCACCCCACAAAAGGTCATCAGAGAGAGCCCAGGCAACACCAGCAGTAGACCTACTGCACCTGCCTACAAAAGGTTCTTTTCAGGACCACTGCTGTAAAATGTCATTTTTAGGACAACTGCTGATTCATAAGTCTTTTTCAGGTCCACCCGAATCTTCCCAAAACAATAATAAGCTGCATGTTAAAAAATATATATATTACACTGCCCAAACTAACACATGACCACAAAACACAAGAAACAAGTGAGTGAGGGAGGGCGGGCAATGATTTTGAAATGATCTTGACCTTTGAGAAATTTCTCAAATTTGGACTTATTTTTTACTTTTTGTTTTACGTCGTATTCAACAGCCAGGGTCATATTGCAACAGGCCGACAGCACGGGCCGAGATTTGAACTGGCTACCTCAGTGGTTGAAGGCAAGCACTCATCAAGCCAGAATATCTCTCAAATTTTGAAAATACATTGACCTTTGAGAAAATTATTTTCATCTTTGGATTTGAACATTGTTTTTGGCCTTTGAGAAACTCTGAAACTTATAAAAGATTTTGACACATCAGAATGTTTCAAAATTAGAAATATTTTGAAAATTTCAAAAAGGAAAAAAAAAATAAAATAAATTGGAAAAAAGAAAAAGTTCATTTTTGAAATCAATTTCAATCAATATGAAATCAACTTGAATCAATTTTGAAAGATGAACAAAAATCTTAGGGTTTTGAAGTTACTAAACGTTATTATATGACTTGTGATTTGTTTGGAAATTGTAAAATTGTTGGAAATCTATTGAACATTTTGGGGCAGTTTGTTGGGAATTCTGGGGTACATTGGTGCAATACTAGCTTTAATAAAAGTTCTTGGAATAATTGGGTAGTCCTGAAAAAGACTGATAGATACCAGCTTCTTTTGTTCCCAGTTTAGGTACGTGTTACATCTCAGATCCTGTACTCCTACCCAGCCAATACACCAAGATGATTGAAGTAATCCTTCAGTAGGTGTCGCAAATGCTTTGCCTTCCTTAAAGGATTCCTGCCATTTTCTTCATGTACATATACTACTGGTTCTTTTGCTTTGGCTGCAACGTCATCTGGTGGGGTGGGTTCCCTGACTACTACACCTTGGTGTTCTTCAGCATGTGAAACACAACATATGTCAAAACAATGTCTCTGACAACCTTTGGCCTTGGCTCTATTATGTCTAGTAGAACCCTAAAATCTGCTTACTAGGATACCAAATGCATCCACTGCCCTCCTGCCTCTGGAGATCCCGTAGCCAGATATCTTGATGTTATTGCCAGTTTCAATCCAACTTCTTAGAGCTTCCAAAAATTGTGACTTCCTTCTTGATGCAGTGGTGTATGCATTCTTGAGTGTGGTAAAAAGGTGCAGGGGGCATCCTGGCAAAATTCTGGTAACCTGGGATATCAGTCTGTATTAAGTCAGCCAGTAGGTTGTTATAGCATCCTTTTTCTTCTCTTTGGCGGATCCATGGCATGACCCGAGGGTTTTGTGGATTTCTTTTTCTCTTGGGTGGTGGTGGGGGCTGTGTTGTAGGTGTTGGGTCTTGGATTGCCTATGACAGGTCTTGGGCTTCAATGTGTCCTTTTTTTGTTTGCAAATCAGCATGAAATCAAAATATTCAACTCAGGAATATTCAAGAACAACAGGGCCCCAAACTTCTATAGAAAGTCTCTCTCTGATGTGTAGCTGACATATTTGCAGTGTTGCTTTGATCCTGACTCACAATCTTGACTCCAGAAATTAATCAGTCCAGTCAAGTTGGATTGGGACTCCAGTCTTGTCGGTTTATCACCCTAGCTTGTCGTGACCTGATACAACTTGTCGGTTATAGCTTTATAGCTTTTCCTGATAGCTTCCTGTCTGGTCGTGGAGGAAATCTCCACTTTGCAAGTCAGGTCTGGATCTCAATCCAGACAAAATGGATTGTACTACTTCCTGTAGGGGAGGTGAAACTGATCCATATTTTTCGTGCCTTTTGGTCTGGATTTTTGTCCCTAGTCCCTGATCCAGCTAACTGACTCTAGAGTTGGTGAGGGTCGGTTGGTGTCAGCTGCAGTGGAACACCCCCATTATGTTTTATGTATTATACAAATGTTCCACATTCGTGATCAGTCATAAAACCTAGATGATTTTTAATTCAGCCACTGCTTCAACTGCTGGAAGAAAAAAAGGGAACAGTAAAGAAGAACAATTTGTCACGATTGAAAAGATAGGTCCTATGACCTTCTCCCAGTTAAAACCATTCATAAATATAACTCATAACACAAAGACCATTCACTCTTAGGAATGAGAAGAGATTAGTAATCAGTGGACTTGTACATATAATCTTCTCTTGGAACAAGATCACTCTGACCTTATGTAATCATCCAGGGTTGAGGATGTGAACAGGGGAAACTACTAGATGAGGACACTTAAGTTTAAGGCTTTTTCAAAGGAGCTAGTGAGGGAATGGGTTTTATATGAAGGGGGACAGAGTTCCAGGGTGCAGATCTGGGGTCATAACACAATTCCCAACCTTCACAAGTAAAATTATAAATTATATGACCAAGAAGATTTTGGTTGGGACTGCATTATTAGGGCAGTCTAGAGTAAAATTTGTGAAAGTGGAACCTGAGGTATTAAGTATGTACATATACAGTTAAGTAACAGTATTCATTTTGGTGAAATTGTCATTGCCACTATCAGTATGCTGACAGGTGAAATAAACTGAACATTTTTTGGTATTTTTGCCATGAGGTATTTATACTTTTATTGAGTCTAGAACTGAAGATTTCCATTCTGTATTTATTAATACCAGTTAATAGTGATTCTAACCATTATTTCAACACATAAATTCAGCGAACTGGTTTTATTTCCTTATTTTTATTTGAAATACATCACATGGTGGATATATACCATATGCCACAATTCGCAAAAAAATCCTTTCTCTGATTTACATAAAGCAAATAAATGATTCAGAAAAATAATATTTCAAAAGACAGTAGAAAGAAGCATTTCCCTATTCTCATTCACAGTTTACCTTTCGGCTCCAGAAATTCATTTTATTGAGATACAGAAATGTCAGTAGTTATGATAACTATTAAAACTTGAAGATACTGAGACCCTTACTGTTTTACATAGATGAATATCGAATCAAGGACCTCAAGTTGAATTTAATGTAATAATGACATTAATGATTTCTGCATATCAATGCTGACACAGTAACTCTAATAGATGCTCAAATATTTACTTGCACAGTGGACCCGTTTTGTGGGATTTGGCCTCATTTGTATGATTTCTTATTTTGCATGTTTTTTTTTGCCCACAAATACTAATAATGAACATCAAGGTTTGTGATTATTTAAACTTCTACCAATTCATCTTTAAGATTTATGTAGACTTGCAAAGACATTATTTTATAGAATATGAATAATTTTTTACTTCTTTTAAAGTTTAATTGAGAAAAAAAACAAGATTCTGAACATGACTTTAAAACAAATCGTGTAAAATTAGCTACTAAATAGAAATTTAACGACAGTGCAATCTAGAATAATGTACAATATCATGTCAATACACTAGTACATATTCACAACCTTAAAATAGCCTTTGCTGATGTCTGGTGGTGTTGTCACTTAGCTTAAGGTGCGGCTGTCATGTGCGATGTTACGGTGCCTGAGAGTGGCCCAAAGGACAAAGAATTGTGACTGTGTTGAGGTGTAGGGAGATATTTCTTGAGGGCCCCCACTTTAGAGCTTTAGAATAGACTTCTTACTTTTGAACAATCCCACCAGTCCTGTTTAGTCTTCGGGTACTCCTCTTTATGGCACTGTTTACAGTTGCACTAGGTATGAGCGGTTCCAATGTGTATCCAATACATCATGTCTTCCTTTGATTAGAGTTACTGCTACGGGGAGGAGATGTGTCCCTCAACCCTGGTCCTCTCACACTGGGTGTTCTAAATGCCAGATCCATAGGAAATAAGGGTCCACTCTTAGCCAATACAGTTGCTTCAAATGACCTTGATTTTCTCTGCCTTACTGAAACTCATATTCGTCCCTTTGATTCAGACAGCTTTTTACCGTCTATAACTCCTCCTGGTTTTATTTTTCCTCAAAGGTCTCGTTCCTCAGGTATTGGTGGTGGTGTTGGTTTTTTCATCAGATCCTCTTACAGACCTCATAAAATAGAAACTTCTTTTTATCAGTCATTTGAGAACATGGTGGTGTCAATCGGGTTTCATGGTCGTTCATTGTTGCTTGCCTGTATCTACCGCCCTCCAGGATCATGTATCTGTAACTTTCAACAAGAATTCAGGTCATTTGTTGGTTTCCTGTCATCTATTAACTCTTCATATTATATCTGTGGTGACTTCAATATTCATGTTGACATTCCAGTTTGTGATGGTTATTAATTTATGACCTTTCTTGATTCGTGTGATCTGGGGGTGGGGGTGGGGGGTGGGGGGGGGGGGTGGAAACAGTCAATCAACCTACTCATCTGCATGGTCACATATTGGATCTCATTCTATCCCCCAGTGGTCAGGATACTATTGTTTATGTCAAAATTTGCGATTTTGTATCAGATCATACATTAGTCAAATGCTCAATTGCCCTCCCTCATCAAAGGGCTCATATTCCAAATAAAGTTCAATATAGAAGGTACCACCATATCAACATATCTGACTTCTGCTCAGATCTCAAAAATGCTTCCTTTGTCAAGTCTCCAGTTGATGCTGTAGTTGATCTTTATGAACAATCTGTACATGATTTTTGTAATGCTCTTGACAGGCATGTACCTCTTATATCTAGACTGGCAAAGAAAGATTCTGCGGTCTGATGATTATCGACATGCCAAGTCCCCTAGGCGCCAACTTGAGAGAACTTGGTGTAGGGCCAAAAATCCACTGAACAGAAGTCAGCTTCATTGTCAGATTGCTCGGTGCAATATACTTATAAACAAGGATAAGTTAGACTATTATAGAAAACTGATTGCAGACAATAGTCTTGACTTTAGGAAACTATTGCATGAGCTGCATAAAACCCTAAACAGGGTCTCTGGTGTGACACTTCCATCCCACAAGTCTGAAAAGTCATTGGCTGACCAGTTTGCCTCCTTTTCTTCGAACAAAATTAAGAAAATAAGAGATACTTTTGCTCCCTTTGGCACTTAAAATGAGGTTCATCTTCCTTCAGATCCTCCCAAAATTACTGTCTCAAGGTAAGTTTCTAAAGATGATAATATAAATAAACCTCACTGACAAAATCCTGCCTGTTATATTGTTGGCTGACTTTACTTATCAAGGAATGTATTGATATGCTGTTATCAACACTAACAAAGCTGGGGCCTGTAAATCGAAGCATTCGTTAAATGGCAAACTAACCAATACTTAACGACAGTATAATGAAATATTAACTAAAGCATTCAGTGGGTAAATAGAAAGCCCTCTTTATGTTTTCGTTACATTATGCTTTTGTTTAGAAACTATTCAGTGTCTGTGTGGCTGTGTTGGGTTACTTGTATGTTTGTGTGTAACAGTGCAGTGTGCTACAGTACCTTATTTGGTAGACACACAAGAGTGGGGTTTACAATAACATTGATATAAATCTAAAATACTGTTTACATACTGGTGTAATGAGAGATTAAGGTCACCTTAATAAAAGTATACACTTAAACATTTTACATATTCTATATTGAGCGTACTGAGATATATTTGCAATAAACTAACATAGCAACATAGATTAGGTTAATGTGGCCATACCGGAGCTTGGCCCCATTAGTTAAATCTTTGTAACTACTGGGCACGATGGCATTCAGGTTAAATCTTAAAGTGAAGGACCTTTATGAGGAAATTTACTTTACCAACATAGATTTTGGGCCAAGCTAATGATATGTATAACTTAAAGCATTTACTTACTTATTATATTTTCTGGTTAAGTAGAGTGGGCTTAGGAGTAAATGCTGTGGATAAAGATCTAATAAGTATTCCCCATTGCTGTGTTGTTTACAAAATGGGCAGATTAAAGCGATTAGTATTTTTAATACGTATAAATGTAAATAAACTAGTAAAAGATGGAAGCATAAAAGATGAGTAAAATTGTAAGATCAGCAGTTAAAACAAAGATAGCCAAAACTTATAAAAAGAAATAGAAAATTTCTTTCTTATTTCTTATTTTTAAAAAGTCTAAGCATTTCAAACCTGTCAGATACTATCTGGGAATAGTAGACCAAATATCTTAAGAAAATGTAATATTTATCTAAACTTGATTTAGGATCTCAAAAATAGATTTATGTTAGTGGAGATCCTCTTCATTTAATAAATGTTTATTAAAATGCATCAGTCACTCGACAAAATTCAATGTAAATTACCAGTTTTATTCACGTTACCTTTAAGTACAATATTCAATAATTTTGTCTTATACTGCAATGTTAACTTCATATTTATTTGGCATTAAAGAACAAACATTTTAGTGCAATTAACAGTTAACAGGAGGGTCTGAGTTATCATTAAATTTGAGGGTTTTTTACGAAAAAGTAACCAAGAGTTAACTAACTAAGGTTTTGATTTACACAAGAGTTTGCTAACTTAGGGTTAACTTAGGGTTAACCAATTAGTTAGCAGAACGAAGGCTTCGATTTACAGGCCCCTGGTCAACTGCCCACTGAAGGAGGGATGCATCCCTGGTACTTTCAAAACTGCTGTGGTCACTCCTCTTATTAAAAAGGCAAATTTTCCTTCAGACAACCTAAAGAATTATCGCCCTCTATTTGGCCTTAATTTTATATCAAAACTGGTTGAACATGTGGTTGCTAAGCAGCTGTTAGAACATATCCAGGTTCATAACTTATACAACCCATACCAGTCAGCATATAAAGCTGGACACTCAACAGAGACAGCTCCTCTCTCCATAAAAAATGAAGTTCACTTATCTTTCTCAAGAGGTGAACCCACTGCCTTGCTATTGCTCGACTTGTCTGCTGCTTTCGGCATCATTGATCATTGAACACTTCTCAGTTGCCTGCATATATGGTTTGGCGTCGTTGGCTCTGTTCTGAAATGGCTCACTTCCTACCTAATAGACCATTATCAGTCAATAAAAATTGGTTCTACTTTGTCAGATGTTTGTGGACTCCTATTTGGCATCCCCAAGGTTCTGTCCTGAGTCCTTTGTTGTTCTCATTGTACACCACCCCCCTCGGTTTGATTATCAGTAAACATAAAGGTGTAAAGTTTAATTTTTATGCAGATGACATCCAAGTTTATGCACATTTATCCCAGAAGAATGCATTTACTGCATTTGAACAGTTGAACAGGTGCCTAGATGATGTTGAAGAGTGGATATCAACTAGTAAGCTCACACTGAATCCTGACAAGACTGTTTATCATCTTTGGTTCGAAGAGACAGAGGGGCAAGTTGAAAGTATGTTTTCCAATTGATATCTTGGGCAGTCCACTGTGCCCTGTCTACTCAGTCAAGAATTTTGGTGTGTGGCTCGATTCAGATTTGTCCTTGTCCAAGCATGTTCAGAATGTCTGCAAAAGTTGTTTTGTGAAATTCCATCATTTCAGATGGTTTCGTTCTCGTGATGCTTCTGTACTTGTGGCTACTACTCTTGTTAGTAGTCGGTTGGATTACTGCTATTCACTTTTCAGGAGCCTCTCCAAGATCAATTTACGTAAATTACAGTGCGTCCAAAATAATGCAGCCAGAATTGTATCAAACAACAGTAGATACACCAGTATAACTTCTGTGCTTAAGAAATTGCATTGGCTTCCTGTTGAACAGTGCACGGTATTTAAGACAGCCACACTTGTTTACAAGTTTCTTCACACAGGTTTTCCTAGGTATTTTGCCCCATATCTTTCTTCCTGTCAAACAGTTTAGTAATAGTTTTGCTTTTGATGCCCCCACTGTTTGGAATGCTCTTCCAGGTAAGATTCGTGCCTCTCCCTCCCTAGCCTCTTTCAGAAAGTAAAGTTAAAACCTGCCTGTATACCAAAGCATACCCACATTAGCCCGGATCATCCCCTAGTGTTCTCTGGTGCTTGACCCCTCTTCTGCCTAGATACTGAAATTGGTCGACTGCTATTTTGGTTTTGTTTCGCCTTAGAGTTCTCTTTATGTGGGGAGATTAATCACTATAAAAGTCCAATTAGAATTAAAATTCCTGGCTTCTTTCATCTAATTTAAACTACTGCTTTGCAGTATCAATATGTTTCTGTGATTTGAGATGTCATGTACAACTGATACAACTGTGGCTTTTCCCTTCAGAATCTTGCCCTGATAGTATGCGCTACAATGGTCTATCCCCTCAGTTACCTTTGTCAATGTATTGAAAGTGACATTAAACTCAAATGGATCAATATAGCTTGCACTTTTTCTGCCAGTATAAGACATGTGCCACATTACCAAATCTGCTACTCGGCAAAGAAGGGCCAGAGTCAGTACAACACCTAAGGCATGGCACAGCTTGCCTTGGTGCATTAGATATTTGAAACTGGATTCAAGTTTGATCTTAAGTGAATGGCACTATAAAAGTAGAAACATGGGTTCTACAAGATTTGTAGATAAGCTAAATACTTTTGACAACAGTGCCCATAGACATTGTTCTCGAGCCTAAAGCAATACCAAGAAAATATCTACAATGAATTACATAACTTATTATGAGATCATAGGACAAAGAATTATGTAATGCCAAAATTCATAGATAGGAGACCAAAAGCCATAAAAGGAGAAGTTTCAACACACATTTTAACAAGCTTTGGGGAATTTTTATTAATCACATAGTAGAGTGTTAAAAACAAAGCAACTAAAAGTTAGACTTTAACGTTAATTTGTTACTTGATGTACATGAAATTCCTTTGAATAAAATGATGATCCAAGGTCTGTGTGTTGGACTGACACTCACAGACTTTCCATTATGATTGACACTGACTCATTGAGACAATATCTTTGTTTAGTCTGACCCTGAAGGCAATATTATTTCAACATGTGTTTGACAAATACAAATGTCTCCTTTCCTGAATTTCTGTTAGTGAGCAACTAATGACCTTGTACTTTGACCCGATTCTCACTTGAATGCCTATCATACAATTGTAACATTTACACAGCCGATAGAAATAACATTTACAGGTTTATTTGATGTTTTTGCTTTTATAAAATAATTTCATTGGGGTTTTCTTTGTTGACAATGATAAAGCTATGGTTTAAGTACATAAACTCTTATTGCTGCTCTAAAACAATTTATTCCTATTCATCTCTCCCCCTGGATAAGGAAGAGCAGATTTGTTTGTCCAGATTTTTTTGCAGAATTGACCGCTTCTTGTCATCACACCAACTAAAGGTGTTTAATGGATGTTTGATTACAAACTACCACTATTAGTTTAGAAAGTAAAAACCAACTTGTTGACATACCCTGTGTACATATGGTTTCTTGTCCCTGTGCGCCTGGGCTATGTTTGTTGTATTTAGTTATGTTGGGAAGTAATGTGGGCCCAGGCGCCATTGTTATGTAGGTGTTAACATAGATGTGCTTAATAAATATAATTTTAGCTCCAATGCTGATTTTGTTATTGGGGTGTGTTGGGGGGGACCTTCTCCTGGACTGACCCTGTGTAATCTCATTAATTCACTGAAAGAGAAATATCATTTAAGAACTCATTTATCTACTCCAGATTCACATAATGTTAATCAGAACATTTTAACACAAGTTCCTAAAGGAGGACCTCAAACTACTTATTTTCATTATATTCTCTGCGTGAGTATTTTATCCCCAATTCAACCTAGTAATTTATACCTACGTTTAAAATATGAACGCTTTTTTAATAGCTCGAGCCACTTAAACTCCCGTATAATGTATGTTATAATAACATGCAAAACCTTCAAACACATAAAATCTCTACAAAAATAACCGAGTAACAGAGTAAATAAAACAATTTGTATTAATAACTTTTGTTGGCTTTATTGTCAATTGACTATTCTCCAGAAAGAAATCAATTAGAGGACGAGTGTTAAGTGTGAGTGTTTGGCCAAATGGTGATTT
This sequence comes from Sabellastarte sp. h YS-2021, assembly GCA_964017235.1. Taxonomy (NCBI): domain Eukaryota; kingdom Metazoa; phylum Annelida; class Polychaeta; order Sabellida; family Sabellidae; genus Sabellastarte; species Sabellastarte sp. h YS-2021. The sequence goes on from OZ024927.1 coordinate 61,128,546, forward strand.
CTGCACACAACAATTAAACACAAAATCTTTACCTCAATACACATATTGTTTGGCCAAAACACCCAAAATGATATAATCCTTTGTAAGGGGATCCTTATTCAACAGGGAATACTTAGCTCATTTCTGATGGATTAGATCCTGAGCTTTGCCAAGTAATTTGTTGATATTCTATGTTATTTTTACTTATAAAAAGTATGTATCAGTTTTTCATATGAAGGTCTCTTGTATGATTTATAATAAAGTCGTCTCAATGTTATTTTTTTCCAAGTTTACAGAGTGATATCATGTAATGGTATCCTTTAGCAAATATGTAACACAATGTCTGAAAGAACAAAGGAGGACTGTTTATAAAACAGGAGCAGATAGCTATTACTTACAGGAGCTATAACACATTAAAGGATATTTATACACGTGTCTATTGAGCAGCTGATTATGTTGTGAGTTTTTCATAATGTTCGGAGTAAAACATGAAAGACTGAATTTGTGTGAATTCGTCATGGGATATACACAATACAACTGTAAGTACTACTACCAGAATACAGTACTGGTATGCTACACATAATTATAAATCCAAATAATCAATGTGTTTCTACATAAAATATAAACCCAATCAGTTGGGCATACAAACATATTTTAATGATCTAATATACCGTTTTATCGTCTGTTTGGTTCATGTGTGGTGTTGATTGTTACTAGAGAATCTATAAAGTATAAAGAGAGGTAAATTGATAGATTGATACTTAGTCCAACAAGAAACAGTTTAAATTTTCAAGGATTAAACCTGTATTTTGTTTTGATGAACTACTGTTGTTAATATCCCTAAACAAAGACCAAAGGTTTTATTCCTTTATGTTTCTACTCAGTGTCCATCTAGCCATCTGTAATAAATGTGTTTTTGCCTTTTTTATTTAGTGTTTATTTATGCTGACCATATTATTTATTATCATTACAAAATAAACTTCAGGGAGGCCAATTTTCCACTCCTACAAATTTGGGGGAGCTCAAGTTTCTGGGAGGCCAATTTTCCCATTCCCGGGAAAAAAGGCCATGCATTTTTTGGAGGAGACGGCACATTATTGAAACTCCTTGATAAAGGTGCATAACACATGATTTCAGCATTCCTTTAAAGTTACCTAGCATTGCATTTTAAAATTCACACTCCTCTGAACTAGGAACGTAGGTGCAGAACATAATACAATCAAAGCAGCTTAAATTTTATCGTATGGGGATTGCATTTGGAAATGCAAACCTCTTGCAAGATATATACATTTCTTATAATTGTATGTGTAAATAGCTATTTCTTTCCCTATTACTTTTCCTTACTATATTCATTATTATTATGGCATTTTTTTACATTTGTGAAAGTTTTATTTTACCTCGTTAGTTGTAAAACAATAAAAATTAAAAAGTGTGTAAGTAGAGGTTTCTTTCACGAAAACTGTCATCTTTACAGAACATAAGTATTATCCCTATAAAATTTGATTGAAGTTTAAGTTAAACCTCAAAATTTAGTTTTTACAATGCTAAAAATATAACTTGTCCCCTTTTTCCCCTTTCGCCCCCCAAAAACCTGTATGCTCCTGTTTACCTTTGTCTATATAATTCTTATGCCCATCTGTGTCTTTTTTTCCTGTGTTCCTTTTATTGAAACAAACACATTCACATGTATCTGTGTCAAATATTTTTGTTTTAATATGGTAGAGTCACTGGTTAACATTTGTGTTAACACTTAAATAATGGCACTCGTAGAGCGCAGACATTCGCCAAGGTACACAATGATTATTAAATGAAAAAAAAAACAGGATTTTTTTGTATCCAGACAGTAATCCAGATCAGTCTCAAAATTTAATGAGAACTAAACTAGACCAAGATCACACAGACAAACAAATGGTCATGAAAGCAATACCTCCTTGGCGGGGGTAATAAATACCTGGCTACAAATAAAATGAACCAGGAAGTCTACTCAAAGCCTATTTCGTCAGTTTTATACCACATCAATGTTGTCAAGTGTTTTCAAATTTGAAAAATGATCACTTAATTTATGCCAGTGTCATCATGGGTTCTAGTCTGGCACACTGAAACATGTAAATATGTTGAACCTGTGCAAATGCACCTAATTTTAAACATCCAATTCAGTTCAGTTAACCTCCTCTTCAGCTTTGACTTTGACCACACTCCCTCAGTTGGATTTTAAAGGGAATATAATAAAATAACAATTTGGGCTTTACACATAGTTTGTATGAGGTGACATTTGTCTAAACCTTTTTATTCAATGACAGACAAATACTTTCAATAATGTCAATATTCTAACACAGTTTGACTGATTTGTTATCTATATGTTTGAAATACTTTGATTCAAACAGAGATCTTTTAACCAATATTGTGATATTTAAGAAGTTAAAAACGAATGATAGCCATAACACAATAAAAAACCAACAAAGAAAACTTGGGACAGACTTTGCCAAGAACATAATCAGTCACAAAACTTTTCATCTTTGCTGGATTTTATCGCTTAATTGGCTGCGCGCAATATGTAAACAAGTTTTTCAATGCCAGCTTGACATCCAAGATCTGATCAAACCAGTTTAACCCAGCTTTTCCTATTAAACCATTGACGCATAACAATGATTGTTTTCTGAATATAGAAAAAAAAGTTTGCCCTCTATTTTTAACAGTCTTGGGTACACTAAATCTACCCTGTAAACTCATAAGCTATATTTAGTAATAATCCTGTTTTCACAGCTGGACGTTTTATCTTCCACATTCATATATGGAGACTTTTGTTCAACCAAACCAGAACAGAAAATTTTACCTGTGTAAACTGAATTCGTCCTGTTTGTTTACAATCTCATATTGTTGTATAGTTGGGTTTCAAATAGTATTTGAAATTTTAAACTTCACTTTGGTTCACTACTTATCAGGACTGTTGCATTACCACACCTCCACACACCAGAACACAGAATTGAGGTGATAAACGCAGTTTGTGTTTTTGACAGCCAACCATCCCCTGCAGTACAGGACTGATATGATACAATCGCCTCACAAGTGCATTTCAGTCCTTCATAATTAACAATATCGAACTAAAAATGCATTTGTCAACGACCAATACCCACAAAGTATGTTATCGGGTTGACAAGTGATGATAGTACAAAAACATGGAACATGAACTTCATCCAGACGCAACATTAACAATATACAATTCATCAGTTTCCGTTGTTGCTCAAACTAAGCTTCTAGGTGTTGTCTTTGATAATAAGCTTAATTTTAAAACTCACATTAATTTTGTTCGTCAGAAATGTGAGAAACCAATTAACTTGTCACAGTGGTTTCAAACATGGATTTGAAGAGGATATGGAAGTGTTTTGATGAGACTTTATCGTTAATTAGTTCACTCAAGAATGGAATATGATTGTGCTGTTTTTAGTTCTGCTCGTAAGTCATATCTTAAGAAATTGGAACCTATTTAAAAACCAGGGCTTACGAATATACTTAGGAGCCTCCAGGACTTCTCGAATACAAAGCTTGTATGTAGAATCAAATGAACCACCCTTGTATTTAAGGTTTGATAAATTATGTATTCAGTATGTTTTGAAATTGAGAAGTAATCCTGGCATTCCAGCTTATGATGTTGTTTTTAACCCTCAGTTCTATTATCTTAATGATAAGAAACCTTCTGCAATAAGATCTTTTGGCCATCGTGTAACGGAAGATTTGTCTATGTCTGTTTTCAGCTGGATCTAATTCAAACTGTATCATTGCCAGATACCCCACCCTGGAGTATACAGAAACCTCACATAGTAGAAGTAATGTGAAGCATTTATAAAGCGCCAAATTGATGAAAACATTATCTAAGGCACTGATGTCCAAGAAGGGATAGTCCAATTTCCAAAAAATAGTCCATGTCCATGTTAGCGTTGAATAGGGGAGAAGGACAATGGTTTTGGTTCACTAACCTAAAAAAAGGCAGGTCCTCAACTATTGCCTAAATACATTTATACTATCCTAAGTTCTGACGGCCTGAGGGAGTTTATTCCATTCTGTGGGAGCAGCAACTGTTAAACTACGCATTCCCACACATTTATTAGGTCTGATTAAGCACTTTACAGTACTGAATTGGGAGCCAGTGTAGTTTGTTTAGAAAAGATGTCACATGGCTAAATCTATTAATTTTGTACATAATATGACAGAATGTGTTTTGGATTCTTTGAAGTCTACTGATATTGTCTTTTTTGTGTGGTAGAGCAGAGAGTTGCAATAGTCCAGACGGCTGCTGACCGTGGCATTTGCCACCTTTACAGCCGTTTCATGGGTAAGAACCATTTGTCGTTCCCGGAGACACTAGTTGCATACACAATGTTAAATTAACCACATGTCTTTGCATTGATTCGTCAGCATCCTGGATGACACAAAGGTTTCTCACTGATTCAGTTGCTTCCATGGTATTTCCAAAAAGACTAACATGGAGTGATGACTTCAAGGAATTTCTGGTTCAATCATCGCTGATCAAAGTTATGTCTGTTTTGTCAGAGTTCAGTATTAGTTTGTTATTCCCATTCACACCTGGATCACCTCAAGGCAATTTGCCAATTCAGTCATAACTGAGACTTATATCTCACACGTCAAAAGAAATATCTAGATGATGATTGTCCTTTTCAAAGTCTATTTGCTCAAATGAAAAGTTGTTATCCTGACCACAGAGCTATATGTACTGTTAGATCGAAGTCAGAAAATAGCGTTGCTACAGCTGCTACATCTAATTACCTCGGTGCCTCGGTCAATCATGTGACAATACTAGTATAATTACTGGTGAATTACAAGCGTTTAAAATGTCTTTCAATGTTGTGAGACATTGTAATGGGCATCGCTGTTTATCTAGTTGTCAAGCTCTTGGTAGCAACAGTACACCCTTTTATTCAAGATATTTTGAAGCTTTTTAATGATTGTTGCAGTGAATAATAAAGTTGTTTTGGTTTGGATTCCAAGTCATATAAGTATAAAGGGCAATGAAAAGGCAGATGAGCTTACAAAACAGCCATTAAATTATAAAATTTTAGACTTGAAAGTCCCCTATACAGACTTGAAAGTAAATTTAAATAGTGTTTTTACACATAAGTGGTAAGCTCAATGGAATGCTTGTCCTGATAATAAACTATTTCAAAAAACCCTACTGTTGGAGATTTTTATATTTGGACAGGTTCATCTCGTAGCAAGGAAATAGTAATAACTCAAGCCCATATAGTATACAACCAATTACACACACAGTTATCTGTTGAAAAGTGAGGATATGCCCTGGTGCATTCTATGTTATTGTCCAGACACAGCCAAACACATATTATTACACTGTATTGACCTACATGGCACACTAGAACAAAATATTATAATGATGTAAATACAATGAAAAAGTTATTCAATGAAAATATTTTTAATATTGTACATTATATAAAAGAAGTTGGATTACAAAAGTTTTTATTTTTTCGTTAATTTATTCTGTCTAATCTAGTCTTATTTAGTATTATACTGTGACATTTATACTTTGTATCTGTTTTATAATAACACTTTGCTTTCTCTTTGGTTATGTATTGTTTAATGCTACTTTTTACTTTGCTTATTCTAGTCAATACTTTTTGCCATTTGTTAATTACATTAATTGTGTTGTTTGTTGTTGTTTGGTTGTTACTAATTGTAAATATTACTTACTTACTTACTTATCAATAAGGGGTCGTGAATCTGAAATTTATTTTTAAGTAAGCTGTATTTGTTAATAGTGGATGTGTCATGTAAGTTATAGACATCTCTGTGAATTAGTTCGTAGTAATGATCGAAAAAAGGTCTTTGAACCGATTGATAATAGCATGATTTGTATAAAGTACATGAACTTTTTTAGTATTTGTGAAGTTAATTACCATATGCATGCATACACCAGAGGTATTTATTGGTTACGTGCCATAATGATACAAAAACAAAATTAATCACACGAAAATAGTGAATTCTCTATGCTTTGTCCTTATATCACAGGTAGAAAATGTTCATTATCTGTAGAAATAAAGCTTGAATTCCTTTGAACGAAAGATCAAAGCTTTATCAGAAATATGATTGAATATTATTTTCCCTTCATAAACTTTAATATGTGAGGGGCACTCATGTTATTCATAATGCTATATATAGCATTTGTAAGATGTGGATTTCACTTGCAATTTCGTCTATATACAATACTTTTTTCTGAAGATATTTTCACTAAACCCAGGCACAGTTTCTGCATTAAAAGACCAAAGAATATATCCTGCCAAAGAAACAGCCATTCATTTCATTCAAATAAGTAAATTGACTCTATTTTCGTTTAAGTTCATTTTTAATAAATGTACTAATAACAAGCATTTTCTTTCTCTGTTTCCTGTGGATCAATGTAATTAGATACTAAGTGTTATTTTTTTCCTGTAACTTAATATTTAGATGTGGCATTACCAATGAAATAGCCTTTAAAAGGTTTGTGTCAAACATTATCAGTCTGTTAATTATTCCATTAATATGTATGCTTTAGTGACAGCCATTGTATTTGCAGAAAATGACTGACATCATAAAAAAATGTCATTCGGGCCAGCAATGTAAACACTTTCATTGTGACTGTAAAAAAACATTATGGCAAACTTTCATTTGAACAATTTTTGTGTAAAATCTTAGTATAATAACTTATGATGATTTTGTTGTTACAAGAAAAAAGCAATACAATTATTTCATAGGCTGACATATAATTCAATGGCGAGGGTTTAATACAATCCTTTTAGTTAATTTTTAGATTGACAGTCCAAGAGGTTATCTTGGAGAAAAGACCATAAGTTGAGGTCATTCTCTGGCATGAACAGTTTCATCACCTTATATTATACTGATCAAAATATCAAGTAGAAATCGGTGGAAACTCAGATTTATACATCTGTTCCACATTACAAGTGCCTCCTCTATTTGCCTTGATAATGAGCTCTGAAGGGAAATCACATTGCTTGTGTGACACAGATTTTCACTTTGAAAGTTAGGAGGGACATCAAGGTGAACAGGGGCATATATCCAATCTTTAAACATGTCTAAAAGCCTTTGTAAATGAGCTTTTGTCTCGAGACTACTCGATTCCCATGTTTTTAGTTGTAACTACTTTATGATGTATGGTTGATATGACTTAACTTTTTTTCAATCAGTGTCATATCTTGTCCACTCTTTTGATGACACAAATTAAACTACTCGACTTTCTTAGAATGATCATTCCTCGGTGTGAAGAGATAAGTTTGTTAAGTTTGAACATGCAAAATATGTACGGAATATCTCTCTGTGTGGTCCATTTGAAACACCTAAGTATGTATTTTATGTACATTCCCATAGAATTTGCAAATATACTTCTGTTGCCTTTTTGCTATGCCATGAAGTTAAAAAGGAGCACAAAAGCAGATTGGGTTTGCAAATGGTTAAGTAAAATAAGCGAAAGTATTTGTTAATATTTGTCAAATACATTCAAAATTTGGGTGAAAACTGTAGTGTATTGTTGAATTCATACCAACAGTCCATCAATATGAGTACAAAGACATCACATATGACAGATGACATGCGTGGAAATAGTCACATGAAAGATTTAAAAGAATTAAATCTGTACTACTGTCTGATGTAATGATATAGTCAACTTGTGCGAAGTGACTGATATACAATTCTGTTTATTTGAGAATGAAAATTGTCTGGTACTCAATTTATTTTCTGTCTTATCTGGGGTGAGTATTCACCCATCCATCTGTGAAATATGTTTGAGTAAGCATGCTAACACATTCATGGTAAATGTCTTAAAATGTTCACCCATCCAAAACAAGCACACCTGATATGTACAGATTTGCTTACGTTGAACTTTGTTTGTTGAACATAAAAAAAACAAAAGAAATGAAAGAATGGAAGAACCAACAAAATTCAAAATTTGAAAAAAAATATTACTCAGAATTCAAAATAATGTATTTGAAATTAGAGTCACACTATTTACTATTCAAATACAATATTTTGAATTTGGATGGCGTAAAAAGGTGTGTTAGGTAAGTATACACTGTAACAAAATGCCATCTGGCTTTAAGCCATGTAGGTCTAAAAAAATCATGTATCAGTTCTGTCCATTATACCCCAGAAAGCAGTGGTGTTTGTTGATGTTTCTAGGTAAAAGCTCTAATGGATCAGTATTGTAAATTGGTATGATCTTTGTCCCACAACAAAAACGTTCTAGTTTAAATTTTAAGTCCATTCTGTGCGCCTTTTATCAAAGACAGTGTTAAATTTGTCAGACATGTTGAGAAAAATGGTGTTTAATACAGAGTATTTCCTTTCTTTCGTCTTTATCCCACAGTTAATTATGATTATATATCCTCTAAGAAGGTTAAGAAGGTAACTTCCTCATTTGAATTGTGATCTATCTTTATATGATCAAACAAGTAATGAAGGGGAAATCTACCAAGTATGTTAATGTTGGTATTACTGCATCTTTACCTGAAGTTGCAGTTATACATAAACAAAAAAAAAATTCAAGAATAAATGAGACTTTCCAAAAAGTCTACCTGTCAATCTTAAAGCTCGGTCAAGTGGCCAACTACCCACTAGCCAAATGTCCTCTTGCCAAATATCCATGAAGCATCTAAGACTGGTCTGAAATTATTTTAAGTGTTAAAAGACAACAGGCGAAATAAAATATTATCAAATGTAAAAACAAAGTACTAAATAAGTGCCAAGTTCTTACAGTTAACTGACCCCTGTACTGCCAAAATTCTATCAATTATTTCTTTAACTTTAGAAAAACAAGTTAGCAAAAAGATTTATGGACATTTGGGTTTGCAAAGAATATATAAAATGTTCATGAAAACACAACTGGCTTTCGGTTACAGGTAAGAATGGGTATAGGGTTGTTATGGGTAAGATGCCATACTTTATCCCAGTTTTTTTATCTTTACCTTACAGACCCTCTGTTGTATTTGTTGCAAGGAAAAATTTCTCACAATAGTCTGATAACTCAGTAACAGTTTGTGCTAGTCTTCATGCTTCACTTTGGCTCGTCTTTGTTTCAATTATGGTGACAGGGTGGTGAGACAATCCACCGGTGGTATGGCGACCCTGGCACCAACTGTTAAATAAGGCAATTATCAATTGAGTAAACAACTGCATCTTGTTGAACCACATGTTAATAAAACACTAATTTAGTGATACAATCACTACAATAGATTAAACAGTTACTGTCTGTAATTTCACAATGAGTTTTTCTGCGTTCACAATTGTCCAGTCATACCTTCCTTACGATTCTATCTGTATTTGATTTCTGCTCGAGGACATCATCCTTATACCTCAGAAAAGAGAACCTTCTATCTGGGTAGTAATCATGGAAAAACAGCCCTCTTACCCCTCCAGCATGTAGATTTTTGCACAGCATTTGAAGGCTCGTGGGCTGTTTTCAAACAAGGACATCCAACTCAAACGCGAATCCTCACGAAGGCATAAATTATATAGTGGACTGAAACACAAAACAACCAAATGCAATCAAAGGTACATGAGCCTGTTTGGTTGTAGCTTGAGGTTCCAGTAAGGAAAGGTGTGAACTTGGTATAAGTCACACTATTGCAATACCAGGGGCGGTATTCACTAACAAGGATTAAGATCAGATCAAGATCAGATCAAATTTGAGAAAAAAGTTTCAAGTGAGCCATGGGATCAAATAGCTATTCAGAAACCATGGATTACTTGAACTGAAAAGATGAAATATTTGATCTGATTTTGTATGTATTTCACACAATTTTAAAAGGTTTATTCAGTTGTGAAATACTGTCTGCCTCTGTAATAACTGATTAGAATATTCATCTTCCCTGAGAAATAAATCTTCTATCACTTATTTTTGATCTTTCTTGATCCAAAAGTTAATCCATCAAAGAGCATGAATCATAGTTAATCCAAAATTTGATCAAAATATCAGATCAAATGTTTCATGAATACCAATCTGAGCTGATCCAAAAATCCGATCAAAAGTGATCATTTTTGTTCAAATTTGATCTGATCTTTACTGATCCATGTTAGTGAATACCACCCGAATACCAATAAATGGGACAACAGAAATAAACACTTGATATATCTGTTTTGGTACAATTTTAAGCACGCCTTCACATTTTAGAGTGAACTTTAGCAAGGTTCTGGCTTCTAGAGATCACGTTTTAATTTTTTCACTGGACTTGGACTTTCATGAGAATAGTGTGTGGTGATGAGTGCCTATCTCATCACTGGTGTTAAGCAGCAATGGGCTACATTAGTACTTGGATGGGTGACTGTCTGAGTGTACTAGTTATGTCGCTGATGGCTTTGCATGTAGACATGTAGACTGGAACACTTTCGGCCTTGGTTTGTTTGTTTGGTTTTTTTTTTGGTTTTTTTTTTTTGGGGGGGGGGGTTGTCTCCAAACTTTCATGCCTTTTACTCATTTCTGATAACTGTGCAACTTGTGCATGTAGACTGAAACAAATTTCAGCCTTGTTTTGTTCAGAACACTTCCAACTATTCCTGTAGAACATTGATGAGAAATGCCATTTGCCACAAATTAAGCTGAAACAGTAATGAAATAGATTAAATATGATGAAATCTTAACTGTTTTATTAAAATGTTAATGGTTTAATGTGTTTGCACTGAAGAAACGTATCAATTCCATATTTAAGAACTTACAAACATGGTAGAGATGTGCTACTTGCCACATTAATGTCACACAGAAATTAGATATATTACATTTATACAAGATGTTTAATCTACGATGCTACCATTTATCAAATTTACTAAATATCAAACTGCTTTATATTAATTTCAACTTTATTGATGCTGTCAAATGAGTGAAGAGTTTTAGGAACTTTCTGTGAAAACTCTTTTGTTTCCCCCCAAAACCCCACAATTCTTGTGTTTTTTTTTTATTATCTTAAACTTATGAATTTAGGGAAAGGAGTGCAAACTAACATGTCAAGATTCTGTTATGTAAACCAAAAGGCAACTCCAAGCAGCAGCCAACTTTCCCACTAAATACCAGAGCTGAACAAATACTTTTCAAGAGTAAATTTATGACGCAGTGAGTTCAAATATGTCCAAATCCAAGCAATGGTGATTTTGTCATGGGCGTACTAAGAGTTTTCTTAGCTAAATCAATTACTCAGTCAAATGTTTGGTTCCCTAACATACCATACAGTATTGTGCTTGGATTGTAGTAATGTGCTCTTCTCAGTGTAGCCTTGCCCAAGACTCAAATTTGCATGATAACATGTTTAAACATGTATGCGATTATTCGGTATTCATAAAGCACTCAATACATGTTAGGGGATATAACTTCCATCAGATTGTCTTAGCAGTATGCTGGCGTAAAGTCCAGGGCCCGTATTTACGAAAGGTCTTAGCCAGGGCTTAGGCTTAAAGTTGAGACTTTTGTCTCAAGTTTCTGCCCAAAAACTGCTAAGGCTTTTGTTTTAGGCCTAGTGGTATTCACAAAGAATTTAAGGCCAGTCTTAGGCTTAGCCAAGGGCTCAACTTTAAGACTGGTTGGTAGCGGGCTTAAATTTTGTAAAGAGGACTTAAATATGGCTGCCATAAACTTTTATCCACTTCAAAATTTGAAATGGCTGTAAATAAAGTATAAATATATAGAACACCTCACTAAAGCAATCTTTGGTTAGTTTATATGTGGTAACAAGGTTTCCCATTTCAAAACAGCACTTTTTATTTGATAAAATGCATTAAATGAAGGATATATGTCACCAATAGTATAGTTTGAATAGAAAAGAAAGGTCACATGACACAGAAAACCACTGTGGTTATTTGATAATCTTGGACTTACCTAAGTCACCCTTTGTGAATACAGTTTTAAGACAAAGCTTAGCTGAGACAAAAGTCTTTACTTTAAGAGTGGATTTAAGCCTAAGACCTGGCTAAGTCTAAGACCTTTCGTGAATACGGACCCTGCATATCTAAGAGTACATTACACAAACTGAAACTTTTCCCTAACAAAAAAATAATTGAGCCTTTAGCGAGGCTAGTATCAGTGAGCAAGTGGTTATTAATGCACAGGTAACACAGAGGCATATTTTGAGGGCGATAATCTGCGAATATCAAATTCTTCAATGATTTTCGTGGATTTTTCATTACTCTTCGTATATCTACAGTCCTCTTCTTTATTTGCCATTTCACATTGACAACAACCTGAAGTTGTCTCTTGTATTCACTGATTTTAAAGTTGTCCATGACATTTCGCCACCAAAGGTAACATATTCTTCCATGTTGTAACTCTGCCATGGAAAATTTGGCGGTGAGTCGTACTACCTTCTTGGCCTCAGAAAATTCGCCAGATATTCTTCCTTGTTCTCACCTTGTCTTCACAGATTTCAATGATTCTTTCCTTTCCATGACTAATTCATTGTGTAATTTTTGTAAAATCACCAGATGTCTTCATCATTTCATAGTGTATTCTCAATATAATCTTGCTTTATCGAGGTTTTATCTCAGGACAGTTGAAGAATGTTGTAGAACGTCACAGCGCTATGAAGAACTTTCTATCACCTGAATACACTTACCTCTTTTCCACGAACTCTAGCAAATTTGAAATCACCTGTATTCATCTATTTTGCCAAGATGATCATAGTACCCTCTCCAGTGTGAGACTGGGGCTTAAAGGATGTCACTTATGTTGTTTAAATCCAGCATATGGCAAAAGTACTGATGTTGAGAAAATATGACCGTAATCCAATGTATGGATATCAAGTTAGTCTACATACACATGTATTCGGCTTAAGACATCCGTTGTCCAAATTTCAGTCACATGATTTTCTGTAAATATACGTTAAATTGTCAACAAATGTCACTGCAATTTTACTTGACATGTGAGTTTTTTCCTCCAAGTGAAATCAGTCACAAATCGGATGTCAGGTGTTGGAAATCAAACTTGGGCACATGTAAACAATCAAACATAAATGAGAATGTTGGAAAAAAAATCACTATAACAAATGGTATGTACCCTTACCCAGTAATTACGAGGGTAATTTAGCTCTATACAAAACATGTCATATATTTTGAGTAGGTAGTGGAAATTATGTACTTTTTGGTACCTCTTTGCATATTTTTCTCTTCCTTATCTGCACACACACACACACACACACAGGCTAGTTATATTGTTTCTTCTAAAATGAGTTTTAATGTGTACTTCTAACAGCTAAAAACTCTGTCATACGAGGCTCTGTTTATTCAGGCTCATTTAACTTCCATGTTTTACAGAGACCTCTGTTGACACGGGCTCTTCCGGCATCAATGCTGTGACGTCACGGGTGGCCTGCAGTCATTATGTCCTTTGAAAGAGACATAGCAAGTCGAATTGGATCCAACTCCAAAGAACCCCCGGAGACTAACCTGGTAGGACATAAAAGATTATCTCATGCATATGAAAAACACTTTTGTGAACCATGTCCTTAAGTCTCTTTTATAAAGGGACTAAGGAGTTTTATGAATTGATGTAAAAGTTAATCTCTCAGAATATTAATAATTACATTTTTTGTTAGACGTTTATTAAATGGTATGCTAGATTTCACCTGAGAAAATTGTTTATTAACGGATACACTCATTGGTGACTCTATGATGGGATGAGATGATTTTAAGGATTTTATTTCTATAACTATGTAACAATTGACGCTTCAATGTAACAGGACTTTGACACATGAAAAACATCAGGTCTGACAAAATGGTAAGTAAATTTGCAACCAAATCTTTAATTGGGAAAATTGCTTGCACAAAGGTTTTCAATAACTTTAAATTTCTTGCTCAAACTTTCATTTGATATTAAGTACTTGCCATTTTGTAACCTTTAAATTCTTGCCAGTCTTCATTTACATCAAAGTGATTGGATAATGTGGGGAGTTTTAAAATCATAAATATGGAAAATTAATGTCTATTTAAAGTTTAGCACTTTTAAGTCATGTTCAGTCAATGAACATGATCATATAAGAAACAGATAATACATCTCTTACATTCAAGTAAACATGCTGCGCAATATCAGATAACATATAGGTAGTCATATAGCCAATACTAGGCTTGTAAACCCTGAATGCATTTATCAAAACTTTCACATATTTTTAATCAAAATTACCGCTATTGTCACTTCATCCAATGCATTAAATAGAAAGGTAATTAAAAAAATAAATTATAAAAATCCATTTTCAATGTCAACCAGTAGTGCATGGGGGAGCACAAACCCTCGCACTGGAATCTGAGCGCACTGGCCCGTTTCACAAGGCCTCCTTTGGAAAGTACCTCATTTAGTAAAGGAAGGTCTTTTTTTCTTTTGGGTAGGTCTCCTTAAAATTTATTTTCACAAAGCCTCCTTTAACTCTCCCTACCAAAGGTTTTCCTTGAAACTTAAGGAAGGAACAAATATTCATTGAAGTTATTAAACATTCCTTGAAGGACATTTCCTTTAATTTAAGGTAGGTCCATAGCTTCATTGAAATTTAAGGGAGTTTTCAAGGTCTCCTTTAAGGAAGGGGGCTTTGTCAAACTGAGATTTTTAAAGGAGGGAGAAATTCAAATAAATCCTTGAGCATTGTGACCTCTATCTTCGTGAAACCGGCCTCAGGTATTGATGAAAAATCCATATACAAATTCTGGAGTCCCAATCCAAATAACCTTTAATGAGAACCAGGCCAGAGGTAGTCCCCACAGAGTTCAGAGATATGACCACAATCTGGTTGATAGTTTTCGTGTTTTAAAATGTTTTATCATTACCATTAAACAATTGTTCCTCACATCACAATAATCATTGAACAAACGTAGAGTAACTTAAGATTGCTTTATCAGTATGAACGTGTGACTACCAATTAGAGATTTCATTGTTTAAGCAAATACTGAAAGTACATTTCCACCCACAGGGTGGCATTAGATGTGAGTGATTTGTGGGAAGTAAACAATAGTCAAAAGGGTTAACGCGTGAATAGTGGTATAGGTAATTGATTAAAACACAAAATATATTACCAGACATAAGTTTATCAGAATTTACTGTATAGTTGTCAGTAAATGTGTAAATTAACATCTAAAACCATCTATATTTAACACAAGTTGATGTACGTAGAAGCATATGGTTCCTCTTTCAGCAAGTGTGCAGTTTGCTGTTGTTAGGTGCCAATTCATGGCAGGGAACAACACCCAGGTCACACCTCTCTGTGTTTAGGTCATGAGCCATAACCAAATGAGCTAGTGTACCTTCTGCTTGTGGTTCAGGCTACCTTGTATTTAAGAAGGATGTATTTGGTACGATGCAGTGGGTTCTGCATTTAGGTGAGACACATTCAGGAAAATTCCACATAACAGGGAAAAGTGATTTCCATTCACAATCACCTTTTAAAAAAATGTTTCAACGTGCACTACCCAGACGTGAGGTCTCTGTTTAGAAGTCTCGTAGTTGGCAAGGCTGAGGACCTGCCGCAATATGACTCTGGATGTTAAAAGGGACGTAAAACCCCAACTTTGGCTCTGACTTTTGAGAAACACCAGGACAAGGCTGACCATCAAAAAAGCAATACATACAGAAACAAGCACAAAGAACAGTCTGACCTGAGCATTTTTCACAGGGCTGATTTTTGTTTTCAAAAATTGCTTTATTATTTATAAATAATATTGTCGATTCAGACTTTGACAAATTCACTTGTTGAAGTATTATGCCAATATAATCTCTTCCAAGATGCTTTTCAACTGAAAATTATCTCTTTCATAAACCAAAGTTTCTACGGCCTGTTTGGCTATTTGGCTTAATATGTCAAAGGTCACAAAGAAAATATAGATGTATAATTACAGTTTACTAAAACCTCCCTTTAATGTTGCCCCATCCAATCGAGGAAGCCACACCATAACCATAGATGCCTTAAAAGTATTAAATCCTTGTAAAAGACTATAATGAAATCCAGTTGGGAGTTAACACGTCTTTTCGTTATTTCTAACAACAATTCTTAGATCAAGAGTATCTACATTACAATCATATATCTACCAGAAAAAGGCAAACTATTAAGCCTTGGTTGAAATAAAATAAAGAAATCTCCAACTGAAAATCTCTGGTAAGCAATAGATTCTTAAAGAACAATTACAGATGATTTGGGTGTAAATCATTTTGTCTTAAATGATAAGGTAAAATTTCTATAAAATGATAGTATGGTTAAATATGTCAAAATTTTGAAACTTAAATTTAAATTAATTTCTAAAACTTTTTATTTATTTTGTAAAAAGTACACTTTTTATGTATCAGTCATATAAAATGGTTAAAACTTAAATTATCTTTAATCATTTATAGGGATGTCATAGGTCTTTAGTAGCTGTGAAATTGAAAATAATAAAAGCTTAAATGAAACATCTACAGAAAGTACATACCTAAAGTTAGTACACATAAACACTAAAACGTCTAGGGCTATTTATTAACGTAATCAGTATGCTTAGTATGTCCTAATAGAGCCGTCATAATAAAGTAAAATGTTCCAATAAATTTTTGCTTACATTTCAATATTACATCTTTACAACCAGTGAATATCTAAGTTTCTTTTCACATATTTACTGAAAGTCAAACTAGTAAACTTGTGAAATAACACTGGTCATAGATCAGTAAAAACGTGTTTTTTTACTGTAAATTTTAGGGTATACGCATAGTTGCTGACCAAATCAGTAATTACTCATATTTACTAAAATTTCAGTAAATACCCATATTTACTAATTTTAGACACATTTACTACATGTAACATATATATGTTACAGTCAATCTGTGAAACCAGTCATTTCGCGTAATGACTAAAATGACCAGTCATTATGTGTAATGACTAAAATTTTCAGTCATTTCATATAAGGACTGAAATATATGGTTCATTTTTACACAGATTGACTGAATTAATTTCAGTCAATATGTGTAATTGATTTAGAGTTGTTTTTCATCACACCCTTTGTATTATTCAGAACTTTTGTACATTGTTCCCCTGCATTTTGAAAATTTTTGTGCTAGAGAACATTAAACTATTTTAATCAAATAAATAACTTTGGAATTCTCACATGCTTCCTGAATTTATAGCCAGAATTATCAAACCTAAACGCAGACTTGTGTAACAGACTCTATTGTTATTTTTAAAAACATTTTTTAAAATATTGAATGGTTACATGTATCTAATTACATTGCCAATGTTATTTACATTCTAAATTCATATTTGCAGTTTAAAAACTAAACTCATTGTCATAGAATGAAAATATCTCTTTGTTGTCAATAAAATTTATGTCTCTTTTGAAGATTAATTCTCATTTATAAATCATAATTTTAATACATTTTGCCTTTTATGTTTACTTATTAATTCAATACTCGGTTCTATTGTGGCAGGTTGTTGGGAAGCAAGAAACCATGAAGCTTTTAAAGTGAATCTTGTCCACTATTGTCCTAATTGCAATGCAGCTCTTTTATCCTGTTTTGTTCTTTCAGGCCTTGTTTCTATTGTTTGACCTCTCCACAGAAAGAGCCTGTTTATCAAAGATGGAGTTGACCTTTAATGTTCTAAAATAACTGGGACAACTTAATCCATTCTTTTAATAGTTATTAAAGCCTGAGTAGGCTAACTTAGAGCTATAACTCCCACCTGAGTACGATTGTAACTATAAATAACCATCAAGATACTTGATTTACTCTATGTTCTTCAGTTGGACATACATGTTACACAGAACTTTAAATTTTAGTGAGAGTCTATAGATCAAGTCCCTATTTGTTAGGAATGCTACCTATCCATTGGGTCCCCTGTCATATTTTACAAGGGAGTGCATATACATGAAGGTCATTTTTATGACATGAATTAAAAGAAGTAGGACTTAGTTAAAATAACTGCAGAAGAGTTTGATAATTTGATCATTTACGCATGTTATCAATCAGTAATCATGTCAGAATATGTTCAAATCTGAAGTGATAATTTCATTACCCCCTCTTTAGTAATCACATAAGAATGCAATTTAAGTTACTAAAAGTGAGGCCAGACAATTTAATTTTTAGTAAAGCAAGTATTTAAAGCTATTTATCATAATTCAGCCATTACGCATATTGACTGGTCCTTATTTTCAGTCATTACATGAAATGACTGAAAATTTTAGTCATTGTGCATAATGACTGGTCATTTCAGTCATTATGCGAAATGACTGAAACTTTCAGTCATTACATAAAATAACTGAAAATTTTAGTCATTACACGTAATGACTGGTCATTTCAGTCATTACGCGTAATGACTGGTTTCACAGATTGAGTGTAACGAATATATGTTCATGACTTCCCGAGTGATTACTGAAGTTAAGCAGCACTGGGCTTGGTTAATACTTGAATGGGTGAATGGGTGTCTGAATTCTGGGCTAGGTATGGTCAGATACATAATAACCTGGATGATTACTTAAATGGTGGCAATTATCCGATCTAGGTATAAGGCATGATGTTAAATAGTCAGTATTGGATCGAATGCTCATTCTACATTGGTTGCTTGTGTTTATCGTCCTCCAGGTTCATGTTCCAATCCTTTTTATGATGAGTTTTATATGCTGATTGAGTTCCTCTCATCTACGAATTCCTCCTTCATCATTTGTGGCAACTTTAATATTCATATTGACACAACATCAAGGGAGAGTGTTAATTTCCTTAATATTCTTGACTCCTGCAATAATACTCAACATGTTCATTCTGCTACCCATCTTCATGGCCATACCCTAGATCTCATCCTTACTTCGGATTATCTAGCCAGAGGTGAGGCCACAGCTGTGGTGCTGCTTGATCAATCTGCAGCTTTTGACACCATTGATCATGACAAACTCCTTGATTGTTTAAGGAAATGGTTCGGTGTCGGGGGTAGATGCCTTCATTGGTTCAAGTCATACCTTTCTGATCGTACCCAATGCATCAAGATCGGCTCTGTTCTCTCTGAGACTAGTAAGCTTAAGTTTGGGGTTCCTTTTCTTTTTTTGTTGTATACCACACCTTTGAGCAAAGTAATCTCTAAACATCCAGATGTCAAATTTCACTTCTACGCTGATGACACCCAGCTGTTTATTCACCTGACACACAAAAATGCAAAAATTGCCTTCGATCGGCTAGGAAAGTGTCTCGAAGATGTCAAACTGTGGTTGTGTGCAAATAAACTAAAGCTGAATGCCGATAAGACTGACTTCATTATATTTGGCTCCAAGTCTCAACAAGATAAGTTAAACCCATTCTTTCCAGTAAACATATTGGGTGAATCACCGATACCTTCAGATGCCGTTAAGAATTTGGGTGTCTGGTTGGACTCAGACATTTCCTTCACCAAACCTGTTAAAAGTGTATATAAACTTTGTTTCATCCAGATGAGGGATTTTAAACAAATTCGACAGTACTTGACTCGTGATGCTGCTCTTATGGCTGCAAATGCACTTGTGGGGAGTAGACTTGACTACTGTAACTCCTTGTTTAGGGGTCTATCTGTTTCTAACCTACGCAAGCTACAATGCATTCAAAACAGTCTGGCCAGTATTGTTTGTAGAGCCACATGTCTTTCTCATACCACTCCACTAAGAAAAGCCCTTCATTGGCTACCCATAAGGCACCGTTGCATCTTCAAGACTGCCTTGCTGGTATACAAATACCTACATACTAACTGTCCAAAATATTTCAGCCCATTCCTCAAAGTTATACAATGTGCCTATAATACTCGGTTCAGTCAATCTGATGGTATAATTCTACATGTTCCTCAATACCAACCATCTATTTACAAATCCACAAAGCAGTTTGGTCTAAGCTTTGCATATGATGCTCCCAAAATATGGAATGAACTCCCGGATGATGTACGATCTGCCACCTCTATTGCTTCCTTCAGAAAAAAACTTAAGGCATACCTATTCTGCCAAGCTTATCCTCCTCAGTATTTTCCACCTCATATGGCGTTCTCCGTGAGTTGACCATTGCTATGGATAAGGACAATGATTTTTTGTGACTATGCTTATGATGTTGTGCCTTAGAGTCTGTCACTTTGGCAGAGATTAAGCGCTATAAAAGTTGAATTGGAATTGGAATCAAATCAATCAATCATTTGGCAACTGATACAACCAAATTCACATGAGAACATGGCATGAGATTAATTCTGAGAATAAGTGAGTTGTTGAATACGAGCCTTTGTCCAGATATACAGCAAATGTACTACCACTGAGCCTATCACTTTTAAGTATATTATACTATCTTATTTAATCATTTGACATTCTACAGAATGACTTTAACCTTAAATTTTTTTCCATCTCCTTAGGAGTACTATGCCAAGCCAGAGAACTACCAAGGCAGCAACATGCTGTCCTTCAACCGGTTTGCCGTGGCAGCTAAAAAACTCCAGAAAGTGGAAGTAGAGGAGAAGGAGACCATAGATCCAGGGCTGAAGAGGATGTATGACAGGTATTTGGAGATTTAGGCTACAACTTCATGTTGAATGGAATATGCTGTATATGATACAATAGAGAGACCAGATGCAGTTCTGTTTACATAAAACTGCAAGTAAGATCGCTAGCACATAAAAATATAGGTTTCAGTTGGGGTAATATCGAACATGTATTTTACGTGATTTTCACCATAATGATAGATCTTTGGGTTTAGTTTATTGGTATAATGTTATAAAACCTCTCACTCCCCTTCTGGTTGCATCCACCAGAAAATGACGTACAACGCACTATATGCTGTGGTCACTACTTCCCGCAGTACTCAGTACAATCATGCATGGTGCCACATTCCATGTAAATAGTGTACTTCCTTTGTACTTTTTTATTGTACTTTGTACGACATTTGCCATTAAGTGCATTTGAGTTGTGGCCTTAATTCTAAGATGTATTAAAGTGATGTCATGCTTTGGCATCATCTTCCTGCATGTTTAATTCACACATGCTGCTGGGTCTCATGCCAACCGGGGTACAGATTTCAATGTATAAATTACACCACCCTCTTTCCTCCCATCAAAAAGTCAAACAAAAGATTAATTAATTGGTTGTTTCTTCTGTGAAGTCTGTTTCTATAAGTTACTTGTCTTCATATTTGTTTGGATCAAATAAACCCACATGAAAAAATAATCCTGCATCTTTATTCTCAGAATTCAGATAAACTACAATGGTGTATAATCAAATACAGTGTTATGCTCTTGTTTTTTAACTTCTAGGTATAAAGACCTTCTGGAGAGTGATGAGGATGATGTAGATGGAAGTTTTGGTGAACCAGATCAGAAACACAATGGTCTAACTCTGCCAGATACCTTGCCCACAACGTCACAAGCCATGAATCTGTACAAGTCACAAACAATGCCTACTATGTCAAAAGCACATAAATCAAGATCTAGTACAGTCACTGGGGATAAATTTGAAGCCCTTGAGGACAGAATGATACACACTCCAAGGAGTGGTAGGACTAGATTCAAGGAGAACTACCCCGACAGGTCGCCATCACCGGAAATGAAGCCAGAAGTGTCAGAAGTCAAGAGAAAGATAAGTACATTCTCCATGACATCAGGACCATATCGCTCAGCAACTACTTCCTCTGTGAATATGACTGGAGAGGAACTCAAACTTTTAGTGGTAAGTGACACTTAGTCTAATCCAGTACAATAGGTAGCCACAGGACTTAATGTATGGGTAATACTTGACCAGCCCATGCTTTCCAAAATGGCTGCATGATTTTGAAATAATGATTTGGATGCACCATAAGCCGAGCAGATAGGTTGATTTTCCCTCGAAAGCTTGTCTGGATGAATTCTTTCAAAATTATGTTGGCTGCAAACTTGAATATTTTTACTGCACCTGGTCGATGTATTAGCTTTCAATGACATAGTGGGCCAGTAATTTTTATGTATGGGACAAGAAGTGCCTAAGAACATACAAATCCTAACTCACTGGTATTACCCAATATTACTAAGATAATTTCATATTATCCAGATCCAGACCATCTTTGATGAGGATCGAGCCTCTACTTGTGTAAAAACATATCCTAGATCTAATGTATAGGTTTTGAGTTATGCACATGGATAAACATACGAACAAACAAACCTGATTGCAATTCAATTTCCCTCTTTCAATTACAGGATAAACATCGAAATTTTTCATACGTGTTTTGAGAAATTAAAAAAACAACAACAATTGATTCATTATGGAATGTTTGTTCTATCCTCTTAAAGGATAAATACACATTTTTTTTCTTGATAAAACTATGGAGCCCTGGAAATGCGTTACCTATGTGAAACATTGTATGTTCTGTACTACAACTTATTTTATTTCAACAATTTCTTTTATATTATCTGACATATTTTGTAACAACCGTAGTCTTGGTGTGTATCTTTGACTTGTTTTGTAGTCAATACTTGTCAGTACTGCTGCATGGAAATGGATTAGTGTTTTCACGCAGATTTGGTTGAATATTATAAGTCTGTCATAGATGATTTTATATTAATATTTTATATTTATTTATATTTTATATTTATATATTGTGAAATAACTTTTACAACAATATTATAGCACACCATATTGAACTTCAATAACCGGTAATTATAATCAACAAAAGTAGTATGCTTTATATATTTGGGAAATAACTGTTCATATAAAGCACTCATATAAATGTTAAAATACATTTAAAGCAGCATACAAGGACATTATACCCTCTCAGGTTTTTAAATATTTTTCTCTTTTTTTATTTATGCCTCATTCAAACTACAGTCGGATAAACAGGTGCTACCGAAACACAACCGTGTCACAACTGTAGACCACTCCTTCAGTTATCCTATAAAAAATTTATCTGAAGAATGTCATGGTATTAAATGTTAAGTTACCCTGCTGCCCTTGACTTGGTCAGTGATTATCCAATAGATTCTATGTAGATATGTTATTTTGAAACACTAACAATACTTTGCCCTTCATATGATAAAGACAGTGATAAATATGATAAAACACTTAGGTTTCAGTATAATAACACTGATTAAAGTAAAAATAAATACTTTTGCATATAATTTTAGCTGATGTTGGCTTCCTTTCCTTCTATCAGATGTGCAACAATTTATAGACATTGTACAAGGTCCTTCCTTAGTGCACTATGATTATCTGAGAACATTTCCTTCAACTGAGAGTGCAAAATCCAGACTGTTATCAAATGCACTCATTCATTCGCTGAAAAAAAACACGTAAAGACTAGGGAACAAATCTAAGCTATTAATTCACTATTAATTGTGTATGTGTACATTTGTTACACCAGACACACAACTACTGGTGCCAGGGTTACACATTAGACGTTGCTAGATTTTTGGTAGGTTATGATGATTGTTATTTTTGTATCCTGGGGGTTAATTAGCTTTCCCTACAGTGATTGTGGGGTTTGAATCCACCTCGTAACAATATCTGGAAAATATTTCTTCTGATGGCCTGTGCTGAAAAGAAAACCTGAATGTGCACTACACGTGGATAGAAAAGGGATTTAAGCCTATCAGCTGTGTGGGCATGGGTTCAAATTCAACTTATGACAACAGGTCAGGTCACTGATATGACTGTGACTGTTGAAAGGCAAGTAAAACTGAGTACACTTGAATACTAGTTTTTGTATCGTATATTTATATTCAGCATAATATCTCCAATCTGAACAGCCCCAACTGCATAGTTACAGCCCACGTTGTCTAGTGACTGACCCAATATCAGAGGAGCACAATTTGAAGTGGTCATCCAAGCCACTATGTCTCTGCTTGTATTAGGGATGAAGTTTTACCAACTAGGCCACAGTGGTAGGTTCCATGCAATGAAGGATGAAAATGACATATAAATGCATGTACATGTTATGTTGAAATAATCGCCCCCAACCTCAAGCTGGCTAAAATGTATATAATACAAATAGCAACTTATGTTTCCTTTCAAGCTACATTCTTTTTTCATGGCAACAGATGTGTATACAAAGGTGTTTATTCCGTTCTCTGTACAGGTTATTCACACATATCTTGCATATTTATATGGATGTGTGAGTGGGCTATTCTTGTGTTATGAATTGACCACTCTTCTCTATTCATCCCTCCAGGTTTTACCACGTATCATTCTTTCCTTATAAATTGTATAGGATCTGTTTTTGGTGTCTCAAGTTAATCCACCTAATACCTCAGTTGAATTTTTCACTGGGGAAGTGTCTGGATTTTACAAATTTATCACCTTACATTTCACAAATATACTAATTCTTAGCAGAACAGCTAATGTATTAAGTATTGCTATGAATGTGTTTTAACGGGGAATATGGTTTACAATGAGGATAACATTATATAAAATTGATCTTATTTGTGGTAATGACTCACTATGAGAGTAATCTAATGTCAAGAAAAGACAAATTTACAGTTTGAATGCATACCATAAGCTCGCAATATCTAACATTTTTACACAAAATAGGATATTTCTATTCTGGCTTACCCGAGCATCTCTCAGTTTAGAAAATACGATTACTTTAGAAGAAAATTTCAAATCATTTTGCAAGCTACTTATGTTAGGGAAAATGAAAGCAGCAAGGGCCAAGGAGACAGGAGATGCTGTTTTGGGTTTTGAAGAGATCCTGCCATCCAAAGCAGGGATGCTGACTGAATCTTTTGGGTCTGAGTGGGAGAGACATGTCCATGAAACAGCTTACAAATACACTGGCAGTACCGTTCAAATCATGCGCACCATGAGTTTACTAAGAACTAGAATGCACAGTGCAGAACCAAACGACCTGGAGATGCAAACTGCCACAAATCATCCAAGTATTGTGGTCGCCAATGGGAAAGATGTATTAAAACTGCCACCCATAGAAAACCCTGTACCTAATGCACTACATAAGCCAAGAGTAAGTTTGAGGCACAAAAAGGCACAAGGTTTACCAAAAATTCAAGTCTCTTCAGAGGCACCAATGATATTTGAAGATCATAGTGGAAATAGCTCCCGCAAGGGTACACCAGACCTTCCAGCAGTTACCTTGACCTTACCTTATCTTTCCGAGCCCAAAGTAGGGCGCAAGAAGAAGATTAAACCAGATACTTTATTCAGACACCGTGCAACTGCAGCAAGCATTTCTGGAGCTGTCAAACAGAGGTCCAGATGCCTTGGCTGGTCTATACTCAGACGTAAGTTTTATGGAGGAGAATTGAAGATATTGTTGAAGAAGATTAAGGTAAGTTGACTATCTTTAATGGGGGGTGTTCCACTGGAGCTGACCTGTCGGTAACTAGGTATTTTTCAAGGGTCTGAAGCAATATTTACAGTCGGTTAGAGTCGGTTAGGATTGCTTGTAGTTTCCCCACTTGTTTGATATTTCACTGACCCTACACGATTCTATATCCAGACTGTAGCTCCGCCCACTCGGAAACCGTCCTGTCCTAGATCTCTATGGCTTGTCGGTTGTACATCCTGTCTTGTCCTGTAATGTTTACGTCTTGTCTTAAACATAACTGACCCTACTTGGACACTTCAAAGTGGGAAGTATCCCAGTCTTCCACCATAGAATCGGTAGCATCTCAGCAGGCCAAGATGGGAACACATACAGGCAAGCCGTAAACCCATAACCGACAAGGCGTTACACAACAGACAAGCCGGGAACTGTGTAGGACAAGCTGGCTTCATTTTTATGACGTACAGCTTGTCTGCTGATAAAATCTGGAATTATATAAGGTGAGTCGGTTTACATTTCATCATTTGGAATCTGCCATCTTATGAATTACATCTTGTAGTGTTTCAAGAATAGGAGTTTTCACAATTGTTCTAGGGCAGCGTTGAGTTGAAGTTGGCTGACTTTATACTTTAGGATTTTGTTTTTACAAAAACGCTGCTAATTATTTGACAATGGTCCAAAGAAGTGCAGAAGAGTGAATAAGATAGAAGTTCCCACTGACAGTGTTCCTGAATTTGAGCTGGGGGACACAGCAACAGATATTCAATGGAGGAGGAAGGAAAGTGGGGCAATAGAAAGGGCAGAGGCACAGAAACAGAGGGAGGAGGAGGCCAGGAAGGAGGCGGAGGCAAGTGCGGAGGAAACACACTCTCAAGAGGAGGAAGTTGCAAAAAAAGGCCCAGAACCAAGAGATGTGACACAGAAACAGAGTCTGAAGGAGAGGCCTCACAGTCCCAATACAAGAAAGGGCACTTTTTCTTGTCTCACAGACTTGCATGAAGGACCATGAGGAGTTGTACGACAAGACTAATGAACATTTCAAGGACAAAGTAAGGAAGGTGTATCTCTGGGAGTAGTTCACCAACAGTAGCAAGCTGTCTGTCAAAGTCTGCAAGACCTTGTTTAAAAGGGGATGACAGAACGTCAGAACTGGATACAGGATAAATTGGGATTCCTGAGGTGACACATCAGATGCAAGGGGCTGAGCAAATCATCAAACTTCAAGTCGCAGGCCCAAGGAGCCACTGCTTTGGCTGCTTCGGCACACAACATCTCCAGAGCTTTGACTGACACAGATAGTATGGAGATCAGCATATGGTCAACAGACACCATGTTACAGCCACAACAAGTCACAAGCCCCACCACAGCTTCAGGGTGATCTTCGGTTGACCAGCAGGTCATGACCAGTTCACATAAATGAAAATCATGCTGTCATTATTCCTTGGGTAAAAGCAGGAGACTTTCAGACATATAGAAACGAGGCTGTAAAGTTCTGCAGCAAAATTCAAAGCAGGGCAGAAGAACGCAGTTGTCAGCCCCAGCAGCCACAGTAACAGACACTTTCACAAAGCTCAAGTACTGCTGCAACATATGTGCCACAGACATTTCAACAACCACAGCAGCCAGAACCCGCTGCAATGTAATACATCTTAACCATACCAGAGACACATATGCCTTCAAGCCAGGTCGTAGCAGCAGCAGTCCAGAGGGCAGCCTGCTTTCTTCTTAGTCATTGACAATCAACAGGCTGGAACTTCATTACGACTTACCTTCACATTGACACAGATGAAGCACTTCAACCCTCCATCAGTTGACTCAGCTACAGGCGAAGAAAGCCAACACAACATATTAGGACTTAGCTTCTTCAGATATCTTAAGTCTGTGATGAGCTACCTGACACACCGCTGCCATTTTCACCAGCCAACCCGCCAGCACCAGCCACCTCTCCTTCAACCAACACCACTTCTCCACAGGAACATCAGCAGCCACCAGCCCAGCCTCAACCTCCTCCACAGTCAGCCAATGCCAAACAGCAGTCGCAGTAGAACCACTGCCAAGCCTACAATCAGTCCTTTTCAGGACCACTGCTATCAAACATTTAAAGGTCCTTTTCAGGACCACCCAAATCAAAAACAATTAATAAGTTGCTGTTAAAACAAATTCCAAACAAGAAGCATTACACTGCCCCACATAAAACACTTTGGCCCAAAACATGAAAAAGATTAACAATGTAGAAAAAATAATACCTTTAAAAGAAGGTCTTATATTTGGGGGAAATATTTTGACCTTTGCATTAGACCTTTTGACCTTTGACCCTTTGATAAACTTTTGAGATTTGGCAGATTTGCAACTTTAAAATATCTTGCTAATTTGCAGGAAATATTTTTTAAAATTCATTTAGAAAGTATAACATTTAATAGGAGTCTTTTTTACATAACTTAGGTTCACGTTTTTCAAAAGAAAATTTGTGATTTGGTTTGAAATAGTTTTGAAACTTTAGAAATTAATTGGATTTTGTTTGGAAATTTGTTAGAGGTTTGAGCAACATCAGCTTGAATAAATGTTCTTGGAATAATTGGGTAGTCCTGAAAAGGACTGATAGATGCCAGCTTCTGCCCCAGGGTTGTTGGTTGACACATTTCAGATTCTGTCTTCCTGCCCAGTCAATGCCCCCCATTTGATTGAAGTAGTCTTTCAGTAGTTCTTGTTGATGTTTGGCCTCACTCGAAGGGTTCCTGTAGTTCTCATTAGGCACATACACTGCCTGTTAATTTTGTACGGCCGCTATATCATTTCCTGGGTTTGGTGCCCTGTCTGCACCACCTTGGTGTGTCCTCAGCATGTTTTGAAACACGACACATGTAAACACAATGTCTGACAACCTTTGGCTTTTGCTCAATGGTGCCCAGTAGTACCCTGAAGCGGCTCACTAAGATTCCATAGCTGTTTAAACCACCCTCCTGCCTCTGGATATCCTGTAGTTGGCTACTCTTTCTTCCCTTGTGAGGTGTCTTCTGCTGTAGGGTTTCACAATCCATGGCATCAGGGCAAAGGCGTTGTCACCCAGGAGGAAGTAAATCTGGTCCTCTCTCCCCCAATGGTTCTGGTGCTGGGAGCCCCAAGCTGCCATCCTCGATCTTTTCCCTCAAAATGCTTCTGTTGAAAATCTGTGCATCAGAGCAGCAACCTCTTGACCCACAGTCTATCTATAGGAATCTGTATTTTACGTACATCAGGGCCAGGAGCACCAGGGAAAAGAAGCCCTTGTAGTTGTAATAGTCACTGCCTATTTTCTTGGTCTTCTTCATGGCGATGTGTTCCTGCCTAGTGCCCCTACGGTGTGGGGGACATTCCATCTGGTTCTGAACTTCTCCTCCATCCTTTTCCATTCCTTAGGGCTACCAGGATAGTTCAAATATTTTTCCTAGAATTCAGCAAGGATGGCTCAGCAGACCTGGGGAGCGAATTAATTTTGCAGATGGTGGTGCGGCCAACCAACCAGTGATACTGCAAGGAGGTGTAGGTCTTTCCTGTGGCCAGGTGTCTCAGGGTTATGGCCAGTTTTATTCCAACTTCCAATGGCTTTCTGATATTGGTGACTGACTTCTTGATGCGCTGGTGTATACGTTCTTTGATGAGGTTAAACAGAGGTAAGTGGCAGACTCACAAAATTCTGATATCCTGGGATGTTGGAGCGTAGGAGGTCGGCCAGGAGGTTCCTGAAGTATCCCTTTTCCTGTCTTTGAAGGATCCAGGGCATAACTCAGGGGTTTGGTGGCTTTCTTCTCCTCCTGGGGGCTGGCTGGGGCTGGGGCTGAGGCTGTGGTGGTGGCTGTAGGGCAGGTGGTGGTGCTGGGTTCAAATGTGTACTTTTCTATCTTTCCATCAATATACAAATTAAGATATTAAACTCAATAAAAACCAACAGTACCCTAAGCTTCTTTAGAAAGTTTCTCTGATGTGTAGCTGGCATCTTTGCATTGACAAATGATGTTTTATGTCAGCCAGAGGGGGGTTTATATAGTTTTGTCGATCCTGACTCTAGATCCCAACTCCAGAATTTAATCAGTCTAGTCGGGGTGAGTCTGGAAAATGCTGCAGTCCTGTCTGTTTGTCAGTAGGGCTTGACGGGACTCAGCTTGTAGTTTCCCATCTTGTTGAGAAGAAAATGATCCTGACCCAAGTTAGGTCGGGATCTGAATCCAGACAGAGCCAGTATGTGCTACATCCTTTCGGGGATATGTACGTGCTTTTTTGTGGTTTTCGTCCCCGATTGCATTACTTTTGCTACTTACCCTACAGTCGTGGAGTCAGTTACAGGGTCGGTTCCAGTGGAACACCCCCATAAGGTAAAGGCCATTTTTGTTACAGTATATTGATTCTTAAATTTATTGAGAGATTTTAGCAACTCTTTTTAAAGTGACATAAATATCGGAGAGCTTAATGCACTTTCAGATTTCAGTCTTTCCAAGCTATTTGATTTGATTTTTAAATAATGAAACTAATGACAGGAAACCATAATTGGGTGTTATTATTATTATTCATTTGTATGTCTGTGTTTACAATAACTCTAAAACGGTCCAAGTTTCAATGTATTTTCAATTACTTTGGCTTTCTGGTTGACATTGCTCCAAATATAATGAATTTTTTTTATGTGGGGAGGGCCTGAATTTATGGACGAAAGGAATACATTTAAGAAAAGATTTGGATTATATTCTGAATACGACAAATCTTAAACTTTCAGAAATGCGTCCTGGTGGAGGTCTTGGCACTACTGGCGCTTTCCTATTTTTTAATTATTTAATGTAGAAATAATCCATGAGTGATCATGGTTTTACACGGCATTTAACCATGTCACTTCCGGATAATTTTACTCAGCCGAAGGCTTTTTCAGTCAAATATAAATAAAAACAATACAGCAACATTACCACTAAAACCCAAAGATGAAATATGTACGCAGAATGGAAGGGCAGTGCGATTGTTGCAGGATAATTGTGTGCGCATAGAGCTAAAAGTCGTTTCTGCGCAGATCGTCATGTTAGAATTGCCATTGAAGTCCATTTACTCGTGTGATAAATACAACTTTCGGTATTGAATGAGTTTATGCATCCTTGCTTAGGTCTTGACACTACTGGTGCTTTCCCATTTGTTATTATTTAATTGCCATTGAACTCCATTTACTCGTGTCATAAATACAATTTGCAGTATTGAATAAGTTTACATGTTATTTTTTTTTCATTTTTTTTGTTTACATTTTTAATGTAGAAATCTACATTTCTGTTACAAGTATAAAATTTATACCTATGTGATTTATTGCCTTGTAAATGATATGTATTTATCTATCCATATATTAGTCAGTAATGACTTTTAAAAATTCGTTTTTAAAAATAACCAAAAATCACTTTCATGTGAAATAACTATTTTAAACAGCATTGTGTTCAACTTTACAGCACTCAACTTATTTTGACCTATAACTGCGTTACCAGTCCTCGTTTTGTTCTATTATACGACAATTTAAAGGTCCATAATTCTTTCTATTAGCTTCAAGGGGGTCTGTCCCCAAACTATTAAAACGTGTAAGCTCCATTGAGGTTGTCTTCAATATATCATGTGTGAAAACACATGTTAAATAATACAAATGCCACTCTGGTTGTTTATATTATACAAAAATAATAACCTTATGGAACACAGTTGTGTGACTTTGCACTTTAGTAAGTACACTGTTGATCCAATTATGTAACTTTTCTCTAAAATAAGTATACTGCTGATCCATTTATTTCTGAAGAATTATAAAGTGTCAAAGAATAAAACTGCCTTGATGCATCATTTATTATCCGAACAATGTTCAAAAATATATACTGTAGTTTTACATTAACAGTATCTTTTAATAAAATCTGTTGGTGTTAATCAACAGAGTTTGAGTTTTTAGTTTCTCAAAAACTCTGGTTATTAGAGGACATTTTAACTTTTTGAGAATTTCACAGAATGTTTACACAGTTCAGTACAATTCCTGCCAAATGCTGTAGGCACTATTTTTATGTTAAACAAGACCGAAAGAGGTCAGAGTCTACTAGTGTGAACCACAAAAGCCATCAGAGACACGAGTAGTGCACTAAGGAGGTCACCCATCCTAGTACACCCTGTACTAACTTAGCCCATTACCGCCTAACTTCAGTGAAGAGAAGGTACTCATCACACTACACCAAAATTCATGAAAGTCCGGAGACGAAAAAAAAAAGAAAAAAAAGGGATTTCTAGAAGTACGAGCCTCACTAAAGCTCGCGCTTAAAAATGACACATGTCATCGTTTTATGTAACCTTAAATCTATGCTTACAGTTTATGCCACATGTTAGCAAACCAATAGAGGCTTATCAAGTACCTATTGATGTGGATAATTAATAATTGAATAAAATTATCTTATATGTTTCACACACAACCAGCTTAATTAACACATGCTTAATTTTGTTTAATTCAACAGTTTGAAATAAAACCTTATATACAGTTTAGTTATTGCAAATTATTAGGTAGGACTAATACTTGCAGTGAAGATAGCAAAAAATGGGCAGAACTAAGCTCAAATTAATTTCGAGAGTTTGGCGGACTAGCTGTGACTCTTGTTTTCAATATAGACTTTTAACACGTAAAACCTTAAAAGTATAGTTTCAGTTCAATCCAAATTTATTGCTAGAATTTATAGCAATTATAGAAAAACTGTGTGAACCAAGCCAAATCTTAACTTAAGAAATAACCTACATCTTATATGAAGATTGCGACACCTTGCTAGCTTCCTACCACTCTAGTACTTAAGTGGATAAACTGTGGGGAGCCGATTGCTTTTTGCAATGGTTTTCTTGTGTCACATTGGAAATGCATACAAATCTGTATTGAAAACATGCCAAACCAATTGTCCATCTGAAGCACCAGAGTATTGATACAGTTGTATCCGTGTCTTTTCTAAAGGCTCGTCAATACACTTCATGCTGTGTTTTTCAATTTGTTTTTATTTTTCTGCTCCGTGTAGATTAAGCTTCACCAAGTTCATGACATGATTCTTTTCTCTCATGTAGAGAATATAACCTTTCAAATGTTCCCAATTTGGGATATAAGTAATAGCTAGATATCTGTCACTAATCAACTATCAGACGTGCATATGTTAAGAGTTATACTGCATGAAGATATGTGATGCAAAAATGTGGAATGACTTGGGTGCAATTGTTTGAGGAATTACTTTCATGAAATATGGATATATCTAACATATACAGGTCATAAAAACAAGAAACTAACTGAACTACCTTTATAACATTTGTAATATGAAAAGAAACATATCTAATATTTCATAGGATTGTTTTGTAAATCATTTATCTTTGATTTTAAATGCTTATATATATAGACTGTTAGTATTGGGAGTATTATAAACAGCAGGTTTGACTTTATTAGCAGAACTAATACATCAAACTGAGGTAGTTCCACACTGACTTGGTATATATATTCTAACATGTCTGGTATCAGTTCAATCCAGGACAAAGGCGCCAAACTGCCGCTGTTAACCATAAGACCATCTACACACTACCCTGGGAAATCACCTCCAGCTCTTTTCCATTCGGCGAAATCACCTAGTATTTTGACGTCATCCCTCCACATTACCCACAGTGCATCAGAATTTGGCACCAGAGGACAGGAAGCGGAATACCGGAAGTCGGAACACGCAGAACTACAAAGGTCGAAGACAACTGTAGGTACATCAAGACCAAAGCAACGTGATGGACAGGATCTGCAGCCTCTCCGCTCCAATAGTTTCACCTTGAAAAAACGCCAGATTATGAGAGGAAATAAACCTGTCTTCTTTGGACCGGATGGTACTGATGACGTCACAGGGGCACCAGCAGTCTCTATTTTGGGCCACTTACCAGTATGTATAGGAAATAATGATTGTGATAAAACAGTTACATCCGTATTTACGAAATTAAACCAAATGAGGGAACTAAGAGAGAAAGTGCTCTGTATACCACCAAACATTTTTCCTAGATCCTCTATGCAATGTCACATTCATGTTTCGTTTTTGTTTTGTTGTTTTTGGGGTGTTTTTTTTTTTAGTTTGCACCTATCACACCCCCGTCCCCTCCTGTCTACTTTCACGGTGGGTCTAATTGAATAGAAGAGTGACCTGAGTGAGCTAGTGGGTTAGCAAGTTTGGCATTTAATCAAAGGTAGTTACCTCTGTGTGGGGTTCGACCGCCACAAGTGGCAATGCTGAGGACCTGTCCCCATATGACCCTGGCTGTTGAACGGACGTAAAACCATGTGAACAGAAGGGGAGTTACATTTTCTGTATACTTGCTCACAAGTCTTTACTTTACTTTACTGGGTTTTTTTTTTTTTTTTTGAGACAACGAATGAGTGCATTTTATTATGACAGTCTTGATTTTACACTTTCACTGGACGTAAGGAGGGAAATGCTGCCAATGAATCATACTGTACTAAGGAAGGACCTTGCAAAAGGTCTAAATTTTCTTCAAGAACAGGAGGGAGAACATACAGGCTGGCAACGGGACACATGGGATTTTTTTAAATTTTATTTTTATGTTATTTTTCTGCAATTTTCCTATCTTTGGGAGGTTGAAGGATAGGTGTTTTATGTTATGCAGGCTTAACTTCGCTTTGGCGTATACATTTCCGTGCTGCGAGGACGTTTCTCATTTACTTAGATCTTTATAATTGCTTTTTTTATATATATATTTAATTTGTCTTGCTTAAATTTACACATATTCATGACTGCTGTATATTTTAAATTTGCACATCCATTATGCCTGGTTATCCCAGTCACGAGTGACAGTGAAAAACTGCCATTTAAAAATTGACGCCTCACCCATTGTACGAGTACCCACTTTATGTTCATTATGTACCCATACAGTATAATTCCCCCGAAAACATGAATGAGCACATTTCTTGTGTTGACCTAAATCCAAGCTTTTATGCATGTGAAATTATAAATACGTGCTATAAATTATGGAATGTTCACTATGTACATTAGCCTTGATTAAGGTCTCAAATTTGTACTAAAAATCCTTTCCAAACTTGTACAGAGGTACGGTTTAAAAAGCACTTGTGCAGATTATGTAGGAGTCATCATTTGACCAGTGAGACATTGTCTTGGCAGTATTCTGATGTAAGTGGTGGTATATCTGACGCTGTCCCTCTCTAGATGGGTGGATTGCTATCAGCTAGCCAGCCTCAAAACTGAAAGTTTAAATAAACTTCCTATGGGTAATGCATAAAATAGAGTTGGGTCAATTTATTGCATGTTATTTTGTTACAGCTTAATACTGTGTATGAATGGCAATGTTAAAACGGGACTTGTGATGGGTTTGCTGCACTCCACATGCAGTCCAGTCTCTATTACACAATGTCCAAAAGGGGTAAATGAAGCTTTGGGGAAAAATACACGAACTGGGATTATTCTCAATATGGGTGGGATTGAATTAGGTGTTGGACGTAATACTATATAGGATCATTTTCACTTAACATCATCGTCAAGTCTTAGGTTTAACATGTGCATACCGATAAAGCCAACTTGTAAGCCTGAAATTTGGCTAACACATTGAAGGGCCCCTGGATTGTATCTGTAAAATCAAATTTAGACTTTGTTGGGAATACATAGTCATTAGTACGTTTTTACACTTGTAAGATGCAGAGACACAGAGATATAGGTCATAGATACCAACTGAAAGATAAACTATATGACATTTGAAACTTTCTCATGCAGTGAGCCATCCACACATGGATATTAATTCTTTGAAGTTTGTGGCAACCTCTTCGTAAATCCACTTTTGTCTCCAACCCTCTTCATCATTCTACCTCCTTCTACAACAAAATCAACCTGCTGGTCAAAATTTCCATGGATATTCTTTACTTTCATAGTTTATCTTGGCACTACCCAATAATGTGTAGCTTATTCTGTAATGTGGTCAGTCCTTCCTGGAGAAGTCACCAACATCGCTTGTTCCTTGTTCTAAGTAAGTTCTTTGGATAGTCATTCTTTGTCTTATATCTTTCTTAAGTGGCAAAAGAGTCTTCACAGTTTGCATTGCATTCTGCCCTACCTGTAGCTAAGTCGCCAAAAAAATCCAAACCAGCTCGTAGAATGTTGTCATTACAATTGTGTTTTATTGGGATATACTTCTCCAGATAACCAAGGAAAGTCAAAGAACATCAGTAAAATCTGGGATTTTATGCCACATATATTTGTCAAGGTTGTTACAGTACCCTCCAGTGTGTGTTCTTTAATCTTAATTTACCGGTATGTATGTTTATGGTGGGGAACAGCATATCTATAAATAAATATTAGATATACGTATTTAGTTTTATATACGTCCAGGTAGAAATATTCAGTGGTGTGGAAGTGTACAATGGGCTGTACTCACCATAGTTTCTGAGAGAGATAATTTTCTTTTCAAACAATATCTACAACAATATAGAAAAACCTGGTGTGTAGAAATCTGTATAAAAAGGATGATAATGCATAAGTTGTTTTTTTTAAGTTTTTTTTTTCATTTACAGAACTATGAAATTTTTACTCTAAAGTAGTGGTTCCATATTCAGGGACTGTATGGGGCAGAGGTTCCAACTTTAAAATTGGCTAGAGTAAGGGTAAAAAAGTGGCAAAAAGTAGTAAAAAATAAAATCCCAATCCTTAGTATCAGTTTGGGAATTACCAAATTGTCCTGGGAACCAATCCCGACCATCGCCAACCTTACTCGAAGTCCCCAG
The DNA here is from genome assembly GCA_964017235.1 of Sabellastarte sp. h YS-2021. Classification (NCBI taxonomy): domain Eukaryota; kingdom Metazoa; phylum Annelida; class Polychaeta; order Sabellida; family Sabellidae; genus Sabellastarte; species Sabellastarte sp. h YS-2021. Next base: position 61,164,524 of record OZ024927.1, read on the forward strand.
CTTGATCCTGACCTGTACAACTTTAATGTGACTTCAATCCAATTAGATGGATCACAGATATGACATGACGGGCCATTCATGTACCTGACCCTCCAATTTTTCAGCAAGAAAATCTACTGTCAGGAGATGGCAAGCTTGTAGCCACTCTATTTCAGCCTTGGCGTCAGAAATTCCTTGACCTGGACCTTTTAATACGACTGGCTGTAGCAGAAATACAATCAGTCATTCTAGCAATAGGATCTGCCTCCCGACCTCAGTGATTTCCCTTAATGGCATTAAGATAGGTCAAGCAAAAGATCCCGTCACTTGGTGTCGGGAAGTAAAGTCACTAACTTTTGGAAAAATGTTAAACATGGTTAGACATTTTGATTTTGTTTTCAGACCTATAGGAACTGGTAAAAAGTGGTTCTGACTTCGAAATCAGCATGAGTCTGGCCCAAAGTCGGGAATATGGAACTGCTACTTAGCAAAGTCGCCAATGTTTTTAAACTTTTTTAATATGTTTAAAATCCTTCCCGACCTTGGAGGACTTCCTGATTTTTCTTCCAAACCAAAAGGAACTGTTTGGTACTGATCTCAAAAGAGCCAAGGTCAAAGTTAGGAAAATGGTACCACTTCTCAAATGTTTTTATGAAATGTCTGTCATAAATTATTGTGAATTTATTCCACCATATATTTATATATAAATAGATTCTGTTTTAGGGACCTCATACATGGTTTCCACTTATGCATATATTTGATTTACACTAGTTCCTCTTATGTAATATCTTTAGTACAAACTTTAAATCTCTGAACTGAGTCAGGATTACTTTCAAAGTGTGAACTTAAAGAAAGGATTGAATATATTGGGAATTGACTCTCAAGCACAAGTAAAAAAAAAACAAATATAATATAACAGAAAACATGGAACAAACCAAAATCACCGAACTAATAGAAATAGGAAAATTAATAAGAGAGTAACCCTTTTGAACAATGATTTTTAAGAATTACTGCACTGATGCTTACATGACACGAACTGTATTGATTGACAAATGAGTTTTCAATAAACTTATTATGTGAATGTTCACCTGTTATCCATTTTTTTTCTAAAAGTTTGCATATCAGAGATACTTAAGTGCCATATTTGTGAACATTTAGCTTTGTGATGAGACGTGAAATCTTAAGTTTCCTGGTGAGCTTAAGTTGTGAAAACATAAGAGATTTACTGAAAATTGAATTAATGGTTTGAAGATTAATTGTTTTATCTTAAATAGAGGCTAGGCATATTTTGTACATTTCAGTGTATTTCAATAAATCTGTGAACAATAATAAATCAAAATTAAGTCACATCCATACCACTTCAACAGAAAAGTGACTTAATTTCCAGTTCACTAAAAAAATTCTGAGTATTTAAAAAAAGTGTCATATTTATATTTATTTTGTTGGTAAACCTGCCATATCTATAATCGTGCAAAAGGTAGACTGTGGGTGTCTGGGTAAATAGTAAAGGCAAATAGTCATGTGATATCATTCATTAAATATGAAGAGAAAATAATGTTTTATGCATAAAAATCTTTGTATAGCCTTGGGCATGGCTTTGTTTTTCTTTAAAGTTTATATGTATTTGAGAACTTACAACATAACTAGAAATATAGTGAGCTATTAGTGACACTGATGCCTCCTAAATAAACTGCTGATAAAATCAATGGACAATTATAGTTAAATAAAATGAGATAGGTTCCAAAAAAAATGTTTTTTTATTAATGTATGCATTTAGATTCTTTGAAAGACTATATCCTAAAAGCATGACATTGAATTACTTATTGACAGTTAAAAAATACTCTATGAGGATATAATTGAGTCATGAACTAGATAAATACTAAATAAATACATAATATGAAAAGAAATGAGTTAATCCTTTTGTGTGCATAAAAAGTCTCATAGTAAATCCACTTGTAGAGTAGCCTAAATGTATATATCACAATATTTGAGATTGAGCAGTAATTGTAAATTGAATGATTTATATTAACATACACTTTATTTACAACTATATCATAATGTATTTTAATGAATTTCTAAATGGTACCAATTTAAAGAGTTAAGTTTTAATATCATGTGTAAATGTGAGCTGATAACTGGCTGATCCTGTTAAATATTATTCAGTAGTCTAATAACTTGTACTTGTGTAATGAACCATAGTAAATACTAAATATGCTTTCATACGGGAATAACAGGCGTTACACTTTTATTGTATACATGTTACTCACGTAAAATGGGACAACAGTATAATCTTTAAAGAAGGCTGATTTCAGCTACAAATGATAAGATTAAGCAATTCAGGGGACCGGGATTTGATAATTTATTGACATCCTATGACTAAGATTTGTATACTTGGAATAAATATAAAGAGTTCTTCAATATATTTGTTTTAATTGCATTTATACTGACCTTCAGTTTTAAAGACAATATTGGCATACATATAAATAGACATAAATTTATGTTCAGAAATAATGTTCATGGAGTAAACAAAATGTGATGTGTATTATTGTAGTTCTTTTCATTTGAAAAAGAATCCAGTGACAATATGGCGACATTAAATTGTGACATTTTTATATAACTATATGTGGAAGATTAAATCAACTATCATATAATGCAAAACAGCTTTTGTCTAGTAACAGTATACACCCCAATTTTGTACAATAACAATAAAAAATACTTGAAGCCTTTTGGGAAAATGACAGGATATTGTTAGACAAGTGATGTGTATGACGGATGCATCTGTTTTAGACTAAATGATCCTCTGATAAATGGAACAATAGTGTATCTAATTGAAAGGCAGGGATATGTACACTTTACCATAAGAAAGCTTCCTAACTTTATCAGACAATTATATAATATTTAGAGGAACCTGGACATTTATTGTTTTTCAAAGTCAGTTTTCATGTTTTTAGCATTTGTAAGTGTTTCGAAGGAGATTTTGAAACTTATATCAAGGAAATATCAAGGAAAATATTGCATCTTTAGAAAGGGCTTATTTTATCAGTGAAGTACATTGTTCCATAGTATACCAAATAATGAAACAGTTCAGACATTATAAGGTGACAGTTTTACCCTTAAAAAATTCTGATTCCCAGTTACAGCATACAACTACCAGATATGATGGAAAATTTAGTAGTGACATTTTGCCAATACCCTATATTGGCCATACCATTGTCAAACTGTTGCTGAGTGCCAACATACACATTTGATATTCTATGAAGCTGTGTTACCATGACTGAAGAGTTGAAGCTGCCATTTTTTGGTGATGTGAGCCCTATTCGTAGGGTTAGCATCACACAGCCTTCGTTTGTAAAGAAACCCAATCGATCAAAGCCCTTACAATCATCTGACCCGACATTGGCCAAAAGTGCAGGCAACAGGCATGTTGGCTTTGCAACTGGACTACCTCAAATCAGGTTTACTAGTGGTGTCTCTACTAGATTAGATGTTGCATCATCCGATGAAGACATTGGTCCAACTGAGTCCCAGATGTTGATCAAGAGAGGTAGAGCCAGGGCCAAGAGTATGGCTGTGGAGAGGATGCCATCTGTGCAACATGGGGGCAGAAAAAGAGGGTCCATCTTTGGAGGAGATGGTATGAGAAGATCAAGGAGATACAGAAGAAAATCAGTGATGGTGAACCAGGAGGATTTAGTCAAGTTACAGGAGAGAGAGCTAATGCGTGAAGCCATGAATTACCATGTCCACAGAGGACCAGACTGGCCTGAAGGATATGTGGGTCACCACTTTATTTCATAGATACTTTGGTGGATTGAGGACTTTAGATAACTATTGACATTGCCACAAGTCTTACTTATCATGTCAGTAGTTTGGTCTTGTGGATTTTGATGGGTTTTGAATTTTTAACTTGAAATGTTTCAATGTTGAAAATGTCATAGAGTTTATGCTTATCAAGAATTAGAGTTATTCAGTTCTTAGTTACAGTCTACTGGCAGAATTTAAGAGGCGTAAAACAAAAATCGTCCTCTCAAAATCATACAGAAAATGGGAAAGCATATGTTATTAACTCTGTAGCATGAGATGTTTGGTGGCAAGAGGATTAACTGAGAAAGTTTCTTCCTATAGATTTGTTTAAGGTTTATCAAAGATTATTTCATGTAACCACATAAACTTTAACATATTCCTGACTATGAAATCAGATTAATGTGGTTTGTGACTATACTTAAAGATGTATATCATAAATTGTCAAGGCTCACCGTTTTTTCGATCACAGTGCCTTCAGATCATGCACTGAAATGACAAGAGTGTCTCTTTAATGTACTCTAAATATGTTTTAGCTTGTTTGACAATTTATTCCAATTGTCAAGTATTTTGCTTAAAGAACATTTAACTCTTTTGGGAAAAAAATGTACACACATCTTCACTTATGGCAAAGCTAATGAAACCTTATTCTATACAGTATTGTTTATCTATTTTTTCAATACCTGTATTCGTGTATTTTCAGGCCAAGGAGAAGTTTCGCCATGCCATCAGAATTGTTCTTATTTTGCTCAAATGGATAACATCATTAACAGAAAAGTAGGTTTATTGCAATTTCTAATTTATCTAAACAGCTGATATTAAGAACCAGAAATTGATGTTTTAGGTCAACATGTTTCCCATTATCTAAATCTTTTGGATTTTTATGTTTCAGGTTTTTAAACTTTTGATTTAATAATGAAAGTCCACTTAATGCCCCCATTCCACCGAGCGATTGGTCGCCGACTCAGTCTGCGACCCTTATTCCTGTAGAATCTTGTACATTCTTGACAAAAATGGGTGGAGTAACCAGTCTTGTGGTCGTCTTGGGCAGACCTCAAGATTAATCCCAGGCTACCTGCAGTAGCCTCAGATTGTCCCCGACTATCTCACGACCAGTCCCAGACTGGACCAAGATTAAGCCTGTAACCATCCACGACTGCCCAAGATTTGTAGCAGGCAACCTCAGGCAATCCCAGGCTGCCTGCGACCAGAGCAAAGAATAATCGGCGATTGTCCCAAGATAGATGTAAGACTCCCGCAGGACGTCTGAGGCCGTCTGTGATCGTCTGAGGAAGCCTGGGACTAGTCGCAGGATGATCCCAGGGATACTCAGGCAGCAATGGTGATTTTTGTGTTTTGACATTTTAACCCAATTGTAACCTTATTTTTTAATATGACAGCCGCACCTGAACACTTGTACATAGTTTGGGTTACAAACTAGATGACACCAAGTCATTTGTAACATGAAAGTTGGGGCTTTTTCTGTTTCTCATCGTAATAATAGATCTGGTAACTATTGCATCAAATCAGGGTTCAAACCCAACAGGAAGCATCACCAGCACCACCACCTCAACCACTGGTACCATTCACCAGATGAAAATTAAATTATTAGTGTTATTGCTACAAAAAAACAATGAATGCATATCTGCTTGAACTGTATGCAAGAATATCTGTGAAATCTGAAGCCAACACAAAATATTTGGATTTTATTTTCAGTTGAAATAGTGGCCAATATTTCAATTTCAAGCTTTTGGATGGAAATGAAGTGACTTTAGTTCATTTAAAGGAAAATGTGACTGATTTTATATGGCTAATTCAACATAACCCACAAAACCTGAGAATTCTAGGTCATTTTAAAATGACCAAAGTTTTGTTTCTGCAACACTTTTAATTGTGAAGAATTTTGGGAAATTTAAAACAGCCGAAATCTTCAGCCAAATATCTATTTAAATTTTACATAAATGTGGAGACCTCCATGGGCCCCTTTTCATATTATTTCTTTTTAATGTTAAAGCTTTAAAGATTTCTTTCTCTTTAAAACTTTAACTTTTTATTTATCTAGGGGCAATTAAACTAGCATTTCTATGGCCATATTGGATAGGGGAAATTATTTAAAGTTATGTATGTGGCCTTTGTTGAAAATATGTACTGTTATTTCTGTGTTTTGAGGGGTCAGTGTGAGTGTTGGACTTTTATTTTTTATTTTTTATGTCTTTGTAAGTATTTGTACTGAGCTTTGTATGTGTTTGGGGAGGGATGAGTATAGCAACACAGCTTAATAAAAGTTCTTGGAAGATTTGGGGGCCCTTAAAAGGGCCGAAAGCAGGCTGGGATATGGCTGGCTACTGAGGCGGCTGTTGCTGTTGCAAAGGTTGCTGGGAAGTAGAAGGTGCTGCTGGTGACGCAATGAAGACTTGTGGAGTGTTGACATCTGTAACTCCTGTGATGTCCGATAAACTTAAAAATCCAGACAGGTTGTGATGACTGCTCTCGTCCTGTCCAAATCCCACTTGTGACGGTGTGTAATACAGCAAGTTGCTGCTGGAAGCTGAAGCTGCAGCTTGTCTCGTGGGTCCCTGTGGTGGTAAAATCCCCATTGCCTGTGTATCTGAAGTTACGGTAGCTGTTCTTCTTGGCAGTGGTGCTGCTTGCCTTGGAGTCGGTGGTAGAGCTAGGGGTGGAGCTTTACTTGGAGTTGCGGGTTTCAAATTGCTGGCAGTGACGTTCTGCAGTGCGTTGAAGACCTGCCCCTTCAAAGTGTGGTACTGCTCTTCGCTCAACTTGCTCGCTTCAGATGCCACAAAGTCAAAAAAAAGTGTTCTTTCATCCGCTGGCTTCTCAACAAACTTGGACACCATAGTCTTCATAGTATCAAAATGTTCCAATAACTTGTGGTCTGTAGATAACGGCCCCAAGTTAACAGGTGATCTGCCACTTGCGTCTAGTGATTCAACGTCCGTACTGGAGCGAGTACTGTCGTTATGCACCCTGGAACTACTGGCTTCTAGCCCTGCTGTTATGTTTTCCCCTTTCCTGCGGATGTGGCCACGCATAAAGGACATGCGGTCATAAACCCACTTCTGTCTTGGTGTGAAATTGGCTGGAGCCTGACCAGACTTGTTCCTCAACACCTTGCCAAAAGTTGTCCTCTTGGATGTGTACCACCGTTTCACATCATTCGCATCTAGCTTCAGTTCTGTTGCAATCTCTACCCATAGAGCTTCCTTGTGATATTTGTCTGCATATCTCTCGTGCTCCTTGTTGTAAATTTCTGGGTGGTTCTGCAAAAATTCAATGATGGCATCCTCCTCCTTATCTGTGAAGGCTGTCACTAGCCTACATCTCTTCGAAATAACAGGTAGTGGTGCATTCTGTGGGACTTGCTCCTCCTCTTCATCATCAACGGCTGCCCCAGTAGTAGGCAGTATCTCATCACTAGGTGGAGTTTGGAGTGGTGTAGGCTGTGCAACAGTATCAGTGGGTTCCTCCCCTGTAGCCTCTTCTCTCCTCTCCTCCTGTTGCTTGCTCTTCCTTTTCCTCTTATACATGTCGTAAAATAAAAAAAAATACTAAAATGTGTCTATCTGTGAAATTTGCCCTAACTCAAATTATATATCAAAATAAAAACTGAAATCCCCTAACTAAAATCCCTGTGACCCAATCGACGTTCTCAGTAGCCAGCCAGTACCAGTTAAAGTGAAAGCAAGGTGGGGGTCTTCTTATATAGTCGCCGACCACGAGAAAAACTAGTGCGCATCCAACATGCACGGACAAACCCACCACACAGTCTGTCACGCAATCTTGCCTTTGATCTCAGGCCGCCGCAGACAATCCCCGACGTTCCCAGGCTGTCTTCTCTTAGTCTGCGTTTGCCTGGGGCAGCCGGCTAGTGTCTTGATGTTTGCATGTGCAGGAATCTTGTGTGAGCGTGAGAATTGTCGGCGACTGTTAGCCGGCTTTCCCAGGCGTCCCCAGACAATCTTTGATATTCGCCGACAGTCTGCGACAAAGGGTCACGGATAAGAAAGCGTGGGAAAAATATACAGGAGTTAATCTGCCACCAGTCGCAGACTGCCTGCGACAATATTTTCTTGGTCGGAGACTAGCAGTTCAAGAATGCAGAAGACTGTCGCAGACTGACAAAAATTCTGTCTGAGGCCATCTGGGACAGCCTGAGGCAGTCGCAGATTCAACAAGATTAAGGTTCACGATTAAGGCAGTCGTTAGGAGTCGCGAATAATATCAAACATGTTTGATATTGCTCACGACAGCTAACGACTACACAAGACAGTCTGCGACTTACCCAAGATTCACTCAAGACTTGCAAATTTCCTTAATCGTGGGTCTTAATCGCTCGGTGGAACGGGGGCATAAAGGTGGCAATTCCAATAGGTGGCATAGCTGTCATCCAAAACTGATTACTGAATAAATAATTATGCAGTAGAAACAAGTGCTGAAAGAGTGGGCTTGTGCCACTTGACATAAAAACTGCAAGCTTGAATTTTTAAATATAGTAAACATTCTTTAAGGACGAAGAGTTCAAACAAGGTCTTCATCCTGACTAATTACATGGTCGATCAAATACCCTGGGAGGCTAGATGAGATGTAGTTGTGAGCTTGCATTTGTTGATACAATTCTGAATTGAACTCTTGTTCTTTCTACAGAGAGGACTCCGATGGTCAGGTTGGGGGTAAAACCTTCACAGACATCGCCTCTGAAGCCTTTGAGTTCAGTAATGTGAAAAACACAGCCATTGCATTTGATGTGTCTCAGTTCAAGGCCAGGAAAGAGGTCAGTACTCATACTTTAAAATGTTAAAAGTTTTTCATTTAGAGTCTTAGAGACTTTATAGTTTTTTAGTTGAAGTGTTGAATCTATGATGAAAGTTTTACTGGATACATATGTATCATGGGCAGTGGTTTATAAAAAAATATGGTACTGGAGCTTGAAATAAATAATACAAATAGACAACAATTTATTATACTAGCACAAGAAATTATTGTTAAATTGAATTTTAATTGGTAAGAATTAAATACTATTGTTTATTTATGTTAGCCAGTTAAAGGGTAACTATTGCAGGAAAGCATTTTTAAGGAATTATATATTAACATTTACTGTTTAGGGAATTATACATATCTTGCTTTCAAGACTGAAATGCAAATATCTAATATTTGCTATTCATTCACCAGCACTGTAGTTCAAATTTAAATTATTATATTTTAATAACCTGTATAATCCATATATCCAAGATGCAACCATTGTTAAACAAATTGTTATTAGTTTCCCTACATTGCTGTGATGTTTCTATACATTTCTTATAGCTTTTACATTATTAAACTACAACATTTGCACACAAAAAATTTCCTTTGACAGACTTTACTTCTTGGAATAAAATGTCAACTGCAGGTGGAAACAAATTTGAAGTTTTAAAATAAATATTTTGGTGAAAGACAACATATTAGCAAGTCATTAGCTTTAACACATCAATTAAATGTTTGAATATTTGCCAAATATTCAAATAGAGATTTTCCTATTTTTTTTTTCAGCCTTGCTTACTTGAATATAATTAATCCTGTTGAAAGTATAATTAAGGTGCATTTTATCAAGCCACATTGCTATAAACATTAAATGATACTTATTTTGGTTTTTCAGTCAAGTGAGTAAATTGTAATGAAAGTGGCTCTGAAGTAACTCAGAACTGACTTATACTTCAAAAATGTTGAATTTGTCTCAAATGATGTACAATTTTTCTACATCCCTGATATTGCAGATGAACCTGAGTAATGAAGTAAAGCATGTGTTGAGTATCCCCTCACACTACAGAACACCAGACCAGTTACAAACTGTGAGTACCGAAAGACAGTACATTCTGTTTAAGGAGATTTGCTTTATACTATGGCTAATATCCACTAAAACCTACCAAACTACAGTTTTTGATGTCAGGATTTTACGTGTACATTAACATACATACATACATTTGACTTATACATCTTCAACTTATGTAGAATCAACTGTATAAATTTGCTTGTTGCCTAATAGACAAATACTTTGAGAAGTAACATATGTTAATATCACTTTCTCTTACCTATGTTCATTATAGCTTTGAAAAAAATGCACACAAATTTCAGTTCTTTCATAAAGGTGCTAATAAAGAGTAAATGTAGCCTTTCAAATACCAAAATCTATCAGTTTAAAATTTAAAAACATTTTGATTTAGCATTGCTTCAAACACATTCTATAAGGTCAAGTTACAACAGGTCCACAGTTAGATGTAAGGCTATACACCGAATGTTTGCATTTAATTGGTCTCGAATTTCAAATTGCTAACCACCTTAGCTTATTAATGTGTATTCATAAAAACTCAATCCCAGACTCAAACTCAAATAGAAATCCTTGTAAATTAAACTGAGTGCTTTATATTTCAGTTCACACTCAAATAAGAGTTTGAGGATATATTCTGAGTGGGGTTTCATATGATAATGCTAAATTTTACTTTATAATTCATTTTAAGATTATGAGTTAGTTTGAAATTTTTTATGACTACCAACCCAAAGTCAAATTTGGATTGTAAAACTTAAGTTTTTGAAACTCACATTTGCACTAGCAAGTGACATGCTACCCATATATATGCCGCAAAGATTAAAAAATTTGAGTTTAATTTAAAAACTCAAGTACAAGGCTTAAGCCCTGAATTCTAGGGATTTTATGTAAGATTAAGTTTAAGATTTTCATGAATACCAGTTTTTAAATAAGCAAGGAACTACTAACTTCCCAAACTTTCAACTATATCACTTTAAAATATGATTCCAGGCTCTGTTTGGACTGCAGCACCTGAAGTCTTTCGCTGAGTATCCTCTTCATATGCAGGAAAAGCTCACCAAGGTGGCCTGGTTCCAGGAGTAAGTGTAAAAATCTTTCTGAATTCATCAGTGTATTATAAATGTAATAAATACAATTCATTATTACCTACGCCAAGGAGGTTATGTTTTCACCTGGGTTTGTTTGCGGGTTTTTGCATTTGTGAACAAGATAACTCAAAAACTTATGGACGGATTTTGATGAAATTTTCAGGATATGCCTGAAATGGTAAAGGGAAGAAATTATTCAATTTTGGGAGTGATCCGGATCACTGTCTGGATCTTCTGGATCCATGAAATGTAATTTTTAAAGACACATAACTCAAAAAGGTATGGACGGATTTTGATGAAATTTTCTGGATATGTCCTAAATGGGACAAGGAACAAGTGATTAGATTTTGGGAGTTATCTGGATCACTGTCTGGATCCATGAAAAATACATTGGGAGTGAACCGGATCGAGCTCCATTGGTGGAGGTCTGCGCTCTCCGAGTGCTCTTGTTATTGATGCTATATGTTTAATTCGACCAACATAAAGTCAAATTATTTAACCTTTCACAGTGCTTTTTATTAAGTATAATTTCTACTCGAAATTAGTGCCCTACCTTGGCACAAATCTTGGAATTTGCATGTAGAAAACTCCTGATTTAAATTAATTTAGGTCAATCATTACTTTGTCTACCATTGTTTTTACCTTATGTTATATGGTCCATTCACAAAAATGCACGAGTGTTGCCACAGTGACAGTCAACTATTTAGAGTAAGAAATCTAAAATTCGCCAGGAATCTAAAATTTGCCACCTCTAAAACCTTAGTTAATTTTATGAAGAAAATGATGTTTTTGTCTAAAAATTGGTATTTTTCAATTCAAAAAGCCTTAATTTACTATACATTCAACAAATCTCACCACAATTCATTTATTTTATTACTATTTTCACATGTGGCGAATTTCAGATATGTGGCGAATTTTAGATTTCCTACTCTATTAGTTTTCTGTATTTGGTTTTGTGCCAAGTTGAGACATGTGGCATTGAGTTATGGCAGCCATCAGTAGATATGGTAAATATTATGGGAAGAAGCCACTGAAGGTCTCAGAGTTTGCTTTTACTTGAAGTCAGGTTCTACTGAACTGGTTACAACTGTCTTGTTCAACTGTTTACTTACAGCGTCCCGCCAAAGCGAGTCATTATCCGCCAAGGACATTTTGCAGAGAACTTTTACTTTATCCTTTCTGGTCAAGGTATGTTAATATTACATATATTGAATATAATTTACCATAAAAGTATATGTAAAAGTGTATTACTATTACAAATTATACCATAACTAAAAATAGAAGAGTAAGTGTTGAGTGTGACCAAACTCACAAATTTTTGTAAATTTTATTTATAACTGACTGAGTTTAAATATAAGTGATAATAAAACTAGGTCAGATGACGGCAATAAACCACACAGGTGGAGGTTGCATCCCATACTGTGGCTGGGCAACAATATGAATAATTAGAATGGAACCTGGACTTAAGTAATTATGTGATTCTGAAGCTGTATACATATATTGTGCAGCTGTTAGATACATTATTTCAAAAGGTAACTTACAGATTTTATCACCAGAGGCCTCAATGTAAGGTAGTGGTCACTCTGAAGTATATCTGCACCAATACACTCATCCAGTATTGTTTTTGGTGTGTTTTAAAATGCTCATGTGATCTATTGGTTACTTGCATTGCAATCAGACTTTTTGCCTCTCAAGACTATTCAATTGTAGCAAAATCCAATGGGTCTGAGTCCTCATCAGTTGAAAATGTTAAATTCATTGTCCAGTAAGGAAACTCTTTCTACTTCCTTGACAAAAAGGAAATTCTTTACAAGTATGTTGTGTGAGTACATAAGATTCTGATCTTCCTTGGAATTTGTTGTTAATATTTTGCTTACTTTTAAAGGGCAATCCCTCCTCCAATGGTGAATACTGTGGGCAGTTTCACCTTTCTTACTCCATCTAAAAAGGTTTTACTCCAGGATATATTTAATCTATACCGTAACACACATCACTATAGTAAACTACAAAAAAAACATTTGCAACATGTGTTTCAGTATTACATTATTGTGATAGACATCGAGTCGTGTTTTCAAAACACACATAAAATATATTCTGATTATATCTCGAGTTATATTTGTTGTAAACCTGTTTTTAATGTAGGATCTAAGACCGATTTCAGTCATACCTGCATTAAACCTCTAGAGATTCTATCTTCCTTAGTCCACTCTATCCAATATCTCGCACCACATTTAAATATGTTGTCTTTGATGAACTTCAGCTGTTGTGAGAATTCTTGAGAAGAACCCTAAGACAGGAGAGACACAGCTGAGAACAGCGGCAGTCATGAGGAAGGGGACTAGTTTTGGGGTAAGGTGGACAACTAATCTAATCTTACCATACATTTATAGCTCTTAATTTCTCTACTAGCAGATTCTAAGGCACAGGAACATGATCGTAGTTCAACATTCATTAAGCCTTTGAGCATGCATTGGTCATAAATCAAAACTACAGGGGCCATATCACAAACAATGCTTGGACTATCCCTAAATTTGATTTTGAGTGTTACTTACACTTTAAGCAAGAAATTATGATACTGTATTAATGAATATTCTTAACTTTTGTTTGATGAATAGAAATTCAAAAAAAAAAAAACTTAAGTAAGAACCTTCCCTTACTTAGATATAAGGTGACCTTATCTAAGTATTGTTTTATTGGGCATAAATTTTAGCTTTTGGCTGTCATGAGCTCAAAAGTAAATTCCAAAGTTAATCTTTGAAGGGGATAAGGGGAATGGGATTCATTGTTCTGTTCTTTACTCTCCAATAAACTTTTTTTGCTTATGAAATCACAGTGGGTATAACTCTCTGTTTTTGCACATTAGTTACCTGTCCTGTTACAGCAACATGAATTATGGTATTTTTACTCCCAAGTACACTTTTTGCTGTAACTCAACAGAGTTTACCTCAGTTTTTGAAATGGCTTCTTAGAGGTTATTTTTATGAGAGCTACTCTTTACAGTCCTAGATATTAACTATTTTTCTTTGTTACCTCCGGAAGTAATCCTATGACACATCTGTTGTAATCTGACATTTCCTCCACACATTAGGAACTTGCCTTGTTACACCGGTCACGTCGTACTGCCACCGTGGTGACAGAACAGGAGCCTGTACAGCTGCTGACTATTGGCAGAGAGGATTTCCTCGATATCTTCATGTCTGGTGCTACTACTGATGGCATCCCAGACCACATCCGCTATGTTCAGACCTTGGACTTCATGAAAGACTGGCCCATAGACCAGTTACTGGAGAGGCCTGAATGCTGTCTCTTCCACTTCTTTAAGTAAGTGTCTCGTGAAATAATCCACTTTAATGTCTACTATGCATTCAAACTTTTAATTAATTTAACCAAGTCCTGCATCTAACATTGGTCTATGCATCAGCTATATAGGAGAGATTTAAATGTCTATGTTGTTGATAGCATTCTGTCATATATCTTTAAGCCTCAGTAGTGCATACATTATGGCAATGCAAACTAGTTACTGAAAACATGAAGATTTTAGACTTTTAAATAGCTGATATTTAGTCACAACATTGAGCCTTTAAGTCTTATTAAATAACTCACATTTTTTTTACTTTTTTTGGAGTTCAGAAATGGAGTTTATTATCTCTAAATTGTCTTTTGACATGAATGTTCTAGGTTAAGTTTCACCATATCACTGACAAGTATACAAAATACTGGATTTTGTTTGTTTCAGAGTCCGGAAATTGATTTATATTTTTGTAAATGATTCAAACATATTTAAAGTCTTCACGAACAAGACTATAGCTGTGCTCAATGCACCCTGAGCCTCTTGGATCTTCATGGTATATTTGAACATGTTTTTGTGATTGGTTTTGTATAAATGTGTTAATTACATTACATTATACACATGAAGGTATTTTGTCTTACATTTGAATTATTTGTGAAGTAATATGGAACAAAGATTTGTATCTGACATTCAAGATTGGTTATAGAATAAGGAATATAAGTAATAGTATGTTACTTTGGGAAGAAATGAATGGGTAACTGGCTTATTTTGTATAAAGTAATGGTAATTCTTGTTTAAATGCTACTGTAATTTTTTTCTGTAGCTTTTATTATAGTTGAAATTGGTTTTCTTTTCTTGTTGTTTTTATCATCATACCATGTAATATGTTTGGTTATACACCTAATGTACGAATAAAGAAATGAATGAAATTTATTACTTTCACAAGCCATACCTGTGTGCTGCCATTTTCACTTCCAAAAATCAGTCAAAAGAAAGGCCTAAAAGTTTTTCCACTCACTTCTTTCAGTCAAAGCATACTTTTGATTATATTATGATTTTTTGGTCCCATCAATAGTTCTTCTTCAATGAGCTTATTGAACAAAACATTACTTTGGCTGGAAATGAATTTCTTGCTTTATGTTTGCAGGAGAGGTGTTGTCATTGTGAAGGACAGCAATCAGTCAGAATGGATATATATTGTCAAATCAGTGAGTATATTACAGAGCCAGTCTTACAACAGTGACATTTTGTGTGCTCACAATACGATGTGGTGAGCATGAGATCTTCTCATGACCATCAGATCTTTTTGTGCTCCACATATTATAAATGGTGAGCATGACATAATAAATGATAAGCACGACATAAGAAGCTGTGAGTACTTCTTATAAGTGTTGAGCATGGCATAATGAATGATAAGCACAACATAAGAAGCTGTGAGTACTTCTTATAAGTGGTGAGCATGGCATAATGAATAATAAGCACAA
Source organism: Sabellastarte sp. h YS-2021 (assembly GCA_964017235.1). Classification (NCBI taxonomy): domain Eukaryota; kingdom Metazoa; phylum Annelida; class Polychaeta; order Sabellida; family Sabellidae; genus Sabellastarte; species Sabellastarte sp. h YS-2021. The sequence continues at coordinate 61,179,986 of OZ024927.1, forward strand.
CATAAGAAGATGGGAGTACTTCTTATAAGTGTTGAGCATGACATAATGAATGATAAGCACAACATAAGAAGATGGGAGTACTTCTTGTACTTGGTGCTTGAAAGAAAAAATAAGGGGTGATCAGAAAGTTTCTTGAGATCATGACTCAGTACAAGCTAAAATAAATATCAAAATGTCTTAATACAGGCTCTACAGTATATAATATATCACAGAAAATTGTAATTCTAGGTATGAAATATGGATGTTGCTCACCATGTGAAAATACAACATTTAGGCTTATTTCTTTACCTCATTTAGAACAATATAATATTTTTTTACTTTTAATTTGGAGGTAACTATGAGAGACCATTTTTTATTCATGTCTGCAACAACATGACATTTGAACTTTGAGTACAATTGGGTTAATAAAAAGTTACCATGTATTGTAGTGGTTTATAGAATTAAGTAATGTTGCTTTCACATAAATACAAGTAGACTTGAAAACATGCATTTGATTTGAAATTGAAGTATGCTGTCAGGCAAATCACCAATTTTGCTACATGTTAAGACAAATACTGATCTGAAATTTCTTGAATAATTTCCATTTACCATATCCAGGCATTTGATTTAGGTTTAAATGGACTATCATTTGCAGATTTAAACAATATATAAGCTTTATTTAAAGTTTGTTATGCTATGATAAAGTGTCCATACACAGGAAAAGAGATATGACTTCCAGTGTGCACTTACCATGAATTATATATACCTCTCTTCAGCTAATGAGATGTTAATTATGTGTAAATAAGTTCTTATAAATTTGTATTTTTTTTAAATGCAGGGTTCTTGCCAAGTAATGAAGCAGCTGAAGGGTGTAAAACCTCAAAACATGAAGGTTGGATCTCAGTCCGCTCGTAATGAGCGCCAAGTGAAGCTACCAAAGCTGGATGCACTGATGGCGGCATCCCCAAGGGTGGACACTGGCCTAAAGAAACAGCGGTTTACTCTGAGAGTTGTCACACCAGTACGCAGGGCCATGGAACAATTTGAAGAGCTCCAAGTAGGTTGATACAGAAGAGTTTATAATGATTAATGCTTGTACATTAAATGACATATTAAAAAGCAATACGGTAACCATTGTTTCACCATTGCTAGTTTACTTCTTGACTGCCCAGTTTTTGCTGTTGGGAGCAAAATTGTGGAGGTCATGCTACTTCTTTTTCTCATTTAGGAAGGTCAGGAGCCCAATCATGGCAGTTGTGGCTGTCCATTGAAAATATTAAACATATTTAAAAACATTTCGCGATTACTTTACTTCAATGTGGTTGGGGCATATTAGTCTGATTTAACATTAGAGTCGTAGCAGTCAGGATCTGATCATAAGGCTGACTTTTCAGTCCTATTCTTTATTTGTTCACTCAGGACAAGTCATGTGGTTTGTCAGTTTTCTCATTCTTTTCCAACATGATCAGTCAATAGAAGCAGCCTCTGAGTTGACTAGATCTTACACTAACTCACCAAAGTGAAACAGCAGTATACAAAGTAGACCGTTACACAAGAGAATAGGTGACACTACAGTCTAAAGGGTCAAAGATCAGTTTGAAAAGATGCAAGCATGTTGATATTGGGTTTTTCATACTGCCTTCAAGTCCTTGTCCATGGATATGGCACATTGAGTATGAAGAAATGAGTATGAGGTTTGCATTAAGTCTCGTGTCCCCAGTTAGGTTATGGTATAACTTTCAGAGCTACATGTTTGTTGTCATGGGTTGATACTAAATTATAAGGAGTAGGACTCGTTACAATAGGGCTTTTCAGTAGGAGTGGTGACATTAATAGGGAGGGAGCTCAAATAGTTTCAGTTGCTGTAAGTATGTTGATAAAGTTTTGTTCATACTTAAGTACTGGAAACTGATTTGAGTAAAGAAATGATATTAGTAAAAACAGACATGGGAACAATTTATGTCCAATGAGGTAGGATACCCTATTGATTGCCTGATCTTAGGTACTTTGGCATTAAAAATAGGTATTGTATTTTGTAAATTACCTGCATTTTAATGAAAGATTTCCATCGTCCATTTGTGTGCACACAGTTAATCTGATTAATAGCATGTTTTTACAAGAATAAGCATAGGAAATGATAGTGCAGGGTTCCCGCATCCTTGTAAATCCTTGAAAAAAGTGTTTCATTTTTAAGGCCTTGAAAGTCCTTATATTTGGCCAAAATTGAATAAAATCCTTGAAAAGTCATTGAATTTGTTATTGCCCAATTCCTGCATCTGCATTATCTAGTTTTATGGCTATGACTGACTCAGCAAAGCAAGTATGATCTTGTCTGAACAAAGTTTGTGTTAAAATAGTTCTAGCATAGTTCTAATGAGTTTATAAAATGTTAAAATAATGTGACAATAAAGAATTTTGTGGGAGGAACGGACAGCTAGAAGGGGAGGTAAAGGAGGCCGTGCATTAAAATATTTTCTTGAGAATTGTTGTTGTTGACCTTGAAAATCCTTGAAAAAACCTTGAATCCAGCTATCAAAAGTCTGTGGGAACCCTGTAGTGGTGTGAATGATAAACTGGCATGCAGTTTTTCATTTGTGGTATAAATACGAAATACAGGGTTTCATTCATTACAAGGCCCAGTATCCAGTTTGATTTCTGTAAAGAGTCCTACAATTAGGAAATGAACACAAGTCTTGGTATTGATATCTTTTCATATTTTGTGGCAAAGATCAGTTGATATGGATGTACAATGTGAATCATTTCCTATATAACTGTACCTTCAACTGATGACAATTCATGGAAAATTCATTCAGTGGTAATTGATCCTTAAATAGGCAAAAATTCAGTAAAAATATTACCTTTTCTTAAATTCAATACATGTACCTGTTCCAAGTGTTTTTGTCAGTTGCCAGTGGAATCAGTGATGAATTTATCATTACACACACTCAGTGAAAAGTTTTTAAACAACTGCAATCTGTCTTAAAACCTGATGATATTGGGTTGAGAATCAGTATTAAAGGTTAATCAAAACCTTTGGCAAGTAACCTGATATAAACATACAGTGCCTGAGGGAATGAAAACCTTTTGCCTAGGGTTCCAAACTCAGATATTGGCAAAAAAATTTCCATAAAATTCCCAATGCAGATTAGGATCTCTTTCATGAGGACCAAGCCAGGGACAGACCACACCTTGTGTGAAAATAATTTGATTAATGTGATTAAGAGCTTTTTGAGGTATCAACCAAATATTTTCAAACATCTCTAAACGAAAATTCTGCAGCTTCGATCCACATCCAGATTATCTGTGAGAACAAAGCCCTGAGAGTTATGTGTGCAGACAAGCAAACAGACAGACAAATGGATGGATTACAGTAACCTCACCTCTCCCCTTCAGGGGATGACGGTAATGAGAGATATCTTCCCAAACAAGAATATTTGACTGGACGGCTGAGTGGTCAGTGGCCACTCAGTCTGAGCATTGGACATTCTAATTACAGTTAGACAGGTTAAAACAGGTCAAATGGGAATAATTTATTATGGGCATTTAAATCACAAGTGGAGAAGATTATGTGGTTGTTTTCTTCAGCATACTCTAAAAGCTACACAGTAGAGTTCACGATAATGTAAAAATTAAGCAACTGACTATTCTGTTGTATTCTGGATTCTTTTAGCACTCAATCTCTGCATTCGAGGCAGACACTTAGGCACAACAACCATGAGTCGTATTCAAATTCATCAGGCTATGGGCTTAGCAGTTGTCATGTCCACACTGGGTAAACTTTCAGAACCCCATCATTAAACAAGGCTGAAAGGGGTTTTGGTCTACTAGTGCAAGCCGCAAAGCCATCAGAGACATGAGTAGTGCACTCAAGCAGTCACCCATCCAAGAACTAACGTAGCCCATTGCCGCTTAACTTCAGTGAAGAGACAGGTACTCATCACGCTAAGCCACTATTCATGAAAGTCCGGAGGAAAAAAAAGCAGGAACAAAACTTTATGGCTAGAGCTCATATAATTTGATGTTGTTATTCATATAAGTTTGCACTTATGCTACAGATGTAGAGCTTGAAGATGTAAAGTATCTACTGCAGTTATATTTTCTATAGTATATCTTCATGCAGGAATCCTTACTTGGAGATTTTAAAGTAATATGAGATAGTAAGCATTGGGGTGGAGATTTTGTCACACAAACAAGCTTCACTGTACTTGTGTCAGTGTCTTTCTGCTTTCATTGTTAGTCATTTCTCTCAATGTTTTTGTATATAAAATGCTATATTCTTTCTGAAATTTCATGATGTATCAAATGAAACCTTGTTTTAGGAGGTAGTTTAATGTGCAAAGAGTAATTTTGCTATTTATTAGATTGTTATATTTTAATAGATTGTTGTATAAAATTTCATTTAATGTAAAGCTTTTCTTCACACATTTGTGACATCTATAACTGTAATAATAATAATAAGAGTTTTCTTAATTATGAAGTGCTAGAGTTTAATACCTTTTAATATATTCTCAGCCTTCGTTTAGTTTGGCATTCTATCTAATTTAACAGTTGCATAAAAAGAATATTTTTTTCACTTGCAAAAATACTAATTGATTTGAAACTATCTAAATCTGTTAATAACATCAGCGACTTTGACACATACTTATATTTTAGTTTCCCGAAACGATTATGCACCTCAAGGCTGAAAATAATATATCAAAGGCTATTTGTAACTGAAAACAATTTTCTTATATTTTCATCTCCGCAAAGCAGATGTAGCCTGTCTGCAAACTAATTCATGCATTATTTCAACATATAATTATTCATGATTTTTTTCAAGTGAAATTGACAATAGTATTTCAGTGTGCCACATCCCACAAACCCTCTGAAATGTTAGTGTTATATAGTTTACAATGCCACAGCACTTATTTTCTCCATCAATCACCTTGGCCATAGATGGGAAAATATCCTGTTAATGTATTATCATGGTTAAATATATCATTCATAAAACTTGCGGTCAAATTTATGTCTGGTGTGAGTACAGACTTTAAATACAATATTAAGTGTTATTTAGTTATACACAATTTAATGCTTGGTTTACTTGCACTATTTTCTCAGCAAATTCTGGGCTGTATTTTTTAGTTTAAGTGTAATTATCTGTCCCCGTCAGAAACCTGTTAACAAGTTTGGCATTTTGTCATTTGACTTTTATCTTCAAGATGATAGGCTGAAATCAAATTGAACTCATAACATGTCCTGCTATGACCTTAGCTGTTGCAAGGGACATACAAACAATAACTTTGACTTTGTCTGGCCTGTGACAAAGCTACAAAATAAAAGAAGCAATATTAAGCACGTGAGAAACATATAACCAGTGTTGAAATGAATATCTTCTCAGATCAAAATACACATTGTGTGTTATATAGACTGATCTAGCATTGCAAATCAATTTCTGCTTCATTGATCACTTTCCAGAGATATAACATCTTCACTAAAAAATGAGAAATAGAAAATTCAATATGGTATGTCAAATTCAACACTGTGCCAGTTTCATGTACGGGCAGATAAGATATCTAATGCAGTCATAAAAATCACAAATGTGTCAAAGAATTCCCTCAAATCAAGGAAACAGCAGGGGGTTTCTAATTAAATTTCACACACTGTGGTAAATTTCTTTCTTTGACTCATTAGAGAGTATTGTAAAAATTCTATCCCACTCTGTATGATCCTACTCTCTCAGAGGCTACAACAAGAAGCTGACAACCAGAGCCGCCGTCTAGCACAGACTGCCATGGTAGAAACAGATGATGAGGACCAGCCAGTGAAAAAACCTTCCAATCAGGAGCAATCTGGCCATGAGGCTCATAGTCCTGAGCCTAAAGTAGGCTTTTCAAAGAGCAAATATACTCTCTTTACCAAAACACAGACCTCAGTGCCTCATTTTGTAAGTAATATTCTAAGCACAACAGTCCTAATCTTTTTATGTACAAATATTTATACTTTACTGGTTTTGATGTTTGGTAAAAAAGGGTAGATCAGTAATAATGAACTTATGCACTTTTATGTTCTTGTGTTACTTTCTAAATATTAATTAATTGTATCCCGAATGAAAATCAGGTATATTTTACTTTTGAGCTCATTATACAGCTACAGAGACTTCCTTTTAGATACATTTGCTAAAATTAAAGTCTTTAACTTTGGAGCTTGGGTCATAACATATGTATGCATAAGATTTTAGTTTATGGTGACCTTGAGGTTAATGGCAGCCATAAGAAGGTCAGTTTGGACCATTTTTTCACATTTGACCTGATTCTTATATACTATGGCTTTGATCATGTTTTTATTATTATGTATAACTGATATATATCTCCTCTATCAACCTTTAGCCGTGTTTAGCATATTTAGCTTGTAGTTGTAAAAATATGCAATAAAAGCGATCCAAATATTGTGATGGAGCTCAGACTACCATGAGATATTTATATCCGATGCCTTGACTTTGAGAGTCTTTGTTCATCTGACCTTTAATCCCTACCTCAAGGCCAAACAGGGTATTTAAACTCAGAAGGTCTTATATCTCAATTATTATTGGTCATCAGGGTATAGAATGTCAAAACAACTCAAAGGAAATCATGGGTTGTGGATCTTTTTATGGGGTAAAGTTTAACATTTAGCATTTACCTGTTTCAAGGTAAACAGGGTCAGCTGACCTAAAAGTCCTTATATTTTCCTTATTATAAGTCCTATGTTTTTGGAATGTGAAATCAACCTGTATGAAGTCATGGACTGCAAATCCTGTTTCAAAGTCAGATAAAGTGAACTTACCATAAAGACATTGTAGCTCCCTTAATATTGATCCAAATTCCAAAGAGTTCAGAATCTGAAACAACTTACTTGAAATTTCAAGGTCAAATGACATCAACAGGCCTTTAACCTCACTCGCGGGGAATCTCTGTGTTTTGCTGAATTTGTCTCATTTGGGGATGTCTAGTTCTATTTTCTGATATTAAAATGCACATTTTGACTTGAAATAGCTTTCCTATTATGCTAACACAATAATTGAAACTGTAATCCTTTTGCTTTGCTTATACCCACAAATGCTAAAAACTTTCTCTGTGTGATCAACATCATTTATTTATTATTTGAAATGTTGAATGGTGAAATATTCTAACAAATACATGTTCCTAAAAATTTTATGTCGCAAATAGTCCTAGACCTTGAAATATTTTAATTGCTTATTACTCAAAAGTTTTTCCAGTTAATATCTCAAGTAACATACTGTGACATATCTTAACCTTGAAATATCCTATAAAGTGGATCCTCGAAATGCAAAAAAATTACTTTTTAGCTTTATTTATATATATATATATATTTTTTTTTTTGAAAATTTACAATGGATCATTTTATTTATGATATTTCACTAGTCAGTGATCTATTTACAATTGTAACTATATATTTTGTAATTTCACCATACAAATAATTTAGATTCCATAGTTATTCATATATATATATATATTTAATTCAATACTCCTAATTATAATTTGAACACTTTTTAAATGGTTTTAGCAGGATGTGAATCCAGGTGCTGCTCACAAACACAGGTCCAAAAGCCAGTCAGCCAAGCTATCCCGTGCCCCACAGAGAGAGGAAGGCAAGACTGTGACAGTCAAGAAATTACCAGTAAAACATGAGGAGGAGGATGTCCCCGCAAGTCCAGTCTTTGTACAGGTCGAAACACTCAAACCAAAGGATGTGTTTGTGAGTACAAATCAAATACTTTTTTGGAAAAATAAAAAGAAGAAAATTATAACAGAAAAGTATTCCTGATACAATATAACAAATATACCTGAACTGTATACCTGTGTAGAGGAATAGATGCCTGAACTGTATGTATACAGGAATTTACCCTCATTGTATGTTTGCATATACATTAACTATATTCTTGTACTGAGGAATATACCCAAACTGTTTTCTTGGATCTGTATTCCTCAAAGGTCTTAGCTAAATCTTAAGCTTAACTTTTGTCTCAAAATATAGCCAACTTAAGCCTGAGATTTGGCAATGACCTTTCATGAGTACGGACCCTGTACAGAGGAATATACCTGAACTGTATGCCCGCACAGATGATTATGACAAAATGGGTGATGCCAAATTATGACTTGTTGAAATGATCAAAAGCGTATATGCCAGTGTTGGGTCCAATGTACTTTTCTACTTAAGTACATTTGTAATTGAGTACATTTTAAAGTACTAAAACATACTTAAGTACTTTTTGAAATTTGAAGTACGTGTACTTGAATTGTACTTAAGTACATTTTAAATTTGAAGTACTTACAAGTACATAGAAGGCATTTTAGGTAGAGATATTGGTTAGGGGTTGTAGGTGTGCAACATAATGTATGACCATGATTTGACCTTTGACTTTTAAAATCTTGTCCAGGCTGTATCTTGGAAAGCATAAGGTTTAGGAAGTTAATACTTGGTAAGGATATTGGTTAAAGGATGTAGGTGTGCAACATCATGTCGCACTGATTGCTCTGAAAGTCTCTTGATCTTTGTACTGTGTAACTATAATATCACATGGTGTTTAAAACTATTTCACCAGGCTGTGGGCTATGGGTATTTCTGATGCTGTTTTTGTAATTTGAGTTCCTCAATGAGAACTCTGACAAATAATAATTCTTTCAAGTAAAATTAAACATCAAGTCAATAGAGAGTTTGTTCCATTGTAATATTCTAGTTTTGGCACTGGCAGATACTAATTTCATTTTTTCTGGTCATTGTATGTTTATCATATCAGAGTTCAGCTGAATGCATCATTCATGTAATTTTCTCCTGTTTTACAAACTCCCAGGGTCTCACTACTCTTCACTTTGATGATGACATTGAAGATCCAGGCACTTCAGTGAGCCTGGTCAGTAATGGAGCAGAGTGTATCATGTTATCCAAAAAATTCTTCATCTCCCATGCCAATGAAGTGGTGAAACAGCAGATCCGCCATTACATGCGACCATACCCGTCTGAAGATTCTCTCCAGAATAACCTGCAGACCAAAGTAGACTGGGACTTGTACAAAAAGCACTTGATAAAAGACACCATGTATACATTGAACCAAGGCCACAGCAAAGGACTGCCAGATATCAGAGCTTCTGTTATGTGAATTTATCTAGAGGCCTTAATAGCTGAGACATTGACAGGTTTCATATTAAACCACATGGCTCTCACTTCAGTAGTGATAGGTTTAAATTCATCTCATAACAGCATGTCCCAATATGACCTTAGCTATTGTATGAGAAAACCCCAACTATATTATTTATACTAAGACTTATTTACCTTTGTGCCTAGAATGCAAGCGTATATGTTTTGTCAGTGTTTGTCTCATTGTCTGTCTTAATAGAATCACTATAGTGAAACAACTGGATTGATTTTGAGATATTATTTTAAGGAAATATGGACTATAATTGATCCTAGGATATATATATCATAAAAATTACAACATATCTCAATATTATTAGTGATATTCCAAGCTTTACTAAATTTGAATCCACTTCTCACCATGTTTCAGATCTTATTCTAAATCTCACATCCCAATAGAAAATGACTAATAGTGAAACTTACATCTAGTGAGTTTCTTAAAATTAAAAATTAATGAAATTTTCTTCTAGATAAGACTTCAACTTGTATAATACCTGTTGGTGTATATTTTTTAAAATAAATACTGTATGATTTTATATCCACCTTCATCCTGAAATCAGACTTTTGCAACATATAAATTGAAAACGTATGATTGATTCATCTGAAACTTGCATTTTTGTACAATTTTTGCTTGCTTGACATTAGACTTACTAGGACATTTCTGTAAACTGAAAAAAAAAATATAATTTATCAGTGTCAATAAAAGCCAGGTTTCTGATAGCGCTATGTCAACAAAAATACGTTGAAGCTTGACAAGATAAGGTTTTACTGTTGGGTTAGACAAAACTCATAAAAACATCAATGGACAGTTAAAGTTATTCTTATTGTGTACAGGTTTGCTCAGGATTCCCACAGTGGTGTGTATTGAACATCAATTTTAAGACATATTTTGCTATAAAGATCCAGGACAAATTTGGAAAAAGGACTTCTTTCCACCTTTTCTGTCTCAATGTCCTTATTTGGTTCACTGTAAACCAACATATTAATTTATACCAACCAATGAAAACCATAGTTACAGATTACATTGTAATGTCAATTGTCTATAACAGATTTGTTTCTGATAGTTCTGTCTGTGTATATTCTGTGTTAAGCTTAATGTCAAAACATATCATGGAGTATTGTGCAACCAATCTGTTCAAACAGTGAGTTATTTGACAAAGATTAAAAACACCAGTATGACTCTTTAGTTATTGATTAAGAAATGGTAGATTTACCACAGTATGGGAAATTCTCCAATGAAGAAATCCCCTTCTGTTTCCTTGTGGGCGATTCTTTACATGTTTGATTTGATACTGCATTAGACCTTTGTTCTCCTCTGCTGATGAAAAATTGACGAAAAATTTCGATGGTTTTTTTTGTTTCTTTTAAATGATGGACCAAGGTGGCAAGTTTCATGTATTTTGAGAATTTAATATAATATTTCTTTCTTTACCTTTTATAGTTACACTGCTCATACTTGTCATGTCTGTCCATTGAAAATATAGCATCTGATCCAGGAATCCAGAATTAATAGATATGTAGCTTTATTTTGAGTTCAATTTCTTTTATAATTTTTACCCCACAGGGGTATTATTTTCACCCATGGTGTCCGGATGGGTGGGTGGCCGGCGGGAAAAAGTTTGTCTGGGCTGTATCTCAGAAACCGTAATGTGTAAGAAGTTGATACTTGGTAGGGACATTGGTTAAGATGTGTAGTGTGCAACGTCATGGTCTGACCTTGATTTGATCTTTGACCTTGCCGTAGTGACCTTGACTTTTAAAATCTTGTCTGGGCTATATCTCGGAAACCGTAAGGTGTAGGAAGTTGATACTTGGTAGGGACATTGGTTAGGGGGTGTAGGTGTGCAACGTCATGGTCTGACCTTGATTTGATCTTTGACCTCGCCGTAGTGACCTTGACCTATAAAATCTTGTCCGGGCTATATCTCGGAAACCGTAAGGTGTAGGAAGTTGATACTTGGTAAGGACATTGGTTAGGGGGTGTAGGTGCGCAACGTCATGGTGTGACCTTGATTTGACCTTTGACCCTGCCGTAGTGACCTTGACCTATAAAATCTTGTCCGGGCTATATCTCGGAAGCCGTAAGGTGTAGGAAGTTGATACTTGGTAGAGACATTGGTTAGGGGGTGTAGGTGTGCAACGTCATGGTGTGACCTTGATTAGACCTTGCTGTAGTGACCTTGTCCTATAAAATCTTGTCCGGGCTATATCTCAGAAACCGTAAGGTGTAGGAAGTTGATGCTTGGTAGGGACAACCCGGACTTGGTTAGGGGTTGTAGGTGTGCAGCATCATGGTGTGACCGTGATTTGACCTTTGACCTTGTCGTAGTGACCTTGACCTTTAAAATCTTGTTGCACCTTTGGGTCTGTTTTTTGATGCAGATTAAGCGCTGTTAAAGTCATATTAGAATTCATTAAGAATTTTACTTTTACCATTTTCCCATTGTAACAGATGGAATTTCATCAAGTGAGCCACGGATTTTGCTCCAACACCACACATATGCATTCATTGAATGTATTACCACTTCTGTATGCATGGTAATATTCAAAACATCTAAACCAAAATTCGGCCATGCCAGATGTAGATAAAGAGTACATGCATTATCTTTCTTTGACATTATTTTCTCTATTTAAACATTGTTTGGACCTTTAGATAATTGACAGTGCTCTGAAAGTATCCTGAACTTTGTAGTGATACAGTACTTGTATATCTCATGGTGTTAAAAATATTTTCCTAGGCTGTGGGGTACGGGCATCTATGATGCCATTTTCTATTTTATTGTATTTTGAACCTTGAAAAAAATACAATAGAACCTTCAGTGATCCTAATGTTTAAGTTTATGAACCCATGTCTACTCATCTAAATTAGTATTCACCTGCCTTTTCTATTTTACAAACCTTTGATTACCTGAAAAATATCTTACTTTTCTAACATGGCTGGATAATAGAGGTTCTACTATCATAAGTATGTCATTTAACAAACCTAATTTGTGCTGAACATACATATTGTGTTTTATCAATTTTTCCATGGATGTATTAATACATGTTACTCATTGAAACACAACCCTTTTAGTCTGTTTTAATTCACAATTGGCAGATAATGTGAGTTATGGCTTTACTATAAATGCATGGTCATCAAGCTCTGTAACTTTGAAATAATTGGATCAGAAGAACAACATATTACTTCTGGATCACTTATTTACTGGCATTTTTATTCTTAACATTCCTAAGGGCCATGGTGGCACAGTGGTAACACACTGGCCTCCCACCTCTGAGCTCAGTGGTTCAAACCCCGGACCTTATGTGGGAAAGTTGGTAGTTGCTTACGGATGGTTTTCAATACAGAACCTTGACCAACTGTATGTACTAGTTTCCTCTGCCCACAAAACTACCTGTCGTGATATGACCTGTACAGCATTAAAAACAATGTACAGCCCCCCAAAAAATTAATTTTAACATTCCTATTAATGTATTATAACTAAGAATTTTTCAAAATTACCATAAAATTTATTTTCAATATACCGATAGATTCCACAAGGGAAATCTGCAAACCCCATCAACAACTAAAAAAACTGATTTACAAATAGCTACTCTATGTAGTTTGTCAATACCATCTAAAAACTGTAACATTTCAGCAATTAAAAATAAACATTCTTTGGAGTATCATCACGGTACACTTACAAAACTTGGAAAAACCTAAGAAATAGAAAAGTCATGAATCTGCAAAATCTAAATGGTTATGGAATTTTTATAATACCATACAAAACATTTACCAACCTTCCCATGTTTAGGTGCTAATTAATATGAGCAGGTGTAGTTCTTAAATGCTTTTATTTGTATAATCTAGATTTCAAGTTCAGTGGGGAGAATTTCAAATGCTGGCCACAAAACAGGTCTGGCCTACATGAATTTCAGTTTTTATGACAACATTTCTGTCATCAAATTGCAAGTGATTGAGGGTGATGTGAAGCCTTAACACAATAACATTAATAATCACGTGCTAAAAATTGATTAGTTTTTGAAAAAGTACATAGTCTTGTGTCTGAAAAAATTGATGTTTGCCCTGTAAAAGTTATGGTTGTGTGGTAATTTCTTTTCAAATTTTTATTGAAACCCCGATCAAAGTAGATGTAGCAGAAATGTTATGTATATGAATAGATGGTGCTCATTAAAAGAACCAAAAGTGTACCTATTTTTCTTACGATATTCTTTGTAAATACATAATGTTATTTTTGTTATTATGTCCTGTTGAGGCTGAACTGTGATAACAAAACTTGTATTGCTATATTTGATTATTTGTGGTCACAGAAGTGCTTCTGTATGAGTACTTGTATTCATTATTTATATGTAGATACACAAGATCATCTTTTTGCATTATTAATCAGCATTATTATTATTTTTATAACATGATCTCTTATAATAAATGTTTGCAATTTTAAGTTATTTGAAAAATTACGATATTCATGCAGTGACTTGCTTGTAATTAGATGCTATATGTACAATAGATATAAAATAAACCATGCAACATGTGCATCAACATTTCAGCCATTGTGTTTCAGATTATTGCCCAACATGTTTCTATGAATAAATTAAAATCCATGACATAGTAAAAGGATTACCATATGTATTCATTTTAATAACATTAAATCAGCCTCATAGTTTAATATCTGTTTCCACTAGTGGTAAGACAGTTTTTAAAAAAAAATCCAAACAGCTTGAAACTAATCTTCTATTTTCGCTATGTTTTTCCAATGTTTTTGCCTGTTACACTAACACCAAAGGTGCCAGTCATGACTTAATCAGTGCTTGCTCGGTTTGGCATTTTGTTCATCAGTCTAATTATATTCCTATCCCGAAAGAACAGATGCTTTGGTGTTGGGCCGATGACACAGCCACAGAGACTGCCCTTGAGCCATGAAAAACATCCTATCAAGCTATCAAGCTTTCAAATTTGGAATATAGATAGGTATGTCTAAGAATAAGACTTATTTGAGCAGGTGCATGACAGCAGGAAATATATTTTCTGGGCTGTATCTGAAACTGTGAGGTATAGCAATTTTATATAGCATGGGAACATTGGTTAAGGGTGTAGGTGTGCAATGTCATGGTGTGGTTTTGACCTTGATGTAGTGACCCCCTCTCCCCTTTAAATTCTTGTCTAGGCTATATCTTTGGTAACTGTAAGGTGTATGCAGTTGATACTTGGTAGGGACATTGGATGGTTGGTGTAAGTATGCAATGTCATGGTAGGGCCTTGACTTCATCTTTCACCTTACTTTACTGACCTTTATTGGGCTGTTCTATATTCAAAGATCATTCAAGGGCACGCCTGGTTCTATTATTCATGGATAACCACACAGTGTCCAGATAAACACCTGTTATCCACAGATCAGCGGAGAGAGACAGAAATGCAAGATGTTTTGAAAAATACTACAGCAATCCTGGGGGCACCACAGTCTATGGTGCCTTATACCACATGACAATGAAAGTCCATTTCGTTTTCCTTCCCAGTTTCTGTGCAGGTGGGGGAGGCAGGGTATCCTAGAGTTTTCCATGGCATACCTGCCCTTCTACATCTAAAGATCACCCACAGTAACCTTAAGGTCACTTGTCCAGAGACTTGTCCAGAGACTGCCCAGAGACTCAGAGCTTTATGAGTGTGGGAGAGGACCTGGGTGTAATAGCAAGAGATATGTGGGTACTACACAGTCCTAATGCCTGACTTTAATGATCTTCCGGGTTTCAGAAACTATACACACATGGAACCCAAAATGTTCTATGAGATTGTGGACACCTTGAGGGGGTAGATTGCAGAGGAACAGGAACTGGTACCAATCCCAAATGGATAGAGGATTGAAGCTGACACTGGTCCTAAGGTTTCTCGAAACTGGCAACTCAAGTAGCAGTCTGGCATTCGAATTAAACGTGGGAAACTTCACTGTGACAAAGACGTTTGAGGGTGTTTCCCAGGCAATTATTGATGAATATCAACCTGAATGGTTAGGCTGCCCTGACAACATAGAAGGATGAAGAGAGATAGGTGTCTTCCACAGCGGACGGAATCTGAATGCCATGGGAGTACTCGATGAGAAGCATATGGTCATCAGATGTCCCTAAATAGGGGCAGTTGCTGTTTTAACTACAAGGGCTTTCACTGTGTAATACTGATAGCCCTTGTAAACTACCTCTTCCCCTACAGAATCAGTCGAGGGAGGAGGGTTGTTGAGAATTTTTTGACACCGTCTAGGTTCTAACCCTTTAAATTTAAATTTTAAACTTTTGGGCCTAGGATTTCAATCCTTTAAGTTAAATTTTAAAAAGTTCAGGGTTCCAGACCTTTTAGTCTAAGTTTAAAAATTTGGGGGCATAGTGTTCCAACTCTTGAAGTTTAAATTTTAAAAATGGGGGTCTATTAATTTTAGCTTTTAAACTTTAACACAGCAATATTTTAAAAATAACCTTTTAAATGGAATTACTTTTATTTCTGCATTGAGCAAGTGCTAAGATTTTTTCCAATGTGAAATTGTGTGAGGTTTATTATTTGTTGGGGCCAGTTATAAGTCTTTTGTTGTGTGGGAACAATAGCTTTCACATTTTAAACTCTTTGGCTATTAATTTGGAAGAAATTGGTGGCCCTTAACACCGCAGTCACACTACAGGCAGTACCTCCCGCAGTTATAAATTTTACACGGTGGTGGAACCGCCTCTAAAGATGTCTCATACCGAGATTTGGTATTTCAGTTACACTACAGGAAGCATAATCTGCCATTATAGGCATTGGGCCAAATGCTCCTATTCTTCAACTACCGCCTAAATTTGTATGCAACGTTGTGACACAGCGGCGAAATGACAATAGCTCCAATGACCTTATGTCGCCATGTTACACAGAAACACGAGACATTCACAACCTTACAAGCACCATGAACCAAACTTTCAGTTACCGTACTCAAATATACATCTGCGCAGCCTCAAGGTGTGGCGTTCAGAGGCAGAAATTTTAAACATGATTTTAAAACACGCAAGGTATTGGACATTTCGCCACTGTGTCACAAGGTTGCATAGAAACCTCGAGATGGAAGTTGAAGGACAGGGCATTTCATCCAACGCCAATAACCACAGCTGGATACACTGCCTGTAGTGTGTGACTGGGGTTCAAAAGGCCTGATATATTTAATATAATTCTCAGGACAAGAAGAGAAGGAGGCGTGGACTGGAGCAAATCACAGCGTGGAGGAACAATGCTGAAGGTCTCCAGGAGTGAGTTGGTTGTTGTAGTCATGGTGGTGGGTGTTCTGTTTTTGTGAGAGGTTGTGGTATGTCCATGTTGAGATACTCTGTATTTTCACCCACGTAAGTTGACAGAAACGAGTGGTTATGGATGTTTGACCCAACTGATGGGACGTCCCCAAAAGTAAGAGGAAGTTTCTTTGGTAACTGCTTTGGTTATTTTAGTGTTGTTTGGTGCTTTGGTGGTAGGTCTTGCTGAACTGGCGCATGCATTGCAAACTGTTCTGGAACTGGTGCAGGTTTCGGGGTCGGGCCTTTAAACTGATATGGAGCAGGTGCAGGTGGTGGGGCTTGTTACTGCAGTGGGGTTTGATACTGCTGTTGAGTTAATTCTGTTGTGTCAAATACTGCTGAAACTGGGTTTGACCTGTACACTATTCTGTGCGAGTTTGAATTTGGTGATACACAGGCCTGCTATGATGAGGCTGGGCAAAGGCCTGTTATGGTGGTGATGGTCAGTTTGCCGGTGGTCCTATATCATATGTATGGTGTGGGTAAGTGTGCTGTTGCTTCTGCTGTTGTTGTGCTGATAAGAGTTACTCTAAAACTTCAAATATCTTTGTCCTCTACTCTTTAAAGAATGACATTTTCAAATTTGCTGCTAACATCTGTATGTAGTTCATGAACAGTACAGTTTCTCTGGAGTATGATGTGAGACAGGGCTACGGCAGTCATGAATTCCTTCACCATCCCATGTTTCCTGTCAAATGGGTTCCAGAAGGAGTTGCTGTCCTCTATATCTCTCTTTGAAGGGGGAATGACCCACTGAGCCAGCCTATGATACTACTACTCTTATATCTACATCAGAAGATCCATCGAAGCCATTGGGTTTTGGTACCAATGTTGGCAGCCATAGGTTGCAGATGGCCTATCCTGATTGAAGACTGACTTCTTTCTAATCTGGCTGATGATGTGGGATCTCATGAAATAAAAGTTTTCTTTGACCAAAGTCTGTCACTCGGTGACTTCTTATGTGACCTGACCTGACTGACCAAGGATCAACTTACCAAATTGTGTCATATGTGTAGTAAACCAGTACTTCAGCTGCTCAGAGTCTTGAGCCATCTTTGCATCTACCTCTACCAAACAGGCCTGTCGTAAGTAGGCGACTTCTTGTTCAAAAGCACGTGGTACCAGGCCTTGTTCTTCTATGCCTGAGGGAGCCACAGCCTTTGTCTTGTCGTTCTTACACTTCCTTTGTGCTGATATATTTGGAGCAGGTCAGTCTGTGTAGAGAGCATGTCATCTTACGTTAACAGATCCTCCTGAGTCAGCTCTTTCTCCATTAGGTCTTCCAAATCCTCTTGAGATACCTACTCCTGTGTACCTGTGCTTCAACCACCACCTGGTGTTCCAATTCTTCTGGATCCCTAACTGTGACTCCTCCACCACTGGAACGATCAAGTCAAATCTTGACTGGTCTTCTTCAGCTGCTGTAGCCATCCTCATTTTTCTCTTACCTTTTAGCGATTTAGGTGGCATTTTAACTAAAAAAATCAAACTTCTATTAAGCTTTTACAAAAAAATCAATGTTCATCTAGGTTTAATAATTCAAACAATCAATCAATCAATCAAAATCTAGTTTCCAAATTTCTGTACATAAAGGTCAATATGTGTAAATGTGGCCCCGTCGTCTCTATGAAAAGTTACACTTCTTGTCACATTTTATCGAAGCCACCATTCTTTGTTGTATTACTCTCGGATTCTTACATTGTTACGTAAGTTTGTAGAAGGCTGATCAGCTAATTCTCATGTTTGATATCGCAAGGCATATTTTGCTTTTTATTAATTCTGTTGTTTTTCGCTTTGATTCTGAAAACATACCGAACTGTAAGAGCAGTACCTGTCTCGTTCCTAGACATATTATATCAATAGGAAACCCAATTCTTAACCATGTGAAGTCTTCCTGAGTATTCAGTAGGTTGTTGGGAGTGGTATCGAGGAATTTGCTCCATATTGGTCTGCGCATGCTACACAATGGCCAGGAACAGTGAAAACGATTGTTGACGAAGATCTGATTTTTCAGTTGCACTAGCCTATTAAAACAATGCTCAAAGTACCAAAATGTCCAAAACAATGTGACACTTCCTTTGTCTGAATAAAGTCAAAATAAGATCAAATATATTGCCAATGCCCACATCACATTAGAGATCCGTTGGCTGACAACATGAAAATGACAAAAATGGGGGAACAGCGGAAATGACAGGAGGAGACGGAGGACAAAAGTGGAAACAATTTGAAAAAAAATATGTAAACATAGCACTGAAAGTGCAAATTTTGAAATTTGAATGTTGAGGGGTTTTTTTTTCATTTTTCTTTCCATTGCCCCTCCACTGTCATTTTGGGAGGGAGACAGACAGCCACTTCGAACTACTTGATGAAAAGAGGGCAAATAAATAGTGGGGAACAGGAGAATCTTTTTTTCATTTTTTTAATTCTAGGCTGGAGATCTGGATATTTCCAATTTTTTTTCAATTTTCACATCTGTAGTACCGAGCTTTTATGTAATGCAAGCATAGTGATATGACATGGCATGGACACCATATCTTGATAACAGTTCATGTGATAAAGTTCTGGAATACAATTTGAAATCTTAATGACACAAAGCTTCCACCAGTTGTTTTAAAATGGTACTCGGAGCTTGGTATTTATTAATTTATTATTCGTACACATAGTACAATATGCAAGTACAAAAAGTAAAAAAATTTAGAAATCAACACTGTTACTGAAACATATATATACATACATATATACAGATTTAGTTAAAGAATAAATTACGATACACATAAAAATTCAATAATAGTATCAAGTTCTCCCACTGAAAACCTTGTGTTGTTACATTCTTTAATGAACATTAAATCAGTTATGTTACCACAAGATATATAATCGTTTTCATTACATAATGCAGAAGCATACTCATTAACTAACATTCTAAACTGATGTGGGGATGATGAAATATAGCTTGAATGACACTGTAATAGCTTAGATATATGCATCACACTTTTACCAACACTGGACTGCATGCTACCATTCAATTAACAATTGGTGCAGTATGGAATAAATCATAGTCCCAATACAGTACCAATTTCGACGAAAAGTTTAGAAAACATGACTTATAATAAATTAATGGAGATGTAAAAAGATTATTAACAAAAGAATAAAGTTGGCAAATAGAAACTGTAAAATAAACCAAAGAGGTTACAGGAAATTTAAAGACAATATTAGTGTGGAAACATATGTGACACAATGTAAAGATAAACGTACGAGAAGTCTTATTGCACAATACATAGTAGGCACCTACCCATTACAGAAAGAGGTAGGCACATACCGCCATATCCTGTTGGAAAATAGGCTATGTGCAGTGTGCTGTCCCAAAAAATTAGGGTGAATTCCATGTAGTTTGTATCCGTCCTAAATACTCAGAAGAATGTACGAAACTTTTTTATGTAATATACGCATCGATACCTCTGATGGCAAAAACTAACCAAGTCAACTTTCTGAATATTATGACAAAGTATCAAAAACTTTCCAGGCTCATTCCTTCAGATGTTAAGTAAAGAGTCACAAAAAATACAAAAAAAATACAAACAAAATCATATTTTTCACCCTTCCACGGACGCACAATATATAGGCCACTTACTATCCAAACATTAAAATATGTTAGATGCAATACACTACAACGGTTCTTATCAACCAATCTAACCATCAACGTAAATGATGAACTGTATACTTCAGTTATGCCAACCAATGTGATTTTGACAGATACAGATGTAATGCTTCAACTACATGTTTCATATATTAATATTGCATATGTTTATTACATTTGTATGTAGGCAGAAAATTTGAAGTACTCTAAACATTCAATTCACATGTGTAAGTTTCAATGCAATTGTTTTATTCAAATGGACCTATATATACTTCAACTTGTATGTTATACAACAGGTAACTTACAAGCCTGCAAGGACTGGGAAGAAATTGTGAAAGTTTTCTGATATACATATTGTCATGTATAACCTCAAATCATATAATTAAAATTTATTCTACTTTTCCTTCTTCTTCATTCACTTTCTGTACAGTGCACCTTGATTTCACTCAGCAACAAGACTGACAGTAACCTTGCTAAAGGCTCGAGCTACTTTGTAATAGGGGAAAATGTTTACATAATAACTTTTTAGTTTATTCAATGTACTCTTTCATATACTGGCTTCAAAATAATGCTAAAACACTCTGATGAGCTTATATCTCCTAACACTTATGAGCACCTTATGAACACCAAATAGTTGTGTTCGTACATTATATACGGTTAGGATAGGACTGCCATCAACTGAAAGTGTGCCAATCACTGCATAAACATTTGTTTGATTTTGGGTCACTTTTAACACATTGTACGGGCATAGAAACCCCCTCCCCCTCCTTCTCGGTCAAACCAATTTATTTTTAAAAACATCGTCAGTGCCCGAGATATACAGAACCAGGAAAGATTCTTTATAAGATTACCCAAACAACTGGGTCCCGTATTCACGAAAGGTCTTAGCCAGGGCTTAGGCTTAAAGTTGATACTTTTGTCTTAAGTTCCTGCCCAAAAACTACTAAGACTTTTGTCTTAGGCTTAGTGGTATTCACAAAGAATTTAAGACCGGTCTTAGGCTTAGCCAAGGGCTCAACTTTAAGACTGGTTGGTAGTGGGCTTAAATTTTGTAAAGAGGACTTAAATATGGCCGCCATAAACTTTTCTCCACTTCAAAATTTGAAATGGCTGTAAATAAAGTATAATTATACAGAACACCTCACTAAAGTAGTCTTTGGAAGTTTATATGTGGTAACAAGGTTTTCCATTTCAAAACAGCACTTTTCCTTAGACAAAATAATAATAATAGTAGGATTTATATAGCGCAAAATTGATACAAATCCTCTAATGCGCTTGAGTCCAAGAAGGGAGAGTCCGGGGACAGGCATGGGTCGACATCTAAAAAGCACCCGCCAGGGTATAACTAAGGTGGGGGGTATGCCAGCCTAAACAAGTAGGTCTTTAGCTGGCTTCTGAAACCATCTATTGTTTGCTGAGATCTGACAGTCTGTGGCAGCTTGTTCCATTCAGCTGGTGCAGCTACTGCAAAGCCACGCCTTCCTATGTGCTTATTAGGGCGGGTTCAGGGGATAGATAGCCTGTTGCCGCGAGTGAGACTGCTTGATCTTATTAAAGCTGAAAGATACGGGGGGCTGTGAAAGATTAATAGCCTTGAATACCAAAAGATTATACTTAAACAGGATGCGATGTTGAATTGGGAGCCAGTGGAGTTTTTTCAAAAAGGGTGTAACATGACTCATTTTGTCGAGTCTGAAGATGATGCGGCAAAGAGCATTCTGGACCCTCTGTAGTTTGGCTATGTTGGACTTGCTTACCCCATAGAGTAAAGAGTTACAGTAGTCTAGACGACTACTGACCATAGCATTTGCCAGAAGTATTGCTGTCTCAACTCCAAGGAATTTGCAAATTCGTCGCAAATCACGAAGATGATAGTAACATGCTCTGCAACCTTGGCAACATGATTGTCAAAGGAGTTGTCTGAGTCGAAAATAACACCCAGATTTTTTACTTCCACCGACGGAGAGATATTGTTTTGGAGGAGTGGAACAGGGAAATTTGGTGCAAGCGACTCTCTGATGGCTTTTTGACCTATAATGATAAATTTTTTTTTCTGGGTTTAGTTTTAGTTTGACACCGTCCATCCACTCCTGTACAGACTTGAGACACTCGGTCAGCTCTTCCATGCTAGAGTCAAAATTCCTGGAGTCAACTGCTAGCTAGATCTGGGTGTCATCGGCATACAGGTGATGAGTAACATTGAATTTTGAAATAACTTTACTGAAGGGACTAGTGTAGAGGGTGAAAAGGAAAGGACCCAGTACAGAGAGTTGGGGGACTCAGAAAGGGAGAATTACCGCCTCAGAGAAACTATCACCTATTTTAATTTTTTGTTTACGGTTTGAAAGATACGATTTGATCCATGACAAAACAGTATCATCTAGACCAAACCAGTCATGCAAGCAGTCATATAAAAGAGGATGATCAATCGTATCAAACACCGCCGATAGGTCTAATAATGTTAGGGCCACTGCCTTTCCTGAGTCCACTGAGAGAGCTATATCATTTTGAATCTTCAACAATTCGGTTTCAGTGGAGTGGGAACTCTTATAAGCAGACTGGTTGACATTTAAGAGCCCCTCGTGCGAAATAAATTCATTTAGCTGCTTTGCCACCACCTTCTCAATAAGTTTAGATATAAAGCTGAGGTTTGACACCGGCCTGTAGTTTTTAAGGATATTTCTATCAAGGCTCGGCTTGCATTAATGCATTAAATGAAGGATATATGTCACCAATAGTATAGTTTGAATAGAAAAGAAACATGACACAGAAAACCACTGTGGTTATTTGATGATCTTGGACTTAGCTTATGCCCAGGTCACACAGTGGCGAGGGTGCTACGATGATATCTGCGAATATAGAAGAACAGATGTGACTTCAAATTCGCCAGAATTCGCCAGAATTCGCCAAAAAAAAGCGGGAAAGTGTAGTCACGTGATAAAAGATCTTCATACTTCTACGACCCCTCTACGATGTTCTACAATGCCTTTCGAATGTCCTGAGACAAAGCAAGAATATACAAAGAATACCCTACGAACTGGTGAAGATATCTGGCGAATTTACCCACGAATCAGCTACAAGTAGGGGAGAATGAATGCGATACTTGAAGAATCTTCTACGACAAAGGAAGAATCAGTTGAGAACAAGGAAGAATATCTGGCGAATTTACTGAGAACAAGAAGGTAGTACGATTTGCTGGAGAATGTCCTACCACAGAGCTATGATGTAGAAGAATCTGCTACCAATAGTGGCGAATTCTAATGGCGAACTAAAAAACGGCCACGAATCGGCGAATACCGGCGATAGTTTTGAACAGTTTGAAACTGTCGTAGCTAGATGACGATCCATGGAGAATGGTGGAGAACAGTGAAGATGGACCAAGAATTTGCTACCAACAGGGAAGAACTTAAGGATCGTGCATATTCGCCACTAAAAGTCGCCACAGTGTGACCTGGCTTTAAGTCACCCTTTGTGAATACGGTTTTAAGACAAAACTTAGCTGAGACAAAAGTCATAACTTTAAAACTGGATTTAAGCCTAAGACTTGGCTAAGTCTAACACCCTTCGTGAATACTAGCCCTGATGAATCACCTTGTGATAAGTTCAACAAAATCATGAAAACCTATCAAAAACAGCTAGGAAATTTTCTCCTGTCTTTCTCAGGCACAAGGTGTTCTCCATTATACAAATAATTCTGATAGTTAAGCAATCTTCTCTAATTTAATGCTTTATATTCTGCCTAATACCCACTCTATTTTCCCTTATGTGGGTGTTCCACCACACGACTAAGCTCCCCGATTAAATGTTTTTGGGAGTCGGTTTCAAATATTTGCTTAGTTCCAGACATCCTGTAAGGGTCGGTAGTTGTCGGTTGTGGCCATGAGAGAAATCAAACATGTTTGATCTTTCTCATGACTCAAACCGATTCTCATTTCCCGCCGATAACAAAATGTCCAGTCCCAGGCTTCCTCAGGCCTCCTCAGACCAAAATTTACACAGTCCTATGTTGTCCCAGCCCTCCTGCGACCCTTAGTCCCAGGCCTCCATAGCTTAGTCCCAGGAAGCCTGTTTGGCAGTCCCAGACTGATAACAGATCTTTGAAGTTTCATGCGTGTGAAAGTGATTCAGTTTCATTAGTCCCGGGAAGCCTCAGACCGTCTCAGGTGTCCTGGGACTAAGAAATCTGGGTCTGGGACTAAGCCCCGACTAAGAGAAGCCGACCCTAACTGATCCAAGCCGGCATCCTCAGGCCACCTGGGACAACACAAATTTAGGCTGCGACGGTCTGAGGATGCCCCTTAGGCCTGGGACTAAGAACCGATTAAGAGCCCACTGTTTTCTGCACGTCAGAAATTAAAACGAGGCAATGAGGGGGTCTGGGACTATATAAGCAACCACGCACACATTCTTGTTGTTACTGACTGGTTGGCTACTGAGAGACGTGTGTCTCTGTTTTGTAGGGGTTTTCAGTTTTTTAAATATCATATAATACTTGAGCTTAAGGCAAATTTTACAGTTAGGAGATACATGTTACTTTTTTTTGCTATTGACTGGAGTTATGAGGGAAGAGAAAGGAGGGAAGAGAGGAAAGAAGAAGATGGATGAGAGGCAAGAGGAGAGGGAGAAGGAAAGTGGAGAGGTGGAGGAAAGGATTGAGGAAAGGACGGAAGAGGGTACACAAGAGATTGAGGAGCGATTGGAATTTACTGAGGAAGCTTGCGAGGAAGAAGAGAGGTGTGAGGAGGATTCAGAAAGTCATTTGGCGGCCAAGAGAGCCAGGGTCTCTTTTCACTGACAGTCAAGAAACTGCAATTGTGGAGTTTGTGAAGGAGCATCCAGAGCTCTACGATAAGGAGCATGCACGTTTCCACGACAGACAGAAGAAGGAGGCTCTCTGGGCAGAAATATCTGCAGAACTGAAACTCCAGCCCTTTGATGTCAGAAGATGGGTCGAATCTCAACGAACATGTTATGGCAAGCTGTCAAAACTACAATCTGGCCAA
The DNA here is from genome assembly GCA_964017235.1 of Sabellastarte sp. h YS-2021. NCBI lineage: Eukaryota > Metazoa > Annelida > Polychaeta > Sabellida > Sabellidae > Sabellastarte > Sabellastarte sp. h YS-2021. The sequence goes on from OZ024927.1 coordinate 61,205,072, forward strand.
GCCCCAAGGGAGATGACCAAGAGACAGTCCTGGGTCTACCAGCAGATTGGTTTCCTTAAGACCCATATCAGATGAAAGGGGGCCAGCAGAAGTTCAGGGTTCGAGGCCAGTCCCAACACCAGCAAGCAGGACGAATCTCGTGGATCTACTACTGATACAGAACACCTTGAGTCCAGTGTCCTCAGGGAGAGTAGGAATCAACCTGTGTTCACATCTACATCAGTTTCAACAGACTCCAAGATACTCGAGCACTTTGACCAGATGAGGACATTGATCTCAGATTTCCTGCAGCAGAAGTCAGACAGGCAGCCCTTCTTTGACTACGTGGCATCAGAGGCTGAAAAGATTACCCAAGAGGAGTTTGAGGACCTCAAGGGCAGAATTTTTAGAGATATTGAAAGCATTAAAAGCAAACGTAGACGTCAAGCACTACCAAGAAGATCAGCCACTATTACCACGGAATCCCAGAGGGTCGGGATACTGCCAACAACCACTCAACAAGCGTCTACTTCCACCCAAGCAGCAGCTAGCAGCAGCTACGTCTACTACACACCCAGCCCACTTGGCTTTGGCAACCCTCCATCAGTTCTAACAGTACAAGACGAGGACAGTAGACACAACTTAAGTGGAATACTAAGCCAGCTACCAGATCTGACATCTACACAGATCATTGGGCAGCCTCAGCAGCAGCAGCAGCCGCAACTCTTCACTATCACCACTACAGCACCGCCTCAACAGCAGCAGCCTCCACAGTAGCCATCGAGTCAGGGCGGGTCTTTGACCTGCCAGGCCCTTTTCACGGCCACCCAAATATTCCAAAAACAATTATTCAGCTGCAAGTTATTCCAATTCCCCTCCCAAAACATAACAGTTCAGTACAAATACTTATCACAAAAAAAGTCCAACACCTACACCACCCCAAACATGAAACAAATAACCCATGGTACCACACATAGCAAAAAAAGGCCACATAGAAAAAAAATTAAAATAAATAAACTCCCAATATGGCCAATAATCAGCCCATTTTTAGATTAAAATCCATGGGATTGGTTAAAATCTTTTATATAAAAGTCCAACACTTACACCATCCCCAGACTTAAAAGGCATTATCACATACTTAGCAGCCCACAAACACACAAACCCAATACCAAACCTAACCCCCAGCTAACAAACACACAAACCAAACACCAAATATAACCACCAACCAAGAAACAGACAAACCCAATAGGAAACAGAACCCAAACCAAAGAACTGACAAACTATTTTGCAAACATAACCCCCCATCATTGTAAAGAAAACCATTTTGGTGGTTATATTTCCTAAAGATTTATGAAGTGGAGTAAAAAATTTTAATTTAAAGATTTCCAGGAAAACATTTCTGTTTCAAATATTTTTCCCAAAAAAAACAAACGTAAGTAAAATTAGGATGTAGCTTTCAAAATATATGCAATATTTATTCCATTTACGAAGTTATGTTTGGCTTTGTGTGTTGTTTTTTATAATTATGTTTAGCACTGGGTTTGTCTGTTTGTTAGTTGGGTGACTTCTGTAAGGCATTTATTTCTGTCTGTTTGTTGGGTGGGTGACTTATGTTGGGCATTGGGTTTGTCTGTTTGTTGGTTGCGTGACTTCTGTCGGGCATTGGGTTTGTCTGTTTGTTAGGTGGGTGAATTATGGTGGACATTGGGTTAGTCTGTTTGTTGGGTGGGTGAATTATGGTGGGAAATGGTTGTGATATTTGGAACAAGCACAGCTGATTAATTCTTTTAGAATATTTGGTAGTCCTGAAAAAGACTGGTTATTAGTCCTGAAAAGGACTGGTTACTGCAGCATATTCTGCCATCTTGCCAGGCCACTGATCCCTCATTATTGAAGTAGTCCTTGAGGTAATCCGTCTGTCTTTTGGTTTCTCTAGCAGGGTTTCTGTCTGGACCACCACCAGCAGCACCACCAATCAGTCGACAATCACCAGGCACATCATCATCATCATCTCCAGGCTCTTGACCACCATGTTGACCTTGATACTGGCTTCTCAGTATGTTGTGCAGAACCACACAGGTCATGACCACATCCCTGACTGTTTCTGGGGGTAGTTCAATAGTGGTCAACATCACTCTGAATCTTGAGACCAGGATGCCAAAACCATTTTCAACAACTCTTCTGCCCCTTGATATTCTGTAGTTGGCAATCCTTTCCTCTCTAGTTAACATCCTTCTGCTATAGGGTTTCATGAGCCCGGTCTTCAGGGCAAAGGCATCATCTGCCAGAATGAAGTAGGGGACATCTCTACCACCCTGGGTTATAGGCGCTGGGTCAGGGAAGCCTATCCTGCCATTCTCAATCCTCCTCTTCAGCTGACAGGCATTAAATATCTGGGCATCCGAGCAAGATCCAGCTGTACCAGCATCCACCCATCTGAATTTGTACTGCCCATCTACCAAGGCCAACATTACTATGGAAAAGAACCCCTTGAAGTTGTGGTAGAGGGCTCTTGGGCTTCTTCAGGGCCACATGCTTGCCATCAAGGGCTCCCAGGGCATGTGGAATATTCCACCTGATCCTGAATTCCTGTTCCAGTTCTTTACACTCATCTGGAGTAATAGGACATCTGAGGTACTCTCTGGTGAACTCATCCTGGATGGCCCTGAAGACCTCTGGTAGAAACTTGGAAATGGTGGATCTGCCAACCCTGAACTGACAGGTCAATGATGTGTATGACTCTCCAGTGGCCAGATATCTGATGGTGAGAGCTAACTTCTCCCCAACACTGATAGGAGCTCTGTAGTTGGTGGCCTGCCTGGCTACACATGGTTCCCCGACTGTTCTGGGACTAAGAACCGATTAAGCCAGTTTTCTGGTCGGTTTCAACCACGATCCTGTCGTACACATACCGACTGGGTCCCAGGACGCCTCAGGCTTCCTGGGACTAGGCCCTGACTAACCCCCGATTAAGTCCCGGCTTCCTCAGGCGTCCTCAGTCTTCCCCAGACCAATGTGGCCGATTCTTGTTTTGCAGAAAAGCTGGATTTTCTGGGTATATATATAAATTCTGTGATCTAATCATCATTACTTTACTGGGAACACAGCAGGATGCCACCTTTTAATGGAAGACAGCTTCAGCAACAACTTAGGGCTTTTTTGGTTTTTATTCAGTTACAAATAATCATGTATTTCCATTTTTTACGTCGACCACAGCAACCACCACCAGCACCTCCACCACCACCACCACCAGCCAGACAAAGACCTAGAAGAAGGCACAACATGTGGGTCAGGCCGTGGCTACTACAGAGAGAGGAGAGGGGGGCCTGCCACAACATTATGGCTGATCTTTATGCCACAGATATTCCAGGATTCACCAACTACATGAGGATGACCCCAGAATTTTTTGAAATGATTAAGACCAGACTGGAACCACACCTAGCCAGGCAGGCCACCAACTACAGAGCACCAATCAGTGTTGGTGAGAAGTTAGCCCTCACCATCAGATATCTGGCCACTGGAGAGTCCTACACATCATTGTCCTGTCAGTTCAGGGTTGGAAGATCCACCATCTCCAAGTTTATACCAGAGGTCTGCATCGCCATCCAGGATGAGTTCACCAGGGAGTACCTGAAGTCTCCTACAACCCCAGATGAGTGGAAAGAACTGGAGAGGGAATTCAGGATCAGATGGAATGTTCCACATGCCCTGGGAGCTCTGGATGGGAAGCATGTGGCCCTGAAGAAGCCCAAGAACACTGGAGCCCTCTACCACAACTATAAGGGGTTCTTTTCCATTGTGATGTTGGCCCTGGTAGATGGACAGTACAAGTTTAGATGGGTGGATGTGGGTACTGAAGGATCCTGCTCGGATGGCCAGATATTTAATGCCTCTCAGCTGAAGAGGAGGATTGAGGATGGCAGGATAGGCTTCCCTGACCCAGCTCCTATAACCCAGGGTGGGAGAGATGTCCCCTACTTCATCCTGGCAGATGATGCTTTTGCCCTGAAGACCTGGCTCATGAAACCCTATGGCAGAAGGATGTTAACAAGAGAGGAAAGGATTGCCAATTATAGAATTTCAAGGGGCAGAAGAGCGGTGGAGAACGCTTTTGGCATCCTTGTGTCAAGATTCAGGGTGATGAGGACAACCATTGAACTACCCCCAGCAACAGTCAGGGAAGTGGTCTTGACCTGTGTTGTTCTACACAACATACTGAGAAGCCAGTATCAAGGTCAACCTGGTGGTCAGCAGCCGGGGGAGGACGATGATGATGATGTACCTGATGATTGTGGGTTGATTGGTGGTGCTGCTGGTGGTGGCCAAGACAGAAACCCTGCCAGAGAAGCCAAGAGACAGAGGGATTACCTGAAGGACTACTTCAACAATGAGGGAGCAGTCGCCTGGCAAGATGGCAGAATATAAGTCCTGCTGCAGTAAACAGTCCTTTTCAGGACTAACTATAACAGTCCTTTTCAGGACTACCAATTATTCCAAAAACAATTAATCAGCTTTGTTTGCTACAGACGGACAAAGCCCATGTCACACATAACTTGTTGAGACGGACAAACAGACAAACCCCATGCCAAACATAACTTGTACAGACGGACAAACAGACAAACCCCATGCCAAACATAAGTTGTTGAGACGGACAAACAGACAAACCCCATGCCAAACATAACTTGTTGAGACGGACAAACAGACAAACCCCATGCCAAACATAACTTGTTGAGACGGACAAACAGACAAACCCCATGCCAAACATAACTTGTACAGACGGACAAACAGACAAACACAACTTACTCACCCAACAAACAGACAAACCCACTGTTAAACAAAAGCCAAACACAAAGTCACACATAATATCCGAAATTGATTTTTTTTTTATATATTTTGAAATCCACATCATAATTTCACCAATTTTTCTTGTTAATGGCTTGCAAATTTATTTGTAGCACAAAGGTTTTCATGGAAATCTTCACTTATAATCACAAAAATGGGGAAAATATAACCATGGAACTAGTTTTGCTTTCAATAATGGGGGATTGTGTTTGCAAAATAGTTTGTCAGTTTGTTGGCATGGGTTCTATTTACTTTTCTTGTTAATGGCTTGCAAATTTATTTGTAGCACAAAGGTTTTCATGGAAATCTTCACTTATAATCACAAAAATGGGGAAAATATAACCATGGAACTAGTTTTGCTTTCAATAATGGGGGATTGTGTTTGCAAAATAGTTTGTCAGTTTGTTGGCATGGGTTCTATTTACTTTTGGGTTTGTGTGTTTGTTGGTTGGTGGTTACTGGGGTTGGGTTTATTTTTGGTAGTTGGGTGTTAGGTTTGGTACTGGGTTTGTTATTTGGGGGTTATGTTTGGTGTTGGGTTTGTCTGTTTGTGGGTTGGTAAGTATGTGATAATGCCTTTTAACTCTAGGGAAGGTGTAAGTGTTGGACTTTTCAATTACAGATTTTAAACTATCCCATGGATTTTAATCTAAAAATGGGCTGATTAATGGCCATATTGGGAGTTATTTTTAATTTTTTTTATGTGGCCTTTTTTGTTATGTGTGGTACCATGGGTTATTTGTTTCATGTTTGGGGTGGTGTAGGTGTTGGACTTGAATTTTTTTTTTTCTTGTGATAAGTATTTGTACTGAACTTTTTTGTTTTGGGAGGGGAATTGGAAGAACACGTAGCTGAATAATTGTTTTTGGAAGATTTGGTGGCCCTGAAAAGGGCCTGGCAGGTCAAAGACCCGCCCTGACTGGATGGCTACTGAGGAGGCTGCTGCTGCTGTTGAGGCGGTGCTGAAGTGGTGATAGTAAAGAACTGCTGCTGCGGTTGTTGCTGCTGCTGCTGAGGCTGCTCGACGATCTGTGTTGATGTCAGATCTGGTAGCTGGCTTAAGATTCCACTCAGATTGTGTCTGCTCCCTTCGTCCTGTACAGTTAGGACAGATGTCGGGTTGCTGAAGCCAATGGGGCTTGGTGTATAGTACACAAAACTGCTGCTAGCTGCTGCTTGAGTGGAACTAGACGCCTGTGGAGTGGTTGTTGGCAGTAGGCCGACCCTCTGGGACTCCGTGGTAACAGTGGCTGATCTTCTGGGCAATGGCTGACGTCTGCGGTTACTCTTAATAGTTTCGATGTCTCTAAAAATCTTGCCCTTTAATTCTTCAAATTCTTCTTGAGTCATATTCTCGGCCTCTGATGCCACATAGTCAAAGAAGGGCTGCCTGTCTGACTTCTGATGCAGAAAACCAGAGATAAGTGTCCTCATCTGCTCAAAGTGTTCGAGAATCTTGGAGTCTGTAGTTGAAACGGGCGTTGATGTAATGATGGACTGACTCCTCTCCCTCAGGACACTGGACTCGAGGTGTTCTGTATCAGTAGTTGAGCCACGTGATTCATCCTGCCTGCTGGTATTTGGACTGGCCTCAAAACCTGAACTTCTATTGGCCCCCTTTCTTCTGATGTGGGTTTTAAGAAAACCCATCTGTTGGTACACCCAGGACTGTCTCTTGGTCATCTCCCTCGGGGCTTGGCCAGATTGGAGCTTAGACAGCTTCCCATAACGGGTTCGCTGGGACTTGAACCATCTTCTGACATCAAAGGGCTGGAGCTTGAGTTCTGCAGATATTTCTGCCCAGAGAGCCTCTCTTCTGGTCCTGTCGTGGAAACGTGAATGTTCCTTGTCATACAGTTCAGGCTGCAGCTTTACAAATTCCACAATGGAAACTTCCTGGCTGTCTGTAAAAGTGGCACACACCCTGGCTCTCTTGGCTGAAGAATGGCACTCCGGATCTTCCTCACACCTCTCTTCTTCTTCTGCCACAGCTTCCCCAATAGCTGGATCTTCCTGAATCTCCTCCTCCTCTCTCCTCTCACTTCCTTCTTCTGTAATAACCTCACTCCTCTCCTCTACTTGACTTTCCTTCTCCCTCTCATCCATCTTTTTCCTTCCTCTCTTCCCTCCTTTCTCTTTCCTCATAATCCAGTCGACAAAATAATAAAAAAATAGTAAAATGTGTCTCCTAACTGTGAAATTTGCCCTAAGCTCAAGTATATAAAATGTAAAATAAAAACTGAAAACCCCTACAAATCAGTGACACACGTCTCTCAGTAGCCAAACAGTCAGTAACAACGACAAAGTGTGCGGTCGCTTATATAGTCCCAGACCCCCTCATTGCCTCGTTTTAATTTCTGACGCGCGGAAAACAGTCGGTTCTTAATCGGTTGTTAGTCCCAGGCCGCCTGGGGCGTCCTCAGGCCGCCGCAGACTGAAAATGTGTGGTCCCAGGCGTCCTGGGGAGGCCGGTTTGGATCGGTTAGGGTCGGTTACCCTTAGTCGGTTCTTAGTCCCAGACCTTGATTGTTGGGTCCCAGGACACCGCAGACGGTCTGAGGCTTCCGGGGACTAATGCAACCGACCCACTTTCAGACGCATGAAATTCATACGCATCATATTTGAGTCTGGGATTAACAACCGGCCTCCTGGGACTAAGCTAGGGAGGTCTGGGACTAAGGGTCGCAGGCGGCCTGGGACAACACACGACTGTGTAAATTTGGCTCTGAGGAGGCCTGAGGACGCCTGGGACTGGACATTTTGTTGAGGGCGGGAAATATGAATCGGTTGTAGTCGTGTGAAATATCAAACATGTGATGTTTGATTTTTCACACGGCCCCAACCGACCACAACCGACCCTTACAGAAGGTCTGGGACTAAGCAAATATTTCAAACCGACCCCCCAAAACCCTTAATCGGGAGCCTTAGTCGTGTGGTGGAACACCCACATTAAAATTGTGTTGAGGCATCTGACAAGTTGGACCCCTATAAAATATACAGCCACCAACCACCCACCCACCCCCAATCCCCTCAAGTCAACGAGATAAGGTTGAGATTCATAATAATATTTACAAAATAAAACACTTCTTTCTGGGAAATATTGTGATTTATGAAACCCAAGGGCAAGCGATATTGCCTGGCCGATAGGAATATAATAATTAAAACCAAAGGTCACACAGCCAGGTCATATAAAGTATGGACCCATTTAGGCCGAGTGATACAATTAAAGGAAGTAGAAAAGGACTAAAATTAACTAAATAAAGAGGGAAGAAAAGTCAGGCCCCACATTAGCCTATATAAAATATACAACTCGTGCATTTTCTGTCAAGCAACTCTTATAAAATGATATCAATATCTATGTTGTCTGTCCTAACAAAAATAGCTGATTTTCAAACCTTGTGTTTTAAAATTCATCCGATAAGATTTGTAACATTTCTTTGAAATAATTTGACAAAATTAGACCAAACTCACACCAAGTGTAAACTAACAAAAGCAAGTGTATTTTTTGTTTACACTGAGTCTTTGGATGGTTATTTCACCTGTTGATAAGGCCACAGCTTTCTTGGAAACATAATCTGTTTCCCAGCAGTGTTTGTGTATGTTTTGTGCAACATTTCATGACCTATGTCAGGTTGTTAAGAGAAAACCCTGCAGCACACATTTTGCCTTGAATAAAAATGTAAAAATTTAGGGGAGGTCACTCCAGTATTTTCCATTTCTCTAAGCTTAAATTTATTTCTAGCTCTAAACAGCTAAAACAAAAGAAAACATCCAACCCAGAACTATCCTTTCAGAACTCATTGCAACAAGAAAGTACCTCCAATAAAAATCAGTTGAGTTAAGTGAATATTATATCACATAAACCGTTCAACAGTTTGTATAATTTATCAAGATGCATCAATATCCAGTGTGTGGAGGCAGATGGATCCTGGATAGCCTCAGTTACTCTCACAGGTAATCATTTTGGTGTCACAGTGGACCACAAATCTGGACAAAATTGTTTCTGGGTCCATCCCTAAACTTTCCATAAACTCTCTGTAGTTTGGGGGTCTAAGCCATTACAATATTGTTTTGAGATGAGCAAAACTTGATCCGAAATCCAGAAAGGGTCACATGGTTGGCCTATGTCACTGCTACGTACATTGTTATAAGTATGAAGTGGCATTTTCTCAACTACGTTTCAATTTGGATATCACGGCATAAATAATTCGTTAAAAATCAAAGTAACGAAAAATGCACACTTAACCCAGTTTCCTGTCACATTTCATGAACAATTTATACCAAGACCTGCAAGAGATTGTGTCCTCGATTTCAAAACATTATACAGTCAAATCATGGAGTTAATGGGTCTAATTTTGGTGAATATTTGACCTTGAACCTCAATACCTCAAACTACATTTTGTATATTTTTAATAGCAATAGCTCAAAAATAGGTGTGTGTTCTCTTTATCACTGTCCTATAATTTATTCCCCCGGATTTTATGAAACTATTTATTTCTCTGTCTCTAACTGTTGAAACACCTGGGATCAGTTTCTCCAATCTAGAAGGGGACATAGCCCCTACACAATCCACAAATGCGCTGGTCAGCACTGACATTTCACTGAAAGGTAGTAGAAGTAATAGTACTAGTATTAGTAGTAGATAATTTCCGCTATGTTAAGTGACCTCCCCCCAACCCACCCTGCAAGAAGGATCTGTATCCTGTCATACTTTAAAAACATCCACCCGTCTGGGGATTTATTTTAAATTGCCCTCAAACTGGATTTTTAAACTAAAACTTACCCTTACAGAATTATTGCTACACACACCTTGATAAAACCTTTATATTCCCATGCATAAAATAGATTGGAAGCAAGTAAGGAACTGTACAAAAATCAATAAAAGAAAACCTCCTGGAGTATCATGGTAAACACAAGATGAGATTAAGAAAATGTCGGACAGTTACAGTCAGCAATGTTTTTGTGATGATTTATTTGCCATTGCGGCACTAAACTAAATGAAAACAGTTGTGACAGAATATATATAAAGTAGTAAATATCTGTATGTTAGAAATCCTGTAGGATGCCAGAATAATCGAGAGTTTAAACTGGCGATAATTTTAAACTAACAAATAGCTACACAAGAAAATAATACATCATACACTATATTGTGTTTGTGACTTGGCTATTTATTTCTATATTGGACAGCTGTATTTTACATGAGAATATGAAACTTTTCTTGGAATTATGCTTGGTTCTATTTGTTTTGAACTGTGTATTGGGGTAAGTATTGAGAAAAAATGAAAATGTTTGTGGTTATGGGGACTATTATAAATGAGGATTTGTGCATTTTTAAAAAACAAACCACAAAATCAGTCCAAAAAGTTATGCTATTTTTCTTAAAATTTCTGTTCATTCCTCTTCATTTTACATTTGATCAAAAACTAAATTTAATGCTGTCACTTTTGAAAATTGATATTCTCTTTTTTCTGTAGGGACAAAAACACTTTTCGAAACCTGATGAGGTTCCTTTCAAGAAATAGCAGTGTGCCTATCTACAGGCCTAACATGGACAGTGGTAAGATAATCAGTAGACAAAATTATCTTCTATGTTTGTGTTTCTTTGTTGACGCATTTTTGGTGGGTGATTTCAGCAGTTAAAAAAAGTTATTCAATAAATTACTAAATTTCAAAGATATCTACAATTTAAACACGCAAGAAAATCCTGTCAAGTTATCAGCAAAAGCCAATTGCAAATCGCCTTGGATCCTAAAGTAGCACAGATCAAGGCACTAAAGAACTGTTTTCCGATTATATTACATTTAAAGTACAACACAATAGTTTTCTGTTAAATTTCTCTACATGCAGATATTCTGCATGCCGTGTTAGAATGAGCCATTATCAGTAGTAGTACAAACTTTAATTTTGCTTAAATTCAACTGTGTATATATTGTTATTTTTGCATCTGATCCACTTACTGGACATTACATACTAGATGGGTCCGAGTTGCGGGGGCCGAGTTAGCAAAAGGCTGAGTTGGCCAGTTTCCTACTGTGCCTCATATGACTTGACCAGGGTTTATTATTTTAACGGATCTTGTTAATGCCTACCTGGCGACCTTTTTTCCCAGTGTACAAATGTTAATTTTAGCTGTTTTGTGGTTGAAGATCATCAAATTATAGTATTATGTTGCTCCTATGGCACTCAATCTTTCAACTCTGAACTTTACCCACTTGACCTTAGCTATTCACTTTGCAAGGTCAATATAGTTGGTATGACCTCTGACCCAAGCTGTTCTGTCTTTTTATCTTGTCGTTTTCATGCATCCTTAAGAACACTAGAAGGTGGCTTCGGTGGGAATGAGGGGACCCTCATCAGGATTTAACTTCAATTGCTAACCATTTTTGTCAAAGGCTACCAAATTTTTAGATTATGTTGGTCTGATATGGCAATTAACCTTCTAACCGTGACCTCTAGCCATTTGAAACTGACTTTGCCGAATCAACACAATTGCTTTGACCTTTGACCCAATTTTTAAACTTGTATATATTCATCTTTACATAGCTTTCATGCAATCTTATATGAGTACATTATGAATATGAACATCTGTTATGTTAAAGAGTGAAGTTTCCTTCCCGGGACGAAAATCTTATTATTACTTCACCCTTGGTATATTAAAAGGTGTGATCTAGAAGAATAAACAAACTTAACTGGCTGCTGACAATGTCTGGCATGTGTCTGATAGTGAAATCCTCTCAAAACCTCGATATTCAAAGCACTGTTATATCTTTGATATGTATATTTATTATCTGGCATTGTATGTGGTAAGATGTTTACTTTAGCATCACTTTTGAGTAAGGAATCATTGGCTTAATTTAAATGCTCTTTGACCTCTCAACTTTGGGCTTTAATCTCATATTTAGAATAGAACTTCTATAGCATATACCTTGGCTACATACACTAATACAATAATACCTGGTTACAAGATGGTTGTTATTTTGAAGAAATTTTTATCAGATTTGTAGGTATCACCTGCATTCACCATAGAACTCCAGTTAATATATAAAAAAATCCCTCTTTCTTGACTGATTTTTATCATTTTCACACTTTTTTCAGTGTAACGATATACTTGCTTTTGTGACTCTACTTTTGGGATGTTTTTTGTCTTCCAAGACATTGAATGGGAGCATTATAAAACAGTCTGTATTTAACTCCATCAATGGGGAGTATACTTAGTGCCAGGTCCTTCCTCGCTGCATTATGATTAAAATTGTAGTACTTTTCATAAGGTACCCCTACTGAAGTTGGCGTGAGCTTATACATCATTGGCATCCACACTGTTGAGGAGGACAATGGGGTATGTATGTTACATTTATTTGTTTAATCCCTGTGTTTCAAAAGCCATTACCAATGTTAATAGTTCCATGTGTGCCATCGCATAAAGTCTGTAAAAATTCTGGAATTGAGTACTTTTAGGTGGTTGCCACAGTTGTTTTAATTTTTTTTAAATGTTTTCCCACAATTTCTGGTCATTTGTTCAGGCTATGGGTATGTCTTAAACGTTGTAGTGGGGTGATCTCAACAGACAACCATAAAAGTGTCAGCCAGGTTATCAATAGCCAAACTTGATGATCAATGGATCAGTTTCTAGTGGAGTAGATGGAATAGACTTTCCTGTAGGGATTATATTGTAGCTGAGAAGATAGCCCAAATAAAGACCATTCAGGTTATTGAATCCAAATAGAGTCTATTTCTCTATCTCAATGACACTGTCTCAACGTTGTTCAAAATTTGATGGAAAAGTCCATTCAAATCAATACATTATTTCCTGTAGAAATTGTAATGTTGATTAGTACACCAATGGGTGGACGATTTACTGGAATGTCACCGATTCTTTTATATGTGCAATATTTTAACACAAATCTAACCTTTCTATAACCAGATAAATCTCCAAGCATTTCCAAAATCATATTATGCAGCATCCAATGATTATAATGAGGAATTTATCACTATTTACTGTTTTGTTAACATGTGCCATAATATGGGTAGACACTCAATGTCAAATGTGTTGAAACTGCCAAAATTCATCTAGAGATCCCTTACACGGTATGTGGAAAATGTTTTCATCAGAGAGTAACCCAGGTATTTCAATATCAAAGAATGGTTTGTCGACTGATTCCTGATACTGATTATCTGCACTCAACTTATCATGCAAAAGTTCAGTAGTTTTTTCAATAACTTAATGTAAGATATGTAATGAGTATATAATTACATTCAGTGAAAGTAAACCACAAGCATTTTTTGGTTTCAGCAACTTCAAGTGGACTGTTATTTGAGAACTATGTGGAATGCTCCAAGTCTCATATTTCCAAACAACTCAGGGTATGAAGAGATTCACATGAATCCTGCGAATGCGGAGCGCTACATCTGGCTGCCAGATCTATACATGGTCCAGGCCAGGGACACATGGCAACATACGACGATAAACGAAGATGGGGTCATCATCTTACGAGAAGATGGCAATGTACACAGAAGTGCAAAGTAAGCTTGTAATACTCAATTTGCACTTCTCCATTCTTATACGGCACAAGACTTACACATGAGTCATTATGGACATGATAACTGTTTTGAACCTGAATACCAGGGAAGAAGGGCTATTTGCTTAAGGATATAATTATTGCTGCGAATTTGTAAGCAAGTGCCACTATTTTGTTTATATTTCTAAAACTATGTAACCTACAAATATGCTGTATACATCATCAGAAAGGTACTTTTACAGGGTACTTGGTTTGTATTCCCTAAACATCCATGCAGATATATTTGAGAAATATACAGTGAAAAACACAGATGGTTTTTATATTCACTGGCATTATGAATAAGATTCACAGGTGATTCTTTTCTTTGTATTCTGATTGTACTGAATTATCTTCTGCAGTGAAAAAATTTACAAACATGCACCACCAGGGTAATTTTCTTATGTCTGAAGATTTTTCCCCGTGTTTGAATTGGTATACAAAAACCAATAGCTTGTAATGTTTGAGAAAACATCTACACTTGACCGGTCAACATGAACCCCAAAGTTAGTAGACATCAATTTAAACATGTTATCTCTAAATAATTAAAAATATTTTGATACAAAGCCAAGACATAGCAGTTTTTGGTTCAGTGGGGGTCCACCACTTTTCCAGTATACATACGACCACATCATTGCCACATAGCCATGTTTTAACTTTCAACCTGTAGCCTGTACAGAGGCAACAGGATCGTTTTCAGTGAAACTTTGGTCCATAATTCTCTGGGCACTATCTTCTCATAATATCAGGGTTCCATCTTTTTCCCTTCCATCAACTCACTGAATAATGAAACATTTCAATCTGAGCTATGCTTATGATGATCTAACATATGTAACATAATGCCTGATGACATCGGATCTGTCACTGATATGCTTCAGATCAAAAATAAATTTCAACCTGTTCTCAAAGGCTTATCCACTTCAGTTTTTGTTCTTTCCTGGTGTCTCTGCGGTTCCTGATCTCTTCAGTGTCCACAGATATCCGATTTTTCAGTACACGCATAAGAATCTACAAATTGAAGAAAGATTATGTACAATAAAAGTCATATTAGAATTAGAATTTCTCTCCATTACAAGATGAAGCTGTTTTCATGGGTAACAATTTATACCTGGGGAATGAGGGACCCATGTATGTTAAGAAACTTGTCCAAAGACCCAGTCTACATGACTCAGCTGCCAGATCATTCACTCCATCGTCCTCTTACCACTACCAGAGATCTGATCGACTTTTGCAAACTGTTACTAACTTTAAATTTTCAAATTTCATAAATTGCACTTTCAAAGATATTTTTTCTTATGCATGATCTTAAACTCTAAATATATGATTTTTTTCTGAAATAACAAGAGGGATGACTTGATTGTTTATATTGGATCTGCATTTTACTAAAATATATATTCTAATACTTTTTTTATTTTTAGGAAGAGCTTTGTCCTTTCCTGTCCATTTGATTTGTCGTCTTTCCCATTTGACACTCAAGAATGTACACTGTCCTTTGAAAGCTGTAAGTATGGCTTTTCATATTTTTCTTGTGATATTAAATGACTTAGCGATGTAATGTTTCTGTTGATGCTAATATATATGTCAACAATAATAAATTTGCATTGGTGTCATAATGCATTTTCTTATTGTATAAACACATATAGATGCACGCTAATCCTGGAAAATTTTGTTGTATTTTTGTGGAATTTTTAATAAAATCACATACTTCTCCGTATATCTAGTTATTTTAGTGATGGTAAGGGTACCCTGTTGCAACAAATATCGCAAGAAACATTGAGAGAATCTCTCAAACTACACAGCAATCCTCTTTATATGGCTTGAATAACTATAAAACAATAGGATATAGTGCGTAATGTCTAGGATCTGCCCATGAAAATCTTTACAGGGGTAACGAAACTACAGTTCTGCAGTTAAGGCATGTATTTTTTAAAGATATAGTTTTTTTTAGGAAAGTGTAATTTTTTTTTACGATTTGACCTTGATTGATGCTTACAGATGCTGGTTCAGTGGATGATTTGACCTTGACATGGAATGGTGACGTACCATTGATTGTGAATAGTGACATCACTGGGAAAAAGAATGCGTTCAAATACAAGGACTTCAAAACTGCAAAGAAAATTGAAACAGTTGCAACAGGTATGGTCTTAAATGTTTGGGCTTTTGGGGGAATAATAAATGAGAAAAATGTAAAAATGAGGAAACATGCTTAGTATATAACATCATGTTTATGTACCCTACCAAATATTTACTCTACCACGCTATGCAATGTGATGCAACTGGATACTAGTACCTACTTTCAAATTGTTAGGTTTGTTGTTTTTGTCGATCTCCAGATATCCCTTTTTGGGGGCAAATCAAATGTGATGTCTAAAGAGAGAGTATTAAAAAGCTGTGCCCCTTAAGGCTCTATTTTGGGCCCATAATTATATTGTGATTATGCAATACCTCCAGGGACTATTATCAGAAATTTTCTGCTTTGAATCCATATGTATGCATATGATTCTCAATTATGTAAGTCAGTCTCACCAAATATTGAGTAAGACCAACTCACTGCTGTAATACATGTTTCATAAATGTATATCTGAGATAAGTGACTGGATGAACAAGAACAAGTTAAAAATAAATGGAGATAAAACTGAATTCCTGTTAGCTGGGACACCTCAACAACATGCAAAATTATTGTTTGATTATTTCAGTGTAAGTGGAACAATTATACCTTGTGTTAAAAATATTGGTGTTATCATTGATGAGGAGCTTACAATAAATAATCACATAACTTACATCTGTAACTCCTGCTATCATTATCTGAGAAATGTTTGTACAGTTCAGCCATATTTGACCACGTCATTAAAACCATCATGCATTGAATTATCTCCGCAAAAAATGGATTACTGTAACTCTCTCTTCATTTTTATCACAAAGTGTACAAAATGCTGCTGCCAGAATTGTCCTCAATATGAAGCAGTATGACTGTAACACCTTATCTGATGAAACTGCAATGGCTACCTTTAAAACAGTGCACTGTCTACAAACTTAACCTCAACCAACTACCAAGACCACTATATTATAGTAACCAAATAAACTAAAAGAACATCAGTGGAAACTGAAAAGCAAGGGATACTGATCTTTACACTTTGTAGCTCCTTGCTATTGGAATAGCCTATCTGATGAATGTCTGAAACATTGAACTTGATTTAAATGACTGCAAGAAAAGACTTAAAACCTTTCTGTTTAAGAATGTTTTTTATTGAAGTAGCACAGTGATTAGCCAGTAACTAGAATTGCGCTATAACTATTATTATTATGAGTCATTACATACAGCCACAAAAAGGTGCAATTTTTTCTCCATCTTCATGTAATATATCACGTTGACTCACATTTCATTTTGACCTTTCAACTTATGTCAGAGGTCAATCAGCTGTCTATGTTTCCACATTTCAGTGGTTGGTTAATATTCCTTGTTGAAATTAATTAAGAATTGATGCATCTTAGACATGGAGGACCCATGTCATGGTTCATGTCATAGACATGAGAAACTGTAAAAGGTAAAAATGTAATTGTTGGGTTTATTCTTTTATCAGCGTCCTATGAGAGATTGGAAGTGACTTTCAAGATGCAGAGACATGCAAGTCATTACATTGTACTGTACTACCTGCCAACTACATTTCTTGTGAGTGCAAATGGTTTTGTTTCAGTTTTTGTGTTCTATAAAACTTTTTTGTTTATCTTAATCTCTTAGAATGGGAATTAAAAAATGCATATGTTTACCTGTTGTTTGTTGGGTTAGTTGTTAGTATTTTTTTTTGATATTCCATCATTCAACATTACAACTCGAAATAAAATAGGCCTTTAGTCTTTCCCGTTAGTCAGTTTTCCTGTACTTGAGAAGTGTTAGTATCCATCCAAACATTAACCTTCACATAAGGGCATAGATGACAAAAAAAAATTCTAGGCTATTTCTATAGGCTGTACCAAACTCTCTGCCCCTCCTTTAGTTAGAAGTGCATTTCTCTAGGCCTTTTTTCTTCTTTGCTTTTTCAGTGTTTCACATGTTGCTCCCCATTCTACCAGGAAATTTAGTCACTCTAAACAGCCTGGCAGGCAAGACGTGAGATCTGCTCCCCTACAGCCCATTTTATCTGTAAATGAACCAAAACATTGGAAGATAGTTTAGCTAAAACCCTCCCATTCCCATTCAAAACCACTCAACAACTACTGTTGTCTAACTTACGGCCCACTTTATTTGCTGGTACAGTCTTCAAACACCTCTGGCTAAATTACCAGAACTTCTTGATTTATGATCCAATAATGAAAACTGTTACACCACATTGTTCTGTTTAAAGGTAGCTTGTAGCTGAGTATATCAGACCAGGTTGGTGGGTCTTGAGTGTCTGATTCTTTAACTATTTTCAGATAATTCTTGGAGGCCTGATGTTCTGGCTTCCCCTAACATCTCTGCAGGAGAGAACTTTTTATGGGTCTTTCTTGTTCCTAACCTCCACCATCTTTGTGACTTCCTGTCAGTTTGGAACTCCATCCGTAAGCATTGAAAATCTAAATCATAGTCTAATTGTACATCTGAAGAACTTATTGCATTTACACATTAAATCTCTTTTTCAGAAAATGTAGTTTCACTTCAAGTGCTTATAACACTTAAACTGGGTCAGATAAAAAGAAAATCTAATAACATAAAAAAGAATATGGTTCTGTAAAGCCGGCATGAAATCAGAGTATGTGAAGAAAGAATTTAGTAAGTCGTGATGTATGGACTCTTACCAGTGTATTTCTGGTTTATATACTTGAGAGTTGAGATGGTTCAGGCTAGTGCTTTTATTTGTAATTCATGCCAATGAGGCACCGGTATACAGTATACAAGAAATGCAGACTTTAACCACTAGGGTGATTAATACAAAAATACAAATTTGTCATACCCCAGTCACACTACAGGCGGAATGACCTGCGGTATTAGGTGATTGGTGAAAGGTCCCTGTCCTTTCATTATCACTTGTGGTCCATTTGCAAACATGCGATTCAGTGGCCCAATGTCTCAATCCTTGAGTGTCCAATGGAATTTTTAAAAAATTTAAAATTTCTGTCTCTGACTTCCTAACCATGAGCATGAGAAGGTGAATGCTTGCATGCATAGAGAAAATTTTATTCTACGGTAACTGAAGGTGTGGTCCACGGTGTATGTAAGGTTGTGAATCAGTGTAATACAGTGACATAAGGTGAGTGGAGGTACATTCACATTTCGCCACTGTGTATCTGCAGAGGAAATTTTTGCTACGGTAACTGAAGGTTTGGTCCACAGTGTAAATAAGGTTGTGACTCGGTGTAATACGGTGACATAAGGTGAGTGGATGTACATGGATGTTTGTCCACTATGTTACAAGCCTATAACCGCTAATTATAAAGCCTGTAGTGTGATAGAGGCACCAAGTCTTAGAAGGTATGAGACATCCTTCTAAGCAGTTCCATGGCTGAGTAAAACCGTGGGACGTACCACCTTTAATGTGACTAGGGCAAAAGCTGGATGTGGATTCGTTTGTTCCAATTCAGGTTGGCTATATGAAGGCTATAGATGTATGGTGTGTGGCCTGTATGGGGTTCCTGTTTGCTGCTGTAGTTGAAGTAATCATTCTCCACTTGCTACGTACCAAGTATACACAGCACAGCACTAGTACCTTCCACCAAATGGTGAGCACTAATCACTTAATTAATAATCATACTGATTTTTTATCTTCAATATCCACCCAGGGATATTATAAATGTACTCAGGAACAAGCTATAGAGGTTTGGATAGTTTGTACTGGGTCAACTACAGTTTGAGCAAAAAAAGAAAACAAATTTAATGTATGATAAACTATGATTTAAAACATTTTTGAAAACAAGTCTGGCCTATCTCTGCTCCACTCAGATGGCATTTCCAATTGAAAGAAACACCCTAGTAAGACAGAACCACTTTCTGAATCTTAGGGGTAAGGTTAATTTTTCAATATATGACAACAGTGGAAACTACACATATTTACAAACAGAGGATTCATTATTTTGACACGGTGGAAGTCAGACTAAAACACAAAAAGTTTTTTATTTTTATATTGATTAACTGGAGGTCATACTCACACAGTTAATTGTAACTGTGACTTACTGAAGACCACACAGAAATTTAGTAATTAAGCGTCCCTTGAAAAGGGGACGCTTATTGGTTTCACCCCCGGTTTTCAGTCAGCCGCCGCCGCCGCCGCCGCCGCATTATCATCTCCCTTGAATATCTCCCTTGTTATTAGGCCTATCCAAATGATATGTGGCAGTGTTCTTCTATAGACGTGGGGAAATTTTTTGACAGGCATAAATTTGACCTTTGACCTTCATTAAGGTCACATTATCAAAAATTCAAAAAAAAATTTACTTCCTTTTCACTAGATTTCCTCAGAAAGTACCGGGTGTGGGTCAACCAAATTTGGTATGCACATTCCTGAGGGAAGAATCTAGGCGCCAGTCGATATTGGGATCAATCGGGCCATAATTGACCGATTGACGGGCGATTGATTATAAGTTCATAAAAATTTTGCTAAGATTAAGCCTTGAACTCGCTTATTATTGGTCCTAGAGCTTTGGGATGGCATACCAACATATAGGAAATCATGTGCTGGGAATCTTCTGGTGCGGTCAGATTTGACCTTGGGCCCCTCGTTCAAGGTCAAGCGAGGATAGGCAAACTTTAAAGTGCTTATAACTCTCTTATTATTGGTCCTAGAGGTTAGGGATGGTATACCAACATATAGGAAACCATAGGCTGGGAATCTTTTGGTGTGGTCAGATTTGACCTTGGGCCTCTCCTTCAAGGTCAAACGAGGATAGCCAAACTTAAAAGTGCTTATAACTCGCTTATTATTAGTCCTAGAGCTTTGAGATGGTATACCAACATATAGGAAATCATGTGCTGGGAATCTTCTGGTGTGGTCGGATTTGACCTTGGGCCTCTCGTTCAAGGTCAAACGAGGATAGCCAAACTTAAAAGTGCTTATAACTCGCTTATTATTGGTCCTAGAGGTTTGTAATGGTATACCAACATATAGGAAATCATGTGCTGGGAATCTTCTGGTGTGGTCGCATTTGACCTTGGGCCCCCCCTTCAAGGTCAAACGAGGATAGCCAAACTGAAAAGTGCTTATAACTCGCTTATTATTGGTCCTAGAGGTTTGGGATGGTATACCAACATATAGGAAATCATGGGCTGGGAATCTTCTGGTGTGGTCGGATTTCACCTTGGGCCTCTCCTTCAAGGTCAAACGAGGATAGCCAAACATAAAAATGCTTATAACTCGCTTATTATTGGTCCTAGAGCTTTGGGATGGTATACCAACATATAGGAAATCATGTGCTGGGAATCTTCTGGTGTGGTTGGATTTGACCTTGGGCCTCTTGTTCAAGGTCAAATGAGCATAGCCAAACTTAAAAGTGCCAATAACTCGCTTATTATTGGTCCTAGAGGTTTGGGATGGTATACCAACATGTAGGAAATCATGGGCTGGGAATCTTCTGGTGTGGTTGCATTTGACCTTGGGCCCCTCCTTCAAGGTCAAACGAGCATAGGCAAAGTTTAAAGTGCTTATAACTCGCTTATTATTGGTCCTACAGGTTTGGGATGGCATACCAACATATAGGAAATCATGTGCTGGGAATCTTCTGGTGTGGTAGGATTTGACCTTGGGCCCATCCTTCAAGGTCAAACGAGCATAGCCAAACTTAAAAGTGCTTATAACTCGCTTATTATTGGTCGTAGAGCTTTGGGATGGTATACCGACATACAGGAAATCATGTGCTGGGAATCTTCTGGTGTGGTCGGATTTGACCTGGGGCCTCTCGTTCAAGGTCAAACGAGGATAGCCAAACTTAAAAGTGCTTATAACTGGCTTATTATTGGTCCTAGAGCTTTGGGATGGTATACCAACATATAGGAAATCATGGGCAGGGAATCTTTTGGTGTGGTCGGATTTGACCTTGGGCCTCTCCTTCAAGGTCAAACGAGCATAGCCAAACATAAAAATGCTTATAACTCGCTTATTATTGGTCCTAGAGCTTTGGGATGGCATACGAACATATAGGAAATCATTTGCTGGGAATCTTCTGGTCTGGTGGCATTTGACCTTGGGCCCGCCTTCAAGGTCAAACGAGCATAGCCAAACTTAAAAGTGCTTATAACTCGCTTATTATTGGTCCTAGAGGTTTGGGATGGTATACCAACATATAGGAAATCATGTGCTGGGAATCTTCTGGTGTGGTTGGATTTGACCTTGGGCTTCTTGTTCAAGGTCAAATGAGCATAGCCAAACTTAAAAGTGCTTATAACTCGCTTATTATTGATCCTAGAGGTTTGGGATGGTATACCAACATATAGGAAATCATGGGCTGGGAATCTTCTAGTGTGGTTGCATTTGACCTTGGGCCCCTCCTTCAAGGTCAAACGAGCATACACAAACTTAAAAGTGCTTATAACTCGCTTATTATTGGTCCTAAAGGTTTGGGATGGTATACCAACATATAGCAAATCATGTGCAGGGAATCTTCTGGTGTGGTCAGATTTGACCTTGGGCCCCTCCTTCAAGGTCAAATGAGGATAGGCAAAGTTTAAAGTGCTTATAACTCGCTTATTATTGGTCCTAGAGGTTTGGGATGGTGTACCAACATATAGGAAATCATGTGCTGGGAATCTTCTGGTGTGGTCGCATTTGACCTTGGGCCCATCCTTCAAGGTCAAACGAGGATAGACAAACTTAAAAGTGCTTATAACTCGCTTATTATTGGTCGTAGAGCTTTGGGATGGTATACCAACATATAGGAAATCATGGGCTGGGAATCTTTTGGTGTGGTCGGATATGACCTTGGGCCCCTCCTTCAAGGTCAAATGAGGATAGCCAAACATAAAAATGCTCATAACTCGCTTATTATTGGTCCTAGAGCTTTGGGATGGTAAACCAACATGTAGGAAATCATTGGCTGGGAACCTTCTGGTGTGGTCGGATTTGAGCTTGGGCCCCACGTTCAAGGTCAAACGAGCATAGCCAAACTTAAAAGTGATTAGAACTCGCTTATTATTGGTCCTACAGGTTTAGGATGGTATACCAGCATATAGGAAATCATGGGCTGGGAACCTTCTGGTGTGGGCGCATTTGACTTGGGCCTCTAATTCAAGGTGAAATGAGCATAGCCAAGCTTAAAAGTGGTTATAACTCGCTTATTATTGGTCCTACAGGTTTGTGATGGTATACCAGCATATAGGAAGTCATGTGCTGGGAATCTTCTGGTGTGGTCGTATTTGACCTTGGGCCTCTCGTTTAAGGTCAAACGAGCATAACTAAACTTAAAGGTCATAGGAAACATTTTTCACAAAAATTATGAAGTTAACTTCATTCAGTAGACAAACAACCTATAAGAATGAAAATGTGGTTTATTTTAAGAAATATATGGTACAAGAGCCATAAATAGCATTATAAAAATAAATATCACGAACGTGGAGTAAATTTATTTATTTGTTGCTTTACGTCGCGTTCAACAGCCAGGGTCATATCGCGACGGGTAGTTTACAGGTGGAGGAAACCAGTGCATAGTGCACTGTAAACCACCGGGCATCGGCAAGTAACTACCAACTTTCCAACATGAAGTGCCCGGCCCGAGATTCGAACCGGCGGCCACAGAGGTTGGAGGCGAGAACCGAACATGGAGTAAAAAGTGGACATATTGTTTTTCTCGTAGTAGATGGTTGATGACGTCACAGGTTCATAATGAAGTTCTGTGTAGTTGGAGATATAGTGTATATATTGACAAACTGAAGGAAGATAACATTTTCCTTTGCCACAAAAGCTCACTAGCCTCTATTTTTTCTAGATGCTGTTTTTTTCTCAAGTTTTACCTAACTTTTAACCACTGACAGTTCTAACAAACACAGATATACTGTAAGTAGGCTTGTCTTGGAATGCAGAAAGCGTAAACATATGTATGAGATTTTGCCTCCTTCCATCATTTTTTTTCAGGTTTTTAAACTGTGATGGGAAAGTAGCCTTTCAAGTTAGATAAATTTACACAAAATTAAGAATCTCTTGATAAATTCAAAAGTGGTCATTTGAACTTACTGGATACTGTTTTTTTGCCTTTAATAACCTGCATTTCTATCAAGAAAAGGCATGATGTAAAGTGAAATCTAAATACACAATTTGTTTTCATTTGCATCAATAATTTATTAAAGCATGCTGTTGTAGTCAAATTTATTGAATTTATTCTGAAAGAATCATGTTTGAAGTTCTAACTTTTACATTATCAGTTTATGAAATAATTCAGTATATGAGTTTTCCTTAAGATATGAGTTCAATATTTCTTGGCCTTAAGTTTGGATAATTTAAAGTTTTGGAAATTAGTTGATGACATTTTATTCTCAATTTAAGCCTTTGTTGAGACCAAAAAAAAAGGATATGTGTTTAGGGGAACTGTAATCAACACTGTAGATGGCTAGACGCATTATGTGTACTATGAAAGCAGTATTGTTTACAGTTTTGGTAGGAAACTAATTTGGGAAACATATATGATTATCCTTGCTTGAGGCCCAGTTCTAAAGACATTTATGTTGTATTTATTTCATCTCCTGGCAATAGTTGGTTTTCAAACTTGAAAAAAATAACTATCAAAATTCATCTCAGAGTTGAACCTGGTTGACTGCATTGTTTGGTGATTTTTATGCAACTTGCTTAATACCTCTCTAAATATTTTTTATTTGAGAACAAATATAAAAGATGTTCTGAAGGCTATTTCAAAAATTTACTGTGGCAGACTGATGTCTTATAAACAAATAAACTTCATAAAAACACATTATGCAATCTTTTAAATATATATGTATGTATTAAAAGGCTTACAGAAATAATAGTTTGTTTACATTGTCATGAACCTGTGAGGTCAAGGCTAGTATTTTCTACGGGGGAGTTGTCGAGTGAAAAATAATGGGGACAGTTGTGAAAATCTTGAAAAAACAGCCAGAAAGTGATTGAATATACCATGTAACCTTGTCCAGACGCATCTTATTTTCACAGAAATTGAACTTACATATATGTATATGTAATCACTAATGAATGATTTGAAAATACTTCCTATGACCTTTAAAAGTGCTTATAACTCGCTTATT
The DNA here is from genome assembly GCA_964017235.1 of Sabellastarte sp. h YS-2021. Taxonomy (NCBI): domain Eukaryota; kingdom Metazoa; phylum Annelida; class Polychaeta; order Sabellida; family Sabellidae; genus Sabellastarte; species Sabellastarte sp. h YS-2021. Next base: position 61,229,618 of record OZ024927.1, read on the forward strand.
ATTGGTCCTAGAGGTTTGGGATGGTATACCAACATGTAGGAAATCATGGGCTGGGAATCTTCTGGTGTGGTCGGATTCGACCTTGGGCCCCTCCTTCAAGGTCAAACGAGCATAACGAAACATAAAAGTGCTTATAACTCGCTTATTATTGGTCCAAGAGGTTTGGCATGGTAAACCAACCTATAGGAAATCATGGGCTAGGAATCTTTTGGTGTGGTCAGATTTGACCTTGGGCCTCTTCTTCAAGGTCAAACAAGCATAGCCAAACTTAAAAGTGTTTATAACTCGCTTATTATTGGTCCTAGAGGTTTGGGATGGTATACCAACATATAGGAAATCAAGGGCTGGGAATCTTCTGGTGTGGTCGCATTTGACCTTGGGTCCCTCCTTCAAGGTCAAACGAGGATAGGCAAAGTTTAAAGTGCTTATAACTCGCTTATTATTGGTCCTAGAGGTTTGGGATGGTATACCAACATATAGGAAACCATGGGCTGGGAATCTTTTGGTGTGGTCGGATTTGACCTTGGGCCTCTCCTTCAAGGTCAAACGAGGATAGCCAAACTGAAAAGTGCTTATAACTCGCTTATTATTAGTCCTAGAGCTTTGGGATGGTATACCAACATATAGGAAATCATGTGCAGGGAATCTTTTGGTGTGGTCGGATTTGACCTTGGGCCTCTTCTTCAAGGTCAAACGAGGATAGCCAAACATAAAAATGTTTATAACTCGCTTATTATTGGTCCTAGAGGTTTTGGATGGTATACCAACATATAGGAAATCATGGCCTGGGAATCTTTTGGTATGGTTAGATTTGACCTTGGGCCTCTCCTTCAAGGTCAAACGAGGATAGCCAAACTGAAAAGTGCTTATAACTTGCTTATTATTAGTCCTAGAGGTTTGGGACGGTATACCAACATATAGGAAATCATGGCCTGGGAATCTTTTGGTGTGGTCGGATTTAACCTTGGGCCTCTCCTTCAAGGTCAAACGAGGATAGCCAAACTGAAAAGTGCTTATAACTTGGTTATTATTAGTCCTAGCGGTTTGGGATGGTATACCAACATATAGGAAATCATGGCCTGGGAATCTTTTGGTGTGGTCGGATTTAACCTTGGGCCTCTCCTTCAAGGTCAAACGAGGATAGCCAAACATAAAAATGCTTATAACTCGCTTTTTATTGGTCCTAGAGCTTTGGGATGGTAAACTGACATGTAGGAAATCATGGGCTAGGAATCTTCTGGTGTGGTCAGATTTGACCTTTGGCCCCTCCTTCAAGGTACAACGAGCATAGCCAAACTTAAAAGTGCTTATAACTCGCTTATTATTGGTCCTAGAGGTTTGGGATGGTATACCAACATATAGAAAATCATGGGCTGGGAACCATCTGGTGTGGTCGGATTTGACCTTTGGCCCCTTCTTCAAGGTACAACGAGCATAGCCAAACTTAAAAGTGCTTATAACTCGCTTATTATTGGTCCTAGAGGTTTGGGATGGTATACCAACATATAGAAAATCATGGGCTGGGAACCATCTGGTGTGGTCGAATTTGACCTTGGGCCCCTCCTTCAAGGTCAAATGAGGATAGGCAAACTTAAAAGTGCTTATAACTCGCTTATTATTGGTCCTAGAGGTTTGGGATGGTATACCAACATATAGGAAATCATGTGCAGGGAATCTTCTGGTGTGGTCAGATTTGACCTTGGGCCTCTCATTCAAGGTCAAACGAGGATAGGCAAAGTTTAAAGTGCTTATAACTCACTTATTATTGGCCCTAGAGGTTTTGGATGGCATACCAACATATAGGAAATCATGGGCTGGTAATCTTTTGGTGTGGTTAGATTTGACCTTGGGCCTCTCCTTCAAGGTCAAACGAGGATAGCCAAACTGAAAAGTGCTTATAACTTGCTTATTATTAGTCCTAGCGGTTTGGGATGGTATACCAACATGTAGGAAATCATGGCCTGGGAATCTTTTGGTGTGGTCGGATTTAACCTTGGGCCTCTCCTTCAAGGTCAAAAGAGGATAGCCAAACATAAAAATGCTTATAACTCGCTTATTATTGGTCCTAGAGCTTTGGGATGGTAAACTGACATGTAGGAAATCATGTGCCAGGAATCTTCTGGTGTGGTCGGATTTGACCTTGGGCCCCTCCTTCAAGGTCAAACGAGCATAGCCAAACTTAAAAGTGCTTATAACTCGCTTATTATTGGTCCTACAGGTTTGTGATGGTATACCAACCTATAGGAAATCATGGGCTGGGAACCTTCTGGTGTGGTCGGATTTGACCTTGGCCCTCTCCTTCAAGGTCAAATAAGGATAGCCAAACATAAAAATGCTTATAACTCGCTTATTATTGGTCCTAGAGCTTTGGGATGGTATACCAACATATAGGAAATCATGGGCAGGGAATCTTATGCTGTGGTCAGATTTGACCTTGGGGCCCCCTTCAAGGTCAAGCGAGGGTAGTCAAAGTTAAAAGTGCTGATAACTCGCTTATTATGGGTCCTAGAGGTATGGGACGGTAAAGCAACATGCAGGAAATCATGGGCTGGTAATATTTTAGTGTGGTCGTATTTGACCTTGGGCCTCCCCTTTAAGGTCAAATGAGGATAGGCAAACTTAGAAGTGCTTATAACTCACTTATTATTGGTCCTAGAGGTTTGGGATGGTAAACCAAGATGTAGGAAATCATGGACTTGGAATCTTTTCTTGGGATCGGATTTGACCTTGGGACCCTCCTTCAAGGTCAAATGAGGATAGGCAAACTTAAAAGTGCTTATAACTTGCTTATGAGTCGCTTATTATTGGTCCTACAAGTTTTGGATATTAAACCAACCTATAGGAGTTCATGGTTTGCAATTTTTTTTCATTTGTGATTTTGAAATGTTTTGCAGTTGGCCTTCATATCTGTGACAAGTGTATTTACTTTGCAACCTCTTGCTTTTGACTAAAGTTACATATATTTTTTCCTGTAGAGTACAACAACTCTATATATTACTTTGTTCTCTTTCTTTTATATTTGTAAAAAGGAATTTATAATCTTTCCCCTTCATTAATCCAACAAACAGAAACTTCACTCAGTTTACCAGATTTTGAAGTGAATTACCACTGAATTATGTTCTAATGATATATATTAGGATAGTAAGTTGTTACAGTTGTAAATGTCTGATGTACTGCATATATTCAAAAAGTATACAGATCCATGCCACCTTAATAGTAGATTCAACCTTTTCTTTACACTCACTCAGAGCCTTGCTTAAGGCTCAAGTACCCTAGTAATTAAGAGAAAAGATACAGAAAACATGGTCATTTTGCATAATGTACTCTTACAATTAACATGTACTGGATTTTACACATGATATGTCTGCTCAGTTTATATCTCAAAACATGCATGAGTGCTTTATGAATACCAAATATCTGTGTACAAGTATGAAAACATATGGTAGAAATTTGAGCCTTAAGCAAGGCTAACTCACTCAATGAGAATTTGGAGAAAAGACACTGTTGTATACTTCAAGGATGAAAACAATCATGAAGCCTTGTTCAGGTGCACAGATTGTTTCTGTTGAAATCACCATTTTTATCACCTTTTTAATATCACATCACTTTGTGGCATTGTCTGATGGAATATTGGTGATCGATGTGCCCAAGATGGGCATCATATTTAACAAGTCCCTATAATAATATACATTGCATCATACTCATTTTATTTCCTGTAGTATGTCACAGAACATTGTAGAAATAATATCGTGTGCTACTGACATTATCTACATATAACATAGCTTTCAGATAATTTGTTTTTTTATACACCGGACACATATTTTTGTTAAGGAAAACAATGATCTACAATATTATAATTGTTTCATTTTTAAAGCTGTAGAACTGTTTTTGAAATAAGTAAGGTTAATTGCTGGTGGTTTATATTTACAGTAACCTTGACCAAACATCCTAACCTGTAATGACAAATTTTAAAGTGGTTATAACTCGCGTATTATTGGTCCTAAGGTATGCAATATGAAACCAACCTAAGGGGAACCATAAGCTGGACTTGGGTCCTGTTTCGAGGTATATAGTTATAAATAGAGACTTTGGGAAAGACTAAGATAGTTGTAAAATACAGATGTTAAAAACACAACAAATGTATCAGTTTATGGGAATGATCTCCTCTTGAACTCTAAGATCCTTTTATAAAGGTAAACAGCAATAAAACCACACACATTGTGCAGAACTATGTATAAACATGGTCTCGGGTGTTTTACTATTATGGAGGAATACATAGATAGATAGATCTTTATTCAGCATTACATTACAATGTAATAATACAACAATTTAAAATAAATGCTGAAAGTAAATGTCAGAAGTTCAAATGAACTTATAACTAGACATCCCTAAATTTGGAGAGAACTGACAACATAAAGTTAAGAACATACAATAAATACTAAACAGAAATGCCTGAAGTTCAAATGAACTTATTAGTAAATATTACTTAACTTGGACATAACTGACAACAGAAAGTCAAGAAAGAAATACAGCAGATAAAATAGATTTCGATTTGTGACACAAAGAAGCTATTTAGCAATGAATATGCTAATTTGAACTGTTTGTCTGTTAATTAAATTTTAACATACTTGACAAAGTACTTAATGGTAAAAATATAGATTAAGATACACACAGATTTAGTACACAGATCCGTAACTTCCATTTGTCATACCATAATTTGTTGGATAGGCAATGGTTTTTTATATTTAGTGAGGAATTCTTCTTTTAATCTCTTTTTGAAGCTTATTATAGATGGCAACAATCTTACATGTGATGGAATTTGATTGTACAGTTTAACCCCTATAATACTAAGACATCTACTTTTCTGGAAAGTTTTGGGGATATTTTGATAAATGTTTCCACAGTTCCTTGTATTATTAGTTATGAACATGCTTGACATATCTATATCGTTCCATTAGTTTAGGTGGTATCAAATTCCTATCAGCTTTGAAAATATGAGTGCATGTTTTGAATTTTATTATATCCCGTAACTTTAAACATTTGAATGCATTGTATGTGTTGCTTGTTGAATCTCTGTATCTTAAGGAGCCAATCAGGCACATTCCTGACAGAGGAATCTAAGCGCCAGTCGATATTGGGATCAATCGGGCCATAATTGAGCGATTGACGGGCGATTGATTATAAGTTCATAAAAAATTTACTACGATTAAGCCTTGAACTCGCTTATTATTGGTCCTAGAGGTTTGGGATGGTGTACCAACATATAGGAAATCATGTGCTGGAAATCTTCTGGTGTGGTCAGATTTGACCTGGGGCCCCTCGTTAAAGATCAAAAGAGGATAGGCAAAGTTTTAAGTGCTTATAACTCGCTTATTATTGGTCCTAGAGGTTTGGAATGGTATACCAGCATATAGGAAATCATGTGCTGGGAATCATCTGGTGTGGTCAGATTTGAACTTGGGCCCCTCGTTTAAGGTCAAACGAAGATAGCCAAACATAAATGTGCTTATAACTCGCTTATTATTGGTCCTAGAGCTTTGGGATGGTAAACCAACATATAGGAAACCATGGACAGGGAATCTCTTGGTGTGGTCAGATTTGACCTTGGGCTTCCTCTTCAAGGTCAAACGAGTATAGGCAAACATAAAAGTGCTTATAACTCGCTTATTATTGGTCCTAGAGGTTTGTGATGGTATACTAACATATAGAAAATCATGGGCTGGGAATCTTTTGGTGTTGCCAGATTTGACCTTGGGCCTCTTCTTCAAGGTGAAACAAGGATAGCCAAACATAAAAGTGCTTATAAGTGGCATATTATTGGTCCTAGAGCTTTGGGATGGTAAACCAACCTGTAGGAAATCATGTGCTGGGAATCTTCTGGTGTGGTCAGATTTGACCTTTGGGCCTCTCCTTCAAGGTCAAATGAGCATAACCAAACTTTAAAGTGCTTATAACTCGCTTATGATTGGTCCTAGAGGTTTGAGATGGTAAACCAACATGTAGAAATTAAGGGCTGGTAATCTTTTGCTGTGGTCGAATTTGACCTTGGCCCTCTCCTTCAAGGTCAAATGAGCATAGCCAAACTTAAAAGTGCTTATAACTCACTTATTATTGGTCCTACAGGTTTAGGATGGTAAACCAACATGTAGGAAATCATGTGCTGGGAATCTTCTGGTGTGGTCAGATTTGATCTTAGGCCTCTCCTTCAAGGTCCAACGAGGATAGGAACTTTAAAGTGCTTATAACTCATTTATTATTGGTCCTAGAGGTTTGGGATGGTATACCTACATATAGGAAATGATGGGCTTGAAATCTTTTGATGTGGTCAGATTTGACCTTGGGCCTCTCCTTCAAGGTCAAACAAGCATAGCCAAACTTTAAAGTGCTTCTTCCTCTTTGCAGCTGAAAACACACAGTCAGCTGATACAGAACCCGTTCATAGGCACTGAGTGTTTTTTTCGTTTTAAGGTCACTCTTGTGATCCTAGCATGGTCCTTTTCACGAACATTTCTCTTCACCAATAACATTTACCTCTTCACATTAGTCCTTTAGCATTTTATATAAAGCTTAAAAGCTGTAGGGACGCTTTGTTTTTGTGTACAAAAACTTTTGTCTAGTTTTATTTTTAAACCAGTGAAAACCACATATACTTGCATGCAACTATTTTAACTTTTGGTTTGTTGTCCATTTGTTATCAGAAAGAAGAAGAAGAATGTAAAACTGCTGACACTGCTAACCTTACACCTACAGCTTCCTTCATCTTCCGGGGAGGACGGATCATCCCATACCTGGATCTGGCCTTGAAGATTGCATACCCTGTGGCCTTTGTTCTCTTTATCATTGGTTATGCCAGTGTGTACCATTAATGGCATAATTCTTCAGTCATAAGCCATGAATTTACATTTGGTAGACACTATTACAAATATTACATCAAGAGAATGACAAACAGACTTTAACTTTTGGTCTTCTAAAGACGACTGTGTATAGTAATGTAAGCACTCTTTGGCTTGGTATTCAAATGAGATTTCAATTTTGAAATTTAAATGACTGGTTAACTGATATTTATATATATATATGTGTGTGTGCATAAGTTGGATGGTGCATATACTATTCACTTATTGTATACTTAAGACTTCTGCATGTGGGAGAATGTAAATAACAGTATTCAAGTTTGATTGTGTGATTGAGATTTCAAAGAACTAGTTGATTGATGAAAGGATATATGCAAATCTGAAGATTTGAACATAATTTTAATTTTTGTTTATCTATATATGATGAGGTAAACACATTTTACCAACTGTGTTCAAATCGGACAACATCACTTAGATTTTAAAGAACTGACTGTCTGATGAAGGAATGCATGCAAGAAGGATGATGTAAAGATACTTTAACATTTGGTGTTCCAAGACTATTGCATGTATGGTAATATAGACATATTCTTCCAATGGTGTCCAAATTAAATAGCATCAGTTGAATTTGAAAGAACTGGGACAAGTAAATCAAAGTCTTTGTTCTGATAACAAATTTGTTAGCCCTTAGTTATCCCTTAGTTAATTAACAAACTCTTGTGTAAATCAAAACCTTAGTTAGTTTACTGTTGGTTAATTTTTTCCTAAAAACCACTCAAATTTACACATAACTCAGACAATATGGTTAAGTATTAGTAATGTAAAAAAGCCAAGTTCTTTTCATCAGGCTTAATATAAAGTTATTATTATTGTTATTATTCTTATGATCCAAAAAGGAATGGGTCATCTACCTACCACTGTGTATTGTTGTGGTATGGCCCCACTTTGAAGTGATATATTTATTCTGTATATGTCTGATAAGGGATGTTTTACTTTTATTATCCACCATTTTGTACGATTTATGGGTTAAATAAGATGAATATTTAATGAGAGAACACAAAAAAAAGCTATAAAAAACAGTGGCAACAGTGAATATAAAACTTCAATCTTTAAACTTGCAATATCTCGATCATTTTTGTATGGATTTTTATGTAATTCACATGAACAGAAGCGCTGTAAGAACACCTTTCGAATGATGTATTATACATACATGTATTTGTAAGTTACATACTTGCCCAGATATTGTTGAAAAACCGGAAGCTGTTCACGCTCATTATCCATAGTACCAAGGCACTGGTGTATACAAAAAAATATATCCCGGTCTGTATTTCCCCGTATTTAAGACAAATACAAGGTATCTTTTCAGATCCACAAAGATGAGGTTGTCAGTTCAAAATCAAATATGTACAGATATAACCACACAGAAAGGTCTGACCTAGGCATTTTAAGAACAATTGCATATGTTTTCTACCATTGTTATTCAAACTAGATGACGTCATTTAAAATTGAAAGAGGAGAACTGGTGTTTTACTTAGCGTAGACTTTAATTGAAGGAGAAAAACTTTCATTTTAGAATTAAAATCCTGTTAAATTTTAGTTTTGTTTTATGTAGTCTACAAGCGTAAACACAGCAAGGCATTGAGTTGTTACATATCATCTGTGTTTACAGTCAAATCCTCTACAAACTCTTTTGTTTACAGTAGTTTTATTGATTAACATGTTTATTAATTATATGATACTTGTCATGTGTGTAAAGGGTTCGCCTTAGCATCACATGTGAAAGATAAATGGGTAATTCCGAATTTCTTTTAACCCTCCAACCCTAGGGCCTTAAGTTGAAGGAAGTATTCATTTTATAACAGACTCTTTCCCTAATGTTCAGTATTCCTTACTAAATTGCAGATATAAAATTAAGATGACAAAATGTAAAAATAACTCAAACATGAAAGAAGATGGAAATATCTACTGACTCTTTCTGGTTAGAGACCTCTTTCTTGAGATCTCTGATGTTTGTTTATATGTGAAAAATTACAGTTCCTTGAAAATGTTACTTGGATATGTCACATATGATTATTTTGCATTATTGGCTTGATCACTCTACACATGAGTAAATATAAAAGTACATGGTACTGGTGGTTCTGTAATTGTGTATATCCTTAAGTCATTCACTTTAGCTGTAGTAAGATCACCATTGCATAATCTCTGCTATTACCAGATTTGATGCTGGAGTAGCTTTGTTTAAGTACAAATATTCTGAAACTTAGTGTACACTCTGTTATAGCTACTTAGTACAGCAAGGGACCTAATCACGTAGGTTGTGTAGTTTTGTCAGTTTAATTTCTCTATATTTATAAATCCTAGATATTCCATTAACATGGTAATCAAAATTAATAAACAGGTACAAAGAGAAAACAAAAACATAACAAATTTTTAATTCTTATTTCAAAATTAAAAAAAAAACATTCTGAGGAAAAGATAAAATTGATTTATAAAAATGTTGAAGTTTGAACTTTTTCTCGCAGTAAACAGGAAGAAAAGTCCAAATGAAAGATTTAGCACATCTAAAATCTTTTAAAAGAAAATCATTTTTGCGTCCTTACAACAAAAAGAGGTGTTACAAAGTTAAGTCAAAGTTTATACCAGAAACTAAGTGCTCGTTTTTTTGTCTTTCATAGTGTGTCAATTTATTTTACTTATGGCGTCAAGGGACGCTTATTGGTTTCACCCCCGGTTTTCAGTCAGCCGCCGCCGCCGCCGCCGCCGCCGCCGCATTATCGTCTCCCCTGAATATCTCCTTTGTTATTAGGCCTATCCAAATGATATGTGGCAGTGTTCTTCTATAGGCGTGGGGAAATTTTTTGACAGGCATAAATTTGACCTTTGACCTTTATCAAGGTCACATTATCAAAAATTCAAAAAAAAAATTACTTCCTTTTCACTAGATTTCCTCAGAAAGTACTGGGTGTGGGTCAACCAAATTTGGTATGCACATTCCTGAGGGAAGAATCTAGGCGCCAGTCGATATTGGGATCAGTCGGGCCATAATTGACCGATTGACGGGCGATTGATTATAAGTTCATAAAAATTTTGCTAAGATTAAGCCTTGAACTCGCTTATTATTGGTCGTAGAGGTTTGGGATGGTATACCAACATATAGGAAATCATGTGCTGGGAATCTTCTGGTGTGGTCAGATTTGACCTTGGGCCCCTCCTTCAAGGTCAAGCGAGGATAGGCAAACTTTAAAGTGCTTATAACTCGCTTATTATTGGTCCTAGAGGTTTGGGATGGTATGCCAACATATAGGAAACCATGGGCTGGGAATCTTTTGGTGTGGTCAGATTTGACCTTGGACGTCTCCTTCAAGGTCAAACGAGGATAGCCAAACTGAAAAGTGCTTATAACTTGCTTGTTATTGGTCCTAGAGGTTTGGGATGGTATACCAACATATAGGAAATCATGTCCTGGGAATCTTCTGCTGTGGTCGCATTTGACCTTGGGCCCCCCCTTCAAGGTCAAACGAGCATACCCAAACTTAAAAGTTCTTATAACTCGCTTATTATTGGTCCTAGAGGTTTGGGATGGTATACCAACATATAGGAAATCATGGGCTGGGAATCTTCTGGTGTGGTCGGATTTGACCTTGGGCCCCTCGTTCAAGGTCAAAAGAGCATAGCCAAACTTAAAAGTGCTTATAACTCGCTTATTATTGGTCCTAGAGGTTTGTGATGGTATACCAACATATAGGAAATCATGTGCTGGGAATGTTCTGGTGTGGTAGCATTTGACCTTGGGCGCCCCCTTCAAGGTCAAACGAGGATAGCCAAACTTAAAAGTGCTTATAACTCGCTTATTATTGGTCCTACAGGTTTGGGATGGTATACCGACATATAGGAAATCATGTGCTGGGAATCTTCTGGTGTGGTCAGATTTGACCTCGGGCCTCTCCTTCAAGGTCAAACGAGCATAGCCAAACATAAAAGTGTTTATAACTCGCTTATTATTGGTCGTAGAGGATTGGGATGGTATACCAACATATAGGAAATCATGGGCTGGGATTCTTTTGGTGTTGTTAGATTTGACCTTGGGTTTCTCCTTCAAGGTCAAACGAGGATAGCCAAACTGAAAAGTGCTTATAACTCGCTTATTATTGGTCCTAGAGGTTTGGGATGGTATACCAACATATAGGAAATCATGTGCTGGGAATCTTCTGGTGTGGTCGCATTTGACCTTGGGCCCCCCCCTTCAAGGTCGAACGAGCATAGCCAAACTTAAAAGTGCTTATAACTCGCTTATTATTGGTCCTAGAGATTTGGGATGGTATACCAACATATAGGAAATCATGGGCTGGGAATCTTCTGGTGTGGTCGCATTTGACCTTGGGCCCCTCGTTCAAGGTCAAAAGAGCATAGCCAAACTTAAAAGTGCTTATAACTCGCTTATTATTGGTCCTAGAGGTTTGTGATGGAATACCAACATATAGGAAATCGTGCTGGGAATCTTCTGGTGTGGTCGCATTTGACCTTGGGGCCCCCCTTCAAGGTCAAACGAGCATAGCCAAACTTAAAAGTGCTTATAACTCGCTTCTTATTGGTCATAGAGGATTGGGATGGTATACCGACATGTAGGAAATCATGGGCTGGGAATCTTCTGGTGTGGTCGCATTTGACCTTGGGCCCCCCCCCCCCCTTCAAGGCGAACGAGCATAGCCAAACTTAAAAGTGCTTATAACTCGCTTATTATTGGTCCTAGAGATTTGGGATGGTATACCAACATATAGGAAATCATGGGCTGGGAATCTTCTGGTGTGGTCGCATTTGACCTTGGGCCCCTCGTTCAAGGTCAAAAGAGCATAGCCAAACTTAAAAGTGCTTATAACTCGCTTATTATGGGTCCTAGAGGTTTGTGATGGTATACCAACATATAGGAAATCGTGCTGGGAATCTTCTGGTGTGGTCGCATTTGACTTTGGGCCCCCCCCCCCTTCAAGGCGAACGAGCATAGCCAAACTTAAAAGTGCTTATAACTCGCTTATTATTGGTCCTAGAGATTTGGGATGGTATACCAACATATAGGAAATCATGGGCTGGGAATCTTCTGGTGTGGTCGCATTTGACCTTGGGCCCCTCGTTCAAGGTCAAAAGAGCATAGCCAAACTTAAAAGTGCTTATAACTCGCTTATTATTGGTCCTAGAGGTTTGTGATGGTATACCAACATATAGGAAATCGTGCTGGGAATCTTCTGGTGTGGTCGCATTTGACCTTGGGGCCCCCCTTCAAGGTCAAACGAGCATAGCCAAACTTAAAAGTGCTTATAACTCACTTATTATTGGTCCTACAGGTTTAGGATGGTATACCAACATATAGGAAATCATGGGCTGGGAATCTTCTGGTGTGGTCGCATTTGACCTTGGGGCCCCCCCTTCAAGGTCGAACGAGCATAGCCAAACTTAAAAGTGCTTATAACTCGCTCATTATTGGTCCTAGAGATTTGGGATGGTATACCGACATATACGAAATCATGGGCTGGGAATCTTCTGGTGTGGTCGCATTTGACCTTGGGCCCCTTGTTCAAGGTCAAAGAGCATAGCCAAACTTAAAAGTGCTTATAACTCGCTTATTATTGGTCCTAGAGGTTTGTGATGGTATACCAACATATAGGAAATCGTGCTGGGAATCTTCTGGTGTGGTCGCATTTGACCTTGGGCCCCCCCCCCCCCCTTCAAGGTCAAACGAGCATAGCCAAACTTAAAAGTGCTTATAACTCGCTTATTATTGGTCCTAGAGGTTTGGGATGGTATACCAACATATAGGAAATCATGGGCAGGGAATCTTTTGGTGTGGTTAGATTTGACCTTGGGCCTCTCCCTCAAGGTCAAACGAGGATAGCCAAACTGAAAAGTGCTTATAACTCGCTTATTATTAGTCCTAGCGGTTTGGGATGGTATAGGAAATCATGGGCTGGGAATCTTTTGGTGTGGTCGGATTTAACCTTGGGCCTCTCTTTCAAGGTCAAAAGAGGATAGCCAAACATAAAAATGCTTATAACTCGCTTATTATTGGTCCTAGAGCTTTGGGATGGTAAACCAACATGTAGTCAATCATGTGCTAGGAATCTTCTGGTGTGGTCAGATTTGACCTTGGGCCCCTCGTTTAAGGTCAAACGAGCATAGCCAAACTTAAAAGTACTTATAACTAGCTTTTTATTGGTCCTAGAGGTTTGTGATGGTATACCAACATATAGGAAATCATGGGCTGGGAACCCTCTGGTGTGGTCGGATTTGACTTGGGCCTCTCGTTAAAGGTCAAACGAGGATAGCGAAACTTAAAAGTGCTTATAACTCGCTTATTATTGGTCCTAGAGGTTTGTGATGGTAAACCAACATATAGGAAATCATGTGCTGAGAATCTTCTGGTGTGGTCGCATTTGACGTTGGGCCCCTCATTCAAGGTCCAACGAGCATACCCAAACTTAAAAGTGCTTATAACTCGCTTATTATTGGTCCTAGATGTTGCAGAAACAACATATATAACTTTGTTTTCTTCTTTTTATATTTGTAAAAAGGACTTCATAATCTTTGATTAAAGGTCATGGGAAACATTTTCAGATCATTCATCAACAATAACATATACATATGAAAGTTCAATTTTTGTAAAAATAAGATGCGTCTGGACAAGGTTACATGGTATATTCAGTCACTTTCTGGCTGTTTTTTCAAGATTTTCACAACTGTTGCCATCTGTTTTTAGGAATTTTATTTGTCTGTAAGACATCATTCTGGCCCTGTAAGTTTCTGAAATAGCCTGGAGAACATCTTTTATATTTGTTTCAGATAAAAAAATATTTAGAGAGGTATATAAGCAAGTTGGATAAAAATCACAAAATAATGCAGTCAACCAGGTTCAACTGTGAGATGAGTTTTGATACTTATTTTTTAATTTTGAAAACTAATTATTGCTAGGAGATGAAATAAATACAACATAAATGTCTTTAGAACTGGGCCTCAAGCAAGGATAATCACAAATGTTCCGCAAATTAGTTCAGAACTTTCCCACCAAAGCAGTAAACAATGCTTTCATCATAGTATACAGAATGCGGCTTAGCCTTGCTGAAGGCTCAAGTTTCTTTGCAGCTAGGGAAAGTTTTCAGTTCAGATAATGGAGTTTCAGTTTCTATAATGTACTCATACACGTACTGACTATACAGCTAAGAGAAAGTCTGATACAGTTCTTTCTCTTAACATATATGAGTGCTTTATGAATACCAAATATTTGTGCGTATGTTTGAAAGGATATCATGCAAATTTGAGCCTTAAGCAAGGCTAAATGCGGCTACCAAACTATACCAAACTATATACTGTTAATAAAAATTTCCACCAAACACATTTAATTTTCTCAGTCTCAACAAAGGCTTAAAAATTTAGAAAAAAAAATGTAACCAGCTAATTTCCAAAACTTAAAATTATCCAAACTTATGGTCAAAAAGTACTAAACTGCTATCTGAAGGAAAGACCACTATATAATGAATTGTTTCATGAACTGACAATATAAAAGACTTTTATTAAAAGTTAGAACTTTAAGGATTCTTTCAAATAAATTTAATAAATTTGACTACAACATCATGCTTTGATAAATTATTTATGCAAGTGAAAACAAATTGTATATTTTGATTTAACTTTAAATCATACTTTATCTTGATAGAAGTACCGGTGATAAAAGGGAAAAAAACAGTATTCAGTACATTTTAATGACAACTTTTGAATTTATCAACAGATCCTTAGTTTTATGAAAAAATTTTACTAGTGAAAGGCTACTTTCCCATCACAGTTTAAGAACCTTGAAAAAAATAGGAGGAGGTAATATCTCATACAAATGTTTAGGCTTTCTGCATTCCAAGACAGGCCTATTTATAGCAAATCTGTGTTTGTTTGAAGTGTTAAGGCCCTTGCACATTTACGCGGCGCGGTCGCGGTATGATTTTTACTACATGCTAAGCAGGCAAATTTTCTTTACTTTGCACATTTGGGGCGATTTTTCCCAGCGGTTTTCACTGGTGGAGTAAAAAGCCAACATATTGTTTTTCCTCGTAGAAGATGATTGATGACGTCACAGGCTCATAAGGAAGTTCTGTTTAGTTGGAGATCTAATGTATACATTTACAAACTGAAGGAAGATAACGAGTTTCTTTGCCAGAAAAAAGCCCACTAACCTTTATTTTTTCCAGATGCTGTATTTTTTCTCAGGTTTTACATAATTTTTAACCACTTAAGGTCATTGTACACTAGCGCGGCGCGATGCACCATGGCTAAATAAAATAGAAATAAAGGAAGTAGTTCAATGCATATACACCTATATTTCTAATGCTATTTATGCCTCTTGTACCATATATTTCTTAATATAAACCACATTTTCATTCTGGGTGTTTGTCTACTGAATTAAGTTAACTTAACAAGTTTTGTGAAAAACGTTTCCTATGGCCTTTAACGATGACTGTATTTTATGTAATTTATGTAATTTTATGTAATTACTTTTACATGACAATATGGACACATTCTTTCTGTGTAAAGATATACACATCCATGCCAACTTAATACAGTGGATTCAACCTTTTGTTTTTCCACTCAATGAGAATTTGGAGAAAAGACACTGTTGTATATACTGCCTTGCTACCAATTATTGCCGGGTACCAATTATCGCCAGACAGAATTCAAATGGATATAACTTCACCAAAGTAGCATCCCAAGCCTAGCAAATAAGGTAAAACTATAACCAAAGTGAGTGGAACAAAAACACAACAAAAAGCTTTCAAAATATATAACCATAATTGAAATATGAACGTTTTATTTTCTGGTGGCGATAATTGGTAGCCAGCGATAGTTGGTAGCAAGGCAGTATACTTCAAGGATGGAAAAAAACATGTAGCCTTGTTCAGGTGGACAGATTGTTTCATTTGAAATCACCATTTTAATCGCCTTTTTAATATAAGACCAATTTGTAGCATTGTCTGATGGAATATTGGTGATGGATGTGCCCAAGATGAATACAAATAATATTTGACAAGTCCCAATAATAACAGACATTGCATCATATTCATTTATTTCCTGTAATATACCACAGTACATTGTAGAAATAATATCATGTATTACTGACATTTTCTACAGATAACATAGCTTTCAGATAATTTGTTTATTTTTAA
The DNA here is from genome assembly GCA_964017235.1 of Sabellastarte sp. h YS-2021. Taxonomy (NCBI): domain Eukaryota; kingdom Metazoa; phylum Annelida; class Polychaeta; order Sabellida; family Sabellidae; genus Sabellastarte; species Sabellastarte sp. h YS-2021. The sequence goes on from OZ024927.1 coordinate 61,245,660, forward strand.
AGCTGTAAAACTGTGTTTGAAATAAGTAAGGTTAATTGCTGGTGATTTATATTTGCCGTAATCTTGATCAACCATCCTAACCTGTAATGACTAATTTAAAAGTGTTTATAACTTGTTTATTATTGGTCCTAGAGGTTAGCAATGTGAAACCAGTCTACAGTAAATCATGGGGTGGGAATCTTCTGATGTGATCAGATTTCACTTTGGGCCTTTCCTTCAAGGTCAAAAGAGGATAGCCAAAGTTAAAGGTGTTTTTAGCTTGCTTATTATTGGTCCTAGGGTTTGCAATATGAAATCAACCTATTGGAAACCATAGCTAGGAATAATCTGATGTGGATAGATTTGGCCTTGGGCCCTGTTTTGAGTTATACAGTTATAAGTAGAGACTTTGGGAAAGGCTAAGACAGTTGTAAAGTAAATCCAGTTTATGGGAATGATCACCTCTTGAACTAAGATCCTTTTATAAAGGTAAACAGCAGTAGTTTAATCTTGTGAAGAAAACCACATTATGGAGGAATACATCTCATAATAGGATACAAATAGTAACAACTTGATATAATAAATAGCACAATGAAAATATTCAGAAAGGCTTTTTTTAATATCCTTGTTTCAGCTCCAATGGAGGTAAAAGGTGACTTACTTAGTAATTCGACATTTTTTCAAAGATCAATGGGAAAATTACAAAGTTACCACTGGACTAAGAGAGAAATCAAAGAATGTACGGTTTGCAAGTTTCAGATCTGTTATAGGTAGACTTGCTCCAAGTCTTTGTATTTATATCCATCAGTAACTACAACAGTTAAATTTAAACTGGACACTTACAAGAGTTCATTATAGCACAAGCATTCTCGAGTATGGGGGATAGTCTCTGAAAAAACGGGCTGGTTGTTTCTCCAAAGATCATACAGTACCCATATATTACACAAAAGACAAAAGGACTTGGTGAAAGTCTATGTTATGGGTAGACATTGTTTTAGAATCTTAGTAAATATGCAAAGATATAGCAAAGTGCATGAAGGCACTTTAGGTGAAATAACTAAAGTTATTTAAAAGCAACCCAAAATGAGATTTACGAACAGTACAAGTTCTACTCAATTAAAATGTGGATCACTGGGTTAACAGACTGAGACAACTTTTAAAGTCTTGCAACTTTGAAGCAATGATTGACAGTTTGTTGAGAGACTGAGTGGTTATGGGGATGAAATACAAGGCCGCAAGAGCACAGATGTTTAGATTGAAGGTAGCCAATCTAAATGCAGCAGTTGACATGCTGAGAGCTAGTGAAGTAGCTGCTCAATACATAAAAGAGGTTGAGCAAGGGACATTTGACGAAGTGGTATCACTCTGCATTGTCCGGTACGCATCCACATCCTCGTGAACAACTTCTCCATAAGTACATGGCCCAGAGGCATACTGTTACATTTAAAATATACCTTGTCTGTCGAGGATGACAAATTGTTCAAGGCATACAGACTGGTCTGTTCGTCTGTTCCCCATCGCCATTACAAGAAAGGTACCCCCATCCAAAGTGTGAAAATTTCAACATTTCATTACAATTTTTCTCCTTGACTATGGAAGGGATTTATCTCTTAACTTGGATATATGTACTAGCCTGCAAGTACATTCCCTTGCATGAGTATGAGGCCCGGATCTTTGTTAATTATTTTTAATGAATTTTTAAAATAACTTTTAATGTATTGAAATTCATGAAATCATGCACTAAATGACTTCTAACTTAAAAAGTATTGCATTTACAGTATTTTGTTAAAGTATATTATTTAGCTACTTTATCCATAGCTACAACATGGTGAGTAACTTTGGAACCTTTCCCAATGGCTAAGTGAATATTAGCTACTTACTGACTTTTCAGTGGCTTCCATAATGAGTAAAGCGCTTGTAAATTAAAAGCTATTGCATTTACAGAATTGTGTTTAAATATGTTAATCGCCTACTTTTGGGTGAGCTGCAACAGTTAAATTGTAGACCTGTACCTCATTGCATAGCTGAGCAATAGCTACTTTCACGTTCTCACTTTTGAGTAAGTTGGTTGTAACTTGAAAACTATTACATTTAGAGTTTTTTTTTTAATTTGTTATTCATCAACTTTAGGGTCACCTATAGCAGTGATTCTGCGAAACTTTAGCTCATTAACTAGCTGAGCAGTAGTATTTTCAGGTTTTCACTGTTGAGTAAATCACTTGTAACTTCAAAATTATTTCATTTATAGAATTTTCTTTAAATATATTATGCACCTACTTTTAGGCAGCTATAAGATAGTTACATTTGCAGACCCACAGCTCATTTCATAACTGGGCAACTTGTGTCTCCTTTTATGCTTTCACTTCTACTTTGTAACTCAAACCACAGTCACCTGATGCAAAACCCATTCACGGCACTGATTGCTTGTTTGGTTTTACAGTCGCTCTTATGACCCTAACATAATCGTTTCAGTAAAATTTCTCTTCACTAATAACATTTACCTCTTTACAGTGCTCCTTTAGAACTTTACATAGACTTTACAAGCTGTAGGGACGCTTTGTTTTTGTGTACAAAAACTTTTGTCTAGTTTTCATATTTCTTTTACAGCTCATTCTGTCAGATTATATATCACAAATAAAAAAAATATTCCCTTATTGTGTATGTCTTTAGTTTGTTACATATCTCTTCCATATCATCCGTTGTGTACAAAACATAATAAAAAAGATGCATAACAGCATCACAGCTGTTATAATTTCAGAGGTCAAACTTGATTCCATGCGCACGGTCATCCTTTTTGGATTCCATCCTCTCCAAATGCCTCCTGAGGTTTTTTCTCTTGGCAATCTCCTCATCTGTTTTACCAAGGAACTTGGCATACCAGTCAGTCAGCTCTTCATACACTCTTTCTAGTATCTCTTCTCTCTCCTCAACTAATAAAAGAAGACATATCAGGACTGGTAAAATCACTTTCCTTGCACCCTGAAAATGGCTGTGTCTTTCTAAAAAAAATTTATCTTTCATTTGAAAAATGCACTCAAGTTTGTATTTTGAAATATTTATATAATTTAATTTGGCAGTATTGCACTTTATACAATAAATAAAAAATTAAATGCAAAAAAAAAGAAGAATACTCAGAGAACACTGTTATCTGCCAAAACCTAATAATTCCCTCTCCAAGAGCAGTTATTTTCCATAAGTCAAATTTTTTGTTTTTCACATTCTTTTTCATTCCTATACTGAACTAAATTTTGTTTTCCTATGGTCGTACTACATATCTCATCAGAAAGAGATAACCTCTTTTTTGTATATCTCCATATTGTATCAAAGTTGGCTGAATACTTTTTGCATTATCCTATAACACACAGTGTTTTAGATTACTATCCGGATTATATCCAGAGAACGCCAGGAGTTGCAAGGACTCATTCTGTTATGAGTTATCTTTATAATAGTTTGAACAGATCATTAGGTGGATCTGCATAATTTGTCAGTTTTTCCGGCCATTTTCAACAAGATCAGTCACAGCATCCCTCTTACTTTAAAATTATCGAGGTCTTACAATAACTTGCAAAAGTGAACCAATAGCATCAAAACAAACCTGTTTGGGCACGTGTTAGCTCATCTTCTATTTCAGAGACACGGCTCTGAAATTCTTCTTTCATGTTATTGTATTCACTCTCCTGTGAAGGGTACAAATATAAGTGTCAAAACACCATGATATCTAGCTACACCAAAGAGTCAATGTGAAATGAACAATTTGAATTGCATTATGTGTCAGTTCAGGAAACCAGTAATTTATTTTTATCAATGGCTATGTGTAATATATATATATGAACTAGTGGTTTTCATACTCCCTGTGGTCCAGAGATTAGGGCACAAAAGAGACCTAACCTGTACCCAGTAGCTGTTAAACTGATTGACTTGTTTTGCTTTAACATTGATTCAGCTCACAATACAGGACAAACCACTACAAGCATGTTTAAAATAACTGCAGTGTTTACAATACGTCAAATTCAGGTGGACATCCTATAGGCACTGATGTCCAAAGGATAATAAAATTACCTTTGTACATGTTAGAGTCTGATAGGGAAGAAAACTATGGAGTGGGATAGGTTAATCTGAATATATAACTTTTCAACTGTTGTCTAACCTTGTATTTAAACAGTATGCAATACTCAATGGTGAGTCATGTAGTTTATCAAAGAAACATGACTGAACCTGTTTAACATGCACATGAAGTGATATAATGCATTTTGAACCCTATGTATTCTACTAATGTTCATGTTTTTATGCAATAGAGTAGGGAGTTGCAGTAGTCCAGGTGACTACTGACCATGGCTTTGACAACCATCACTGCTGTTTCATGGGTGAAGTACATACATGTTGTATGGAGTTTCTGGAGACGATAATAGCACAATGCCAGACATTGGAAACATGTCTTGTGCATTGAATTATCTGCATTTTGGGTGACACCATCTTTTTTCACTGACTCAATTGGTTCTATGAAACACTGTGAAGGAGACTAAGGAAGGATTCATTCTTCACTAATCAGAATTAATTTGGACCTGGACAGCCTCAATTAAGGCAATTCACTGATACCAGACCCAAAATTCTTGGAATCAAGTTTCAAGTGTATGTGTATCACCAGTGTTTATATGATGAGTGACATTGAATGTGGATATAATTTTACTAAAAATAATTGTGTATAGGATGAACAGGAGTGGGTCCAGGACTGAGCCCTGTGGGGAGTTGAAAGGTATCGGAGAAATGTCCTTCTATTTTAATCTTCTGGGGTTTTTTTAAGTTGAGATATAATTCCAGCGGAACATAGCCCTGTCAGTTCCATACCAGTGTTTTAAGCAGTCAGAAAGGGGAATATGATTTATGATTTTGAATGCTGCAGACAAGTCTAAGAAGCACTAGTCCAACAGCAGTACTCTTGACCATTGAGGTGGCAATATCATAAGGTATTTTAAGCAATGCTGTTTTGTTTGAATGAAAAGCTCTGAATACTGATATAGCTGAGGTTAGAGACTGGTAGGCAGTTCTTCAGAGGTTTTCTTTGGTAGCAGAGGTTGACATTTTATAATGTGAACCACTGGCCTCGAACTAGTAACTACTAGTTTTTCTGCTCAAGATAAAACTAATTATCACTCTGGTGGTTGAGTTAGCCATGGAATTTGATCCTATAACTTCAGAGATGGATAGCCATTGTTTTATGCGACTGCTCCTTTTTCAAGACAAATAAAAAGACCCCTCTAATTATTAACCAGAATTCTGCTATGACAAGTTCTGTTTTGAAAAAAGAGGGTGGGGAAACTGGCAAAACACAAAATTTATCCCAAGGGAAAACCCTAAGTCTTACAGCCAAAAATATAAGTCTTATGGCCACAAACTGAGTAGTACCAGTCCCTGGCTACAATTATCAAAAGTTAGTTATAACAAAAACTAAGTAATCTTCTCACCGGAAAAGATTACTCGGATCCATTTTCCAGATTAGTCAAAAAACGTCAAGCTAAATCATAGCACCTTATAGATAAATTGTTGGAGGCTAAATCTGGGGTGTTGCTGAAACAGTAAGTACCCGTCCTCTTAAATGAATAGTGAATTTGTTGAGTCATTATTAGTTGTACATAATTGTATTGGTAAACATTTACTCAGTATTAAAATAATAAGTTTTAATACATACCTCATTAAAAGGTCGTTTTGGTGGGACACCTCTCTTGAGAAGCTTTTCAGCCTTCTCACTTATTGTAAGTTTTGGGATGTCAGGATTTGGTTCAGTATCAAGGGTTCCATCTTCAATTTTGGCTTCTGAAAATGTTTATGTGTTACTTGCTGTTGTGAAACTATTGGGTGAGTAAAATCGGCCCAAGTAAATCTGATGAGCATTTCAAAACCCCAACAAGGTTTTGAACTGGCTTGACCGTTTCAAAGCGACTAAATAAACCTGCTTGTCATTTCAAAACCATCTCACTGGTTTAAACCAGTCTATGTTTTCAATACTGTTCTTACAATATAAAAAGTACATAATTTCAATTGTTATAAATTTGTACCTACACTTATATATAATTACAATTATGTGTTAAAATTATATCTTTAAAATGCGATTGTGACACACAGCTTTCAAGGTGTTTTTTTTTAATATGTAATTGAGGAAGCGTTCAAATAGTTCTAATCAGTTGATTAATTAAAGAGTGGTTGGCAAATTAATATTAAAGGAAAACACTGATTATTCCTTTCATATTGGATTGTATTCTAAGATATAAAAAATCTGTTGATTGGATTTAATTTCTTTTGTAGACCAGTCATAAACCAATAAATGTAATTTTTGAAAAAGCTGACAAAGATCAATATATACCTACTTATTAATTAGGTCAATTATAATTACAATTTATCTACTTAGCTCTAATACTTTGAACATAAATGTAAAAAAAAAAATTCTCAGTTCAGGTAGATTTTGAAATGGCCAGGCTCTTACACCCAAATATATTATCTGGCCGTTTCGGAACGGTTATTGGCCGTTTTGAAATGGCCAGAGTACTGAAACGGCCATGAACAAACGTATTGACATTCTAACATAAACAAGATCAAGATACAAATTACAAACAAACTATTTTTGTTCAAATTTTAACGATATCTTCTGCCCACGAAGACAATAATAAATAAATTAATCGGTTGGACAGTTTAAAAGTTTATGACAGCTTGTGGGGTTTTTTTCACAAGAAAATCTAAATGAGCAGAAAATGGAAAGTAACTGATTAATCAATGCACTCTATATTTCGCCAAGTTGCTCAAGATATGTTTAGAAATCAGTACAGTAGCACTGTAAACCATTGTCAGTCTTGGCTATATTCGGTTTTCAATTAACTAAATTGGTATAAATTGGACTTGCCCTTCCAATAACATAACTTTAGTATTTTTTTTCATCACAGTGTTGATGTTGGCGCCCAACTTGTTGAAATAAACTATCACTGTTATGTTCAATTTCATGATTACAACAACCCGTGTAGTGTTACATACTAAATTAATATTAAAGAAATTGGTTAATATTAAATTAAAGTTTAAAATCATTCTTGAGTTTGCTTATCCTAAGTAGGGCTAATGGGTTCTAGCCCATCTTAAGATGGGTTAAGCCCACCTGAGTCCTCCTAGGATCCTAAGTTGGGCTATAGCCCATCTTAAGATGGGCTGACTTCTAAGTTGGGCTCCAACATTGATATCACATGGAATGCACTTACGGAGAGCTTTGTACTTCTTTTGATCCCTCTCATTCATTTGAGGGAGTTTCTCTTTGATCTTCTCCAGTCCTGTTCTCCTTTGCTCCATCCTCTGGTGTAGATGATCAGCATTTCGAAACTGACACCTGATTCCCGAGAGCAGAACTGTAAAACACACAAGTTAACCAGTTTATGTTTTCAGCTTAGGTGAAATAATTTTAACCTTTTGTCCAGGTAGCTATTAAAAAAATATTATTCGTTAAAAGTACTGCATAGTGATAGTGAATTATTTACATGTTAACGCTGAACTTTGAAACAGTTTTCTTAAATTATAGCAACTATATATATATATTTTTTTTTATTACTCAATTATTAAAATTAGATTATAATATCTGTTGTAGTTTCATCGTGCATTGTATAATTTTACTTAAATTGTTGAAACATTATAAAAGCTTAGAAAATCTAGTTGCTTAGTATATATTCAAACTTACCTATCATTGGAAGAAGAAATGAGAGAAATTCCATTTTCATAAATATGTTTCTTCAACAACTCAGGGAGAAATGAGTTATCTGGTTAGAGCATACTTCGTCACCCATATTATAAAGGACTCATTTCAGAAAAAAAACATTTAAATTACATCATAACTGCCATGCTTATTAATGACAACGACAACAAAGCTGGTGGTTGGGCTGAAATAAAATCCCTGATAACTGCAGATCTTATTAATACATGTATTAATACATGAATAAGTACAACTACAATGTATTATCATTATTAGCAAGGAATGTGTCTTTGGAACATGTTTAATTTTATTTCCTGTTATCTATAATTATTGATCACCTGTGGTGATAAATTGACAACAAAATTACTAACTCATTTTAATAAACATATTTAATGACAGATTTTGTCAACCAGATTAAACTCCATACCAATGATGATAATGCAAGGAAAACCCTTCCATCTATAACCTATTAAGACACCATGAATTTGATTTTGTTAATATCGCCAAAGTCTATATTGAATGGCAAATATATAAAGCTTCATAACTGCATCTTACATTGGTCGTGCTAAATGGATCAAAGGTATTTTGAGAATCTGGCACAACATTTTCTTCAATTAAAAAATCTTTAGATCTGAAATATGACTCCAAAAAGACCTCTTAGTTCACGAGCTGCTCCATATAGCCAGCACCACACCTCCTGTGTGTACATTATAGTTTAGCACTTAAGTGCTTGTGTTAAGTTTTTCAAACACTTTAAAATCATCTACATGCTGGCAATGTTGTCTCTGTTGTGGTGAATGACTCATACCTAAACTAGCAAAAATTATGAAAACAACAATGTGGCTTTAAGGTGGCCATAACTTGATTAAAATGGAACATTTAAGGTCACCATAAAGTCAGATTACATATTTCTGATACTGTGGCATATACACCAGGTATGATAGACCAAAATGAGCCACAGTGCGAGTTATGGAATAAAAACCTCATTTTTCGACTTTAAGGTGCTCCTAACACTGGTAGCGGTGGCATTGACACCTCCTAACTTTAAGCACTTCTTACTTAAGCATATATGGACACTCTCTGAAAATTTGAAGAAAATCCATTCATAACTTTTGAGTTACGCTGTTCACTAACAAAAAACAGACAGACAGACAGACCGACAAACCCCAATGATTACATAATCTCCTCTGGCGGAGGTAATAAATTCAAATCTCAAAGAAAGCACAAAGGCCCCACCATAACCCAGGGCACAATGTTAACAGATTTCTATAACCAGATCTGGATACATGGATAGAAAAATTCCCAAGCTCTCCTTTCTTCTTGCATTTTTATTTTCACAATAATTTAATCCCATTTCTCCTGTCACGTGTCACGCATCATAACCTCTTTAAGGTACATTGGTTCATTGTTTATCAATCTGTCTACAGTCTATGTGCAAAACAAAAATGTAAGTTTACATGTTCAAAATATACTGCTAGGAGATTGGATCGTGTGTCACAATACTCTCAACTGTGGACAATTCCGTTGATTTCATCTTCCCACAACATTTGGTCTCAATAAACTGATGCCTCAGGGTTTTGTGTGTGTACATGTAAATCATAGGATTCATCACAGATGACAGTGTATACAAAGATACATTTAGGTATCTGAATGTATAACTCAAGGCAGGATTCTGGAAGCTGTCCAAGTAACTCCAAGTTATGCCTTGAGAGAAGACCACTAACCTAAAAATACCAATGGGGAGGAAAGTGACCCAGAAACTGCCTGATGTCAGCATAATAATTTTGATGGCAGTGCCTTTAGATTTGTGAAATTTCTTGGCTGATCTGTGGAAAGCTGTGTTCGTGGATGCCATATCCTGGACCCGTGCTTGGTGGGAGGTCTGAAGAATCCAGAGTTTCAGCAATGAAAAAAGAGTGCAACTCAGAGTGGGTATAAGGTATAGTGTAACCTGGATATAGGAAAATAACTTAGCAGATGGAGTTTGACAATGAAAGATTGTGATGTAGAACTGTTTTGTACCCATCACTTCAATCACTATGGCAAAGATTATGGCTACGATCCAAATCAGGGTAAGAACAGCAAAAGTGAAGCAACTGGTAAATCGGTTAGGATATTTCAAAGGCCGTACAAAAAAGTAGTACCTCTCTATAGCCATAAAACCTAGAGTGTGGAAGGATACAAATATCATGGCTGCTGTCAGTGCTCCGGATACCGTACAGATCCAGGATGGGATGCTGACATAGTCCTGAGCTAAGAGTATCCCGCTTATCATCAATGGAGTACTGGAGCCTACTTGGATAGTATCAGCTAGACAGTAGGACGCTATGATGTAATAGTATGGCACATGGTAGGTGTCTCTGGACAGAACTAAATAGAAGATCCTCATATTTGCTAAGGTGGTCCAAAGTAGAGCAATAATGAGATAGCTGGTCAACAAAGTAGTCTCCAGTTCTCCAGTTTTAATTTGGTCATGATCTGACTCCATGGTAGTCTTTAACACTTTCATTAAATGACTCATCGAAATATCAGAAGTTGATTCAGTGGTTTGAAAAGTTTCTGTAGATATTACTTGGGTGAATCCTGTGGTGTCAGATGTTGCTTGCTTTCTGTCATCCATTGTGAATTTATTTGAAGATACTTTCTGAATCTTGCCATATTCCTGAGAGGCAAAGGTCACAGTGTGATTATCCATGGCTATTGGAATCTTTAGTTATTTTAATGTTTATATTAGTCCCACATAACAATCTCACTTTCGATTCTTTTTATTTGCCAGATTTATGTTATATTAAACTTAAAATTAAAGGTAACAAAATATTCTTTAAAAATATTTTATATATATGCACTGAGTTTTACTCGATATCTTACTCTATATCAGGTTATGTAAAATTTGACACAGAAACACCTGCACTTCATAATTTATGTCCACTTGTATATATTAGGTATTTCACTTGTTTCAGCAGTTGATTTGAATTGAGCAATATTCTGTCTCTTGTCTCTGGTATCTCTTGAAACCATCCGCGCTAAGATGTTACTCTGTCCTGCTTGATCAGATGATTGATTCAATGGACACTATGGAAACCTCTAAAATAGTGGGACATGGGAATACTTTCTCATTTCTAGCAATAACTTTAATGCATGTAGGTCCATTCACCCCATTCAAAGGGCTTTATGTATGTCACCTGTAATATCACCAATCTTCTCAGAAAATTTCTTCTGTGTTGTGTAGACTTATATCTGTACTGATAGTTGTTAAACACTGAGAATACTGAAGGGAAGAATATCTGGTTCATTCACTGTCTTGGTGTCATAATTTATTTGTTATGAAAAATATTCAAATTTCACTGTTGAAGTTTTCACTTCCAGAAGGAAGATTACCTTATTTTAAACAAAACTTAAACTCTGGTAAGTATGATGGATTATGCCATTCCCTTGTTTTCCCTGTAATACAAACACATCATGAAGAAGAAGGGGTGTAATGATTTGCCATTAATTTTCATTACTATCATATAAAGCTTGAAGGCGGAAGTTCATTTCACTTAATACCTTAGATCTGACTGTGATAATGTGCTATAAACCCCCCAGTAAATATTTAGTCATCATTAACCATCATTGGATTTTTCCCTCTTTGTCTGGTTATTATTTTTTGTTTAAATCTCATCGTAATTACTATGTCGTGAGCCTGTGTCTGGATGCTTTATTTTATCAAAGAATGTTTCAGGGAATAAATTATTATCACAAGAGATTATTTCTCTGGCTCCACCAAAGATGAATGTTAATTTTACAAATGATAGAATCTAAAACTATTGTAAAATATAGACCGTATACACAATATTGTCATGTAATTGTAGTTTCAATCATTTTAAAATTTAAACTCGATATAATTTATTACAGTGAGTGTTCCCAATTTAGTAGTTGTGACTTGAAGGGTTTATTACAACATTTTCTCAAATTCATCAAATTGAAGTCACATATAATGTTTGTTGTAGACATGTAATTTTTTTCCATTTTTCTTTCAAGGTTCTAGCTGATGTTCCTTACTATGTTCCAGGTTCAGTCCCTTTTCATTCTTTCTGTACATTGGTTATATTGTGTCATTTCATTAATATACCTTAATGTATGAAATGAATCATAAACAAACAGATAAGTAACGTTTTTTTTCAGTTAGGCAAGAGATGGGTGCATTATGAAAAGGCGTGTTCTGGAGAGGCAAATGAAACATTGTCCACCGTGAAGGCATAGTGTCCTCGTAAATTGAGTAGCAATTAAAGGTTTGATTACATATGTTTGTCACATGTTTAACTTAAGTTGTGTAGTAGTCACCCTGATATTTCTCTTCATCCCCAAAAATCATTTAGGATAATCTTTTCAATTGTCACATATTTACATTACTTCACAGATTTATCAATGCAATGCAAATATCCCCCCCCCCCCCCCCCCCCATTGTATGATCATACTTATGATTAAAACAAAATCAAATATATTAGTATTATGACGACATATATAACCAATATATGTTCACAATTATAGTGTTATTTAACTATATACCTGATTCAAAATAAGAATAAATCGATTTTAGATATGCACACCACATTCTACTGTTGACAAGCTTGAAACAACACAAATAAACTGTGGATCCATAAGTTAGGTGTTCTCTTGTCGGGTTTGTTGACTTAACATTCATTCTATGCATACATTTGTGGACACAAGTCCTACCATGCTGAGATATTGACATATTGACAGAATAAAACAGGTTCACTGAATAATCCACACACCAAGCCAAGGCGGATAGATATTATACGGATTAACATTATTATCAGGTACAATATACTTGCTAATATCTTTCCTTATTATTGTTGATTTCGCTGAGGTTTTAATGGTGTTCAAGGAATGGAGGTTCATTCTACTGTTGACTTGGTTGGATGATTAAACCTAAATGTTATACCAATTGTGAGGTTACAATTAAGCTTTGTTTATTGTTGAAGATTACATCTAAAATTACTTGTCATCTAAAACGTCTGATCATTGAAGATTACATAAAAAATTGCGTGTTTGTGACGTCATATGTTGGAATTTATAGTACAGATCTTATTTTGACAAAGGAATATTAGAACAGTCATCCTCAAAGTGAAAGGTATACGTTCTGTACCTCTGTCACATATATGTATCTGCTATATATGACTGGACAATTAAAGTTTAAGTAAAACGGGATCACTTTGACAGTGATATTGGCCAGCGGACTGGGATTTTTATACATAAAAATAGCCAGCCTCGGCAGGCAAGAACCCCAGCCTACAGGTACAGCTAAATGGCCAACAACATTGAGATTTAGGAAAATCTTAGGAACAACTTCTGCTTGTAAGAAGTACAGAGAATCCACAAGATGTTCTACAAAACATTCACAGGCCATGCATGATTTCTTACAAGTAGTTTTCATATTTTGTAGCCCTAGAAGCAATTATAAGGGAGATATAAGACCTTTTTGATATGATTACCGTCCTATTTGGTATTAAAGATGTGATATAGCAGCCATTTTGTTTCCAAATCCTATCCATTTACATTTTGTGCAAATCTGATGAAGCTAGCCGCAATATTTTAGGTTACAGAAAATATCAAAGATTTTAGAAGAAACTTTAAGACCCCGAAATTTTAAAGTGTTGCCATGGCAACAGTTGTTACCTGACACCCCCAAAACCTAATCAGCTCTAGATCCTCTTCAGGTAAACATATTCTGAAAATTTGGTGAAAATCTGTGCAGGTGTTTATTCTGTGGAACACCCACAAACTTTCAGACTCGAAAATCTTAAAAGTATTGCTATGGCAATAGTTGTTACCAGATACCCTTCAAAACCTAATCAGCTCTAGATCCTCTTGGGTTAACATATTCTGAAAATTCGGTGAAAATCAGTGCAGGGGTTTAGTCTGTGGAACACCCACAAACTTTAAGACCCAAAAATCTTAAAAGTGTTGCCATGGCAAAAATTGTTACCAGATACCCCCAAAAACCTAATCAGCTCTAGATCCTCTTGGGGTAAACATCCCCTGAAAATTTGGTGAAAATCCATGCAGGGATTTAGGCTGTGAAACACCCACGAGCTTTATGCCCGCTGCCTCCCAGACGGCACAGGGGACAACTATAACCACAGCCTTTTTGGACTGGGTTAAAAATTATAAATAGGTTAAATATTGTAGCAGAATTTGGCGGTGTTGATGTCAAAAAGGACTTCATAAATACACTGAACTTCATTTTTTGTTGTGTGGTGAATATGCTTTTTTGTTTTTTTAATAACTATAAGAGTTTCTTTTTTGTAGGTTTTATTATTGTCCATTGTGAGATTTTTCAGGCCTCTATAGTTGAAGCTTCTGATACAGTGATACAACATGGCAGTTTGAATGAAGGAGGATAATCAATGTAAACTACAAAACCACTCATAGAACACTCAGGCCTCCACTGGGGCATATCTCTCCAAAAATCCAGGAATTTTTTAATCCAAAATATAATACCAATCTTTCCCAAAACAGTAATCATTTCTTCCTTTGGCCAGGCCCTAATCCACATAAAACATTCCATGAAGATCCACTCATTGTTTTGGAGTAATATTAAGGTGTTTATATAAGCATCAAAATCGTGTTTTTAGATCTAATTCTGATATGCCTCTTGTTCTAGTTCCTTGAGATACAAGTTCATTGGTTGATATGATATCCTCAGGTATCATATGTTATACCTGTTTGATTTAATATTACATAACTTAAGTCTCCTTGAGGCCCTAAATATAATGAATTACCCAGGAAAAAAATATCACTGTGAAAAAGAAACAAATGAAAACTAGAAAGCACTGTTGTTCACAGACCTCAACCAGGGGCATTTTTGTTTTATAAAATTTGGGAATTTTTTTGTTTTTTCATTCAGAATTTGAACCCGATCTTTCCCACAACACTAACCACTTCTTCCAGTTGCCAGGCCCTACCCACATTAGAAAATTCAAGAAACTCCTGTCATTACTTTGGAGTAATTTCAACCAGAAAGACAAAGTCATTGAAAATATATTGAAAATGGAACCTTTGAAAATTTAGGACTTTTTGGTTTCCAGAATATGATCTGAATCTTTACCCAATATGTAATTACTTCTTCCTTCGGTCAGGAACTACTCGCATAAAAAAACCCACAAGAATCTGTTCATTACTTTAGGAGTAATTGTGAGTATAGGCAAACAGAGTAACACATCAAAAAGCATAACTTCTGGTGGAAGTAACAAAATATACATCTCTGAGTCCTAACTATTTTAAGTCTTTAAAATATTTAAAATTAACTTGCTTCCAGTGTAAGTGGTGAAATTATAGTTTCAAAGTGCAAAACATGAATTACACAAGTATTCAAGGTATTCAGAAATCTTCATCACTGACTATATTGTATTATCTTCTGCAGGATCATCTGAGATGTCTTCCAAGACTTTCCACCCAACATGTCTTGTATTGCTGCTCTGTGTAAACTGTACACTTGGTGAATTGATAGCCACAATACAGGGCTACACTTCCCCGGCTACAGAAATCATCAAAGACAACCTTCTCTTCATATTCCTTGGATTTGTTGGTGCCTTAGCATTAGTACAAAGTAAGTGCACATTTGTTGTAAGTTGGAAAATAAGTAAAGCTCCACTTATCAAATATTGGTTCTGGAAATGAAAATGAGAAACTGGTCTTCTGATATCTTTTGTACATTTTGAACCCACTTGTATAAAATCCTAACTAAAACGCCAAAGGTCCACCATTTTGCAGCTACTTACCTGAGGGCATTTTGTGTGCAGTGGTGAACATGCTCCCACAGTTTGGAATCATTTGCCTGATGTGGTCTGTTCTGCCCCAACTCTCTCCTGTTTCAGGAAAATGTTAAAATCGTATCTCTTCAAAAAGGCATTTCCAACTTAGCATACACTCTATCCGGCATCTCCGTGGTACTGGACCTGGCAACGGCTATGGACAGATGATTTTTTTAAATTTTGATTTTGGTGTTGCGCCTTAGAGTCTGCCTAGCAGAGATTGAGCGCTATAAAAGTATAGAATAGAATAGAACATACTTACTTCCAATATGTGGTTGTGGGTTTGAATCACAGATCTTTCCTTAAGTTTTGAAAGTATGCAGTTACTTGATAAATATAAACATAGCTTTTAAGCAATTCAAGAAAATTTGTTTACAAAAAGAATGAGTTTCAAAAATATTTGGTCGTCAACAGTTCAGTTAAAAAGTATTTTCTATGTGTCTTCATTGCAATTCATGACTGTTTTGTTTCTCCTTTCCAGTTATTGGTGTGGTCATACAAAAAGTCAAGGGGAAAAAAGGACGACCAAACTCAGGCAAAGTGGCTCCTGTAAACAATGACTATTATGATGAAGATGATTACATGTAGATAACTAGAAGATACTGGCTGACCAGAAAAAGACAAAGTCATTCATTCCTTATGGACTGACTGCTGCATTTATATTGACATTTATTTGAAAATACAATTGTATTGTAAGCCACTTTAATTTTTACGCAACAGCTTTTAAAGGCTGTGTGGGTATTGTTTTCACCCATAACAGCCAGATGGACATTCAGGCAGGTGTTTGGGGGGGGGGGGGGGGGGGGGGGGTAGTGTTGGAAAAATCTTGTCCTGGTTGTTTCTATTAGTAAGAAACTATGATCTGTAGGATTTTCACACTTGGTAGGAACTTTGGTTGGGGGGTGTACATGTGTAACATCATGGTGTGACCTTGATTTGCTTTGCCGTCGTGACCTTGACCTTTAAAATATTGTACTGGCTATACCTGAGAAGCAATCATGTTTAGAAAATGGATACTTGGTAGGGACTTTGGTTGGGTTTGCAACATCATGTTGTGACCATAATTTTATCTTTGACCTTGCCATTGTGACCTTGACTTTTACAGTCTCTTCTGGGCTATATCTCAAAAAATGTAAGGTGTTTAAAGTTGATACTTGGTTGGGACATTGGTTGGGGTGTAGGTGTATGACATCATGGTGTGACCTCAATTTTACCTTTGACCTTTTTGTAATTACCCTGACCTTTAGAATCTTGTCGGAGCTATATCTCGGAGACCATAAGGTGCAGGAAGTTGATATTTGACAGAAACATTTGTTGGGGATGTAAGTATGCAACATTATGTTGTGACCTTGATCTGACCTTAGACTTTATATTGCAGACAATATTTGCTTCATTATTGGTCATGCATCTTAAGTATGCCTAAATCATACACTAAATCCTCTGTTATCCAAGTAACGTTGGAAAATCCAATTTGTTTATGTATTATTTACATGTATTTAGTAAATAAAACTAGACAAAATTCAGTCCTTCATTGAATCCCATGTTCGGAAATAGCCATTGGCATTTTCAAACATATAAACCTTGGGTTCTGTGCCCCTTCTACAGAATACTGTTCTTTTAAATTGTGTGTGCAGAAATATAAATTTAGTTGGTTATTTTGGTTGGTTTGCTTATATATTATCCATTGCGCCCCGTATTTGACCCCTAGAGGGGGATATATGGCGCCAGATATATTTTTTGTATACAACAGTGCCTCCGTACCATGGATAATAAATGTCAATAACGTCCTGGCTTTTAACAAAGCTCTTAAACTAGATAACCTCCAAATATGTATTATTTATCATTAGAAAGGACTTGTTAAAATGCTTCTGGTTTTTTAAATTTTTTTTTCATAAAATCATGCAGAAATGAATAAGATATCACAAAGATTGAAGTTTTTGTATGCACTGGTGTGCCCCTGTATATATGAGAGCAATCTCTCTTTCAAATGGATGTATTGTAGTGATAAATTGTACAAAATGGTGCATAATAAAAGTAAAACATACCTAATATTAATATCTTCATTTGTGATATATTTTTTCTGTATATGTTAATCAGGAAGTTTTCCTATTATATATGGAGATCCATGGGGTTTTCATGCTGTTAAAATTGTGTGACTATTTTACATTTTAATAAATACATTTTAATATGAAATTTATTAAATGAATGAAAATGTATATATATTTGAAAGCTACACAACATAAATAAATGTATTTTATTTTAATACATATTTTGAAGCTGAATAAATTACAAAAATAAATGGATAAAAAAAAATTACTGTGGAGTTTTTATCTCATAAACTAATAAGCAAATTTGCAGGT
The DNA here is from genome assembly GCA_964017235.1 of Sabellastarte sp. h YS-2021. Taxonomy (NCBI): domain Eukaryota; kingdom Metazoa; phylum Annelida; class Polychaeta; order Sabellida; family Sabellidae; genus Sabellastarte; species Sabellastarte sp. h YS-2021. The sequence goes on from OZ024927.1 coordinate 61,263,536, forward strand.
GCCCTGAATTGTAACATTTCAAAAATAGTTTGCTCAAAAAAATGTGATTTTGCAAAGTACAGCACAAAGTGCAAAAGTACAAGCAGTACTCTTTGGTGAAATTTCCAACAAAACTTGAATCTTAATAAAAAGAAATATTAATGCAAGCCATAATTTAGAATACTGCAATTTATATGCAACTCCATGGAAAACAGGATGCATGAAAATACTAACATTGGCATATAACTTTAAAAATTGGTAATTTGGGACAAAGCTTTCAGCAATAAGAGCTTACATTCAGTCATTAATCCGAAGTTCTACACAGTCAGGGGTTTAAGTGTGAGACTTAAGTTTTTAGTGAATCCTGCCCATAAACTTAGGTGGCAACCTGGTTGTTTCTTTTGGATAACCAGTGATTTTACAGTGATGAATTAAAAGAAATTTACCAAATAATACACACGTGATTCCTCCAGCCTTACAACTACCCATTATGATTCCACCTTACCAATATCTTAAAAGTAACCAGACATAAATTAAAATCTAACTTAATGTGTAACTGAGTTAAATAATTCTGTGTTGAAATATATGATAAGAATCAATGAATATCATATATTATTTTCCAATGACAAAACCTAATTTAAATATTTTCTTTTCGTGTCCTATAACTAAAAGCATATACACATCATGACATCAATAATGATAAAAAATCTAATTCAACATTGTATCTGTTTTAAAGCAAAAACTAGTTGAAATGCTTTTAAATATTAATATTTAAAATTAACATGATGCAATAAATTTAAAAGAAGCATACCCCCAGTACCCTAGGTATAAAACTTCTTCCATTATAATAACTTGGCCAACTGTTGCATTAAACTGCCACTGGACATGTCCAAAGACATTTTTCTGAAATTTCAAATTTATGAACCTAATTCATACTTCTGTATTGATATATTCTTATGCTACAAATCTTCTATTTTTCAGAACAAAGTGCTTTTTTAAAAAGTGTGGTTGACAATGTAAGTTTTATTGTATATGTAATTTTTTGCAATTTGTTTATCATCTTCATTTTACCAATAGATATAATTATGCATGGGGGTGATACAAGAGGAGAGTGCCCGTGAACGGGCACTGTGTCAGCTGACTGAGTGTTTTTGATTTGTGAAGGTGATTAGAGGACAGAATAATTATCAGGAAAAGGGCTGTACAGAAATACAGTAAATGGTAACTGAACAGCAAATTCGAAAGAAATTCCGAAGCTGACAGAAGAAAAGGATAAAAAAGTTGTGCCCTGTAAATGGTATTATGAAGGAAAATAACAAGGTAATTGTTTAAGTGTAAAAAATAGGTTAAAACATATTTAAAGAAATACTACAAATGCAATATCCTCGTTCGACCTTGAAGAAGGGGTCCAAGGTCAAATCTAACCACACAAATACATTCCCAGCCCATGATTTCCTATGGTTTACCATTCCAAACCTCTAGGACCAATTATAAATGAGTTATAAGCACTTTTAAGCTTGGCTGTCCTCATTTGACCTTGAAGGAGGGGTCCAAAGGTCAAATCTGACCATACCAAAAGATTCCGAGCCAATGATTTCCTATGGGATGGTTTACCATCCCAAATCTCTGTCACCAATAATAAGCGAGTTGTAGGCACTTTCAATTTTCGCTATCCTCATTTGACCTTGAAGGAGGGTTCCAAGGTCAAATCGGACCATATCAACAGATTCACAGCCCATGATTTCCTGTCTGTTTACCATCCCAAACCTCTGGGACCAATAATAAGCGAGTTATAAGCACTTTTAAGTTTGGCTATCCTTGTTTGACCTTGAAGGAGGGGTCATTGAAGGTCAAATCTGACCACACCAAAAGATTCCCACCCCATGATTTCCTACAGGTTGGTTTATCATCCCAAACCTCTAGGATCAATAATAAGGGAGATATAAGCACTTTTCATGACTGACAAAAAACACCTGTGGCGGCCATCTTGTTTCTCAAAATGAGGCCAAAAATATTCCCAGACAACATTTTATGGTTATTAATATATACTGCAAACTTAAGAAAGCTAGCTATAATATTTTTTTTCATCAGAGCAGTAATGGTGAAATCTCTCTCTACACACTGCGGCTATCCAGTGGATACAATGATTTACTCAACAGTGAGAACCTGAAAGTAGCTATTGCTCAGCTATGCCATGACATAGAGGTCTGCAATTTCACTATGTTATAGCTGACCAAAAATTCTGTGAATAACATATTTAACAAATTACTCTAAATGTAATAGTTTTCAAGTTACAACTGATTTACTCAACAGTGAGAACCTCAAAGGAACTATTACTCAGCTATGCAATGAGCTACATGTCTGAAATTTTACTATGTTATAGCTAACCCAAAAGTAGGTGAACAACATATTTAAGCAAACTACTGTAAATGCAATAGTTTTTAAGCTACAGCTGATTTACTCAATAGTGAGAACCTGAAAATAGCTATTGCTCCGCTATGCCACGAGCTATAGGTCTGTAATTTCACTATGTTATAGCTGACCCAAAAGTAGGTGAACAATATATTTTAACAAAATACTCCAAATGCAATATTTTTCAAGTTATAGCTGATTTACTCAACAGTCAGTACCTGAGAATAGCTATTACTCGGCTATGCCATGAGCTACAGGTCTGAAATTTCACTATGTTATAGCTGGCCCAAAAGTAGCTGAATAACATATTTATACGAAATTCTCTAAATGCAATAGTTTTTAAGTTACAAGTGATTTTACTCATAATGGAAGTTACTGAAAAGCCCAAAAGTAGCTATTACTCACTTAGCTATTGAGACAGACACCCAACTTACTCACCATATTGTAGCTATGAAAAAAGTAGCTGAACAACATATTTTCACAAAATGCTGTAAATGCAACACTTTTGAAGTTATAAGTGATTTAGTGCATGATTTCATGAATTTTAATGCATTAAAAATTATTAAAACTAGATTGGGCCAACTCGGCGCCAACATATCCCCAGACAGGTCATCACTCACGCCACAGGTTTTGATCGGGAATTTTTTAAAACATAATTACCCATTATTATATGAACTTCAGCACATCAATCTACTCTGTTTATATCTCCCCAAGGAAGATGGTGTATCCCCAGACGCCGAATACATACCTCAAATTATATTTTCAATCTTCCTGCAATGATAACTCTAAACCTATTTTCAAAGTATTTAAATGATTGATGATTGAATGTCCATTCTAAATTAATAATCCCAAAAGAGCATATCTGTTTCTATATTTGTTGACAAATAAAATATTATTTTTAACTCAACTCATCATATTTTTCAATCTTCCTTCAAAGTATTTAAATGATTGATGATTCAATGTCCATTCTAAAATTCATAATCCCAAAAGCGCATATCTGTTTCTATATTTGTTCAGAAATAAAATATTATTTAAAAAAAAATTATTTATATTATTATTTTATTATATTATTTTTAGAATTTGCAAATTGTTTTCAGTTATTCATTTCCTCTATACCTATATATGTGGTCCATATATATGCAACCTAAATATGTGACACAATCTCAGTTCTGACTCCCCTTTGTGTTATATGTAATGAAGCCCACCACCTCCCACCCCCACCCCTCTCCCCTTCTCCACACCTCTCTCACTATTACACAAGATCTGCAACCCCATTGAGTTCTTTGTTTCTCATCTGATATCACTAAATACCTTTGTTTATTTAGTGTCACTCAATATAGCTGGAGGTCCCAGAGGTGGGTGGGGGGAATCCGGGTGGGGGGTGTGGGTTGAGCATAAATGGTAAACAAACAATCTATATAAAAGGGGTACTCAAATACAAAAAGAATTGAGAATTTTAAGTATGTGATTATCAACTGAAATGAGTTCATAACTGTAGGAGCTGTGCCAAAATTAACTGAGGCAAGTTGAATAAAACTGGGCTAGTTGAGGGTTAAAAATCCCCTAGTTTTACTACATAAGGATATAATTTCATTAATATTGGGACTTAAAGCTCACTTAAAGTGTCCATTTTGTCTACTTGAATATGTTTAACCAGTTTCATTTTAAAAAGTGAAAAACTCAGCAAGCAGAGGTATAACACACAAAAATAAGTTCTTAAAAGACTAAGATAGCCATAACATTATTAATATTCAAAATTTAAATAGACAGGCATTTCCTTTTAAAAATTCAAAGATTTCAGCTCTATAACCCACATAGTTTGACAGTTACTGGGCTTTAAAGTGGCATAATATCCATAAATTGGGTTTCTGTGGGCATTTTACAATTGTTAAAGAGACCTTAGCAATTAAACTACAGATCTGAAACTTTTTGGGGGACATACATAACAAACAAAAATTATATATAATACAGTTTAAGACTTGTCACACTAAGCATTTCCAAATAACAGGGCAAAATACGGAAAAAATGTCAAAAAAGGCACTTGGGCGAGTGTCTATGGCCCTCATACACAGGTTAAATGTCTACTAAAAACCTTGATTTTCGGCATATGTAAAAAGGACATAATAATGCATTCCCAGATGGGATTTCAGCTCCATCAATCACATAGTTTAACAGTTACAGGGCTTAAAGGTGGTAAAAAGTCCAAATATTGGGTCATTGTGGGCCTTTTAGAGATCTCGATGTGGCTTTCAAATTAAAGCTTCAGACTTAAAATTTGTTACATACTAAGATTACACATAGAATATGTATCTAATAAAGTTTGAAACTTGTCAGACTTACCATTTCCAAGTTACAGAGCAAAATATGTGAAAATGTCTTAAAAGGGTCACTCAGGTGGGTGTTTAAGGTCCTCATACACAGGTTAAATGTCTACTTGAAGCCTTGATTTTTGGCACATGTAAAAAAAACATAATAATGTATTCCCAGATGAGATTTCAGCTCTATCAGTCACATAGTTTAACAGTCACAGGCCTTAAAATTGGCAAAAAGTCCAAATACTGGGTCTTTATGGGGCCTTCTAGAGACCTAAATGTGGCCTTCAAATTAAAGCTTCAGACTTAAAATTTGTCACATACTAAGATTACACATAGAATATGCATCTAATACAGTTTGAAACTTCTTAGACTTACCATTTCCAAGTTACAGGGAAAAATATGTGAAAAATGTCTAAAAATGCTCACTCGGGTGGGGATTTATGGTCCTCATACACAGGTTAAATGTCTTCTTAAAGCCTTAATTTTTGGCACATATAAAGATAACATACTAATATCTTCTCAGATAGGATTTGAGCTCTATCAGTCACATAGTTTGACAGTCACAGGGCTTAAAAGTAGCAAAAAGTCCAAATATTGGGTCTTTGGGAGCCTTTTAGAGACCTCAATTTGACCTTCAAAATTAAAGCTTCAGACTTAAAATCTGTTACATACTAAGATTACACACAGAATATATATCTAATACAGTTTGAAACTTCTCAGACTTACCATTTCCAAGTTACAGGGAAAAAGATGTGAAAAATGTCTTATAAGGGTCACTCGGGTGGGTGTTTATGGTCCTGATACACAGGTTAACTGTCTATTAAAGGCCTAAATGTTGGGGCACATATAAGAAAACACATAGATATATTCCCAGATGATATTTAACTTAGATGAGAGACATAGTTTGAAAGCTACAGTGCTTGAAAGTGGTAAAAAGTGCATAAATTGGGTCTCTGTGGGCACTTTTGAGACCTTAAGTCGACCCCTTTGGGTAAACCTACAGCCCTAAAATTTTCTACAGACAAGGATTACATATCAAAGTTATACCTAGCGCAGTTTGAGACTCATCAGAATTATCACTTCCAAATTATAGGGCAAAATATGTGTAAAGTATAGCAAAAAATCCCTAAGTGGGGGTATTTATGGGCCTCAAACACAATTTTCTCCTCAACTTAAAGTCATGATTTTCGGCACATGTACTAAGAACATATTAATGTGTTGTCAGGTAAAATTTCAGCCAGCTGAGCATCATAGTTTGTGACCTACAGGGCTCTAAGTGGCCAAAAGTCCAATTTCTGACCTTAAGGTGGCCATAAGTTCTTTTTTACTGGGAGTTTAAGGTCACCTTAAAATAGGGATCTTCCTTTGGGCACCCTTAACATGTGTACCAAGTTTGAAAAAAAAATATTAATTTGTTTTTGAGTTATCGCGTCCACAAGGAAATTTCTACGGCGGCGGCGGCGGCGGCGGCGGCGGCGCGACGGACCTGAATCCAATATATCCCCGACTTTCGTCTGGCGATATAAAAATTTATTAAAAAAAAAGTAAGACAGATCCAGGTCTTCACATTTTGGTGGGGGTACCCCCCTTGTAATGTCTCTAGCAAACAGACGAACAGACAGATTTGCATGCCTTGAACAAGTTTTCATCCTCGATAGATAAAGTATCTTTTAAAAAAAACAGCATGTCTCTAGGCCTTGTAGTTTTGGAGAAGAAGTTGTTCACGCGGACGCGTATGCGTACGCCCACGCCGCAGAGTGATGACATAATGTCAGCTGACTGACAAGTCAGCTGACATAATAAAAAGTGTTTTCCTCTTCTTTTGTATATTATCTTGTCTGTTTTATCATAAATCTGCACTGCAAGTGAAAAATAAATAAAAGCATAAAAAAATTATTTTTAAGATTTAAGATAGTTCAAATTTTTCATGTCATCGAGACATCCAGACAGACAAGCGCATATGAAAGTGTCACTTATACCATTACAAAGAATGTCTTTTCCATGTGATAACTGTTTATAAGTTAGATTCTATGTATCAATTATTTGGAATTGACTTTGCAAATACAATTTACAAGTCAAATAGGTTTAAATTATTTTGACGAAGATAGTGTACAAAACTTGACTACTGAAACAAAAATACATGTACCTAATTACAATCAAACCCCTTCAAAAAGAAGTCTATTATATTACTATTTAGTAGAATTCCTTTAACTAGAAATACACATTGTGTTGTTAGAGGACTTGTTCCTGTGGAATTTTCTATGTTCTCTCTGGTTTGGCAGAAACATTTTTCTGATCCCTTCAGATTCCTTTTAACAGGGTTAAATTGTATTTCAATCCACTAATTAGATGATATAAACTAATATCATGATACAATGATACTATGACCCCATTTTGCTTGTGTATGATTTTATGGAATTATATCTACAAAATCAGGTAAAGCAAAATCTGTCAAGCGTACTTCTTTTCATGGCAAGATCTCCACAACAAAATAAAACAGAAAAAAGAACAAAATGTGCTTCATTATTATTAGTTGGGATTACTAATGCTCCCTTTGTAAATGTGACCTTGTGGCCTTCTGCATTGTAAATGTTAAATGGTGTACTTTAGAAAAGAATATGACTATTGATCCACATGTTTTTGGTCTTACCTAATATCCAGGAATTGAAATACATTTGCAATATTATATTTAATAAATATCGGATGTAAATATTTTATTGTACATGCTTGTATGAATGTGTACATAAAAATATAGATCAAAGTTATGTGATTCTGTTATAAAGTGGAAAGACTGTGCTGTACCAATTATTTATTCAGGTTTACAGAAAATCAAATTAATTTTGGTTAGAATTAACTGAGGTTTGACACTTCACAGTACATTTTCAAGAATTTGGATTGTGTCTTCTTGCAAAAGCAAACTAATCAAAACACAATGTCTAAGATTGGATATGAAACAATTATCTGCATTTTAGCTTTAGTGTGTGTCCAGCAAGTTACTGGTAACATTTCTAGTTCCTTTTCAGGATACACCAATGCTGCCACAAATTTTATCAAAAACAGTTTGGTTTACATTCTGCTGACATTTAGCTTGTCACTATTTATAACACAAGGTATGAATAGAAATAAAATTTTATTGTAATGTTATTAGACTTGGTATAATATTGTTACTGTTGTTAACCATTATTTATTCAAAAGAGTTATCAGAATTTCTCTTGTAACAAAAACTAACTGGCATTCAGTAAATCATCTGTAAAAATATTGCAAATAACTTCTATTTACCTAAATTTTTCTGTGGTTTAACATAAAAGAGTAGCAAGTCTCATAAAAGAGTTAAGTCATTTCAATGATACAGGTATAACTTCTCTGTTGCCTGATATTTGGACCATTATGTAATTTTAATCTAGCTTACCAGATGACAAACAGGATAGTTTTTACCCCACAGCCCTTAAGGGGTGTCGGGGTATTGTTTTCACCCATGGTGTCCGGATGGGTGGGTGGGCAGTCGTCTGGGTGGGCGGTCGGCGGGAAAAAGTTTGTCCGGGCTGTATCTCAGAAACCGTAAGATGTAGGAAGTTGATACTTGGTAGGGGCATTGGTTTGGAAGTGTTGGTGTGCAACGTCATGGTCTGACCTTGATTTGACCTTGCTGTAGTGACCTAGTTTGAAAATCTTGTTGGGGCTATATCTCAGAAACTGTAAGGTGTAGGAAGTTGATACTTGGCAGGGACATTGGTTAGGGGGTGTAGGTGTGCAACGTCATGGTCTGACCTTGATTTGACCCTTGACCTTGCCGTATAAAATCTTTTCGGGGCTATATCTCGGAAACCATAAGGTGTAGGAAGTTGATACGTGGTAGGGACATTGGTTAGGGGGTGTAGGTGTGCAACGTCATGGTGCGACCTTGATTTGACCTTGCCGTAGTGACCTTGACCTATCTTGTCCGGGTTATATCTCGGAAATCGTAAAGTGTAGGAAGTTGATACTTGGTAGGGACATTGGTTAGGTGTGCAGTGTCAGGGTGTGACCTTGATTTGACCTTTGATCTTGCCATAGTGACCTTGACCTATAAAATCTTGTCCGGGCTATATCTCGGAAACCGTTAGGTGTAGGAAGTTGATACTTACTAGGGACCTTGATTTGACCTTTGACCTTGTCATAGTGACCATGAGCATTAAAATCTTGTCTGGGCTACTTCTTGGGTTCCGTAAGGTGTAGAAGGTTGACACTTTGTGGGAAGATTGTTTAGGGGGTGTAAGTAAATGTATGTGTGCATCAGTGTGACCTTTTTGCTCTGCCAAAGTGTGTCCATCTGCCATATTTGAGACATCTTTCTCTTATGACAAATATATATGGATTGCTGCAACTGATTATTATATGCACTTTTACATATAATTTATGCTATTTCCATTGACAGCTATTTTCCAATTAAAAAATTTTATAGCTTCATATTTTTTAGTTTATTGATTAATGCTGTCATCTTGCTATTGAATATTCTTGTTTGAAGTACTTTATCTTTACATACATCTTCTTTCTCTTAGATGTTATTTTCTCTACTTAAACATTATTTGGACCTTTATATAAGCGACACTGCACTGAAAGTATCCCGGTCTTTGTACTGTTTCACTACTTCTATATGTCATGGTGTTGAAAACTATTTCCCCAGGCTGTGGGGTATGGGCATCTCTGATGCTATTTTTGATCGATTGAGTTTAACCTTTTCTTGCACTCACTGAGGTCATATCATCACAGGTAGTCAAGGGGAATGAAGAAGGTATAAAAATTGGTTAGTATTCTTTTCTGTAAACTGTCAAGCACTGGTAAGTAACTGACAAATTTCCTAAGGTTGGGGATGGAATTTGTAACAAAAAACCCCAAATATATTATGGAAGTATAAGGCTGTTTTGCCTAATACAATGCACAGAAGGCTTCTTTGATATGACCTTATCTTTCCAAAATTATGTAAAACCCTGAGTTTGATCTTTGGCTGTTTTATTTCAATCTTTTTGTCTGTTTTTTTTTCAGGCATCGGTATGATCATTCAACTGATGAAGACAAAGAAGTCAAACAGAGTCGGACACCGTAAGGCTGATCCATATTATGCTCCAGATGAAGAAGATGACTTTAATGAATAATCTCAGATGCAATTACAATATTGTGGGCCATTTCACTCTTTTTTTTCGCAATGAAGACAAATAATATGTAGTATTTTTAATGAATCAAGACTGTGTGTGATTTAACTCTGTGGTACATATGCCTAAAATACTGAAAGTTTTGACTTTTATGATACAATATAATCTGTATAGGGAAATTTTCAGCAGACAATAAGTTAAGCTTTTAACTTGAAGTTTAACTTAAATATTGTAAAAATTACTTCCAAGTATAGTTTTAAAGCTGTATTAAAATTTTAAAAAGAAATTAGACCAAGGACACATCTGTGGCCAGATGCAAGATGTATCCACCGGAAGAGGACAACTACCATGGTTTTGAAGAAAAACTCTAGAACCAAGAATAAGGTAGTTATAAGCCCTTTAAAGTTTGGCTAACCTTGTTTGACCTTGAAGGAGGGGCCTAAGGTCAAATCTGAAAACATCAGAAGATTCCCAGCCCATGATTTCCTATAAGTTGGTTTCACATTGCAAACCTCTAGGACCAATAATAAGCGAGTTATAAGCACTTTTAAGTTTGGCTCTCCTCGTTTGACCTTGAAGGAGGGGCCCAAGGTCAAATCTGACCACATCACAAGATCCCCAGCCCATGATTTGCTATAGGTTGGTTCCACATTGCAAACCTCTAGGACCAATAATAAGCGCGTTATAAGCACTTTTAAGTTTGGTTATCCTCGTTTAACCTTAAAGGAGGGGCCCAAGGTCAAATCTGACCACATAAGACTCCCAACCCATGATTTCCTATAAGTTGGCTTCACATGCCGAACCTCTAGAACCAATATTAAGGGATATATAAGCACTCACCCCTGGTGGCCATCTTGTTTTTCAAAAGGAGGTCAAAAATATTTACTGTCAAGATTTTGTAATGATGAACATATACCGCGAATTCGAGATCTTTACCTATAAAACTCTTTGCTGTAAAGGGCCAGCAAAACTCCTTGCTAAAAATTTAAAAAAACGCCCATGGAGGCCATCTTTTTGTTCAAAATGAGGCCAAAAATATTCCAAGGCAAGATTTTATGGTTACGAATATATCCTGAAAATTTGAGAAGTCTATCTATAATACCCTGGCCTCTAGAGGGGTAACGAGAAAACTCTGCATACTGCGGCGATGGCGGCGTACTTATGTGTAATCCATGGTATCCTCTGGATGCTATCCGGTGGATACAAATAACAGCGAAAGTATATTTCGGTGAAATTCTTAACTGAGAAGAAGAGAAATTTTTGTTTGACATTTACTTTAGTAGTTATTTTAGCTAGTTTTAACTTGATGAGTGTAAAATTAATTTCAAGTAAATATTTTAATTCTGTATTATTATTTTTTTTTAAAAACTAAAAGGGAAAGTATATTTCAATAAAATTCTTAAAAATTCAGAGGTAAAGAAATTTGCATCCAGCTAAAATTTCTACTTTACACAGCAGGGAAAAGTTGGTATGTACCTGTGTATTATGATACAAAAATAAGATCTTAGAAAATATAGCTTTTATTCAGCAGAAAAATATGAACACTTTTGAAAAAATGATATAACAGTGAAAAAATAGAATGGAGCAGAAAGCACAGTGTAAAAAGATATCACTTCCATTAATCAATTTTAACAACCAAAGCCTGCAATAACATTTAAACTGAGAAATAACATTTCAAGGTTAACAGGTTATCAAAAATACATAGATATGAAGAAATAACCCCAAAATACTGACAAATACTGTAAATATAAACAGCACCAAAAAATACTTCAGAGGATAATATATACAAAACCAGATCTGTGTCTTGTGCAAAAATAGATGTGGAATTTACAAACAGCATGTAGACTCTGCTTTTGTCTACAATGATGAGACTCAACTTATGCTAGATTTTTTATACCAATTTTAGTCCATTCATCTCACCTCTTTCATAATGTTAACCAAATATCCAATCTCTTGTAGATGTTTGATGAATTTTGTCTTTTATGGCTTAGTCCTGTCCTTGACCAGAACGTGCTGTAGCAACTTTCACTTTTGTTTCTGTGGTACAGTGACTTATGCCACAGTCCTAAAAACCCAGTAAAACTAGAGAGTGCTCCAAGAGTGCAGACCTTCACCAAGGCAGACAAGTATCACTCATACCATGTCTTCCCCTTTCCTCAGATCCCCACCCACATAAAAAAATTTTGTAACCTATAAAAGATTTGTTCATTAGTTTTGGAGTAATTGTGAACACAAACACCACAAAAACATAACTACCCTGGTGAAGGTAATTACATCTTACTGTTTCAGCTGACACAACGTAAATATGTTACATTCAGATATGTATTTTCTGCCTATTTTATGGCTTTGTAGTTGATAATAATTTGTCATCACATAAATATACCAACTTCAACTGAAGATGAAAAATCTCAGACACACAAAGATGCAATTTTTTGTGTGTTTCTAATCTTGTGTACAAAACAATTTAAGATTATATTACATTCCAAAATTACATAACTGATGTTACAGTTACATATAATCACTTACTGATTACAAAGAAAATAAGAGCACTCGGACAGCGCAGACCTCCGCCAAGGGAGCACACATCCTGAAAATTACATCAAAATCTGTCCATAACTTTTGAGTTATCTGTCTTTAAAAATTACATTTCATGGATCCAGAAGATCCAGATAGTGATCCGGATCATCCCAAAATTGAATCACTTCTTCCTTTTACATATCCTGAAAATTTCAAAATCCATCCATAAGTTTTTGAGTTATCTTGTTCACAAACAAACTCACAAACCCACAAACAAACCCAGGCAAAAACATAACCTCCTTGGCGGAGGTAAAAATATTGAGGTATTCTAGTAAGGAACAAAAGTAACTTTTTTCTGCATAAAATATGTATTAAAAACAATTAAGAAAACTTTGACCTCCACACTTGTTCATTCAAGACAATGTCTCCTTGTAACACTATCAGTTACTGATTATCTCAGTTGAATGATGACATGCAGAAATGGATGTCAACATGAACTAGTTACATTTTTTCCCTGGGTGATGTTGGTTTGGTTTACATTTGAAAATTGAAACATTTGAAGATGAATCTCATATTTCAATCACCTGCACTCCACCAACATAACAACACGTAGGCAGCATCCTGCTTACAGGATTTGCATAAAGGTGTTTCGCAATCATCGATCAATGGGTGTTCATCTTTTGCAAATTATTCAAGGCAGAAATATGTGATACATATCATAGAAAAGTATTTAAAAGCGCTTCTGGTAATTCTTTTTAAAAGTTAAATCCACTCAAAGTGAAAGAAAAAAAAACAATACCCAAGTTTGGCTTTTCAACAAGATACATGTACTTACCTTTGATGTAGACATTTTATTCAGTGCCTTCAAAATAGAATAAATATCATTGCAACTTCAGTGGTTCCTGAATAATCAATATTTAATGGATGTAATTTATTTGCAAAAGCTAAATCATTGAATTTCTGATTTCCACAGAATCACCCCATACGTTTATTACTGCGGATGAGTTGTGTTGACAAGATGCTGTCTCTGAGCCATATCGTTGGTGAAGTGCAACTATATCATAAATTTTGAATTGTGCTCTTTAAGAATATGACAAATCAAACCTTACTTTGTAAACATTATTACACTAGAGAAAAAGACCTGCAGGCCCAGGGATATCCTCCAGAGACACGCAAAATTCAGTTTTCATTATTACAGTCATGTTTTTTTTAGAAGTTGCCCCCTTGACCCTGAAACGAACACCGAAAACCTGAAGATTTCTTGCTGTAATAATGTGCTATACAGTTGACAAGTGCTGAGTCAGCAAAATGGCAAAATTTATTACAACAGTCGTACTTTTTTTGTAATATGGCAAAAAGTGGGATAAAAACATGTCACAAAAACACAATGGGAACATGTTTGAGACATTTGAGGCATGCCTTGTGCTACCTAGCATCGCATTAGTAAAGTTGTGTTTCACAAAATCGCCTCTGGCAGACATGTTTTTAATCAATTTTGCCCAAAATAAATAGGCTTCCTCCCATAAATAATATCAATGACTGTACAAAGTTTGAAGACAATCGGCAAAACAATCTGGACTAAAAGTGACCACAAGCTTTAGAAACGGGTGGCAGAAACAAGATGGCAGACGTAAAAAAAATTTTTCAGAAAAAAAGGAGAAAAAATTTTTTGATGAAACCTGAATGATATCCGATTTAATCTGATGTCCTGATAAACTAGGACAATGTCTGTACTTCCTCCATTTGGCTGACTGGCTACATGGGGATATTTAAATTTTTTTCAAGAGATGAATTATAATGAATAAAACAATGTAAATGTTTGGATTAGTGCCAGGAGAAATACTGTACGTATAAAAAAGTAAAGCACCTTTTCTTTGAAATTGTTTTGTAAATATATAGACTGTACTACATCCATAAAAATCAGATTTGAAAACAATATTATTTCCAATATCTGAGTTGGTTTCTAGGATAAAAATGACAATCAATACAAGTATATTTGAAGCACATAAGCATAATACTTGAATAAAGAAGAAAGAAATTTCCCAGAGCTTGGACCTCATCTTAAAAATACTTGAAAAAAAATCAAATTCACTAAGATTCTGTAACAAATAGCACACATGACCCAAATTTTATCAAAACAAAAGAAAAACACTGGAACTATGCTTTAAAATTAACCAGCTGAAAGCAATTTTTTTTAATTTGGACAAAAGACTTAAATAATAATCACATAAATCGTCCTAATGATCACAAACATTATACCAAAAATATCACATAATTCCATGTATACCACGCTTTTTATCAGTGGCTAATTTCATATGACTTACTGGAACTTCTAAAAATAGCATCAGAGATGCCCATACCCCACAGCTTGGGGAAACACCATGAGATATTGAAGTAGTGTAACAGTACAAAGTTCAAGATACTTTCAGAGCAGTGTCAGTTATATTAAGGTCCAAATAATGCTTAAGTAGAGAAAATAATATCTAAGGAAAAGAAATGTATGTAAAGGTGAAGTATTAAAACAAGATAATTCAATAATAAAATGACAGCATTTATCAGTAAACCAAAAATGGCCGAATTATGGTTTGGATGTTTTGAATATTACCCCTGCATACAGAAGTGGTAATACATTCAATGAATGCTTATGTGTGGTGTTGGAGAAAACCCTGTGGCTCACTTGATGAAATTCAATCTGTTACAACGGGAACTTGCAAAAGGAAATTCTTAATGAATTCTAATATGACTTTTAACAGTGCTTAATCTGCATCAACAGACAGACCCAAAGGTGCAACAAGATTTAAAAGGTCAATACAGCAAGGTCAAAGGTCAATCAGTGTCACACCATGACGTGGCACACCTAAAACCCTCAAACAATGTCCCTACCAAGTATAAACTTCCTACACCTTACAGTCTCTGAGATATAGCCTGGACAAAATTTTATAGGTCAAGTTCACTACGGCAAGGTCAAACGTCAAATCAAGGTCACACCATGATGTTACACACCTACAATTCTTAATCAATGTTCCTACCAAGTATCAACTTCCTACACCTTACGGTTTCCGAGATATAGCCCGGACAAGATTTTATAGGTCAAGGTCACTACGGCAAGGTCAAAGGTCAAATCAAGGTCAGACCATAACATTGCACACCTACACCCCCTAACCAATGTCCCTACCAAGTATCAACTTCCTACACCTTACGGTTTCCGAGATATAGCCCGGACAAGATTTTAAAGGTCATGGTCACTACGGCAAGGTCAAAGGTCAAATCAAGGTCAGACCATGACGTTGCACACCTACACCCCCTAACCAATGTCCCTACCAAGTATCAACTTCCTACACCTTACGGTTTCCAAGATATAGCCCGGACAAGATTTTAAAGGTCAAGGTCACTACGGCAAGGTCAAAGGTCAAATCAAGGTCACACCATGACGTTGCACACCTACACCCCCTAACCAATGTCCCTACCAAGTATCAACTTCCTACACCTTATGGTTTCTGAGATATAGCCCGGACAATATTTTCAAACTCAAGGTCACTACGGCAAGGTCAAATCAAGGTCCGACCATAACGTTGCACACCTACACCCCCCAACCAATGTCCCTGCCAAGTATGAACTTCCTACACCTTACGGTTTCTGAGATACAGCCCGGACAAACTATTTCCCCCCGCCCGCCCGCCCGCCCGCCCATCCGGACACCATGGGTGAAAACAATACCCCGACAGCCCTTAAGGGCTGTGGGGTAAAAACTGGTCTCACACATTGTATACATCTAACATCATGCCAGTAATGTAATGCATTCAACACTGCATCAGTCTAATACAAATCATCCATACAGGGTAACCTATTCTCAACTTTCTAATGCATTGGTTAAACTTCTGGTAACTTTTACTGAATGTTCATGTTTGTCTGAATTAAAGTTTCTTTTGCTCATTTCAAGAAAACAAATTCTTTGTTCTGCAGCTGGTAGTCCTAAGCCTAAATGAAAAAATTGGAGGGTGGGTGGGGGCTTGGAACCCCATCCCTGTTGAAAAAAAAGCTAAAGAAATGCTAATTTAAAAGATAAACCAGTAGAAATAATAGTTTTGGAAGATGAAAGACCTTCATATGATAAACCAATGTGGAGGATACTTGACTGAGCATCATCCTTTCAACAAGAACAACTACAATTAATATGCATGTTATTCACACACAGAATGTGAGAACAAAGTACAATACAGGAAAACAGCACAGGTAGGCAATTTAACAAGAAACATGTTAAAAAGACATATACAGATACAATATATAAAAAATAGAAAATACAGACGCTAGGGCTGTGACAGAGTAGTTCAATAATCAAAACAGGACCTAGAATATTGATAAATTTAGTTTAAACTAGTGAACTAGCTACTGGTAAAGCTTTGGAAATAATGCATATTTCCATGAATAAAAAAGGGTGAAACATAATTGTCAGTCAAATCCGTGTATCTAGTATTCTTTTTAACAATATTTTTATCTTATTATTTGACAGATATCTGACATTTAATTTGAAAAATTTGTTGACATTAAAAACCATATTTGCTTCACTTCAAGTTAATGTTAACACTGTCAAATATTTAAATTATAATAATGGAGGTCTGAATGTTATCAAGTAGTTTATTATATATATTGAGCGCATCCTGCTTGATTTGCATAATACATACACCCAGCCATTTTTGATTCATCCCTAGCCACACCCTTAACAAAATGCAAGCATAGATTTAATGAAAAAAATATGTGTCCTGTGGATCATTAGAACCTCTTTATATTTCCACCATCTGAGGAGATATACATAAGATTAGGCCAGAGACATATCTACAGACAAACAAAATATCTGTTGTCCCTTGTATGCGGCTTTCACTTGCACCTTGTAATCTCCACCTGAAAATACACCACATGACAGTAAACAGTTTTCCAATCACTTTTGTGACAGAGTTGAGCAGCATACTCCAATCCTTATCTATATCCTACTAAAGCAACGCCAGTCAAATTCCCAGATACTGAAAACTTGTGTTCCAGTGTTAATCACTCTAGTAACAGAGATGGTAGCATATTTTTGCTTATCTGTATCCTACTATTGCAAAACCAGTCAAATTCCCAGATACTGAAAACCTGTGTTCCAGTGTTATCCACCATCTACCACACCCACACTCCCACCCCCAAGAAAAAAATAATAATAATAAACAGAGGCAACTTAATGGGAAGATGACATCAGCACAAATAAAACAATTTCATCAAGGTCAGAGAAAAAGCATAACATATGAAACCACCATATTAGAGTAAAGGTTAGAATTTCTTCATATTTACTGTATGTTTCTTGTCCTATCATTTTGTGTTCTGATAAATGCTATGGCAGTTATGATACTTTGTTTTGTTATTTCTATGAAATGGTCTTGTTACTGGGACACTTACACAACCATCTCATCCGTACTTGCTCCTAAGATACTGAAACTTGTTAAGTCAAATCTCAAGGAACAAAACAAAAATACTTCTAATTTATTAAGACTTCAAATAGTGAGAGGAAATTACAATGCAAACTATCCTCTAGGAAATAGCTGTTGATCTGGTTTTTCAGGCTTTTTTATGGGTTTACAGCAGTGGTGCTATCATTTGCATGAACAAAAAATCAGTTTTCTGGGTCCTGAAAATGAAACAATATTCAATGATTTGGGGTTTAGTATTCACCAGGGTGCAAAATAAGGAGGTCATAATGATAAATGGAAAAGAGACTGTGAAATAGTTTAAAGTTAAAAGACCTCCTTTTTTTACCATGAGGAAGGTATTTTATGAAATATTAGAGAGTTTGCGAACAACGTTTTTTATGCCCGTATCTACTTTCCGCTACGTTACACGTCATTGATTTCTGTGTGTGATGTCATTTCATAAGGTTTTAACTGCATAAGGTTACGTTTTTTACGTGGCAAACGGCTTTGCCACGTAATCTGTTTCCCTTGTGGCTTTATTAATTACTGGAGCAATAAAGTGTGTTATACATGTCCGTACAGAGTTCTTGAGAGACTGTAGATTATTTTTAGCAACTTTGTCAATTTTTGAAAAACCCAAGTGTACAACGACCAGCCTTTTTTCATCCCCTGTCATAAATTTTTTTGAAGTAATGCACACAATCCTCCAAAGTTTTATCTATACGTGTGTTTTATTAGCTATTTAACTTGTGGGTTTATTGGCTACTGGGCCAATACAGTTTGTAATATATATCAGTACCCAGTTCATTCAGTACTGTAGATGATTAAAACCAGTGTATTTATCTTTATTGACTTGTATAACTCCCAATATATTTAAAAGAAATACTTGTAAAATTCATGGTTCAAACGCTGTTCGCAAACAAAACTCCCCACTAATGGCTTTCTCCCCCGTATTGATTAATTATGTTGCGTATTTTTGCAAGGGGCGTTTCTGAAACGTTGTTCGCAAACTCTCTATTTAATAATATTACCAACATTTCGTATACTGCGAAGCAAAGTGAGGCTTGCATTGTGAATAAATAGATTTTCAGATACCAGTTTTCATCACTCGACAGCAGTTATCACTATTTTAGTCCCAAGTAAAACAAAATCAAAATCATCAAAATGTGGTATATTATATATAGTATTACCTTAACAACAGTCTAGTTTATAGCTCTATTGGTCGATAGAACCTTTTACAGGGAAATAATAATAATATATACAGATTTTTGGTGTATAATACATATAACTTTATGTCACATACAGCTTGATAGTGAGTTCTACTCAAGTGAACCAGATAAAATCGCCATGATTTTATTCAGTATCTAACTGTAGGCATGTGAATGTATGTGTATTCCAAGAAGGGAAATGAAACCACATGCAAATATTGATTCTATACGGTTTACAGTGTGTATTAACTTCCCTGTCTACATTTTATCAAACACTTCAGCACCATTAAATTAAACTGGACCTAGCACACCAGAGAACCAATGCAAATTGTATCCACAAGAAAGACAGCTCACCAAAGCCAATCAACCATGATCGTTTAACCTTGAAGGAGGAGCCCAAGGTCAAATCTGACCACATCAAAAGATTCCTAGCCCATGATTTCCTATAGGTTTGTGTCACTTTGCAAACCTGTAGGACCAAGAATAAGTGAGTTATAAGCACTTTAAATTTTGGCTATCCTCAACTGACTTTGAAGGAGGGGCCCAAGGTCAAATCTCACCACATCAAAAGATTCCCAGCCCATGATTTCCTATAAGTTGGTTTCACATTGCAAACCTCTAGGACAAAAAAAGCCAGTTATAAGCACTTTTAGGTTTGGGTATCCTCATTTGACCTTGAAGGAGGGGTCCAAGGTCAAATCCGACAACATCAAGAGATTTGCAGCCCCTGATTTCCCAGCAAGATTTTGTAATGATGAACATATCCTGCGAATTTGAGATCTCTACTTATAATTTGTTCCCTTTGTTCTACAGGACCAACAAAACTCCTTGCTGAAAGTCGAAAAAACGGCCGTGGCAGCCATCTTGTTTTTCAAAATGAGGCAAAAAATATTCCCAGGCAAGATTTTATGGTTATGAATATATCCTGTAAATTTGAGAAGGCTCGCTATAATATTTTTTTAGTTAGAAATCTCTCTACACACTGCGGTGGCAGCGTAACAAAGCAAAATCCATAGTATACAATAATGGTTTATAAGCTACGATACTAAAAGTCTTCACAAATTAGGCAACACATATTAAGCCTATACCAGCTAATCACAAATAGTTTACAGAATAATAAACCTTATTAGAACTGTAAATGCATCAACAGATCAATAGACCTTTACTCTATCAAACCATAAAACAAGCTGAGAATCCTTTAATGCGTAATGGTGTTTGCATAAGTGTTTATGTATAACCCATTCATTATCCATATGCGTTTTAAATGGCTCCATTAATACGTATATTTACACAAAAAAAAACTTTTTCTCAACTATACATGAGGAAGTAAAATGAACTATCACCAAACAATCCTGATCACATTCTTCCAATAAGAAATGGTTAAATTATAAATAACACAAAGACTAAACATCTACTTTTATCTGTAGAAGGAAAAAATACACATTTTCAGCATATGACAAAACAGTATTACCAAAAAATAAGTGCTGAGGGATGAAGATGTTGACACATGCTGCCAGCTTTCGATTAGAGTAAGAAATCTAAAATTCGCCACATATCTGAAATTCGCCACATGTGAAAATACTAATCAAATAAATGAATTGTGGTGAGATTTGTTGATTGTATAGTAAATTAAGGCTTTTTGAACTGAAAAATACCAATTTTTGGACAAAAACATCATTTTCTTCATAAAATTAACTAAGGTTTTAGAGGTGGCGAATTTTAGATTCCTGGTGAATTTTAGATTTCTTACTCTAACCTTCTAAAGAGTTATAATATGTGTTCATAAAATTTTTTTCAAAGTTATAATATTTGAACCAGTTTCACAATATTATATCAGTAAATGTGATAATATTTCATTTTATAGAGGGATGAAACATTTTGCAAAAAGTAAGATCAAGCATGGCATCAAAACCTGTCTTATTCTATGAAAACAAGATAGACAAGAGGGCAAGAGGGTCAGAAATGCCCCAAAAGGCGGGTTGCGCAGGCAGCAATAAGGTTAGCAAACTGCTGTAATTAAATGTAGAAACAAGGAAAGAAATGTTAGGTCACCCAGTTAAGGTAAATGTGTTAGATGTGCCAAGAAATGTAAAACTTGTAATCTAGGTTTAACTTACATCATTGTATCTATGCTATAAACGGACAAACAAACAGACAGAATTACACCAATTTCGAAAGCAACTTAGCTATGATGGTGATCTATCTCGAGTTATCATTTGTCGAGATAGACAAATGGCCAAAAAATGGACAAACGAACATACGGAATTACACCAATTTCAGAAGGAACCTAGCTATGATGGTGATCTATCTCCCTGTCAAGTTTGAATTCGTTTGGACAAAGCGTTTTCGAGTTAGAGTCCGGAAACAAAAATGTGGACGGACAGACAAACAGATAAAAAAACGGACAGACGGAATTACACCAATTTCGAAAGGAACCTAGCTATGATGGTGATCTATCTCCCTGTCAAGTTTGAATTCGTTTGGACAAAGCGTTTTCGAGTTAGAGTCCGGAAACAAAAATGTGGACGGACAGACAAACAGATAAAAAAACGGACAGACGGAATTACACCAATTTCGAAAGGAACCTAGCTATGATGGTGATCTATCTCTCTGTCAAGTTTGAATTCGTTTGGACAAAGCATTTTCCAGTTAGAGTCCGGAAACAAAAATGTGGACGGACAGACGGACACATCAATCTAATAGGCAGGTTGGTTACACGCAACCCGCCTAAAAATGTTTTAGCCTTGTGTTCAAAGCCTCCTTTGTGTGAACCCAAGTGCTGGTGAATTTACTCTATCTACTGTAACCTTAAATTGTCACACATTCACACAACAAAGTACTTAGAAAGCTAAATGGATATAAACTATGAAACATATAAGTAAATTTTTGCTGCCTTAACAATAGTCTGTGTCTATTTCCAGAAAAAGGAAACTTCTGCATTTCAGCTGTGGCTTTCATTTGTTTTTTCAAAGGCTGGTATGTACATTTTTATCAAAAGATTTACTTTGTTTCATCATACAAAGCTGACAAAACTTTAATATAATATTGGGAAATTCCTACAAAGTTCAATGACAATTGCATGCGTATATGGTCCGTATGCATAAAAAATCGCTCAAAAAGTGATTGCATCCGGGGTTTTTTTCACGCATATGCATCTTGACGTAAGTACACAGATAGATGGAGTCATACAAACTTAAAATAGTGGGAGGGATTTTTTTTTACAGATACACATGTGTAAACTGATACATATATGTATCTGCCATTGCATATAAAAGGACTCTTGGCTTAATTGCTGCAACCTATCCTCTAAAGACTTGGCAGGTGCTTCTACAGGAGAAGGAAAACTAGAAACATCAGATTTCCATTCAAGTGGGACACAACTGTACAACATATAACCTATGTATTAGCTCGAAATCATGACAAATTTTTGTCAGAGTTTTTCAGAATAGCTTATAAAATTAAGAAACACTCAGTGCATTGCATGAAAATCCACTAATAGGAAGACAGAACAAAATAGATTTAAACATCCAGTTTACATAAAACAGTATAAAAATATAATTGGAATTTTTAGCAAAAGTGAAAAATGATTGGATTCAGTCACTGATATCCCAACAATTTATTATTCAAAACAATTTATAATGTCATAAATAAAACAAAAAAAAAACAAGAATATTATTGTCATAATATTTTAGAATTGATGAAAATTATCGACTTAGCTGAATTATGTAAATAACATCTATTATCTAGAAAGTGTCATATGATTCATTATTCATGTGCAAAATAAATAACACAAGTACATCTGTTAAACTTCTAAATATTATTTATTATCAATGCATGAAATAAAACCAAAATTTGGTTTCAACAGGCATACTTTGTCTTCCTGTTTACAGATGTGAAATGATCACATCACCTGTGATCAAAATATTAGTTGAACAGATTGGCTGTAAAACATGATTCAATTTAAAGTAAACGACAATATTTTAATTAGTCTTCTGGACAGTATATGAACAAGACAATATAATGAAAAGTCTGTCTGATTTATGTTTACATACAAGACAAAGGTGATTTCTAGTAGTCAGTGAAATCGCCTCAATTTTCATGGTCGATTATTCGTCCATTTTTCCGACCAATGATCAACCCATAATCGACCTATTTACTCCACTGTTGGCTCATAATCCTAATATATCATGAAACACTTTCTGGGATGAAGTATATGTCAATCTGGTAAGAATAACCGTGTTTCCGACATTTAGAATCTACCAAAAGCACTCACTTCCAGTAAATATGGCAGTAGACATAAACAAACCCAAAATTCATGAGAAATCTATTGATTTATTAAAGGAAAGTTTAGAAAACTGCTTATAATATTAAAAAAATACATGGATATTGAGACAAATAAAGAAGGGTAAGATTTAATCAATTTCTAGAAGTTGTTAATGACCGAACGCTATTGTATCATGACACCGATGATTGATCAAACATTGGTCTAATCGTCCACCCACTAATTTCTAATACTGTGTATGAGGACTTAGTACTTACTTTCAGCCCAAGATGGTATGCCAGTGGGATCAACAAAGATTGGTGTTGCTGGTAGCTTGTATTTTCCCTATTGAAGAAAACAAACACAGATATTCCATAGAGTAGTGAAAAACGTTTGATAATCTGAAGTGAAAAAATGCACATAATTAATTCACCCAGTCATTACTTTTCTCAAAAGTACAGTATCTTCCAAAATGTATAGTAAAACTAAACATAAACAGTTGTAGGTGGCATACATGAAATAAAAGATTTTTCTTGGCATATTACAAAAGAATATTCTATTCCAGCAAAGATTCTTTAGTAATAGCCATGTGTTTTTATATAAACAAACTATAAAACCTCAATTAAATGGCAGGTACAAGAATCTTTAGATGCCAGTTTAGTATAATATGTATTCATCTGCCACTGTGGCCTAGCGGGTAACACACTTGTCTAGGAACTCAGAGGACGTGGGTTCAATCCCAGGTACAGGCAGATACATAGTGGCTCGGATGACCACTTAAAATGGCGGCCCTCTGTCATTGGGTCCTATCCCCAGTGGCAGGTTAAAGAACCTCAAGGATGTTGCCTTGAGCCTCTGTCTTCCAGTTAGGGGAATGTCAGTTACTTGTGAGTTGGGGCTGTACCTGTACAGTTGGATTGGTTATATAGCGCTTTGAGTCCTGTAGTATATGGAGATATTGCGCTGAGTATAAATACATAACAATAACAATAACAATATGTACTCAGGGATATATGGCTATGTTGTAGCACACTTGTCTTCCATGTCAAAAGGTCCTGAGTTTGAATCTTAGCGCCACTCTAAAGTAGGAAAGTAGGTGGGTGCTTACTGATACCTGGTGATTTACTGTGCAGGATTTTACTGGCACTTAATACTTTCCTACAACCTCTCAACTAAACATCAAAATAAAACTAGATTGGGCCAACTCGGCGCCAACATATCCCCAGACAGGTCATCACTCACGCCACAGGTTTTGATCGGGAATTTTTAAAAATATAATTACCCATTATTATATGAACTTCAGCACATCAATCTACTCTGTTTATATCTTCCAAGGAAGATGGTGTATCCCCAGACGCCGAATACATAACTCAAATTATATTTTCAATCTTCCTGCAATGATAACTCTAAACCTATTTTCAAAGTATTTAAATGATTGATGATTGAATGTCCATTCTAAAATAATAATCCCAAAAGAGCATATCTGTTTCTATATTTGTTGACAAATAAAATATTATTTTTAACTCAACTCATCATACTTTTCAATCTTCCTTCAAAGTATTTAAATGATTGATGATTCAATGTCCATTCTAAAATTCATAATCCCAAAAGCGCATATCTGTTTCTATATTTGTTCACAAATAAAATATTATTTAAAAAAAAATTATTTATATTATTATTTTATTATATTATTTTTAGAATTTGCAAATTGTTTTCAGTTATTCATTTCCTCTATACCTATATATGTGGTCCATATATATGCAACCTAAATATGTGACACAATCTCAGTTCTGACTCCCCTTTGTGTTATATGTAATGAAGCCCACCACCTCCCACCCCCACCCCTCTCCCCTTCTCCACACCTCTCTCACTATTACACAAGATCTGCAACCCCATTGAGGTCTTTGTTTCTCATCTGATATCATTAAATACCTTTGTTTATTTAGTGTCACTCAATATAGCTGGAGGTCCCAGAGGTGGGTGGGGGGAATCCGGGTGGGGGATGTGGGTTGGGACTTAGTTTAGTTTATTAGTTTATTATAGTGACATGTATTATGTTGACAAGGATTATACAAAAACTATTGAAGTAATACCCAGCCCTATGTGGGCTTATAAGTCACTTTAAATAGAGAGTTAATAACAAACAGAGCAAACATATTTTGAGGTAAGATACAGTAAATAAAGACAGCAATTCAATACATAAAAATTAACAATATAATTTACTTTTTCTTTCTTGCCACAAATCAAAAATAAAATTAATAACCATATTGACATTCATATGAGTTAATACCCTTGATAATTGATCTATTAATAATTCAGATTTATCTATATTTAAAATTTTGAAATATTTCATACGAATCAGCTCTAAAGCTGGACAAACACAAACAAAATGTATCTCATCTTCTACATCTTTTTTACACAGTTTACATGTTCTCTCAAAGAGATGGAGTGCTACAGCATAAATGGTAAACAAACAATCTATATAAAAGGGGTACTCAAATACAAAAAGAATTGAGAATTTTAAGTATGTGATTATCAACTGAAATAAGTTCATAACTGTAGGAGCTGTGTCAAAATTAACTGAGGCAAGTTGAATAAAACTGGGCTAGTTGAGGGTTAAAAATCCCCTAGTTTTACTACATACGGATATAATTTCATTAATATTGGGACTTAAAGCTCACTTAAAGTGTCCATTTTGTCTACTTGAATATGTTTAACCGGCGTTTAACCAGTTTCATTTTAAAAAGTTAAAAACTCAGCAAGCAGAGGTATAACACATAAAAATAAGTTCTTAAAAGACTAAGATAGCCATAACATTATTAATATTCAAAATTTAAATAGACAGGCATTTCCTTTTAAAAATTCAAAGATTTCAGCTCTATAACCCACATAGTTTGACAGTTACTGGGCTTTAAAGTGGCATAATGTCCATAAATTGGGTTTCTGTGGGCATTTTACAATTGTTAAAGAGACCTTAGCAATTAAACATAAGACATACATAACAAACAAAAATTATATATAATACAGTTTAAGACTTGTCACACTAGGCATTTCCAAATAACAGGGCAAAATACGGAAAAAATGTCCAAAAAGGCACTTGGGCGAGTGTCTATGGCCCTCATACACAGGTTAAATGTCTACTAAAAACCTTGATTTTCGCCATATGTAAAAAGGACATAATAATGCATTCCCAGATGGGATTTCAGCTCCATCAATCACATAGTTTAACAGTCACAGGGCTTAAAGGTGGCAAAAAGTCCAAATATTGGGTCTCTGTGGGCCTTTTAGAGATCTCGATGTGGCTTTCAAATTAAAGCTTCAGACTTAAAATTTGTTACATACAAAGATTACACATAGAATATGTATCTAATAAAGTTTGAAACTTCTCAGACTTACCATTTCCAAGTTACAGAGCAAAATATGTGAAAAATGTCTTAAAAGGGTCACTCAGGTGGGTGTTTAAGGTCCTCATACACAGGTTAAATGTCTACTTGAAGCCTTGATTTTTGGCACATGTAAAAAGAACATAATAATGTATTCCCAGATGAGATTTCAGCTCTATCAGTCACATAGTTTAACAGTCACAGGCCTTAAAATTGGCAAAAAGTCCAACTACTGGGTCTTTATGGGGCCTTCTAGAGACCTAAATGTGGCCTTCAAATTAAAGCTTCAGACTTAAAATTTGTCACATACTAAGATTACACATAGAATATGCATCTAATACAGTTTGAAACTTCTTAGACTTACCATTTCCAAGTTACAGGGAAAAATATGTGAAAAATGTCTAAAAATGGTCACTCGGGTGGGGATTTATGGTCCTCATACACAGGTTAAATGTCTTCTTAAAGCCTTAATTTTTGGCACATATATAAATAACATACTAATATCTTCCCAGATAGGATTTGAGCTCTATCAGTCGCATAGTTTGACAGTCACAGGGCTTAAAAGTAGGAAAAAGTCCAAATATTGGGTCTTTGGGAGCCTTTTAGAGACCTCAATTTGACCTTCAAAATTAAAGCTTCAGACTTAAAATCTGTTACATACTAAGATTACACACAGAATATATATCTAATACAGTTTGAAACTTCTCAGACTTACCATTTCCAAGTTACAGGGAAAAAGATGTGAAAAATGTCTTATAAGGGTCACTCGGGTGGGTGTTTATGGTCCTGATACACAGGTTAACTGTCCATTAAAGGCCTAAATGTTGGGGCACATATAAGAAAACACATAGATATATTCCCAGATGATATTTAACTTAGATGAGAGACATAATTTGAAAGCTACAGTGCTTGAAAGTGGCAAAAAGTGCATAAATTGGGTCTCTGTGGGCACTTTTGAGACCTTAAGTCGACCCCTTTGGGTAAACCTACAGCCCTAAAATTTTCTACAGACAAGGATTACATATCAAAGTTATACCTAGCACAGTTTGAGACTCATCAGTATTACCACTTCCAAATTATAGGGCAAAATATGTGAAAAGTATAGCAAAAAATCCCTAAGTGGGGGTATTTATGGGCCTCAAGGACAATTTTCTCCTCAACTTAAAGTCGTGATTTTCGGCACATGTACTAAGAACATATTAATGTGTTGTCAGGTAAAATTTCAGCCAGCTGAGCATCATAGTTTGTGACCTACAGGGCTCTAAGTGGCCAAAAGTCCAATTTCTGACCTTAAGGTGGCCATAAGTTCTTTTTTACTGGGAGTTTAAGGTCACCTTAAAATAGGGATCTTCCTTTGGGCACCCTTAACATGTGTACCAAGTTTGAAAAAAAAATATTAATTTGTTTTTGAGTTATCGCGTCCACAAGGAAATTTCTACGGCGGCGGCGGCGGCGCGACGGACCTGAATCCAATATATCCCCGACTTTCGTCTGGGGATATAATTCAAAGATTTCAGCTCTATAACCCACATAGTTTGACAGTTACTGGGCTTTAAAGTGGCATAATGTCCATAAATTGGGTTTCTGTGGGCATTTTACAATTGTTAAAGAGACCTTAGCAATTAAACTACAGATCTGAAACTTTTTGGGGGACATACATAACAAACAAAAATTATATATAATACAGTTTAAGACTTGTCACACTAAGCATTTCCAAATAACAGGGCAAAATACGGAAAAAATGTCAAAAAAGGCACTTGGGCGAGTGTCTATGGCCCTCATACACAGGTTAAATGTCTACTAAAAACCTTGATTTTCGGCACATGTAAAAAGGACATAATAATGTATTCCCAGATGGGATTTCAGCTCCATCAATCACATAGTTTAACAGTCACAGGGCTTAAAGGTGGTAAAAAGTCCAAATATTGGGTCTCTGTGGGCCTTTTAGAGATCTCGATGTGGCTTTCAAATTAAAGCTTCAGACTTAAAATTTGTTACATACTAAGATTACACATAGAATATGTATCTAATAAAGTTTGAAACTTCTGAGACTTACCATTTCCAAGTTACAGAGCAAAATATGTGAAAAATGTCTTAAAAGGGTCACTCAGGTGGGTGTTTAAGGTCCTCATACACAGGTTAAATGTCTACTTGAA
This sequence comes from Sabellastarte sp. h YS-2021, assembly GCA_964017235.1. NCBI lineage: Eukaryota > Metazoa > Annelida > Polychaeta > Sabellida > Sabellidae > Sabellastarte > Sabellastarte sp. h YS-2021. Next base: position 61,292,337 of record OZ024927.1, read on the forward strand.
GCCTTGATTTTTGGCACATGTAAAAAGAACATAATAATGTATTCCCAGATGAGATTTCAGCTCTATCAGTCACATAGTTTAACAGTCACAGGCCTTAAAATTGGCAAAAAGTCCAACTACTGGGTCTTTATGGGGCCTTCTAGAGACCTAAATGTGGCCTTCAAATTAAAGCTTCAGACTTAAAATTTGTCACATACTAAGATTACACATAGAATATGCATCTAATACAGTTTGAAACTTCTTAGACTTACCATTTCCAAGTTACAGGGAAAAATATGTGAAAAATGTCTAAAAATGGTCACTCGGGTGGGGATTTATGGTCCTCATACACAGGTTAAATGTCTTCTTAAAGCCTTAATTTTTGGCACATATAAAAATAACATACTAATATCTTCCCAGATAGGATTTGAGCTCTATCAGTCACATAGTTTAACAGTCACAGGGCTTAAAAGTAGCAAAAAGTCCAAATATTGGGTCTTTGGGAGCCTTTTAGAGACCTCAATTTGACCTTCAAAATTAAAGCTTCAGACTTAAAATCTGTTACATACTAAGATTACACACAGAATATATATCTAATACAGTTTGAAACTTGTCAGACTTACCATTTCCAAGTTACAGGGAAAAAGATGTGAAAAATGTCTTATAAGGGTCACTCGGGTGGGTGTTTATGGTCCTGATACACAGGTTAACTGTCTATTAAAGGCCTAAATGTTGGGGCACATATAAGAAAACACATAGATATATTCCCAGATGATATTTAACTTAGATGAGAGACATAGTTTGAAAGCTACAGTGCTTGAAAGTGGCAAAAAGTGTATAAATTGGGTCTCTGTGGGCACTTTTGAGACCTTAAGTCGACCCCTTTGGGTAAACCTACAGCCCTAAAATTTTCTACAGACAAGGATTACATATCAAAGTTATATCTAGCACAGTTTGAGACTCATCAGAATTACCACTTCCAAATTATAGGGCAAAATATGTGAAAAGTATAGCAAAAAATCCCTAAGTGGGGGTATTTATGAGCCTCAAACACAATTTTCTCCTCAACTTAAAGTCGTGATTTTCGGCACATGTACTAAGAACATATTAATGTGTTGTCAGGTAAAATTTCAGCCAGCTGAGCATCATAGTTTGTGACCTACAGGGCTCTAAGTGGCCAAAAGTGCAATTTCTGACCTTAAGGTGGCCATAAGTTCTTTTTTACTGGGAGTTTAAGGTCACCTTAAAATAGGGATCTTCCTTTGGGCACCCTTAACATGTGTACCAAGTTTGAAAAAAAAATATTAATTTGTTTTTGAGTTATCGCGTCCACAAGGAAATTTCTACGGCGGCGGCAGCGGCGCGACGGACCTGAATCCAATATATCCCCGACTTTCGTCTGGGGATATAATTAAAGGAAAAACACTTACTGCTTTGATTGGGCAGGAACATGGAATCCCATATGCCTTGAATGCAGGAGGACAGGAAAACTTACTCAGCATGGAACAAATGTCTCCATAGGAGCAGGATCCAACATTATCTATGCACGGTACAGTTATCCAGAACACCACCTTCTTCTTTATTTCTAATTCCACCTACAAGAAACATACAAGGTGAAATCCTTTTCAACTGAAACTTTATTTAGCAGGGCTCCCTCTTAAACACAAGTACTTAAAAGGTTGTCTGACAGCCTTTTGTGTTTAAATTTAAATCTTGGTTCCTGGATCCCTGGTAATTAATAAGTACCATTTTTCTATTACTGAGATTTAGTTTAACAGGGTTTAACCAATGTAACAATGGGTATAAGAAAGATTCCACACAAAATATAAAACTCCACAGCCGCTTATAAAACCCAATGAAGACAATGGTAACAGAAGACCCCAATAAACTTTTTGTAAATCACACAAAATAACTATGAAGCACATGAAACAGTCCAAAACAGTCTTCTTTAAAATTAAGGTCAATACCACATGTCTTTAATAATCATGTAGAAATAGCATCAGTGATGCCCGTACCCCACAGGGGAAATAGTTTTCAACACCACGACATGTAGAAGTAGTGAAACAGTACAAAGACCGGGATACTTTCAGCACAGTATCACTTCTATAAAGGTCCAAATAATGTTTAAGTAGAGAAAATAACATCTTAGGGAAAGAAAATGTATGTAAAGATAAAGTACTAAAAGAAGACAATTTAATAGCAAGATGACAGCAATAACTAAAAAATATGAAGCTGTAAAATTTATTTATTGGGGAATAGCTGTAAATGGAAATAGCACAATTATGTAGAAGTGCATACAATTATAAGTTGCAGCAATCCATATATCTTTGTCATAAGAGAAAGATGTCTCAAATATGGCAGGTGAACACACTTTGACAGAGCAAAAACGTCACACCATAATGCACACCCACAACCTCTAACCAATGTCCCTACCATGTGTCAACCTTCTACACCTTATGGAATCCAAGAAATAGCCAAAACAATACTCATGGTCACTATGACAAGGTCAAAGGTCAAATCAGGGTGATCAGGGGGAAAATTTTAGTTGATTTTTAATCCCAGGCAATGGCTTCCTATTTCCTCTTATACATTTCAAAACTGTAAATCAAAGAGGTATTTGACATTTTATAAATCTCTTCTGTCTGTATACTGCATACCAAAGACACCAAATTTGGATGATTTTAAGGTAACCTTAACACAAGTATACAACATTTGAAGTTATAAAGCAAATTTTCTTGTTTCAATAACATAGTGAACTTGTTAGGGGTCGTCAATCTGAGTAGATATACACAATATGTACCCAAAATGGTCAATTTCAGCTTTTTTGTACTAATCAATAGGCTCTCAATTGGTCAATTATGGCCCACTTGATCTGAAATTCGACTGGCGCCTAGACTTTTATGTTAGGAAAGCACTTGCTAAATTTTGTGGATCCCTGTATAGTAGTTTTTGAGAAATAGAAAATGGTATTCAGAAGGAAAGCAACAAGATAACTGTTTAGGTGTAAAAGTAGCCACTGCTCAGCTATGCCATGACATACAGGTCAGCAATTTCACTATGTTATAGCTAACTCAAAAGTAGGTGAACAACATATTTAAAATACTTTAAAAGCAATATTTTTCAAGTTACAACTGATTTACTCAACAGTAAGAACCTGAAAGTAGCTATTGCTCAGCTATGCCATGATCTACAGGTCTGCAATTTCACTATGTTATAGCTAACTCAAAAGTAGGTGAACAACATATTTAAACAAAATACTCTAAATGCAATATTTTTCATGTTGCTACTGATTTACTCAACAGTGAGAACCTGATAATAGCTATCACACAACTATGCCATTGCCATGAAATACACATCTTCAATTTTACTATGTTATAGCTAATTCAAGAGTAAATGAAAAAGATATTTAATGAAAATTCTCTAAATGCAATTATTATAGTTTTCAAGTTACAACTAATTAACTCAACAGAGAAAACCTTTAAGTAGCTATTGCTCAGCTATGGAATGAGCTACAGGTCTGCAACTTTAAGATGTTATAGCTGACCCAAAAGTAGGTGAACGACATATTTAAAGAAAATACTCTAAATGCAATAGTTTTCAAGTTACAACTGATTTACTCAACAGCGAGTACCTGAATGTAGCCATTACTCAGCTATGCAATGACATACAGGTCTGCAATTGGACTATGTTATAGCTGACCCAAATGTAGGTGAACATCATAATTTAAACAAGACTACTGCCACGGTGTGTATCTCCCGCTGAGCATTAAAAGGGAAGAAATACCTTTTCCGAGATATTCACAAGTTTTCATTTTCCGCTAAAATCCAAGATGGCCGCCAAAAGTGGCGAAAACTGAAATTTTTCCCCTAGGCACAGAATACTGTTGTACTACCCTGCAGGTCAAAAATTCGCTCGAAATCACTCTATCTCTTACCATTTCGAAGATATTTTCAATGTTTTATTTTCCGCTAAAATCCAAGATGGCCGCCAAAATTGGCGAAAACTGAAATTTTCCCCTTTGCAGAGGACACTCTTGTACTACCCTGCGGGTCAAAAAGTTTGCTCCAAATCAAATTCACTCGAAATCGCTCTATCTCTTACAGTTTTCGAGATATTCACACTTTTTCATTTTCCGCTTAAATCCAAGATGGCTGCCAAAGGTGGCGAAAATTGAAATTTTTCCCCTTTGAATAGGATACCCTTGTTCTACACTGCGGGTCAAAAATTCGCTCGAAATAGCCTTATCTCTTACAGTTTTCGAGATATTCACACTTTTTCATTTTCCTCTAAAATCCAAGATGGCCGCCAAAAATGGCGAAAATTGAAATTTTTCCCCATGGCATAGGATACTCTTGCACTATCCTGTGGGTCAAAAATTCGCTCGAAATTGCTCTATCTCGTACAGTTTTCGAGATATTCACACTTTTTCATTTTCCGCAAAAATCCAAGATGGCCGCCAAAAGTGGCCAAAATTGAAATTTTTCCCCTTGGCATAGGATACTCTTGTACTACCCTGTGGGTCAAAAATTCGCTCGAAATCACTCTATCTCTTACGGTTTTCGAGGTATTTACACTTCTTAATTTTCTGCTAAAATCCAAGATGGCCGCCAAAAGTGGCGAAAATTAAAACTTTTCCCCTTGGCATAGGATACTCTTGTACTACCCTGTGGGTCAAAAATTCGCTCGAAATTGCTCTATCTCTTACGGTTTGCGAGATATTTGTGATTTTTCACATTTTCACTAAAAGTAGCAATAAAGTAGCCATTACTCACTTGTACATTGAGCAACAGTTGTGAAACTTAAATATGTTACAGTTCAGAAAAAGTAGATGAACAACATATTTGAAAGAAATTGTGCAGCTGCAATACTTTTGAAGATATAAGCCATTTACTCATTATGGTTATCATTAAAAATTGACAAAGTAGCTATTACTCACTTAGCTATGGAGATACACTTCCAAACTACTGACCATGTTGTAGCTGTGGACAGAGTAGCTGAACAACATATTGGAACAAAATACTCTAATGCAATAGTTTGCGAGTTATAAGCCATATAATTATATTAGGTAAAAGTGCTATTACTTGCTCAAAAGTAGGCCAAAGTTCACCAAACCCAAAAAATATTGAAGAGTGTAAAAATTCATTAGGACAAGTAATTTACCAAAACTGTGTAACTTTAGTAGTTTCAGAGAAAACTGCGTGACCCACACACACATGCACATGCGCACGCACATGGTGCAAATTATAATCTCCCGCCGGCAAACCGGGCGGGAGTTAATAAAATAATTTAAATGCAATACTTTTCAAGTTACAACTGATTTACTCAACAGTGAGAAAACCTGAAAGTAGCTATTGCTCAGCTATGCCACGATCTACAGGTCTGCAAATTCACTGTTATAGCTGACCCGAAAGTGGGTGAATAACATATTTAAAGAAAATACTCTAAATGCAATATTTTTCATGTTGCAACTGATTTACTCAACAGTAAGAACCTGAGAAGAGCTATTATACAGCGATGCCATGAGCTACTCGTCTGCAATTTTACAATGTTATAGCTAATTCAAAAGTAGATGAATAACATATTTAAACAAAATTCTCCAAATGCAATAGTTTTCAAGTTACAACTGATTTACTCAACAGAGAAAACCTCTAAGTAGCTATTGCTCAGCTATGGAATGAGCTGCAGGTCTGCAATTTTACTATGTTATAGCTGACCCAAAAGTACATGAAAACCATATTGAACAAAAATACTCTAAATGCAATAGTTTAGAAGATACAAGCAATTTACTCAACAGTGATAACCTCAAAGCAGCTATTACTCGGCTATGCAATGAGCTACGGTTTTGCAATTTTACTATGTTATAGCTCACCCAAAAGTAGCTGAATAACATATTTATACAAAATTCTCTAAATGCAATAGCTTTTGAGTTATAAGTGATTTTACTCATTATGAAAAGTACTGAAAAATAAGAAAGTAGCTATTACTCACTTAGCTATGGAATAGACACCCAAGTTACTCACCATGTTCTAGCTATGGAAAAAGTAGCTGAATAACATATCTTAACAAAATACTGTAAAATGCAATACTTTTCAAGTTATAGGTGATTTAGTGCATGATTTCATGAATTTTAATGCATTAAAAATTATTTTAAAAATTCATGAAAAAAAAATAACTAAAAAAATCCAGGCCTGATACTCATACAAGGGAATCAACTAGTGGCCTAGTACATATAACCAAGATAAGAGCGAAATCCTGCAATAGTCTATGAGAAAATAAGTGATTTATTGCAGGATTTCATGAATTTTAAGGCATTAAAAATTATTTAAAAAATTAAAAAAAATTAAGACAGATCCAGGTCTGATACTCACACAATGGAATCTACTTGTGGCCTAGTACACATATGCAAGATATGAGAGAAATCCCTGCAATTGTCACTGAGAAAATTGTGATAAAGTGTTGAAATTTTCACACTTTTGGTGGGGGTACCTTTGTAATGTCTCCAGCAAACAGACGAACAGACAGATTTGCATGCCTTGAACATTTTTTCATCCTCGACAGATAAGTTATCTTTAAAAAAAAAAGCATGTCTCTAGGCCTTGTAGTTTTGGATAAGCTGTTCACGCTGACACAGACGTCACCAACGCCGCAGAGTGACAACATAATGTCAGCTGACTGACAAGTCAGCTGACACACACAAAAAAAATGGTTTTTGCCTAGCCCTATATATTTTGTGCAAATCTGACAAATGCTAGCTGTAATATTTTAAGTTTTAGAACATATTAATGATTATCGAACAATCGTCTATGGCGGCCATTTTGTTTTTTAAAATGGGAACAAAATTTTTTAAAGACCGGTTTTCATAGCTGTAAACATTCTGAGTAAATTTGGTGAACATATCTTCATAAATTAATGAGATATAAAGGTTTATGTAAAAGCATGATAAACTCCCACAATCACAGGCATGTAAGGCATTTTGCTCTGGATCCTTTTGAGGTAAAAATTTAACATGTCCTGAAAATATGCTGAAATCAATGCACAGGTTTATACTATGGAACACCCACAAAGTTTAAGACCCACAAATCTTTAAAGTGTAAAAATATCCTGAAAATCTGGTGAAAATCCATGGGTTTAGGCTGTGGAACACCCACAAGCTTTATGCCCACCGCCACCATCCAGGCTGTGCAGGGGACGACAATAAACCTAACCTTTATGGGCTGCAGTTAAAAACTATATTTAAGTGCTCTTTCACTTTGTTTTATTTGTAACTTCCAATGTCAGAAATTAAACTACAGTAGAACCCCTATTATCCGACCCTTGTGGGAGAGGAACAATTAGGTCGGATAATAGAAAGGTCGGATAATAGAAAGCCTAAAATAACAGGTTTAAATGGTGCTGGGAGAGTGGATTAGAGGTTGGATAATTGAAAATTTGGATAATAGAGGGTCGGATAATAGAGGTTCTACTGTATTTTTAACTTTGACAGAACAAGACTTCAGACAATATACTTCAACTATGGAAATGGTCTAAATGGCCAAACATGATTAACAACTGGTAAAATCATAAGTAAAAAATATGTACACTTACTGACACAGGTGATGAAAGAGCAGTCTTGAGTGACCCAGATGTAGCCACTGTTATATTTCCCGGGATCTTCAATGGATCCGGAGAGAGTTTCAAATCATCAATTGTAGCAAGGTCACTGGAACTGCCACAGTTCTCCCAAGAGAAACCGAGCACTTGTTTGGTCTAAATTAGCAATGGTGTATTCAGTTTATTCTTTTCATGCATAATGAATAGCCTAGTTATCAAATGAGTTTTCTTTATGGTATTGTGGTATTGAAAAATCAACATTTGATGCTTTTCACATTGATTAGATTATCACAATCATGCTTTCAGCTGAAAATTTATAACAATGACCTTTTATAAATCTTCATTTCATTCTTTTATTTATTTCTCACACAGTATCATACCACTGAGACAAAAAGGATAAACCAAAGCACATTTCTTCATTTCTTTATTACTGTTACGTAACCACTAATAACATGGTGAAGTGATATTTCACCATATTTTAAGTGAAAATACAATACTGTGAAACTTAAACTAGATTTCATACTTATGAATGTTTAGTTGTTGATCGTTTCATCATAATGATACTTAATACCCCTTGAAATTAATTTTAAGAAGTTGGATCTTCAACAGATCCAGACAGAGAAGTTGGAACAGACCACAACAGTGGTGGGATGAAGTTGGAATAACACCATATATATGTGAATACACCCTAATCATAGTTTAAACTGAACTATCAGCCCTCAGCCAAGCCCTCTTATAAACCACATTACCACACTAGCTATAGAAATTACAATCAAGAAGATTCAGGAGAGCCACCCTGTTATCAATCAGAATTAGGTGAAACTCTAAGACTGTGTCATCCGATTTATAACTTAGTCAGTTTTGCAATCCATAAAACATGGGATATATACTACAGAACAGCGATTTCATTTATAACATGCAAAAAGGTTCTGTTGCTAATGTCTTTTTAACTGACATGCAGCTGTTTGGCCACAGGGTTTAATGTAATCAGAAACACTGAAAATATGAAATGGCATTTACATAGATATAACTAGATTGGGCCAACTCGGCGCCAACATATCCCCAGACAGGTCATCACTCACGCCACAGGTTTTGATCGGGAATTTTTTAAAACATAATTACCCATTATTATATGAACTTCAGCACATCAATCTACTCTGTTTATATCTTCCCAAGGAAGATGGTGTATCCCCAGACGCCGAATACATAACTCAAATTATATTTTCAATCTTCCTGCAATGATAACTCTAAACCTATTTTCAAAGTATTTAAATGATTGATGATTGAATGTCCATTCTAAAATAATAATCCCAAAAGAGCATATCTGTTTCTATATTTGTTGACAAATAAAATATTATTTTTAACTCAACTCATCATACTTTTCAATCTTCCTTCAAAGTATTTAAATGATTGATGATTCAATGTCCATTCTAAAATTCATAATCCCAAAAGCGCATATCTGTTTCTATATTTGTTCACAAATAAAATATTATTTAAAAAAAAATTATTTATATTATTATTTTATATTATTTTTAGAATTTGCAAATTGTTTTCAGTTATTCATTTCCTCTATACCTATATATGTGGTCCATATATATGCAACCTAAATATGTGACACAATCTCAGTTCTGACTCCCCTTTGTGTTATATGTAATGAAGCCCACTACCTCCCACCCCCACCCCTCTCCCCTTCTCCACACCTCTCTCACTATTACACAAGATCTGCAACCCCATTGAGTTCTTTGTTTCTCATCTGATATCATTAAATACCTTTGTTTATTTAGTGTCACTCAATATAGCTGGAGGTCCCAGAGGTGGGTGGGGGGAATCCGGGTGGGGGATTTGGGTTGGGACTACAAAGAGATGGAGTGCTACAGCATAAATGGTAAACAAACAATCTATATAAAAGGGGTACTCAAATACAAAAAGAATTGAGAATTTTAAGTATGTGATTATCAATTGAAATGAGTTCATAACTGTAGGAGCTGTGTCAAAATTAACTGAGGCAAGTTGAATAAAACTGGGCTAGTTTAGGGTTAAAAATCCCCTAGTTTTACTACATAAGGATATAATTTCATTAATATTGGGACTTAAAGCTCACTTAAAGTGTCCATTTTGTCTACTTGAATATGTTTAACCAGTTTCATTTTAAAAAGTTAAAAACTCAGCAAGCAGAGGTATAACACACAAAAATAAGTTCTTAAAAGACTAAGATAGCCATAACATTATTAATATTCAAAATTTAAATAGACAGGCATTTCCTTTTAAAAATTCAAAGATTTCAGCTCTATAACCCACATAGTTTGACATTTACTGGGCTTTAAAGTGGCATAATGTCCATAAATTGGGTTTCTGTGGGCATTTTACAATTGTTAAAGAGACCTTAGCAATTAAACTACAGATCTGAAACTTTTTGGGGGACATACATAACAAACAAAAATTATATATAATACAGTTTAAGACTTGTCACACTAAGCATTTCCAAATAACAGGGCAAAATATGGAAAAATGTCAAAAAAGGCACTTGGGCGAGTGTCTATGGCCCTCATACACAGGTTAAATGTCTACTAAAAACCTTGATTTTCGGCATATGTAAAAAGGACATAATAATGCATTCCCAGATGGGATTTCAGCTCCATCAATCACATAGTTTAACAGTCACAGGGCTTAAAGGTGGTAAAAAGTCCAAATATTGGGTCTCTGTGGGCCTTTTAGAGATCTTGATGTGGCTTTCAAATTAAAGCTTCAGACTTAAAATTTGTTACATACTAAGATTACACATAGAATATGTATCTAATAAAGTTTGAAACTTCTCAGACTTACCATTTCCAAGTTACAGAGCAAAATATGTGAAAAATGTCTTAAAAGGGTCACTCAGGTGGGTGTTTAAGGTCCTCATACACAGGTTAAATGTCTACTTGAAGCCTTGATTTTTGGCACATGTAAAAAGAACATAATAATGTATTCCCAGATGAGATTTCAGCTCTATCAGTCACATAGTTTGACAGTCACAGGGCTTAAAAGTAGCAAAAAGTCCAAATATTGGGTCTTTGGGAGCCTTTTAGAGACCTAAATGTGGCCTTCAAATTAAAGCTTCAGACTTAAAATTTGTCACATACTAAGATTACACATAGAATATGCATCTAATACAGTTTGAAACTTTTTAGACTTACCATTTCCAAGTTACAGGGAAAAATATGTGAAAAATGTCTAAAAATGGTCACTCGGGTGGGGATTTATGGTCCTCATACACAGGTTAAATGTCTTCTTAAAGCCGTAAATTTTGGCACATATAAAATAACATACTAATATCTTCTCAGATAGGATTTGAGCTCTATCAGTCACATAGTTTGACAGTCACAGGGCTTAAAAGTAGCAAAAAGTCCAAATATTGGGTCTTTGGGAGCCTTTTAGAGACCTCAATTTGACCTTCAAAATTAAAGCTTCAGACTTAAAATCTGTTACATACTAAGATTACACACAGAATATATATCTAATACAGTTTGAAACTTCTCAGACTTACCATTTCCAAGTTACAGGGAAAAAGATGTGAAAAATGTCTTATAAGGGTCACTCGGGTGGGTGTTTATGGTCCTGATACACAGGTTAACTGTCTATTAAAGGCCTAAATGTTGGGGCACATACAAGAAAACACATAGATATATTCCCAGATGATATTTAACTTAGATGAGAGACATAGTTTGAAAGCTACAGTGCTTGAAAGTGGCAAAAAGTGCATAAATTGGGTCTCTGTGGGCACTTTTGAGACCTTAAGTCGACCCCTTTGGGTAAACCTACAGCCCTAAAATTTTCTACAGACAAGGATTACATATCAAAGTTATACCTAGCGCAGTTTGAGACTCATCAGAATTACCACTTCCAAATTATAGGGCAAAATATGTGAAAAGTATAGCAAAAAATCCCTAAGTGGGGGTATTTATGAGCCTCAAACACAATTTTCTCCTCAACTTAAAGTCGTGATTTTCGGCACATGTACTAAGAACATATTAATGTGTTGTCAGGTAAAATTTCAGCCAGCTGAGCATCATAGTTTGTGACCTACAGGGCTCTAAGTGGCCAAAAGTCCAATTTCTGACCTTAAGGTGGCCATAAGTTCTTTTTTACTGGGAGTTTAAGGTCACCTTAAAATAGGGATCTTCCTTTGGGCACCCTTAACAAGTGTACCAAGTTTGAAAAAAAAATATTAATTTGTTTTTGAGTTATCGCGTCCACAAGGAAATTTCTACGGCGGCGGCGGCGGCGGCGCGACGGACCTGAATCCAATATATCCCCGACTTTCGTCTGGGGATATAATTAATGTGACAATAAAAACTATACCAAATGAAAGAAATCTGTAAGGAATAATGTTGTTTCACATTTGATGCCAAAATATGTTTATATTAGGGTTATGTAGGACATATTCTTTACTTCCTAGTATATTAGTGCCATGCAAGGATTTTGAGTACTTTTGAACTTTGTCACTAAATGGCTAGATGTTTTTAAACAGGAAGCAGTAGAAACTCTGTCTACATAGTTTCTGTACCCACAATCACTATGCATGTAAGGAATACTTTGATATTACTGATCAAATTACAGGGAAAACATCACAGCCATTCACAGACCCTCCCAAATTGTATTTTATTTTAGAATACATAATTCCAAGTTGGCAATTGGTCCCATACAAATTTTTGGTAAGGTACAATTATGCCTCACACAATAGGCCTAATAAAAGTTCTGAAAGTGAATGTGTCATTTGTACAAGTAAAAAAGTCCAAGTTGTGAAAGTATTAATAGAAAGTGACTCCTGTCATAACGTTTTTTTAACATTTAAAGGTAATACATATTACCCTTAATCCAAGAAACACTTTGAAACACTTTATAAGTTAAATTTAGTTTAAATTCCAAGTCAAAGTTCTTACTTCAATATTTGCCACTTTCTTAAGATTTGGATCATTTTCCAATTAAAATTTCTCCATTTTTTCATATTATTTTTCCTTTACATGACTCATATTCATTATTTTCTCAATTCTCTCCACTCTCAAAGGTTTGGGACCATTTTAACCTTAGTGATTTCTATTTCTTACACCCCTTCTTTTCTTTAATAGGTTTCCATGTTTTAAACTACTGAAAAAACCTGCCAACTCTGAATTAAGCAATTGAAAATCATATCAAAAATTACAGTTAGATTTGTAAATACCCCAATTTTGGCCTGCCTAAGTAGATTAAATACTATTTTAAATATATTTTCCACAAGATAATGTGCATTTTGAAGATCCATATCTATATTTCTAGTAAAATGAAGAATTGTATGTGTTTTAAAAGAAAAGATATTTCATTGTGTAACTTCTGCATACCAAGCAACTTATTATCAGGGTTGGGGTCAATTACACTAGTAATTGAGTAATTAATTACAATTATCATGTAATTGTAATTGTAGTTGTAATTGATTTTTAAAAACCTGTGTAATTGTATTTGAAAAATTTGCACTGTAACTGTAATTGAAAATTTTGAATCTTAACTACATTGGATATTTTTTTGTGCATTCTGAATTTAAGCTTCAGTATTCAGCAGTATAAATCATTGTATTTTTTGCCTCATCCTTTAAACCTATATGACTATGATGTAAAGTCATCCCCTCATTTAATACACTTAGATCAGGCCTTACTAACAAATATAAACAAGAGGGCATTGCGGGGAGATTAGTATCACTGCAAAGTTATGCCTTGGCCAGTTATGTGGTTATCAGTGTATCAGAAACAAAAGAAACATTTATTTGGGGTTTCAATCCAACAATGGCCTTTCCAAAAGTGGTGTCCTGGCATCACGGCTGTCAGTCACCCACCTCAGGGAGGATGTTCGGGTCAGTGTGCTGGTAGCATAAGGTGTGGTAATATTTGTGTCAAAAGATTTCTTGGCTTCTTGACCCCTGTATCCTTGGCAACTAGCTGGGCATCCAATGGCTTTTCATTGTGTGCCCTCAGAGAAAAGGGGCAAGTGTCACTTTTAAAATTGAACTTGATCTGAAAACATGTGTGATTGAAAATAATGGAAACTGTGTTTGATTATTTGATGAAGGATTTTATTTTGATTTTATGTTTTTAGTTATTTTAATCTGACAGACGGTCATTTAGTTATTTGTAGTTATTATTTTCAACAACCACTTCTGGAACTGTCAGTGTACATCTGTTGCAGTGATTGGAACTGTTTGACACTGCTACTGACGCCTGTGTTGACTTCTCAGACAACCTTATGCTTGTTTTGGCTAGTATAGCCGGATAGAAAGGGATGGTCTAACCTGTTATTACCCCTTTTTCATTGTCATCTGTTTATACTTGCTATTACAAGCCGAGATTGTCTGAGAATAGGGTGGAGACCCAGCCTTTTAAGTTTCTGTTCCAATGAAAAATGACTAAACCAAAAAATAAAAACAAAAATTACTGTTCAAAGTGCCATGAAAAACACTACCCACCCATGGCTAAGAAGTGTCACATGAATGCAAATAAAAGTATGGACAAGCCCAGTACCAGTTTCCAGCCAGTGACGTCATCATCTGACAGTGATAGTGATGTTCGGGACTCAGGGGTGGGTGCTTTTAAAGTTAATATGGGTGCAAGGAAAAAGGTCACCAAACAGAAGGACTGCTCAGATAAGAGGGTTTTGAGCCCAGGTCAATCCAGACCCGGTGATCATTCTGATGATTCCTAGTCCTCTGAGGAAGAGCACCCATCTGGTGGTTTACAAGCACTTATCCTGAAGGAGCTTCAGAAGGTGAATCACAGACTGGATGTCGTGGAAGGCAAAGTACAAGATCACAGACATCACAGCAATCGTGGCAGGGACTGTTCAAAGTTAAGTAATTTAGATTACCCTTTGAAAAATGGCTGTAAAAGTGTTAAAAATAGAAAAATATGTAGCGAAGTCCTCATCAGATGAGGAACTCCTCTCACCACTTTTAGTACTCGGAACCTCTCATGAAATTCAAAAGCAGGTTGATGCTAGGCTATCACAAATTGAAGCACATTCGAAGGTTGAAGGTAATTGCAATGAAAAATTGAAGTAAAAAAGGGGGGGACGGGTTGATGTAACAGTATCTAAAAAAGTGGCATGGCCACATGACAATGTTTTGGGTGGGGTCACAAGGCAGAGGGTCACTTATGACCATTTGTCTTTGACCCAGTTCATACAAGGCTTCACTAGAAATGTTTTGGATGAATCTGATAACAAAGTTAGAGAGCAGATGCTGTGGTATCTTAATGACTTAATGGAAGATACCACAGACTTTCGTGGGCGAGTGCTAAGGCTGCTCATGCTGTGCTCCTCTGCGAAATGGAGAGGGGCACAATATGTTGGTCGGATACCAGTCGGATCGACCGGATCAGGCGGGCACATGCCCAAAAACATAGTCGTTTTGGAAAACAAAATTGGGGTAGAAAAGACCAGGATGTCAAAAAACCATGGTATTGTAAATTATATCAAACTGGAAACTGTCAGTTTTCCAAGCAGCATGAATATAGGGGAAAGATCCACAAACATGTCTGCTCATTTTGCTTGAGTCAAGGTCGCATCTCAGGTCATCCTGAGAAAGAGTGTCAAAATGTCAAGCGTCATATTTCAAAAAACGAAATTGGGGCCGCTCAGAATCAGTAAAGGGGCTGAGCAGCAAAAGTCAGGCCAGTCATGAGGTGGTTGTTGAAAATTGTAATGCACATTCTTTTATGTCTTCTAACGCCATGCGTCAAGATGTCTTTGACAAAAGATGTGTTTGCCAAAAGGTAGTACTAGTGTTTCAAGTAAATGTGATGATACCTTGTTTGGTTGTAAGGGTACTGTAGTTAACACTACATACTTTTATAACACTGCTCTTGACAGAAAATGTGTTCAGGGTCTGTGATGCATGTAATGCACCAACATGTTTCCCGTAAAATTCCAGTCAGTGGAACTGGTGTTTTAGGTCGTTCTAGTTTTCAACACAATGACAAATCGGTACCCATTGTTACTGGTCAAGATACAAGTCGCACCTCCTGTGATAACAATGGCCAACTAATTAGCCAGTCTAACACAGACAATGGAAGCAATGGTCAATGTGGTTCAGACAGTGTAATTGGCGTTTCAATGGATGTCAATAACAATGGTAATAATGAGTCAAATGTGGGTGCAAACACTCAAGAAAGTGGTAAACATCTCCATAGTAATCAAGTGAGTGATGTCACTGAGTGTGGCCATAGTTCTATAAAAGCAAATGTGTTTGATGCGTGTCAAGGTGGGGTTACACCTGACAATGTAACTGACAATGTCTTACTTTATGATGTCAATATCGGACTTTCTGATTTTAATCTTGATAGACATTGCAGTGATTTTAGTCTCTGGAAGAGGCAAACAGACTATACCTTTGGCTTTGTTCCACTTACCAATTTGGTCATTCCTGATAACCCAGGTCATATTGGTGTCAAGATCAACAATTCCATTGAGCAACATTTTCGGATCAGACCCACTGGTATCTCAAACTTTCTAGGTGAAAGAATCCCTGTTCAGTTTCAGTTGAATGTTGGAGAATGGAAAAAATTATTTCAAAATTATTGGGATCAGCAATTAATACACTTGATTGAATATGGTTTTCCTCTTGATTTCAATTCAAAATCTGTCCTGCATCATGATGGTAAAAATCATTCATCAGCTATTGATTTTCCTGTTGATGTTCAGGCATATTTAGACAAGGAAATCCAGCATGGAGCAATAATGGGCCCCTTTGATGTAAACCCTATTCCAAATTGTCATATTTCACCCTTTATGACAAGGGAAAAGCCAAATGCCCCAAATAGACGTGTAATCATTGATTTGTCTTGGCCAAAAAATGCTTCAGTCAATGCAGGGGTTGACAAAAATTCTTATTTAGGATCGGAATTTTCACTCACCTTTCCCACCATTGATGACATTACAAAAGAACTGGTCAAAATTGGATCTGGTTGTCACATATACAAAATACGTATCAGTAGGGCTTTCCGCCACTTGAAGATTGACCCTGGGGATTATGACCTGTTAGGTTTATGTTGGGACGCTGCGTTCTTGGATACCTGTCTCCCATTTGGGAGCAGGCATGGTAACCAAAATTTCCAGCATGTCAGCAACGCCGTACATTATGTGTTATGTTGCCATGGTTACCGCATCATCAACTATATTGATGATTTTGCTGGATACGGCACGCCCGACGTCGTGCGTCGTTCATTTGACTGTTCGTGTCAAATTCTGGAACGTCTAGGTCTCACTATCAGTGAGAAAAAAATGGTGGAGCCTACAATCAAGGCCATATGTCTGGGCATCCTCATTGATACCATCAAGGGCACTATCCCTGATGAAAAAATGCGTCAGATAAAGAGTACCGTCACGGAGTGGCAAAAGAAGCAGAATTGCACTAAGCGTCTGCTCCAATCGCTCCTAGGTCAGCTCTTGTATGTGCGTAAGTGCGTCCGTCCAGCTAGGGTGTTTCTTAACACGATGTTGGATCTGCTCCATCAAAATTATGACCCTTCCACCATAAGATTGACTCAGGGCTTTAGGCGTGATTTGAGGTGGTTTAGTAGATTCCTTGAACAATACAATGGCGTTTCAATGTACAATTATAGAAAAATTGAACACGTCGAACTCGATGCATGTCTCGACAGTTTGGGTGGTGTTTGGAAAAATTATGTGTACCATCTACAAATCCCAAGGCATTACCTTGGTCTCACCATAGTTTACCTTGAAATGGTAAATATCCTAGTGGCAATCAAAACTTTTGGCCCCTTTTGGGCTAAAAGAAAAATCTGTGCCAACCAAGCAGTGGTTCCAGTGCTCACACACAGCAAGACTAAAGATGCCTTTTTGGCTGCATGTGCCAGAAATCTTTGGCTTCTAGCTGCTTTATATGACCTAGACATCAGTTATGTCCACATCAAGGGAAAAATAACGTTATTGCAGACTTGTTGTCCAGATGGGTTCCTACAGCAGAAAATATACTTAAGCTTCAGTCACACATTCCCGACCCTTTGTAGTAGTGTAGTCATATCATATTATTTGTTACATTGTATATATATATTGCATGTTAATTATATATATCAATAAACTTATGCTCCGCACTTGTTTGTCTTCTCCCTGGGATGCGGGGGGGGGGGGGGGGGGGGGGGGGGGTGGGGGCTTGGGACTGGTCATACAAGTCCAATTTTTTGTAAACATTATCTCCATATTTTCAAAGTTATTGTCTGTAAAATATAGCACATGTTTATATGTTGCAGCACCAAACTGACATAGATCTGAAAAATTTATATATATAAAATTACAGTGCATATTTACTGGACTCGCCCTACAATAACTTTACATTTAAAACTAGAAAAACGTTTTTGCTAATAAAAACAAAGCGTCTCCAAAGGTTAAATGCAATATAATATAAAGTTGAAGTGTTAAAGAATGAAACAATCCCAACAAATGATTCATTTGAAGATACCTTGCCTAAGTATGAGAAAAAGTACTGTTTTGAAGCTATACCAAAAGAGTACATGAAAAATAAAGAATGCACTGTAATTAATAATCTTGTTACATTGTTTGAAAATAGCTCTGTTGCAGAGAATGAACTGAATTGCTTGTATAAGAATTTTTGTAAGATTATTTACAAAGAAATGGAGCAATTTGTAAAAGTTAAGGCCAGTGCACATAAATCCAAGAAAAAATTTAAATATAATAAGCCGTATTGGAATAATGATTTAACTATGGCATGGAAAAAAGGAATGAACATGAAAAATTGTACAGAAGGTATAAAGGTCCTAGAATAAAACACATTTAAAACTTCAATATGACAATTCTCAAAAATTTTTTGATAAATTGCTAAGCAAAACAGAGAGGGCATACCGTAAACAAAATATTAATTTCATTGAAGAAATGTGTCCAAATGTCGTGTTTGGGGGAAGTTTAAGGTGGACTCCAGCAGTGCCTTGGGGCAGCTGTGGATACCAAGAGAGTTGATTTACTGAGGCACTTTGCCTGTGTTTTATGGAATTTAAAGATTATTAATAATTAAACAGTTTCATCTAAATTCTTCACCATTACAAATGTGTTCAAACAGCACAAATAAATTTTGGAATGAAATTAAAAAACTGTGACCAAGGCAAACTCAAATCCCAATGAAAGTGTACAAAGATAATACTTTAACTGATAATATACCATATGTTCTGCAAACTTGGGAAAAATAATTTAAAAACTTGTACAACCCCCAAATGGATGCTGATAAAATAAACGTTAATTTGCTCATGAGGTACTTACATTAAAAGCTGACATTGAGAATGACATAACAGATAATTTGTTCATTTATAATGTTGTTTGTTGATAATCATTTTCGAATACTTGGTAACTTTATAGTTGAATTATGGATTGAAAGAAATAATTTATTGTTTACAGATAGTACTGATATTTAAAAGAAATCCCATTATTCTTTTTATGGTCTGGAATAATCCACCACACAATATCATTGTAATTGTATTTCACAGTGACTTATAAGCCCTTCAGGGGCTGGGTGATGTTGCTTATATTGTTTTGTATATTTATGTAATGAAATTGTATATCACATGTCACTATAATACAATAAATAATAATAATATAACATAAAGTAGAAAAAGGTTTTTGAAAATAAAAACATGTAGCGCTGACAGAAGACATGAAAGTTAAGCAGACAGTGTGGAAGTTTATGCATTAATATGAAAGAAAAATTTAAGCTTTATTTTGTTTTCTATGGTCATAAATTGCGAAAAGTTAATTGAATAAATGCTCAGGCTCAGAATGCATAAAGCATCGATACTTATAATAGGTTGAAAGTTACACCATAAAACTACTTAATTAAAGAGCAACAGTGCTTTATAAATGCAATATATCTATTTACATTTTAGAAAAATAGCATCAGAGATGCCCGTACCCCACAGTCTGGGGAAATATTTTTCAACACCATGAGATATAGAAGTAGTGTAACAGTACAAAGTTCAAGATACTTTCAGAGCAGTGTCAGTTATATTTAGGTCTAGATAATGCTTAAGTAGAGAAAATAATATCTAAGGAAAAGACGTGTATGTAAAGATGAAGTATTAAAACAAGAAAATTCAATAATAAAATGGCAGCATTTATCAGTAAACCAAAAATGGCCAAATTATGGTTTGGATGTTTTGAATATTACCATGCATACAGAAGTGGTAATACAATTCAATGAATGCTTATGTGTGGTGTTGGAGCAAAATCTGTGGCTCACTTGATGAAATTCCATCTATTACAACGGGAAGTTGTAAAAGTTAAATTCTTAATGAATCCTAATATGACTTTAACAGTGCTTAATCTGCATCAAAAGACAGACCCAAAGGTGCAACAAGATTTTAAAGGTCAAGGTCACTACGACAAGGTCAAAAGTCAAATCATGGTCACACCATGATGCTGCACACCTACAACCCCTAATCAATGTCCCTACCAAGCATCAACTTCCTACACCTTACGGTTTCCGAGATATAGCCCAGACAAGATTTTATAGGTCAAGGTCACTACGACAAGGTCAAACCATGACGTGGCACACCTACACCCCCTAACCAATGTCCCTACCAAGTATCAACTTCCTACACCTTACAGTTTCTGAGATATAGCCCGGACAAGATTTTATAGGTCAAGGTCACTACGGCAAGGTCAAAGGTCAAATCAAGGTCACACCATGACGTTGCACACCTACACCTCCTAACCAATGTCAGGGGGTAAATCTGACCAGCTATCTAGACTCTTCACGTTAGGTTTCCCAATACCACTTAATACATTCTAAGGCTTTAAAAGCAAGAATAAAGTAAATATAAGGCAAAAACACAAAATCGGCTATTTTATGACCCCAGTTTGACCCATAAGGGGAGGTAAGGGGGTAAATCTGACCACCTATCTAGACTCTTCACACATGTTTTCCCAGTACCTCTTAATACATTCTAAAGCTGTAAAAGCAAGAATAAAGGAGATATAAGGCAAAAACACAAAATCGTCTATATCATGACCCCAGTTTAACCCATGGGGGGGTTAGGTGGTAAACCTGACCGGCTATCTCGTCACATATGGTGTCCCAATACATCTTAATACATTTTAAAACTATAAAAGCAAGAATAAAGGAGATATAAGAAAAAAACACAAAATCGACTATTTTATGACCCCAGTTTGATCAATAAGGGAGGGTCGGGGGTAAATCTGACCGGCTATCTTGACTCTTCACATATGGTGTCCCAACACATCTTAATACATGCTAAAGCTCTAAAAGCAAGAATAAAAGAGATATTTAAGGCAAAACACAAAATCGGCTATTTTATGGCCCCAGTTTGACCCCTACAGAGGAGTCAGGGAGAAAATTTGACATGCTTTCTATAATTACAAGCAGTAGATTTTGCTGAGCAGCGATGACCAGCGGGTGTACCCAAAAAACTATTTTTTGATCATGGGACCTTGATAAAGATCAAAGGTCAAAATTTAAGCATGTGGGAAAAATTTTCCCACGCCTAAGGTATATAACTGCCAAATATGGTTTAAAAGCTTCCAATAATAAGGGAGATATTCAAGGTAGACCATAATGCGGCAGCGGCAAGAAAACTGCCGCAAAAACAAATAAGCGCCCTTTTCAGGGACGCTTAATTATCTACTACTGAATACAGATTAATAATTTTGGTACGAAGTACATTATTTAACCATTACGTGCTTATTTTTCAGTGTAAAATTTCAGTGCTGATTCATATTTAAAGCCATGCTGAAAATAGCCTGAAATTTGATATCAATATCAAAACCATATATATACATATTAACACAAAGTTTTTATAGTTTTATTTTATTTATAAAAAAAGAGTGTGTAAATTAACATAATATGTAAGTTTACATATGTGGCTTACAGTCACTATTAGAAAATAAATAAAAGAATATCAAGAAGCCACATAAAACTTGTAAGTTTTATAAAAATGTCCTTACTTATGTTAATCCCACCAATACCTGTCTGGTATATAACACATGTTTAATTAAAGTATAACTGAACTTTACCTTTTTGTAATTGTAATTGTAGTTGTAATTGACGAAAGTAGTTATAATTGTAATTGAATTTTGTCAGACCAGAGTAATTATAATTGCATTTGTAACTGACCACTGATAATTGTTGAGGTAATTGTAGTTGACGAAAGTAATTGACCCCAACCCTACTTATTATGTATATATAAAATGTGCATGAACATTAAATAAAACAAAGCTACACAATGACACCTTATGTCTTCCCAGATGCATTTTACCAAATATTTAATTTAATTTTGTTATTTTTATCATGAGCCATAAAAATAAAGTCAGTGGTATCACATACAATAACTAGACCTACGCATCGGAGAACCGATGCAAATTTGTATCCACCGAAAAGACAACTCACCAAAGCAAGTGAACCATTGTTTGACCTTGAAGGAGGTGCCCAAGGTCAAAGCTGAAAACATCAGAAGATTCCCAGCCTATGACCTCCTATAAGTTGGGTTTCGTATTGTAAACCTCTAGGACCAATAATAAGCAAGTTATCAGCACTTTTAAGTTTGGCTATTGTCGCTTGACCTTGAAGGAGGGCCCAACGTCAAATCTGAACATAAAAGGATTCTTGGCCCATGATTTCCTATAGGTTGGTTACACATCCCAAACCTCTAGGACCAATAATAGGCGAGTTATAAGCACTTTTAAGTTTGGCTATCGTCGTTTGACCTTGAAGGAGGGATCCAAGGTCAAATATGACCACACCAAAATATTCCCAGCCCATGATTTCCTATGGGTTGGTTTACCATCCCAAACCTCTAGGACCAATAATAAGTGAGTTATAAGCACTTTTAAGTTTGGCTATCCTCATTTGACCTTGAAGGAGGGGTCCAAGGTCAAATCTGACCACAACAAAAAATTCCTAGCCCATTATTACATATAGGTTGCTTTGCCATACCTAGAATTAAGAGCTGCAAGGTCAATGTCTGCATGGTTGTAGAGGACATGTATATCTGTTATACATATCCCCTATAAGAGATTCAACCTTCTATCTATGAGAACCAGCCAGTAGAAAAGGCTAGATAATTTTCAAAGAAATGCCCACGGCAACCATCTTGTTTTTTAGAATGAGACTAATTTCAGTCACAGAGAAGCTTACCTCCCAATCAAGATATCGTACAAATTTGGTGAATTCTCTGGTGTAGTTTTCCTCTGAGAGCATTAACGCCCAAATCTCTCTACATGCGGCGGAGTTGCGAATGCTAAACCAAAGTATCCACCAGATGCCTCCAGTGGATACAATGATGGTTCCCAATACTAGATAAAACTAGATTGGGCCAACTCGGCGCCAACATATCCCCAGACAGGTCATCACTCACGCCACAGGTTTTGATCGGGAATTTTTTAAAACATAATTACCCATTATTATATGAACTTCAGCACATCAATCTACTCTGTTCATATCTCCCCAAGGAAGATGGTGTATCCCCAGACGCCGAATACATACCTCAAATTATATTTTCAATCTTCCTGCAATGATAACTCTAAACCTATTTTCAAAGTATTTAAATGATTGATGATTGAATGTCCATTCTAAAATAATAATCCCAAAAGAGCATATCTGTTTCTATATTTGTTGACAAATAAAATATTATTTTTAACTCAACTCATCATATTTTTCAATCTTCCTTCAAAGTATTTAAATGATTGATGATTCAATGTCCATTCTAAAATTCATAATCCCAAAAGCGCATATCTGTTTCTATATTTGTTCAGAAATAAAATATTATTTAAAAAAAAATTATTTATATTATTATTTTATTATATTATTTTTAGAATTTGCAAATTGTTTTCAGTTATTCATTTCCTCTATACCTATATATGTGGTCCATATATATGCAACCTAAATATGTGACACAATCTCAGTTCTGACTCCCCTTTGTGTTATATGTAATGAAGCCCACCACCTCCCACCCCCACCCCTCTCCCCTTCTCCACACCTCTCTCACTATTACACAAGATCTGCAACCCCATTGAGTTCTTTGTTTCTCATCTGATATCATTAAATACCATTGTTTATTTAGTGTCACTCAATATAGCTGGAGGTC
Organism: Sabellastarte sp. h YS-2021; assembly: GCA_964017235.1. Lineage (NCBI taxonomy): Eukaryota > Metazoa > Annelida > Polychaeta > Sabellida > Sabellidae > Sabellastarte > Sabellastarte sp. h YS-2021. The sequence goes on from OZ024927.1 coordinate 61,316,030, forward strand.
CCAGAGGTGGGTGGGGGGAATCCGGGTGGGGGATGTGGGTTGAGCATAAATGGTAAACAAACAATCTATATAAAAGGGGTACTCAAATACAAAAAGAATTGAGAATTTTAAGTATGTGATTATCAACTGAAATGAGTTCATAACTGTAGGAGCTGTGCCAAAATTAACTGAGGCAAGTTGAATAAAACTGGGCTAGTTGAGGGTTAAAAATCCCCTAGTTTTACTACATAAGGATATAATTTCATTAATATTGGGACTTAAAGCTCACTTAAAGTGTCCATTTTGTCTACTTGAATATGTTTAACCAGTTTCATTTTAAAAAGTGAAAAACTCAGCAAGCAGAGGTATAACACACAAAAATAAGTTCTTAAAAGACTAAGATAGCCATAACATTATTAATATTCAAAATTTAAATAGACAGGCATTTCCTTTTAAAAATTCAAAGATTTCAGCTCTACAACCCACATAGTTTGACAGTTACTGGGCTTTAAAGTGGCATAATATCCATAAATTGGGTTTCTGTGGGCATTTTACAATTGTTAAAGAGACCTTAGCAATTAAATTACAGATCTGAAACTTTTTGGGGGACATACATAACAAACAAAAATTATATATAATACACTTTAAGACTTGTCACACTAAGCATTTCCAAATAACAGGGCAAAATACGGAAAAAATGTCAAAAAAGGCACTTGGGCGAGTGTCTATGGCCCTCATGCACAGGTTAAATGTCTACTAAAAACCTTGATTTTCGGCATATGTAAAAAGGACATAATAATGCATTCCCAGATGGGATTTCAGCTCCATCAATCACATAGTTTAACAGTTACAGGGCTTAAAGGTGGTAAAAAGTCCAAATATTGGGTCATTGTGGGCCTTTTAGAGATCTCGATGTGGCTTTCAAATTAAAGCTTCAGACTTAAAATTTGTTACATACTAAGATTACACATAGAATATGTATCTGATAAAGTTTGAAACTTCTCAGACTTACCATTTCCAAGTTACAGAGCAAAATATGTGAAAAATGTCTTAAAAGGGTCACTCAGGTGGGTGTTTAAGGTCCTCATACACAGGTTAAATGTCTACTTGAAGCCTTGATTTTTGGCACATGTAAAAAAAACATAATAATGTATTCCCAGATGAGATTTCAGCTCTATCAGTCACATAGTTTAACAGTCACAGGCCTTAAAATTGGCAAAAAGTCCAAATACTGGGTCTTTATGGGGCCTTCTAGAGACCTAAATGTGGCCTTCAAATTAAAGCTTCAGACTTAAAATTTGTCACATACTAAGATTACACATAGAATATGCATCTAATACAGTTTGAAACTTCTTAGACTTACCATTTCCAAGTTACAGGGAAAAATATGTGAAAAATGTCTAAAAATGGTCACTCGGGTGGGGATTTATGGTCCTCATACACAGGTTAAATGTCTTCTTAAAGCCTTAATTTTTGGCACATATAAAAATAACATACTAATATCTTCTCAGATAGGATTTGAGCTCTATCAGTCACATAGTTTGACAGTCACAGGGCTTAAAAGTAGCAAAAAGTCCAAATATTGGGTCTTTGGGAGCCTTTTAGAGACCTCAATTTGACCTTCAAAATTAAAGCTTCAGACTTAAAATCTGTTACATACTAAGATTACACACAGAATATATATCTAATACAGTTTGAAACTTCTCAGACTTACCATTTCCAAGTTACAGGGAAAAAGATGTGAAAAATGTCTTATAAGGGTCACTCGGGTGGGTGTTTATGGTCCTGATACACAGGTTAACTGTCTATTAAAGGCCTAAATGTTGGGGCACATACAAGAAAACACATAGATATATTCCCAGATGATATTTAACTTAGATGAGAGACATAGTTTGAAAGCTACAGTGCTTGAAAGTGGCAAAAAGTGCATAAATTGGGTCTCTGTGGGCACTTTTGAGACCTTAAGTCGACCCCTTTGGGTAAACCTACAGCCCTAAAATTTTCTACAGACAAGGATTACATATCAAAGTTATACCTAGCGCAGTTTGAGACTCATCAGAATTATCACTTCCAAATTATAGGGCAAAATATGTGTAAAGTATAGCAAAAAATCCCTAAGTGGGGGTATTTATGGGCCTCAAACACAATTTTCTCCTCAACTTAAAGTCATGATTTTCGGCACATGTACTAAGAACATATTAATGTGTTGTCAGGTAAAATTTCAGCCAGCTGAGCATCATAGTTTGTGACCTACAGGGCTCTAAGTGGCCAAAAGTGCAATTTCTGACCTTAAGGTGGCCATAAGTTCTTTTTTACTGGGAGTTTAAGGTCACCTTAAAATAGGGATCTTCCTTTGGGCACCCTTAACATGTGTACCAAGTTTGAAAAAAAAATATTAATTTGTTTTTGAGTTATCGCGTCCACAAGGAAATTTCTACAGCGGCGGCGGCGGCGGCGCGACGGACCTGAATCCAATATATCCCCGACTTTCGTCTGGGGATATAATAATGATATAAAGTATTATAAACTGAATACCAGTCTTTATAGCAATAAGAGCAGAGTAACCCTTGTGCATATACACTCCAATAAAATCATGGATTTCCTGTCATAACAACCAGAAATAAGAACCTTTAATAAGGCCATCAAAAATACAATACACCAACTTAATCAATATTGTGTGCAAACATTGGAATTTCATGGATTTGTGAAATATGCTGCTTCCCGCCATAACTTAGCACACCTTGGACACAAAAACCGTATTGTTGCTTGTATAGTTTTATGGAAATCTTTTTATTAAAATATGAATTGACACAAGCGCAAGTTATAAAAGCATTTTACTCACATAAAATCAAAATAATAAACCTTTTACACTTGTTTTTAATGAGTGATTATATAATTTGTACATGAAATCAGTGCCCCAACTTGGCACAATTTGCATAAGGAAATCACTGAAGATATTTAAATTATTTCTATCATCAATTTGACTTCCTTATTTAGTATGCAAAAATGTACGAGTGTGGGCGATAAAGAACAAATGCTTTTAAATATTTTAACACCGTTTTGTGACAAGATGAGGTTTGTGCCATGATACCACACCAAGCAGTATTTAGAATATTCAATAATTTTTAGCCAATATAACTTATTTATCTCTGTGGATACAATATTGCCTTGCTATTAATTATCGCCAGCTACCAATTAGCACCACCAGAAAATAAAACATTCATATTTCAGTAATGGTTATATATTCTGAAAGCTTTTTGTTGTGTATTTGTTCCATTCACTTTGGAAATAGTTTTACCTTATTTGCTAGACTTGGGGTGCTACTTTGGTGAAGTTATATCTATTTGACTTCTGTCTGGCGATAACTGGTACCCGGCGATAATTGGTAGCAAGGCAGTAGAAGTACACAAACATACAATACACCAAAGTTGTATATGCACCTAAATTACACAAATGATAATGTTTTCATTATTTAAAGTTCACAGTTTAGATGTACATAACTTTATTTATTCTCAAGCATTTTTTATAAATGGAACTCCAATCGCAATAAACAATTAACGGGTGAAAGAGCGATCCATTTCTATTTCATGGACAACTACACCGATTTACAGCAAAATATGTTGGACATCACAGGCACGGTAAATGGGTATATGAGCAAATCGCCGACAAGATAACTCGCAGACATCAGCTCGCCGACAAATTTTAAATAAATTAATGACACATTATTACCCCATTTTTGTCATTTTTTTCACTGAAAAGACGTTACAATATTCAAACAAGATGCACTCAGAGAGAGCAAAACGCTCGACTAAATGTGACCAGTCTCTTAAGTGATATAAAGTATTGTAAGGAAGACAATAAAATAAAACCAAACATGTAAATTAATCTTCATAGAAATATCAAGTAGAAAGCTAAAGTCATTAAAAATACATTGAAATGGGACCATGATGATTCATGATTTTTTGTATCCATAATAAGATCCAGATCTTTCTTTTAGTAACTTGTTCCTTCGGTCAGGTCCTACCCACAAATCTTTAATAAAGATCTTTTCATTGGTTTTGGATTAATCTAAACACACATACGCACACATCCCCCCCCCCCCACACACACACCCTCCCCCCACACACACACCAAAAAAACAGACAAATAGGGAAACAATTAACAAACAAAAACATAAACTGCTGGTGGAGGTAAAACTATTGTTTAAAGGTCACTTCTTGGTGAAAATCACACATGGTAATTTTTTGTGATGGACTGTCAAGGAAGTGAAAGAAAAAAGAGAAAATAAAACAGAAATAATAGTTTAATAAAAATGATGACTATACCACCCCTCTCTTTATTATCTTTATGTGAATTTCAAGACATAAAATGAGAAGAAATATTTTTACTTAAAGACAGCAAGTATCACAAGCAGCGTGCGAAATTCAGGGTGGCCCTGTGGCCCGGGGCCCCCCCTTTTTAAGTTAGGGCCACCACAACTTGACTTTCATCGGCCCCAGTGGGCCACCACATTGACTACAACATGCCTCGTGTGGTAATACAATCCAGTGTGCTGTCATTTTTTTTAATTAGTTTTCGTTTTCCATGGCTAAGCCCTTAATTATGCATTGTGTTTTGCATATTCCAGATTGAGTTCACCCTTAATTAGCTGACACTGTTTCTCTGTCTTTCAAACACAGGCCAACATACTTTCCCCTACTCCTTTACATGTTAAAGCTAGGCAGTGAGTATGTGTGGGTGAATGTTTCTTCACTGGCAGTTTTGTGTGAGTGAGGGGGGGGACTTGTCAGTCTACTGGTCATATATTGATCCTTTTTCTGCAGTCTTCCCAGTGAAGGGGGAGGGGGAGAACTAGCCTTGCCACAGGCATTTATATGTATAATGTAGACACAACTGTTTGATTGCATTATAAGTATTTTTCACAATGCTCTCATTAGTGCTCTCGTGATAACTCGCCAACTCGAGTTTCATATCATTTTTGTTCAACTCGTGAACGTGAGTTTGTCTTATTGCAAACTCGAGTTCCATTAAAATACTGCAAAAATTATATAAATAAACCACTTGCCAGTGTACAAAGATGCAATAAAAGCATATTTTGACTTGTTTACTTAATATTTTCCTTCATATATATCTATTACGACGTAAAGCCAATGATCTCTCTCCATATATCTTACCTGAAAAAACAACCAATCAAAACGTCCGTTTTATTTCTCAACATGGCGAGAATGTTGATCTTTATTTTGCAGGTAAAATATGATAAATTTTGTTGGAATAGGGTTAAAAATAGATTTCATTATGAAAGGAATAATATTAGTTCATATATATTTAAGGTTTGGGTGTTTTGAAATATTGTTATTGACTCGAGTTCAAATCGAGTTGACTCGTCGGTGATTCATGAAACTCGAGTTGGTATTTTGACGGCTCGCGGAAGCACTAGCTCTCATACACTTACTTAGCCTAGCTTGCTGAGGAGAACTTCCAGACTAAAAAGGCCTCTGATACAGTGTGCATTATGGCAAAAAATATTTCACATTTGCATTATGGTTGAGACAGCCTGGAAGGCCAGGCTAGGGGAGAACCACTTAGTGTACTAACTCTTGGAAGAGTGCAGAATCAATCCATCAGTACATTAGGAAAGTTAAATAAATGAATTGGGGTACAGATGAATTGTTCCAAATGTGGTGTAATTTGTGTGAAAAGCCAGGAGAGAGTTTTTCTTATTTTTAATTGGGCTTTCACAGTGAAATCTGCTTCTCTTCTCGCATATGTAAAAAAATCAATATTTTGCTTTCTGGTGATGTCATTACTTAATGATATCACAATGCAATTGTTATTGTGAGGTCACAAGCCTAGGGTGTGATACTTGTTGTCTTTAAGTAAAAATATTTCTTTTGTCTTGAAATTTACATAAAGATAATAAAGAGGGATGTGGTGTATTCATAATTTTGATTAATTATCATTTTTGTTTTTATTTTCTCTTTTTTTCTTTCAGTTCCTTGACAGGCCATCAAAAAAAAAAAAAAAAAAAAAAAATTACCATGAGTGATTTTTACCAAGAAGTGACTTTTAAGCAATATTTTTTACCTCACCCAGCAGTTTATGTTCTTGTGTGCTAATTGTCTATTTGTCTGTCTCTCTGTTTTTTTTTTCTTGTGTGTGTGTGTGTGTGTGTGTTTAAATTACTCCAGAACTAACGAACAGATCTTTATTAAAAATTTTTGTGGGTAGGACCTGGCCAAAGGAGGAAGTTACTAAAAAAGAAAAATCTAGATCTTATTTTGGATACAAATCATGGGTTTTCAGGGTCCCATTTAAATGCATTTTTAATGACTTTAGCTTTCTATTTGATATTTCTTCAAAAATTAATTTACATGTTTGGTTTTATTTTATTGTCTTCCTTACAATACTTCATATCACTTGAGAGACTGGTCACATGGATTCAAGCGTTTTGCTCTCTCTGAGTGCATCTTGTATAATTTGTATTCAAGCTTGAAGTTAATTAAAGAAATTTAACATAGATCACTTTTGTATCTTTTTGACTTGTTACTTTTAATAAATTAAAAAGACTATTTCTTAGAAAAATAAAGTTTGTTAATTAGTTTTTAAAAGTTTGGGCCATCAAGTTTTAATAGGGGCCACTGAACTTCAGAACCTAGTGGCCCTATGGGGCCACCACTGCTTTGCGACGAATTTCTCACACTGATCACAAGCTAGGTTTGTGACCTCACAATGACAATTGCATTGTGACATCACTGAGTAATGACATCATCAGAAAGCAAAATATTGATTTTTTACGTATGTAATGAAGAGAAGCAGTTTCACTGTGTATTCCCAATTAAAAATAAGGAAAACTCTCTCCTGGCTTTAATTTTCACACAAAGTACACCAAATTTGGAAGAATCCGTCTGTACCCAATGAAATACCTGCCCACCAAATTTGAGCTCGATTGGTGTTATAGTTTTTGAGATATAAGGGCAAAACGGTGCACAGACAGAAACAAAGTGATCACAATAACCCTCTCCTATCGTCGAGTGTTAATAATCATTTATACATGTCTTCAAAGTTACACATATACTTATGTCACGTTCAGAAGTAGATTGTGAGCCCGTGCCCCACCAGTATAAAGTTTTGACCATTCTTAACAATTTACCGCCTGTGTGTTATGTGTGGATGTAAACAAACACAAATCACAAAGAGAAAGAAATAAAAGAAATCACAATATTTTGCTATCCACAATGCAAAAGATATATATTTCATTTGTTATACGTTTTCTGAGGTTATTTATCAAAATCCTGAGTACCGAAAGACTTCATTTAACATGTTTTTTTTATAACGAAAGCATGTGTATTCTGCATGTTTGTTGTCATTAGATGTGAAGGTCAAAGTTTGGAAAGTCTCTGGAGGCACCCAACTCACCAGTCGTATTAGACCGAGTTTCTGTCCAGTCGCCAATTGCTATTGATATACTGATATGGTAAGCAATAGCGAGGGACAGAGCTCACATGCACTTGTTTTCTGTGTAAATCTTGAACTGTGGGAAATTATTCAATTTACTTTAAAAATTCCGTGTTATGTCTATATAGCTGTGTCCAGTTTATAATACATATGTTATTAAACAAAGCTGCTTTTACAAGCCAGGAATTTCTTTTGCAGATAACTATGTAATGTTAAGGGTTTGTTTACATTTAAAAATAGGTTGAAATATATGCATGGCAGTTTAATTGGCATTAAATATTAGTGATCGGCACATATAGATACCTCAAATAATACAAATAACACTTTATACTTGTGGTATTATGCGTACAAATATGCCGTTTAAAATTTACACAAAAAAACAAGTACATGTGATCTCTGACCCTCGCCATTGCGTACCATCAGAAATATCAACAGCAATGCGCGATGGGACAGAAACTCGGTCTACAGTCGTATATACGACCGGTGATACCGTTCTTGACATATCTACAGGCTGTGTGGTCGTGTTTATGGCCAGTAAGAACACTGCATAAAACTTTCATCACATTTTAATAGTATAAAATGTTTTAATGAAGGGAAATGAATGATTGCTGATATATAATACATTCTAACATGACACGGATGTGTCCGTGAATTTGACTGGTCGAGAGTGATTTCTAAGCCGTCTAAAATTCCGCCTCCACATTGAGGCTGTTACAGCAACTACCCTTTGCATGCAAAATAAACAGACGCAGATGTTTCCGGTTTCGTTGTTTACATTAGTTACGGTAGAAAATGTGTGTAAAAAGGTAAATTTCTTTTAAAATAAACATCTATTTGAAATATGAATTGAAGAAATATTAAATATGGATCAATATGGTTGTTTTGATTTACTTGGTGAAGAGTTTGAGTTTCTAACTGTTCCAAATTATTGGGTTTTTAAAGATCACAATTACTCGAAGCCATTACCAGCAGAAATAGAAACCGAAAATGCTAAAGTGGCGGGAATCGAGGCAGAATCCCGGGAATACAATTTTTTTGTTGAAGAAGTGAATGAAGAAATCCTGAATGACTTTATTGAAAATGATTTAATGGGAGAAACATCAAATGAATCAAAAGTCGAAATTGAGTGTGAGATCAAATGTGAAAGATTAGAGGACAACAGATACTCAAAACTTGACGAAACTGAGTTAAATGCATTGCTGATGCAAATACAGAGAAGTCCACCAAAGTACAAACAAAATGGGCTGTTGGCATTTTCAGAGGTAAAATAGCTGCTTTAAAAAGCTGTTCAAATATTTAGAAATTAATATAATTTATGTAATGCAACTTCATGTAAGCAATATGTTCACAATTTCATAAAAAAAAACATATATAGTTATTTAGAAGAACATATATAAAAATTAACTAATGTTTATTACTCTTTGCTACGTACAATATATGGTTATGAGAATATTTTGGTAGGTAAATTGGTTATATGGATTTTGTATTTAGATTGGTTGAGGGCTAGAGAAATGGATAAAAATGTTGAAAGCTTAGAGGAACAGATCCTATCAGATTCCCTTAGAAGGTTTTATGCTGAGATGAATAATAGGAATGGTTCTCCGTATTCCAAATCAGCAATGATTGGGATAAAATCGGGAATAAATAGGCAGCTTCAAGGACCCCCCCCCCCCCCCCCCCCCTAACCGAAGCATAAATATTGTGACAGATAGAGGCTTCATGGCGGCAAACAAAGTATTCACAGGAAGAATGCGTGTAAATCGTAAATCTGGACTCGACTTATCAAAACACAAAACTGCTATAGCACCTGGTGATGTTAAAAAATTGTATGAAAACCGTGTCCTCTCAGTAGACAATCCAACATCACTCCAGTACAAAGTGTTTTTTGAAATTTGTCTACATTTTGGATGCAGGAGCAGGGAGGGTTTGGCTGCATTGAAAAAAAGTGACATTGTTTTTGTTCAAGATGATGAAAACTCGGAGGTTGATTATGCGACATTGAGATTCAATGAGTGCACCAAAAAGAACCATGGAACCGAAACAAATCAAACCAACAAAGATCAAAGGATGTACTCACAAAATACTGACCCCAATTGTCCCATAAAATCGTTGAAAATGTATTTGGCAAAATTGGATCCTGAGGAAGACCACCTTTTCCAAATACCAAAAAAAAAACACAAAAATCCAGTTTTGAGTTGATGAATGTTTGGTATTGCCGGAAATTAGGTATACACAGCACTGGATCCATGATGTCTAATATATCCAAGAAAGGTGGTCTTTCTTAGGTTTATAGCAACCACTGCATCAGAGCCACCTCTTGCACAGTGCCAGCGCACAACGATGTTTCCCCGGGGGATATAATTAATGTGACCGGCCACAAGGACCAATCAAGTTTGGCCCCTTACATAGCATCTAGCTCTAACAAGAAGAGAAAGGCCATGAGTGAAATCCTTCATTCATATGGCAAAAATGTTGAAGTATCCTCTAGCATTCAAAGTTGCACCACAACAAACTTGAAATTGTCGAAGGAGGGTACTTTGAGTTTGTTTGAAAATGCTCACATTGAAGGGGGAACAATCAACATCACCATGCATAAAGATTAAATAAGCATAAAATTTGACTTGTTTGTAAATATTGTATTTTATTAGTTTATTGTATTTGTTGACTGATAATAATGCCAGTGAATAAAGCAGTGCGTTTTAAAATTATTTGCTTGTACCTTAATTCTGAAAAATTTTCGGTATATCTTTTGAAAAAAAAAAGTCATCTTGTTCAACTGATGGAACAGCCAACATGGCGGCACCCTAATGTGTTCACTTGGATATTTTTTGTAATCTTACAAGTGCTTGAGGTGAGTATTTCATAACAGTCATGTTAGAATCGCCTTCATGCTTTGACAACGCCACCCATGCTAAAATTCTGCGTTAGGACATTTTTTTCGTGATATATTCCTATATTTTAAACACTGTGGCTTCGGAACAGTAACTGACGGATCGGAAAACAATCCCTTTCAGAACCGCCAATGGAAATGCTTCACAAATTATTTGCTTTAAGACCCGTTTTAAACAAAAATGTTGTTACCTTTGATGTATTTTATAAATGTATATGTTCATTCAGATTAAATAAATAAGTTTAATGCATGGTGTAGTAAAATCCCGATTTTGTGAAATAATATACACGAATAATATATGAATTTTGAAAGCAAATGAAACAAGTGAATTAAACCCAATAAAATATGGTTGCTCAGGATTTTCGGTAAAATACATATATTTTACACTGTGGCTTCAGAACGCTGACATATTGTAATTATCAATATTTTTATGTACGTATCTATTTTCATCGACACCATGCTTTAATTCAACAGCCACACATCAAATATGTTATAATATGAAGGTGACGGTTCTGAAATTAAAAGAATTGTGATCCGTCCTTGTCGGTTCCGAAGACACTCTGTATTTTAAAACAATGTACGGCAATATTTTAGTGTTATAAAAACTGCAAGGGTCATTTTTGTATTTAAGTTATCTGTCGGCGAGTTGACTTGTCGGCAACTTGCAGGTTATTCGGTAAATGGCAGACACGGCAGAATAAAATAAGGACAGTTGAATTAGTGCACAGACCAGCATCCCCATGTTCTGCGGTTGTTTTCTTTCTGGTGTCATTTTTCTGTTCAAAAGTTCCATCAAGTTCTTGAAATCCTGATCGGCATCGCATCTTGCTCCCTCTAAAGCAAAGCTCAAGAATAGGCATAAAATAACCAAAATATCCATTTTCACTTCGTAGCTGTACTGTATCTGTTATACTCAGTAGTGTCACAGTTACATTTGTATGGGCCCGGTGTTGGGAGTTGTGGCCTGATTTTGTATGGTGATCATGTGATTAGGCCACGTGATTACGGGAATTGCTACTAAACCGTGCATTTTCGCAGTCCAAAGGGTTCGAAAAAATATCATCATGGCAACAAAAGCGTAGCATTAGATATAATTTATTTATTCATTCATTCATTTATGTCACACTTAGTTTCTTACTGGTTATGTTGTGATGGGTAGTTTGGAGAACTGAGGAAACCCGTAAATATAGTTGGTCAAGGTTTTTGTACTGTAAACTGCCAAACCAGCAGCAAGTAACTACCAGCTTTGCCATATCAGCTCAGGCCAGGGTTCAACCTCTGATCTCAGACATAGGAGGCCGGTGTGTTACCACTGTCCTATTGTGGAATACAATTTGCTATCTATAATAGGCAGTGATTTCTAGAATTCTATGTGTATAACTGAAAAAAAATACAATGAATTGTTTTGATGATGTGATCATGACTGAGTCTAACTTCCCAAAGACTAACAATCACCTAACATAATAATTGAAATGTTGAAGGCATTATCAAAAAATTAAAATTTAAAAAGCAGAAAACAGACATATATAGGAAATATAAGGTAATTAAAACAGAAAAAAATGAAAAGGTCCTTGTGTCAATGTATGTGAAAACAAATATATTTTTGAAATACATCTTAAAATGCTAGAAATATTTGGTCACATACAGCTAACACAACTGAGACATTTATACATTTGTATGTATATAAATAGACCTGGAAGATGCCTGGAAGTTTAAAGTTGATATGAACCAGAAACTTGTCTTCCCAAGGAAAATATTTACAACAAACTGAAGACTGTTCACACTGCTACCATCTCAAAAGCAAAAAACGACAATGATTGAGCTAACATTGCATTGGGAAGTCATACTTAAGAAACCAATGAAAAGAAAAGACTTAAGTATGATGAACTTAAAGAACTGTGTGTCAGCAAAGGACGGGCAGTAAGATGCTTGACAATAGATGCCGGGTTAGAAGTTTTCCAGCTCATTCAGTCCACCAATTATTATCAGCGTTTGGTGTTAAATATAAACAGGAAAAAAACAATTGCACGCTAAGAATATCAGTGAAGCAGCTGAAAGGACATAAAATTGACTTTGGATTAAGACTGGTAAGGTAAACTGGCTACACAACTAGAAGACAAAAAATGGAAATTGACCACTTCCATGGAACCACACATCAATCATGTACAGGATTAAAGGTTCGAACCATGCATTAAAGCATGGATCTTACTGAAAATATTGTCTAAAAAATAGCAGTTAATGTATTAATGTAAATATTGGTACATGTAAATACATATATTATGAAAATATCTTTTTAAGTTGTTAAAAATATTGATGTCTTGTTGGTTAACTGTTAAGCATTTGCAGACAATCTGAAATACATATTTTTACATATTTCCTTGCTCCGACAATCTGAAACACATATTTTTGCATATTTCCTCACTTGTTCTCTTATCCCACTGCCAATTGACTGAAACTGCCAATCGGACTATAATTTTGCATATAGTCTGCATAGTGATGGATTATTATAATAGTAGCTTTTATAGCGATTATAATTAATCCCAAAGTATTTTGGATAACCACTATGTACGAACTTTTACACCAGTAAGGCAGTCCTGAATATAGAACGGTGTTCAAGACGTAACCAATGGAGAGTCTTCCTAACAGGAGAGTATGATGTATGAGTACATAGTGATGTTGGTGATGATTCTAGCAAGACTATTTTGAACACATTACAGCTTATAAAGATCAAGAGCTGTGAGAATCCTAAACAAGGAATTACAGTAGTCAAGTCAACTCCCAACCAAAGCATTCACAGCCGTAAGAGCAGCATGATGTGTCAAATAGCCTCTGAGATGCTTAAGATCATGGATTTGGGCAAAACAGGACTAACAAATATTCTGAACATGCCTCGAAAAGGAAAAATCACTATAAAACCATACACCAAAGTTGATGAATGCCTCTGCAGGAGAGAGGAAATTATTAAGAATATTTACTGGGAAGGATTTGTTGAGCTTTTCATGTTGTGTTATCGAACTAAGAATAATAAATTCAGTTTTATCTGGGTTTAGCTTCAATATATTTGCAGACAACCACTTTCTTTCAATCAACTTTTCAACCTGTCAAAGGCATGAGCCACATTCTTGTGTGCTAGATGAATATAAAACTGCATATCATCTGCATAGAAGTGGAAACCTATGCCGTCATGATTTCAAATGACTTTGCTGAGGGGAGTATAGTATATAAGGAAAAGAGTATAGGACCAAGGACAGAGCCCTGAAGCATGCCAACAAAAGCTTCTTTGCATCAGATAGAATAGAGCCCATCTTCACACACTGTGAACGGTCACAGAGGTAGGACTTAAACCAGTCCAAAACTACACCACCAACACCAAACTCAGACAATCTAGGAATGTGCCATGGTCTGTCATGTCAAACACTGCCGATTGGTCAAGGAGCACAACAGCAGTGGCTTCAGCTCTGACCAGAGCAAGATGGATATCATTCTTAATCAGCAGCAGCTCAGTTTCGGGTGAGTGACCTGACTTATAATCCAACTGTTAGGCATTCTCAAGTCCATTAGAACTGACATAGTCATTTAGTTGGGAAGCAACAGCAGGTCGACTGTTTAGAGCACAAGCCTGACTTTTTGATCAGTGGAGTAACAACAGCTTTATTGAAACTGGCAGTAACAACATCTTCAGACAGGGAACAATTACTAAGTTTAGTAATTTAGGCCAGAAGTATGTCTACACACTGCTTAACCAAAAAGGTAGGCCACAGATCCAACAAACAAGATTTTGTTGGTGATTTCATAATTACCTTATGAATTTCTTCATCTGAAACTGTTTAAAAAAGTGAAATTTTGATAGGTCTGAATGAGCAGGTATAAGTGTGAAAGAATCAGTGCTGGAAAATGAGTTTCTAGTCTTGGTAATTTTGTCTGAGAAAAAAGTAACAAAGCAGTTAGCAAAACATTAATGAGACTCCTGACAAGGGAGTACACATTATGGATTGGAATGCAATGCAGAATGTAAGACCTGCCACAATTTCTTTGGATTCTGAGCATTTTCAGTTACTATCAAGTATTTAAAACTGAATATTATGATTTACAAAAAAGCCAGCATGCACCCCCACCAAGACCATGAGCATGAGGTCTGTGACACAATTTATACCCAAGTGGAGTTATTGAGTGAAACAAACTGTCAGTGTCAGTGGGTCGTTTATGTGACTGAGAAGACACAGTGTTGGCAATAGAGGCATCTTTATTGCTGACAGATTGACACTTGATCACACCAAAGGAGACGGGGCTGGATTTAGGCAAATAACCCCGCACAATAAAAGTGAAACAGAGATGCCTCTGAACTTGGCATTAGTAGGAATATTTTTCATATGACGGCAACAGCTTGACTGCCTGAAAGAATGAGGGAGCAGAAGACTAGAACCATGAGCAGTCTTTGAGACATAGATCTCCGTACCTTTGCATGATATGTTTACGGAGAAAAGACCAAACAAATCAGACAATATAAAAGATATATGTCTGAGCCAGGAAAGTGTGCATACTCTGGCTGCAACAAAAAAAAAGGACCGTGGGGAGTCTTACCAGTTCAGGCCTTAAAACTCAGTCCTCTCAGTGTCTGACAGTTAAGCCTTAGTCAATTTGTCCCGTGGGCGACTCACTGGCACCCTACACTACACCACTAAGCCTACTGAAAGCAACCAATCCGTATTATAACAAAATTCAAATATTTATCAAGCTAGTAGAAAGTCCAATCTGGTGGAATTTGAATTCTACTGGTAGAAAATCTAATTAGACTTTTCACTGGTAAAATTTAAAATCCACTTCCACTTTTATGTAAACTATATTTCCAATTTTCTCAAACAAATGCTTCCTGTATACTCTTGTAACACTAAAGGAGTCTTTTGATGGTGTTCAAACCACCTTAATGGTGATTATCTTGCCAGAATAGTCTTACCTGGGTCATTTTATGGCTACATTGGCATGTAAATACATTCATACTTGCTATCCTAAATATTTCAGTCCATATTTAATTATCTAAGTAAATCTCTTCCTGTAGCAGGTGAAATAAGTCTGACAGATAGTTTCTACATGTCCTAACTATTTATCCTTTGTCTATACATTGATCATAGAAACACTTCGACAATAGTATTGCTTATGCAAACCAGTCTGAACACCTCCAAACCACAACGTCACCTTCACAATGCCACC
The DNA here is from genome assembly GCA_964017235.1 of Sabellastarte sp. h YS-2021. NCBI lineage: Eukaryota > Metazoa > Annelida > Polychaeta > Sabellida > Sabellidae > Sabellastarte > Sabellastarte sp. h YS-2021. Next base: position 61,331,562 of record OZ024927.1, read on the forward strand.
ATCATAACACCACCACCAACCAACATTAATGTACAGAATATGCAGGTACATCATTTATATTTATTATATTTATTTTTCTGTACAGAGTTACAACCTGTTAAAAAAAACAAAATAACAGAAATTCCCATTGGGAGAGTTAAAAGCGCAATACAATTTTTGACTTTGTTTTAACACATTTTCTTTATGCATCAATGTACAGCATTTCATGATCCTGGTTGTGAACTTTTCCTTGATATAAGATGGGAAAAATCTTTTCTGTTATGTTTAAACCTTGCTTATTTATATTCTTATTTATCTCCTATTGCTTATCTACGGTAAACTTTACTATAGCAGAGGAAGGTTGGCTCAATATATATCCCAATATGTGGTTGCGTTATGTAGTGGCATTATGGTTTGGTGGCATTTTGACTGTATTTCTTGCCTATAATGTACCTACCGTATTTTATATGACTTGCCTGATGATATCCAACTGTTTACTCTTTGACAACATTTAAAGGGTTGCTAGTTTCCAAAGCTGATCTACCTTAATTTTTTTTCCTTTCTGTGTTGCCTATGTGCTTGTCCCAGGGTATATGAAACTGGATTTTGGTTTTCATTTGTTGCATAGCAGAGTCTGCAGTCGGCAGAGATTAAGAGCAATAAAAGTTCAATTTGAATAAGAATTAAATCAAATAGGCAATAAATTGATAAAAAAAAAGCAAAAAAAATATGCAGAAATTGTATCCAATTTCTTTTAACGTAGCAGTAGAACATAGAAACAATAAAAATGTGTTCAATACACATTTTATGTCGTCTGGTAAAATTGACTTTTGTCAGGAGTATCGCTCAGCATTGAGCACACAAATGATTGGTTGGACCCAAATGAGTCTCCAAAACGCACATCAAAATATATTTTGTGATTTGCATTTCCTGCTATGTTTTTAACTGGGTATGTAAATAATAATGGTACAGTACAATAATACTATTTGTTATCAACATTTAGCACTACAATTATAAAAATTATAAAGATCCTGAGACTATTATTGCAATTAATTAAAAATACACATTTTTTTTTTGCAGCTTGACAACGAGGACTGTCTCCAGTCGGCGACTGATCAGATGATCTGACAGTGCCTCACAATTTTGACATTCGATCTTTGTTTAAATTACGTAGTTTTGGTGGAAAATTGATTGACATACATCGCAAGCACATATTCAAACAAAAAGAAACTTCCAGATGTTTTGATTTACCTGCAGCTCATGGTTTTCAACTTTTCCTATGTAACTTCAGCGTACTACTAGTGTACTACACGGGTTGTCACAATTCCGTGCGTGTCATAATACCATGTGTTTTTGTTTGGAAATCTATCCAGCAATATACTAGACGTGGTTACCTCGGCTCTACTTTACTTGCGTGTAGATCCGTGGCACGACCCCACATAAAACTGGAGATTTGCGTTTATATATAAAACACAAATTCCATACAAATGTGTACAAACAACTGTTCCCACAATTACTTTGTTATAGGGCTGCGAACGAGTACTCGAGCCTCGGTGTACTAGGCGATCTTGGTTTGTACTCGAGTCCATTTTAAAAACTCGGTTACTCGCGAGGTATTGTATTATCGCCCACGTAATCAAACGCTTGTGTAAAATATGCTACATTTCAGCATTTCCGTCACATAATATCAATTAAAGTTGTTATTTTCGCTTGAAAACATACAATTTACTCCATATTCTATAATATATGGTCAAATAGAAGACGTTTTTCTTCAAAAGTGTCGTTTCGGGAATCGACTATTTGTTTACAGAAGACTTCTAATGGTAGATACTAAATCTTGCGGTTACTCGAATTCGGGCCAGTTGTCAGAGGGTGAGTACTCGATGCCGTTTTTCTGCACCCGTCACAGCCCTACTTTGTTATATTTCCTTCAACAATCAGTCAACATGCAAACATAGTTAACTAAAAATAAAAGACATTTCCTCATTTTCAATGTTTTTTTGACCATTTCTCAAAAAAAATTGGAAATGTTCTTTTATTATAAAAGTTGTGTAAAATAGCATGTATTTTATGTATGCTGTATTTATTGTGTCCTTAGCTTAATATCAATTCTTTTTAACTACATTATACCATTTCCAGTCATTTCATCAAGTTTTATTCAACAGAGAAGGATTTTATGCAAATCTCCAGTTTTATGTGGGGTCGTGCCACGGCTCTACGCGCAAGTAAAGTAGAGCCGAGGTAACCACGTCTAGCAATATACAAGCTATCAGCATGTGATATTTCATTGAATTTACATTTAATTGATCATTATTTATGTTCCAGTTCTTTATTTTCTGTCATATGAATGTATAGGTTTCACAATTAGTTTGCTCAACATTGACGCACGGAATTATGACATGCACAGAATTGTGACAACCCATGTACTGCTGTAGTGGCATTCTACTAGTAAACTCCCATGCTGAAGTTAATCAATTGAATTTAAATTACATTGACAGCTTTGTATTTTATTCTTCTACGAATAGATTGTCAAATAGACTGAGTTTCTGTCCCGTCGCCAATTGCTATTGATATACTGATGGACACAATGTCGAGGGACAGAGTTCACATGTACTTGTTTTCTGTGTAAATTTTGAACGGCATATTTGTACATACATTATAACAAGTATAAAGTGTTTTTTTTTTTTTTTTAAAAGTCTGTATGTGCCGTTCACTTATATTTTATGCCAATCAAACTGGCATGTATATATTTCAACTAATTTTCAAAATGTAAACAAACCTTCAACATTACATAGTTATCTACAAAATAAATTCCAGGCTTCCAAAAGCAGTTTAATGGCATATGTATTGTAAACTGGATACAGCTATAATAGACATAACAAGGAGTTTTGAAAGTGAATACAATAATTCCCCATAGTTCGAGACTTACACAGAAAATATTTACATGGGAACTCTGTCCCTCGCCATTGCGTACCATCAAAAGTATCAATAGCAATGCGCGACGGGACAGAAACTTTGTCTAATTGTCAAATGACACACACTATAATTAATAATGGAGGTGCATGTTGTCACATTTGTTTCAAAACTTTTTATTTGAATAAGTTATCTCTATTATCGACCGTTTTTACCACAAACCGGAAATACCAGTGAACGCCCATTTATTAAAGATATAGAAGCATTTGTCCTTGACCTCCAACAAAGAAATATAATGTGGGCGTTCACTGGTAGGCGGGCGTTTACTGGTAGAAAGCCACTAAGCACCTTATCATTCTTATGTAAAATTATATGAATGTTAAATTAAATGAAGCAACATAATGACACCTTATATTTTCCCACATGTATTATACCAAATGTTAAATTTAACAGAGTGTCTTCGGAACCAGCAAGAACAGGTCATACTGCTCTTGTTTTCAGAACTGTCGCCTTCATAAAAATGGTACAAATCTTTCTGTCTTTTACAAAATACTTCAAGGAGATAAAATTTGCGTATTTTACAAAAGTTCATGAGCGTTGCCAATGACAACCATATTTTGTTTCATACATATATTATTTCACTTAACAAAATAAGGATTTTTACTGCAGCTTTGAAAACTTTATTTTATTGAACAGTAAATTACTTCAAGGGGAAGAACCTTTTTGTTAATGACGGGTCTTGAAGCAAATAATTTGTAAACCGTTGCAGTTCGCGGTTCTGAAAGTGATTGTTTTCAGAACAGTCACTGACTGATACCATAAATTTAATGATGCTATTTTTATTGGAAGCCATGATAATTACTTAAAACACCGACATAACTTCAGCGCAAATGATGTTTCTCAATACTGGATACAATAATGATAAAAATTGAGTACCAGTCTTTATCGTTGAGTAAATCAGTTGTAACTTGAAACTATAGTCAGTTATAACATACTGAAATTGCAGATCTGTAGCTCGTAGCATGGCTGAGCAGTAGCTTCTTTCAGGTTATCACTGTTGAGTAAATCAATTGTAACTTGAAAGTATTGCATTTACAGTAGTTTATTTAAATACGTTATTCACCTACTTTTGGGTCAGCTATAACATAGTAAAATTACAGACCTGTAGCTCATTGCATGGCTGAGCAATAGCTACTTTCAGGTTTCCACAGTTGAATAAATGAGCTGTAACTTGAAAATATTGGATTTACAGTATTTTGTTTAAATGTGTTATTCACCTATTTTTGGGTCAGCTACAACATAGTAATATTGCAGACCTGCAGCTCTTTCCATAGCTGAGCAATAGGTACTTCAAAGTTTTCTCTGTTTAGTAGATCAGTTGTAACTTGTAGACTATTGCACTTAGAGAATTTTGTTTTGATATGTTATTCACCTACTTTTGCATCAGCTATAACATAGTAAAATTGCATACATGTAGCTCATTGCATAGATGAGCAATAGCTACTTTGAGTTTCTCTCTGTTGAGTAAAGTAGTTGTAACTTGAAAACTGTTGCATTTAGAATATTTTGTTTAAATATGTGATTCATCTACTTTTCGCTCATTTATAACATAGTTAAATTGCAGACCTGTAGCGCAGTGCAAAACTGAGCAAAAGCTAATTTGAGATTCTCACTGTTGAGTATATCAGTTGTAACTTAAAAACTATTGCATTTACAGTATTTTCTTTAAATATGTTTTCCACCTACTTTTTGCACCTTAACAGCTAACTTTGTACTTTACTACTGAATACCAGTTGCACTGCACAACTTTTGTGTCCTTTTCTTCTTTCACTTCTACTATGAAGCTCAAAACACACAGCTGACACAGAGCCTGTTCATGGACACTGATTGCTTGTTTCCTTTTTTTTCATCTGATTATAGAGGGCTCTTTGTTCCCCTTTCAGTGACCTTCATTCTGTCAGTGTCACTGCTAAAAATGAAGAAAATGAAGAAAGGTTCGAAACCCCATTTTAATGCTGTGTTTAGTCTGCAAGTAAGTGTTGCAATTTTTATTGTCCCTTTCAGTATGTAATTGCACATTAGGATAGGTCCTCGGGGAAGCACACATATTGGATATGAGTGCAAGTCCACAGGGTTAATAAGAGGCTAAGCTTTTTAAGGACTTGGCAACTGAGGCATCTCTGTATGTATCAAAAGATGCACTAAGTTGCTATACAGGGGTTGTACTTGACATGCTTTCAGCTAACCCTCGACTGTGTCAGCTCAGTGTAAGTTTTTATATTATGATAATTTCAGTGATTTAATGGCATGGAAACAGATTACCTTATCAGAGGTGATACAATGATTACATCTGGATCAGAAGTACACTACAGAGCAGTGGGAGCTAATGGTACAGAAAACAGGCCTACTGAACGGAACAGTGGAACTGATGACGAGATGTTAGATATATCCACAGAAGCACCATTTAATTACACAGACATCGCTGACAAATCTCAAGGTCAGTACCTCAGTCATTTGTGAAGAATCTGAATTGGTTTCTGGAGCTACAAACTAGTAGTCTGTTGTTGCAGAGAAGCCCATACACAAGTCATATATGTTATGCACAAATAGAGATTTTGTACAAGTTGCAACTTGTATGACAAGCCTGTACAAGTTGCAACTTGTACAAACTCCTTGTACACGACTGGCTGGTCAAGTTGCAACTTGTACAAAATCTCAACTTGTACATAACATATATATATATATATATATGTCATGGTAGAAAGTCCAATCTGGTAGAATTTCAAATTCTGCCGGTAGAAAGTCCAATTTCTACAGGTAGAAACTCCAATCAAGGAGATTTAGGTATTGCTCTGGGGTCCGAAATCTGATAAACTTGGTACAACTGGTAGAAGATGGAAAAGAACAATAAAACCATATACAGATTGGTCATCACAGCAGGAATAATAAACATTCTTTATAGTGGTGAAGACTTGGCTGAACAAAGAAATGTGCATTTTCCTAACTGTTTCACCATACATGTTGAAACTCTGGATGAGGGGACAGTACTCCAAGCTTTGTATAATGAGATCAACTGGGTGGTTGTGACAAACAAATGCTGCTGTAGAAGCATAGGTGTTAAGTGCTCAACTAAATGCTATGTAGGAAGTGACTGCTGTCAAAATTTAATTGGCTAAAATTCAGTGTTTCCTGAGCCTCTTTTTTTTCTGAAGGTCAATTGACCCCCTCCTTTGAAAACAGGGGGTCAATCAAAATTTTTGAGGGTCAGTTAGGCTTGACCCCTTCTGGTTAAACTGAAGGTTAGAAAAATAATGGACAAACAATACCTAAAATACCTTACAAAGACACTGTGCATGTTAGAGTTATGAAATTTGGGGTACCATGTACCCATGGGGCATCGAAAATGGGGTACAAGTAATATTCTGCCACATTTTCCTCAATAAACAATGTTTAGATGTACCCAGTTACTAAAAAGCAATAAATTAGATTTAAGTTTATTTATCACTTTGACAGTAAAATATAATACATTGTACATGGATGTACATTCATAAAAATATCTGAAGTACACCTGTGTACATCAGGGTAAAGAAAACAGTAAAAAAATATACCTGACTTTTTTTCCTCTTATTTTTGGATGATTTTTAAGGTAGCAAAAATGAGCAGAAGCATGACTCAATTTTCAATGACATATAGTATATGTTGATAGTTTCTAAAAAATTATTTTATTAACACTACAAATATGATATCTATACTGTTTGAAAGACAAATTATTGTAGTTTATGTTTTATGCTTTTTATTTGACAAAAATCCATTGAGTGGTTCCAAAGTTACAGTGTTTTTGCTACAACCCCTGTAAATATTTTCGAATTTCAGAGGTTATATTTTCTGAGGAGGTTTCTGGGGTTAAAAATTCTAGAATTTCCGAGATTTACCAGAACGTGTCTGCCGCTGCACAAGGTATTTGTCATCTCTCGGAGACATTGTTTCCAATTGTGTCCTTGCAAAGATCACCCGTTCTTTCGATATGTAACGTTTCGAATAAGATTTGCTAGGGTACATTGTAACACTGACCGTTTAAGATCGATCTAATCTGCGTAACTCTCGTCTCACATGAAATTTTAAAATATGCAGCTTATCTTCAGTGCTGTTTTTATTGCATGTGCATCTATCCCTTCATTAAAAAAAAAAATCTCAAGTTCTTTGTTATTGAATAACGCGAATACGTATGCATGACCTCGTAAACTCTTCACCTCTCGACTTTTTGATCCCACGCATGTGCATTGACAGGTAAACAAACAGGAAATCAGCCATTTTTGTTTGAAATTGGAATAAATAAAGAATTGCTGCATATATATACGAAATATCAATATTTCTTTTTACAAATACTTCTGCGTCAGTCGGACCCCCAGGTAAATATGATGTGCGTAAATCGCTTGATTTTGACATAAATTTACGCACGTTTGTGCATAAACGGGAACACTGTAAAACTGTATTCTGTGTAACATTTGTTATAGGACATTTAACTCTTACATCAGTTAGTAATGTCCATGTTACAGATTTCCCTTAAAAATGGTGGTATTTGATGTTGATTGTAAAATTATTTTAATAGACTGAAAATTTCAGTTTTGAACTGTCATCTTCTGCCAGTAGTACCAAGTTTATTAGATTTCGGACCCCAGAGCAATACCTAATTCTCTTGATTGGAGTTTCTACCAGTAGAAAGTCCAATTGGAGTTTCTACCAAGATAAACTTGGTGAAAATAATTTACTCCAATTGGAAGATACAACATAGGACAATATTAATTTTAGAGTTCACAAAACTTATCGTTACTACTGGTACAGTCATTTAGGCAATTGGTGATGGACAATTCCAAGCTGTTTTCACTGTTTACTACCACAGCCAAACAAAAAGTTGGTAAATTTAACATCTGGACCTGTACTCACTAAACCTCCTTTTATTCAAGAAATCCTTAAAAATTAAGGATTTCATTTATTCATTTCTCTTTCTTTTGTTTTGGTATTCAATAACCTTCCCTTAATAAAGGAGCCTTACTTTCTTTTCCTTAAATTTATCTCAAGGAGATCTTAAAATTTAAGGGGAATATTTATCTTTTAAGGGAATCTTAAACCTTTAAGGAATTCTTCAACTTTGATATTCACTAACCCTCCATTGGTGAGGAATCCCTTTATTTTTTCCTTAACTTTCTCAGTAAGTATGTACCTACCGTTACAACAAAGGAGACTTTTGGTTGTTTTAACTTTTAAATAATATTCGAGGTAAAAGGTGAAATATTATGGATTTCACAACAAAAAGAGAAAGCAGTACTTACACTAATACTTTATATTGCCATATTTTCAGTGAAGTTTAAGCAAAATAGAATTGGTATGTCATAATGAATTTATGCTATTAAATCTAATGAAAATGTGATTGATTTATTTTCCCAGTGACTAATTAAAAGGAATTTTCGAAATACAAAAATTTCTGGTTAAGTCTTCATTCCTTAAAAATATAAAATAGCACATGATATGACAATAGAAGACATATCATAACATTACTCTTGTTCTAAATAACTCCGTATCTACGGATTCTGATTCGGATTACTCTTGTTCTAAATAACTCCGTATCTACGGATTCTGAGGCACAACATCCAATTTGTTGGGCATAAATCATCAAGACAATAGACATATTCCAAGTCACACCCAGGGAGGCAATCCAGTTTTTGGTAGTTGGAAACTAAGGTGGAAACAATTTCTGAAAGAAGTAGGTTTTTAGTTGACTTTTGAAACATGAGAGATTTGGAGCACTGCGTAAATCATGTGGAAGATCATTCCTTAACTTTGGGGCATCATATGCGAGACTGTTGTTGAAGTGGACCTTTGATTCATGGATAGAGGAACAATAATGAGGAACCTGAAGGAACATATTTTTTTGGATTTGAGCATCTTGTGTTAATGGCATAGGAGAGATATGGTGCAAAATACTTAGGCTGGCCAGTAGGGATGTACTTGTACATAAGAACTAGGGTTTTAAAGATAATTGGTTGTCTGATAGGTAGCCAATGAAGTGTCTTCAAGCTGGATGTGATGTGAGTGAACTTAGAAGCACCGGTGACAAACCATGCAAGAGTGTTTCGAACATATTGGTGCCTGGTAGTATTACAGGATAACAAACTACGAAATAGAGAATTGCAATATTTGCAATCACCACTGATGTATCAACAGAAAGAAACCTCCTGACATGATGAAGGTCCCTCAGGCTAATAAAACGAGATTTGATGACAGAATTTACGTGACTAGTAAAACAAAACTTCACATCAAACAAAACACCCAGATTGTGAGCAACATCTGTAGGGGAGACAATTACCCAGGATATTGACAGGAAATGAGCCACTGAGCCATTTGTATCTGTCTTTGGTACCAAAAACTATGAATTCTGTTTTATCAGGGTTTAGCTTTAGTTTATTTTCAGAATCCAGACATGTATATCGTTCAAACAGGACTTGAGGCAGTCGAGAGACTTTAGACTGTCTTCAGGGGGATAGGTGAATGAATAGTTGCGTGTCGTCCGCATAAAAGTGGTCTTTAACTTCAGTATGTTTTCTGATGACTTGGCTAAGGGGTGTTGTGATGAGGGAAAACAGAAGAGGACCTAAGACAGAACCTTGGGGAACGCCGAACTTCATTTGAACAAATCAGAAACAGCAGAGCCAATCGTGACTGACTGAAAACAATCATGGAGGTAAGGTCCAAACCACTTTAGAACAGAACCAGCAAAGCCAAACCTAACTGACAAACAGGAAAGAAGTGTGTCATGGTCAATCATATCAAAGGCAGCGGACAAGTCAAGCAGCACCAGTGCTTTAGGCATAACCCTTAGACAAAGATAAATGAATCTCATTTTTGATACACAACAAGGCAGTTTCTGTTGAGTGCCCCACCTTATAGGCTGACTGAAAAGTGGTTCCAAGATGATGAGAATCCATATGGGATCTAATTTGGGCAGCCACTATACGCTCAACAAACTTTGGTAGAAAACTGAGACCAGACACCGGTCGATATCTAAATCTAATCTAATCTACTGCTTTGCAAGCGCAATATCTTCCCCACAATGAGGAACTCAGTGCGCTAATTAAACAAAATCATTATCATATGGAAGTCGAGGGGCATTCAAAGTCAGTAATCCAGGATTGTGGGTGTGACCGGGAGGGAATGAAGACTAAGTTGGGAAGCTAGAGCTGAAGAGGTGAGTTTTGAGGTGCTTCCTAAAAGATGCAACAGAGGGACTATTTCTTACATGGAGAGGGAAAGAGTTCCAGAGGGCAGGGGCATAGTGACTGAAGGAATTGAATTGTGAACTCTACGATCAAAAGTGGGGATTTGAAGGAACTTGAGTTTGGGGGTACTTCGCCTTGTGTTTCTAAAAGAGGTGTAGGGGTGGATTAATCCTCTTAGGTAAACTGGTTGACCCTGGGTGAGAATTTTGTATGTAATAAGACCAATTTTAAATTGTACCCTGTATCTAACTGGTAGCCAGTGGAGTTTTTTTAGTTGAGGGGTTATGTGAGAGAATTTAGAGGAACAGGTGAGTTTTGGACTAGCTGCAATCTCCTTAACTCAAAATCAGTGAGCGATAAGAAGTGTGAATTGCAGTAGTCCAGCCTGCTGCTCACCAAAGCATTCGTTAACAGCACTAATGTATTCAGGTCTAGAATGGGACAAATTCTGTATATATAGCTCTTCAAATCCTCTTTTGAAAGGGTAGACTTTTTAATGAGACCTGTGATCTTGTTTTTTCACCTTATATTGGCTTACAATTGTTAAATTTTTTTCAAAGTGTCTCAGTTAACTATTTCCCTCAGTAAATGTTTCAACTAAGTACAAATTTCTAGTTTTAGTTAAAGTTCAATAATCTTAAAATATAGGGGTGAGATTTTTCATTTTGGAGTATGACGGGGAAAGGCAAGGGGGTATTTTTTGGTACACCTGTGTTTTGTCATCTGATGAGCTTATCTTTATTAAAACAGGACATCCATTTAACAATGTAAACATTTAAGGAAGCAGTAACTTTTTTATTTTGGGTTGCTCTAGCAGAACTATTGAAGATAGGACCTTTTGTGTTGCAAGAGGACCTTTTGTGTTGCAGGTTACCCTCCTTTCTGAAAATTATGGTCAAATAAAAGTACTTTACTGGTCCCATGAGGGTAAAGTTGGCAGGATTTGGCTGTACTTTTGTACTGCAAAGTGGTTTGGTTGAGATAACTGAGAATGACTGAAGTATTAAGAGGATTGAAAGATAGTTTTAATTATTGATATCAAACTTCAGCATGGCTTTAAATATGAATCAGCACTGAAATTTTACACTGAAAAATAAGCACTTAATGGTTAAATAATTTACTTCGTACCAAAATTATTAATCTGTATTCAGTAGTAGATAATTTCTTGTGTGTTTGGCATTTTATGTATATGAATTTACTTGAGTTATTTATATATTTTTTAGCTATATCCTGGAAACCATAAGAAAAGAAAGTTAAGAAAATTGATGCTTTAAGAGGGACATTGGTTGGGGTATTGGTTGGGGTATAGGTATGCAACATCATGGTGTTACCTTGATTTGACCTTTGACCAGGTCACAGTGACCATGACCTTTAGATTCTTGTCCATGCTATATCTAAAAAACCGTAAGGTGGAGCAAATTCATACGTGGCAGGGATATTGGTTGGGGGTGTATGTATGTAATGTCACAGTGTAACCTTGATTTCACCTATGACCTTGCTGTAGTGACCTTTACTTTTAAAATCTTGTTTGGGCTATACCATGGAAACTATGAGATGTAGGAAGTGGTCACTCATTATGTATATTGGTTGGGGTTTGTAGGTGTGCAGCATCATTCTGTGACAGTCACAGTGTGACCTTGTGAAGTTTGAACTTGGCTCTTGTTTTCTTACATCACTTGTTTTCTTACATCACAGTTGAGACATATTACTCCTTTCACAAACTATATGGATTGGATTGCTGCAACTGGTTATAATCTTAGTTTTTACCCCACAGCCTTGAAGGGCTGTGCGGGTGTTATTTTCAACCATGGTCTCCGGATGAGTGGGCATTTGGGCGGGCGGGTGAGGAGCGGGAAAATGCTTGTCCACTCTGTATCCCAGAAACCTTGAGGTGCGATATGTTGATCCTTGGGGACATTGTTTGGGGCCTGGGTTGTAAGTGTGCAGTCTCATGGAGTGACCTTGATTTGAATTTGACCTTGCTGTAGTAACCTTATAGTATGACCTTGATTTCACCTTTAAACTTGCTGTGGTGACCTTGATGTTAAATTCTTATCCAGGTTATATCTAAGAAACTGCAAGGTGTAGGAAGTTGATACTGGGCTGGAACATTAGTTAGGGTTGTGGGTATAACATCATGATGTGGTGTTTCTTTGTCCTTTGACCTTGCTGTAGTGACCTAGACCATTAAAATCTTGTCCAGGCTATATCTCAAACACTATAAGGTATAGATAGTTGATACTTGGTTGGGGGTGTAGGTGTGCGACATCATGTCACACTGTTTGCTCTAAAAGTCTCCTGATCTAATGTACTGTATCACGTGACTTCACGTCTATATCTCATGGTGTTAAAAACTATTTCCCCGGGCTGTGGGGTACGGGCATCTCCAATGCTATTTTTATTAACTGCGCCATCTCCATTGACAACTATTCTTGGTTTAATAAATTTCTAGCTTCTTAACATACATTTCTTGTTCTTAAGTGTTGTTTCTCCTGCACTTTTGTACAGCTTACATTGTTCTCACAGACTCTATATTTTCACTTTTTCATCTCTTCTATATCTTCATGGTGTTAACACTATTTCCCCAGGCTTTGGGGTAAAGGCATCTTTGGTGGTATTTCTTCTAAACCTTCAGCTCGAGGGAAAATGCTGTGACAATATTGAAATACTGCCATCCTGCTTGTCGCCACATGTACTTAAAGGAAAATTAAAAATATTTGAAACATACCCTAAATCTCACAAAATTGCACACTTTTATCCCATATTTATATAAATTTTTAAATATTATGCATTTGCGTCCATTGGAATTTGAGTGGAATATATTAATATCTCGTGGCTGGTCTTTATTGATAATATTTTGTAATGTTTTTAGTTTGAGAAATAATAGTGCCAATTATTTTGAATTCTTTGTATACTTGTCACTAACATGTGCATAACAAAGTGTCCAACATGTAGTCCGTTGCAATAAACATATACTTTGAAAAGTGGTCAAGAACATCATGATAAGTTAATTACACAACAGATATATATATTCATATATTTGTGGAGAAGATCAGAGGACATGATAATAATAGTTTATAGGGGGCGTATAATATAAGTACCAATCAATAACTGCATTGTTAATCTGTTATGTATTCAGATTACTTCCAATGTACCAAACAATTATTTTGACACTTCTTGATCCTTAATAGCTCTGTAAACAATTCCTGAACTGTAAGCAATAAGTATCAGCATAGCAGTATTGCATAGTTTCATATACAGTAACAAATTCAATCTCTAATGGATAATGGAAAAATAAATTGCTTAAAATTTTTATTTACATTTGCCATTTGGACAATTAGGTTCTATTTATAGAATTCATTGAAGTATTGTTCAGGAAGTGACAAATATGGAAACTGCACAGGGTATTGTGTCATTGGAGGAACTTAATGTCAGTGGATTGAGTAATCTCACAGATGACACACTTAGTTTCAAAAGATTGGAATCTCAAATCTCCAGTACTGGTCAGTATCATTTATTAACTGGGAACCCACTTACCAGTCAATAAGGAACATATGAGTTTGTAAGGTTTAATCCCAGCCTACATATAAGTTGAGAAGGGAAAGATGGTTGGTTGTTTACTTGATATTGAATTATTTATTAACTCTTGCTAAATATGTGGATATCGATAATGTAGGGTAAAATATCAATATCGGAACATACTACTATAAAGCTGCACCTCTGCTGTCTTCCATTAAAATAAAGTACAAAATTTGAAGATAATATTGCTTTTCAAATCATTTTCGGTAACTTCTACTTAACGCAAAAAACGGAACTGCCATATTTGTTTACATTTCGGGACACTACTAAAACCTTGTGAAAGAGTTTGGAAGGTCTCTGCGAAGAAAGCATCTCATGCCCCGATATTTCAATAAGGTAAAAATATGGTTTGATATCAATATACATATTGTTAATTGATACCAACACTACTGATTTGAGTGAGGAATCCTAACCCTCGAGGATGACACACTTATGATTTAAAATATTGTATTCTTCATGTCTCAAGTACTGGTCAGTGTCATTGATCAGCTGTTAAACATTTGCTTCTCACATCTGAAGTTATAAAGTGAAATATCTGCCATACCTAATATAGGAAAGTCAGTGGTTGCATGTCTTTGGTTAAGGGTTTTAAATCTTGTGGAACTTGTCACTACTAGGCTCTGCTTTCCTGCAGGCCCGAAAATTTACAGTGTAGTATAATTTTTAACATCTATACAAATAGTTGTCCCCTGTGCTGTCCGGGCGGTGGCAGCAGGCATAAAGCTTATGGGTGTTCGTAAACCTAAACGCAAGCACGGATTTTTACCAAATTTTCAGGGTATGTTAACCCCAGGAGGATCTAGAGCTGACTAGGTTTTGGGGGGTTGCCATGACAACACTTTGAATATTTTGAGGGTTTTAAGGTTTGTGGGTAGCCCACAACCTAAACCAATGCATGGATTTTTCAGCAAATTTTTAGGATATGTTACCTGAAATAGGATATAGGGCTGAGTTGGGTTTGGATGGTATCTGGCAACATTTTAACTGTTTTTTGGTCATAATCTTCTTAATTAAAAAAGGGGCACTATTTAACTGGGCCATAATTGACTGATGGAGAGGCGAATGATTATTGGTTGATAAAAAATTTGCTAAAATTAAGCCTTTAGCTCTCTTATATTGGTCTTAGAGGTTTGGGATGTGAAACCAACCTATAGGAAATCATGGGCTGGGAGTCTTTTGGTGTGGTCAGATGTGACCTTGGGCTCCTCCTTCAAGGTCAAACGAGGATAGCCAATGTTAAAAGTGCTTATAACTGGCTTGTTATTGGTCCTAGTTAAGCGTCCCGCAAGGGACGCTTGTTTGTGTATGGGAGAGCTTCAGGCTCCGCCGGCTCCGCATTTTGTTTTCCTTATAACTCTGTAACCGTTAGGCGGATTCTTTTCAAATTTGGCAGGTTTAGGCAGTAGCCTTGGGGAATTTTTTTGAATATGCTGCAGTGACATTTCAACCAATCAGAGAGGTCACATGACCAAAAATGTCTTTTTTCGATGGGGAAGCTTGTCCGGATGATAACTTGAAAGGAATTTTATCAATTCACCTGAAACTTGGCAAATACATTCATTCTATTAAAATCTGGAAATCATTAGATTTTGGCATTGATTGGTCAAGAAATGGCCGAGTAATTAATGATTAATTAATCATTACGAATTTTCCAAATAAGGAAAACACAAAAATGCTTATATCTCGAAAACCGTGCTAGATAGAGCGATTTCGACGAAATTTTTGACACGCAGGGTATCTATGCGGAGTAGTTTTCCCAATTTTCAAAAAATTTTTGTCTCGTCCAAAATGGCGGCCATTTTGAATTTTCGAAATTTTCGCAAAAATTGCAAAACACAAAAATGCTTATATCTCGAAAACCGTGCTAGATAGAGCGATTTCGACGAAATTTTTGACCCACAGGGTATCTCTGCAGAGTAGTTATCCCAGTTTTGAAAAATTTTTTGTCTCGCCAAAAATGGCGGCCATTTTGAATTTTCGAATTTTTCGCAAAAATTGCAAAACATAAAAATGCTTATATCTCAAAAACCCTGCTAGATAGAGCGATTTCGACGAAATTTTTGACCCGCAGGGTATCTCTGCAGAGTAGCCATGCCAATTTTCAAACAAAAAATTTCTCGCCAAAAATGGCGGCCATTTTGAATTTTCGAATTTTTCGCAAAATTGCAAAACACAAAAATGCTTATATCTCGAAAACCGTGCTAGATAGAGCGATTTCGACGAAATTTTTGACCCACAGGGTATCTCTGCAAAGCAACCATGCCAATTTTCAAAAAAATTTTGTCTTGCCAAAAATGGCGGCCATTTTGAATTTTCGAATTTTTGCGCAAAAATTGCAAAACACAAAAATGCTAATATTTCGAAAACCGTGCTACATAGAGCGATTTCGACGAAATTTTTTATCTTCAGGGTATCTCTGCAGAGCAGCTATCCCAAAGCTATCCCAAAGAGCTTTCACTTGGTGAAGTTTCAGACCCATAGCTAATTGCTCACCTACTCAAAAAGAGTAAATGCGAATTACCTCTAAAAGTATTGCAGATGGCCAATTTTTCTCAAATAACTCATTCACCTACTTTTGGGAGAGCTTTCACATGGTGAAGTTTCAGACCCATAGCCAATTACTCACCTACTCAAAATGAGTAAATGCGAATTATCTCTAAAAGTATTGCAGATAGCCAATTTTTCTCAAATAACTCATTCACCTACTTTTGGGAGAGCTTTCACATGGTGAAGTTTCAGACCCATAGCTAATTATTTACCTACTCAAAATGAGTAAATGCTAATTATCTCTAAAAGTATTGCGGATACCCAATTTTTATCAAATAACTCATTCATCTACTTGTGGGAGAGCTTTCACATGGTGAAGTTTCAGACCCATAGCTAATTACTCACCTACTCAAAATGAGTAAATGCGAATTATCTCTAAAAGTATTGCCGATAGCCAATTTTTCTCAAATAACTCATTCACCTACTTTTGGGAGAGCTTTCACTTGGTGAAGTTTCAGACCCGTAGCTAATTACTCACCTACTCAAAATGAGTAAATGCGAATTATCTCTAAAAGTATTGCAGATAGCCAATTTTTGTCAAATTAATCATTCACCTACTTTTGGTAGAGCTTTCACTTGGTGAAGTTTCAGACCCATAGCTAATTACTCACCTACTCAAAATGAGTAAATGCGAATTATCTGTAAAAGTATTGCAGATAGCCAATTTTTCTCAAATAACTCATTCACCTACTTTTGGGAGAGCTTTCACTCTGTGAAGTTTCAGACCCATAGCTAATTACTCACCTACTCAAAATGAGTAAATGCGAATTATCTCTAAAAGTATTGCAGATAGCCAATTTTTCTCAAGTAACTCATTCACCTACTTTTGGCAGAGCTTTCACTTGGTGAAGTTTCACACTCATAGCTAATTACTCACCTACTGAAAATGAGTAAATGTGAATTATCTCTAAAAGTATTGCAGATAGCCAATTTTTCTCAAATAACTCATTCACTTACTTTTGGGAGAGCTTTCACTTGGTGAAGTTTCAGACCCATAGCTAATTACTCACCTACTCAAAATGAGTAAATGCGAATTATCTCTAAAAGTATTGCAGATAGCCAATTTTTCTCAAATTAATCATTCACCTACTTTTGGGAGAGCTTTCACTTGGTGAAGTTTCAGACCCATAGCTAATTACTCACCTACTCAAAATGAGTAAATGCGAATTATCTCTAAAAGTATTGCAGATAGCCAATTTTTCTCAAATAACTCATTCACCTACTTTTGGGAGAGCTTTCACTTGGTGAAGTTTCAGACCCATAGCTAATTACTCACCTACTCAAAATGAGTAAATGCGAATTATCTGTGAAAGTATTGCAGATAGCCAATTTTTCTCAAATAACTCATTCACCTACTTTTGGGAGAGCTTTCACTTGGTGAAGTTTCAGACCCATAGCTAATTACTCACCTACTCAAAATGAGTAAATGCGAATTATCTCTAAAAGTATTGCAGATAGCCAATTTTTCTCAAATAACTCATTCACCTACTTTTGGGAGAGCTTTCACTTGGTGAAGTTTCACACCCATAGCTAATTACTCACCTACTGAAAATGAGTAAATGTGAATTATCTCTAAAAGTATTGCAGATAGCCAATTTTTCTCAAATAACTCATTCACCTACTTTTGGGAGAGCTTTTACTTGGTGAAGTTTCAGACCCATAGCTAATTACTCACCTACTCAAAATGAGTAAATGCGAATTATCTCTAAAAGTATTGCAGATAGCCAATTTTTCTCAAATTAATCATTCACCTACTTTTGGGAGAGCTTTCACTTGGTGAAGTTTCAGACCCATAGCTAATTACTCACCTACTCAAAATGAGTAAATGCGAATTATCTGTAAAAGTATTGCAGATAGCCAATTTTTCTCAAATAACTCATTCACCTACTTTTGGGAGAGCTTTCACTTGGTGAAGTTTCAGACCCATAGCTAATTACTCGTCTACTCAAAATGTGTAAATGCAAATTATCTCTAAAAGTATTGCAGATAGCCAATTTTTCTCAAATAACTCATTCACCTACTTTTGGGAGAGCTTTCACTTGGTGAAGTTTCAGACCCATAGCTAATTACTCGTCTACTCAAAATGAGTAAATGCAAATTATCTCTAAAAGTATTGCAGATAGCCAATTTTTCTCAAATAACTCATTCACCTACTTTTGGCAGAGCTTTCACTTGGTGAAGTTTCAGACCCATAGCTAATTATTCACCTACTCAAAATGAGTAAATGTGAATTATCTCTAAAAGTATTGCAGATAGCCAATTTTTCTCAAATAACTCATTCACCTACTTTTGGGAGAGCTTTCACTCTGTGAAGTTTCAGACCCATAGCTATTTATTCACCTACTCAAAATGAGTAAATGCTAATTATCTGTAAAAGTATTGCGGATACCCAATTTTTATCAAATACTCATTCATCTACTTGTGGGAGAGGTTTCACATGGTGAAGTTTCAGACCCATAGCTAATTACTCACCTACTCAAAATGAGTAAATGCGAATTATCTCTAAAAGTATTGCAGATAGCCAATTTTTCTCAAATAACTCATTCACCTACTTTTGGGAGAGCTTTCACTTGGTGAAGTTTCAGACCCATAGATAATTATTCACCTACTCAAAATGAGTAAATGTGAATTATCTCTTAATAGTATTGCAGATAGCCAATTTTTCTCAAATAACTCATTCACCTACTTTTGGAAGACCTTTCACACACGAAAATGAAAAATTGTGAATATCTCGGAAAAGCTATTTCTTCTGCTTTAATGCTCGGCGGGAGATACACACCACGGCAGTGGTCTTGACAAAAATTTTTGTCTCCCCAAAAATGGTGGCCATTTTGAATTTTCAAAGTTTTTGCAAAACACAAAAATGCTTATATCTCGAAAACCGTGCTATATGGAGCGAACTCAACAAAATTTTTGACCTGCTGGGTATCTCTGCAGAGTAGCCATGCCAATTTTCAAAATATTTTTGTCTCGCCAAATATAGCGGACATTTTTAATTTTTTTTTTTTTTTGCAAAACACAAAAATGCTTATATCTTGAAAACCGTGCTAGATAGAGCAGACTGCGCTGACTTTGGTTGCTACAACAGTATAAGGCTAGAAATGAAGCATTTTCTTAATACTTTAGCACTCGCCTTTATATCCTTTTCGGGACGCTTTGTTTTTGCTATGCAAAAACATTATCTTTTTTTTTTGCGAGCGATCCTCTAGTTTATTTTTGTTTTTGTGAATTTTGTCCACTGTCTGTTTTACTAGAGTCTGGACATTTTAGATGTACACACACAAGACTTAAACCACATACTTTTTTTTAAAAAAAGTAAAAAAAATGACACAGACAGTCTTCTTGCTTGAAATAATTTTCTGTTTGCTATCAGTTTTTCTTTGTTTACATTCTATAAAAGTCTTCCCTGTTTTATTTCCCAATCACACACTTTTGGCTTTTCAGAATGAATACTCCTATTATAAGTATTTACCTACTGATAAGTTGTGCCAGGAATTCAGATCTGACAAGTGATATCTTCTCTGTAAATGGCTAAAGACAAAGCACACATCTTATTCTACTGATACATCTTACAATCACATTAACATTGTTTTGAGTTTGTGTTTTTGAAATATTTCACAGTTAGCCTTTACATCTCTGATAAGTGAATTTAATTTGCCACCCCTTGTTTTTGACTGAAGTTATATAGCTTTTTTTTCCTACACGGTAGGACAACACTGTTGCTTTGTTCTCTTCCTATTAGATTAATAAAAAGGACTTTATAATCATAGGTTAACAATGACATGGAAAAATTATTTTTTGTAAAAATATACAGATACATACCACCTTAACATTTGATTCTACTTTTTCTTCACAATCACCAAATGGGAATTTGTAAAAAAAGACACTGTTGTAAATTTCAAGGATGAATAAAACATGTAGCCTTGTTTAGGCGCCCAGATGGTTTCAATTGAAAATCTGTAAATTAACTTTTTAATATTAGACCAGTTCATCATCTGGAGGAATATTGGTGATAGATGTGCCAAAGATGAATACAAAAAATATTTAACAAGTCCATATAATAATATGTATTGCATTGTATTTCTTTGATTTCCTGTACTATGTGACAGTACATTGTGAAAATAACATCATGTATTATTAAGCGTCCCACAAGGGACGCTTGTTTGTGTATAGGAGGAAATTGGGCTCCGCCGGCTCCGTGAGCTCCGCATTTTGTTTTCCTTATAACTCTGTGACCTTTGGGTGGATTCTTTTCAAATTTGGCAGGTGTATGCAGTAGCCCTGGGAAATTTTTTGGAATATGCTGCAGTGACATTTCAACCAATCAGAGAGGTCACATGACCGAAAATGTGTTTTTTGGATGGGTAAGCTTTTCTGGATGATAACTTGAAAACGATTATATCAATTCACCTGAAACTTGGCAAATACATTCATTCTATTGAAATCTGGAAATTATTAGATTTTGGCATTGATTGGTTAAGAAATGGCCAAGTAATTAATGATTAATTAATCATTATGAATTTTCCAAATAAGGAAAACACAAAAATGCTTATATCTCGAAAACCGTGTGAGATAGAGCAATTTCAATGAAATTTTTTACCCATAGGGTATCTCTGCAGAGTACATATGCCAATTTTCATAATATTTATGTCTTGCCAAATATGACGGCCATTTTGAATTTTCGAATTTTTGGCAAAAATTGCAAAACACAAAAATGCTTATATCTCAAAAACCGTGCTAGATAGAGGGATTTCGACGAAATTTTTGACCCAAGGGTATATCTGTAGAGTAGTCATCCCAATTTTCAAAAAAATTTTGTCTCGCCAAAAATGACGGCCATTTTGAATCATGTCCACCCCCCTGGGGGGTGGATATATTATTTTTGCTTTTTCTGCCGTCCGGCGTCCGATGTCCGGCGTCACGCATGGTTTCCGCTCATTTAAAGGAAAAGTATTAGAGCTATTGTCACCAAATTTGGTATGCAGGCTTATTGGGTCAGTAGCTTTCTTGGGATTGCTTTTGGCTGTTGTACCTCTTTTGCTTACCGAGTAATACTTAAGTACAGCTATTTTCAGTACCCATTGTTTTCCGTGCATTTAAGCCAAAATAATTAAAGATATTTTACTACAATTTTGAATACAAGATTGTTATGTCCATAGCTCGCTTGGTATTGCATTTGGGACTGATAGCTTTGTCAGTACATGAGTAATAGCCATTTAGGTACTTCATTGTGTATTTTCAGTACTACTTTTGAGTAATTTGCTAATATCTCAGAAACTGTAAGAGATAGAGCGATTTCGACAGAATTTTTGACCCACAGGGTAGTAGAAAAGTATTCTATACAAAATTTAAAAAATTTCAATTTTCGCCACTTTTGGCGGCCATCTTGAATTTTTGCGAAAAACGAAAAAATCTTAATATCTCACAAACCGTAAAAGATAGAGCGATTTGGACAAAATTTTTGACTCACAGGGTAGTAGAAAAGTATTCTGTACAAAATTAAAAAATTTCAATTTTCGCCACTTTTGGCGGCCATCTTGAATTTTTGCGAAAAATGAAAAAATCTGAATATCTCAGAAACCATAAGAGATAGAGCGATTTGGACAGAATTTTTGACCCGTAGGGTAGTAGGAAAGTATTCTATACAAAATTGAAAAGTTTCAATTTTCGCCACTTTTGGCGGCCATCTTGAATTTTTGTGAAAAGCGAAAAAATCTTAATATCTCAGAAACCATAAGCGATAGAGCGATTTGGACAGAATTTTTGACCCGTAGGGTAGTAGGAAAGTATTCTATACAAAATTGAAAAATTTCAATTTTCGCCACTTTTGGCGTCCATCTTGAATTTTTGCGGAAAAACAAAAAAAGTTAATATTTCGGAAACCGTAAGAGATAGAGCCATTTTGACAGAAATTTTGACTCGCATGGTAGTGGTAGAGTATTCTATGTGCAATTGAAAAATTTCAATTTTCGCCACTTCTGGCGGCCATCATGAATTTTTGCGGAAAAACAAAAAATGTTAATATCTCGGAAACCGTAAGAGACAGAGCGATTTCGACAGAATTTTTGACCCATAGGGTTGTAGGAAAGTATTCTATACAAAATTGAAAAATTTCAATTTTCGCCACTTTTGGCGGCCATCTTGAATTTTTGCAGAAAAACAAAAAAATGTTAATATCTCGGAAACCGTAAGAGATGGAGCGATTTGGACAGAAATTTTGACCTGTAGGGTAGTAGGAAAGTATTCTATACAAAATTTCAATTTTCGCCACTTTTGGCGGCCATCTTTAATTTTTGTGGAAAAACAAAAAATGTTAATATCTTGGACACCGTAAGAGATAGAGCGATTTCGACAGAATTTTTGACCCATAGGGTTGTAGCAGAGTATTCTATGTGAAATTGAAAAAATTCAATTTTCGCCACTTTTGGCGGCCATCTTGAATTTTTGCGAAAAACAAAAAATATTAATATCTCAGAAACCGTAAGAGATAGAGCGATTTGGACAGAATTTTTTACCTATAGGGTAGTAGCAAAGAATTCTATACAAAATTGAAAAATTTTAATTTTCGCCACTTTTGGCGGCCATCTTGAATTTTTGCGAAAAACGAAAAAATCTTAATATCTCAGAAACCGTAAGAGATAGAGCGATTTGGACAGAATTTTTAACCCATATGGTAGTAGAGGAGTATTCTATATGAATTTGAAACATTTCAATTTTCGCCACTTTTGGCAGTCATCTTGTTTCGTAGAAATTTTCAACCCACAGGGTATCTAATCAATGTACTATTGGCAATTTTCAAAATATTTTACTCTCCCCAAAAATGGCGGCCATTTTGAATTTTTCAGTTTTTGCCTAAAATGAAAAAACGCAAGTTTGCTTCTGTCTCCTTAACCGTGCGAGATAGAGCGATTTCAATGAACCCACAGGGTATCTGACCAGTTTACCCTTGGCAGTTTTCAAAAAATATTCCTCTTCCCACATATGGCAGCCATTTTGAATTTTTGCCAAAAATTGAAAAAGGGAAATTCGCTTCTATCTCCTTAACCATGCAAGATAGAGCGATTTCGTCAAAATTTTCCACCCAACCAATGCAAAAAGGCATGAAGCTGAAATAATTTACATGTATACCAATAAATATTTAAGCATCATTGATATATTTTACATATGAAACAGGGCCTTGTAAGATTACTGTACAATTTTTGCAAAAGGTTGATAGGGTGGACATTACACATGATAATGTGTGTTCTTCTATGCTATCCTGTTTCTATTCATATGTCACAGCTACAAACAACAGGGTGTCCTATTTCTAGTTTCTAGTTTTTTTCACAAAAATTGCAAAACACAAAAATGTTTATATCTCGGAAACCGTGCTAGATAGAGTGATTTCGACGACATTTTTGACCCAAGGGGTATCTCTTCAGAGTAGCCATCCCAATTTTGAAAAAAAATTTTGTCACGCCAAAATGGCGGCCATTTTGAATTTTTCGCAAAAATTACACAAAAAAAAATGCTTATATCTCGAAAACCGTGCTAGATAGAGGGATTTCAACGAAATTTTTGACCCACAGGGTATCTCTGCAGAGAAGCCATCCCAATTTTGAAAAAAAAAAATTTGTCACGCCAAAATGGCGGCCATTTAGAATTTTGAATTTTTCACAAAAATTGCAAAACACAAAAATGCTTATATCTCAAAAACCTTGCTAGATAGAGTGATTTCGACAAAATTTTTTACCCATAGGGTACCTCTGCAGCGTAGCCATGCCAATTTTCAAAAAATTTTTGTCTTGCCAAAATGGGGGCCATTTTGAATTTTCCAATTTTTGGCAAAAAATGCAAAACACAAAAATGCTTATATCTTGAAAACTGTGCTAGATAGAGCAGACTATGCTAACTTTGGTTGCCACAACAGTATAAGGCTAGAAGCAGAGCATTTTCTTAATACTTTAGCACTCACCTTTATATCCTTTTCGGGACGCTTTGTTTTTGCTGTGCAAAAACATTATCTTTTTTTTGCAAGCGATCCTCTAGTTGATTTTATGTACAGATAACTGCTTTCAGTTAATTTTGTAATTAAGAGTCCCTTGAAAACGGGTGAAGCAATGACCTACAATGTTATACTTGCTTTATTTTAAAGGTTATGCTTGGCATAAGTGAAATAGATTGAAATATGCTAATGTCTGAGTCAGGTTATATTTTATCCCACTTTATAAAAACGCCTTGTGCATAGTTGTGAAAGGATATACATTTGTATACAAACTAAGCTGGTCAAGGTGTAGAACTGTTTTGAAAAAAGTAAGGTAAATTGTTGGTGGTTTATATTGCAGTATTCTTGACCAAATACCTTAACCTAATCTACTGACAAATTTTATATCCCATAATTTACCGTGTACTGCTTCAATCTATCAAAATATGCCAATTATGATGGGACTGAAACAATGTGCTGAAAATAATGATAAAATCAAAATTAAATGATTTATTTAACATTATCCCTTCACAACATGTTTTTTTTTTCTTTACATACTAAATTATCAATATATTTTTAATTATTCAATAATGTTTGTATACAATAATGGCTATTATTTTAGAATGACAAAAACCCCTTAAGTATTCCTATATTCACCTTACAATTTACAAGAAGTTTGTCATGTTGTGTGCATGTATCGGTTGTACCCATGATTGAGTTTATGAAATCTTATTTTTGGTCATTAAGTGGCCCATCTGAGCAGTTATGATGATCAATACTGTAAAAAAATTATGGTTTCTTGGTTTCTATGTTGGCTTACTTGTCAGTCAGCTGACATATGGTATCACTCTGCGTTGTCCGGTATGCATCCACATCCATGTGAACAACTTCTCCAAAAGTACAAGGCCCAGAGACATGCTGTTACATTTAAAAGATACCTTGTCTGTCTAAGATGATAAATTGTTCAAGGCATGCAGATCAGTCTGTTCATCTCTTCCCCATAGCCGTTAGAAGAGAGGTACCCCCACTTTGTACTTTACTTCTGAATCTCAAAGCAGACAGTCAGCTGATACAGAACCTGTTCGCCGGCACTGATTGCTTGTTTGGTTTAAATGTCACTATTGCTACCCTAACATTAGACTTGCTCCAAGTCTTTGTATTTCTCATTGCAGCAAATCTGACATACATGAAATCATTATGCATCCACTTGAGGAGGGAAAAATCCTGCTCTATGCTGAAATACAAATAGACTTTTGTCAGCCCCACATTCTGGTAAAAAAATCATACAGTCCTCATATAATACCTTAGACAAAAGGACTTGATGAAAGTCTACCCTAACATGATCCTTTCAGGAGACTTTCTCTTCAATTAAATTAACATTTACCTCTTCACATTGGTCCTTCAGCTTTTTATATAAAATTTCCAAGCTGTTACTCTGTAGCGATGCTCTGTTTTTGTGTACAAAAACATTTTGTCTAGTCAGTTCTAGGGCTTCAAAATATGAAAACATGAAATCAGGGCCTGTGAATCTTATGTCTGACATTCATTTCCTGGATTCTGTATACTTCCTACAACTGAAGTTGTTCCTAAGATTTTCCCAAATTTCAATGTTATTGCCCATTTACTTGTACCTGCGGGCTGGGTTCTTGCCTGCCATGGCTGGCTATTTTTTTACTTTGTGTTGAAAGAAAAAGTTCAAACATGAATTGAAACGTACCACAAGTTCAAAACATAATTTTTTACACCCTCACCTTCATTTAAGATTGATCTCTATGTATAATTTGTTAGATCCATACCGCAATCTGTCTTTCCTGAAAAGATGTCCCTCAGCCACAGTTATTTGAGATTTTTTATTAACAGTTTACCTTGAGAGTGTCTTGATTCTTTTTGATTAGCCAATAGAGTAAACTGTACATACATAAAACTTCCATGTCAACAGGATTGTAGTTACATGAATGTAGTTATAGCAAACTTACACCTATACAACATATTCTTATTTCACAAAAAGTCACACAGCCTTTGTTCAAATTTTCACCCACTTGTGATGGATCAAATACTTATAGAGGGAGAGATATCATGCTAAAGTATAGATACATAAAAGGGATTGGCCACTTTTTACAGAATTATATACATAATACATAGCAGTCAATTGATTGAATGACAATTGCAGTCAACACTTGCATATCAAGTTTTTAAAAAGTTGTGAAATCCTCTCCTGAGCTACATTGAAATGTACAGGCAGGAGGGGTGAAATAGAAGTATCAGTATACAGGACAACTCATTTTTAAACACACTACTAACATAATAATTATGAGGTCTCTTTTCCATGTCATGAAGACAAGGTCATGAAGCAAAGTTCAAATATGAGTTATTTTTTAACTTCATGGAACTGTATGAACATCACTTTAAGAATGAAGATGAGGTACTTGTTATTTGGAGGAGGGTGTCACAATGTGATGTGAGACAAGTAATTATTGTGAACCTTTTGAATATATAAAGCCATTTTAAGCTATAAGTTTGCTGAAAATTGCCATGAAAAAAAGTTAATTTCATATACATGTTGTATATGTCACAGGCGAAATTAAAATCCAGGCGGATTTTAAATCTGCCTAGGCGAAATCAAAATTGTAATCTTGTCTAGGCGAAATTAAAATTGTGATCTAAAATCCGCCTAGACCAAATTAAAATTTTGATTTTGTCTAGGCGAGATTACAATTTTACAAGCTGATGTTTTCTAGGCAAGATCAAAATTTTAATTTGGTCTAGGCAAAATTAAAATTTTATTTGTATTGTTTATGGTGGATTTTAAAATTTGATTTAGTTGAAATGTAAATTAATATAATGAGATTAGTTAAACAATTATGCTTTATAAATGGGGTATTTGAAATAGACTCTGACTGAATTTTACACATTTAATGAGGCATTGGTGGACTTTAAAAACTTGGATTTGTCTCAAGGTAAGTTTATATCCTATGGTCAGTTAAATAAGTTTTTTACTAGGTTAATGTGAAACTGATTTAGCAATGTCATCATTTTAATCAGTGTGTTTAAAGTCAATGATATAATTTAACTTTTAGCTATTCAAATATTGAGACATATTAACATGACTAATCTGGCTTTAAACAAGTTTCTTTATTTATTATTATTCCCCCTTTCATTAGTATTATTAATTCAAGAACAATTAACAGTTAGCTTTGTTTTAATCCTCCCTCCCATATCTTGCCCCACCACACTGATAGCTGGGCACAGTAATTGCAATTGCCATTGGTCTACTGCACATGTATTGCATAATAGGCCATCTGTAATAGGGTAGCCTCTTACTTTTAAATGATATTCTTTGAAATATGCATTTAAGAAGCATTTACATTTAATCTTCAAAGATTTTTGTGAGGTGCATTTGCTCTTTTATTTTAGCTCAGGAGCCATTCTAATTAAGTAGCTTTTACATATAATCCTCAAAGGTTTTCTACAGAGATTCTTTTCCTTTTATTTGTGCTCAGGACTGAGTTGTTTGTTTTTATATCTATATTTCAATGAAACATTAAAGGGACATTATTTTATACCTGTGGAAATTTGATCAAAGGAGACAGTGTTGCTTTTTTTATGTCAGCCACATGAGAATTTAAAAGCTGGCCAAAATTCTGAGAAGTTATTATTCAAATCTCGCATGATGGATCAGAAAGAGCAGTTTTATGAACTACTGGAGAAGCATATTTCATCTTTGGACAAGAAGAAGAAGGACAAGTTCATCATCACCCAAGAGGTCTACAAGACGTGATAAGACCTGGGATGAAGCACACAAGAACTATGCATGGATTCGCAGAGAAGCTGTGGGTTCTTCCTTCAAACCTGTCCAGATTGCAGTGTCTGGGTGCCAGTGAAAAAGGTAAAGGCAACCAAACCTATCATCTCCCTTGGCTTTTTGACAAGAGTGCAAATTGACCTGATAAACATGAGCAGCCAGCCAGATGGAGACTACAAATGAATCCTTCACGCTCGCGACCACTTCAGTAAATTTTCCTGGACTTTTCCTTTGATACCAAATGTGCTGTAGAAGTTGCTGAGAAGTTGACCATGCTGTTCTGTATGTTTGGACCACCAAAAATTCTGCAGTCCAACAATGGCAGGGAGTTTGTGGCCTCAGTCATCAACAACATCACCACCTTGTGGCCTGGTCTTCTCATAATCCATGGCAGTCCACGTAGACCACAAATACAAGGCAGTGTTGAGAGAGGCAATGGAGATCTGCAGGCCAAACTAGGGAAGTAGCTGGATGAGCATGGTGGTACCTGGAGCTCAGCATTGCAGTATGTCACACATGAAATAAACACCTTCACTTCAGCAACAACAAAAGCCACCCCATATGAGGTTGTCTTTGGACAAAGACCAAGGAAAGATTTCTTCGTACTACAGGAGCTGGCTAATCAGGGACAACTACATGAAGACGAAATAGGACCAGAGATGTTTGAAGATGAAGCAGCACATGAGAGCCAGGTCAATGATGGGGAGGATGAACCATCACAAGTGGAGGATGAAGACAGCCAACCAGAACCAGACATTGCCACAGCACCCCATCCATGTACACCCCAGAGTCTAGGCAAAAGAGGGAGAACCTATGAACTTTTACAGGACTACCAGGTTGTTGCAACAGGTGTCCAACAACCAAACAGGCTTCAACTACGTGGCCAAGAAATAGACCAGAACACACACACAGTTACAGAAATAACCAGTGTGATTGGCAGTGACTTGACAAGAGGTGAAAATGACCCATGTGAAGAACCACTTCAGGTGGGTCAGTTTGTTGCTTGGAAACTTGATGAGTTGTCTGAAGAGATTGACATGGAAACACCTCACAGAAAGATCCGTAAGCAAGCCAGGGATAACCATTTGGAAACAGCAAGGCGCTCACAGATTCAATATACAAACCAAAATAGGCAGTTGTTTCAGGACTACAATGTGGGGGATGTTGTTGGCATTAAAATTCACTAGGCAGATCGTACCAACACAGATGCTCAGCTTCTCCCTTGCAAGGTACTAAGCATAGACTCCTCCAAGTCAACCCCATACCAGCTATACTGTGCCAGTGGGATCCTCAAGACATGTTACATCTCAGTGGACTTAGTCAGCATGCAGCAAGTTTGTTTTCCCACACTGGAAGAAGTTGATCCTGAGACACTCAATGAAACCACAGTCATCCAAGCCAGCAGGGAAAATGGGAGGTGGACAGCAGCACCAAGTGGATCGGTTTGCTCTTGTAGGGGAAGATTATTACGTGGTCACTAATCACCATTTTTACCCTCAGCCCTTAAGGCCGGTCGGGGTATTGTTTTCACCCATGGTGTACGGATGGGTGGGCTGGCCGCAGAAAAAAGTTTGTCTGGGCTGTATCTAAGAAACCGTAAGGTGCAGGAAGTTGACCCTTGGTAGGGACATTGGTTTGGGGGTGTAGATGTGCAACGTCATGGTGTGACCTTGATTTGACCTTTGACGTTGCCGTAGTAACCTTGACCTATAAAATATTGTCCAGGCTATAGCCCAGGAACCGTAAAAAGGTGTAGGAAGTTGATACTTGGTAGGGACATTGGTTAGGGGGTTGTAGGTGTGCAACATCATGGTGTGACCTTGCTGTAGTGACCTTGACCAATAAAATATTGTCTGGGCTATATCTCGGGAACCGTAAAAAGGTGTAGGAAGTTGATACTTGGTAGGGACATTGGTTAAGGGTGTAGGTGTGCGACATCATGGTGTGACCTTGATGCGACCTTTGACCTAGCCGTAGTGACCTTAATTGTGCTATTTCTATTGACAGCTAATCTCCAATTAATAAATTTTACAGCTTCATAATTTTTAGTCTTAGACTACTGATTAATGATGTAATCTTACTATTGAATTGCTTTGTTTTAAAACTTTTTCATTATATGCATTTCCTTCCTCTTAGGTGTTATTTTCTCTACTAGAACATTATTTGGACCTTTATATAATTGACACTGCTCTGAAAGTATCGAGATCTTTGTACTGTTTCACTACTTCTATATCTCCTGGTGTTGAAAACTATCTCCCCAGGCTGTGGGGTTTGGGCATCTCTGATGCTATTTTAAGCTTAAATATGATCACTATTTTGGAGTATTTTGATAAAGAAATACAGGCCTATATTGCTATATTCTGTTAGAAATAGAAAGTAAGTTCCTTGAAACCAAATCATTACATAGAAAATATAGGTTATTCCCCCTTCAGGCTTTCATATCAACAAAGATATAAAGTCCTTATAAAGATATAAAGTCATAGTGTCCTTATTATTTAATACTGAAAGTGGCATTGTATATTTGAATGAAGGAACTTCTGACTGACAAAGCTTTTGCCTAAGAAATATATGGTGGTGTAACTGGTGTTATGTCAGTTATAGACATTTACTTCTATAAAAGAGATCAATGAACTATTATTATTTATTTTAAACATTGATATATGTATTAATTTTAAACATTGGTGTTGTTTTGAAGCACTACAGAAATTTGAAAACAATCAAATTAAAATATGATATGTAGGTTGTCGTCAGCGATAAGTCACAGGGTACCTTATAATACATTAAAAGTGCAAAAAAACAAAAAAAAATTGAAAGTAATCAAATTCAGCTGTGGTGACATAGGTTTTCCTCTAGGATAAACACAGGTATCCTACGCATTAAAACTACAAAAGCCAATACTAAAATAAATACAAATAGTAAATCACAGTTATTGACTGGCTGGAGATTACTTAGAGGAAGATTATGGTTATAATCCTATCGCTGCATGCATATGTTCCCAGTATATTTGAATGTCACTAGGTCCTTTCTGTTGACATGAGACATGCAGTTATTATTTCTTTCACATATGTTATGTTCTCATTTGGCTTGGAAACGTGTAGGATAAATATCTGAGTAACTTCAGCAGTGACGAGTATACAAAGTTCATGTATGTAGACATTTTCCAATGGAGTATCTATAATAGGTATAAGGAATCAAAACTGCAATATGAATAGTTTTAGTGGATATTAAACTCAAGACCTTCTATTTCAAATGTATTGTTGAGAAAAAGCGATAATGAAAATTTAAAAAAAAATCTGCCTA
The DNA here is from genome assembly GCA_964017235.1 of Sabellastarte sp. h YS-2021. Lineage (NCBI taxonomy): Eukaryota > Metazoa > Annelida > Polychaeta > Sabellida > Sabellidae > Sabellastarte > Sabellastarte sp. h YS-2021. The sequence continues at coordinate 61,362,919 of OZ024927.1, forward strand.
AGAGCTGGATTAGGAAAAGAGAAAGAAGTGACCTTGAGTAAGATGAAAATTCAATTCTTTGCCAAGTGCCAATATAATATTTCATTTTGTAGAAAGAAAACCAAACCAAATATTTCAAAGTATAAACTAATACATATGTATGTCTTAAGAAATTATTTTAATAGATTGTGAGGAAAGGCATAGAATTAGTATGTGAATTATTTCTAGTTAGGGAATGGTCATTATATATAATATTGACAGTAAGTTTGCAACTACTGTTCCCAATTGATTAACTTTTGAAGAAGTTTTCTCAATTTCTTTATCTTTCTCCACTGGTTATTGAAAAAAAAGTTGAATGAAGAGTTACACTTTAAATTTGAACTAATGGAGAATCACAATCTGGTAGACTGTAAAGAAAGTGAATTATCAGATCCTGATACAGAAGATGATTCTGAAGAATTTTTCTACATTGGTCAGCCAATACAAGAGAAAAATTACCAAACATTTTATAACAAAGAAAATTGGAGAGTGAATAAAATCAATTCAAAGAATGGTACAAGCAACAAGGGAAAGGGTAAGTGTTTCGGTCCACTGTCCAATATGATATTTGTCTTTATGCGTGCTTTTTGAATAAACAGATTATAAATGTCGACAAATACTATGTTTTTATAAAATATGGTGCAGAAAATAATAATTATATCCCCAGATAACAGTTGGCGATATACTGGATTCATCCAAGACTCTCCACTGCTTGACATTTTGACTTGTGTGCGTAATAAACTCAAAAACACTCACAGACTTCATTCAAACTTGGCACACATATGTATTTGTGCCAGGCGAGGAACCCTGTTTTTAGGTAACCTTAAACTAAAAAAAATAAAGACCTTTTATCTACCTTAATGTCGAAATGGACCTTTGGCCACTTATCACCTTCTAGGTCACAAACTGTGTAGCTCATCAAATTAAATTTTATCTGACTATGCATATGCTATAATCTCACATATGCCAAAAATCAAGATTTTAAGTTGAGGTCAAAACTATATTTGAGGCCCTTTTTCTACAGTTTTCATATATTTGGCCCTGAAATTTGGAAACGGTAAGTTTGTCCAGCCTCAAACTGTATGAGATATAATTTCTATATGTGATCTTTGTGGAAAATTTGAGGTCTGTAGCTTTAATTTTAAGGTCAACTTAAGCCATCTTAAATACCCACAAGGACCTAATTTATAATTTAGGAATTCCCATTTAGGGATATATTAACATGTTCTTTTTACATAGGAAAAAGCATAGTGAGGTTACTAGTTTCTACATTTTAACATTTTGCCATGTAACTTTTTAAATACCAAGTCTGACCAGCCCCAAACTATAATATATATAACTTGTGTAAGTGATCCTGTGGAAAAAATGAACTCTGTAGTTTTTATTTTAAGGTTGCCTAAAAGTCTCTAAAAATTCTCACAGGGACCCAGTTTATGGACCTTTGGGGATTTTTAAGCCCTGTAGTTCTCAAATTTTGTAGCTCATCAGCTGATTTCTTTTCTGAGAATATATTAATATGTTTTGTTTACATGTGACAAAAATCAAAATTTTAACTTGACATTTAACTTGTCATAATGAGGACCAGAATAGACAACTATTTAAACACTTTCAAAAAGCATTGATGTTGTCATTGCAGACAGGTTGAAAATAAAATCGTGAAAAATGATTCATAATGAATTAATAATTGTAGTACACAGAAAGTGAGTCCCATAAAAAATATCCAGTAGTCTGTCTTGGGGATGCATTGGCATTGAGTTTGAGTAACTCTCCAAAGGCTGTGCAGTATTGTTTCCACCCATGGTTTCAGGCTGGGTGGGTGGTTAGATGGTGGGAAAATCTTGTCTGGGCTCTGTCTCCAGGGTTGCCACTGGTCAGGGAAAAGGGCAATTCAAGATCAAGGAAAAGTAAGGGAATTTTGGAATTTTGAAAGAAGTCAGGGAAATGTGGGAAAATCCTTAGAAAGTCAGGAAAATTGACTTTCTTGTGTCGCACGCGTAAGATTGTCGCAGAAGTCATGATGCCACAAATTGGAAATGTATGTGTGTAGCAATACAACAAAAATTGAAATGCAATGTTGTAACATTTTTACTACATGTCACAAATTTTGTGCAGTCACAAATTTTTCAAAGTACTTTTGTTCATTCGACCCAGCAATCTGAATAGGTTCAATAAATAAATATTATTATTAATTGTATTCCATTAAGCAGTGCTCATTTATTCAATATAATTGTCATTTTGATGATTTTATCATGGGGTTATTATTGCTGTGTTGATCAGGAAAGGTTTTTACCCAACAGCCCTTAAGGGCTGTCAGGGTATTGTTTTCACCCATGGTGTCCAGATGGGCGAGCGGGCGGCGGGAAAAAGTTTGTCCGGGCTGTATCTCAGAAACCGTAAGGTGTAGGAAGTTGATACTTGGTAGGGACATTGGTTAGGTGTAGGTGTGCAATGTCATGGTCTGACCCTGATTTGACCTTTGACCTTGCAGTAGTGACCTTGAGTTTGAAAATCTTGTCCGGGCTATATCTCGGAAACCGTAAGGTGTAAGAAGTTGATGCTTGTTAGGGACATTGGTTAGGGGGTGTAGGTGTGCACCATCATAATGTGACCTTGATTTAACCTTTGACCTTGCCGTAGTGACCTTGACCTATAAAATCTTGTCCGGGCTATATCTCGGAAACCGTAAGGTGTAGGAAGTTGATACTTGGTAGGGACATTGGTTACGGGGTGTAGGTGTGCAGCATCATGGTGTGACCTTGATTTGACCTTTGACCTCGCCATAGTGACATTGATGTTTAAAATCTTGTCCAGGCTATTATCTTGGAAACGGTAAGGTGTAGCACGTTGATATTTAGTAGGGACATTGGTTAGGGGGTGTAGGTGTGCATCGTCATGTTGTGACCTTGATTTGACCTTTAACCTCGCCATAGTGACCTTGACCTTTAAAATCTTGTCCAGGCTATATCTTGGAAACGGTAAGGTGTAGCAAGTTGATACTTGGTAGGGAAATTGGTTAGGGGGTGTAGGTGTGCATTGTCATGGTGTGACCTTGATTTGACCTTTGACCCGTAATGACCTTGACCTATAAAATCTTGTCTGGGCTATTTCTTGGATTCCATAAGGTGTAGAAGGTCGACACTTTGTAGGGACAGTGGTTAGGGGGTGTGTGTAAATATATGTGTGCATCATGGTGTGACCTTTTTGCTCTGCCAAAGTGTGTTCAGATGCTATATTTGAGACATCTTTGTCATATGACAAGGATATATGGATTGCTGCAACTGATTCTTATGTGCACTTTTACATAATTAAGCGTCCCACAAGGGACGCTTGTTTGTGTATGGGAGACCTTCAGGCTCCGCCGGCTCCGTCCGCATTTTGTTTTGCTTATAACTCTCTAACCGTTAGGCGGATTCTTTTCAAATTTGGCAGGTTTAGGCAGTAGCCTTGGGGAATTTTTTTGAATATGCTGCAGTGACATTTCAACCAATCAGAGAGGTCACATGACCAAAAATGTCTTTTTTTCGATGGGGAAGCTTGTCCGGATGATAACTTGAAAGGAATTTTATCAATTCACCTGAAACTTGGCAAATACATTCATTCTATTAAAATCTGGAAATCATTAGATTTTGGCATTGATTGGTTAAGAAATGGCCGAGTAATTCATGATTAATTAATCATTACGAATTTTCCAAATAAGGAAAACACAAAAATGCTTATATCTCGAAAACCGTGCTAGATAGAGCGATTTCGACGAAATTTTTGACCCACAGGGTATTTCTGTGGAGTAGTTTTCCCAATTTTCAAAAAATTTTTGTCTCGCCCAAAATGGCGGCCATTTTGAATTTTCGAAATTTTCGCAAAAATTGTAAAACACAAAAATGCTTATATCTCAAAAACCGTGCTAGATAGAGCGATTTCGACGAAATTTTTGACCCGCAGGATGTCTCTGCGGAGTAGTTTCCCCAATTTCCAAAAAATTTTTGTCTCGCCAAAAATGGCGGCCATTTTGAATTTTCGAAATTTTCCAAATAAGGAAAACACAAAAATGCTTATATCTCAAAAACCGTGCTAGATAGAGCAATTTCGACGAAATTTTTGACCCATAGGGTATCTCTGCAGAGTAGCCATGCCAATTTTCAAAAAAAAAAATTTCTTGCAAAAAATGGCGGCCATTTTGAATTTTCGAATTTTTCGCAAAATTGCAAAACATAAAAATGCTTATATCTCGAAAACCGTGCTAGATAGAGCGATTTCGACGAAATTTTTGACCCACAGGGTATCTCTGCAGAGTAGCCATGCCAATTTTCAAAAAAAATTTGTCTTGCCAAAAATGAGATAGATGAGGCGAATGATAGTTTGCACATCTGTTCAGTAGCAAGGGAGTTCTAAATTTTAATGGAATATGGTAGTACACTGCCTTGGTTTTAGGACAAGGAATTTATATTTAGAATTGAACTAATATTCCCTCATGAATATTCATGAGAACTTGTCTGGAGGTCAGTGGCTGAGTTTGTCGACCACATGTATAGAACTCCCGCCAAATTCCATTATATAAGGCTATGTAGTGGCCAGTACACATTGCTGTGAGGTTCATGTTGCTTGTGCACGTGAAAGCTCCCTCCCCCCCCCCCCCCTCCCTGTTGATCATGCTAGAATAACCTAGGTTTAGGTAAGGGTCTTTTTTGTTACAAAGATATTCATACATTCTGACCTTTACAAGGTCACACAGCCTGACCTTTAACTCTTGACTCTCAAAGTACATATTCATTGCATGCTAAAAGCCACTGGCCAATGCATTACATAGTTGGGTGTTACATTTAAACCAGCCTGATGTCTTAACACAAATATACAGACAACTGTAGTGGTTTATATAACCTGATATGCATAGTTGGTGTTGTACACAGTAACCTAGTAGTTATGAGGATTACTTAACTTTAACATACAAGCATATGCAGTTAGGTAGTAGCTCAACTAAGTTTGTTAATAGTAGTTGTACAGGTCTTGTTAATGAACATTTATACACTTGAATTTTTGATAAGTCATTAGATTAGTAGTCAGCAAGTACTGTACTTTGGTGTGTAACTGATAGTGATACTAATACTGATATAACTTAGTAGTAATGAGGATTACTGGCTTCCTCACTTGCTACTGGCGGCCATTTTGAATTTTCGAATTTTTGTGCAAAAATTGCAAAACACAAAAATGCTAATATTTCGAAAACCGTGCTACATAGAGCGATTTCGACGAAATTTTTGATCTTCAGGATATCTCTGCAGAGCAGCTATCCCAAAGAGCTTTCACTTGGTGAAGTTTCAGACCCATAGCTAATTGCTCACCTACTCAAAATGAGTAAATGCGAATTACCTCTAAAAGTATTGCAGATAGCCAATTTTTCTCAAATAACTCATTCACCTACTTTTGGAAGAGCTTTCACTTGGTGAAGTTTCAGACCCATAGCTAATTACTCACCTACTCAAAATGAGTAAATGCGAATTATCTGTAAAAGTATTGCAGATAGCCAATTTTTCTCAAATAACTCATTCACCTACTTTTGGGAGAGCTTTCACTCTGTGAAGTTTCAGACCCATAGCTAATTACTCACCTACTCAGAATGAGTAAATGCGAATTACCTCTAAAAGTATTGCAGATAGCCAATTTTTCTCAAATAACTCATTCACCTACTTTTGGGAGAGCTTTCACTCTGTGAAGTTTCAGACCCATAGCTATTTATTCACCTACTCAAAATGAGTAAATGCTAATTATCTGTAAAAGTATTGTGGATACCCAATTTTTATCAAATACTCATTCATCTACTTGTGGGAGAGCTTTCACATGGTGAAGTTTCAGACCCATAGCTAATTACTCACCTACTCAAAATGAGTAAATGCGAATTATCTCTAAAAGTATTGCAGATAGCCAATTTTTCTCAAATAACTCATTCACCTACTTTTGGGAGAGCTTTCACTTGGTGAAGTTTCAGACCCATAGATAATTATTCACCTACTCAAAATGAGTAAATGTGAATTATCTCTTAATAGTATTGCAGATAGCCAATTTTTCTCAAATAACTCATTCACCTACTTTTGGAAGAGCTTTCACACACGAAAATGAAAAATTGTGAATATCTCGGAAAAGCTATTTCTTCTGCTTTAATGCTCGGCGGGAGATACACACCGCGGCAGTGGTCTTGACAAAAATTTTTGTCTCCCCAAAAATGGTGGCCATTTTGAATTTTCAAAGTTTTTGCAAAACACAAAAATGCTTATATCTCGAAAACCGTGCTATATGGAGCGAACTCAACAAAATTTTTGACCTGCTGGGTATCTCTGCAGAGTAGCCATGCCAATTTTCAAAATATTTTTGTCTCGCCAAATATAGCGGACATTTTTAATTTTTTAATTTTTTTGAAAACACAAAAATGCTTATATCTTGAAAACCGTGCTAGATAGAGCAGACTGCGCTGACTTTGGTTGCCACAACAGTATAAGGCTAGAAACAAAGCATTTTCTTAATTCTTTAGCACTCACCTTTATATCCTTTTCGGGACGCTTTGTTTTTGCTAAAAACATTATCTTTTTTTTTGCGAGCGATCCTCTAGTTATGCTATTTCCATTGACGGCTATTCTCCAACAAGAGCACTCAGAGAGCGCAGACCTCCGCCAAGGGAGCTCAATTCCTGGACTATCATCAAAATCCACCCTAAAATTATCTGGCTATAACTTCCTTTAAAAAAAGCCTTGATCCAGATGATTCAGATCACTCCCAAAATCTAATCACTTATTCCTTGTCCTATTTAGAATATTTCCTGAAAATTTCATCAAAATCCATCCATAACTTTTTGAGTTATCTGTCTTTAGAAATTACATTTCATGGATCCAGAAGATCCAGATAGTGATCCAGATGACTCCCAAAATTTAATCATTTCTTCCTTTTACCTTTTCAGACATATCCTGAAAATTTCATCAAAATCTGTCCATTAGGTTTTGAGTTATCTTGTTCACAAACACATCTGGCAGCCTGGATTCAGATGATCCAGACAGTGATCCAGATCACTCCCAAAATCTTAACACTTGTTCCTTGTCCCATTTAGGACATTTCCTGAAAATTTCATGAAAATTCATCCAAAACTTTTTGAGTTATCTGTCTTTAAAAATTATATGTCATGGATCCAGAAAGATCCAGATAGTGATCCGGATCACTCCCAAAATTTAATCATTTTTTTCTTTTTACCTTTTTAGACAAGTCCTAAAAATTTCATCAAATCCGTCCATAAGTTTTTGAGTTATCTTGTTCACAAACGCACAAACAAACAAACCCAGGCGAAAACATAACTTCTTTGGTGGAGGTAAAGTTTTTAAAAAAGCCTTGAATCAGTCTTTCCTTTTTATGTTGGAATAGTGAATCAGTGAAGCTACTGAATTCATCTGTATATACGAATAGCTCTCATGCTCGAGACTGGTTGCAATTGAGGGCAATAAATACTTACAAGTACACTACAACCTGCATCTCATTTTTCAACAAACAAAATGGTGGCAGAACTTAAAATATTACAAACATTTAATCTGAAGAAATGACACACTTCCATCTTGTATTTTTGTAGGTTTAAGTTCTTCTTGATTAAAGCTGCCATGCTTTTTTTTTTTTTTTTTTTTTGACTCTCTTCATTTTTGGTAAGCATTTGTTTGATTGGGAGTGTACATTCAGGTTGCAATTAAATGATAAATTTATACTACTTTTCAAAGCCAAAATTGGTCTGTTATCAATAAAAGGAGCACTCATTAAGGAGTAGAATATTGAAGAATAATGCAGTACATATTTGTCAAAGTGATAGAATATGGTCTTTTATTAACAGAATGTGTCAGTGTATTATCACAATATAAACCATAACTAAGGAAGTGAACCACTCTGAAAATAATTTTCCCAGTCTAAATTTAAAACATCTGTTAATTTTACGTCAGTTATCTTCATTCACATGCAGTATTAAAACATATTGTTTTTTCACTAAGGCAAAGGAACAACATTTTGTGTTCACATGACACAAAAACTATTTTTTCTCACTAGTGAATGATTGAACTTAGCAAAGATTACTAAAGCTTAGTTTTATGTTATTATAAATCTCTGTATTTAACATTTAAATAATTAAGCGTCCCTGAAAGGGCGCTTATTTGTTTTCACCTCAGTTTCCTCGCCGCCGCCGCATTATGGTCTCCCTTGAATATCTCCCTTATTATTAGAAGGATTCAAACCACATTTGGCACTTATATACCTTAGGCGTGGGAAAATTTTTCTGCATGCTTAAATTTGACCTTTGACCTTTATGAAGGTCACATGATCAAAAACAATTTTTTTAAGTACACCCCCCCATCATCACAGTTCAGGAAAAACTACTTGCTACACAGCCTTATGCTTTGACACACCTGTTCATACTATCGAAAACGCGAGCTGATTAGATTTTGGGAGCAATCCCTTGAAAAATGTCTCATTTATGGGTGATTTCCTCACACCTTCCAATCTGAGAGCCTTAAATTTAGGTCAACCCCCTATTATATTCTTAAGTATTGCATTTAGAGCCATAAAATGTATTGGGAGGTAATAGGAAACCATATGTGGAGAGTCTAAATAGCCGGTCAGTTTTACCCCACGGCCCCCCCCTTATGGGTCAAACTGGGGTCATAAAATAGCTGATTTTTAGTTTTGGCCTTATATCTCCTTTATTGTTGCTTTTATAGCTTCAGAATGTATTAAGAGGTATTGGGAAAGCATATGTGGAGAGTCTAAATAGCCGGTCAGTTTTACCCCCCGACCCCCCCTTATGGGTCAAACTGGGGTCATAAAATAGCTGATTTTGAGTTTATGCCTAATATCTCCTTTATTGTTGCTTTTATAGCTTCAGAATGTATTAAGAGGTATTGGGAAAGCATATGTGGAGAGTCTAAATAGCCAGTCAGTTTTACCCCCGACCCCCCCTTATGGGTGAAACTGGGGTCATAAAATAGCTGATTTTGAGTTTTTGCCTTATATCTCCTTTATTGTTGCTTTTATAGCTTCAGAATGTATTAAGAGGTATTGGGAAAGCATATGTGGAGAGTCTAAATAGCCGGTCAGTTTTACCCCCCGACCCCCCCTTATGGGTCAAACTGGGGTCATAAAATAGTTGATTTTGAGTTTTTGCCTTATATCTCCTTTATTGTTGCTTTTATAGCTTCAGAATGTATTAAGAGGTATTGGGAAAGCATATGTGGAGAGTCTAAATAGCCAGTCAGTTTTACCCCCCCCCCCCCCCCCCCCAACCCCCCCTTATAGGCTAAACTGGGGACATAAATAGCTGCTTTGGAGTTTTTGCCTTATATCTCCTTTATCGTTGCTTTTATAGCTTCAGAATGTATTAAGAGGTATCGGGAAAGCATATGTGGAGAATCTAAATAGCTGGTCACTTTTATCCCCTGATCCCTTCCCCCCCCTCTCCCCCCATGGGTCAAACTGGGGTCATAAAATAGCTGATTTCGAGTTTTTGTCTTGTGCACATACTTGCACACATGATTATATAATTATATTTTATGATTATATGAAGTTATCAATACTCGTTACTGAAATGCTTTGTAGCATTTACACAAAGTTACATCCAACGTTGTACATCCAATGTACAACACTTTCTCCAGCTTGTCTATGTCTACAACGCTTGTTTATGTTAATTAAAGAAGACCTTTGTAGGATTTTCCCTGTCATGATATCACTAAGGGGGTTGGTTTATGTAACAGTACGGTACAGCTTTGTGCATTCTTAGCTTTACAGCATGCTTATTAAAACCACAAGGCATTTTAAACTCTCAGGGACGCTTCACTTTTGTTAGCAAAAGCATTCATCTAGTTTTTTACTGCTGTAATTTTTATTTACACTCAAGAGTTTTGCTTGTCAGCTCTTTCTGTGGAAATACCAAATACCTAATTTGAGAATTTCTTGGTTCAAGTTTTTATGGTGGAATAGACTGTGCCATTGATATGGCAATGAAGTTACTGATACGTACGCAGAATTAGGACATTAAAGGTTTTATTTTAACATAAACCAAATTTTTTTTAATATTTTCTTTTATTTAAACTTTATATATTTTATGACAATTGCCCACAGTCTATTTTAGCCACAACGGGCTCTTGTCCAAATCTTGTTCACAAGCAAAAAGTGTGAGCTTCACTTATATCCATGCAGTCACAAATTGTTTTCTCACGATTATGTTTTCTTCAGATATTATTATATTGACTTATTTTCTCATGATTGTGACTAATATTTCCATGTGAGCACAACTTATTTTCTCATAATGATCTTGTAAGCGCCAGATAATCTTGTTGTTACTACTTATCGTGTTGTGTCCAGGTGCTTTGGCATTTGTCTTTCTACACATTACAACATAAAGTTTTAACAATCAAAGCACTGGTTACGGAAGGCAGGTAGCCTATTATCTTGTATTTTTAAATTTTACTAATTAACCAGAGTACCAAATCCCAATTTTATTATTAAATTTCTACTCACTGTTCAGTTTTATTTTTAAAATCAATCAATTTACTACTTGTGCCTAGCTCCCTCTGATAACCCCTATAATGTAACAATTATTCTTTTCAAAAAATATAAACATGCCCTGGAAATTAACATAAAGGAATCATCTTTTGAAATTACATTGTTATTTCTGAACCAAAAATTGATAAAATGCAAGGCACATATAATTGCAAAAGTATTTACAAGTAAGGTTTCAAGTTCCAGTTGGAAGTTTTGTTAACTTGAAGATGCTTTGACAGAATTTGTTAAAATTTCCAATTGGAAGTTCTATCAACAGAATTTGAATTTCTGTCAGATTTGAAGTGCTGTCATGACATGTATTTTGGTAAATGTCCTGATACAAGCTCGAAAGTTTGGTGTAAGTTTAAAGAATTTTTTACAACATTCCCTGTTACCCCTTATTATTTTTACATAAATTCATTGGATTTTGTGAGGTAAATTGAGTTAAGTCTTCTCAGTTAGCTTAACCCTTTCGCTACCATGTATGTCGACTAGCAGTCGACATCAATGTGTATTGCAAGGGACCATGTCTGTCGACCAAGTGTTGACGGCAATAATATATATTTCTTCTCTCCCTTCAGTGTACTGTTATACGTTGTCTTTGGTGTGTCAGTATTAAACTGATTTTTTAAGTATTTTATATGAAAGTTATGCTATATTTTTAAAAAAAATTCACCATTTCACCTATTTTAACTGGTTTCTGTATATATTGCCGTATTTACCGCATATAGCTGCATATTGTTGCATATTGTTTACTCGTGGTTATTTTTATTTGGGGAATTTCCACGAATTTTCCCATTCGACTTTCATCAATTCCTAATAAAATATGCCGAAAAATACCGCAAATAAAGTGTATAAGGTAGTGAGTTACTATTTTACTTCATTGGCGTTTCTGACGTGATATAACGTCATATGGCTACAGTCCCATGGAATAACGTTCCTTCAGTAGCGAAAGGGTTAATGCTAAAAGTCATATTAAAAATAAGCTTTTCTGATAGAATAAAGGTTAGATACTAACTTATACTCTTGGTACACATATACTTAGCCAAAAAAGAAGCGCAAAACATACTGTAATTTATTCTTTATAAAACTTGTGGTTCTTGAGTAAGTATATCTTTCTTCATTACACATTTTAGCCATGCATGAAAGTGTCTAACAAAAGTATTAAAATAGGATTTAGCTATATAAGTGGTTTCTTTGATGTTAAAAATACCCAAAGAGAAAACATCTGTTTAGCAATGGGAACTCCCGTATCAATCAAACACTGTCTTAACTCTCACTACATTAAACTCATCTTTTTAACTACTTGTCTATTGATAGTAACAAAACACTGAAAATGTAGTATGTTAAATTTCAGTTATTGTGAAAATATTACAGAAATGCCTTTTATATGACTTGTAAACTAAGCACCCAATTTGGTAAAATAGAGTTGGATCAAAATCAAGTTACAAGGAAAGGAAAAGTTTGCCCTGGATCTGACCTTGTAAATTGAAAAATCCATTTAAACAAAATCATGTGTTGTAATGTTTGTTGTACTGTTATACAGTAATACTCCCTCCACCTTCACTAACCTGGATTATTACACAGTCTGGATGAATGATTCATCTATATCTCTCATAACCCGTGCTTTGATTGTTAAAACTTTATATTGTAAGGTGTAGAAAGACAAATGCCTCCTGAAATATAACCTTTAAAGAGTAATTTTTGGGATGCTTAATATTTGTTCCAGTTAATTGGGAAATTAAAGGTCATCAACATTTATATATTTTTCATAAGTTCAAATTTTGAAAGGAAACACGAGTTATTTCGGATCATGATTAATTTATGATTGTGTATTAAAAGAAATGGGGATGCGGGATTGAACTTTATACATTACAATTTGAAAATAATACCTACAAAGCAATTTATGGTCTTGTTTCCTAAAAAGTCAGATAATTAACTTGTGAAGACATTTTTGTATAGTACTTTTAAATGTAAAAATCAAGAAATGTATATTGACGATAAAGTAATGATTTCACTGGATGATAGTTTGGGAATGGATGAGGTGAATTCTATATCCAAAGCTGATCTCATCTCAGGTAAGGTCTTTGGTTTTTTCCTTTGCCATAAAAGTATTTTAATATTATATTGACTAAAATGAAATCTGTGCCTTACAGAGAATATTCTCCCAAAAATATATCTTTGAGTTAAATGTTGTGATAATATAGAAAATATGTTTCTGATGCAGAATGAATCTGCAGAGAAACTCTAGAATAAAAAGTATTATTGTTGTTAAATACCCATAAATAAACTGCATCAGTAAATGTCAACAGATGTTGAGTAATCAATTTTCAGTAATTGTTGCATAATTTTTTTTTTAAATATAGAAATGTGATATACATGCAGGGGGAGATATGTGTATCTCTCCTTTGGTGTCCATTTATAGACTATTTTGAAATATGAAATTTTTAAAAAAGAAATTAGTTTTGTGTTCATCAGATTAATTTGTTTAATCAAAGTAGTACATGTTTAATTTTTAATATAGAATGAAAACTGCAGAAAAACAGTCCTTGTATTGCAGAAATGGTGTTGCATTTCTCTGTAAAAATATACTTGTTAAATGCAAACTTTATTTTCTGGTGTGAATTAGTAAGCTTATATTTTCCTTCTTGGTCCATTTATCAAAAATGTTTTTTATGAAGTCGGTGTTCGTCAACAAATTGATTCTTTTTACACTACCTCTAAGTTTCTAACAAATTCTGTGAAATGTAATTAACAGAGACAGGGAAATTTATTTTGGGACTGTTATTGATGGTATGGAATCATCTTTATTTTTCTATAAGGCTAATTTACCTCATGCGTGGGATGAAGGAATTTAAAGCTGCACATCCAAAATTAATGATTGAAATACTACCAGCAACAGGTGGTATATATTGCATTTCCATTACTTTCTAATTAAGGAGTGAGTGGAATCACTTTTCATGTCCCAGTTTTATAAAATGCATTATGTTTGTATTGTACAAGTGAAAGGTGACCACAACAACCAAATCCTTTGGATATTAAAAGGTCTAGTTACACATAATTTACCGGACAAATTGCTGCAACTGAGGCTTCAAACTGTGATAATCTTCTGTTTGGATGTCACAAACTGCACCCCATGTAATCTGTTAACTGGGTGATATTGTTCTATCTAGAAATAATCCTGATGTTTGATTAAAATCTTATAAGATTATGTCAGCTGTAAAAAATACCCTATAGAGTATTAACACAGGGACACTGAAGAATATCAATAACACCAATCAACAAACAAAATACTGAACTGCACCTGCTGAGAGAAATGTTATAATTTAAAGTTTGACTTCAAAAAGATTCATTCAGTGGTAAAATTGTCACAGCATTATAGTCTTATATCATTTTGAAGTTTGTGATGTTTTTTGGATACTTATTGAGTCACATGCAAATGCAGGAAGCATTTCAAAAAGTACTGTGGGCGTTTATAAAACAGAAATTGTAAATATCACTTTCATTTTACCATTTATATGTAGACTTTTACTGAGAACAACAATTTAAAATAATTTAGACAAAGGAGATTCATGTATTTAAATTGTGTCTTACCCTTTTGGCTTGGAGACTTTATTTTGATATTTGATGCAAAAGCGTCTTAGCTAATCCTTAAATGGATATTAGCTTTATATTTATTGTATTTTTGAGCATAGTATGTGTGGGAACAATATATGTACGTTCAGGCCATAGTATTCATGTGCTCAAAACCTTAACAGAAATTTTTAAATTACAAACAAAAACAATGGTTTGACAAGACAGTGGGTCATTTCAATGATTTAATGTTTTATAGGATTTCTGTTTATACGTTATATAGAGACACTGAAACAACAGGAAGTTGGAACATTCGTATTGCTATGAAAGTCAGGCAGCCTATAATACAGAGAATAGTTGTGTAGAATATTACATAAACTTTGAGTTTTTGTTGTGTACCAAAGGATGTGTGATCACAAATGATATTGTTGACAGAAAGAATTGAACTGGAGTTAGAGCTGTTGTTGAACAGTTTGGGATGAGATAACTGAATGTACTTATGTACCAAACCAAGTGGGTTTTGGCTTCTCATTTGTGATAAGCTTGTTATCCATCTTGTTTCATTGGAAGAGTGGACATAGCAGTTGAGCTATGTATAGATGTTGCTATTCATTTATTAAGTGTACATTTTTAATCGTGTTGATATATTTCAGACATATTTGAAAGGATATGGACTCTTAAATTTTGCTGTTTGTCCATGGAACACCTTGTGTGCACTGTTTTAAATGAAATATTTTCTCAGGATACTTTAATGTATTGTATTATCAAGGGATATTTGATTTGAACACCTTTACAAGAATTAAATAATTTAAGTCACAGCAAAATAAATGACTTAAGAAATGTGTCTCAATTAGTTCTTGAGAGATTTACAAAGTAAACATTCATTGATGAATTTCTTGTTTTCAAATAGCCCTCACAGGAAACACTATACTTCTTCATTGATACTAGTAAGGCAGTTGATACCAATGAATCACTGATCAGCTTTGTGATTTTGCAGTGTTATACTTGAAGTATCACCAAGCGATACACTGTTTACATGCAGTACTTTTGTTGTTCACTGCTGTGAATACTTGCAAACAATAATATACAGTGTATATATTTTGTAATACTTTGGAATATTTACTGATCAGTATAATATAAAATGATCAGTATGAGTCAAGAAGGATCAGAGCATTCACTGGAACTCCATCCCTTATTAAGTCAAAGTGGCAGGTTTATCACAAAGAACTCCATGTTCAGTAATGTAGAATATTACTATGGTGAGTAAGCAATGATTAAGAGAAACACATGTAATATGTAATGTTCCAGCATGTAAAATTCACCACTGAAAGCTCACACCATTATATTTTTTATTTGGGGTTTTTACGTCGCTTTCAACACTGTACAGGTCATATCACGACGGGTAGTTGGAAGGGCAGAGGAAACCAGTACATATAGTTCGCTAGGGTTCTGTACTGTAAACTGCCGACCAACGGCAAGCAACTTCCAGCTTTCCCACTCACGGCCATGACGGGGATTGAACCCCGGCCGCAGAGGTGGGAGGCGAGAGTGTTACCACTCTGAATAGAACTTCACAGAGTTCAAAGTAAAATATCAATTTTTTTCTCCCATACTTCAAGTATAGTAACATTTTATGGTACCATAATTGTTTATCTATTAAGATTACTATAGGGTTTTTCAGTGGTCACATTTAATTTGACACACTGGCAATGTCACATTTTAAACTGTTGACAAACATTTCAGAAATTACACAGGTAAGAATTTAAATGGAACACCCACTACAATAATAGTTAACATTAAACATCTTGACCACCAAGTGTCACAATTGGGTGGCCTTTGTACTACAGTATTTTAATTCTATTGTGTTCTATGTATGCTGTGCATTTTTCACTGTATATTGTTGAGGTTAGTGCCAAACAGGTTTAAATCATGGAATGTCTTTTCATGCATAAGGTATTGTATCTGTATTTTCCTACCTTTCAAAAAAAATAAATAAATAAATAAAGTGAAATATGTCAGAATGTTTATTTTGTGAGGTTCTTGCAAAATTATTACTCTTTTATGTTAAGCTATATGTGTATAAAATGAATGTAAAATATTTAGGAAGGACAACAACTCCTGAATAATTTATTGGTGGTAAATTTTGGGGTTTTCCCAGTCTAAGAGATATAGCAGAAGATGACAGAATTTCCTGAAAATGGAAATGAAAGCTCTTACAGGTGCAGTTGTTTAATATTCAAATCATTACATGTCCACCTAGCGCCCCCTGCCAAATTGTCCAGTAATAACCATGGTTAACCATTGTTAAAGCAAGGTTAACCACGGTTAACCATGATTGTATAACCTTGGTTTATCCCATGGTTGACCATGGTCTACCTTGGTCAACCATGGTTAAAATTTAACATTTTTACCCCACAGCCCTTAAGGGCTGTTGGGGTATTGTTTTCACCCATGGTGTCCGGATGGGCGGGCGGGCGTCCGGGCGGGCGGGTGGGCGGGCGGCGGGAAATAGTTTGTCCGGGCTGTATCTCAGAAACTGTAAGGTGTAGGAAGTTGATACTTGGTAGGGACATTGGTTAGGGGGTGTAGGTGTGCAACGTCATGGTCTGACCTTGATTTGACCTTTGACCTTGCCGTAGTGACCTTGACCTATAAAATCTTGTCCGGGCTATATCTCGGAAACCGTAAGGTGTAGGAAGTTGATACTTGGTAGGGATATTGGTTAGGGGGTGTAGGTGTGCAACGTCATGGTCTGACCTTGATTTGACCTTTGACCTTGCCGTAGTGACCTTGACCTATAATATGTTGTCCGGGCTATATCTCGGAAACTGTAAGGCTTGGGAAGTTGATATTTGGTAGGGACATTGGTTAGGGGGTGTAGGTGTGCAACGTCATGGTGTGACCTTGATTTGACGTTTGACCTTGCCGTAGTGACCTTGACCTATAAAATGTTGTCCGGGCTATATCTCAGAAACTGTAAGGTGTAGGAAGTTGATACATGGTACGGATATTGGTTAGGGGGTATAGGTGTGCAACGTCATGGTGTGACCTTGATTTGACCTTTGACCTTGCCGTAGTGGCCTTGACCTATAAAATTTTGTCTGGGCTATATCTCAGAAACCGTAAGGTGTAGGAAGTTGATACTTGGTAGGGAGATTGCTTAGGGGGTGTAGGTGTGCAACGTTATGGTCTGACTTTGATTTGACCTTTGACCTTGCCGTAGTGACCTTGACCTATAAAATGTTGTCTGGGCTATATCTCAGAAACCGTAAGGTGTAGGAAGTTGATACGTGGTAGGGATATTGATTAGGGGGTGTAGGTGTGAAACGTCATGCTCTGACCTTGATTTGACCTTTAACCTTGCCGTAGTGACCTTGACCTATAAAATATTGTCCGGGCTTTATCTCGGAAACTGTTAGGTGCAGGAAGTTGATATTTGGTAGAGACATTGGCTAGGGGGTGTAGGTGTGCAGCATCATGGTATGACCTTGATTTGACCTTTGACCTTGCCATAGTGACCTTGACCTATAAAATCGTCAGGGCTGTATCTCGGAAACCGTAAGGTGTAGGAAGTTGATACTTGGTAGGGACATTGGTTATTGGCTATAGGTGTGTATTATCATGGTGTGACCTTAATTTGACCTTTTACCTTGCCGTAGTGACCTTGACCTTTAAAATCTTGTTGCACCTTTGGGTCTGTCATTTGATGCAGATTAAGCAAAAGTCATATTAGAATTTATTAAGAATTTTACTTTCATAACTTCCCATTGTAAGAGATAGAATTTCATCAAGTGAAAGTCAAGATTTTACTCCAACACCACACATAAGCATTCATTAAATGTATTACCACTTCTGTATGCATGGTAATATTCAAACCATCTAAACCATAATTCGGAAATGCAGATGTATATAAAGAGTGTTGAATTTTAGTTTACTGATTGATGCTGTCATCTTGAATTATCTTGTTTTAATACTTCATCTTTTTCGCATTATCTTTCTTTTAAACATTATTTCTCCATTTAAACATTGTTTGGACCTTTATATAACTGACAGTGTTCTGAAAGTATCCTGAAGTTTGTACTGGTACAGTACTTCTATATCTCATGGTGTTGAAAATATTTCCCAAGGCTGTGGGGTACGGGCATCTCTGATGCTATTTTTGACAAATTGCACCATTACCAACCATAGTTGCAAACCATGGTTTTAAGTAACCATGGTTTGTGACAATGGTCTACCATGGTTATTAACCATGGGTGACCATGGTTACAGACGATGATTGTAGACCATGGTTAACTATGGTATACCATGGTCTACCACAGTAAAAATTTAACATTTTTGACAAATCGCACCATTGCTAACCATGGTTGCTTCAAATAACCTTAGTTTGTGACAGTGGTTCACCATGGTTAGTAACCATAGTCACCCATGGTTGTAAACCATGGTTACCGTAATACACCATGGTTGACTGTGGTTCACCATGGTTATAAACTATGGCTGTTACAATGGTCCAACACAATAATAAACTTGAATTAAATGTGCTATTCAACAAAGTAATATCAATAATATATGTCATCTTAAATACTTACACATAAACTCCAGATGGTTGCTCCAATTTTTAAATATACTTTATTTTACTGAAAGACATGACCAGTAATTTCATGTAACATTTAAAATATAAATCTTGTAACTGCAATATGTAATTATCTCAATATTCCCACAATCACAAGGGTATTTGATCCTTCTATTGATATTTGATTGATTGATTCATCTTAAAAGCCTTCTGGAGAGAAGTAAGAATGTAACCCTTTAGATTATATATCCTGTTATTCCATTGATGAGTATGTACATGTAATGTATTCCTTCTATTCTTATCTGACATCAACTTATATGCCTATTTTGTAAGTATTATATATCTAGTTTCTTCTTTATTAACAAACCACTTGCATTGTTCATGTCAATATAATACTTGTTTCATTCTATCCAAATAAAGTGAGCACTACATAAAACAAAAAGAAACAACAGTTTTATAATGCAACTTCTTGTTCACTTTTTTTTTAATGTACTTGTAACCTTATAATTTATAATATAATAAGCCACCATTAACTACATTCAAACCAAGGTTAATTTAGGTTTAACCATGGTTATTAAAACGTAACCATGGTTTTGCTTTCAACAATAACTTGAAAGCATGATCATCCATGGTTACTCAGTGTTTGAAACCATGGCTAACCATGGTTAACCATGGTCATAATTCTAACCATTTCCAAATATTGTCCAACAATGGTTTAACCATGGTTTCTCCCTTGGTTAACCATGGTTGACAGTGGTCAACCATGGTAACCATGGTTGACTTTTGGCAGGGGGCATGAGTATATGATGCTGACGTTTGTCTTATGGAAAGTTTTCCAAAAAAAAAAGTTGTCCAGTATCACCACATATTAATATCTCTGAGTGGATGCTGCTGCATTTTCTCATCTGCTGACAGCATAGCATAAAAATTATATTTAAATTATGTAAAGCTAAACTAAAACATATATAAGATTCAGTGTTTATATGAGCCAATAAAAACAAAGTGATAAATTTCCTAGTCCCTGTTGATAAATGTACCCTAACCACCCCGGAAGTTAAAGTGCCATAAGGATTGAAAGAAATTTCCGTGTCTTGTACTACTACTGAATCTATTGACTGGTGTGGTCATTTGGGTGTGGTGATGTTTATTTGCAAGGGACTGTGATGGATTGACTACATGTGACATATACAGTGACATTGATTTTATGGTGTTTGAGAATTGCTCATTTTTTGGGGTGTTTTTTTGCATGGTAGATGATTAACACTGTGAGGTGGAAAAATTGAGTATTTATTATTCAGTTGATCATTTTTTTTTCAGTAGGATGAAAGACAATAGAGTCCATAGTAATCTTGATGTGTGAAAAAGTGCTTACTCATTATGAGTGTAGTCCTTATTGTACATGTTAATATTGCATGTTTACATTGCCAAGGGATTAGTGAAACAAATTTGATAGGATGTTTATATTTGACAGTATCCTCTGCAGATCTCATTCTGGTATGTAATCGATCATGTGATAAAGTACAGAATTTACGTGCATGATTGTATAATATAAGTGCACTATTATATAACACTAAAAATTGCATTTATATGCTGTGTAAGGTTATAGAGATCATTTGACAGGGCTGTTTCTATATACAACAGATACACATGTATTCTGTCACCAGTTCCACTTTATGAGATCTGTTGTGCTGAGATTACAATTGAGTTAAATTGATACAGTTTATTGATTCATCAAACCTTATTTTAAATAAGACTGTAAGCTTTCTCAAATTGTAGGGAATACACATAAATAGCTTTTGTCGATTCGTCTTTTGGGGTTTTTGAACCTAAAGTCTCCAGTTCTGTTCCAGTTTAACATGGATAAGAAATGTACATTTACCATAACAGTGTTTTCCTGTTTATATTATTCAGTTGGCCCATACATTTCTGAACCTCAAACTAAAGGACTAATTGAATAAAAAAATACTGAATTTAAACTGAAATTTCATGTATGTATGTATGATGACAGTTTCAATAATTGACTTGAATTATTCCACTTGTGTGACTACTCTAGTAAATTTTGTAACTGCAGGTACCTGTGTAAGTGTCTTATGGAAATATCATGGAAATCTTTGTATCATATTGACCCTAAAAACTGCTTGATTGGGGGGTCAATATTTTCTTTTGAAACCCCATTAAGTGCTCACAAATGAACCACTACTGTAAAGAATCACAAAATTTATTACTATAGGCCATTATACGTGTGCACGACAGAACCACTACTGTAAAGAATCACAAAATTTATTACTTTAGGTTTTTTTGCATTCTGTAACTTCATAGATTTCTAAATTCTGTTTACACTAAACGAATCCAACCGGAGTCCAGAAATAATACAAGTTTAAGGGCTTTTTAATTGGAGATGTTTGCTATATACCGTTATTAGACCATATAGCAGTATATACATATTGCATTAAACTGTTGGTGTTATTTCAGGATCTACTAACTTAATGGACACATCAGATGACCTGCCACCAGGCATTGGGACGTACGATGATTTCCATACAATCGACTGGCTGAGAGATATCGCGCGTGATCGCATGCGCCATCGACAGATCCAAAAGCAAAAGCAAAAGAGCTGTTTTGAACAGCTGAAGAGTGCACATGATGCATGGTCTGGATGGGTGTGTGTTCTTTTGGTTGGCTGTGCAGCAGGTATCGTGTTTCAGTTGATTCAAGTATCAAATGAAATTTGCAAAGAACCGTGAAAAGATTTTAGAGCATTATACAGTAAATACCAATAATGTTTTATGTAACTTTGTGCAATATGATTGATTGGTATTTGTAGAATGATGCCACAAGTTGAAGTAATTAAATCTAAGGCCTTACAGTGTTTGGTGCAAATTATAAAATGTAGAGGTACTCAATCAATGAAAACATTTCTGCACATTTTGTGGCAGTTTTTTTATGGACAAACATTTTTAGCTTTTTACATTCGCCTAAAGTAATTTTATGATATAATCTCTAAAAAAATTTAAAAAACAAGGAATAAATAAAAATCATTCAATGAAACATGAACTGATATTTTATGATAAAACTAAACCACTTCTGCTTGGACTTTATTGTCGATTCAGTTACAAAATAGCCTAAAATATTTGAGACTATATTAGTTATTGAATCTTTGATAAAGTCTGTATATAAGTAGTTTATTTCTGCACTGAAAGGGGATAACTAGAAACTTATCTTGGAGAGAGTAGCAATACTAGAAACTAATTTGATGACCCAAGGGTGACTTTCTATGGAAATAAAAGAGTACCGTATTTATTGCAATAAACGCCCCGGGGCGATGCATTTTTCCAAAGGGGGGGCGACTATTACAGATAAATAAAATCATATCTCGAGTCCAGTGGCAATGGGCGATAATGAACACTTGCTGCCTTGATCTCGCTTGCTGGCATGTATAATGGCGAGACAGCTTAAAATATTTAAAACAAACCTTAAATCTGAAGAAATTATGTAGTTTTATCTCCTATTATTGCAGATTTCAATGCGTCTGTGACCAAAACTGCCATGTTTTGTTTTTATTTTCTTTATTTCTCGTAAGCGATATTCGCTTGGGAAATACTAAAATGCACCATTTTTTGGAATCCCGGAATCGCAAAAGTGTTGGCTGTTGAGAGGGATGTAAAACCCCGAAATATGAACTTTGCAAAGGTAGAGAAGAGGGGGGGGGGGGGGCGATTAATAGGGTGGGGGCGTTTATTACAAAAAATACGGTATGTTATTCCGGAATACCTGTGTGCAGTGAAGTGTCAAAATCCTGGAAAGAGGGCACACAATAGCATGTTGTTTCATTATACACATAATTGCTCATATATATCAATAGCTTGTCAAAATACTATTATCTTTCTAAATCTCAAAACAAACAATATAAATTATCCAGTGAAGTGATTAGACCAGAAGGAAATATTGCAAGAAAGTTAAAATATATATTTCTAAATATTTCACAGCAAAAATGGAATGTCATTCATGATCACTCTGTCACAGTATTTTGTATAAAACTCTAACAGTAAATGGCTGATATTTTGCTAATCCATGTAAGAGGACTGAAAACACTGTTACCATTACATTATTCATTTTTCTTAACTTGTTTTGCTAATGCTTTTGACTGTTGGATAGTAAAGCAATATATAAATATCCAAGATTTACATCACAGGGGTTTTAATTGATCTGGGTAAATCAGGTAATTTGTCAGTTAAGGGACTAAGGTAAGAAGTAGGGAATTTTATAATGCAAAAGGAGTATATTAATCATCACAGAAGAAAATGTGTAAATGTTTAAAACTAGCAAGTTATGGGGAGACACTGCATATATTATTGCAGGAATTCAAGTTTTTATTTGAATTGAGTTTTGAGATATAGAACTAAATAGAAGTTCATATTTTTTTCCACAAAATCACTCAATTGAGCACTACAATAGACTGTCAGCTTATGAATCCTTGTTTTATGCAATATATTTTTTTTATTGCATAAAATACCCTTACCTTATCCTCAAAAGTTATCCCTGGAAAGTTGTCAGAAATATGGTCTCTGTAGAGGGACATTTTCTGTTTTATCAACCAATACAAATGACTGTTAGTGTTAGTAGTAATGTGATTACTGATTAGGTTATGTTTTTTTTTTGTTTTTTTTTCGTCAGGTACGACTATTTGTAATTTTATTTGTTACATATGGAATTTTGTATTTATTTGATTTGAAAAAAAAATTGAATAGCATATTGTCTGCTTCTTCACATATTTGGAAAAAAAATTACTGGTTTTCTTAAGTTTCTTTAAAACCACTGACATGACTTTTTTTTACCTGGCAAATTCAAGGGTTACATGTATGAGTGACATTACAGGTATGTTTGCTGCAGTGATTGATATCGGAGCCTCTTGGATGTTTGACATCAAGGAAGGGGTATGCTCGAATGCTTTCTGGCTGAACAGAGAGCAGTGCTGCTGGATGGCAAATGACACAGCTCCATTTGGATCAAATAAGCACTGCTCAACTGTGAGTCTTGCTTTTAATTATTGTGGTGGTTAATTACCAAGTCTAAATGTCAGTATGAGTTAGACATAACACCATGTTGATTCTTTCATTGCCAAAGAAAATTCAGCCATTTCGTTATAATGTGTTAGTTCTTTGTAAATATATATACTTAATTCTTATGTGAAGAAAAATGCATAAAAAAATTAAGCTAAAGTATATTTCAATAGCACAATTTGCTCATTTAGTTTGACGTAACTCCTTAGCAGAAAGTAAGAACATAAACAATGTAGTTTAAATGACAGTGAAAACAGTCCACAAAAAATTTCTTAAGCTCTGTATATTTGACCATTGGCTTTTCTCTGTCAACAAAATTACAAGGTTGCTGCTGCGAGTGTCTCCTGCCAGGTATTAAGCAAAAGAGGAAGTAATGTGACCTTAACAGAGGGCTTACTTAATCATAATTAACTGTAACTTTTTATCTAAATCGATTTCCAAGAATTTGAACTTTTTGTTTTTTGTAATAAATCCAATATGCCCTCCAAAAATACATGTTATCTGGACTCTGGGCAGGGTACTTTCATATAACCCTACTGGTTCAAAATTCAATCACAATCTGTTATGGTTTCTCAGATTTTGGGATTTCAGATTTTTGAAAAAAACAAAACAAAAAAAAAAACTCAAGATAGCTGCCAAAAATAAAATTTTTGTAAATTTTCACAGGGTGCTGTAATGCACAAATAACCTACAAATGATAAGGAATCAAGCATATAAGATATTACTTCATCACTTGTAAATTTTACACACTGTGACAAAAATCTTATTTCTTACTAGAGTAAGAAATCTAAAATTTGCCACATATCTGAAATTCGCCACATGTGAAAATACTAATAAAATAAATGAATTGTGGTGAGATTTGTCGACTGTATAGTAAATTAAGGCTTTTTGAACTGAAAAATACCAATTTTTGGACAAAAACATCATTTTCTTCATAAAATTAACTAAGGTTTTAGAGGTGGCAAATTTTAGATTCCTGGTGAATTTTAGATTTCTAACTCTATCTCTTTCAATGTTAAATGTTGGAACTCATGCTGCTGATGGTGTTGGGTTTATAATGCAGAATCACGACCAGCAAGGATGCATGGTTTTCCTCATTACACTCATCTGCTTATCAGGAAATGACTTACACAGTCGAATCTAATCAGACTATTATAGTGCCTAATCTCTGTACTAGCAATTTTTAAGTGGGTCATTTTTCAAGAGTCATAGTCCTTTCAGAGAAGCATGGGTCATTAACCATGGGTATTATTTAGTAGAAATGATTATGTCCACCCCACTGGGGGGTGGACATATTAGTTTTGCTTTTTCCGCCGTCCGCCGTCTGCCGTCCGGCGTCCCACTTGGTTTCCAGACATTTTAGGCAACAGTTCTTATCCTATCTTTACCAAATTTGGCATGCAGGTTTATTGGGTTAATAGCTTGTATGGAATTGCTTTTGGTGATGATAGCTCTATAGCTAACTGAGTAATGGCTACTTTGCTACTTTTGAGTAGCTCTTTGGTTTCCAGACATTTTAAGGAATGCTATTAAGCCTAGCTTTCTGAAATTTGGTATGGAGGTTCATTGGGTTAATAGCTTGTATGGGATTGCTTTTTGGGGGAATTGCTTCATAGATGAGTGAGTAATTAATTAAATAAATGAGTAATTGGCTATTTTGAATACTGAAAAAGGCAAATGTGCTCATATCTCCTAAACCGTGCGAGATAGAGCGATTTCATCAAAATTTTCGACCCACAGGGTATCTAAGGAATGTACTCTGCAATTTTCCAAAAATTTTCCCCTCCCCAAAAATGGCGGCCATTTTGAATTTTCGAATTTTTGCCAAAAATGGCAAAACACAAATTTGCTTCTATCTCCTTAACCGTGCAAGATAGAGCGATTTCGTCGAAATTTTCGACCCACAGGGTATCTAAGGAATGTACTCTGCAATTTTCAAAAAATTTCCCCCTCCCCAAAAATGGCGGCCATTTTGATTTTTCGAATTTTTGCCAAAAATGGCAAAACACAAAATTGCTTCTATCTCCTTAACCGTGCGAGATAGAGCGATTTCGTCGAAATTTTCGACCCATAGGGTATCTAAGCAATGTACTCTTGCCAATTTTCAAAAAATTTTCCTTTTCCCAAAAATGGTGGCCATTTTGAATTTTCAAATTTTTGCCAAAAATAGAAAAACAGGAATTTGCTTCTATCTTCTTAACCGTGCAAGATAGAGTGATTTCGTCAAAATTTTTGACCCAACCAATGCAAAAAGGCATGAAGCTGAAATAATTTACATCTACACTAATAAATATTTAAGCATCATTGATATATTTTACAAATGAAACAGGGTCTTGTAAGACTACTGTACAATTTTGGCAAAAGGTTCATGGGGTGGACATTACACATGACAATGTGTTCTTCTATGCTATCCTGTTTCTATTCGCATCTACTATCAACAGGGCGTCCTATTTCTAGTTTTAAATCCAAATCAATACAATATAATGTAAAATCTATATATCTTTTGTTGTGAATATTCTATCCATGTGATACATTTGTTGTCTTTTCAGTGGTCCACCTGGCCTGAGTTATTTGGTCTGGGTACTTTCACAGGAGCGGGTGCCTATGTGATCAGTTACCTGATGTATGTAGTTTGGGCCTTGGTATTTGCCACATTGGCAGTCATGTTGGTACGAGTGTTTGCTCCCTATGCCTGTGGCTCGGGTATTCCAGAGGTAAGGGTCCAAAGAAAACGTACATTGACAAGCTTTTGTAACACAAAGTTCTGTAATTGTGATCAGTCCTTCACACCTAGCCTAGTAAAGTCTAGCATCCTTGGAATAAAAAATGTAGTGCATGTAGTGTACTGTTATGGCTTGACTACATGTGTAGCATACTGTCAGGTCTTATTCAGGACAAATCTGTAGTTATATTTATAATAAGTGTATTATTTTATAATAAGTGTATTATCCACAATTTAAGGTGGAGTTGATTTAATAAACAGGTTAATCCACTGTAAGTGATATGGTGGTGTTACATAATGTGTAGTTTTTGACTTATGTTTTTCTCTTTTATATACAAAGCCGTTTTCTCAACCATATCTAATATTTTGTCTTTAGATCAAGACAATCCTGAGTGGGTTTATTATCCGAGGCTACCTGGGCAAATGGACACTGATTATCAAGTCTGTGGGCATGATGCTTGCAGTGTCTGCAGGTCTCAGTCTTGGTAAGGAGGGGCCCCTGGTACACGTTGCATCCTGCTGTGGAAACATATTCTCATACCTCTTCCCAAAGTATGGCAAGAATGAGGCCAAGAAAAGGGAGGTGAGTCACTGGTAGACCTCAAAATAATATAAATGTACAAAATACAGATAAATGTATAGGAGGGGATTGCACGATTTAACCAAGCTGACTGTAAATTACATTAATATACCAAACTATTAAATCTTTATAGAGCAACTGTACTCATCATGTCAGTAATTTCGCAATTTAAGCTGACCTGCTGTAATAGAAATTAAAAAAAAATTCCTGTATTGTTACCAGGTTAACTTGATAAAGTACCCCGTAATGCTAAATGCTAACATAACACTTGACATTCTGGCCTGTATTGGACAAACCATGCGGTGATTAACAGATTAACTTTATGAATTATCCATGTCTCTAAGAAATACTTTTCTCTGTATCTTTTGATTTGATAATAAGGGCTTCCAAATGCCAAAGATACACCATGATATAGGTTGGGAAGTAGAAATAACAATCCCATTCGTCATTGTAGAAAGAATATTTAAAATTATAGTCCCAAGATTTTAAATGACACGGATGGTAAATTTTGACATTTATGCTTAACATTTTCGCAATGATTGAGCCCAGTTTGGTCCATAAGTGTAGATCTTTTTAATCATTGATGAATTTTACATTTTCAATTGTTCACTGTGTGTTGCAGATCTTGTCAGCTGCTGCTGCTGCAGGTGTGAGTGTGGCTTTTGGAGCTCCAATAGGTGGAGTGCTCTTCAGTCTGGAGGAGGTCTGTGTTTTTGTATAAATAGCTTTACTGTGTTAAAGCTGTTGCCTTCAGATTACATTGAAGTATAGTTGCTGATTGATTGGTCAGTTGATGGATTTATGTCAAACATAACTTTAAACAAATTGTATAAGTCAAATCACCATCAATAGTTGAGGGGATGTAGGAAAGCAGTGCATGCTATTTGTCAAGATTCTTGACAGAATACCTTTGGGAACTGCCAAACAACTACCAATATTTCCCCACTTAGGGTTAGGATCATGATTTCAACTTACAAACTCAAGAGGTGACAGGCGGGTCTGTTAGCCCCCCACCCTCTAGTCCTTTGCCCTATCCCATTAATTTTAACCAAGAAACTCAACATTCACTGATATTTTAAAACCATTTAATTTAAATGACCTATAATTCCCGTTAAAAAAAATTTTCCCTGTAATTCAAGGCAAAACTTCACATAATTTCACATACATTTGGTGGTCTTACATTTCTCACAGTAAAACAGGACCTCTGATATCTCAAAATTCTGGAAGTCTAAAATTTGTTTTGATAGCTGAAGATTTGGTGTTATTTTAGTGTGTAATTATTACAGATGATAAACTTGAGAAAGTAGTACCATGCTCATAAATTTACAGAGGTTTTGCTGTATATCTTTTATTAGGTGAGCTACTACTTCCCATTGAAGACTCTATGGCGGTCATTTTTCTGTGCACTGGCTGCAGCGTTTGTGTTGCGGTCATTTAACCCATTTGGCAATGACCACTTGGTGATGTTCTATGTGGAGTACAACAACCCCTGGTACCTGGTGGAACTCATCCCGTTTGTACTGTTGGGGGTTGTAGGGGTAAGTACTAAGTACACTTATATTCTCTGTTGGTTTCAAAATACCTCAGGGCTTTTGTTGCTTCTGAGTGTATTTTCTGTCAACAGAAGTTCTTTATCTTGTTCTGATACTAATATCTTTGTGAAGTGTGATGCCAGGTAAATATCCCAGTGTACACATGACAAATGTCATATGATCAATTTACTTATCAAAACAATAATGCTGCTGTGAATAGAAGAATTTATACAGGATTTCAATGTCACACATGTCATAGTGATAGAGCAATAATCTCAGGAGGCAGTTTGGTTCACTAATTCCTACTACATAATCTACGCATATCAAAATTGAAATAAATATGACTTTCTTCTTGGAATGAAAAATTTCATCTTTAATTTAGAAAGCCTTTAAAAATTACTTTTTATTTCACTATTAGGACATCTTTATGCAAATTGAATTACATGTTTCACAAGGATGTTTTCATTTCTAACATGTACATTTTAGGTATATGTGATAGGGAGACATTACTGTGATACAAATTAATGCCAGTATCCTCCACATTTAAGTACTTTCGATTCAAAACCTTGATTTATTGGTATTCCATTATATAAATGTGATGTTACTTGATACACATACAACAGATTTCTGATTATTTCATGCAGGGAATATGGGGAGCAATCTTCATCAAAGCTAACATCAAGTGGTGTAAGTTCAGAAAGGCCAGTGCATTAGGAAAGTTCCCCATAACAGAGGTGAGATATAAACAGTGGGGAACAACATGTGCTTATATTTTCTTAATGCAAGTTAGTACAAGGGTACTACCAGTACTCTGTAAATAAACTCTTGCTAGGGATATACATGTAGTCTAATATTATGTACTTTGTTAAAAGGTAATATGTGAAGTTAGTATGATAGTACTGCAGAAGTCCTGTAAAATTTACCCTTTTCTGAGGTTTTAGAACTTTCATACGAAAAGAACTTTTGTCTGAAGTTTTAAATGTTTTGGTTGACTTTGAATAACTGTAAGTGCTATGACATTGGAATTTGTGCAAGATATAGTTGTTCAGTGTGTTTTTCAGTGTGTTTACACGCAGATGTTGTTCCCAGGTTTGAGTGTATGTTTGTAGCTGTTCTTTAATTATTTTGTGTATATTCTCTCTGTAGGTATTAGTGATAAGCTTCATAACTGCCCTGGTGTCATTTCCTAATCCATATACAAGGTAGGTTTAGCATTATAGTATGACAAAGTTAGTTATCTAGTAACTAGTTCTGGGAATCACCACCAACTTTCATGGTACATAAATTGCCCATATTTCTGAATGCTGTACCAGCCAGTCAAGTATTTTACGTAGTAGTTTGTCATTATACTATAAACCATTTTCGAGGATGAAGTATGTATCTGTTGGTTTGAAATTTTAGTGGTTTCTATGTCGTTGACATGTAGCATCTGCCGAAAATGCTCACATCCCATCACTATGCTGGTATTCTATTCTAAAAATATATTATGTTATAACACTCAATCTCTGCATTCAAGCAGACACTAAGGTGCAACAACCGTAAGCCATATTCCAAATTCATCAGTCCTTAGGCATAGAAATGGTCGTTGCCACAGAGACACTGGCTATGTAACAAACTATGGTGGAAAGGCCTTTTCAAACATTTATGATTTGAGTTTTTTCCTGAAGGAGGAAGCAACAGTGGAAGCTGAACAAGCATCATCAGGCAGTGGATGCCAGATTGTAGGAGCATTAAAAATTATGACTAAATTGCATCTGAGATTTTTGCAAGGATAGACTAAACTGAGGAACCTCCAGGAAGCTTCTATCTAGTCTTCCTCGTGTTATATTTTATTTGCTGTCACAGGGGATCTGAAATGGGCAGAAGCAGTACTGCGGAACTTGTAGACAAGTGTAGACATCTTGAAAACACAGCAGTAATCTAACTGACAACCAGAGGAGACTATTTAGATTTGGGATAGCTCTGGTATACTTACTGTCAGTGGTTGTTGACAGTCAACACAAGAGTGTTCTGGGTGCATTTTAGTTTGTGTTGATAGAAATTAAACAAACTTCTGAAAAAGAAATTACAATAATTGAATCGACTGCTAATGAGTATTTCCTGATTATTGTGATTTATCAAGAAATAGTAGAGGAAATGAGTTAAGGTTTTAGAATTTTAAAAGTAACAAGCTGTAGATTAAAGCTCTTGTCTGATGTACAC
Organism: Sabellastarte sp. h YS-2021; assembly: GCA_964017235.1. Lineage (NCBI taxonomy): Eukaryota > Metazoa > Annelida > Polychaeta > Sabellida > Sabellidae > Sabellastarte > Sabellastarte sp. h YS-2021. Next base: position 61,393,724 of record OZ024927.1, read on the forward strand.
AGGATGAATACCAGTGAGATGATCAGACAACTTGTACAACAGTGTGGACCAGAGGATGGATCTGATTTGTGGTGAGTTGTTGACTATTATCTTGGTTGAAACTTGAGAGTACAGTTGATACATGTAATGATATTATTGTGTAAGACTAAGGATATATATAGTAGGTACTCAACATACAGACTAGATGAATAGCAATTAGATTTCCTTTTTCTATGAACAAAATTTTTGTAATTATTTCAGTTGCTGTTAGAGGAATTTGGTAAATAAGATAATATAACTATTATAGATGTGAGATAGCTGTCTGTGAAAGGTATAAAGGGCTTATATTTCTTTGCATATTGCAGTGACTACCAGAGGAATTTTACAGACGTGGGTTTGGAGTTTGAGAGTGCCCCACTTGGGGATGGTGTGAAACGGGCAATGTGGCAACTCTCCCTCGCCATGCTCTTCAAAATGGTCATCACCATCTTCACATTCGGCATTAAGGTCAGTGTTTTGATATTGTTTTACTTACATACCCCATGTTGGTCAGTACTATGGTATAATGGTCAGTATCTTTTCATTCAGGAGAGCACTGTGATATAAAGGTCAGTACTCTGAGATCAAGCTTAATAATGTGGTATTAAAGTCATTAATGTTCCATCGGGTTCGGTAATCTTACATCAAAGTCAGAAATAGTACATCAAGGTCAGCAAATTGGACTTCAAGTTCAGTATTATTGCATCAAGTTTAGTAATGTACCATGCCAGTCAGTACTATGGTATAAAGGTTGGAACTGTGGCATGCATGTCAGTACTGTAGCATATCAGTCAGTAATGTGACATCAATGGCAGAACTGTGGCAAGAGGTTCAATATTATGTCATCAAGATCAGTAATATGGCATCAGGGTAAAAAAATCAAGATCACTCATGTTTTTTTTTATTCGCAATTTGCAATTTTACCTCCATTTTACAAACCAGTTCTTCTCTAACCTTTTGATTATAATAAAGGTTCCACTACAGATGTCCATAATAAATATATTAAGTATATAACATTGGTTGTGAGTGTAATATCATGACATGGTATTTAATAAAACATTGTAAATGGATGCATTTTAATGGATGCAAATTAGTTGTTTGGTCAGTGCAGTGCATCTGATTAAAACTATTGTAATGTTTCTTTATCTCTCTTGCTGCAGAATAAATATTTGTAATAGTATTGAAGTAAGTAGTTGTCATGTTATTTTGTCATAGAGAATTCAATACCTTTTTGGGAACACACCTATACAAAAATGAATACAAATAAAAAAAACTATGTCAATGGATGCAGTGAAGTTGATTGGTTTAAACAGGTGCCTGCTGGACTGTTCATTCCTAGCATGGCTGTTGGTGCCATTGTCGGTAGGATTGTGGGAGTAGGCATGGAACAGCTGGCCTTGTAAGTAACCTTGATACTAAATGTTATGTTTATTTCTCAACATCTACAAGTTTTATACCTTGATAGTAGTCTGTATAAAGTAGTCAAAAGTCAAAGTTATACAAGTAAAATGTATTTAACAATGTGTGTTGTACGTTTGTTATAAGTTTGCTATAAGTAGAGCCTATCTAGAATGTGTCTTACACAGGTATTTAAGATCAATTTTAAAAGTTTTATGTATCAATACATCATGGGACAACATATTTACAGGCTTTCCGATCAAAGTGATATAAGCAGTGATAGTCAAAGTATTGGGAATGATACATCTATATACAATAGAAAAGAACATTTACTCAAGATAATTTGAATGCATGCTATTATGCTCTAGTGGATACTTAATTTGTATTAACAGTCCCCTGAAGTACAAGATTGTATTTTTTGAAGCATTTACATAATTATAATGTTGAATTTTCTGTAAAATGAATAATGTGTTTTTGAATAATGTATCTTTGGAACCATATATTTTATACCAAATGTTTTCTCAATATTTATTATTATTGTCCTTGGTTCCCCTTGGTATACCATAATAGACAGGGAGTTGATATCCATTCTTTAAAGATTGTGTTTTAGAGACAGTAATTAAGGTTTCTGAAGTTCTTAATACTCTATATTTTAGAAAAACAAAAAATAACACAAGCATTACTCATACTTAAAGGAAGTTTATGGTTGAATACTTCAAATAATAAGTGGCAGAGGCTCAGAAATTTTGTCTTTTATCCTCAATTTTCTCACACAGATAAAGACTGACTAAATTTATTAATTGCCAACACTGTTTTTTTCTTGTTACCATAGCCACAATCAGGACCACTACATCTTCAAGGAGATGTGTACCAATGAACACACCTGTGTCACACCTGGGCTGTATGCTATGGTCGGGGCTGCAGCCGCACTGGGTGGTGTTACTCGCATGACAGGTAAGCCACTGATATTAGCTCTAACAGTAGCACCAATTTTACTATAACATTAAACTGCAAGCATTTTGTTGTTAAAGATTTATGTGAGGCTGGTTCCAGTAGATAAATTTTGATAAATGACAAATTAATAATTACTAATTCAATGTTTTAATTCATATCTATCTACTTCTGTCTGGGTTTTAGTCAGGTGCTTTGTATAAGTGATAATCTGATAACATTACTATTATATTGTTTGTTATTTCACAGTATCCCTCGTTGTCATCATGTTTGAGCTGACTGGTGGACTGCAGTACATCGTTCCACTCATGGCTGCCTCCATGACTGCCAAGTGGGTGGGAGATGCATTTGGAAGAGAGGGAATGTATCCTTGAATAGTTACATTACCTGTACAATAAGAGGGGGGAGGGGGTCAGTATCTGGAAAGTGAAATATTTGTATCTGAGTACTGTCTGGTATAAGTTTCTAGATCTGATGAACTTGCTTCCTCAAATGTTATGCGCTCTTTTATTTTACAACTAACATCATTGGTTGAATTATTTTGATTATGCATTATTAAATTCTTAAAATCTTCATCACTCATTTATATATTAACTACAGAAAATTAAATGTTAATTAACTACAGAAAATTTTATGTTAACAAGAACATAATACTTACTTGTATTTGTATAGCATTTAGTAAATATCTGCAAACCCTTAATTGGACATAAAAATTTACCAAAGAATGTGTTTTTTCAGTGGGTATGAATTTATGACATTGATATTTGTTAAACTTTATTTGTTAAAGACAGATCCTTAATTCTATGCAAGCTACGATGCACATATTCACCTCAATGGCTACCCATTCTTAGATAGTAAAGAAGAATTTACGCACACAACTATAGCAGCAGATACCATGCGGCCAAGGTAAGATGATCTATGTACATTAAAACTAATGTAGTGCATGTAATATCAAGAGAAAGGTCTAAACTTGCAACTAATAATATGTGTAACTAATGAGACTTGACTAACCAATAAGAATACTGGCCCTCCTGTAAGAGGAATTACAGGTAAAAGTCCTGTCTAGGCAGCAAATAAGATGATATACTTTAAAGGTCATAGGAAGCATTTTTAGATCATTCATTAATAATTACATATACATATGAAAGTTCAATTTCTGTAAAAATAAGATGTGTTTGGACATGGTTATGTGTAATATTCATTCACTTTCTGTAGGTTTTTTCAAGATTTTTACAACTGTCGCCATTATTTTTCACTCGATAACTCTGGGAGAAAGTACTAGCCGTGATGTCACAGGTTCATGACCATGTAAACAAACTATCATTTTTGTAAGCCTTTTAATAATACATATTTATTTAAAAGATTGCATTTTCTCTTTTTGTGAAGTTTATTTGTTTATAAGACACCAGTCTGCCACAGTAAATTTCTGAAATAGCCTGGAGAAAAAATTAGGAAGGAAGTTGGATAAAAATCACAAATCATGCAGTCAACTAGGTTCAACTCTGAGATGAAGTTTGATAGTTATTTTTTTTTCAATTTTGAAAACTAATTATTGCTAGGAGATGAAATAAATACAACATAAATGTCTTTAGAACCGGGCCTCAAGCAAGGATAATCATATATGTTCCCCAAATTAGTTCAGAACTTTCCCACCAAAACTGTAAACAATGCTTTCATAGTATACATAATGGGTCTAGCCATCTAGAGTGTATACTGTTGATTATATTTCCCCCAAAAACATTTCCTTTTTCTCAGTCTCAACAAAGGCTTAAATTGAGAAGGAAATGTTACCAACTAATTTCTAAAACTTAAAATTATCCAAACTTAAGGTAAAAAAGTACTGAACTACTATCTTAAAGAAAACCCATTATGTATTAAATTATTTCATGAACTGACAATATAAAAGTTAGAACTATAAGGATTCTTTCCGAATAAATTCAATAAATTTGACTAAAACAGCATGTTTTTTTTTAAAATGATTTATGCAAATGAAAACAAATGTTATATTTTGATATCACTTTACATCATACCTTATCTTAATAGAAGTACCTGTGATAAAGGCAAAAAAACAGTATCCAGTACATTTTAATCACAACTTTTGAATTTGTCAACAGATTTTTAGTTTTGTGTAAATATCTAACTTGTGAAAGGCTACTGTCCCATCACAGTTTAAAAACCTTGGAAAAATGGGAGGAGGCAATATCTTATACAGATATTTACACCTTATGCATTCCAAGACCAGTGTACTTATATTATTTCTCCTGTGTTTGTTATAACTGTTACTGGTTAAATATGAGGTGAAACTCATATATAAAAATAAAGGCTAGTGAACTTTTTTGCTGGCAAAAAGTTAACTCTTCAAAGAAACACGTTATCTTCCTTCAGTTTGTAAATATAAACATTTATTGTCAACTAAACAGAACTTCAATATGAGCCTGTGATGTCATCAATCATCTACTACGAGAAAAACAATATGTCGGCTTTTTACTCCACTTTTACTCCATTTATGGCTCTTGTACCATATATTTCTTAAAATAAACCACATTTTCATTCTTATAGGTTGCTTGTCTATTGAATTAAGTTAAATTTACAATTTTTGTTGAAAATGCTTCCTATGACCTTTAAAACTAATACGTTATTGGATCAAATATTTTTGGTAAAAATAGCGGAACTTATGTGGTAAGGTTTTGACTGAAGCCTTGCATAGGCTTTTGTCAAAGAGATGACTTAAGCATGAGTCTTTACAAAACTGATGGCTTCATAATAAATATTTTGCAATAATAATTATACTAGCTTATTGACTTGAACCTTCATCAATTGAACAAACCATTTTCCCGTTTGACCATTTTAAAGTATTTAAAAATGTGATGTAATATTTATATTTTGTAGATATGGAATGTAAGTGGTTTACTCTTTGCAGTGGTCTGTTGTTAAAACTCTTCCGTAGCTTTATTGTAACACCTCCGTTTCTTATCAATTTTAATGTGTGACATTGAAAAGTGTCGTGAATTAACTTTAGATTGCAGTCTGTATACTAACATCACCATTTCAATATTGCTGTAGGTACTATAGTTATATATACCTTCACCATAGAATTTTGGACGCAGTTCTTAAAAATTATATAAAGATTTTTCAATACTTTTTGCATATATATTCAGTCTGCGCTTTTCTTTACTCTTACTTTATTAGTTTTGCTTGAGAATATTTGGTTTATCACTATTAAGAATAATTTCACTTAATCTGCCTAAGAGACTATAAATGAAGGTTTATACTTGTATACTCTTTTCCATGTTATTGAACTACTAGTTACTGTGTTCTGCATAGGTTGTGTTCTACTCTTTGTCAGTGACAGTTATTTACATATGACATTTCTGTAGACAGTTTATTAGTGTCTTTGCACCAAAGTTCTTGTGGTCATTACCCTTACTAGAGTTAGAAGATGATGACGCCACTCATGTTTAGCTATTTGTAAGAAACATCATTGAATTTAAAAAGTTCTAATCAAAGACATTCAACTTCAATACAAAGGTGCATGTGCACTTGTTCAGCAAACACCAACAATCAACCCTTGGCATATGTGGCATTTTGTGTAACTAATGTGATCTGCAAGTACTGTGTTTATTACACATATATTGTGGAGTCGCATAATATTGTTCTACACATGTTTGTAGTTTGGCTAGAGATTAGCATAATGTATAATATCTAGTATGTAGTAGTGTGACGTGTATTTGTTCAATAGATGTGAATTTTTTTAACCATATAATTTGAGGGTAATAGATATTTTTTTAACACATAAGCCATTATTCTCATTATTTTTCTCAGTTTTGGGGAAATTAAATTGCTGCTGTTGACTGAAGAGAAACAGCCATATTATATGTGAAGTACAAATGTTTAAGTACAAACAGGTATACAGGTTTTGGATATACAATATAAATTGACTTTAAAACCAAATCCTGTGAATTTGTGACATGTTTCATACAAAATTTAGAATTGATTTTTTTATAATTTTTCTTGATGATTCCTGATTGAAGCTCTGTTTACATTTAATTGGGTTTGTCAACTTGACACTAGCTACCAAAATTCATAAAAGGCCCAAAATAAGTTTATTAGCTTTTGTAAAAGAATATAGTTTTTTTTTTTTTTTTTTTTTTTTAGGAGACAAGACCCTCCATTATGTGTACTTAACCAAGACTCAATGACAGTAGAAGAAATAGGTATGTAATGTAATTTATGTGTATTTGAGACTTTAACTAAATTGGGTTGATTTTCATTTTTCTTTTGCATTTAAATTCACTTTGATCATACAATGTTGAAGCAGTGTGTTTCATAAAAAGAAACTACAGCGATGTTGCATTTTATAAGAAATGGGTTTTATTATGTGTAATGAGTTACACATGACTTCAATAAACTCTTTATCTTACTGCAATATAATAACTGGCATGTAGCTTGTCAGCACATAAAATGGTGGGAAAGCTTGAAATAATACAAAATACAATGAATATGGAAAAATTCAAACCGTTTCTCCAGTGTTTGGGTATTAATTTTTTGCATTGGTGGGATACCAAAAAGTAATATATAATTATTATATTCTACCATCTCATCCCGACTATTTGTGTATTTATAAATTAATGGAAACTATTTTCTTTGTTATCATGTTTTTTAAAATGTGCTGGTGTTTGTGTGTATTTTTCAGAGTCCATACTGAGGGACACAGAACACAATGGCTTCCCAGTGGTAGTTTCAAGAGAGTCTCAGTACTTAGTTGGATTTGTATCTAGGAAGGATCTCACCATAGCTATCAGTGAGTTTACTGTACTCCATAAAATTGGGAAAATATGTAGTCACAATAAGAATTTGAAGTGTAGTAAAACAATGTTTCCACTTGAAATAGTTTAATATGATTTATTATTTCAACAAACTACAGCATATTTTTGTATATTTTATCAGGTAATGCACGTAAACTTCAGGATGGGATAGTGAGTCACTCGATAGTGTACTTCACAAGCCATGTACCAATCAACACTGTGGTGGGTGGACCCGAGCCACTGAAGCTCAAAAAAATACTCGACTTGGTGAGTCACGTAATGCAGAATGTAGTGGAATCACCTTTAAATTAAACTCTGATTAGTAGAATTCCATTTCACACATTTTTCTGGAAAATACCTACCTACATGTCCATTTGAATAAAAAGATTTATATAAAAAAAAAAAAATTCCATTTTAAATACAGCCAAACATCAGATCCCAATAATTCTCAAGAGAGCCAAGTATTAGAGTCAAAGAAAATGTATCAATTGCTAGTGAATATTGATGTATGATTCTGTTTCTAGTAGCTACAGTATTTTGCACTTTGTTTTTCAGGCACCAGTCACTGTCACAGATCAGACCCCTATGGAGACAGTTGTAGAGATGTTCCGTAAACTGGGACTCAGACAAACTCTAGTCACTCACAATGGGTAAGTTTAGTCATTGTGGTTACATCTAACATTGAGAAATACACCATCAGGGCCCATATTTCACTAACAGTCTTACTGTTAGAATAAGCAGGGCACAGTGGCTTAGTGGGTTGCATACTTGTCTTTAACCTATTAGATTCTGTGTTCAATTCCCATACAGATTTCATGTGGGAAAGTTAGTAGTTGCTTGCTGGGGTCTGATGCTTTTTATTTATTTATTTATTCTTGTATATACAACATAAATATTGTAATACACTGTCAAAGTGTTATAAACATAAAGAAAAAAAATATATTTATAGGTACACGTAAGTGAAAAACATACATATGTACATCTAAATGAACCTATCTAAATCCAGAAATATTATAAGCTTGCTAAGCTTAGTTTAAGAACTTCAAGCTGTACATACTGTCAATAAAATTGTGTTTAGTGCAGAATGTTGACCAACTAGTATGCACCGTTTTCCTCCATCTCTTCAACCACCCATTGTGACATGACCTGTACAGTATGTTAAAAGCCATATCAAACCCAAATCATTCAGATCTTAGAATTTACCAAGAAAAGAGTGACTCTTTATGACCAAAAATTGTAAGAATAAAAAAAATTATAGGAATAAGAAATTTTCAAAATTTGTTCTAAAAGTGCATCTTTAGCGGAGTCTCTCCACAAATAGTACCTGGTTAACAGCTGAAATATTACTGGTCTCAGCCTGTATGTTTTCTTCACAGCTATTGTATCCAATTTGTCATTATCAGGTCTAGAATTGTAAAAATTCTGAGAACTTAAAAAATTGTATTCTCAAAAAATGTTTTACTTATTCTTATAAATTTCCTTAAAAAAATCACGTTTCTGAGATAGATTTAAGAGGATGATAATTTTAAAAGTAGCAATTTGTTGTTTTTTTTGTCAGGCGATTACTCGGTATCATCACAAAGAAGGATGTGTTGAGACACATAGCACAGCTAGAAGACCAGGACCCAGACAACATCATGTTCAACTGAGGGTCAGTTCTCTGAGCAGCTACAGATATAAAATATATCAAAGGAAATTCCTACTCCATCCCACACCATGTGATGCTTACTGCCCATATTGTTTCTTCTGTGTGGCCAAATGAACATTTGTGTATACTGGAAACTGGTGGGCAAGAAACAGATAATGAATCAGTTTGGTGTGTAGTTATAGGTACAATATTTTCAGAAAAAAACAAATGCTCACACCTTTGTCTGGCATTTTAATGCTGCCATTCTTATAGCCATTGCATGTTAAAAAATACTTGTTGCTACCTATGTACAGAAGTACTCTGCAGATATGTGGCAAGAGAAAATATTCATTTGAAAATTAGTTGTCTGAGTGGTTATATGGATGTATTCAAAATTGCCCACACCTCTCTGTGTCAGAGTGATGCTAATGTTCTGAAAGCCAGTGTGTGAGAAAAAGCATATTGCTACATCTGTCTGGCCAAATGAACAAGATTACACTGCAGACTTTGTGGCAAGCGACAGACATTACGTTCAATAGAGAATTAGCTGTCTGGGCGACTGTAGAGATCTATTTAAAAATGTCCACAACTCTGTGTCAATGTGATACTTGCAATCTCATAGCCTGTATACAAGTGCTTGTTGTTATTACATATATTTGGCTAAGGGACAAAAACTGAACAAGTATCAAGACTGGATATATACAAAATCCAGGAGAAAAGGTCACAGGAACAGTTGGACATGAAAAGGGTCTCCAATATTCTCCTAGATGGTCAATGTCTTCCTGTTTGTGGTATTGTCTTGTTGAGAGTTTGGTGAACAGCCATATAACATGGTAAATTGTTCTTCCAATAGTCTTGAGTTATTGTAGTGATCGGTGATATTAAAAAATAAGCCGGAATAATGATAAACTGAGAGAGTGCTCCTACTGTTGGCCACATGAGTGTTATAAAATATTGCGTAGTTCTGATATATCCACAAAATCCAACCACCAAAAATGGTAGATAGTCGAGGTAAATGAGGGAATTAAGAGAAAGCCATGATATATTTGGTAAAAATTCCATCACTGATAATTCAATAAAAATGTTCATGGTAATGACGGTTTATGGTAATGATTTATTGAAAAAATGCTTTGCTAGTTAATGGTATTTGGTTTTGTTATGTTAAAATAATAGGTCAACAGTATGGGGAAGTATTTACTTATGATCTGTAAGGTTAGACACACTGATCCATATCTGTGTTGAAAATCGACTTTATTGTAAAATAATAATAAGTGATACATTTTTAAAAGCATCTTACTGATGAAACGATCCCCTAAGAGTGCTTGTATTCAAAAATGTCAAGTTCATTAATAGGACACAGTTGTCATCAGAAAAGAGATAGTGTATGCAAAGGGGAATTGTCCATGGCTGATTAGAATCAAGTAAACAGTGTGTGGTTGAACGTTAAATTTATTCGGGTAAAACTCTTCATAGTCACAGTGACTGTTGTTCAACTTGCTTCCTCGTGTAGTTGTGTTAAGTCATAGCGTTGTCCTTATTAATGATTGTCCTGCAGGAGTTGAGTATTCCTAATCAAGTAGATTATTTTAAAAAAAGAAAATCACATCACAATATTGTGTTAGGATAACTTACTGTTTTAAGTTAAATTACAATATTTTACTTAATGGTGTACAAGTTTCAACTTGTTTCTCACCTTAGAGTGAGGTGTATAAATTTTATATTTAGATATTATGACAGAATTTAGCAGCAAATATAATTTATATTTTATTGATCAAAAACGATGAAACATCTGTGTTGTAAAGTCACATTTGTAATCAAAACAAATTGTTGTACATACCATTTAAATTCATTGAGTTCAACTTGTCGATAAGATTTCAAGTTTTGTGTTTCATATTTTTAATACACTGAAATATATTAAAATAATTTTCTTAATTTAAAAATTGAATTTTAATTGAGAGTGTACACTCTTTGACCTTCCCTTTGAAATTGACTTACAAATTCATTACAAGATTCAATTAATATTAAAAAAAAGTGAAGCTCACTTCTGGATTATGTTCATAACAATCCAGTGCAACATGAATTAAAAAAACAACAAACTAATACAAATGTAAATTTAATTTGTTTGCAAGTGTTTCATAATAATACACATATTTGCACAAACTGTGTACTCAGTCTACTTGATGGCATTTTCTTTGTGTGTATATTCTAATAGTAGAAGCCCACTGAAAAGGTTTTATATATTTTTGTATGTTGTAAAGTGGTTGATAGATCTGTTGTGCGAGCCATTGAACACATTCTACTGGTATTTATAGTGTGTCTATATTTATTGGTATGTTGTTGTTAATTAATGTCCTTGTGTGAGAGTCTCCAGTGGTTGAGTAGTTAACGGGTTTGGAATTTAATTACTTGCCTCTCACCTGTATGGTTGTGAGTTTGAGTCCAGCACATGGTAATATGTGGGATGCACTGAAAGCCTGTCCTAAGTAATTTAAAGGGATTTAAATCCCTAAATCTCACCTTGTTTCTTCTTTTTGAATATAAGTTTGATACCTTTTTGGTGACACTTTATATCATGATATTGCTGGAAATCTATTTAAAAATTTGTTATATAGAAAAATGTAATACAGTCAAATATCTGTAATTCATTTGTATAGGGTAAGAAATGCAAAATTGGCCAGGGTATGTCATTGAGGATACCTGCTTTTATTTCCATGTGAAAGTTCTTTCCACATTTGTGTTTTTATGACGAGTCAGCCCAGATACAAAACTAGCACAAAATTTGATTATTTGGTCTTGCTTTTGAAGGGTGCCACTCTAGTGGGGAATTTGCATGTCTTACTTCACACATTGATTGAATACTTCAGTCACTCATGTTGTTCTACCGTTTGCAAAATGACTGACTGCAGGCATTTTGCAAAAATGAATTGAAATTTGATCACTCTGCATACAATAGTTGATACTCGCAGATTGTAGCATATCTATGGTATATCTGTATAGTTTATCCAAGTTTTGTATGTCCCATCTATGGCTTGAATTTCTTTTTTGTGGCTAGGGGTTTAGAGACACTGTAATGGATGGTACCTTAAAATATCTTTGCCAAAATAGTGAATAATGTAAAGGCTGCCATAAAACCTTTCATTATTTGACACACTGTTGTTCAATTGTTCAGTTTTATGAACTTACTTTACCAAGTCTGTGACTTTTTATAGTTTTATGCAAAAATGGCACTTTGTGTGAACAGAGTCTTCTTTTGTCAAAGTTCTTTTGTTGTCCTTACTGTAATAGAGTAAGAAATCTAAAATTCGCCACATATCTGAAATTCGCCACATGTGAAAATACTAATAAAATAAATGAATTGAGGTGAGCTTTGTTGAATGTATAGTAAATTAAGGCTTTTTGAATTGAAAAATACCAAGTGTGAGACAAAGACATCATTTTCTTCATAAAATTAACTAAGGTTTTAGAGGTGGCGAATTTTAGATTCTTGGCGAATTTTAGATTTCTTACTCTATCTGATCTAATATCTAAATTCTTAGTCAGATTTGTCAGGACTCTGCACATTTGTGTTTACACTTCATAATTAAAATGACATTTAAATTTATTTTATTTCTTTATTATGTTATTTAATTTTTACTCTTTTTTTTTGGCAATTGGCTGAAAACAAGCGTAAAAGTGAGAAAAAAAAACTAGTGCTTGTATAATGAACGAAGAAGCCTCTGTTTTAGCCCCCTTGCATATTTGTCAAAAGTTTCCTTATCAGTGGGTGATTTAGTGATACATAGTTACCAGTCCTGGTGGCAGCTTTATGATTCAAAACTTTAACTGTATATTTCTATGTACACAAATTGCAAATCTGTGTCTGTGAACTTAAACAGATGATATTTCTATGATGTGTTTGCACAATATTTAACTAATTCTGTTATAAACAGGAAATCCATCTTTCAACTATATATTTGACATACTATGGAGTAATTTGTGAAAAAATAAACATATGCACGAGATATTTTTGCTCTAAAAGCAGGATACATGTGCTAATACAGGCTTTCAGATATTTGCACATGATACTTTCTATTTCCGGAGACACGCGTTATGTCCACAAACCATTTGATGCAAGCATAAGCACAATGCCTAAATTGGCAATGTGTATCTATGAGCACAGGTGTGGCTCGTCAAAAAAAAAAAAAAATCAAACAGCATGGAAATTGGAAAAAAATCTTCCTTGTATGCAACTTGTGTATGCAGTTTGCAGGAATTTTCAAGGAATGATCAATTACTGCTACTATAGGGAAGATTGTGTATATATTTTTGTAGCTATACATATTTTTTGTGTCAAACCTTTTGTCCCGTTCAACTGAAAACAATGATGAAACATTTTCACTACTGGACAACATATTAGGAAGTTGTGATCATTTAACAAAAGCTATATTATCTATGTTAATTTATTAATGGCAAAAATATGTAAAAAATAAATGCTAACTGCACGCACAAGCAGCAACTGCAACCCATTCACATGGATATGTAAAGTTAATCTGCATTCAAGAATAACTATGCTAAGAATTGCTTGAATACACATTTTTGTGTTATAATGTCTGCATTGTATGACTTGACTGGAAAAGTGTATGCATCAAATATAATGTATTCTAAGACAAGATCATGGCTGATGAATATAATTCTAAGTAGTAATTATTACATTGTAGATTGATAAACCTTTGTGTTCTCCTTAAAATAACATTACAATTTTAATATCTAGTGTAAGTATCGTAAGAGAGACTGTTACTGAATACAGTTTTATCAGTTTAACTAAATCTGACCATTAAATACAGATGAACAGCTCATTTCTAGCGTACTAATTAAACCCTTGCCTAAAATCTTAAGTAATAGCATTCAAATTGAGATCTATGTTTGAGGTATATTACAGCCCAACGAAGAAAATGTGTGTTGTATTATGTCGTGAATGTTCTGTATATCCTTACATGTGTGATAAGAGACACATTCCACCAATACGAGGCAACACTGCAAACAGTCTGTATACATTACAGGTTTTTTTTATGGTTCATAATTCTGTATAACATGTGTACATACAATTACATAGTACAGTATCAGAGTAAAACATCTGAACTACAGAGTGTGGAATTGAAAAAGAGGGGATCTATCTTTTCTTCACATGGGGGAACAATCTACAATAGATTGTCCTTTCTATGAATGTGCGTGTATTAAAAAAGAACAAGAAAATAACAGATTAAGTAAAGGGATACAGACCTTGATAAAATTAACTAAATTTGAAAGGAATATCCTATATTTGAAAGAAAAAATTAGGGAGGTTTACATATTGGTAAGTTTCACACACTGAAGTGAAGTTGACAAATTGACACCATATATTTGCGGGTTAGAGTGTAATGACATATAAAATACAAGGATTTGTTGTGCTTGTGCAATGTATTTGACATGGTGTAAGCTAAGTTAATTGTCTATGTTTAGTCACCTACCAATTGGGGATAGATTCTCTCCTAAGTAGACTGGGGTACTGTCTTGTTTCTGTTAATAGTTGTTGCAAAATATATTTCACATCCTCAATTTTAACTTTTCAGATCCCTGAGATTGTAACTAATCGTGATATATTGTTGTTTATTTATTTTGTTGATTATTTTTTCAGTTTTATTTATGCTCTATTGTGACCTTATTGAATTATTTTACTGGACAGAATTGTATTATACATTGCTATGGACTGACAAGCTTACAAACGTTACTTGTACTCTTCGTCTGCTGTCTGTATTACACTGTTGTATTTATTCTAAGCTATTAAACTCTGTGTGGTGTAAATGTAGATTCAAATATACTCCCAAAAGCTGTTCAAAGTGCAATGTTTTAGGTCAGTATTTATTGTATTGCAACTTTCAGACATTTTGTATAGATATCAATTCACCTTATGTATCAAAGTTATTGGATATTTAAATGTGATGAAATGAATAAACAAAACACCAAATAAGTGTTTTTATTTTTAATATTTAACTAATTTTGAAAGTTAAAATGAAAAGTTTAGTCCTATCTCTGTTTCAACTGTTGTAGTTTTTTTTTACTCAAATTCCATGTTATATTCTTTCAGGCAATTGTGGCCATTGATTTCCAGTACTTTTTCACATTACAAACCCCTAGGACTATTAATAAAAAGATGCAAGGCCTTCTAAACAAGCACAGTTTGACCCTTTAAGCAGGGGTTAACGATCAAATCTGTCCCTTCCATAAAATTCCCTTTCCCATGAGTTGATTAACACTCCGGATGCACATAACCAATAATAAAAGAGTGATAAATGAAAATGTCCAAAATGAGAAGGAAAAAGGTGTACATGCAGATGTTTGTAGACTCGAAAATTACCTTGAGGAAAGTGGTTGAAGGTCAAACTTCTGCATGTTTATAGGGAAATAAATATGCGTCTTATTTATATCATCCACTTGAGATGATTTGTCCTGTGTCAGGATCAAACCAAAAAATAGCATCAGAGATGCCCGTACCCCACAGCCTGGGAAAATAGTTTTCAACACCATGAGATATAGAAGTAGTGAAACAGTACACAGATTGGGATACTTTCAGAGCAGTGTCAGTGTCCAAATAATGTTTAAGTAGAGAAAATAACATCTAAGAGAAAGAAATTGCATGTAAAGAATAAATATTAAAACAAGACAATTTAGTAAACTAAAAATTATGAAGCTTTAAAACTTCTCCCATTTTGATTTTCATTTGTATGCTTGAATTATGGCTTGGATGTTTTGAATATTACTCCTACATACAGATGTAGTAATACATGCTTTTATGTGGAATTGGGGCAAAACCTGTGGCTCACTTGATGCAATACCATCTGTTACAATGGGAAGTTGCAAAAGTAAAACAGTTAATGATTTCTAATATGACTTTAACAGTGCTTAATCTACACCAAAAGACACCCAAAGGTGCAACAACCAAGATTCAAGTAAAAAGATATGAGAGAGATATAAGAGAGATAAATAGTATCAGATATCCTCGTAGACATAAAATAGTATCAGATATGCAAGATCATAGGTCACACCATGACGTTGCACACATATAACCCTTGACCAATGTCCCTACCAAATATCAACTTCCTACACCTTATGGTTTCCAAAATATGGCCCAGACAAGGCATTATAGGTCAAGGTCACTACAGCAAGGTCAAAGGTCAAATCAAGGTCAGACCATAACGTTGCACACCTACACCCCCTAACCAATATCCCTACCAAGTATCAACTTCCTACACCTTACAGTTTCCGAGATATACCCCGGACAAGATTTTATAGGTCAAGGTCAAATCAAGGTCACACCATGACGTTGCACACTTACACCCCCAACCAATGTCCCTACCAAGTATCAACTTCCTACACCTTACAGTTTCCGAGATATAGCCCGGACAAGATTTTATTGGTCAAGGTCACTACGGCAAGGTCAAGTCAAGGTCAGACCATGATGTTGTACACCTACACCCCCTAATTTGAAAAATTTGTTGTAATTTTAATTTTTATTAGATAAATACTTACCATTTCCTGACCATTGCTATATGTTGGTGCCATCCAACTCACTGGCCAACATTGAGAAACGTTTTAAGAAACCTTAAGAGGCCAGTGAGTGAGTGTGAACTAGCATGTCCCCCTAGTGGTCATGTGACCACGCTAGTAAACAACCTTCATTATTTTTGTTGCAGAAAATACTCCCCTAGTACTGAATCTGCGGGGAGGTAGGGGGGGGGGGGACTATCCTGGTCAGGAAATGGTAAGTATTTATCTAATAAAAATTAAAATTACAACAAAATTTTTCAATTTTATTGCGAAAAATACACTTACCATTTCCTGACCATTGCTGAATGCAGCCTTCATGGAAGGAGGGCAGTACTAGAATATAAAGACCCAGTACACCACTCTGCACAGCTATCATACACAGCACAATCCTATAGGCATTCAGATCCAAACTCACCTCCCAGATGAGGCAGAGGAACTGTTGAGCACTACAAAACAACACAGCCTTGTTGTTGTTGTTGTTGTAGGAAGGAAGTAATCATTACAGAGACTCACTACCTAGCCTACAACTAAAACATTATGAGAAGTTTACATTGAAATTTACATGCATACAACAACATATAAACTTCCAACAGTCACCACATACCACACAGATCCCCTAAATCATAGTATGTAGTTGAAGATCTCACAAATTGACAGTTATTGCCACAGTTGAATGCTGTATCTAGACAAACATCCAACAGCCACACAGGTGACACAAATATTGGAAGTGTCATCAGCATATTGTGTAATTCCAAGTCTGTATGAAGTCAACAAATCTGCCTAATATAAAGACAGATAATATGACAGACATACAGATGCAAAAGCATACTAAAATATCAAAATAAGTATCACACATATACTTATAAGATAACAAACTGTAGGACACCATATCAAAGTCTGACCACAAGCAAACCAAGCAAGTGAGACTGAAAATTGGTGAAAAAGTTATGGTTTCCAGTAACAGGCATCTTAAAATTCATATACAGAAACACTATCCTAAAACCTAAAGATTCCTGCTTTGACTCGCTGCTGTTGAGAGTCAGAATTTGACTTCTCCTCAGTCCAAAAGCTAGTCTGCCTACAGCAAGATAAGATAGTTGACCTGAAAATATCTGCTGTAAAACCTTCCTAACTAGGCACAGACAAGAACATAATAATTCCTCATTGAATCCTTTGTCCCAAGTAAAAGTATTTCAAAACCTCACAAGACAAAGAGATCTATCTTGAGTAAAACTGTTGTCCCAGTGATTGAGAGCTGGCATATCGACCGGCTTAACTGAAGTAGGCCCATCCGAAGCCAACTGATTCTTGGCTAATAAATGGCCAGAGCCATTTGTGAGCAATACTCCTTTTAAGTAAGGGAAGACAATGCTAACAAAATTACCCTTCTTCCTTTGCCTGATGCCAAAGTCAAAAGAAAGATCGTTTTGAAAGTTAATAACCTCCAAGAAATCTTCCTCAACAAGCTCGAAAGGCTGTCTGGTGAGACCAAACAAGACCAGAGACAAGAGGTAAAGAAGGCTTAACCTACTTGCCACTGGATTGTCTCTATAGAAAGTTAGAAACATGTTAACAATCTATACAACTGAAGAGTTCTGGAACTTATTACCCTTCAAGTAAAGCAATCTACAATTGTTATTCTGTAACCAGCAATAGGAGATAGCTTTAGATTCTTTTCCTTAAAGAAATAGTTAAGGAAATTTGCTACCTGTAGAAAAGTATTATCTGAGATGTTCACCACAAGAAGGCTCAGATGGAGGTTTGTGGATAGATCTACCAGGCCCCACAACCAAGAACATCCACCATGACCATCATGATTCAATCATGATGAATCTGCACCTGAAGGTGATCATCTTCTAAATCACCTGAAGACTCCTTGGCTATCCTGGTGCATCATCTTGAATCACCTGAGGAATGAGAGCCACTGGAACAAACACAAAGCTGTCCAGATCCTCCTAAGAAAAGAGTAATGCATCTGTTCCCCAAGCCCCACAGTCTAAGAAAGGAAACACATACACTGGAAGCTTAAGATTCAGGTTGTTGGATACCAATGGCAGAATGATTGAACTCACCTGCAAGGGAAGCCCTAAAAGGAACCTTTGTGGAACAGATCCACCAGATCCCAAAAATAAGACATCCCTAGCCACTCTGATGCAAACAAGATGATTTTGCACCTAAATCTTGGAGTAGCCCTTCTTAATAGCTACAAAAGAATTTTCTTGCCTTTCCTGAGATCTTTTGTCTTATCAAGATAACCTCTCAAGGCTCTCACTGGACAAAGAAACCTATCTTGCATCAAAGCATGATCTAAAGAAGGTTTCAAAGCAGGAATGACTACAGGTTGAAAATCCAAGGAGCCTTAGAAGCCAAATGATTCACCTGCATCACCTGAAGAATCAAGGTCACAGGACCAAACAAACTGTCCAGTCCATCCCAAGAAAAGTTGAAAAAGACGAGCTTGTGATTCAAACTAGTTGCAAAACAAATCCATCATTGGTGATAGTAATCAAAGACAGATTTGATTGAACACCTGAATCAGAATAGAAGATTCAACAGTCATCCAAAACACATTCAATTTGAATCATCTTGACTCTCATGAACAAAGAATTTGTTGGAATATTTGTATACCCTGGGAAGTGATATGCCTGAATCTGAACCCATGGCATTCATCCAAGGAATGATTCTTCAGATAAGGAAACATATTCCTGAAAGTGGGTACCTCCCTACCTGTTCAGATAGGAAACCACTGAAGAAATATCTGGGGAAATCAACAGATTCAGAATCCGAATCAGACCTCCAAATGATTCTAAAGGTAATAGCCCTGTTAATGTGGAGTCTTGACCCCTCATGATACAACAGACCACTGGCTGTTTGATGCCATAATTGTGCATCCCAACCCTTAAAGAAAGCATCTAATAACAGAAGGAGATTGTGCTCCTTGTGATGAAGTAGTGGGACCTCCTTCAAACTTGAAAAATCGGTCCACCACTGAAAATGTTTCCTCCTATAAAGCCATATCGCCATCAAATGGCTTCCTTAGAAACCATTAACTGGAGAAAAATGCTTGCTATGAGTAAAAGATCTACCCTAAGGTGGAATCCGGAAACCAAACTGAAACCCCTGGTGCTTTTTTTTTTTTTTTTTTTTTTTTCTTGTTTCAAATGTATATAGCCTGGTGACACCCAATGCCTTCTACTGCAGCCATCAGGTTCACTATCCTTTGATACCATAGCAGAATTGAAAATAACCCGTTTCAAAGAGCAAGGCAATGAAAAGGTCTATATACTGACAAATCGAGATGCGTTCTTTTAACTGTACAAGTCTCACCATCCACTAACATAGTAAACAGGCAGTGAACTGGTATGATCTGTCATCAACACTGAAGTGAAGATGAAATTCACGTCATCCGGCTACGAAAGAATGCCACTGTAAGGAAACGAGTTAACACACTCATCCAGTTACTAGTAACCAATTGCGAAAATCCCAACAATGTGAAATTAAGGTACATGTAAAGACTTGTTTAACTGACCTCAACTATTAGTGGTAGCCATCTCTTTCCAGCTTATGACAACCGATAACTGTAAAATTGCAGCGATATCACCATCTTACTGGTGTTATCGCCCTTTTGTCGATCATTTCATAAACAACTTTTATCGAAACGTTCTCTCGCATTTTATTTTATTTATTTTATTTATTTTCAAAACCCATGTCCACAACTGCTTTATGCATATGGATCAGAACTACTTCCTGCTACTGTCACTTCCATGGAAAATATGGATGAAAATAGTCCTGTTACTATATGAACAGGTAAGGAATTGTATATCTGCGAAAAACTGGACATACATTCCTCCTAAAAGATTACTCCCTTAAAACAATTCCGACTTATATTACTTCTAATTCCCCTATGTCTATCTGAGGAACTGAGTAAGTGGAAGAATTGTCATAAAAGGGACAAAAATATATGTTGTAGGGCCTTTTATGAAGTTTCCAGTCAAATGACAGAGTTACTCCTTCGTAAACATAAGAATCCCAATACACATGAGATTACAAAATGAAATTTTTCGAGGCATGTGACATGTGTCAACCAAGAAAAATTTCATTAACGGTGAAAAATCCACTCCTTATCCCACTAAAAATATTTTAAGAGATAAGCTAGAGCAATGAGAGACCTGTAACACTCCAGGTGAACAAAAAATTGAAGACCTGGGCAAGCACTTCCCAACAAAAAAATCCAGGATCTTTGAGAACTGTAATTGCAAATCCTCTGGTGACAAACCAAGAAATTACTGATACTCTATGATATGCAGTAATCCTTAGATCCTTGAAGACACCCGACAAATTCCAAAAATTCTTATCCAAGATTAAACATACTCTCTAGCTGCTGCAAAGCCCAGAGAACCTGTACTGCTGAATAATAAAACTGACATTGGGTACTAGAAAATGTGTACCGGTGCCAGTTCCCAGCAGAAACCGGTAAAAAATCCACAGAATGAAAAGGCAATTGGTGATATGAATCACAATTCCGGTGGTCTGTCAACCCGATTGCAGACATTTGAGGAGGAATGGAAACTCGATTGTCTTCGGATGACGTCATGCAGGTATTTCCTTTCGTGAAAAGTTCCGACTGAACCTCACCGGGGGAATTAAACGGTGTAGAAGCTCAACTGTGCATCCGGAACTTGTCCACGATGCAGCAACCAATGAGAAACTATGATGTCTGCTCTCACTGGGGAATCCCACCGGACACCCATTCGAGTGAGATTGACACGGTGAGATATTTCCTACCAAAACGCCTGGCTTTTAGAACCCGACGTGAGAATAGCTTATGACAATCGAATTGTCTCCTCTCTTCAGGTTGCCTCCATTCGTCGCCTAGCAACATGTAAACTGTCCCTGTCGGAGCTGGTATGACTGCCGACAGTTTCAGTGTAAAAGACGTTGTAAATCTCCAGTCAAGTGAAAATTTGCATATAAAATAAAGCACTTGTCTCATCTCAAGTAACACGTGTCCTTTGAAGAAAAAGAAGGAATCTGAGAAGAAGAAAGTCTTCATCCAAAGACGATACATCCATGCCGCCATCTTAAAAATAGTGGTCATCCATCCACCAAAAAATAGCCACAAAAGTCTTTTCCTCTGTCCTTTTCTCTTAAATTTGTCCTGAGAAGACATTGTCAACACAGATGCCTTACCACAGAACTCAAATTCCCACAAGAACTCCAAAAACTTTATAAAAATCCAAATTAAAATAACACATCCACACTCTAGGATGGCCAACAAAAATAATGAAGGTTGTTTACTAGCGTGGTCACATGACCACTAGGGGGACATGCTAGTTCACACTCACTCACTGGCCTCTTAAGGTTTCTTAAAACGTTTCTCAACGTTGGCCAGTGAGTTGGATGGCACCAACATATAGCAATGGTCAGGAAATTGTTAGTGTATTTTTCGCAATAAAACAATATGCCTACTAAGTATCAACTTCCTACACCTTATGGTTTCCAAGATATAGCCCGGACAATATTTTAGAGGTCAAGGTCACTACGGCAAGGTCAAATCAAGGTCACACCATGACGTTGCACACCTACACCCCCTAACCAATGTCCCTACCAAGTATCAACTTCCTACACCTTATGGTTTCTGAGATACAGCCTGGACAAACTTTTTCCCGCCGCCTGCCCGCCTGCGCATCCGGACACCATGGGTGAAAACAATACCCCGACAGCCTCCACTGGCTTCCAATTCAACATCGTATCCTTTTTAAGTATAATCTTCTGGTATTCAAGGCTATCAATCTGTCAGAGCCCCCATATCTCTCAGCCTTAATTAGATCGAGCAGTCTCACTCGCGGCAACAGGCTATCTGTCTCCTCAACCCGCCCTAAGAAGCACATAGGCAGGCGAGGCTTTGCAGTAAGCTGCACCAGCTGAATGGAACAAGCTGCCACAAACTGTCAGATCTGAGCAAACAATAGATCGTTTCAGAAGCCAGCTAAAGACACCCTTGTTTAGGTTGGCGAGGCTTTGCAGTAAGCTGCACCAGCTGAATGGAACAAGCTGCCACAAACTGTCAGATCTGAGCAAACAATAGATCGTTTCAGAAGCCAGCTAAAGACACCCTTGTTTAGGTTACCCCCCACCTTAGTTATACCCTGGCGGGCGCTTTTTAGATGCCGACCCATGCCTGTCCCTGGACTCTCCCTTCTTGGACCTAAGCGCATTAGAGGATTTGTATCAATTTTGCGCTATATAAATCCTACTATTACTTGAGGACTGTGGGGTAAAAATGAAAAAATACCACAAGTCGACCTTTACAAGGCCATCATTGATCTTAACGTTGAAGGTCAAAGCCACAGAACAATAAACTCTGATGCCTTACCCATTTATACCCATATACCAAATTTGAAAGGTGAATGTAAACATTTTTTTCAGTTCTGGCGTTTGAAAGGAAATCTCTGGAGGTGGGACCATGCTAAAACCTAAGTATCCCTCGACTTCTGTCTGATACAATGACGTATGTACAAGATAAGAAATAGGAGGATAAAATTACGGGAAACTTTAAATAGCTCTAGGGAATAAACAAGCAGATCTAGATGCCAGAATGTTAAATGCAGAATCTGATTTCACAAACTGTATCTCTTCTCTGTTGTACTTAAGTTTCTGACATGAATTAACGATGTGGATACAAACTGTGCAAAACCAAACCAATATGTTAAAGCTCAAAGACAAATAAAAACCTGAGTGTAATTGAATTTATTATTGACATGACTAGATTTTGTACAAGGAATATTTTATAAGTTTGATACTGCTAATGTTTCATGACAAAAATTCTGCTACAGCCTGTGCAACCTAAACTCTTCATACTTTTTTTTCCAACATACAATGTCACATTTTCTCATAATATGTGGAAAATGAAACCTAATTCTGAGTAAATATGCATTCAAAAATGTATGGGAACTATCAAAATGTATTATAAAAAAAAAAAAAGAAATCTTGCATGAAATGCATAATGAAATATAACATGTTCAGATAAACAGACATTGTTACTTTAGAAACATATTTTCAGATTTGAAAATACACTATACTAACATAAAAAGGCCCTGTGAATTCTTGCAATAAAGAGGTATTATTTATCATATTCAATCCTCTAAATTCTATCTTGAATATTTTGCTTTGATGCTGTGTCTTTGATAAACTCCATACACCTGTACATTTTATCGTCCTTGACCCTGTTTTGTACATGCATCATTCACCATCATTTAAATTTCCTGGACAGGCTCCAACACTTGTATGTTGTAACACCCTTAAAATGTCTTTGACATCATTCTAAACATAGATGTTGTGATGTCTTAAATTAACAGTCTGCATATGACTTTTAATATCCTTAAAAACCTACATAACGTTGCTAGGTACAGGACAGCTAGTGGGACTGAGCAATGTCTGAGAAGTAGAGGAGTACATCATTAATGGTGAACTCCAACGTGATGCCAGAGCCAGGGTAACACTTGCTGATCAGACTGTCAAAGTTCTTGTACTGTTTCAGAAACTCATCCTGTACAGAGTGCCACACCACCTATTTCAAAATATACGTCAAGGTTAATCCTTGTATCGCGGTAATGGCTAGAGTCTTATTGAGACAGATCGCCAATACTTCATGCATGTTGTTATCATCTGCTGGATTTGTATGCGTGACCATCAAGCTAAGAGTCAAGTGATTATTTGAAAAAAAATTGTGACAGCTACAAGGCCACTTTAAAAATATAAGAGAGAGATATTATCAAATCTAATGGGGATTGCTCTGATGTCAATTAAAAATAAACTCCGGTTATAAATGAAACATAATCATTTTTAAACCTGAAGCAAATGATTATCTTTGAAAACAAATTTCTTGTACAATAACAATGATATTACATAAATTATGTGTCATCAAACATATGCCACATTTATATAGCATATTTTTTATTATTCTATAATCTTTTCCTTTTATCATTCAAAGAAGACCAAAAGATTACATTTTTAAAATGATTTGAAAAATCATCTTGTTGCAATATAACATAAAACAGTAAAAAGAACATAAAAAAATAATATCAAACCTGCAATAAATTCTCCTCTTCAGATAAATGTTTTTCTAGTCGTTTGTAAAGGTGTTCTAAACCCTTCTTAACCTGAAACAGTTTGGCATCATTTGTACATTGAATTTTTTTTCAGTAAAAAATTTTTAAAAAAAAATCAGTAAAAAAAAAAAAAAAAATTGTGCACTGAATTTTAATACTAAATTGCAAATTTTAATTAGTAAATTAAATTTTTATTAGTTAATACCTTACCTACCAGACGATAGCTATAGCCCGGCGCCAGCCGGTCCCGCCAAACGAAAGAAAAAGACGTCCCGGGTTTCACCCCCGGCAGGACCGGCACACTACAATCCACTCGCCAGGTGGCCTAGTTCCTGCCTCACTCGCCAGAGGGACGTGACGTTATAGCATCTTTTTCGTCCCTAAGATTGAATGATGAGGCTGGAAGCGGGGAAGGCCGGGTGGGAATTTCCCGTCTGGTAGGTAAGGTATTAACTAATAAAAATTTAATTTACTAATTAAAATTTGCAATTTCATTGCGTTAATACATCTTACCTACCAGACGATAGCTAGAATAACTACCCAGTGGAAGGAGGGCAGCCTTCTGAGGATTGGAGAGAACTCTTATATTATACCTAGGTGTGAGGTTCTAGTCCTTTGAGGAGACATGTTAGTCTCAAGGGTATCTAGACCTAACTGCCCCCCCCCTTTTTGACTGCTCTGAGGGGAGGAAGAGAGCAAGAGTTCAAGTCCATGATTCCCACTGTTAACCTGGAAGAGTAGGGAAAGTCCTATACCCAGAGAATTACTCTGCAGTAAAAAACTTTGAGAAGCCAAGGCATAGGCTAAAAGTGAGCCTGCACCTAAAACTAACTAGTATATACACTATATATAATTATATACAAAGAAGCTTAGGGGACTAGTGGTGGATCTGCTGGGCCGCCACCACAGGACCCAAGTGAAAAAGCTCCTTATCTGCCCAGGCAACATCCTTAAGGTAAAACTGTGTAAAGGTGTTGTGGGACTTCCAGTGGCATGCTGCTAGAATCTGGTCCAGAGATATGCCACCTTGAAAAGCTTTGGAGGCCGCAAAGGCCCTAACATCATGGGCCTTGACCTGATGTAAGGTCAAGGACTCTTGGTCAGAGAGATCATAACACAACACTACTGTTTGTTTGATCCAGGATGAGATAGTGGCAGGAGAGATGTCCCTGTCAAAACCTTGTTTGAATGAGACAAAAACTAACTCCTTTCCCATTCTTAGGTTTTGTGTTTTGTCCAGGTAGTAGCGAAGAGCCCGAACGGGGCAAAGGGATCTGTCTTCCTTTAAAGACTTATCCAGAGTGGGGGCTAAGGCCGGGATGACCACAGGGGCCACGCACTCTGGTCCCTCCTTTGCCAAGTGATTTTTCGCCAAGAAGCTTGGTGATGGGTAGAGGGAAACTTTGGACCAATCAGCTTGGTGTCTGATATTTTTGTTTAACCAAGCGTGTATCTCACTTCTGCATTTTCCTGAAGCCAGGGCTAGGAGAAAAACAGTTTTGAAAGTAAGGTGTTTTAGAGAAGCCTTTCTGAGGGGTTCAAACGGTGCTTTTGTAAGCTGGTGTAAAACTAGGGAGAGGTTCCAAGCAGGAACCCCCCTGCGTCCTTTGGGTCTATCCCTGTGAAAACTGTCTAACAGTCTAGTCAAATTGTCATCCTTGCCGACATTAATCGAGGTATTTCCCAGTTTGTCTGCAATGGCTGACCTGTAACCGTCAATAGTGCTGGGCTGGAGATTTTTCTCCTGGAAAAGGTGCAGGAGGAAATCTGCTATTTGTTTTATAGATGGGTTCCTGAAGTCCACCTGACTTGTTTGGCACCATCTGATAAAAACGGCCCACTTCGCTTCGTAGACTGTTCTGGTTGAACGTCTTTGAGGCGCCTCAATTCTTGACGCCACTGGGCTAGAGAACCCCTGCTCCTTGATTGTCTGGGCTCTAGGAGCCAGGCATGGAGATTTAGGTTTGTCAGATCCCTGTGACGTGCCTTGTTGAAAGGTTGGGTCACTAGATCTGGATGGTGTGGAAGACATAGAGGAACCCTCGCAGACAGTTCCACTAGGTCCCAAAACCAAGGCATGTTGGGCCATCCCGGGGCAATCAGGATTGCTCTGCGATACCAGTGATCTGACAGCTTGCTGACCACCTTCCCCATCAGAGACACTGGGGGGAAGAGGTACATGTCCAGGTCCTCCCAGGACAATGTCAGAGCATCCACTGACCAGGCCTTTGGGTCTGGAATTGGGGACACAAATTGAACTAGCTTGCAGTTGTACCTTGTTGCAAACATGTCCACTAGGGGAGAATGCCAGGTTTGACAAAGGAGGTCGAAGGTCTTTTGATGGAGGGACCACTCCGTCTGAATGACCTGCTTTTGGTGAGACAATTTGTCTGCAATTACATTCAGACGGCCTGGAATGTGTCTGGCCTTCAGTACTATTTGATTGAGGTTGCACCAACATAGGAGCCGCCAAAGAAGGGCACAGAGTGAGCCTGACCTCATACCTCCTTCCTTGTTGATGTATGCTACAACCGTAGTGTTGTCTGTGGCAATCAGGACGACCTTTCCTTGCACTAAATGTTGGAATCTTTTTAGTGCTAACAACACGGCGTTTAGTTCTAAGAAGTTTATGTGCAACTTGCTTTCGGGCACTGACCAAGTACCGCTTGCTGTGAAGTCGCCTAAGTGAGCACCCCAGCCTTCTTTTGAGGCGTCTGTAAAGATTTGAACTGCGTGTCGCAGGGGGTGTAAGGGCTGACCCTTTAGGACATTTTCCTCTTGGGTCCACCACTGCAGGTACTGGTGGAGAGACCTCGGAATTGGGATCTCCTTTTCCAGAGATTCTGGGACTCTCCAGTGCTTCTTGAGGTGCCACTGAATAGGTCTCATGTGCAGTCTGCCTAGGGGCACCTGTTTTTCTGTCGCAGTGAGAAGACCTATAAGAGACATGAAAGTTCTCACTCGGCAATATCTGGTCTGTAAAAGCACTGTTATCTTTTGTTGAAGGGCTTCCCAACGGTTTTGAGTAGGCCTGACTACTCCGTTGAGTAGGTCGTACTGGTAGCCTACGAAGTCGAAGACTTGTTGGGGTTCCAGTTCTGACTTTTGCATGTTTACCATCCAGCCCAACTCCTGGCAAAGGGCTAGGAGGGACTGGGTTCCCTGGTGGCAAGATTCTTTGGTAGGGGCTCGAATCAACCAGTCGTCTAGGTACTGGTGGATTCTTATACCCTGTGACTGAGCCATTAACTTGACCTCTTTGACCACACCCGTGAACTCCATGGGAGCTGTTGACAGGCCAAAGGGAAGTGCCCGAAACTGGTACGACTGGTTCTGAAAGTGGAACCTGAGGAATTTTCGGGATGTGAAGTGAATTGGAATGTGAAAGTAGGCGTCGCTGAAATCTAGCGATGTCACCCACTCCTCTTGTTGTAGAGAGGTCCGGATTGTCTCTGGAGTCTCCATTTTGAATGTTTTTACGCATAAAAACTGATTTAGAGTACTGAGATCCAAGATCGGCCGCCACTTGTGGTTCGGCTTTGGGACAATGAACAGTCTGCTGAAAAAGGCTAGTGAGGTTTGAACCCTGACCCTCTCTACTGCCTTTTTCTCGATCAGAGCTTGTACAGCTTCTTGCAAGTGGGAGTCTCTGATGGGGTTTGCATAGCCACTTACTATCAGGGGATCCCTTACCAAGGGAGGTCTGACTTTGAAGGGGAGAACATAACCCTCCTTTAAAATGGACACTACTTTGGGGTTTGCACCTTTGTGAGCCCATATTTCCCAAAAACTCTGAAGACGTCCCCCCACTGGTTGGACACTTGCAACATTGGGGACATTTGGAACATTTGGAGCAGAAACAAAGTGACCGACAAAAGAAGCACTTTTCACACACTTTATTTGACTTTTGATCTTTGATTTTGGCCTTACGTCTTTCTTTTGTGACTGCCACCTTGTTACAGTAGGTACACGACATACAACATGATAAGAAACATTTGTTGGAACAGATACAAAAGAGTTTCTTGTTACGACACTTTTCACAGAACTGACTGGCCGGGCCACCGGCACCGGACTTGACTTGCAGTAATTGTCATTTATACTGTGTCTTCTCATGAGCCATCTTGGTACCACGTCCGGGCTGACCACCCCGGCCTCTGCCCCGGCCTCTATTGCGGGAGCCAAACGCTTTCCAAGCTGGTAGTTCCTTTCCGGCTTGAGAAGTTGTTTTAGCAGTGTCTTGAGGTTTCCAACCAGTACTGTAGGGTTGGTATCTCTGTTTTCTGCCTCTACCGGCGAACCCCCCGCGGCCCGGGCCGGGCTGGGAAGTACGTCGGGAAGCTTCTAATTGGTTTATTTCATCCTCAGCTTTTCTAATAGCAGCATCTGGAAATAACCCATATCCATTCAGGGGGCAATTTCTCAAGGAATTGAAAGTGTCTGGTTTAATCCCCGGTTTCACAGCTTCCAAGTATGAATCCCTACGGAGTAGGGTCAAATTCGCCATCTGCACAAATGTAAAGTCTGCCAAATGTTGTAGAGATTTACCCATGGCGAAACTGACATTCTGGTTAAATGAGGATAAATATAAAAGTTCATCCAATGCACCTTGAGCTTTGACAGAGGACTTGCCTTTCTTAAGTTCACTTTGTAAAATATGCAATTGTTCTTGGAAGGCATCCTGTATTTTGGTAATACAGCGATTAAACCCCGCTGACTGGTTGCAAATATATGAAGACTCTTTTGCTGCTTTCTCCCACTTACGCATAGTGTCTTGTGATAGTGGGCGGGATGGAGGCTGAGGCGATGTAGAAGATATGGTTGAAATCCTGGGGAATGAACTATTGATCTTCGCCGCATCATTTGGCCAAGAAGTCACCGATTTACCCGGCCTAGTTGGATCTGTAGGCTCCGCCGGGTGTATCCCATACCATCTGTTCTGGGATTTGGGGGGTCTGAGGAATTGGTCCACATGCAGGCCACCTGGATCACTAGATTTTGAAGGATATCCTTCTATCAGAACAAGGTTTCGAGTTTCTAGTTTTCGGCACAACCAATCTTCCGGTGGAAGATCCACAGAAATCTTTCCCACAGGCTGAGAACGGTGACCTGCCCAAGGATTATCAGTGCGGGATTGCGGAGAAAACTCCAGGTCAGGAATGTGTGTCCATCCCATGAACGCGCGGACGCCTCTCACAGTCTCGCGGTAATTTTGATCTTCACTGAGGACCCGGTCCGGGTCTGAGGTTTCCAAGTCTGGGGATTCCTCTGCGTCAGATAACTCACCCTCTTCAAATGTTTCCTGAGGATTGACATCGCGGAAGGTGACCGGCCCGGAGCCGGAAGAAGGTTGTTGAAATGCAGATTGAGAGGAAGCAGACATAGCAGCTGACGAAACAGTAGCCACCGGAGCAGGGTGTTTAAACATAGGTTCTGCTTCCGGGTAGAGGTTTTGAAGTGGAGATTGTCTGTCAGCAAAGGAAACATCCTGATCTCTAGGCTCATCCGGGCCAACAGCCGGGCCGGCTGGGCCGGAAGAAGCCGAAGTAGGGTGTCTGGGAAAGAGCACCTGCTGGAGCAGCATGAGAGACCGGTACTTTGACCGGAGAAAATGTTGGATTTTGTTGCACAGAAGGTGAGGAGCGATGTCCTAAAGTAATAAGTGCCTCAAGCCTGGCCATACGAGTGGCCCACTTTTCGTCCAGTTCTTGAAGATCTTTCTTAAACTGAGGCACAGGAAGGGACAAATCCGGAGCAGAAGAAACAGAAACAGCAGGTTCTTGTTCTGGCTGGGTATCAAGTACTACCACAGAAGAGGGATCAACTAACACCTCCTTTGCTTTAGCCTTTTCCTTTCTGAGTTTATAGGTAGGAGTACTTAACTTGAGCACTTGCTCCGGGGTAAGTACACTGCAAAAGTCACACTGCAGATTTTGAACACAAGGGTCATCACCTTGTCCTTTCTCGCGACAACGCGCACACCTACTATGTTTGTCAAATGAAGCCATAATATGGCCACACGCACCCTTTTTCTGTCCTGGAGATGCCATGATAGAAAAGTCAACTAATGGCAACAATTCCGACACAAATTAAACAGATATAACACAAATATAAAACTAAAAAGTTCACAGATAAAAATCCACAACTTTAAATATCGCGCCAAACGAAAAAGATGCTATGACGTCACGTCCCTCTGGCGAGTGAGGCAGGAACTAGGCCACCTGGCGAGTGGATTGTAGTGTGCCGGTCCTGCCGGGGGTGAAACCCGGGACGTCTTTTTCTTTCGTT
This sequence comes from Sabellastarte sp. h YS-2021, assembly GCA_964017235.1. Classification (NCBI taxonomy): domain Eukaryota; kingdom Metazoa; phylum Annelida; class Polychaeta; order Sabellida; family Sabellidae; genus Sabellastarte; species Sabellastarte sp. h YS-2021. Next base: position 61,424,482 of record OZ024927.1, read on the forward strand.
TGGCGGGACCGGCTGGCGCCGGGCTATAGCTATCGTCTGGTAGGTAAGATGTATTAACGCAATGAAATGTAAAAATTTTACAGGATATAAGCTAAATATAATAAAAATTAAGTTACTTGTTACCTACACATCTTTTCCACAGAATATATGTCATAATAACTTATAATGCTTTAAATGCCACAAAGACTGTAAGTGTGTTCCATGCATTAGTGTCAAGCTGTTTACAGATTTTTGCCAGATTGTATGCAGTTGGTTATGCACTAAAGATACATTAATAACCATTAACAAAGAAAGCATCCACAATGACATGATAATAAAACGTCCGATAAATCATTTAAGGAAGACCAATAAGAAACTAGAGGATCGCTCGCAAAAAAAAGATAATGTTTTTGCATAGCAAAAATCAAAGCGTCCCGAAAAGGATATAAAGGTGAGTGCTAAAGTATTAAGAAAATGCTTCGTTTCTAGCCTTATACTGTTGTGGCAACCAAAGTCAGCGCAGTCTGCTCTATCTAGCACGGTTTTCAAGATATAAGCATTTTTGTGTTTTGCAAAAAATAAAAAAATTAAAAATGTCCGCTATATTTGGCGAGACAAAAATATTTTGAAAATTGGCATGGCTACTCTGCAGAGATACCCAGCAGGTCCAAAATTTTGTTGAGTTCACTCCATATAGCACGGTTTTCGAGATATAAGCATTTTTGTGTTTTGCAAAAATTCAAAATGGCCACCATTTTTGGGGAGACAAAAATTTTTGTCAAGACCACTGCCGTGGTGTGTATCTCCCGCCGAGCATTAAAGCAGAAGAAATAGCTTTTCCGAGATATTCACAATTTTTCATTTTCGTGTGTGAAAGGTCTTCCAAAAGTAGGTGAATGAGTTATTTGAGAAAAATTGGCTATCTGCAATACTATTAAGAGATAATTCACATTTACTCATTTTCAGTAGGTGAATAATTATCTATGGGTCTGAAACTTCACCAAGTGAAAGCTCTCCCAAAAGTAGGTGAATGAGTTATTTGAGAAAAATTGGCTATGTGCAATACTTTTAGAGATAATTCGCATTTACTCATTTTGAGTAGGTGAGTAATTAGCTATGGGTCTGAAACTTCACCATGTGAAAGCTCTCCCACAAGTAGATGAATGAGTATTTGATAAAAATTGGGTATCCGCAATACTTTTACAGATAATTAGCATTTACTCATTTTGAGTAGGTGAATAAATAGCTATGGGTCTGAAACTTCACAGAGTGAAAGCTCTCCCAAAAGTAGGTGAATGAGTTATTTGAGAAAAATTGGCTATCTGCAATACTTTTAGAGATAATTCACATTTACTCATTTTGAGTAGGTGAATAATTAGCTATGGGTCTGAAACTTCACCAAGTGAAAGCTCTGCCAAAAGTAGGTGAATGAGTTATTTGAGAAAAATTGGCTATCTGCAATACTTTTAGAGATAATTCGCATTTACTCATTTTGAGTAGGTGAGTAATTTGCTATGGGTCTGAAACTTCACCAAGTGAAAGCTCTCCCAAAAGTAGGTGAATGAGTTATTTGAGAAAAATTGGCTATCTGCAATACTTTTAGAGATAATTCGCATTTACTCATTTTGAGTAGACGAGTAATTAGCTATGGGTCTGAAACTTCACCAAGTGAAAGCTCTCCCAAAAGTAGGTGAATGAGTTATTTGAGAAAAATTGGCTATCTGCAATACTTTTAGAGATAATTCGCATTTACTCATTTTGAGTAGGTGAGTAATTAGCTATGGGTCTGAAACTTCACCAAGTGAAAGCTCTCCCAAAAGTAGGTGAATGATTAATTTGACAAAAATTGGCTATCTGCAATACTTTTAGAGATAATTCGCATTTACTCATTTTGAGTAGGTGAGTAATTAGCTATGGGTCTGAAACTTCACCATGTGAAAGCTCTCCCACAAGTAGATGAATGAGTTATTTGATAAAAATTGGGTATCCGCAATACTTTGACAGATAATTAGCATTTACTCATTTTGAGTAGGTAAATAATTAGCTATGGGTCTGAAACTTCACCATGTGAAAGCTCTCCCAAAAGTAGGTGAATGAGTTATTTGAGAAAAATTGGCTATCTGCAATACTTTTAGAGATAATTCGCATTTACTCATTTTGAGTAGGTGAGTAATTGGCTATGGGTCTGAAACTTCACCATGTGAAAGCTCTTCCAAAAGTAGGTGAATGAGTTATTTGAGAAAAATTGGCCATCTGCAATACTTTTAGAGGTAATTCGCATTTACTCTTTTTGAGTAGGTGAGCAATTAGCTATGGGTCTGAAACTTCACCAAGTGAAAGCTCTTTGGGATAGCTGCTCTGCAGAGATACCCTGAAGATAAAAAATTTCGTCGAAATCGCTCTATGTAGCACGGTTTTCGAAATATTAGCATTTTTGTGTTTTGCAATTTTTGCGCAAAAATTCGAAAATTCAAAATGGCCGCCATTTTTGGCAAGAGAAAATTTTTTTGAAAATTGGCATGGCTACTCTGCAGAGATACCCAGTGGGTCAAAAATTTCGTCGAAATCGCTCTATCTAGCACGGTTTTCGAGATATAAGCATTTTTATGTTTTGCAATTTTTGCGAAAAATTCGAAAATTCAAAATGGCCGCCATTTTTGGCGAGACAAAAATTTTTTCAAAATTGGGATAACTACTCTGCAGAGATACCCTGTGGGTCAAAAATTTCGTCGAAATCGCTCTATCTAGCACGGTTTTCGAGATATAAGCATTTTTGTGTTTTGCAATTTTTGCGAAAATTTCAAAAATTCAAAATGGCTGCCATTTTTGGCGAGACAAAATTTTTTTGAAAATTGGGAAAAGTACTCCGCAGAGATATCCTGCGGGTCAAAAATTTTGTAGAAATTGCTCTATCTAGCACGGTTTTTGAGATATAAGCATTTTTGTGTTTTGCAATTTTTGCGAAAATTTCGAAAATTCAAAATGGCCGCCATTTTTGGCGAGACAAAAATTTTTTGAAAATTGGGAAAAGTACTCCGCAGAGATATCCTGCGGGTCAAAAATTTTGTCGAAATTGCTCTATCTAGCACGGTTTTTGAGATATAAGCATTTTTGTGTTTTGCAATTTTTGCGAAAATTTCGAAAATTCAAAATGGCCGCCATTTTGGGCGAGACAAAAATTTTTTGAAAATTGGGAAAACTACTCCGCAGAGATACCCTGTGGGTCAAAAATTTCGTCGAAATCGCTCTATCTAGCACGGTTTTCGAGATATAAGCATTTTTGTGTTTTCCTTATTTGGAAAATTCGTAATGATTAATTAATCATGAATTACTCGGCCATTTCTTGACCAATCAATGCCAAAATCTAATGATTTCCAGATTTTAATAGAATGAATGCATTTGCCAAGTTTCAGGTGAATTGATAAAATTCCTTTCAAGTTATCATCCGGACAAGCTTCCCCATCGAAAAAAGACATTTTTGGTCATGTGACCTCTCTGATTGGTTGAAATGTCACTGCAGCATATTCAAAAAAATTCTCCAAGGCTACTGCCTAAACCTGCCAAATTTGAAAAGAATCCGCCTAACGGTTACAGAGTTATAAGGAAAACAAAATGCGGAGCTGGCGGAGCCAGCGGAGCCGGAAGCTCTCCCATACACAAACAAGCGTCCCGCAAGGGACGCTTAATTATTGCTGCACCTCTTTTCCAGGATACTCCTTGATGACCTTCCTGAGTTCCTGTTTACTGAAGGCCAGCTGATAACCCACTTCCTCCTCCTTCACACCGGCTGCCACTCGGGCCTGAATTCCCTCAAAAAACACCTTCACAAAAAAAAACAATTCAATGAAAAACACCTTTACAATTCATAGACAACACCCCCCCAAAAAACACATTCGTTTAGAAATGCCTGAACAAAAAAAGTTATTTTTAAAAATACATGTACAATATTCCTTTTAAAAATGTAAATATTCCTTAAAAAAAAAATATATATATATATATATAAATTATTAAAAGAGCTAGTAAATTAAAAACTACTTCTTCAAAAACACTGGTGAAATATCAACTTTTCCTTAAAAAACATAAAAGTATAAACTATATTTTTATAAAATACACATGTAAATCTTTAAACGATCAAAACAACTAGCTCCTTGGCAGTTTTGAAGGAAACAAAATGTAACAAATTTTATTGTAATTTAACTTTTTACAAGTTAAATACTTACCTTATCCTCACAAGTGCTTGTTTGGTTTTGTGGAGCAAAACGTATCGACCGACAAGAATTTTTTAAGGAATATTCTTGTCACAAGAGGTGACCCCTTTGTCTGCGCATGTCCGCGCTTGCGCAGTAGTCGTTGTCGACAGGTGATTGTCGAGAGCTCTTCATTGTATTTTTGGTCCCCAGAAAACAAATTATGCGGGGAGGTAGGGTGGGTTTATCCTTGTGAGGATAAGGTAAGTATTTAACTTGTAAAAAGTTAAATTACAATAAAATTTGTTACATTTTATTGCGTAAAATAGCCTTACCTTATCCTCACAAGTGCTTGAATACAACCATAACAGGTGGAGGGTATTTGTTTTGGCCACACTGTTAGATGATTGTCAGACAAGGGGTCACCAAATAAAGCACTGATAAGAGGATAAGATAAGCTTCCCTAAGCCACATCTTAGGTTATATGTGACTTCTTCAACACAGATAAGTAATTTGCTAACCTCAACAAGAGATCCATGATGTGGTCGTCATTGTTGCTGCTGTTGCTGTTGTAGAAAATTTTACAACAAATCACATAGCAGTATTAACCATCACCCAGTATTGGCTGGAGATGTCTGCATGACTCCCCAAGCAAGATGTCATCATCTGACAATGGGAATATCTCCAAGCAGGCAAACTGAACTGCATAAACTGCAGATATGGGGCCATATGTAAGCCAAGAAAGACATATGTCAGTGACACAAGACTTGTATAACTGGAGAGAACATAAAAATGTGAGTCATATCAATGACATGTATAAATACACAAAAATTGACTACATGCTGAGGTGAATCCACAAGGCCCAATTTGTTCATGGACTGGTCATGGGATTGCCAAGCTACATCTTCGAGTAGAATGTAGTAAAGAATTGTGGGTCTTCCAATAACAAGAGTTTGATATCTGCTCAGGTAAGACCCCACTCTTGGAAACTAAAAAGGCAGCCATGGATCTAATATGTGTCTCAAAGTATAGATTCTGAGACTCAAGATTAAAGGACTGGCAATCTAATCATGCAGCCAGATTGATCCAGGAAGAGATAGCAGAACTCAAGATATCTCCATCAAGCCTTCCTTAAAAGATATGAGCAAGATTCTTCCCCTCCTTGAAGAATTTGTACTGTCCTGATAGTAACTAAGCACTGTAAGAGAGCAGAGTGTCACAACATCAGTCCAACATAAGCTCAAGAAAGGTTTGTGAGCTGGAATGACCACTGGTTTGAGCCATCTGGGCCATCAGAAGCCAACTGATTCTTGCTAAAAGGCAGGAGAAGGAGACTTTCCCTTTTCTCCAAGCAGTAGTCCTGTCCAAGAAGGATCTAAGTGCTGTAAGAGGACAACGAATCAAGTGTCCAGGCAATTTGAGTTCAGGAATGATCTAGAGCTGAAGTGACCACTGGAGGTAATCTAGACCAACTGAGGCTAATAGGTCCTTGCTGAAAAGGTAGGTAGGAGGGAGAACTGTAAACTCCTTCCTATGAGGCTTGTGTCTGAAGGAGCCAAAGTCCCAGAATACACTTCCAATGGCATTGCAACAGTCTTGCAAGTCAAACTTTTTTAGACTGACCTCCTTTTAAAGGTTAATAAGGAGCCTTTTGTGAAAACCAACAGAAGCAAAGGCAAATCCCTTGATGCTGCACCTCTGTTAGCAGTGGGCTTCTCTCTGTAACACTTGCAATAGGCCTATAAAGATGCAGGCTTTGGTTCAATTCCTGCACAAAAAAATGTAAATGATCAGCTATGGCTGCTGCAAAGCCAACAATAGTGACAGGTTTCAGATTTTTGCAAGTAAATGGCTCAAAAAATCTGGTATATTTGAGACCGTAGGCTCTGAGATGGCCACCTTATTCTGTGGGTACCAGAGCTCAAAATGGCCCATCATAACTCATACATTCCAAGATGAGGGTCCTTGAGATGCCCTAAATCTATCCCTTGCCCAGAGAATGATATAAGAGATTCTGAGTGGTGTTGAGGTGCCAAGCATGAAGGTGCCAATGCAACAGATTTAGATGGTATTTCTGACTGAATGGCTGTTTTTGAGACCAGTGAAGTCGCTGTAATGGAGGTTTGGTTGAATGACTCACCAGACCCCAAAGCCAATGCATCATGGGCCACCAAGGGGCCACTACAATCATTTTGCACCTGGTGTTCACTTGTTCAATGACTTTTTGGAATAAGTGGTATAGGACAAAAGGCCTAGCAGTCCAGAACCTCCAACAAGATGTTTAATTCATCTATGTTCAGAGCATTTGCATCCGGGACTGGCACCATAGAATGGAAGTTTGTGACTCATATTGGTGGCAAACATCTCTACCATTGGTATTTGACAAACTATGTAAATCAAATAGAATATTAAAGATGAAGACTCTCCTGTCTGTATTATTTCATTCTTTGTGGAGAGGCTGTCATGACATCTAGGCAACCCTGAATATATCTGGCTCATATGAGAATATTTCAAGGATTGCAGTAGGCCAAGATGCAGCATACCTGCATAAAACACCTATTGTTGATTTGTGCCAAACTTGCACGTTGTCTAGAACCATAAAGGGAGTAAGAACCATTCTGTACATATTACTTTTGTCCCTTCTGTAGGGATCATTGAGAATGACATTTAAGTAACCCCAGAATATTTCTGTCTCTTAAGAGTATATTTCAAGGATTGCAGTAGGCCAGGATACGCCAAACCTTTATCCCTTCTGGAGATGATGTTGGGTATGACCTTTAAGCAACCAAGAATAGGTCTGTTATGAGTATATTTCAAGGATTGCAGTAGGCCAAGCTGCGCCAAACTAGGAGGTATACGCTCCCCCCCCCCCTGTTTGTTCAGATAACCGAACACAGTTGTGTTGTCTGATGCTATCAGAATTCTTTTGTGTGGAATTTGTCTTGAAGGCTTTTAAGGGCTAAACACACTGCCTTCAGTTGTAGGGCATTGAAATGTAATATATACATTTTTAACTGTCCAAAGCCACTGACTGTGATGCTTTAAGATGGGATCATCAACCCTTGTTTAATGCATCTACGAAAATAAGGGAATAGTGCACCTGTGTATGGAAAAGGCATCCTATTTCCCATTTTTTGGCATTTTCCACCACTGTATATGCTTTTTCAGAAGGATTTGAAACAGGAATTCTCACAACTAGTGACTGGAGATATTGCCAGTTTTTTCTTGATACCACTGAAAGGCACACATACATAACCGACCCATTGGTATAGTCTTTTCCAAAGATGCTAGTATCCCTAACTGGGAAATAAGCAACCTTGGGGTTAATTGTGATAAGATCGCCATGTCTTGAATAGATTCTCAGGTATTTAAAGTATTCGAGGTAGAAAGAAAATTCCTGGTACCAAATGCAGCGGTAACCTAGGAAATCGATATCACGAAGTCCAATTGATGAATAATTGGATGAATTCTTTGGTTTGAACCCAATACTGGTGTCTTTTACGTACACTAAACAACCAGTAGTCTAGGTATATGGTGAAAGAAATTTCCTGATACCAAAATGCAGTGGTAACCTAGGAAATCGATATCACGAAGCCCAGTTAATGAATAATTGGATGAGTTCTTTGGTTTGAACCCAATACTGGTGTCTTTTACGTACACTAAACAACCAGTAGTCTAGGTATATGGTGAAAGAAATTTCCTGGTACCAAAATACAGTGGTAACCTAGGAAATCGATATTACGAAGCCAGTTGTTGAATAATTGGATGAGTTCTTTGATTTGAAACCAATACTGGTGTCTTCTACGTACACTTAACAACCAGTGGTCCAGGTATATGGTGAACTCCTATTCTGTGAGACTGAAGAATGAGATTTGCCTCTTTACTACTCGCATGATACTGTAGAGGGATCGCTAACCCGAATTTCCTAATGCTTTGAAGTGATAGGTTTGCCAGTGTACATTAAACTGAAGTAGATGTTGAGAGACCTGTGAATCGGTACATAAAAGAACGCATCTTTTGTAACCGAATTTTTAATAATTTCTGCTGTCTCCAGTTTAAGTGATGCGACAAGCAGGTATTTATTGACATAGTAAACGAACTTCACTCGTGGGCAGTGACCGTTGAAGTTGTAGATAGAAAACAATTCAGGACACTGAGATGTATCAGAGGTCGTCATTAGCCGAGTTTCTATACAAGAAATAAACTGCCATAGAAACCTGGAGTTCTGCAATTGTAGAGTGGATGAATTGCTTTCTTTTGAAGGATTTCCAGCAATATTTCAGCGGTATATTTACTGTAGCCATGTTTTCCTGTCTGACGTCATCGCTTTGCATTGTGGGTAGTACAGGCATTGGTGAATTCGATTGGGGAGTAATTCGACAACTCCGTCTCAAGATTCGCACAACTCTGGGACGGCAATGAAAATCTCCCATCACTGCCAGTAACTCTGCAAGAAGAGCCTCCATGGTGACTTGCATTAATGTAGCCACGTTCTTCTGTATCCCTCTGACCTGGTAAACTAGGCAGAGTGGTACGACGATCTTTTGTGGTTAGTAGGGGAAAATTACTGGACATAGCTCCTGTCCTGAATATACTGTGCAAAAAACAGTGTAAAAGGTGGAAGCAAGGACAAAATCTCATCTAGCCAGTTTGATCTTCGTTGAGTTTGCAGAAGAATTAACTCAAAAGTCACAGAATTCTTTCCAATGGAGACATGGCCATAGGAAGGTTTTATAATCTAGTAAATAGTTATTGCAATTCTTCAACAGGGCTGAACAGACAAGCAGTGCACATACTGCCCCAAAGACGTCTGTTGGATCTTCATCCAAATTTACAGCAAGGCAGGTAATCTGTCTATATTTTCATGTCTGTAGTCGTTCTTTTGGAGGGAGACCTGTTACTGTACCAGGGTGGCGCTCCACCCACAGTAAAGAATCTACGACCTCCGTTGTAAAGGTAACTAAATTCTTTCTTCTTTGTTTCCCACTGGAAACTTCACAGCAAACTCTTCTTGCAACCCTTTCCTCGACAAGCAGGTAGTTCCAGTCGAATAGAAGGTGAGTGCAGCCGTATAACGTCTTCCGCTGAAGACTTCACAGCAAGATTTCTTGTATAAAACATCTTTATTCTGACCTTTTTCAGGACAAGGGAGGTAGAATTAGTGGTAGTACCAGTCCAGTAATGGACAACTACAGGTAGGTGCACGCTTGCACGCTTCAAAACTTCATAGATCTTCGTCTGTAAATGGACGATAATAAAAGAAAATATGTGTTGCTCCCATATCGACCAAAAATATAATGAAGAGCTCTCGACAATCACCTGTCGACAACGACTACTGCGCAAGCGCGGACATGCGCAGACAAAGGGGTCACCTCTTGTGACAAGAATATTCCTTAAAAAATTCTTGTCGGTCGATACGTTTTGCTCCACAAAACCAAACAAGCACTTGTGAGGATAAGGTAAGGCTATTTTACGCAATAAAAATCATCTTACATGAAGTTTTTGATACTTTGCTCAATGTCACTACAATATGTCCAATACTCTAACTATACAGTGATACAATTTGACACTGTTAATTTATGTACAAATCAAAAGAGTACACATGATCAATTAGGTCAGTTGTTGTTAAGGATGGATTGACTGTGTCAGTGTCTGCATCAAGGCCATTTTACTAAAATACACAACAAATTCTAACTGACATTTTAATTTGTAATGCTTATAATGGTGAGACAATCTAAAAGTCTAGAAACAGACAATAAATCTAAAGAAATTACAGCCATTAATCATTTTTGCAGATATGTTTGATTTCACAGTCATTTCAATGAAGATATTACATATCCATTAAAGCCACTTCAATTTAGCAACCCTACTCAACTGGGACTATATTGAAACGCTGCTGAATAGTTTTTTTATCAAAATTGAAAGGTTTCCATGAGACGATAATCCATTTTGTAAACATGTGGGACCTTGTCTTCTACTGAATGCACCAAATTTATCAAATTGTGGGTTAGTACTAAAACCCACGAGATATTGAAAATCCTGCACTTTAGAAACAAAACTTCAATGAGAATGGCTTAATTTTGGCAGGACACCAATATGAACAAAGCTGAATTGGGTTTCGGTACACCTGGCGAGTGCAAAGCCATCAGAGACATGAGTAGTGCACTGAAGCGGTAAACCATCCCAGTACTAAAGTAGCCAATCGCCACTTAACTTCTGTAAACAACAGTCACTGTGGTCTTCTGTAAAAGACAGACAGTCATTGTGGCCATGCCACAATCCATGAAAGTCTGGAGACAAAAGAAAAGTGTAATTCCTTGAAGCGTGAGCCTTGCCAGAGCTCGGCGCTTAAATATAATTATTATGCCACTGACTCATCCTTAGTAGTCTTTTTGATTTTATATCAAGTTAATTAAACGTACATTGAGTTTCTCCATAGGTCTACCCAGCTGTATAGTGACATATCTCTGCTGGTTGTCCAGGTAAAGCTGCTTTGCCTCTTTCCTCTGCACTTCCAGCACTGGTATCTTCAGCTGGGACAAGATCGCATGCATATGATGGTAGTTCTCAAACATGATCACTTCAGGTGGGATTTTTGGGCTCTCTGTGGACACCCGGGCTATTTCCTGAGTGTGTATTCAAATGTAAGAATAACATAACAAGGAAACTTCCCGAATGACATATACAAGAAAATATATCAGGAATATAGATGACAATATTATAAGAGTGTGAAGCATGAGTGACATACTTTCTGTATATGGCATATAGCTCAGAGATTACCATTCAAAGAAATCCAATACAGATCCCATAGAAATATTACTGAAAGTAAAATTAATTATAAACATATAATAATGGTTAAATAGAATAAACAGAACATGGTAATAGCACCAAAAATACAAAGGTTATAAATTGGAAACACAAAACAGTATTAAAGCTATTGTTACCTGAAAAATGGCTGCTAAGAGTTCAGTGTATGCTTTATCCAGCTCAGTTCTTCTTTCTGATCCACGGAATATCACTTCAGCATGCTCAGCAAATTCCTATAGAACACCATGAACCCTAATACATGTATTTATTATTTACTGAGTTAAGTTAAAAATGTAAATTTATGCAATAATTTTGGTATTGCTTACAAAGGAATACCTTGTCTCCTCAGGTAAAGCCTACGTCATATATTGAGTATAATGGCTTGTACAGCAAGGGGTACTATCTCTTATGTCAAAACATAGGGTTTGTGAGGATAAAATAATTCTATTTAACGCAATAACAGTAGCATTTTTAGACTATAATGGCTCCTTCATCGATTCTTAAATAAGGTAAAAGCCTCCATGTTATCAAATCTGCTCCTGAATTATACAGTATGTACCATAAAAAATGTGATTGATGTAAATGAATTTTATTTTCAATGTATAAATATATCTCCAATAAATTTTTCATTTAAAAAAAAACCATCAAATCTACCTGAAACTGGTGCACAAAAGACAGCACTCCAATTTTAGACTTCTTAAATGGTTTGCACTCTCTGATGATTTGAATCTGTCGTTCCTGTAAAGGCAAATTATCAAAAGATTGGGGAACTTAACATCATACTAACAAATATATTATTGATTAAAAGATTACATTTAATAACATGTTTAAAAGTGAATATTACTGGCAGAGCACTTATATTTCAGACCATTAGATTCTCTTCAGGATGGTGACAAAAATGTTTAAAGAAATTTTCAAAGTACTGGACAGGGGTAAAATAATGAACAAGTGCAAAACATACTGACTGTAATGCTAAGCTCTGTTCTTATAATAATACATCAAACAAATGCCTGCTTCAAATAACCATCTGGTTCATGGGAGCTTGAAATTAATCTATGTGAAGGAACACTGTGCTGCTTTCTTTCTATTTGTGGGAAATCCTTCGCATATTTGTGTTTTCTGTGATTACATTGGTCTCCCCTGATACCAAATTGGCACAAATTTTGATTATTTTGTATTACTTTTAAAGGATGCTTCCACAAATCGCAAATTTCATATACTGTGGTGAATTATATATTTCTTATTCTACACCAGGGCTGTATTTCAGGGAAAATATGACACAATAGAACCTCTCTATTATCCAAAATGGGTTGGACAGTTTGATTTTGTTTGCATAATAAAAGGATCATTGCAGATGAGTCTAAATATACATTACAATAAAACTTTAGAGATATTTTAGTGCAAATCAGTGGTTAATAATAAAATGTGTAGAACATTGGTCATAAAATAAATTAATAATAAAATGGCTTGAAAACAAAAATAAAATTCATTAAACAGATAGAAACTCACAATGAATGTGTTAAAGTTCCTTCTGATGTGCACCAGACAGGTGCCCAGTACTTTGATGAGGAAAGAATTAGTGTCCGCTGAGGACATAAGCTGTTGACTCATACGCACCAACATGTACAATGAGTTACTGCAATACAAAAAACAGAGCTTTAAATCTAACCTTATGAGACTTGTAAAAGTGCAAGTATCTTTAACCTAAATATCCCTAATATGCATAGAACAAAATCATTTTCACTATGAAGGATATCAGCTGTTGATGTACATGTATCAATATGTGGAGACAGTTATTACAACATATACAAAGCATTAAAGCCTAAATGTAAGAGTTTAAAGGGCATTTAAATTACTCATTCCTCGCTTATATGTGACCCTAAAGTAAGCATCTTAACACATACATAGCAAGTGCCACATAATTGACGCACACCTCAATCCTTTAATACAATGAGTACAGGGATACTTGTTTGATAATACACTTTAATTTTAACACAAAGCCTGTTTTACAAAGGGTAGAAATTTGTGTGAAAAGCTACAAAGTAACTGACAAGCTGTCTTAATGTGTGACCACAGTTCATAAAACACACAGTTCTACTTACAGAGTTGGGAATAACTTGCCAACGAAGAAATTATGTGAAAAACTACTTTAAAAAAAATCCAATTTAGTGCTTTATCATTTCAATTAATCGGAGTAAGCAAACCACTCACAAACTTTCCATTTTGTGGCTCTAAATTAAATAGTCACAATTCTGCTTCCAGTTTAGAAACAATTCACCGGAGGGTAAAAATTGTGTAAAAAGCAATCTTTCTTAGAAAAAAAACTAGACAAAAGGTTTTCGCTGAGATAAAAACGAAGTATCCCACAGAAAGTAAAGTGTATAGCACTGGTAAAGAATAAACTAAGACAACGGCCAGTAAAATATACATAAATGGTGTTAATTTTTGTACAAACAGGACAGAAAACATAAGCAAATTTGTATTTAAAGACTTAAGGCAAACTTAGTAGTGATACATAACATGGCCATAAGTTATATTATAAGGACCAAAATGAGCAACATGCTGCTGTGTATATTATCAACTTTAAGAAAAATAATAACATGCACATATAATTTTGACTGTATTACAATGGTTACATTTTCATGATCTATACATAGACATTTATACACAGACTCTGAAAGAAGAAGAGACAGCTTTTTGAGAAAATCTGATAAAATAGAATTTCAAACAAAAGAAAAAATTTGATTGTGGGTCCTTGGTAAAGTTTAAAGTTGAAATTCATACCTGTCAAGAATCTTTCCCACATCAAAAGATGATAACTGCTAAAAATAATTTTGATAGCCCTTATAGAGTAAGAAATCTAAAATTTGCCACATATCTGAAATTCGCCACATGTAAAAATACTAATAAAATAAATGAATTATGGTGAGATTTGTTGAATGTATAGTAAACGTAGGCTTTTTGAACTGAAAAATACTAATTTTTAGACAAAAACATCATTGTCTTCATTAAATTAACTAAGGTTTTAGAGGTGGCGAATTTTAGATTCCTGGCGAATTTTAGATTTCTTACTCTAATATTCAAGCAAGATGATAATGCAGTGGCAGAGTTGGGTTTTGAGGGACATTTAATTAACATGTGCATTATAATACTTATAACTGTTAGTAACTAAACCACTCACAAACTGTCCATTTTGTGGCCATTGTTGATAAAGTCGCAGAGTTCTGCTTCCAGACTAGGGAATAACTCACTCATCATCTTCCTCAGTTCTTCATGGATTCTCTTCCTGCAACACACAAATCGAATGAACAGTGCACTTCTGCAGTGACTCCTCGTCAAGTTTCTTCAATGGTAATATACAATTTTTTATTATTTTCTATGCTCCCATATATTTCCAGAAAATATACAAAACCTTAAACACAATATAAGAATAACAGCCAACAAACCATACCACACACAGAATTTATTTTACTATGATTCAAGGATATAAAGAATGAAAGGGAAAGTCTGAATGGCTTGTTGCCTAGAATCATGGTAAAATTCTGCGTATACCATGGTTTGCATCATGTTATTCCTTTTCTAACACCACAAAACATTTTAACATTATTACTAGTACATGTATTAAAACCAATGCTCTAACAAAACAAACCGGGCTGCTTCATCCACTTTTGCAGGGGGTTATTATACAATTATAGCCAACATGTATACAAGGAATTTTACCATGAATCTCAGCCAATCAAATTCACTCCTGCAGCCATGTCATGTTAGAATGAGTGATTGGTAAAACACTAATGAAAACTTATATAAGTGTAACTGGACTGTTGTTGGTAAAACAAGACATAATACTGTTTTAAACACAGAAATTTTTGTCTAACTTAGGACAATATTCATCCATTTACACACACCAGATTTCTGTTCATAAGAGTTCACAAAAATTAGGAACAAAGACCCAATATATATTTTTATCTCTGAAGCATTCTAAGAAATGACAAAAAAACGGCCATCATAAAATATTAAACCATAATTTGAAAATAATTCTGCAATGCGGTAACTAGTAAATTGAAAAAAAGGCCAACCTTGTTGAGAAACCAAGAAAAAACTAACAATCTGAGTGCCCATAAAGCTATTAAAATTGTCTATCATATAAATAAGATGCATGAAACATAAAACAAAATCAAATTTTATCATTCTTTGTTTTTATATGACTTTTATTACCATTACAGGTATCTGACTTGTTATTTTGAATGGTTGTTAGGATGGTTATTGTTTTTCACACCAAGTCATTTCTATATTTTAAAAAGACAATAAAACAGGAATTAAATATACTAAGCAATACTCAACCAAATAATGCATGACTTCTGATTAATTAGATGTTCTTTCATATTCATCTGCACTTTACTGTATTATGTGTACATAAATACAAAATTTCAATATACTGTGATGCTCTATCAGTGTGTGCAATACTTATATATAAGTGCATTGTTTTCTCTCCTCTTTTAAACAGATTATTTTCTCAGAAACACTTACAAATACATAAAAAGGTCAAGCACAATATAAAAGTTTGGTACACTGGAAATAGTATTTGGTTAAAATAGTGTGAAAATTGATGGAAAAAACTGAAATTGTAACAAATTTTATTGTAATTTAACTTTTTACAAGTTAAATACTTACCTTATCCTCACAAGTGCTTGTTTGGTTTTGTGGAGCAAAACACATCGACTGACAAGAATTTTTTAAAGAAATATTCTTGTCACAACAGGTGACCCCTTTGTCTGAGCATGTCTGCGCTTGCGCAGTAGCCATTGTCGACAGACCTTCATTGTATTTTTGGTCCCCAGAAAACAAATTATGCGGGGAGGTAGGGTGGGTTTATCCTTGTGAGGATAAGGTAAGTATTTAACTTGTAAAAAGTTAAATTACAATAACATTTGTTACATTTTATTGCGTAAAATAGCCTTACCTTATCCTCACAAGTGCTTGAATACAACCATAACAGGTGGAGGGTATTTGTTTTGGCCACACTGTTAGATGATTGTCAGACAAGGGGTCACCAAATAAAGCACTTGATAAGAGGATAAGATAAGCTTCCATACGCCACATCTTAGGTTATATATATTACTTCTTCATCACAGATATGTAATTTGCTAACCTCAACAAGAGACCCATGAAGTGGTTGTCATTGTTGCTGCTGTTGCTGTTGTAGACAATTTTACAACAAATCATATAGCAGTATTAACCATCACCCAGTATTGGCCGGAGATGTCTGCATGACTCCCAAAACAAGATGTCATCATCTGACAATGAGAATATCTCCAAGCAGGCAAACTGAACTGCATAAACTGCAGATATGGGGCCATATGTAAGTCAAGAAAGACATATGTCAGTGACACAACACTTGTATAACTGGAGAGAACATAAATATGTGAGTCATATCAATAACATGTAAAAATACACAAAAATTGACTACATGCTGAGGTGGATCCACAAGGCCTAATTTGTTCATGGACTGGTCATGGGATTGCCAAGCTACTTCTTCGAGTAGAATGTAGTAAAGAATTGTGGGTCTTCCAATAACAAGAGTTCCATATCTGCTCAGGTAAGACCCCACTCTTGAAAAGTAAAGAGGCAGCCATGTATCTAATATGTGCCTCAATGTATAGATTCTGAGAATCAGAATTAAAGGACTGGCAATCTAATCATGCATCAAGATTGATCCAGGAAGAGATAGCAGAACTCAAGATATCTCCAGCAAGCCTTCCTTAAAAGATATGAGCAAGAGATGCTTCACCTCCTTGAAGTACTTGTACTGTCTTGATAGTAACTAAGTACTGTAAGAGGGCAGAGTGTCACAACATCAGTCCAACGTCAGCTCAAGAAAGGTTTGTGAGCTGGAATGACCACTGGTTTGAGCCATCTGGGGCATCAGAAGCCAACTGATTCTTGCTAAAAGGCAGGAGAAGGAGACTTTCCCTTTTGTCCAAGCAGTAGTCCTGTCCATGAAGGATGTAAGTGCTGTAGGAGGACAACGAATCATGTGTCCAGGCAATTTGAGTTCAGGAATGATCTAGAGCTGAAGTGACCACTGGAGCCAATCTAGACCAATTGAGGCTAATGGGTCCTTGCTGAAAAGGTAGGTAGGAGGGAGAAACTGTAACCTCCTTCCTATGAGGCTTGTGTCTGAAGGAGCCAAAGTCCCAGAATACACTTCTAATGCCATTGCAACAGTCTTGCAAGTCAAACTTTTTTTTTTTTTTTTAACTGACTGACCTCCTTTAAAGGTTAATAAGGAGCCTTTTGTGAAAACCAACAGAAGCAAAGGCAAATCCCTTGATGCTACACCTCTGTTAGCAGTGGGCTTCTCTCTATAAACACTTGCAATAGGCCTATAAAGATCCAGGCTTTTGCTCAACTCCTGCACAAAAAATGTAAATGATCAGCTATGGCTGCTGCAAAGCCAACAATAGTGACAGGTTTCAGATTTTTGCAAGTAAATGGATAAAAAAATCTGGTATATTTGAGACAGTAGGCTCTGAGATGGCCACCTTATTCTGTGGGTACCAGAGCTCAAAAAGACCCCTCATGACTCATACATTCCAAGATGAGGGTCCTTGAGATGCCCTAAATCTCCCTACCCCTTGCTCAGAGAATGATATAAGAGATTCTGAGTGGTGTTAAGGTGCCAAACATG
Source organism: Sabellastarte sp. h YS-2021 (assembly GCA_964017235.1). Lineage (NCBI taxonomy): Eukaryota > Metazoa > Annelida > Polychaeta > Sabellida > Sabellidae > Sabellastarte > Sabellastarte sp. h YS-2021. Next base: position 61,442,143 of record OZ024927.1, read on the forward strand.
AAGGTGCCAATGCAACAGATTCAGATGGTATTTCTGACTGAATGGCTGTTTCTGAGACCAGTGAAGTAGCTGTAAAGGAGGTTTGGTTGAATGACTCACCAGACCCCAAAGCCAATGCATCATGGGCCACCAAGGGGCCACTACAATCATTTTGCACCTAGTGTTCACTTGTTCAATGACTTTTTGGAATAAGTGGTATAGGACAAAAGGTCTAGCAGTCCAGGACCTCCAACAAGATGTTTAATGCATCTATGTTCAGAGCATTTGCATCTGGGACTGGCAACATAGAATGGAAGTTTGTGACTCATATTGGTGGCAAACATCTCTACCATTGGTATTTGACAAACTATGTAAATCAAATAGAATATTTAAAGATGAAGAGACTATCCTGTCTGTATTATTTCCTTCTTTGTGGAGAGGCTGTCATGACATCTAGGCAACCCTGAATATATCTGGTTCATATGAGAATATTTCAAGGATTGCAGTAGGCCAAGATGCAGCATACCTGCATGAAACACCTATTGTTGATTTGTGCCAAACTTGAACCATAAAGGGAGTAAGAACCATTCTGTACAGATTACTTTTGTCCCTTCTGTAGAGATCATTGAGTATGACATTTAAGCAACCCCAGAATATTTCAGTCTCTTGTGAGTATATTTCAAGGATTGCAGTAGGCCAGGATGCGCCAAACCTTTATCCCTTCTGGAGATGATGTTGGGTATGACCTTTAAGCAACCAAGAATATGTCTGTCTGTTATGAGTATATTTCAAGGATTGCAGTAGGCCCAGCTGCGCCAAACTAGGAGGTATACGCTCCCCCCCCCCCCTGTTTGTTCAGATAACCGAACACAGTGGTGTTGTCTGATGCTATCAGAATTCTTTTGTGTAGAATTTGTCTTGAATGCTTTTAAGGGCTGAACACACTGCCTTCAGTTTTATGACATTGAAATGTAATATATACATTTTAACTGTCCAAAAGCCACTGACTGTGATGCTTTTAGATGGGATCATCAACCCTGGTTTAATGCATCTACGAAAATAAGGGAATTGTGCACCTGTGTATGGAAAAGGCATCCTATTTCCCATTTTTTGGCATTTTCCACCACTGAATATTCAGTGAATATGCTTTTTCAGAAGGATTTAAAACAGGAATTCTCACAACTAGTGACTGGAGATATTGCCAGTTTTTTTCTAGATACCACTGAAAGGCACACATACATAACTGACCCATTGGTATAGTCTTTTCCAAAGATGCTAGTATCCCTACCTGGGATATAAGCAACCTTGGGGTTGATTGTGATGAGATCGCCATGTCTTGAATAGATTCTCAGGTATTTAATTTATTCGAGGTAGAAAGAAATTTCCTGGTACCAAAATGCAGTGGTAACCTAGGAAATTGATATCACGAAGCCCAGTTGATGAATAATTGGACGAGTTCTTTGGTTTGAACCCAATACTGGTGTCTTTTACGTACACTAAACAACCAGTAGTCTAGGTATATGGTGAGAGAAATTTCCTGGTACCAAAATGTAGTGGTAACCTAGGAAAGCGATATCACGAAGCCCAGTTGATGAATAATTGGAGGAGTTCTTTGGTTTGAACCCAATACTGGTGTCTTTTACATACACTAAACAACCAGTGGTCTAGGTATATGGTGAACTCCTATTCCGTGAGACTGAAGAAAGAGTTTTGCTTCTTTACTACTCGCATAATACTGCAGAGGGGCCGCTAACCCGAATTTCATATTGCTTTGAACTGATTGGTTTGACCTTGTACATTAAACTGAAGTAGATGTTGAAAATCTTGGTGAGTCGGTACATAGAAGAACGCATCTTTTGTAACCGAATTTCTAACAATTTCTGCTGTCTCCAGCTTAAATGAAGGGACAAGCAGGTATTTATTGTTATAGTAAACGAACTTCACTCGTGGGCCGTGACTGTTGAAGTCGTAGTTAGATATCAATTCAGGACACTGAGATGTATCAGAGGTCGTCATTAGCCGAGTTTCTATACAAGAAATAAACTGCCATAGAAACCTGGAGTTCTGCAATTCTTGAGTGGATAAATTGCTTTCTTTTGAAGCATTTTCCAGCAATATTTAAGCGGTATTTACTGTAGCCATGTTTTCCTGTCTGACGTCATCGCTTTGCATTGTGGGTAGTACAGGTATTGGTGAATTCGATTGGAGAGTAATTCGACAATCCCAACTGAAGATTCGCACAACTCTGGGATGGCAGTGAAAGTCTCCCATCACTGCCAGTAACACTGCAAGAAGAGCCTCCATGGTGACTTGCATTAATGTAGCCACGTTCTTCTGTATCCATCTCTCCTGGTAAACTAGGAAGAGTGGTACGATGATATTTTGTAGTTAGTAGGACAAATAATTACTGGACATAGCCCCTGTCCTGTATAAACCATGCAAAACACACTCGTAAAGGTTGGAAGCAAGGACTTCAACACCATATCTCATCTAGCCATTTTTTAGGCATTGATTGATCTTCGTTGAGTTTGCAGAAGAATTAACTCAAAAGTCACAGTATTCCTTCCATTGGAGACATGGTCATAGGAAGGTTTTATTCTTCAACAGGACTGAAAAGACAAGCAGTGCACATACTGCCCCAAAGATGTCTGTTGGATCTTCATCTAAATCTACAGCAAATGAAGGTAATCTGTCCTTATTTTCATGTCTGAGAAGCAGGAAGTTCACTGTACCTGCTGGGAAGCAAAATAATAACTGCAAGGATCAGTAGATACGCTTCTGTAGTCGTTCTTTTGGAGGAAGACCTGTTACTGTACCAGAGTGGCGCTCCACCCACAGTAAAAAATCTACGACCTCCGTTGCAAAGACAACTGCATTCTTTCTTCTTTGTTTTCGAGCATAAGCTAATACTCATGTTGTGTCATCAATTAAGGGACAATAAAGCAACTTTCCACTGAGAACTTTATACAGCAATATCTTCTGTATCCCTTCCTCGACAAGGAGGTAGTTCCAGTCGAATAATGGGCGAGTACAGCCGAAGATATACACCGTCTTCCACTGAAGACTTTACAGCAACATCTTCTTGCACAACATCTTATTCTGACCCTTTTCAGGACAAGGGAGGCAGAATAGAGGTAATACCAGTCGAATAATGGACAACTACAGGTAGGTACACACTTGCACGCTTCAAAATTTCATAGATTTTCATCCGTGAATGGACGATAATAAGGAAAAGTATGTGTTGCTCCCATATCGACCAAAAATATAATGAAGAGCTCTCGACAATCGTCTGTCGACAACGGCTACTGCGCAAGCGTGGACATGCGCAGACAAAGGGGTCACCTCTTGTGACAAGAATATTTCTTTAAAAATTCTTGTCGGTCGATGTGTTTTGCTCCACAAAACCAAACAAGCACTTGTGAGGATAAGGTAAGGCTATTTTACGCAATAAAAACTGTAACTTAACAACAATTAAAAAGGGTTTTTATACCATTTACACTTGATAATTATTTATTTCAGTCATTTAGTTCAAAAAAAATGTTTTTGGTGTTTATTGTTATTTTGCCATTAAAAGAAACTACTATGTTCATAGATTATTATGATCTCTATGTGCAGTGCATAAACTTTTTGCCTTTATAATGAATTAAATATTAAACAAGTTATAGTTCCATGATGTGAATAAAATATATAAAACAGTTTGTACAAACAATATAAATTGGAGGAAAGAAAAACAATAAGCTGGGAACAATAACAAAAGCTATCTGCCAATACTGCCTTGTGGGTAACACACTCGCTTGGGAACACAAGAGGATGTTGGTTCAATCCCAGGTACAAGCAGATACATAGTGGCCCACATAAACAACTAAAATAACAGTCCTCTTTCATAGGATCATATCCTTAGTGGCAGGCTAAAGAAACTCAAGGGCATTGATACATAGTCCTCCCTGAAACTCTTTGAGTCAGGGGAATATCAGTCACTGGAGAGCTTGGGTTGTACTTTTGCAGTTGGGATAGTCAAACAGCACTTTCAGTCCTTAGTACAAGAAAATGTTTTGTGCTGTTGTATTAATATACAACTGTTTGTCTTTCATTATTAAAAAGTGCATCAGTTCTTCACAAAATTACTAAGTTGTTTTCGTAGAATTTATTGAGGTGTAAAAGTTAATCCAAAACACACAACACAGAACAATAGTTGGATGAGGTTGTGTTTGTAAAATGATGTTACAGAAAGATCTGATTTTTATAACAGAGGAGAAAAAGTAGAAAGTATATATAATGCATATGAGTTTGCTAATTTACCTTTTTGTGACACAATGAAGGAAGTTTCTTGCCATTATGTCTGTATAAATGCTGGATAGGTGAAAGAAGCAAAGCATCATTACTTATTTGACTTTGGCTGAAGTCAGTTAGATTCTTGCTGTGATCAGACTCTGTATTTTAAAACACCAAGTCTTGTGTTGGCAAACAAAGCTTGTGGAAAAATTGACCATGCAGGTCTTTTATTTTGTATCAAATTCTGTTTTTACTTTCATGCCTATTCTGGAAAATCAATGTTCTTTTTGATGTGGCAATAACATCAATGCATGAAGTAAATTGTTGTCAAATGTCACAAACTTTAAATAGCTATGTTTAAGAAATGTTTGAAAATCACAAAAATAATCAAAGGTTTGCAATAAAATGGCTGTTGCAGGCAATTCTGTGCAAAATATTAGAAAACTCAAGTAGAAATATGTACACTTGACCATTTCCGCATATATCTCCCAATGAGTGGACACTGGAGTTACCATCAACTCAATCCACACACAAGTTCTTGCATCCCTTTTGACAGCCAGGACAAAGTAAGACCAGACGCCATTGATACACATTGGGCACAGCTTTCCAGTCAATCACAACTTATTTATGCAACAAAAGGTCAAGACAAAAGCACAAAGGATGACCTACTACAGCATAACCAGACTAAACTAGTGTTGGTGATCAGACAATCAAGTGCCTTTGACGTGTGTTGAGGTACACTTACTTTTCTCTTGGATCTTTGCTCTGTTTTTTGAACAAAGCAATTGAATCAAAAAGTGGCCTGAGGGAAATAAGATTATAAAGTAAAAATGGAGTTAAAAGTGTTTTAGCAATGTACACTAGTAACCCTACATTCAATTTAAAGTCAATTCATCCTTTAAAAACTAGCAAAAACTAGACCTACGCATTGGAGAACCGATGCAAATTTGTATCCAATGGAAAGACAACTCACCAAAGCCAGTGAACCATCGTTTGACCTTGAAGGAGGGGCCAAAGGTCAAATCTGACATGATAATCAGAAGATTCCCAGCCCATGATATCCTACAAGTTGGTTTCACATTGCAAACCTCTGGGATCAATAATAAACAAGTTATAAGCACTTTAAGTTCGCTGTCCTCGTTTGACCTTGAAGGAGGGGCTCGAGATCAAATCTGACCACATCAGAAGATTCCCAGCCCATGATTTCCTATAAGTTGGTTTCCCATTGCAAACTTCTAGGACCAGTAATAAGCGAGTTATGAGTACTTTTAAATTTTGCTATCCTTGTTTGACCTTGAAGGGAGGGCCCAAGGTCAAATCTGAACACATCAAAAGATTCCCATGCCATGAATTCCTTAAGTTGGTTTCACATTGCAAACCTCTAGGATCATTAATAATTGCGTTATAAGCACTTTTAAGTTTGGCTATCCTCATTTGACCTTGAAGGAGGGGTCCAAGGTCAAATCTGACATCAAAAGATTCGCAGCCCATGATTTCCTATAAGTTGGTTTCACAATGCAAACCTCTAGAACCAATAATAAGCAAGTTATAAGCACTTTTAAGTTTGGCTATCCTCGTTTGACCTTGAAGGAGGGACCCAAGGTCAATCTGACCACATCAAAAGATTCCCAGCCCATGATTTCCTATTAGTTGGTTCACATTGCAAACCTCTAGGACCAATAATAAGCAAGTTATAAGTACTTTTAAGTTTGGGTATCCTCGTTTGACCTTGAAGGAGGGGTCCAAGGTCAAATCTGACCGCATCAGAAGATTCCCAGCCCATAATTTCCTATAGGTTGGTTTCACATTGCAAACCTCTAGGACCAATAATAAGGGAGATATAGGCACTTTTAAAGTCCGCTATGTGGGGTACTTTGGCACTCCGTAATGACCTTGAACTATGAGATTCAAGGTCAAATGTCTGCAAGGTTGTAGAGGACAGGTATATCTGTTGGACATATCACCTATGAAGAGATTCAACCTTCTACCTTTGAGAACCAGCCAGTAGAAAAAGGCAGATTATTTTCAAAGAAATGCCCGCGGCAGCCATATTGTTTTTCAGAATGCGGCTAATTTCAGTCCCAGAGAAGCTTACCTCCCAATGAAGATATCCTGGAAATTTGGTGAACCTAGGTGGTGTAGTTTTCCTCTGAGAGCATTAACGCTGAAAATCTCTCTACGCACGGCGACGGTGGCTGCGTAGAGAACGCTAAACCAAAGTATCCACCGGATGACTCCAGTGGATACAATTAAACAGCTGAAAACTGAAGTTTGCATTTATAAAATTCTAATACTTAAAACTCTTAATTATTATTAACAGGTATAACTGTAGTAATTAGTTTTATTTCATATCATTTTGTTTTAGAGAGATTTGAGAGTCTCATAATTATTTTTTAAATTAGGTTTCCTGAATAGTATAATTTACAAGTGTCAAGCAAGTTATTATTTACAATGATTAGATCTAGAAGTTCATGCTGACTGAAACAGATATAACCTTTCGCATGTTTTTGGTCTCAATGTTAATCTGCCATGATTAGTTTCATGTATATCATAATTTTCTTACTGTTTAAACTCTGTTGGTGCAGGACTTCTTTCTTCTTGTGGCTGAAACAAATTTTTATGAATATTTATAAGTATTTTTATCACATAGCAATACATATAATATACAACTGACTTTTTATTGGAGTTTTATATGAGTCCTCAAAGAGACGGTTTTTAGCAATCCCCACAGAGGTATTGGAAAACATCAAATTCGGACATGTTTTAAATGACAAATATAGGGTTCTGAAAATACTTTTGCTGTTGAGAGAATAAGGTTCCTACAGTAGTTGTCCTCCTGAGGACTACACAGACCTACCTACCAAATATGAATCAAATAATTTTCCATAAGAGAAAATTTCATATCAATCCATGAATTCCCTTACCCTCACACACAAGCTGCATTTTATAATTTTATAACAACACAATAGTGATGCCATAAAATTTTACTTTTACCTCAAATTTAGCTAATTTTTAACAGGTTGAAGTCCGGTTAATGACTTAGGATAAAGATAACTTTACAATTAAACTTGGCCAGTCTTCCACAATAGAACCGTTCATAGGCTAGATTAGATTTGGTACTGCACTGAGGCATGTAAAAGTCTATTTATCTAGTTGCTGAAGGATTGTCCAAATTTTTATCAAGCAGATACAATACGCCAGTGGCTGTAACTTTTGTATATTTTGAAATGGCATTTGATAGAATGTAATTAAAAGGCTGAAATGATTAGCATAATTTGGTAGCCAGGTAGCATTAATTGTCAACTAACCACTTAATTGTTTCTGTGATCCGATGAATAATATCTTTGGAAAGAGAGGAAGTATAGTAAATGTAAACAAACAATATGCCAGATCATGAGGTCAAAGAAAAGAAGAGAATTCATGCAAATTGTTGGGTAACTTGCACTCCAATTGGGCCAAATCACTGCATGTTCTTACTTTATACCTTGGAGACAGTTCTGAAAAACCCACCTGGTCAGGTTCCTCTTCCACTGTGGTAGCTAGATGAAAGAATTTTACACAGAATTCTTGCTCTGCATTACACACAGGAGATAGCTCAGTAAGAACAACTTCCAACATCTGAAATACAGTGCATTCCGCTTATGTGAAGATTTGATTTATTTGGATTTAACATCATTTTCAACACATTGTGTAGGTTATATCAAGATGGGTAGTTTTAAGGACAAAGGAAACCAGAAATACTAGTTGGTCAAGATTCTGCACTGCAAACTGCCAGGCAGCAGTAAGCAACTATCCACTTTCTCACACACAGGGTCTGGGGTTTGAACCACAAGAAGGCAAGTGTGTTACTAACTACAGCACCGAGCCCTCACTTGTGTGAAGAGTAAGAAATAATATATTAGAACTATTACAATTATATAATAATACTAAGATAACATTGTGAGTGGGTTTTTGGAATGTTGATCTAAATTAATTATTTCTGAGTTATGATGTCACCAGTTACTCATGAGTATGACTGACTTTTCATTGTAAAAGAAAACAATTTAACAATATCAAAGATTCTAACGGGGTGTTCCACTATTGCAATCCGATTGTAAACCTAGTTCCTGTCTGTAAAAAATAAAAACATCCATGATCCCTAAGTGTTCTTTGAGTTAGGTTTAAGTTAGGCTCCCGATTTTTGCCGATAACTTTCAAAAAGATACTATGACTGACCTCTCCCAAATGGCAATAATGAGGGATCATATTCCAATTGTGGTGATGATTGCAAAAATGGAGAACCCCTATAAAAAATACTGTTACCCTACTCTCTCACAAGTACTTTTTTCAGAATGAATTCTCTCAAACTGCCACTTGAAACAACAAAAACTGTTTTCTGTTTTGTAATTTTGTCTACCAAATATTTCATTATTGTATTATTTTTAAAAATACTCAAGCACTCTTTAAAGTCCCTGTCATGTGTATGCACCACAGCCAAGTCATTTAAAATATTCAATTTGGTCATATTTTGACTTTTGATGCTTCTACAATCTGGAATGAAGTGCCTGATGACATTTGTTCGGCTTCCTTTGTCGCCTCCTTCAGGAAGAAACTTGAATCGTATTTGTTTGGCCTTTCCACCATAGTTTGTCCCAATGTCTGTGTGGTAATGACCATTTCTATGCCATGAATTTATGAAGTTTTGCAGTGCTGCTTTTGATTGCTGTGCCCTAGAGTCTGTTTAAATGTAGCATTTACGCACTATAAAAATCCAGAATAGAATAGAATTTCCAATATTTTAATATATTTATATGGTAATTTTTGGGATTATCAATTTTTCAAGGCTAATACAAAAGCATTAATCTAGATTGTAGATTGTACCATATTTAAAACTACCTGGTCAAACTTTCCCCTCCCTGTGACATCCAGTTCTGAGCCTTGCAGTGAGGCACGGTCAGCAGACTCAATAGTGGACACTGAGGCAGAACGGCCCTTGTCTCCTAGTGACTTGTTGAGGCTGCTAGAGGAGCCACTATGACTCTTCTTGTCAACAGCACTTGGAACAAACCAGTTGGTGGTGTCTACAAAAAAGTCAGCTTACATAAAAAGAAACAAGGAAAAATTCAGGCTTTTATATTACAATAGGGAGTTTTATTTTAAAATACTGTCCTACCAAGGGAGCAGGATTTACATTACCAAAAGAAAGTTTCTCTGGAGAAATTTGAGTTGGTAAAAACTATACATCAAGTGTTGCATGTAATTCCATAATTATAGGTCTTTCAGATTAACATGGTCAATGACAAATTCCAACATATCCATACTGTGAAAATGTTCAATAAAATACAGGGTATTGAGTACTAGTGGACAAAAATAACAGGATGACAGCACTGCAATTTACTGAATATGACCAATGGTAAGCTGATAATTTATATCACAAAGTAGTTAGTTAATGGGGGAAAAGAAGCTATACCATTAGATATTTCTTGCTGTCATGTTGAAACATTGTTTAATTTTTATGCCATCTACAATCAACATTTGGGAAGATTAATTATTGTTCGATTTGAATATGTGATAAATTAATGTACTAACTACACTTGCCTCTTTTGTCTGACTTGATATAACCCAGCTTTTGTTTGGCAGTGTCAATGAATTCTTTCACCTCTCTATCATATAATTTACTAATACTCTGTGTGTACACCTGAAATCAACAACACAAAACCTGTTCTATGACATAAATGGAAAGCAAAGAATACGTCACGCAATTTTTAGTAATGGTTAAAAAACAAACAGCACATCAAAACATATTGCTATGAGATCACATTTAACAAAATTGAAAATATTCACACAAACCTGTAAACAGTAACAAAGAAGGTCATAGAGAGAAATGCATTATTGAACATTTACAACTAATTCAGGAATTCTACATAGTTTATTACAAAAATATTTTAACAAAGATCATAGTATTGAAGTGAAGCCGCCGGGTAGTTTCGAATGGAAGTCCGTTCGCCTACCGTTTGAGTTTTAGTATCTCCCCACTGGAAGTGAAGAACAGGAAATGAACCTAAAGACTAGTCAGTTATCTGTGCACATTCAAAGGAACAACACCTACAAGAAATCCAACAGCATCACTACAGATAACTACTGGTGAGTCTGGTATTTTACAATACTGGTACCAGAAGTGTGTGATTTTATCACCCACTACATTCTGGTATTGGTTTTGTAGGTATTTCTGTTTATTTGTGATGAATCTTTAATTTTCGTTCACCACGTGAATTTGAACTTTGTTTGAATTTGCTTGGTGTTTTGTGGTGAATAAAACAGGTATTTCTTCGATTCTTTGTTATTTTTTACTTTGTTTGTCTATAATATGCTGTAATTTAGTGTTCTGAAATTCACCTATCGGCAATTCTTAGCGTGAATTTTCGTTTTTGTAGTGTGTTAATCGGCGATCTTAGCGTGATTTCCGGTAAACTTCTATAAAATATACACTATTTTACTTCATATTTGTAGGTATTTTGTTTTAAATTATTGTCACAAATATATTTGCTTTGTAACAGTGTACGGTTTCGGTACATTGATTTTGTAAATCTCATATTTGTGTGTGTGTGGCAGTATAAATTTCGTTTTTCTACTGCTATTTATTGCTTTTCTTGTCATATTTGTTCATCGCTCGAGTTGGTTGTCAGTTGTTTGTTACAACTCAGATCGATTGGGTACTTTTTGTTTGCAAATAATTGGTCGGTCGTCGGCACCGTTATTTGGTAAATAAAATACCTGTATTGTTCCACACAACTGTATTTTTCCAAAGCAAAGTAGTGTTATTGGTACTGTGTATGTAGTACATTTTTTCTAGTGTATTTATAGTGGTTCTTTTGTGAAAATTTGAAGTAAATATAGTATTTTTGACAGTAATTGTAGTAAAATATTTGTCTTTATAGTAAATTAGTAGCACATTTGCAAGTAAATTTAATTTTCTGTTGGTAGTATTTTGTAGTAATTTTCTAGTGATTTGAATTAAATTTTGAATAGTATTCTGAATATTATTTTAAATTATTTTTATATTGAACTTTGAAAGAAATTGCCCTTACTAACAGTAATTAAGACCCATTATTTTTCATTTATTTGCATGATTATATGTATTAATTAAAATTTGTAGTCAAATTTTTATTGCGAAGATTTTTCAATAGGAAAAAAAAAACTTTTTTATTGCATTACAATAATCTAATTTTTTATTGCGTAAAAATTTATTTAACCTTGTTTAAAATTTATTGAGGTTCAATAACAAAATTAAATTCAATCTGAGTAAGGTAGAACTGTGAATTTGATGTTGTTGTTTTTTTTTAGTTTAGGAAAAAAAAATTAAAGTAGTGTATTTTCTTTAAAAGTGTAAATTTTTGAACAGTATTTCAAATTTTCTTCATTTCATCTGTACCTTTTGTGATTTTTGCTAAATAACTTTTGCTTTGTCTTGCAAGTTATTTATTGTACTTTGACCTATATCTTTGCATTGTCGTGCAGATTGGGTTTGATTTAATTCGTTTTAACTTTGCTCCGCCTTGCAAGTTAGATTATCGGATTTGTGTGTTATTTGTGTACAATTTCATTAATTGACTTGGCATTGTTTTGCTAGTTGGTTATTGAATTTGTCAGTTAGTTGTTTGTCAGGTTTTTTGTTGGTTGAATTGAGTAATTCACTTAAAAAAAACTGGAAATGGCTACCGGTGGAAAAAAAACAGTCCACATTGCAGATGTAACCAAGGCTGATTTATTGTCAATAAAAAGCATTGGTGAAGCAAAGGCAGACAGGATATTGAACCTGAGGGAAGAAAATGGTGGTACGCTGACCTTGCATGACCTTCAGAAGTCAAAAGTTGTCAGCAATTCAGTGATCAAGAAACTCCAACACTCAGGTTTCATCATATTCAGTGACAGAAATGTGTCATCTGATAGCAAGGTTTGCTCCAGTCAGGAACACCTTGTAGTTCAGGTTGGCGTGGAAGATTCCCGTGAGGTGGAGGAGATGGACGATGAAGATTCGGATGACCAGTATGCTTTCCCTGACAAAGAATCTTTGCATTTGTCGGGAACATCAACTGATCAGCAGAAGTTGCAGTCGCCAAAAGTAGAGTTGTCGGGCTCATCCTATCAGGTTTTTCCCAGTCAGGGAACTGCAGGACTTGAACCCGAGACTTCGGACTCTATTCCAATACTAACTGGAAAGCCAGGACTTGATGATATTTGGTCAGTTCTGATCGCAATCAAGGGAAACACATCAAAAACAGAGAAGTCTGTGAAGAAATTGGAATCTACCCAGGTTGATACCAGCAACAAAGTGACAAAGTTGTTCCGCACAGTGGAAGAATTGAACCGTTCAGTTCATTCAACCCGTACGGCTCAACTTGAGCTTAAGTCCAGAGTAGATGGCCTGGATCAGAGAGTGACTGATGTTGAGGAGAAACATCAGAAACTTGACAGAGTGGAAAGTGACACCGCAATGTTGAAGAGTGATGTGTCCGGTTTGACGTCTTCTCAGCAGGAAGTGATGTTCAACTGCTATAGGGATGTCTCGAACCTTAGTCAGCATTTACAGTCCAAGATGCAAGAAACAAAGTCTAGGTTTTTAAGACTTGATTCTCGCTTGGATCGAGTATGACCAGCAGAAAACTGAGTTTTCTTCTTTGAAGTCCAGGGTGACACAACATCAAGTGATGTTGGACCGGGAACTGGAGTCGGTCAAAGAAACTCAGAGATCCCAAGAGGATGCGATAACCTCTCTCCAACAACTTGAGATTGCTGAAAACCAACGTCAACAGGAAGTCTCTTTGCTGCATCAGGATCTAGATGGTCTAGCTCAACAGGTGCAGGTTGTCAAAGAGGAAGTGCAGAATCTTAAGCATGCTCCCTGTGACCACAACCCTTCGATCAGTAAACATCGAACTGGTGTGGAGCAGGATGTAGCTTTTCAAGCTTTACAGAAGGACTTGGAAAATTCCTTTACAGAGTTATCCAAGCTTGTGACCGAAAACGAAGCTGCATTACAAAAGCATGAACAGATTTTAGTCCAGCAAAAGCAACAACTGGAAGGTGTGGCTGATGAGAATTGTCTTGATGACATTGAAAAAGCTTTCGAGCGAAATGTCAATGTCCAAAGCAAGATATTTGAAGCCAAGCGTAAGCCTACATTGGAGAAAGTGAACCGCCAGCTCAGAACCATGCGAGATACATTTAATTTGGAATATCAGCTTCCGTCCAATTTACCAGGTCTTCAGTGGACAGGATTGGACTTGAGGCCAGTTTCAGAGTTTAATTGCCCAGGGTCTTCAGAAGAACAAACTATTGCGAAGGTTCCTCAGAAGCAGGTCAGGATGTCTCAGCCGTTGTATACTCCTGTACCTAGCTATCTTAGGACAACTAGTAGATGTTCAACACCAAGGATTGAAGATCAGGATGAGTGTTTTCAGCGTGTATCAGCTGCTATTCGTGAAAAAAGCCCAAACGGGGTTTACAACAACAAGACACCACGTGTCAGTGTAGTCAGTCAGGTGAATGACAATGTCCATGTCTCATCTGACAGCTCTGAAGATGAAGTTCAGAAGAAAACCGTGACCCATAAAGACAAGACGAAGAGCAAGATTCACGTACCAAAGCTGTCCTTTGAAGGTGAACATTGGAATGGATACATTTCTCAGTTTGAGCTAGTGGCTAAGACCTTAGCCTGGACCGAGTCTGAGAAGATCCATAACTTTGCCATGTCCCTGAAGAAAGGAGCAGCAGAGTATTATGGAATCCTGCCAAACCGTAAAGAATCGGACTTTGATTGGCTGAAGAAGAGATTCCAGGATCACTTTGGGAAGACAGAATCCCCTGCCGCCTTGAGATGGGAACTTTTACAAACTGAACAGCGTGAGGATGAAAATCTTGAAAAGTACTTGGCCAGAATGCAAGGAATGATAGTCTCCCTATTCCCAGATGAGCAGAAGCAAGAGGCATGCAGTCCATTTTTCGTGGATGCTTTCATGAAGGGCTGCCGTGACAAAGCAGCAGTGCTTGCAGCTGCTGGTAAACATCCCACCACCCTTGAAGATGCTTATAAATTTGTTCAGGATGCTATGCAACTACGCAAAGCTATCCTTGGGAAGAAGGCTTCTGCGAGGAGTGTCAAATATGTTGAGTCTGACTCGTCAAGTCCCTCAACTGATTCTGATACTTCTACCACATCAGAGGAAACTGTGGCTAAGACATTACAAGCCCGGGGCCATACATCTAGAAGAGATGGTCGTCACCACAAGAAGTTTCACAAAGTCATCTCGGGTCTACACAAAGTGTAAAAAGACAATAAAAACAGACAGGATGTACTGAGATGCTATAACTGTGGTGAACCAGGACATTTTGCACAAAATTGTCCCAGGAGGCGATATGATGGTTACGACAGAAAACAATGGTCATCAACCAGGAGCGATCATCCCAGCTGGAGAGATCATCAGGGTTATGACCCAACATGGAACTTACCTGGTTATCAGCATAATGGTCCCAGACGTGATAGGTACACACCACCGGGTACCCCTGAAAGGTTTCCTTCATCCAGTCAAGGATATCAGAGGAATATCTATGGCAGTCCCCGTTCTGGACAGTACCATCCATCACAAAACAGAGACTACAGGAGAAGTCCACAGCGGAGTGATGATTCAAACTGGAGGACCAGCCCAAGAAGGGATAACCAACGCTACCATAGTCCACCACCACCACCTAGGACTACACAGGGTTTTAAAGGTAGTTCTGACTCCACCATGCGACCTAGCTCCATGGGTGAGAAGTCCAACGTAACCTTTTCTGACTCTGTAAAGTCTTTAAACTAACAGGGAGGGGTAATTCACCCGTTGCCCCGACCCTCAACATGAATAATTGGGTGAATCACAAGACATGTAAGAGAGTTTGGTGTAGAACAACACGAGAAAGTAACAAGGATAACCTTAGCGCTGTAGTAGATTGCACTGTTCAAGGTGTTAAAACCAAAGCACTACTAGATACCGGCGCTCAGATTTCCTTGATGAGTAGTAAACTGTATGAACAGATTGAAAACAAACCTGATTTAAAGGGAATGCTTAAATTGGAAGGAATTATTCAGGATGTGAAAATTGATGCAAAACTGTTCGAGGGAGTAACAGTCTCCTTCAGTGAGTCGCAATCATTCACATGGAAATTCTATGTCGCTAATATAGCTGAACCTTTAATTATTGGTTTAGATTTTCTTTGTCATTTCAAAGCTGTTTTGAACTTGGATAAAGGTACTCTCATGTTGAATAGGTATTCACTGAGGTTGAATCAATTCAAAACTAGCGAGGGGAATCAATACTCTTGTGTCCCAGTTATTGCTTATGAAAAATTGTTCCTACCACCAGTGTTTTAAGAACTAGTGCTCGGTTAGCAAAAACTTTGTCCGGTGAAATAGTTATTTCACCATCCGGTAAAAACAAAGGTGTTTTGCTACCTAACACTATTGTTCAGGCAGCGGAAATGGTCCCAATTCAATTAGTCAATGACACAGACGTTCCAATTCTAATTCATGCTGGTCATGTGTTAGGATATGCAATGGAATGTGACGTTGTTTTGACTGAGAATTCCAAAAAGATCAACACTGGCAGTCTTGAAAAACATTCAAGCGATCTTGAGAAACCTTCTACCAGTCTTGAACTTCATACTAGTCTTCCAGATCATCTTGAAGGATTGTTCCAGCGTTCCAAGAAGTTCTTGAATGAAGAGGAAGCAACCATCTTGAGATCTTTACTACTGAAGTATCAGGATATATTTTCCAAGGGGAGTCATGATATAGGATGTTTCAAGGAAATTAAACACACCATAGACACTGGTACAGAACGTCCAGTCAAACATCCTATGCGGTGTACACCTATGGGTTTTGAAGGTGAAGAAGAGGAGAACCTGAAGCAGATGTTGGATATCGGGGTGATCTCAGAGTCTTCCTCAGACTGGGCCTCTGCACCAGTTCTTGTGAGGAAGAGAGATGGCTCTGTCCGATACTGTGTGGATTACCGTTCTTTGAATGCCAAAACAGTCAAAGACTTATTTCCATTACCATCCATATCACAATGTCTGGATCAGCTGTCTGGTAATAGATACTTTTCCACACTTGATATGGCGAGTGGTTATTGGCAAATAGAAATTGATGAAAAAGATCAGCACAAAACAGCCTTTATTACCAAGTATGGACTATTTGAACACAAACGGATGGCGTTTGGGCTTTGTAATGCTCCCGCCACATTCCAAAGAGTGATTCAATTTGTCCTAAGAGGGTTAACATGGACCAAAACATTGGCATACATTGACGATGTGATTGTCTTAGGCAAAGACTTCACAGATCATGTTGCTAACCTTGAGTTGACATTTCAAAGGTTTCGTCAGCACAATCTGAAACTTAAGCCCAAAAAGTGTAGCCTGTTCCATACTGAAACTACATTTTTGGGACATGTGGTTAGTTTCGAAGGTGTTGCTGTGAATCCAGATAACATTACCAAAGTAAAGAAATGGCCAATTCCACAGTCTGTGAAAGATGTAGAGAAATTCCTAGGATTTGTGAATTACCATCGTGATCATATCCAGGATTACGCAGGTCTTACTTCCATACTTTACAAACTGACAGGAAGTAAAGCAACTTTTGAATGGCAGGAAAATCACCAAGAAGCATTTGACGCCGTCAAGGAGAAGTTGGTCAATGCGCCCATTTTGGCTTATCCGAATGCAACAGACGTTTTCATTCTGGATACGGATGCTTCAGGAACAGCAATAGGTGCTGTGCTATCACAACTGCAAGATGGTGATGAAAAAGTGATTAGCTACGGAAGCTATGTTCTGACCCCAGAACAACGCAAGTATTGTGTGACCAGAAGAGAGCTCCTAGCTGTAATCAGATTCACAAGACAGTTCCGTCACTATCTTTTAGGCCGAAAATTCTACCTGAGGACAGACCACAATAGCCTAACTTGGCTTCTTCGTTTCAAGTACATAGAGGGTCAACTAGCCAGATGGTTAGAAGAACTGAGTCAATTCGACATGATCGTCCAACATCGACCTGGAAACAGACATGGAAACGCTGATGGATTGTCCAGAATCCCAGATGAAACAAGTTTCTGCAACTGTTACCAAGCTGGTGTTGACCTGGCAGATTTACCTTGTCAAGGTTGTAAATTCTGTACCAGGACCCATCAGCAGTGGTCTAGGTTTGAATCTGATGTCGATGATGTCGTTCCTCTAGCCGTTAGAACAGCTTCTGTCTCGCCAGATGAGCCAGATGTCCAGTGGATTCTCTCTTATACAGAAGAAGAGTTGTCAAAACTTCAGCAGAATGATCCTTGTTTGAAAAAAGTAATTGTTTGGCTGCAAACTGACATAACCCCTAGTCAAAGGGAGTTGTCCTTATGCAGCCCAGCAGTTAAGTATTTCTACCTCAATGGAAGTCGTTTAAGTTACCAAAACAACTTATTGTGGTACTCCTGGAAGGATGTTATTGGAGAGAAACAACTACTAGTGGTTCCAGAATGCCTAAAACAAGAAGTTTTATCCCTTAATCATGATATACCATTAACTGGACACATGGGTATCGCAAAGACGCTCTTGCGTATCCGAAAGTCTTTTATTTGGTATAAGTTGTCAAGGGATGTTGAACTTTTCGTGAAATCCTGTCAGGTGTGCAACAGGAGTAAAAAAGCCAAAACCAAAGCCAAAGCAGGACTTGGACAGTACCACGTAGGATCTCCATTAGAACGTGTGCATGTGGATATTCTAGGTCCATTTACTCCAAGTACCAAAGGTAACCAATATGTCCTAATGATTGTGGATCAGTTCACTAAGTGGCTTGAATGTTTTCCATTACCACATCAGAATGCAGAAGAAACCGCCCGATGTATGGTTGATGGATTCATCTCACGTTTAGGATGCCCAGTGGAGATTCACACTGACCAAGGAAAGAATTTTGATGGTAAACTGTTCGCAACTGTCTGTCATTTGCTCCAGATTACCAAAACAAGGACTACACCCTATAGACCATGCTCCAATGGTCAGGTAGAGCGTTATAACCGCACCCTACTGCAGTTAATTCGGTGTTTCCTGAAAAGCAATCAGAAGTCCTGGGATGAACACCTACAGCAACTAGCAGGTGCTATTCGCTCAACCGTCAATAGACACACTGGATTTACCCCGAACATGATGATGCTTGGCAGAGAAGTCATGTTGCCAGTTGATTTGATGTTCGGCTCTATCGGTCAAGAAGAAACAACTTCTGCGGAATATGTCACAAAGCTACAGCAAATTCTTCGTCAAGTCCATACCCTTGCAAGGGAGTCCTTGCAGTCCAGTCAAGAAAGACAGAAAAGGGACTATGACCTCAAGTTGAAAGTGACTACGTATGAGATTGGTGATCTCGTGTATGTCCTTGATTCAGCTAGAAAAATTGGCATAAGTCCTAAGTTACAGCCGGTATGGAAAGGCCCATATGTCATCTCCAAGGTTATTTCACCTATTATTTTTGAGGTAGCTGACAAGAGGAAGTCATGTGTCCTACATCATGATAGGTTAAAGCCTTGTGAAGATCGTGCCATTCCTTTGTGGCTTCGCAGAAAACGAAGTAAAATTTTGAATGACCTTGACCAAGAGGATCCTGAAAATGAAGATGATTTCTGTTTGGATTGGCTATTCGAAAATGAGCCAGATAATACAGATGTCAGTCTGCCAGGATACTGTCAGGAGAAAGTACAATTGTTTCCAGATGACCCAGTTTCGCCAGAGTCTACGCTCGAGATTGAACAACATCTTGATTCTGGAGATCAGCTACCTGAATTACAGCCCAGCAGAAGTGGTCGTGAAAGGAGGAGACCGCGTCATTTGCAGGACTATATTTAAGTAGTTAAGACTTAGATAAGATTTGGTGGAATTTCCTAGTTAAGTGCATGAGGGTTTGGTGTTGGTATGACTAGTTAAAGTCCACTAACTGCTATTACCCATTGAAATGTATGGATTCCACAGTGCTTATCTTGATTTTTCCTTTCTACAGGAATTAAAATGGCAGACAAGAAAGAAGTCACTTCAAAAAATCACTCAAACCAGAGATCAAGTTCACATACTGACACGGATAGATCTAGCCCCAGATCTACTTCCACAAGTCAAAGATCAGGATCTCATAACCGCGAAAGATCTGATCAGAGATCTTCAACTGTCACAAGTCAACCAGACCAGGGTAGATCTAGTTCAAGATCTAACCAATCGTCTACTTCATACAGATCTAGACCAAGATCTGTTGTAACCAGGATTGATGAAGGCCCTACTGAACAAACCAGATCAGAGCGTAGGGTTACATTTGATCTACCACCAAGACGAAGAAGGCGTTCTGTCTCTCGTTCTAGACGTACAGTTTACTCTCGTTCAGAGTCTACTCAGTCTTCGAGAGCACGGGTACATGAACATTCACCTGCATCTTCAACTCGTTCACTCAACGAGCAGGTGATAAGGATGCTGAAAGAATTGTATAGCTTTGTGGATTTCAACACCATTAAGCGCATTGTTGAAACTACAGCATCAAGCATGGAAGTCTACAGCCAAGGACTGTTGTTGGAAACTAGCAGTAGGAAAGTTAGGGAGATGATGGCAGCAGCTTGTGGTGTCTCAGCGGCGCCTGCCTCATCCGCGTCTGTTCCTGTAGTATCTGCTCCTCGTGCAACAGTCGTCACCCAGCCAAAGGAGGTTGTAGAGAGTACCAAACCAAAGGTCACCATACCTAAAGAACTAAAACCAAAGGTCACCGTACCTAAAGAACTAAAACCAAAGGTCACCATACCTAAAGAAAAAAGCGACAAGGAACCACCAAAGAAGGTAACTTCATCTACTAAACTGGTTAGGGAAGTTACTATTAAAGATGTGAATAACAACAATGCCAACACTTTAAAGAGATCGTCCTCTGAAACGTTGGAAGTGATTGTTCCTAAGAAAAAGCAGAAGAGGCATGCTTGTTACATGACCAACTGTGGCCAACCATCGCCCAGTATTAAAAAACATGTCGTTGGGAAGCATCTGTCAATTGCCTTCGCCACTTGGAAGGAGATGCCCAATGAAGAAAGAATGGTCCGTTATAACCAATCTTTGATGTCTCTGGAAGCAGCACTTGGTTTGTCCAACCATGATGAGTTACTGCAGCTTGTTGTAAAAAATAAGTGGTTTCCTGTGGACACCAGGTTTACTATTCCTGAGGAAGATGCCAAGTTTGTGAAAGCTTTTCACCTGTGGCTGACCGGGAATCAACTGACGTCCAAACCAATTGTGGACCCCCCCAATTGCGTTGCTGTCCTTACGAACTGGAGAGTTTTTTCCACTGTTCTCAATTGCATTGGGGAGGAGAAGGTAACATTACCTAGGCAGTCTTTCGAAACAACAAATCTCGAGGCTGAAAACCAGGATGTCCAGTCTATTTCAACTGTGGATACACCAGTTCAGGATGTTCCAACAGATGCCCAGGTTGTTCAACCAGTCCAGGTTGCTCAACCAGAAGTTGAAGGAACCAAGGATGTACCAGTGGAAGAGCAGCCAATGGAGGTGGATCAGGGTAACCAGTGTGAATCTGGGGATTTAGCAAGTAGTCTTGCTCCCTCAGAGGAAGCTGTTTTACTGGGTTCACCTTCTGAGGATGTGAGGAGTGTTAGCTCTTCAATACTAGAGAGTCCGCCTAAATCCAAGGTTGTGAAGGATATTGGTACCCCTTACGAAGAGGCAGAATGGGTGCAAAGAAGGACCAGTTTCCTGAAGGTGAAAAGCAGGGACAGAGTGAGCTTCATCGACTCTCATATGCACTTGGATAAACTGAGGTGGATCAGTCATTGTCGCGATATTGATACTATCCTAGACAGAGGTCCAATGCCGGCAACTCCAGTGTATCTTGAAGCCGTTGTTGCAAACTTTTGTCATGAAGCGCCAAGCAAGGAACTGAGACAGATGTGGAAGAGAGATTCCAGAATTTTCCACACGCACGGTTTGCACCCCAACTCGCCCATACTGCCACAGACGAGGATTTCGAGAGGGTTAGAACAAGCGTCATCAAGGATCCACGTTGTGTTGGCCTTGGTGAGATTGGATTTGACTTCAGTGGCCACTTTGGAAAATTTAAAACTCAACAAACCCTGCTTTGTAGGAAGTTCCTACAGATGTTTGTTAGGGAAGAATTGTACCACCACAAAGACATTGTGATTCACTGCAGGGACAAGGGAAACCGTATGGATGCTTATGGAACCTGTCTCAAGGTCTTTGAGGAGGAGATACCTGCATTCCATAGAGAGGATATAAACCTTCATTTCCACTGTTTTAACGGGGGTATGTCCACGCTTCGCGACTGGTTGGCAAGGTTTCCTAGAATAAGGATTGGAGTCACTGGTTTGCTTTTGCGAAAGGACCGAAATCCAGAACTTGAAGCTGTTGTGGAGCACTTGGATTTAGATCAGATCCTGTTAGAAACAGATTCTCCATACTTGACACCCCCAGTTCATGGAAACTGTGCCTACAATACCCCTTATGGTCTGGAGGAAGTAGCTCGACGTGTAGTTCAACTGAAAGACACAACAATCAGGGCAGTGCTGACCACTACCAGAAAGAACGCTGCAGATCTCTACGGTCTAAAGGTTTGAGGGTATTGTGTGTACGAATGAGTAAGACAGAGGGAGTATTAACATTGTTCTACATGGTGAAATAAACTGTTGCAAAATTCATCAACATTGTTCTATGTAAAGGACTGTTATGGATGTATTCCAGTTGGAGGGAATACAGCAACATTGTTCATCATACTGAACTGTTAAGCATCGTCTAAAAACAGATGAATTATCAACATTGTTCTACCAGTTCCAGAACTGTTGTGCTATTACTCCATGAATGTTCATGTGCTCAGTCTTGAAAGGAAATCAGATGAATTCTCAACATTGTTCTACAGGTTCCTGAACTGTTGAGGAGACTCAAAAGAAACCAGAAGGATTATAAACATTGTTCTACATGTCAAGAACTGTTGTAAGTTCTCTGGAAAGAAACAAAAGGATAGGCAACACTGTTCTATATGTCAAGGACCGTTGCAAGTGCGTTAAACACCCTGGTCTGGTCTGGCAACCACCCACCTAGGCAACCTCAGATGACTGATGGACCTGTTCTAAACAAAACCGGGAGGAATGAAGTGAAGCCGCCGGGTAGTTTCGAATGGAAGTCCGTTCGCCTACCGTTTGAGTTTTAGTATCTCCCCACTGGAAGTGAAGAACAGGAAATGAACCTAAAGACTAGTCAGTTATCTGTGCACATTCAAAGGAATAACACCTACAAGAAATCCAACAGCATCACTACAGATAACTACTGGTGAGTCTGGTATTTTACAATAGTATATCTTCTATTCACTTTAGTGAGCTTGGTGGAGTTAATGTGGTCATATTATTTTATCTAGCACATCATGTCAGTCCTTTTGCACAGTTCAAATCTAATTTAATGTGACTTCTATACACTGTGTGGGCTAAATACCTCTAGTTTACTGTATATAATTTCCAAACTGTTTATTTTAAGCCTACCTTTGTGAGCCAGCTCTACTCATGTAGTGAGATTCTTTCACCCTGTACATTTTGTCAGTGCTTATGCACAAGTGCATTTCTAATTGAATCAGACTATTATACAGGTTAATCTGTGCTAGTTTACTATGTAACATTTCAAACTGTCTATTTTGGATCTACCTTAGTTAGTTTGGTGAAGCTGATGGTATCGCATTGTTTCATCCAGTACATCATGTCAGCATAAGGCAGCAGGTCCTTGTGACTGGACTTGTGTGATACCATCTTCAGTTCACCCTGTGCCTTGCTCGTATTCTCTCCCAGCTCATTACCCTATACATATAAAAATCCAGTGAAAACCATATCTACTCATAACTGCTCAATTATATGTAATGCTCACAATACTCTACCTACTTTGTATTAGTAAATGTTAGTGGGTAAATCATTTGGGTGTGTGGATATTGATATTGAATGAAAAAATAGTTCAATATCAGCTAATATCAGGGAGGTTGTATTGTCTGATAAATAGTCTGAATCTGGGATACTGAAAACATTTTGTTTTAGTCTATCCACAAGCACAAACAAGAAGTTAAGTTTACCAAAACAATATATGGCAGTTTTCATCAAAAACGCATTGAAAACTACCAAAGCACAGGATGAAAGTCTACAATTTTTTCAGAATTAGGCTATACTTAAAATATTTGCAGCATAAGCTTACAGTTTTACTTAAAATGGCAATATTGGTCTATGTCTTTAGACACTGATATAGACAACCCTGTCCCTAAATAATAAATATCGCCAATATCGATAAACAATGTACCCACTAGTAAATGTCAACATGATATACAACTGATGTCTGTTCAGTGAAATCTCAAGGGCCACACAAATACTTCTAAAGTCCAGGGCTGATATTCACTTACATGGATGAATATCAGATCAAATTTTGGAAAAAAAATTTCAAGTGAGTCAGTGTATCCAACAGCTATTCACAAAACAGGGATGATGAGTACAAAAGATCATATATCTGATCATTTTTATTTTGCATCTTTCACTACTTATATAACTAAGAAAAATCTAAAGGGTTCATCCAGTCAGAGAATACCATCTTTCACTGTAGTGACTGATACAAGATTTACATCTTCTTCTCTGAGACATCTGCTGTTAGCTATGTTTGATCTGCCTTGATCCAAAAGTTAATCCATCAAACTATACGGATCAAAGATATTCCAAAATTTAGTCCACAGATCAGCATATCATCTCAAATTGATCCAAAATCTGATCAAAACTCGATCTTTTTTCCTTAAATTTCATCTAATTTTCACTGAACTATGTTTGTGAGTACTAAGTAATTTGCTGGAGAAATGGTCTACATAAAGAGCTGAATCTTGACCAAATAGTTTGCACTGCTTCCATGCGGCTCTAAAACAAACAGTGGCGATATGACCTATAATGTGCATAAAATCCAAAAAAGTTCTAAAGATATTTTGTGAAATCCAAAAATACTATACATCAGAGGCCGTATTCTACAACAAAACTTAGATCATTTCTAACTTAGATTTCAAGTATTTCTTAGATTTCAAGTGAGAAATGATGAAAATGAACATTATTAATTTTTATTTCATGAATACAAAGTGCAAGAAAAACTTAAGTGAAAACCTTCTCTTACTTAGATATAATGTGCATAAAATCCAAAAAAGTTCTAAAGATATTTTGTGAAATCCAAAAATACTATACATCAGAGGCCGTATTCTACAACAAAACTTAGATCATTTCTAACTTAGATTTCAAGTATTTCTTAGATTTCAAGTGAGAAATGATGAAAATGAACATTATTAATTTTTATTTCATGAATACAAAGTGCAAGAAAAACTTAAGTGAAAACCTTCTCTTACTTAGATCTAAGGTCATCTTATCTAAGTATTGTGATAGAACATGGCACCAGATTATATACCATTTTGTAAATATGAAAGATAATTGCCAAATTCTTGAGCTATTTAACAGCATTAATCATTTCTAATAATAGTATTTGCTCATGATAAAAAAACAAGCACAAACAATAAGAAATATTCAACAACTGGAATGCTGATCCCCTGTGCATTGAAATATGAAAGCAAATTAAAGTGTCACAGCTCCCCCTTGCCCCATCCTCCTAAATATTTTTTATGTACTTTCATTCATGGACAACAAGAAAATGTAGCAGATACACTTATGGAATATCTACATACACTAGATATTGCCATTTGATTCAGTGAATCCTTAGATGACACAAGGCTAAAACTTCAATTACTTTGAAATGCTTGCTGCTGACCCTGAAACTGAACATTAAGGCCACAAATCAACAACCTTCCAGTCTTTGTCCTGCACTCATCTTGCCATTTACCAAATTTGCAGGCACATTTGAGGGAGGGTTTCACATAGTACACATAGGCGTATTTCACAACCGTAATCCGTCGAATCTAGATTCGTCAGATCAAAAGATTCGCTTGTGTTGTGACTTGAATCTGAATCTGGATTATGAATCCGTTGATCTACCTCGAGAGGTAGATCATAATTCTTTTAAAAATAATGGCGGCAACATGTGGCAGGAAATTTTAACATTTGACAAATTTTAATTATACTGTGATATTATAATATTATATTACTGCATCATAATTTATAACTAGAGGATCGCTCGCAAAAAAAAAGATAATGTTTTTGCATAGCAAAAACAAAGCATCCCGAAAAGGATATAAAGGCGAGTGCTAAAGTATTAAGAAAATGCTTCGTTTCTAGCCTTATACTGTTGTGGCAACCAAAGTCAGCACAGTCTGCTCTATCTAGCACAGTTTTCAAGATATAAGCATTATTGTGTTTTGCAAAAAATTCGAAAATTCAAAATGTCCGCTATATTTGGCGAGACAAAAATATTTTGAAAATTGGCATGGCTACTCTGCAGAGATACCCAGCAGGTCAAAAATTTTGTTGAGTTCGCTCCATCTAGTACGGTTTTCGCGATATAAGCATTTTGTGTTTTGCAAAAACTTTGAAAATTCAAAATGGCCATCATTTTTGGGGAGACAAAAATTTTTGACAAGACCACTGCCGCGGTGTGTATCTCCCGCCGAGCATTAAAGGAGAAGAAATAGCTTTTCCGAGATATTCACAATTTATCATTTTCGTGTGTGAAAGCTCTTCCAAAAGTAGGTGAATGAGTTATTTGAGAAAATTGGCTATCTGCAATACTATTAAGAGATAATTCACATTTACTCCTTTTGAGTAGGTGAGTAATTACCTACGGGTCTGGAACTTCATCAAGTGAAAGTTCTCCCAAAAGTAGATGAATGAGTATTTGATAAAAATTGGGTATCCGCAATACTTTTAGAGATAATTCACATTTACTCATTTTGAGTAGGTGAATAATTAGCTATGGGTCTGAAGCTTCACCAAGTGAAAGCTCTCCCAAAAGTAGGTGAATAAGTTATTTGAGAAAAATTTGCTATCTGCAATACTTTTAGAGATAATTCGTATTTACTCATTTTGAGTAGGCGAGTAATTAGCTATGGGTCTGAAACTTCACCATGTGAAAGCTCTTCCACAAGTAGATGAATGAGTATTTGATAAAAATTGGGTATCCGCAATACTTTTACAGATAATTAGCATTTACTCATTTTGAGTAGGTGAATAATTAGCTATGGGTCTGAAACTTCACGGAGTGAAAGCTCTCCCAAAAGTAGGTGCATGAGTTATTTGAGAAAAATTGGCTATCTGCAATACTTTTAGAGATAATTTGCATTTACTCATTTTGAGTAGGTGAGTAATTAGCTATGGGTCTGAAACTTCACCATGTGAAAGCTCTTCCAAAAGTAGGTGAATGAGTTATTTGAGAAAAATTGGCTATCTGCAATACTTTTAAGAGATAATTCGCATTTACTCATTTTGAGTAGGTGAGTAATTATCTACGGGTCTAAAACTTCACCATGTGAAAGCTCTTTCAAAAGTAGGTGAATGAGTTATTTGATAAAAATTGGGTATCCGCAATAGTTTTTGAGATAATTAGCATTTACTCATTTTGAGTAGGTGAGTAATTAGCTATGGGTCTGAAAGTTCACCATGTGAAAGCTCTTCCAAAAGTAGGTGAATGAGTTATTTGAGAAAAATTGGCTATCTGCAATACTTTTAAGAGATAATTCACATTTACTCATTTTGAGTAGGTGAGTAATTATCTACGGGTCTGAAACTTCACCATGTGAAAGCTCTCCCAAAAGTACATGAATGAGTTATTTGAGAAAAATTGGGTATCCGCAATAGTTTTTGAGATAATTCGCATTTACTCATTTTGAGTAGGTGAGTAATTATCTACGGGTCTGAAACTTCACCATGTGAAAACTCTCCCAAAAGTAGATGAATGAGTTATTTGATAAAAATTGGGTATCCGCAATAGTTTCAGAGATAATTAGCATTTACTCATTTTGAGTAGGTGAATAATTAGCTACGGGTCTGAAACTTCACCGAGTGAAAGCTCTTTGGGATAGCTGCTCTGCAGAGATACCCTGAAGATCAAAAATTTCATCAAAATCGCTCTATGTAGCACGGTTTTCGAGATATTAGCATTTTTGTG
Organism: Sabellastarte sp. h YS-2021; assembly: GCA_964017235.1. NCBI lineage: Eukaryota > Metazoa > Annelida > Polychaeta > Sabellida > Sabellidae > Sabellastarte > Sabellastarte sp. h YS-2021. Next base: position 61,469,536 of record OZ024927.1, read on the forward strand.
TTTTGCAATTTTTGCGCAGAAATTCGAAAATTAAAAATGGCCGCCATTTTTGGCAAGACAAATTTTTTTCGAAAATTGGCGTGGTTACTCTGCAGAGATACCCTGTGGGTCAAAAATTTCGTCGAAATCGCTCTATCTAGCAGGGTTTTCGAGATATAAGCATTTTGATGTTTTGCAATTTTTGCGAAAAATTCGAAAATTCAAAATGGCCGCCATTTTTGGCGAGACAAAATTTTTTTGAAAATTGGCATGGCTACTCTGCAGACATACCCTGTGGGTCAAAAATTTCGTCGAAAGTGCTCTATCTAGTACGGTTTTTGAGATACAAGCATTTTTATGTTTTACAATTTTTGCGAAAAATTCGAAAATTCAAAATGGCCGCCATTTTTGGCGAGACAAAAAGTTTTTTGAAAATTGGCATGGCTACTCTGAAGACATACCCTATTGGTCAAAAATTTCGTCGAAATCGCTCTATCTGGCACGGTTTTCGAGATATAAGCATTTTTGTGTTTTCCTTATTTGGAAAATTCATAATGATTAATTAATCATTAATTACTCGGCCATTTCTTAACCAATCAATGCCAAAATCTAATGATTTCCAGATTTTAATAGAATGAATGTATTTGCCAAGTTTCAGGTGAATTGATAAAATTCCTTTCAAGTTATCATCCGGACAAGTTTCCCCATCAAAAAAAGACATTTTTGGTCATGTGACCTCTCTGATTGGTTGAAATGTCACTGCAGCATATTCAAAAAAATTCCCCAAGGCTACTGCCTAAACCTGCCAAATTTGAAAAGAATCTGCTTAACGGTTACAGAGTTATAAGGAAAACAAAATGCGGAGCCGGCGGAGCCGCAGGAGCCAGTGGAGCCGGCGGAGCCTGAAGGTCTCCCATACACAAACGCTTAATACTATATGATATTTATGTTTGTTTATGTTATGTTTTAAATTTGGATTCAGATCTACAGAAAATTGTATATCACAAATCTAGCTAATCCAAAGAATCCAAATCTGAATCTAGATTCGACGGATTACGGTTGTGAAATACGCCTAGTCACAACTTTTATGGGGTTGTGACAGACCAACATATTCCTAACATTCATTAAGGGATACAATGTGTTTATTGCACAATTACAACAACCTTTCAGAGACATTTTTAAATGTCTTTTAAAATAAATAACCACAAAATAATGTGAGTTTCAAAGGTGTACACAACAAACGTGTCATATTTGCACATTATTGGAATATCCATAAATTTAAAATTTATGCAGCAATAAACATAACCACACCATAAAATCACAACCTTTCCTGCTAGACATCCACATTGCAACAAAGTAAAATAAGTAAATGTATTTGAGTGCGATTGTAAGCAGTTTAGCAGTTTTTTTTAAACTTTATGTTCATGAATATTCATATCTAGCATTGGCTTTGATATTTGCTTGGCTGATCCATGTTCAATTACTAATGAGTAATTTAATAATATACATTAATTCACCAGATATACTGATTCAATGTAAATTATTATTGTTGCTTATTACAGACAAGAAGCTTCTGCAAAAATGATTTTGTAATTTTTATTGCCGAAGCAAAGGGCAGGCACAAGCCAAGGTTCTAGTTCAACACTGCAGGAAAAGGCATCATTACCTGAGTGGAAATAAGCTTATAAAATGAACATTTGGAATATAAGCGGTTTGCTGTCTTCCTCTAACATCAAGTACCAACAAAATTTACACCATTTTAATTTTAATCCAATTTCATAGTGAAACACACAAAAGCGAAACAAAACTAGATTGGGCCAACTCGGCGCCAACATATCCCCAGACAGGTCATCACTCACGCCACAGGTTTTGATCGGGAATTTTTTAAAACATAATTACCCATTATTATATGAACTTCTGCACATCAATCTACTCTGTTTATATCTTCCAAGGAAGATGGTGTATCCCCAGACGCCGAATACATAACTCAAATTATATTTTCAATCTTCCTGCAATGATAACTCTAAACCTATTTTCAAAGTATTTAAATGATTGATGATTGAATGTCCATTCTAAAATAATAATCCCAAAAGAGCATATCTGTTTCTATATTTGTTGACAAATAAAATATTATTTTTAACTCAACTCATCATACTTTTCAATCTTCCTTCAAAGTATTTAAATGATTGATGATTCAATGTCCATTCTAAAATTCATAATCCCAAAAGCACATATCTGTTTCTATATTTGTTCACAAATAAAATATTATTTAAAAAAAAATTATTAATATTATTATTTTATTATATTATTTTTAGAATTTGCAAATTGTTTTCAGTTATTTATTTCCTCTATACCTATATATGTGGTCCATATATATGCAACCTAAATATGTGACACAATCTCAGTTCTGACTCCCCTTTGTGTTATATGTAATGAAGTCCACCACCTCCCACCCCCACCCCTCTCCCCTTCTCCACACCTCTCTCACTATTACACAAGATCTGCAACCCCATTGAGTTCTTTGTTTCTCATCTGATATCATTAAATACCTTTGTTTATTTAGTGTCACTCAATATAGCTGGAGGTCCCAGAGGTGGGTGGGGGGGAATCCGGGTGGGGGATGCATAAATGGTAAACAAACAATCTATATAAAAGGGGTACTCAAATACAAAAAGAATTGAGAATTTTAAGTATGTGATTATCAACTGAAATGAGTTCATAACTGTAGGAGCTGTGTCAAAATTAACTGAGGCAAGTTGAATAAAACTGGGCTAGTTGAGGGTTAAAAATCCCCTAGTTTTACTACATAAGGATATAATTTCATTAATATTGGGACTTAAAGCTCACTTAAAGTGTCCATTTTGTCTACTTGAATATGTTTAACCAGTTTCATTTTAAAAAGTGAAAAACTCAGCAAGCAGAGGTATAACACACAAAAATAAGTTCTTAAAAGACTAAGATAGCCATAACATTATTAATATTCAAAATTTAAATAGACAGGCATTTCCTTTTAAAAATTCAAAGATTTCAGCTCTATAACCCACATAGTTTGACAGTTACTGGGCTTTAAAGTGGCATAATGTCCATAAATTGGGTTTCTGTGGGCATTTTACAATTGTTAAAGAGACCTTAGCAATTAAACAACAGATCTGAAACTTTTTGGGGGACATACATAACAAACAAAAATTATATATAATACAGTTTAAGACTTGTCACACTAAGCATTTCCAAATAACAGGGCAAAATACGGAAAAAATGTCCAAAAAGGCACTTGGGCGAGTGTCTATGGCCCTCATACACAGGTTAAATGTCTACTAAAAACCTTGATTTTCGGCATATGTAAAAAGGACATAATAATGCATTCCCAGATGGGATTTCAGCTCCATCAATCACATAGTTTAACAGTCACAGGGCTTAAAGGTGGTAAAAAGTCCAAATATTGGGTCTCTGTGGGCCTTTTAGAGATCTCGATGTGGCTTTCAAATTAAAGCTTCAGACTTAAAATTTGTTACATACTAAGATTACACATAGAATATGTATCTAATAAAGTTTGAAACTTCTCAGACTTACCATTTCCAAGTTACAGAGCAAAATATGTGAAAAATGTCTTAAAAGGCTCACTCAGGTGGGTGTTTAAGGTCCTCATACACAGGTTAAATGTCTACTTGAAGCCTTGATTTTTCGCACATGTAAAAAGAACATAATAATGTATTCCCAGATGAGATTTCAGCTCTATCAGTCACATAGTTTAACAGTCACAGGCCTTAAAATTGGCAAAAAGTCCAAATACTGGGTCTTTATGGGGCCTTCTAGAGACCTAAATGTGGCCTTCAAATTAAAGCCTCAGACTTAAAATTTGTCACATACTAAGATTACACATAGAATATGCATCTAATACAGTTTGAAACTTCTTAGACTTACCATTTTCAAGTTACAGGGCAAAATATGTGAAAAATGTCTAAAAATGGTCACTCGGGTGGGGATTTATGGTCCTCATACACAGGTTAAATGTCTTCTTAAAGCCTTAATTTTTGGCACATATATAAATAACATACTAATATCTTCCCAGATAGGATTTGAGCTCTATCAGTCACATAGTTTGACAGTCACAGGGCTTAAAAGTAGCAAAAAGTCCAAATATTGGGTCTTTGGGAGCCTTTTAGAGACCTCAATTTGACCTTCAAAATTAAAGCTTCAGACTTAAAATCTGTTACATACTAAGATTACACACAGAATATATATCTAATACAGTTTGAAACTTCTCAGACTTACCATTTCCAAGTTACAGGGAAAAAGATGTGAAAAATGTCTTATAAGGGTCACGCGGGTGGGTGTTTATGGTCCTGATACACAGGTTAACTGTCTATTAAAGGCCTAAATGTTGGGGCACATATAAGAAAACACATAGATATATTCCCAGATGATATTTAACTTAGATGAGAGACATAGTTTGAAAGCTACAGTGCTTGAAAGTGGCAAAAAGTGCATAAATTGGGTCTCTGTGGGCACTTTTGAGACCTTAAGTCGACCCCTTTGGGTAAACCTACAGCCCTAAAATTTTCTACAGACAAGGATTACATATCAAAGTTATACCTAGCGCAGTTTGAGACTCATCAGAATTACCACTTCCAAATTATAGGGCAAAATATGTGAAAAGTATAGCAAAAAATCCCCAAGTGGGGGTATTTATGGGCCTCAAACACAATTTTCTCCTCAACTTAAAGTCGTGATTTTCGGCACATGTACTAAGAACATATTAATGTGTTGTCAGGTAAAATTTCAGCCAGCTGAGCATCATAGTTTGTGACCTACAGGGCTCTAAGTGGCCAAAAGTCCAATTTCTGACCTTAAGGTGGCCATAAGTTCTTTTTTACTGGGAGTTTAAGGTCACCTTAAAATAGGGATCTTCCTTTGGGCACCCTTAACATGTGTACCAAGTTTGAAAAAAAAATATTAATTTATTTTTGAGTTATCGCGTCCACAAGGAAATTTCTACGGCGGCGGCGGCGGCGGCGGCGGCGGCGGCGCGACGGACCTGAATCCAATATATCCCCGACTTTCGTCTGGGGATATAATTAACTGTAGAATTTCTGGTAATCAGGCGCAATACTGATGTTTTTTTCAAAAGCATTAAATATCTGCACTCACTTAACCCACATTTTTTATCCAATGTTAATAGCACCACTTTGTGTCATTATTCTGTCAACAGTTCAAAAACTGATGCTGAGGTAGTGAAGCTTTAGAAGTTTAACATGGAATGTCTAACTTTTCTTATTAATTCTATTGAGAATTGGGGCCAAGCCAAATTTTATACTCTTATGACAGACAAGAGGGTCAAAGATGCCCCAAAAGGCGGATTGCGCAGGCAGCAATAAGGTTAGCGACTGCTGTAATTACATTTAGAAACAAGGAAAGAAATGTTAGGTCACCCAGTTAAGGTAAATCTGTTAGACGTGCTAAGAAATGTAAAACTTGTAATCTAGGTTACATAATTGTATCTATGCTATAAACGGACAAACAAAAGGACGGAATTACACCAATTTCGAAAGCAACTTAGCTATGATGGTGATGTATCTCCCTGTCAAGTTTGAATTCGATTGGACAAAGCCTTTTTCGAGTTATAGTCCGGAAATGGAAATGTTGACGGACAAACGAATGAACGGAATTACACCAACTTCGAAAGGAACCTAGCAATGATGGTGATCTATCTCCCTGTCAAGTTTGAATTTGATTGGACAAACTGTTTTCGAGTTAGAGTCCGGAAACAGAAATTTTGACGGACAAACAAACGGACAAACGAACGGACAGAATTACACCAATTTCGAAAGGGATATAGCTGTGATGGAGATCTATCTCCCTGTCAAGTTTGAATTCGATTGGACAAAGCGTGTTTGAGTTAAGAGTCCAGAAACGAAAATGTGGATGGACAGACCGACGTCGGACACATCAATCTAATAGGCGGGTTGGTTACATGCAACCCCCCTAAAAATCTCTTCTCCACATTCAGCCTCTGAGTATGAAATTGAAAGTTCACCACAGCACACATAGCTACCCATTATGGCCACCCCTTACAGCTTTACAATTTTACCAAACTGACTGATTAGATGTGACTAAACAAGTCATCATCATCATCAACATAACGTGGCATTACAAATTTACAAAATCACTTTTTTTCACAAAAATCTCACAATACCATGAGAATAAAAACACTGATCTCATTTTAGTATTGCATAATATTTTTGACTACAAAATGTTCTTTTAGTGCCAGAGAATAAACAGATAGTAAAGAAATTTAAAACTTTTTGACATACCTTATTTCTTTCAAGAGGATTTGGCACATTTTGCCAATTGAAAGTTGTTAGGAATCGTGTACAGAATGGGTATAATATTTGGCCAAAATACAAATGGAATACTCTGAAATCCATACTATCACCCCTTTTAAATTGCATTTACCATTTTATGATTTCCTGTACGCCTTGACACCACAATAAATGAGGACAAAAATATGCAATGCTTGAAATTGTCACAGATGATTTCCAAATTTTATTTCAGGAATACTTAACCCTTCTCAGTGGTTTGTCAGTTAAAAAAATTACATACTGTGGTGAGAGTTCACGTTTCTTTCTCCAAAACTTCCAAAGCAATGGTCCAAAGAATTGCACGAATTGGTATTACTATTTAAATGCCCTTATTTATAAAAGCAACAGAACCAAAAAAAAAACACATAAAAAGAGGCAATGGAGTGCTGGCTTCTTAAACAAAGGTTCCTTTTCCAAAAGGATTCATAATCAATAGCAGTAGACTCTATACAACTGAAATGTTGAAGATCCACAGAATATTTTGATTCTACCTATATCTAACCTGAACAACAACAATAAAAAAAAACAAAAGACATAGCATCCCTTTTCACTGAGTCTTCAAGCTTGATTCCCATTAAAATGAAACCCTGTTAAATAGAATCTCTAGGGATCAGGATGTGATATCTACCTGACTGGATTTCCTCAATGTAGAAATAAAGTTTGAGGGTTAGCACTTTATGACCTCTATAAAAGGATGGTACTTCCGGCAGATACTGCCGGAAGTTCCGTCCTTTTATAGAGGTCATAAAGTACGAACCTGAGGACTTTATTTCTATTATAAAGACCGTTTTTTTTATTAATCCATAAATATTATTGTAAATATGTTGTTATACACACCTATTTGTTGCACTATATTTTGTGTGTATCGTTTGATTCTCTATTATCAGCGATCGTCCATTTATTGCCTCAGATAAATGTACACAAAAATATGCGCACTGCATTGTTTTGTGTGGTCTGCGCACTTCCGGTCTTTATAATATCAATGGAAAATGGTCTCAAATAACACAATATGTTTACTTCTACAGTTGAGAATATTTTGATGAAACTTTAGCGAACCAGAAAAACACCCAAAACCAGAATTTCCACATAAAATGGTAAATGTGAATGGCCATGTAAAACTTTTCTATTTACTTCCACTTAAGAGGTAATTCTATTTACAAGAGCTCTACTTAATTGGATAAGTGTACATGTACATAGATGCAGGTTGCAGGCTTTTGGATGTAGCTTGCACTAAAAAATTCAAACAGTATAGTTATAGAAGGACTGTGCATAGGGCACAGCTTGCGGATGCAGATTGTGGCATGTGCTAATTACTGAGCAAGGATCATTTACTCTGGAGATATTCAAGGTTACTTGGTATCAAATTTTGTGCCTCATTAAATTGAACACAATGGGGAAAGAATTTTTAAAATCAGACAACAAATAAGGAAATCATGATCCTTTAAAGAATGGCTAATTACCGGTATCTATATTAATTTATTTACCGTGAAAACACATCAAGTTTAAATGCAAGATACATCCCTATACCGGATCCACACACATGGAAATGTACACTTAAAACTGTATATAAAAGAGAAACACATTTAACAGAGTTTCCTATTTCAAGTGATTTGAATCTACACATGAATCTGCCTTGCATTGTGTCTTTTTGTTGTACAGAGTCTACTGTGTATACATACACGTGGCAGGGACTGGTAAGCCCGGGCCCAGGATCCTGATATACTACCTCTGTGAGTGCACAGAGAGCTCTTGAGAATGTAAAGAGAAAATAACTTTATAATTATCAAATGACAGTAGTATGTAAACTCTTACAAAACTGCTACTCCAGTGTCTGGAGTTGATATCTTCCCTTTAAAAAACACCTACATCAAAAGTAGCCAGCCTAAGCAGGATGAAGCCCCATCCCACAGGTATAACCAAAAGAGCATCAAGATGAGATTTGGGTAATTGCCCACCACTTTAAATATAGCAGGTGGTACAAGACTATTTTTTCTTCCATCAAATACTCTTGAGAACAAGAAGTAAAACTTCTGAAATAAATGTGAAAGTATTAAAACATGGTGCAACCTTCTTTTCAGTAATATTCCCCATTTCTATTATTTTAACTTAACCACATATATAAGGTATTGGTTGTAACCTTAAATTCAATGTTTAAATTAAACTGTCTTTATATAGGAAACTAATATGATGCATCCCCACATTAAACTTCTTATACAAACATTGTCTGTTTTCACGGAAGTTGCACAACCAATTCTATCAATTTCACTTTTACTTTAAAAATTTAATATACAAAAAAGTTACAGTTTTGCAAAATCAGAAACAATATATGACATTACTAATAAATAACATGCAATATACTTTGTGCACAATCTATGATTTGCAGACTAAAAATAAAACTTTTTGTCAGAATTTATAATTTAGTAATCTACATTTAAACTTGAATACTGTTAAGTAAAATCTCAAGTGACATCAGAAATACTTACGTTTAACTACTGACTTGAAAGCAAGGTACTGGTAACTTTCATTGGAATGAGGACTACATAGAGACATCCATTAGTTTAGAATATTTTTCTTTAGCAGTAATTATACTTGGCTTTTACTCAATGAGGTTCCAATGTGGCTATATAAGTCAATGACGCATATTGTTCCCACCTGATGTATAAAGAGATTGTTGAGGTGATGTGCCAGTCTCTTGGAGAATGTTGTTTTCAGCTTTGTGAAACGCTTCTGTTGTTCTTGTACAGCAGCCATTTGTTTCAGAGCTAAATAAGAAGAGTAACTACAGATCACTTGGTAGTGAAGTGATCATAGAGAAATCCGTCAATAGACATAGATCTAAACCTAATTTAACTTGGATTTTTACAGCACTTAATCTCCGCTTTATGAAACCAACCCAAAGGTGCATCACCATAAAAACAGACAACCAAATTTTGATATCCTGGGATTGCAAAATGTCAAGCACTACAGAGACCACCGGGCAGATACTGAGACAGGTGGGTATGCCTTGGTGTACAGGTAAGTAGGATTTAAGCTTCTTTCTGAAAGAGGCAATAGTGGGGGAATGTGTGAGTCTCATCAGGAAAAGCAAAACTATAACCAAACTGTTTGACAGACTTTTGAATTGATGGATGAAGCTCCACTGAACCCAGGAACTCTTTATGGCATGATCATCAAAAGCAAGACTCAGGGTCATATTTGTTGTTGCAACTTAACAATTTTGTGGAACAAGTGCTTCCAAGACACACAAAGCAAAGAAATTGACCATAAAACATTAGCATCAGGACACATCAGAACAAGAGGGTCAGAGCTGCCCCAAAAGGCAGGTTACGCAGGCAGCAATAAGGTTAGCGACTGTTTTAATTAAATTTAGAAACAAGGAAAGAAATGTTAGGTCACCCAGTTAAGGTAAATATGTTAGACGTGATAAGAAATGTAAAACTTGTAATCTAGGTTATATAATAGTATCTATGCTATAAACAGAAAAACGAACAGACAGAATTACACCACTTTCGAAAGTAACTTAGCTATGATGGTTATCTATCTCCCTGTCAAGTTTGAATTTGATTAGAGCATTTTCGAGTTAGAGTTCAGAAACGGAAATGTTGAATGACAGACAAACGGACAAACAAACAGACAGAGTTACACCAATTTTGAAGGCAACTTAGCTATAATGGTGATCTATCTCCCTGTCAAGTTTGAATTCGATTGGACAAAGCATTTTTGAGTTACAGTCTGGAAACGGAAATGTTGATGGACAAAAGGACAAAAAACGAACAGACAGAATTGCACCAATTTTGAAGGCAACTTAGCTATAATGGTGATCTATCTCCCTGTCAAGTTTGAATTCGATTGGACAAAGCGTTTTTGAGTTACAGTCCGGAAACGGAAATGTTGATGGACAAAAGGACAAAAAACGAACAGAAAGAATTACACCGATTTCGAAACGAACCTAGCTATGATTGTGATCTGTCTCCCTGTCAAGTTTAAATTCGATTGGACAAAGCATTTTCGAGTTAGAATCCGGAAACAAAAATGTTGATGGACAGACAAACAGACAAAAAACGGACAAACGAACGAATGGAATTACACCAATTTCGAAAGGAACCTAGCTATGATGGTGATCTATCTCCATGTCAAGTTTGAATTCGATTGAACAAAGCATTTTTGAGTTAGAGTCCAGAAATGAAAATGTGGACGGACAGACGGGCGTCAGACACATCAATCTAATAGGCAGGTTGGTTACATGCAACCCGCCTAAAAACAGTAAATTGTCATTCAGAATAATAATGCATCTGTGTGTAAGTAAGTTTGCTCTCCAATTTTGAAAATAGGCGAGACCATACGTATTTACACATATATTAATTTTTTTACTTTTACACTTTAAGTTCACAAGGTAAGATTGGACTGATACATACATTATACTACCCAAGTATACTTCACATCCCCAGCAGTAGGTGGGCGAGTATACAAGTTTGAAAGCTTCAACAAAGCCATACATGTTGTACATTATGTTTGGGCACTTATCATTTCTCATCCAACAGATATCACAAATTGGGAAGATATGCCTTCTGAACACATTCATGAACCAAGGTGTATATTTGTTCTTTTTAAAGAAGAAAACAGGATATGGATAGGATTTCCTGTTGCTTCATTCCAAAATGTTACAACATGCAACAGAGTACAATCAGAACACTGGAAATGTTTCCATTTGTTCACCGCAACCACTCTAAAACACATCTTTGATCACTGATCGGGGTTTAACATTGCTTTCCAAACATTATACAGGTCATACCATGACTGGTAATTGGGGGAATTGAGGAAAGCAGTGCTTACTAGTTGGTGAAAATTATACACTGAAAACCACTGGGAATCACCAAGCTACTGCTGAATATTCTCTTTCAGGGTTATGATCAGGATTTAAACACAATACCCAGGCGGTGAAAAGCAAATATGCTATCCCAGAATGCCATTATGTCCTGAAATACATATTGCCAATTCAGGTGATAGGTAAGAAAACTAAAACCATATATTTGTACTTTTATCTTGAGGCCATGTAAATAGTGACACAATTTCGGAGGCTAACTCTTAGATTTTTTAGCATGGTCAAGTGATATGTCTGACTTGTAGGCTGAGTACAGTAGAAAAGTTACTTTTATTGGATTAAGTTAGAAATTTGAGCCTATTTCTCTAATCCTTCTGGTAGTAAGGAAACAATATTTTTTTAATTGTTTTTCACCTACAAACTTTCTAATACAGAAAACCCCTTTACTTACATGGGTGTATTTTAGCATACAAATACCTCGGTCCTGCCTTGGAAGCTTCTGCACATTCCAAGACCATTATTGCAATAGATAATCTTGCAGTAGAAAAAAAATTCTGTAGATTTTTACTGATGGGTTTGCTAATATACAGAGGACTTACATGGATGGATTTCGGCAGACATGCACCTTAGTAGAGACTTTGAGGCCTCAGTACATTCTCTGATGCCTTTTGCAGTAGACAGATCACTGTCTAACAGTGCACGCATGTGTCTCTGCTCTAGATCCAAGCTGCCCTGAATAAGGATAAACGAAGAAAGATTTAAAGATTTGTGCAACATTATATTCTAATCAGACCCTCAAACCCACTCTATCACACAGGATTAACATATTCTATGCCACATAAAACAGGTATCATTGTTCCAAGACCATAAAGACCATAAAAACAGCACATAGCATTTTAAAACATTTCTGTGATTCATACTTTTAAAGAATAACCAGGTCACTCTTCTTATTTCATCTTCAATGTGTTAAATTCTAGTCTGAGGGCTAAGTCTCTGTATGTTGTAAAACTATTAGTTTTTATATGATGAGCCTGGTTTACTGAGATTTTAAAAACATGAATTTGACTCTTACTACGTCAAACTAATATGTGTACATATTCAGTGCCTGACTCATAGCATCCACTTTTTTTTCCAGGATTGTAACAAACTTTTGTTGCAGATGAATTAAGAGAAAAAAGAACAGAAGAAGCAAGTGAGAACCATTACATGTGTAAAGTTTAAGTTGGGTTTTCACATTATAAGGCCATCAGTATTTCCCACGCATCGTAAAAAGATGGATTCAAAACCACAAACACAGGGGTGAGAGGCAAATGGTCCCTTGCCAATCTTGTACACAAAGGTAGTTTTTACAAAGGACAAAAACAGGATTACCAGTACCATGCTATTAAGCATATAATATATGCTTACTGATGTACAACCCCACCAGTCATGTTCAGTCCTCGGTTACTCCTCTTCATGGCACTGTTTGCAGGCATGATTGGTTCAGCACCAGAGCATCTTACACATCATGTCCTCCTTTGACACGGGTTGCGAAAAATTTATCATATTTGCGTTCCTGCCGAAAATTTCCGACCATGGTTAATGGAAGAGGGCTCATGTTGTTACTGTTACTGGGTGGAGATGTATCCCTCAACCCTGGTCCGTTTACACTCGGTGTTTTGAATGCCAGATCCGTAAGGAACAAGGGTCCTCTCCTTGCCGACATGGTGGCTTCATACGACCTTGATCTTCTATGCCTCACGGAAACACACATACGTCCATTTGACTCTGACAGCTTCTTACGGTCTATAACTCCTCCCGATTTTAACTTTCCTCACAAGCCTCGTCCCTCAGGTATTGGTGGTGGTGTGGGTTTTTTCATCAGATCCTCCTACAGACCTCATATAATTGAAACTCCTTGTTATCAGTCATTTGAAAATATAGTGGTGTCAATCGGGCTTCATGGCCATTCAGTGTTGCTTGCCTGCATCTATCGCCCTCCAGGATCATGTACCTGTAATTTTCTGGAAGAATTCATGTCATTTGTTGGTTACCTTTCATCCATTAATTCTTCATATTACATTTGTGGCGACTTCAACATTCATGTTGATGTTCCAGTTGGTGACGGTCAGAAATTCACTACCTTTCTTGATTCATGTGACCTCAAACAGTTAGTCAATAAACCTACTCATCTACATGGTCACATATTGGACCTGATTTTATCTCCCTGTGATCAGGACACCATTGCTGATGTTAAAATTTGTGACTTTGTTTCCGATCACGCATTAGTCAAATGTTCAGTTGCCTTCCCTTGTCAAGTGTCTCATAATCCAAATGTAGTTCAATATAGAAGGTTCCACCGTATCAATATGTCTGACTTCCGCTCAGATCTCAAAAATACGTCCTTCGTCAAGTCTCCAGCTGATGCTGTTGTCGATCTGTATGATCAATATGTACATGATTTGAGTGATGTTCTGGATAGGCATGCACCTCTTATATCTAAATTGACGAAAAAGGAGTCCGCCGATTGGATGTCTGATGATTATCGACGTGCAAAGTCCCTTAGGCGCCAATTTGAGAGAACCTGGCGTAGGGCTAAAAGTACACTTAACAGGAGTAGGCTTCGTCGCCAGATTGCTCGGTGCAATGCACTTGTAAATAAAGATAAATCAGATTACTATAGCAAACTGATCTCAGACAATAGTCATGACTCTCGAAAACTTTGGCGTGAGCTCCATAAGACCCTGAACAGGGTTTCTGATGCCACACTTCCATCTCATGAGTCCGAAAAGTCATTGGCTGACCAGTTTGCCTCCTTCTTCACCAACAAAATTAAGAAGATTAGAGATAATTTTGCTTCTTCTGGCACTGAATATGATGTTAACCCTCCTTCAGATCCTCCCCAAATTACTGTCTTTAGGCAAGTTTCTGAAGATGCTGTTGATAAAATAATTAAAGCATCACCAACAAAATCATGCCTGTTGGACCCTCTGCCGACATTCCTGATTAAGGAATGCATTGATATATTGCTACCATCCCTTACAAAGCTGGTCAACTGCTCACTCATGGAGGGATGCGTTCCGGATGCCTTCAAATCTGCTGTGGTCACTCCACTTATTAAAAAGCCAAATCTTCCCTCAAATGACCTTAAGAATTATCGCCCTGTATCAGGTCTCAGTTTTATATCTAAATTGGTAGAACGTGTGGTTGCTAAGCAGCTGTTAGAACATATTAATGCCAATAACTTAGACAACCCGTACCAGTCGGCATATAAGGCGGGCCATTCAACTGAGACTGCCCTTCTCTACATAAAAAATGAGGTTCACTTATCATTGTCAAGAGGTGAATCCACTGCCTTGGTATTGCTTGACTTGTCTGCTGCCTTCGACACCATTGATCACTCTACTCTTCTGGGTTGCCTCCAAAACTGGTTTGGGGTCAGTGGCTCCGTTCTGAAATGGTTCACATCCTACCTAATGGACCGTTACCAATCAGTAAAAATTGGTTCTACTTTGTCAGATGTTTGTAAACTCCTATTTGGTGTTCCCCAAGGTTCTGTCCTGGGTCCTTTGTTGTTCTCATTGTACACTAGCCCCCTCAGTTCCATTATCAATAAACATAATGGAATAAAGTTTCATTTCTATGCAGATGATAGCCAACTTTATATACATTTATCCCAGAAGAATGCATCTGCTGCCTTTGAAAAGCTAAATAAGTGCCTAAATGATGTTAAAGAGTGGATGACAACTAGTAAGCTCAAACTGAATCCTGATAAGACTGAGTTTATCATCTTTGGTTCGAAGAGACAAAGGGATAAGTTGAAAGCATGTTTTCCAATTGATATCCTGGGCAACTCACTCTGCCCTGCAGATTCAGTAAAAAATCTGGGTGTGTGGCTTGATTCAGATTTCTCTTTGTCCAAGCATGTTCAGAATGTCTGCAAAAGTTGTTTTGTTAAACTCCGTGACTTCAGACATGTCAGGCAGTTTCTTACTCATGATGTTTCTGTGCTTGTAGCCAACGCTCTTGTTAGTAGTCGGTTGGATTACTGCAACTCACTTTTCAGGAGCCTGTCCAAGTTCAATCTACGCAAATTACAGTGCATCCAAAATAGTGCAGCTAGAATTGTATCAAACACCAGTCGATACACCAGCATAACTCCTGTGCTAAAGAAACTGCATTGGCTTCCTGTTGAACAGCGCATTGTGTTCAAGACAGTCACACTTGTCTATAAGTATCTTCACACAGGTTTTCCCAGGTATTTTTCACCACATCTTTCTTCCTACAGCAGTTCTTATAGTACCAGGCGCAGTCAAAGTGGTGGTAATTTCCTAGTTATTCCAAAGTTCTGCCCCTCTGTTCATAAATCTGTCAAACAGTTTGGTAATAGTTTTGCGTTTGATGCTCCTACTGTGTGGAATACTCTCCCTGATGTGATTCGTGCCTCTCCATCCCTGGCCTCCTTCAGAAAACAGCTTAAAACCTACCTGTACACCAAAGCATATCCACCCTAGCCTGAATCATCCTCCTGGCGTTCTCCGTGGTGTTCGACCCCTGTTATGTCCCTGGACACAGAATTTTGTTGACTGCTTTTTGTTTTGTTGCGCCTTAGAGTCCTCTTGTTTGGGGAGATTAAGCGCTATAAAAGTCCAATTAGAATAGAATTATATTTGCAAAAGTTGGGGATGGGCATTTATGACAATGAAAACCAGCCAGGTATTCCCCCAAAAGCAACCCGAATTTGGAAAGTCATGTTTTAGCACACACCAACTGGAAGTAAAGTACAGCTGACATAAACAGATTTTGCTGTGAAAAAAATGTAAACTAGAGGATCGCTCGCAAAAAAAAAAAATAATGTTTTTGCATAGCAAAAACAAAGCGTCCCGAAAAGGATATAAAGGTGAGTGCTAAAGTATTAAGAAAATGCTTCGTTTCTAGCCTTATACTATTGTGGCAACCAAAGTCAGCGCAGTCTGCTCTATGTAGCACGGTTTTCAAGATATAAGCATTTTTGTGTTTTGCAAAAAATTAAAAATGTCCGCTATATTTGGCGAGACAAAAATATTTGGAAAATTGGCATGGCTACTCTGCAGAGATACCCAGCAGGTCAAAAATTTTGTTGAGTTCGCTCCATATAGCACGGTTTTTGAGATGTAAGCATTTTTGTGTTTTGCAAAAACTTTGAAAATTCAAAATGGCCACCATTTTTGGGGAGACAAAAATTTTTGTCAAGACCACTGCCGCGGTGTGTATCTCCCGCCGAGCATTAAAGGAGAAGAAATAGCTTTTCCGAGATACTCACAATTTTTCATTTTCGTGTGTGAAACCTCTTCGAAAAGTAGGTGAATGAGTTATTTGAGAAAAATTGGCTATCTGCAATACTTTTAGAGATAATTCGCATTTACTCATTTTGAGTAGGTGAGTAATTAGCTATGGGTCTGAAACTTCACCATGTGAAAGCTCTCCCACAAGTAGATGAATGAGTATTTGATAAAAATTGGGTATCCGCAATACTTTTACAGATAATTCGCATTTACTCATTTTGAGTAGGTGAGTAATTAGCTATGGGTCTGAAACTTCACCATGTGAAAGCTCTCCCACAAGTAGATGAATGAATATTTGATAAAAATTGGGTATCCGCAATACTTTTACAGATAATTCGCATTTACTCATTTTGAGTAGGTGAATAAATAGCTATGGGTCTGAAACTTCACAGAGTGAAAGCTCTCCCAAAAGTAGGTGAATGAGTTATTTGAGAAAAATTGACTATCTGCAATACTTTTAGAGATAATTCGCATTTACTCATTTTGAGTAGGTGAATAATTAGCTATGGGTCTGAAACTTCACCAAGTGAAAGCTCTCCCAAAAGTAGGTGAATGAGTTATTTGGGAAAAATTGGCTATCTGCAATACTTTTACAGATAATTCGCATTTACTCATTTTGAGTAGGGGAGCAATTAGCTATGGGTCTGAAACTTCACCAAGTGAAAGCTCTTTGGGATAGCTGCTCTGCAGAGATATCCTGAAGATCAAAAATTTCGTCAAAATCACTATGTAGCACGGTTTTCGAAATATTAGCATTTTTGTGTTTTGCAATTTTTGCGTAAAAATTCAAAAATTCAAAATGGCCGCCATTTTTGGCAAGACAAATTTTTTTTGAAAATTGGCATGGCTACTCTGCAGAGATACCCTGTGGGTCAAAAATTTCGTCGAAATCGCTCTATCTAGCAGGGTTTTCGAGATATAAGCATTTTTATGTTTTGCAATTTTTGCGAAAAATTCGAAAATTCAAAATGGCCGCCATTTTTGCTGAGACAAAATTTTTTTGAAAATTGGCATGGCTACTTTGCAGAGATACCCTGCGGGTCAAAAATTTCATCGAAATTGCTCTATCTAGCAGGGTTTTTGAGATATAAGCATTTTTATGTTTTGCAATTTTTGCGAAAAATTCGAAAATTCAAAATGGCCGCCATTTTTTTGCGAGACAAAATTTTTTTCAAAATTGGGATAACTACTCCGCAGAGATACCCTGTGGGTCAAAAATTTCGTCGAAATCGCTCTATCTAGCACGGTTTTCGAGATATAAGCATTTTTATGTTTTGCAATTTTTGTGAAAAATTCGAAAATTCAAAATGGCCGCCATTTTTGGGGAGACAAAAATTTTTTGAATATTGGGATAACTACTCCGCAGAGATGCCCTGTGGTTCAAAAATTTCGTCGAAATCGCTCTATCTAGCACGGTTTTCGAGATATAAGCATTTTTGTTTTCCTTATTTGGAAAATTCATAATGATTAATTAATCATTAACTAGACCTAGCGCATCGGAAAACCGATGCAAATTGTATCCACCGTAAAGACAATGCACCAAAACCTCTAGGACCAATAATAAGCAAGTTATAAGCACTTTTAAGTTTGGCTGTCCTCATTTGACCTTCAAGGAGGGGCCCAAGGTCAAATCCGACCATGCCAGAAGATTCCCAGCCCATGATTTCCTATATGTTGGTTTACCATCCCAAACATCTAGGACCAATAATAAGTGAGTTATAAGCACTTTTAAGTTTGGCTGTCCTCATTTGACCTTCAAGGAGGGGCCCAAGGTCAAATCCGACCACACCAGAAGATTCCCAGCCCATGATTTTATATATGTTGGTTTACCATCCCAAACCTCTAGGACCAATAATAAGCGAGTTATAGGCACTTTTACCTTTGGCTATCCTCGTTTGACCTTGAAGGAGGGGCCCAAGGTCAAATCCGACCACACCAGAAGATTCCCAGCCCGTGATTTCCTATATGCTGGTTTACCATGCCAAACCTCTAGGACCAATAATAAGCGAGTTATAAGCACTTTTAAGTTTGGCTGTCCTCATTTGACCTTGAAAGAGGGGCCCAAGGTCAAATCTGACCACACCAGAAGATTCCCAGCCCACAATTTCCTATATGTTGGTTTACCATCCCAAACCTCTAAGTCCAATAATAAGCAAGTTTTTAGCATTTTCATGTTTGGCTGTCTTCACTTGACCTTGAAGGAGGGGCCCAAGGTCAAATCCGACCATGCCAAAAGATTCCCCGCCCATGATTTCCTGTATGTTGGTTTACCATCCCAAACCACTGGGATCAATAATAAGCGAGTTATAAGCACTTTTAAGTTTGGCTATCCTCCTTTGACCTCAAAGGAGGGGCCCAAGGTCAAATCCGACCACGCCAGAAGATTCCCAGCCCATGATTTCCTATAGGTTGGTTTACCATCCCAAACCTCTAGAACCAATAATAAGCGAGTTATAACTACTTTTAAGTTTGGATGTCCTCATTTGACCTTGAAGGAGGGGCCCAAGGTCAAATCCGACCACACCAGAAGATTCCCAGCGCATGATTTCCTATATGTTGGTTTACCATCCCAAACCTCTAGGACCAATAATAAGCGAGTTTTAAGCACTTTTACCTTTGGCTATCCTCATTTGACCTTCAAGGAGGGGCCCAAGGTCAAATCCGACCACACCAGAAGATTCCCAGCCCATGATTTTCTATATGCTGGTTTACCATCCAAAAACATCTAGGACCAATAATAAGCGAGTTATAAGCACTTTTAAGTTTGGCTGTCCTCGTTTGACCTTGAATGAGGGGCCCAAGGTCAAATCCGACCACACCAGAAGATTCCCAGCCCATGATTTTCTATATGCTGGTTTACCATCCAAAAACATCTAGGACCAATAATAAGCGAGTTATAAGCACTTTTAAGTTTGGCTGTCCTCGTTTGACCTTGAATGAGGGGCCCAAGGTCAAATCCGACCACACCAGAAGATTCCCAGCCCATGATTTTCTATATGTTGGTTTACCATCCCAAACATCTATGACCAATAATAAGTGAGTTATAGGCACTTTTACCTTTGGCTATCCTCGTTTGACCTTGAAGGAGAGGCCCAAGGTCAAATCCGACCACACCAGAAGATTCCCAGCCCATGATTTCCTATATGCTGGTTTACCATCCCAAACCTCTAGGACCAATAATAAGCGAGTTATAAACACTTTTAAGTTTGGCTGTCCTCGTTTGACCTTGAAGGAGGGGCCCAAGGTCAAATCCGACCACGCCAGAAGATTCCCAGCCCATGATTTCATATATGTTGGTTTACCATCCCAAACCTCTAGGACCAATAATAGGCAAGTTATAAGCACTTTTAAATTTGGCTGTCCTCATTTGACCTTGAAGGAGGGGTCCAAGGTCAAATCTGACCACATCAGAAGATTCGCAGCACACGATTTCCTATATGTTGGTTTACCATCCCAAACCTCTAGGACCAATAATAGGCAAGTTATAAGCACTTTTAAGTTTGGCTGTCCTCATTTGACCTTGAAGGAAGGGTCCAAGGTCAAATTTGACCACATCAGAAGATTCGCAGCACATGATTTCCTATATGTTGGTTTACCATCCCAAACCTCTAGGATCGATAATAAGCGAGTTATAAGCACTTTTAAGTTTGGCTATCCTTGTTTGACCTTGAAAGAGGGGTCCAAGGCCAAATCTGACCACATCAGAAGATTCCGAGCACATGATTTCCTACATGTTGGTTTACCATCCCAAACCTCTAGGATCGATAATAAGCGAGTTATAAGCACTTTTAAGTTTGGCTATCCTTGTTTGACCTTAAAGGAGGGGTCCAAGGTCAAATCTAACCACATCAGAAGATTCGCAGCACATGATTTCCTATAGGTTGGCTTCACATTGCAAACCTCTAGGACCAATAATAAGGGAGATATAGGCACTTTTAAAGTCCTCTATGTGGGTTACTTCGGCACTCCGTGGATGACCTTGAGTTAGGAGCTTCAAGGTCAAATGTGTGCAAGGTTGTAGAGGACATGTATATGTATCATACATATCACCTATGAAGAGATTCAACCTTCTACCTATGAGGAACAGCCAGTAGAAAAATGTAGATTATTTTCAAAGAAATGCCCGTGGCGGCCATCTTGTTTTTCAGAATGAGGCTATTTTCCTTCCCAGAGAAGCTTACCCCCCAATGAAGATATCCTGCAAATTTGGTGAACCTAGCTGCTGTTGTTTTCCTCTTAGAGCGTTAACGCCGAAAATCTCTCTACGCGCGGCGGCGGCGGCGTAGCGAACGCTAAACCGGCCATTTCTTAACCAATCTATGCCAAAATTTAATGATTTCCAGATTTTAATACAATGAATGTATTTGCCAAGTTTCAGGTGAATTCATAAAATTCCTTTCAAGTTATCATCCGGACAAGCTTCCCCATCGAAAAAAGACATTTTTGGTCATGTGACCTCTCTGATTGGTTGAAATGTCACTGCAGCATATTCAAAATAATTCCCCAAGGCTACTGCCTAAACCTGCCAAATTTGAAAAGAATCCGCCTAACGGTTACCGAGTTATAAGGAAAACAAAATGCGGAGCCGGCGGAGCCTGAAGGTCTCCCATACACAAACAAGTGTCCCTTGCGGGACGCTTAAATATCTGATAAAATAAGGACGATTTTGTTGAAAATGGATATAAAATAAGTAAATTAGCATTATTATTTGGGTTTTTTTGGAGCTAGTTTACCTCAGAACAACATATTGGCAATTTATTAGTGATAATGTTAGAATGGGGGAGGGGCTTTGATGAAAGCATGGGCAATACAGAGCACAGCACTGGTAATTTTCATTTTTTCCAACTAGGCTGAGCTGTTAGAATTTAAAAATAAATCAGACAGATTACATCACAGTTGATATCTTTCAAATGTCATCTTTTTTCAGGTTATTTAACAAGGAATTTCTTACCACCATGCTATCCAGAGACTCCAGAAGTTTCTGATGGTTTGTGTTTCGTGTCTGGATCATGGAGTCTTTGTCTTTCATCACCTCCATTAAGTCTTTCACACTCTACAACAAGTAACAAAGTGGACAACTTGACAACACAGTTATACATAAAAATCATATTTTCAAGGGACAGGTGAAATACTTCTAGTTTACCGGAATTTAAACAAAAAACAGGTTAAATTTTCAATAGAAAAGACACTCTGTATTCCAGATATTATTCACAAAGGTCTAATTAACAGCTATACTTAAATGGGTTTTAGTTATGTTGCAGTAAATTTATGTGATCTAGGAAACTATGTAACCTACAATTATGTATTATATATCATTAGAAATATCATTTTATAGCACTTCTGTTATATTTTGTTGCATAAAATCTATACAGAAATGACTGATAAATTGCAACTTAAAATTCAAGTTTTTATATTTATTACTTTGTGCAGTCTTTTTTACATTTTGTCTTTAATACAGCTCACTTTTACTCAGAAATCATTAAAAATTGTGGATAATTAAAGCATAACATCTCTCATTAGACATCCTTCATTCGTGATATTTTTTCCTGTATATGTCATTCGGAAAGTTTTCCTATTATATCACAATGCAGACTTGAGAGGATAGAGGAAAGTGGTGTATTATTGTTGGTCAAAAATTTGCACTGAAAACTACAGGCCATTACCAAGCAAATACCATAATTTTAACCCAAAGTCAGAACAAGATTCAAGAGTGCAACCTATACACTTGGAGAGCAGGTTACCTCCATTACATCAGAAAAAGAAATTTAAAAAACTCTATCATGGTCTTGTAACACACCTCAAGTTTTTCTTGATATTCATCCATACGTTCCTCTACTTTCATGGCTTCCTGTAATCCTTGATCAATCAAAACCATTAACTCCAACACCTGGTCCTCTGAACCCATGATAGAATGTACATTAGCCTGAAAAAGGGAACATCTCCTCCTCTGAACCCCTGAACTTACACTACAATGTATATGTCTAAAAAAAACACATTAGCCTGAAAACATAGACACCCGTGCCAATGTTTCACTTATACTTTTACTGTTAGCATTACTGTTATTCTCTGAATGTTTCAAAGAAAAATTTGAAGAATAACAAAAATTTCTAAGAATAGGAATTTTGATAATTTTTGAGCTAAAAATGAAAAATAGCATCAGGGATTCCCATACCCCACTAATTGGGGAAACAGCATGAACACCATGGGAGTCTTTCAATAGAAAGATGACAACAATAATAAGTAAACTAAAATTAATGAAGTTGTAAAATTTATTCATTGAAGTTAGTGGTCATGAAAATCATATCCAGTTTTTGTGGCTTTGAAACGAAACAAAATCCAAGATTTTGTTTGCCTGCAGGTAATATGGTGAAAAACAAGCATTCTGATGCATGCATTTATCTCCCGCCGTATAAATAAGATGTACTAAAGATAGTGGAATATAAATTTTCTTGTGAGATGGAGGCACATGTAGAAGTGACAAGTTTAATGTTTGATTGCAATACTTTTAAAGACAAAAGGCATTGATTCATTTTAGTAGCTATTACTCTGCCATCCAAAGAGCTACAGTTGTACAACTTTAATATGCATTAGATCACCCAAAAGTAGGTGAATGACTTATTTAGAAGAAATTGCCTACCTGTAATACTTTTACAGATAAAAGACATTTACTCATTTTAGTAGCTATTACTCAGCTATCCAAAGAGCTACAGTTCTGCAACTTTACTATGTGGTAGATCACCCAAAAGTAGGTAAATTACTTATTTAGAAGGAATTGCCTACCTGTAATACTTTTAGAGATAAAAGACATGTACTCATTTTAGTAGCTATTACTCAGCTATCCAAAGAGCTACAGTTCTGCAACTTCACTATGTGGTAGATCACCCACAAGTAGGTGAATGACTTATTTAGAAGGAATTGCCTACCTGTAATACTTTTAGAGACAAAAGACATTTACTCATATTAGTAGCTATTACTCAGCTATCCAAAGAGCTACAGTTCTGCAACTTCCGTATGTGGTAGATCACCCAAAAGTATGTGAACTAGAACTAGACCAAGGACGCATCTGTGGCCAGATGCAAAATGTATCCACCGGCAAAGGCAAAAGTAGCTATTACCCAGCCATAGCATGAGCTAGAAGTCTGAAATTTTTATTATGTTATAGCTGACCCAAAAGTAAGTGAATAATATATTTGCACAAAATTCTCTAAATCCAATAGTTTTCATGTTACAATTGATTTTACTCATGATGGAAGTTAGTAAAAAGTCCAAAGTTAGTAAAAAGTCCAAAAGTAGCTATTACTCACTTAGCTATTGAGATAGACACCCAAGTTACTCACCATGTTGTTGCTATTGAAAAAGTAGGTGAATATCATATTTTAATAAAATGCTCTAAATGCAATACTTTTCAAGTTATAAATGATGTAGTGTTGAGTAAGAACTTCAAAGTAGCTATTACTCAGCTATGCTATGAGCCACAGGTCTGGAACTTAACTATGTTATAGCTGCTTCAAAATAGGTGAATAACATATTGCAACTAAATAATGTAAATGCAAGAGTATTCAAGTTATAAGTGATTTACCCAACAGTGATAACCTAAAAGTAGCTATTACTCAGCTATGCAATGAGCTACAGGTCTGAAATTTTACTATGTTATAGCTGACCCAAAAGTAGATGAATAACATATTTGCATAAAATTCTGTAAATACAACAGTTTTCAAGTTACAAGTGATTTTACTCATGATGGAAGTTAGTGAAAAATCCAAAAGTAGCTATTACTCACTTAGCTATTGAGATAGACACCCAAGTTACTCACCATGCTGTAGCTATGGAAAAAGTAGCTGAATAACATATTTTAACAAA
Organism: Sabellastarte sp. h YS-2021; assembly: GCA_964017235.1. Taxonomy (NCBI): domain Eukaryota; kingdom Metazoa; phylum Annelida; class Polychaeta; order Sabellida; family Sabellidae; genus Sabellastarte; species Sabellastarte sp. h YS-2021. The sequence goes on from OZ024927.1 coordinate 61,493,859, forward strand.
GTGCTCTAAATGCAATACTTTTCAAGTTATAATTGATTTAGGGCATGATTTCATTACTTTTAATGAATAAAAAATTATTTTAAAAAGTCATAAAAAAATTTAGCATGTGAAAGCTCTCCAAAATGTAGGTGAATGAGTTATTTGAGAAATACTGGCTATCTGCAATACTTTTAGACATAATTAGCATGTACTCATTTTGAGTAGGTGAGTAATTAACTATGGGTCTGAAACTTCAAGCGAAAGCTCTCCCAAAGGAAGGTGAATGAGTTAGTTGAGAAAAATTGGCTATCTGCAGTACTTTTAGAGATAATTCGCATTAACTCATTTTGAGTAGGTGAGTAATTAGCTATGGGTCTGAAACTTCACCATGTGAAAGCTCTTCCAAAAGGTGGTGAATGAGTTATTTGAGAAAAATTGGCTATCTGTAGTACCTTTAGAGATAATTCATATTTACTCATTTTGAGTAGGTGAGTAATTAGCTGTGGGTCTAAAACTTCACCAAGTGAAAGCTCTTCCCAAAGTAGGTGAATGAGTTATTTGAGAAAAATTGGCTATCTGCAATACTTTTACAGATAATTAGCATTAACTCATTTTGATTAGGTGAGTACTTAGCTACAGGTCTGAAACTTCACCAAGTGAAAGCTCTCCCAAAAGTAGGTGAATGAGTTAGTTGAGAAAAATTGGCTATCTGCAGTACTTTTAGAGATAATTCGCATTAACTCATTTTGAGTAGGTGAGTAATTAGCTATGGGTCTGAAACTTCACCAAGTGAAAGCTCTTCCAAAAGTAGGTGAATGAGTTATTTGAGAAAAATTGGCTATCTGCAGTACTTTTAGAGATAATTCGCATTTACTCATTTTGAGGTGAATAATTAGCTATGGGTGTGAAACTTCACCATGTGAAAGCTCTTCCAAAAGTTGGTGAATGAGTTATTTGAGAAAAATTGGCTATCTGCAGTACTTTTAGAGATAATTCATATTTACTCATTTTGAGTAGGTGAGTAATTAGCTATGGGTCTAAAACTTCACCAAGTGAAAGCTCTTCCCAAAGTAGGTGAATGAGTTATTTGAGAAAAATTGGCTATCTGCAATACTTTCAGAGATAATTAGCATTTACTCATTTTGATTAGGTGAGTAATTAGCTACAGGTCTGAAACTTCACCAAGTGAAAGCTCTCCCAAAAGTAGGTGAATGAATTATTTGAGAAAAATTGGCTATCTGCAATACTTTTAGAGATAATTCACATTTACTCATTTTGAGTAGGTGAGAAATTAGCTATGGGTCTGAAATGCACCATGTGAAAGCTCTTCCAAAAGTTGGTGAATCAGTTAGTTAGTTGAGAAAAATTGGCTATCTGCAGTACTTTTAGAGATAATTCGTATTTACTCATTTTGAGCAGGTGAGTAATTAGCTATGGGTCTGAAACTTTACCAAGTGAAAGCTCTTCCCAAAGTAGGTGAATGAGTTATTTGAGAAAAATTGGCTATCTGCAGTACTTTTAGATATAATTCGCATTTACTCGTTTTGAGTAGGTGAGTAATTAGCTATGGGTCTGAAACTTCACCAAGTGAAAGCTCTTCCAAAAGTAGGTGAATGAGTTATTTGAGAAAAATTGGCTATCTGCAGTACTTTTAGATATAATTCACATTTACTCATTTTGAGTAGGTGAGTAATTAGCTATGGGTCTGAAACTTCACCAAGTGAAAGCTCTCCCAAAAGTAGGTGAATGAGGTATTTGAGAAAAATTGGCTATCTGCAGTACTTTTAGAGATAATTCGCATTTACTCATTTTGAGTAGGTGAGTAATAAGCTATGGGTCTGAAACTTCACCAAGTGAAAGCTCTCCCAAAAGTAGGTGAATGAGTTATTTGAGAAAAATTGGCTATCTGCAATACTTTTAGAGATAATTAGCATTTACTCATTTTAAGTAGGTGAGTAATTAGCTATGGGTCTGAAACTTTACCATGTGAAATTGAAAATTTCATGTTTCAACAGAAACCCTTTTACTACACTGTGGGTCCAAAACTTGCTCGAAATCGCTCTGACAGTTTCAGAGATATTTGCCATTTTTCATTTTCCGCAAAAATTCAAGATGGCCACCAAAAGTTGTAAACTTTGAAATTTGAAACTTTACTATGTGATAGCTTACCAAAAAGTAGATGGACAACATATTTGAAAAGATTTCCCTAACTTTAATACTTTTGAAGATATTTGACATTTACTTCTTCTGTTATTTAGCTACAAATGAGAAAATAGTTATTACTCACTTAAGGCATGCAACAGAACCCCAAACTATGGACCATCTTATAGCTAAGGACAAAGTAGCTGAACAACATATTTTAGGAAAACACTCTAACTGCAATAATTTTGGAGTTACAATGGCTTTACTCAAGCTACAAATGAGAAAATAGCTATTACTCACTTATGGCATGCACCAGAACCCCAAACTATGGACCATCTTATAGCTAAGGACAAAGTAGCTGAACAACATATTTTAGGAAAACACTGTAACTGCAATAATGTTGGAGTTACAATGGCTTTACTCAACAGTCAGAATTTCAAAGTAGCTATTACTCAGCTATCCAAGGTGCAACAGGTCTGAAACTTTACCATGTGATAGCTTACCAAAAAGTAGATGGATAACATATTTGAAAAGATTTCCCTAACTTTAATACTTTTGAAGATATTTGACATTTACTCCTTTTGTTATTTAGCTACAAATGAGAAAATAGCTATTACTCACTTACAGCATGCAATAGAACCCCAAACTATGTACCATCTTATAGCTAAGGACAAAGTAGCTGAACAACATATTTTAGGGAAACACTCTAACTGCAATGGTTTTGGAGTTACAATGGCTTTACTCAACAGTCAGAATTTCAAAGTAGCTATTACTCAGCTATCCAAGGTGCAACAGGTCTGAAACTTTACTATGTGATAGCTTACCAAAAAGTAGATGAACAACATATTTGAAAAGATTTCCCTAACTTTAATACTTTTGAAGATATTTGACATTTACTTCTTCTGTTATTTAGCTACAAATGAGAAAATAGCTATTAATCACTAATGGCATGCAATAGAACCCCAAACTATGTACCATCTTATAGCTAAGGAAAAAGTAGCTGAACAACATATTTTAGGGAAACACTCTAACTGCAATGGTTTTGGAGTTACAATGGCTTTACTCAACAATCAGAATTTCAAAGTAGCTATTGCTCAGCTATCCAAGGTGCAACAGGTCTGAAACTTTACTATGTGATAGCTTACCAAAAAGTAGATGAACAACATATTTGAAAAGATTTCTGTAACTCTAATACTTTGGAAGATATTTGACATTTACTCCTTTTGTTATTTAGCTACAAATGAGAAAATAGCTATTACTCACTTATGGCATGCAATGGGACCCCAAACTATGTACCATCTTATAGCTAAGGACAAAGTAGCTGAACAACATATTTGAAGAAAAAGTTGTTTCTGCAATAGTTTTTGAGTTATGAGCCCTTTACTCCAAGTAGCTAAGATAGCTATTACTCACTTATCGTTAGGCCTAAGTCCATAAAACCAAAAAAATTTTCGAGGGCGTGAAAATTCATTGGGACAATTAATTTACAAAAAATCTGTAGCTGTAGTAGTTTTGGAGGAATCTGCGTGACTAACTAACGCACGCACACACGCACGCACACACAGGCATCATTTCATAATCTCCCTCCCGGGCTAAAGCCCGGCGGGAGATAATAACTGCACGCATACATGAGTGATAATATGAAACAGGAACTGTTGAAGTTTATGAACTTAACTTCGGTGTACGTGAAGTACAAATATGAGATACTTGTTTTCAAATTTACGTTTTTTTATAATTGTCTTTACAAAGTTTTAACCAGTAGGAAGCCTAAAATAAGGATGTTTTCAATAACCGGTACTTAAATATTCTTTGGAGATTTTTGTTTTTTCTACCTAAACAAAACAAAATATGGTTTACCGTTCACAACACTAATTGCAGTTTAGCTGTCAAATGGAAATAGCACAACTGGGTTACATAACACCTCCAACCAATGTCTCTGCCAAGTATCAACTTCTTACACCTTATGGCTTCCGATATAGAGCCCAGTCAAGATTTTACAGATCAAGGTCACCACAGCAAGGTCAAGGTCAAAATATATCACTCATGAAGATTAACAACATAATACTCGTGCTTCGCACTTGCATAATATTGTTATCTTCATTCATGATATATTTTTTCTGTATATGACATTCAGGAAGTGTTCCTATTTTAAACTGGCTACCACCAAAATCTATAAAGATAAAGAAAAATAAAGATATATATCTGGTTACAGCAAATGGGAGGCATTTTTTTCACTTTATTTCCCTTTGATCTATAGTTCATTACTTGCTCTCAATTAAGCATAATTTTAACAACATAATCAAGCTATCTGAATCTTACCCTTGATATATATAGTAACTAGAAAAAAAACAAAATTAACACCATATTCAGAAAAACTAGAAATAGGACGCCCTGTTGATAGTAGCTGCGACATATGAATAGAAACAGGATAGCATAGAAGAACACACATTATCATGTGTAATGTCCACCCCATGAACCTTTTGCAAAAACTGTACAGTAGTCTTACAAGACCCTGTTTCATTTATAAAATATATCAATAATGCTTAAATATTTATTAGTATACATGTAAATTATTTCAGCTCTTTTTGCATTGGTTGGGTCGAAAATTTCGATGAAATCGCTCTATCTTGCATGGTTAAGGAGATAGAAGCAAATTTCTGTTTTTCAATTTTTGGCAAAAATTCGAAAATTCAAAATGGCCGCCATTTTTGGGAAGAGGAAATTTTTTTGAAAATTGCCAAGAGTACATTGCTTAGATACCCTGTGGGTCGAAAATTTCAACGAAATCGCTCTATCTCGCACGGTTAAGGAAATAGAAGCAAATTTGGGTTTTTCCATTTTTGACAAAAATTCGAAAATTCAAAATGGCCGCCATATGTGGGAACAGGAAAATGTTTTGAAAATTGCCAAGAGTACACTGCTCAGATACCCTGTGAGTGGAAAATTTTGACGAAATCGCTCTATCTCGCACGGTTAAGGAGATAGAAGCAAATTTGTGTTTTTCCATTTTTGGCAAAAATTCGAAAATTCAAAATGGCCGCCATTTTTGGGGAGGGGAAAATTTTTGAAAATTGCCAAGAATACATTCCTCAGATACCCTGTGGGTCAAAAATTTCGACGAACTCGCACGGTTAAGGAGATAGAAGCAAATTTGTGTTTTTCCATTTTTGGCAAAGTAGCTATTACTCAGTCAGTTATATAGCTATTATCACTAAAAGCAATCCCAAGCAAGCTATCGACCTAAGTAATGCTCATACTAAATTTGGTAAGGATATGTCAAATATTTTTCCTTAAAATGCCCGGAAACAAAAGAAGTACACAAAAGTAGCTAAGTAGCTATTACTCAGTTAGCTATAGACCTATCTTCACCATAAGCAATCCCATGCAAGCTATTAACCCAATAAACACCCATCCCAAATTTGGTAAAGATAGGATAAATACTTTTCCTTCAAATGAGCGGAAAACAAGCGTCCGGACGCCAGGGGGCGGACGCCGGAAAAAGCAAAAATAATATGTCCACCCACCAGTGGGGTGGACATAATTAAAGTATATGTAAACAGAGAACAATAAGATTTACACATACCCCATCCAGCACTGAAAGATCCTTGGAAAGCTGTTCAGCAAATGCTTCTGCATTACCAATTGCATTGTCCACCTATTATGGATAAGATAAAAGAATCAGTGTAAAAGGGGTGACAAACAAAACTTTATTACTTAGGTAGGATTTAAAACTTGTCAATGTTATAAAGAGAAGCATACACCCACACAGCACTGTTCCATATCTATAAGATTAATTGGACAGCACAGACCTCTACCGAGGCACATAATAATAAGTAAATGGAAACATTTGGATCATTATTTTATTTTGATAGTGACCCAGATCACACTCAAAATTTAATGAGACCTAAGTTTGACCAAAGTCCATCTTCTAATTTTTTTCATGAGGTTCCAATCGGTATTCTGCGTAATCCTGGTACCAAACAAACAGACAAATAAACAGTTATGAATATAATACCTCCTTGGCAGAGGTAATTAGTTGTGATTCAATTAATATATGAAAAAAAATTGATAACTACTAATAAAATGTCTACATTTTTAAGGAAATAAACCTCCTAAGTACAGGAATGTACTTGACTATGTCGCCTGATATTAACTACCATAAAACAAATTTTACCTCTTTCATTAACTTATTGAGGTCCTCTTCTTCTTTGCTAGTTAGTGCCTGATATTCCCACTCGGTGGCACTAGCGAGCTCCTCAGCCTGCTGTACTGAACGCTCCACTTCAGAACCTTGATTTTCATCTACAAGTATTAAAATTTCAATTTGCTTAGATTTGGCATTGCCTTTACCATACTGTGGCACTCACATGATAAGCAATTTTTGCAATTCTGCCCAATAACAAGTGTACATGAGAAACATTTTATTTGAAATATTTTTCATAATTTTTGATAGGGTCAATTTATGATCAAATCAACAGCCTCTGGTTGAATACTATTATTCAGAAAATTGTATCAATACAGTGAGGCAAATATCACTGTTAAAAAGTATATTAACACCACAACTGTAACTTACCATCTAGAATGCCACTTTTAATATTGATAAATCTTGGTTTCTGCACCAAATATCTCTGACTAAGCTGAAAAGAAAGGAAAAAGAACAATACATAAACGTATGTCCCACTTTTTGTTTGACGCTTATTTACTTCTACTGCAACAGAACCCTCATCAAACAAATTTAATTATTTTAATTCTTCACCAAAATGAACAAGATTAGAATTTTTTCAGATTTATTTAGATCTACAGGAGACAAATTTTACCATATTTACCCGGACAAATGCCCCCTCCCTATTAATCCCCCCTCCTCTCAACATTTGCAAATGTCATATTTCAGGGTTCTACATCCCTCTCAACAGCTAGGACCTTTGTAACACCAGAATTAAGAAAAAATACGCATTTTAGTACTTCCCCAACTGAATACCGCTTATGGAAAATAAATTAATCCAAACAAAACATGGTAGTTTAGATAATAGAAGCAATACAATCTGCACAAATATGAGATAAAAGTTAAAACTTTATAATTTCTTCACAGTTAAGGTTTGTTTTTAATGTTTTAAGCTTTCCCGCCATTGTACATGCTGGCAAGCGAGATCAAGGCTGCAAGTGTCCATTATCGCCCATTGCCACTGGCCTTGAGAGGTGACTTTTTTATCTATAATAGTTGCCCATTCTTTTGAAAAATGCATCGCCCCTGGAGCGTTTATGTGGTAAATACAGTAGGTTATTATAATGAACAAACTTATTGTTTTTTAAAGTAAACTCACCTTATAAAGACACTGAATAAATGCATTCTTCTCATTCAAATTGGTGGATATCCACTTGTATGTTTTATCTAGTTGAACATCAAATTCTTGGGAATCCTGCAACACAAATGAATAACATAAGCATTCTGTGCCACACCTATGTTTAGTGTCACCTACAGCTGTTGCAGTAACCTGTGGCTATGGCATCAGTCAGTACTAAAGGCAGTTGATTTCAGTATGCTGTGCACAAGTACTGGAACTAGTGTCAGTGGAATCTGGGCACAAGTGGCACCAGCTCTGAGGTACCTACATAAAAAAATGTAGTATTTTCTCATACATTAATGGAAATCTGTTTTATTTGAATATCTAATTCTGTAGATATTGGAGGTTCTAGTATAGTACATAGAGTCCCTTTTACATACTTCATTTATTAATTCTTCTACGAAGGAAGCAGAATTTCATGATTGCAAAATTTACAGTTTATTATATTTTGAACACATATTAATAATGGTACAAAGGTTAAGTGGTCAGTATAGGTGGCAAGATATGAAACGATCTGTCCTTCAAAGTCTGAAATTCTACTGATGCTGAGAACTGGATTTGATTTCTAACTCTACCAACTAATTTTAGATTTTTTTGTGGCTTACTACTAGTTTTAGCTTATAAGTTTATAATACCTTTGACCCAGTGCATTTTGCATCTATTAGTTTCAGTTCACGAAGCTGCCATGATGTTTTCTTCTTGTAGGAATCCCCTCTGTCTGATTTCTTTACTTGACATATCTGTGCCTGAATAGGTTTCTCTGTGGTAACTATAAATATTAACACACATTTTATTTTAAGAAAAATCGATAAAGGAAGGTCAAGAAAATAAGCAACTAAAGTTTTTGGTACTACAAATACTGATAAATATGTTTGGAGGACACTTTTAAGCAACACATTTTAAGTAATATGGGTAACATACAAATAACTTACACTTACATTGTGTGACTGACATCACTCTTTTGTATGTTTTCCAGAGATGTATAAATTCTGCTTTAAAATACTGCATCATAATTTGCTCTATTTTTTTCAGTTTTGGAATCTTGTAACACCAGTACCAAAATACAGATAAAGTGATGATTCCCAATTTAGCATTTGTATTTTATGACAGCAATTTACACACTTGTTGTCGGCTGCAATATGGAATTTTTTATTCTATGCTGATATGCCAACATGCTAATTTACACAACAGTGCTTTGGGTGACAAGGATACAAGAATACATATGGCGAACAAACACAAAGACAAATAAGTAAGATTTAAACCATTTTTCACAACACAAAATTCAAACTAGAGGATCGCTCGCAAAAAAAAAAAATAATGTTTTTGCATAGCAAAAACAAAGCGTCCCGAAAAGGATATAAAGGTGAGTGCTAAAGTATTAAGAAAATGCTTCGTTTCTAGCCTTATACTGTTGTGGCAACCAAAGTCAGCGCAGTCTGCTCTATCAGCACGGTTTTCAAGATATAAGCATTTTTGTGTTTTGCAAAAAATAAAAAAATTTAAAATGTCCGCTATATTTGGCGAGACAAAAATATTTTGAAAATTGGCATGGCTACTCTGAGGAGATACCCAGCAGGTCCAAAATTTTGTTGATTTCACTCCATATAGCACGGTTTTCGAGATATAAGCATTTTTGTGTTTTGCAAAAACTTTGAAAATTCAAAATGGCCACCATTTTTGGGGAGACAAAAATTTTTGTCAAGACCACTGCCGTGGTGTGTATCTCCCGCCGAGCATTAAAGCAGAAGAAATAGCTTTTCCGAGATATTCACAATTTTTCATTTTTGTGTGTGAAAGGTCTTCCAAAAGTAGGTGAATGAGTTATTTGAGAAAAATTGGCTATCTGCAATACTATTAAGAGATAATTCACATTTACTCATTTTGAGTAGGTGAATAATTATCTATGGGTCTGAAACTTCACCAAGTGAAAGCTCTCCCAAAAGTAGGTGAATGAGTTATTTGAGAAAAATTGGCTATCTGCAATACTTTTACAGATAATTCGCATTTACTCATTTTGAGTAGGTGAGTAATTAGCTATGGGTCTGAAACTTCACCAAGTGAAAGCTCTCCCAAAAGTAGGTGAATGAGTTATTTGAGAAAAATTGGCTATCTGCAATACTTTTAGAGATAATTCGCATTTACTCATTTTCAGTAGGTGAGTAATTAGCTATGGGTCTGAAACTTCACCAAGTGAAAGCTCTGCCAAAAGTAGGTGAATGAGTTATTTGAGAAAAATTGGCTATCTGCAATACTTTTAGAGATAATTCGCATTTACTCATTTTGAGTAGGTGAGTAATTAGCTATGGGTCTGAAACTTCACAGAGTGAAAGCTCTCCCAAAAGTAGGTGAATGAGTTATTTGAGAAAAATTGGCTATCTGCAATACTTTTAGAGATAATTCGCATTTACTCATTTTGAGTAGGTGAGTAATTAGCTATGGGTCTGAAACTTCAAGTGAAAGCTCTCCCAAAAGTAGGTGAATGATTAATTTGACAAAAATTGGCTATCTGCAATACTTTTAGAGATAATTCGCATTTACTCATTTTGAGTAGGTGAGTAATTAGATATGGGTCTGAAACTTCACCAAGTGAAAGCTCTCCCAAAAGTAGGTGAATGAGTTATTTGAGAAAAATTGGCTATCTGCAATACTTTTAGAGATAATTCGCATTTACTCATTTTGAGTAGACGAGTAATTAGCTATGGGTCTGAAACTTCACCAAGTGAAAGCTCTCCCAAAAGTAGGTGAATGATTAATTTGAGAAAAATTGGCTATCTGCAATACTTTTAGAGATAATTCGCATTTACTCATTTTGAGTAGGTGAATAATTAGCTATGGGTCTGAAACTTCACCAAGTGAAAGCTCTCCCAAAAGTAGGTGAATGAGTTATTTGAGAAAAATTGGCTATCTGCAATACTTTTAGAGATAATTCGCATTTACTCATTTTGAGTAGGTGAGTAATTAGCTATGGGTCTGAAACTTCACCAAGTGAAAGCTCTCCCAAAAGTAGGTGAATGAGTTATTTGAGAAAAATTGGCTATCTGCAATACTTTTAGAGACAATTCGCATTTACTCATTTTGAGTAGGTGAGTAATTAGCTATGGGTCTGAAACTTCACCAAGTGAAAGCTCTCCCAAAAGTAGGTGAATGAGTTATTTGAGAAAAATTGGCTATCTGCAATACTTTTAGAGATAATTCACATTTACTCATTTTCAGTAGGTGAGTAATTAGCTATGGGTCTGAAACTTCACCAAGTGAAAGCTCTGCCAAAAGTAGGTGAATGAGTTATTTGAGAAAAATTGGCTATCTGCAATACTTTTAGAGATAATTCGCATTTACTCATTTTCAGTAGGTGAGTAATTAGCTATGGGTCTGAAACTTCACCATGTGAAAGCTCTCCCAAAAGTAGGTGAATGAGTTATTTGAGAAAAATTGGCTATCTGCAATACTTTTAGAGATAATTCGCATTTACTCATTTTCAGTAGGTGAGTAATTAGCTATGGGTCTGAAACTTCACCAAGTGAAAGCTCTCCCAAAAGTAGGTGAATGATTAATTTGACAAAAATTGGCTATCTGCAATACTTTTAGAGATAATTCGCATTTACTCATTTTGAGTAGGTGAGTAATTAGCTATGGGTCTGAAACTTCACCAAGTGAAAGCTCTCCCAAAAGTAGGTGAATGAGTTATTTGAGAAAAATTGGCTATCTGCAATACTTTTAGAGATAATTCGCATTTACTCATTTTGAGTAGGTGAGTAATTAGCTATGGGTCTGAAACTTCACCATGTGAAAGCTCTCCCACAAGTAGATGAATGAGTTATTTGATAAAAATTGGGTATCCGCAATACTTTTACAGATAATTAGCATTTACTCATTTTGAGTAGGTAAATAATTAGCTATAGGTCTGAAACTTCACCATGTGAAAGCTCTCCCAAAAGTAGGTGAATGAGTTATTTGAGAAAAATTGGCTATCTGCAATACTTTTAGAGATAATTCGCATTTACTCATTTTGAGTAGGTGAGTAATTGGCTATGGGTCTGAAACTTCACCATGTGAAAGCTCTTCGAAAAGTAGGTGAATGAGTTATTTGAGAAAAATTGGTCATCTGCAATACTTTTAGAGGTAATTCGCATTTACTCTTTTTGAGTAGGTGAGCAATTAGCTATGGGTCTGAAACTTCACCAAGTGAAAGCTCTTTGGTATAGCTGCTCTGCAGAGATACCCTGAAGATAAAAAATTTCATCGAAATCGCTCTATGTAGCACGGTTTTCGAAATATTAGCATTTTTGTGTTTTGCAATTTTTGCGCAAAAATTCGAAAATTCAAAATGGCCGCCATTTTTGGCAAGAAAAATTTTTTTTGAAAATTGGCATGGCCACTCTGCAGAGATACCCAGTGGGTCCAAAATTTCGTCGAAATCGCTCTATCTAGCACGGTTTTCGAGATATAAGCATTTTTGTGTTTTGCAATTTTGCGAAAAATTCGAAAATTCAAAATGGCCGCCATTTTTTGCGAGAAATTTTTTGTTTGAAAATTGGCATGGCTACTTTGCAGAGATACCCTGCGGGTCAAAAATTTCGTCGAAATCGCTCTATCTAGCAGGGTTTTTGAGATATAAGCATTTTTATGTTTTGCAATTTTTGCGAAAAATTCGAAAATTCAAAATGGCCGCCATTTTTGGCGAGACAAAATTTTTTTGAAAATTGGCATGGCTACTCTGCAGATATACCCTGTGGGTCAAAAATTTCGTCGAAATCGCTCTATCTAGCAGGGTTTTCGAGATATAAGCATTTTTATGTTTTGCAATTTTTGCGAAAAATTCGAAAATTCAAAATGGCCGCCATTTTTGGCGAGACAAAAATTTTTTCAAAATTGGGAAAACTACTCCGCAGAAATACCCTGTGGGTCAAAAATTTCGTCGAAATCGCTCTATCTAGCACGGTTTTCGAGATATAAGCATTTTTGTGTTTTCCTTATTTGGAAAATTCGTAATGATTAATTAATCATTAATTACTCGGCCATTTCTTGACCAATCAATGCCAAAATCTAATGATTTCCAGATTTTAATAGAATGAATGTATTTGCCAAGTTTCAGGTGAATTGATAAAATTCCTTTCAAGTTATCATCCGGACAAGCTTCCCCATCGAAAAAAGACATTTTTGGTCATGTGACCTCTCTGATTGGTTGAAATGTCACTGCAGCATATTCCAAAAAATTCCCCAAGGCTACTGCCTAAACCTGCCAAATTTGAAAAGAATCCGCCTAACGGTTACAGAGTTATAAGGAAAACAAAACGCGGAGCTGGTGGAGCCGCCGGAGCCGGCAGAGCCGGCGGAGCCGGAAGCTCTCCCACACACAAACAAGCGTCCCGCAAGGGACGCTTAATTCCTGTTTGAATCTGCTGAATACACTATAAATACAAGAAGTAAGTAAGTATAAGGCCAACCTGCTGCACATAAAAAACTTCCTTTCTTCTTCTTCCCAACCTTTGTTACATACACAACAGCAATTAGTCTTTCTTCTGCAGGCAAAAATACTTCCCTTTGTAAAGTATGCTTGATTGCAGCCATTTCACTAAAACAGTGCAATCACCGACTTATCATTTGCAGAAAACACCTAGCAAAATACACACAAAACTTAAAAATATTTTTCAACAATTTTTAGCATTTTCTACATTTACGGTATACACATTTAAATACTTTAAACACATTTTCATCAGTGATTTGCCTTTAAAATGTAACACCTAAACTTCTGTTGCCACATTACCATGATGTTGGTCTTGTGTGGCATTCTATTTGGAATAATTTGATATTAAGTGCATATAATTTCATTATTTAAACATACCAACGGCATCAGATGTAGTAGATTATGTCAGATTAAACATCATCAGTTTTTATTACATTACATTAATTTAACATACTGGTTCATTCCACATTTCCATTAATAGTTTTTAAATGAAATTAGGTAGCATGAACCATTTGGACAAACCACAAAAATACCTCTGGTACAAGCAGTTTTATATTTTCTTTGGTACTTATGTACATGTCACAGGCGAAATTAAAATCCAGGCGGATTTTAAATCCGCCTAGGCGAAATCAAAATTGTAATCTTGCCTAGGCGAAATTAAAATTGTGATCTCGCCTAGGCGGATTTAAAATCTGCCTAGGTGGATTTAAAATCCGCCTAGGCGAAATCAAAATGTTTTTATTTTGACTCAGTTCAGTAAAACTGAAACTTTGAAACTTTACATCCAAGTAATTTATTACTGTTTGTATATTTTCAAATCACAAATATGAACACTTAACATTATAAAAGGTAAAATTTAAGCAGAAACAGCTAGTAATTAAGACTACTTTAATATATAACATTTTAACAGGTAAAGTTTAAGAAGAAACAACTAGTTTTTAAAGCTACACACTAAAGCGATAACTTCTGAATTAAATCGTATATTCAAACATTACATTTCCATTAGTTTATTAACACTGGGTAATTTACATCTTGAGGAGAGATTACTGGAACAGTAAATCTAAGTTCAAAACTTGTTTTGGCATAGTCCAACTACAGAAGTGTGACACTTTGTGGAGCACTTTAACTGAGCCTTCTTGCATCTGCACCTGTTGGTAATACAGCTTCCCTTACACAAGCAAACCAATCCACTTGGTGCTGCTGTCCACCTCCCATTCTCCCTGCTGGCTTGGATGACTGTGGTTTTACTGAGCGTCTTAGGATCAACTTCTTCCAGTGCGGGAAAATGAACTTGCTGCATGCTGACTAGGTCCACTGAGGTGTAACGTGTCTTAAGGATCCCACTGGCACAGTATAGCGGGTATGGGGTTGATTTTGAGGAGTCTATGCTTAGTACCTTGCAAGGGAGAAGCTTAGCATCTGTGTTGGTACGATCTGCCTGGTGAATCTTAATGCCAACAACATCCCCCACATTGTAGTCCTGAAATACCTGTCTATTTTGGTTTGTATATTGAATCTGTGAGCGCCTTGCTGTTTCCAAATAGTTATCCCTGGCTTGCTTACGGATCTTTCTGTGAGGTGTTTCCATGTCCATCTCTTCAGACAACTCATCAAGTTTCCAAGCAACAAACTGACCCACCTGAAGTGGTTCTTCAAATGGGTTATTTTCACCTGTTGCCAAGTCACTGCCAATCACACTGGTTATTTCTATAACTGTGTGTGTGTTCTGGTCTATTTCTTGGCCATGTAGTTGAAGCCTGTTTGGTTGTTGGACACCTGTTGCAACAACCTGGTGGTCCTGTAAAAGTTCAAAGGTTATCCCTCTTTTGCTTAGCCTCTGGGGTGTACACGCATGGGGTGCTGTGCCAATGTCTGGTTCTGGTCGGCCGTCTTCATCCTCCACTTGTGATGGTTCATCCTCATCATTTGTCCAAAGATTTGACGTCAAAGGAAAAGTCCAAGAAAATTTGATAGGTTTGGTAGCCTTTGCCTTTTTCACTGGCACCCGGACACTGCAGTCTGGACAGGTTTGAAGGAAGAACCCCACAGCTTCTCTGCGAATCCATGCATAGTTCTTGCGTGCTTCATCCCAGGTCTTATCACGTCTAGAGTGTCCAACACGTTGATGGCACTTCTTTATGGTGTCATACATGTCTTTCTTGGTTGTCAGGGGACATGAATTCTTCTTGCAGTAGATGAGCTGGTTGTTTCCAATGATCTCTATCTTGAAGTGTTTGTGGCACCAGAATTTGAAGCTTGCACCTCCAGTACAAGGACTCCCTTTCTTCAGTTGCAGATATTCCAAGATCTGCTTGTAGACCTCTTGGGTGATGATGAACTTGTCCTTCTTCTTCTTGTCTAAAGATGAAATATGCTTCTCCAGCAGCTCATACAATTGCTCTCTCTGATCCATCATGCAAGATTTGAATAATAACTTCTCAGAATTTTGACCAGCTTTTATACTCTTATGTGGCTGACATGAAAGCAACACTGTCTCCTTTGATCAAATTTCCACAGTTATAAATGTCCCTTTAATGTTTCAGTGAAATATAGATATAAAAACGAACAATTCAGTCCTGAGCACAAATAAAAGGAAAAGAATCCCTTTAGAAAACCTTTGAGGATTATATGTAAAAGCTACTGAATGGCTCCTGAGCATAAATAAAAGAGAAAGTGCACCTCACAAAAATCTTTGAATATTACATGTAAATGCTTCTTACTCACTCCTGAGCATATTTCAAAGAATATCATTTAAAAGTAAGAGGCTCCCCTATTACAGAAGGCCTATTATCCAAAACATGTGCAGTAGACCACTGGCAATTGTAATTACTGTGCCCAGCTGTCAGTGTGGTGGGGCAATATATGGGGGGAGGATTAAAACAAAGGTAACTGTTATATGTTCTTGAATTAATAATACTAATGAAAGGGGGTATAATAATAAATAAACTTGTTTAAAGCCAGATTAGCCATGTTAATATGTTTCAATATTTAAAATAACTAAAACTTAAATTATATCATTGACTGTATACAAATTGATTACAATGATGACATTGCTAAATCAGTTTCACATTACCCTAGTAAAAAACCTATTTAACTGACCATAGGATATATACTTACCTTGAGACAAATCCAAGTTTTTAAAGTCCACTAGTGTCTCATTAAATGTGTAAACTTCAGTCAGAGTCTATTTCAAATACCCCATTTATAAACCAGAATTGTTTAACCTCATTATATTAATTTACATTTCAACTAAATCAAATTTTGAAATCCACCATAAACAATACAAATAAAATTTTAATTTTGCCTAGACCAGAATAAAATTTTGATCTTTCCTAGGCGAGATTAAAATTGGCCAAAAATCAGCTTGAAAACTAGATACTTTTATTTATGTGAGTAGATCTATATAATATCAGTGCCAAAGTTTTATATCCTTTAGAGTACGTGCTGGACTTTGGTGTCAGAGCTTGAATGCGTAATTTTTGTTTCTACGTACCTTTAAGGTTCTTTGAAATGCAAGCTAGATTTCAGTGTTAAACAAGAAAAGTGTAATTTAGGGGCAAATAATTTTATTTTCCTAAATACAATGTTTTCAAATGCTTAATTTTGCATTTATTTTCTTAAGAAAATATATCAATTTATGCAAATACTTTGTAATGGTAAATTGGGTTTCCACACATTTTTATGGTTTTTGCGTTTTAGCACATCACACTACATGTATTTTCTGTAATAACTTTGTACAGAAAAAATGGTGGTGTTTAACCCCCATGACTATTATAATATTTATGTGTACTACTTTTGCACATGTGTACTACACATCAACATATTTTTACACTTTTTAATCAACAGTTTTTGTTGTAATTAAGTCACAAATGTATAAAAATGCTGGAATTTATGTTCATGTTTTAATGCTAAGTTTTAAAAATCTAGTGAAGGAATTAAAATTTCATACAAATTAATTATTATATAATGCCATAAAGGTTTAATGATTATAATTCAGATCTACTGACTTTTGTTTGTGGACATGTAAAAAAGAACCATTAATGGACTAAAATGTTAACTGGATGATATAATGAAGATTTCTGGGTCAAACTATACAGAAACAACAAACTATGCTAAATTTCCATTCTTTCACAATGAACTTCTAGTTCACAAAAAGGCACATGATTTTTGAAGAAATAGGCAATAGATAAGGAGAAACTTACCCTGAAATATTACAAATTACCATATCCAAACCTAATACGTGTTTCAGCAGTAAACTAGACCAAGGACGCATCTGTGGCCAGATGCAAGATGTATCAAATGTAAAAGGACAAGTAACATGGTTCTGAAGATAAACAGCATTTTACTAATTGAGTTATAAGCACTTTTAAGTTTGGCTGTCCTCGTTTGACATTGAAGGAGGGGCCCAAGGCCAAATCTGACCACATCAGAAGATTCCCAGCCCATGATTTCTTATTTGTTGGCTTTACAAACCTCTAGGACCAATAATAAGAGAAACCCCTGTGGTGGCCATCTTGTTTTTCAAAATGAGGCCAAAAATATTACCAGTCAAGATTTTGCAATGATGAACATATCCAGCGAATTTACGATCTCTACTTACAATACCCTTTGCTGTAGACGGCCAACAAAACTCCTTGCTGAAAGTCAAAAAAACACCCGCAACGACCATCTTGTCTTTCAAAATGAGGCCAAAAATATTCCCAGGCAAGATTTTATGGTTATGAATATATCCTGCAAATTTGAGAAGTCTAGCTATAATATTTTTTTCGTTAGAGCGGTAACGGTAAAATCTCTCTACACACTGTGGCGGCGGCATAACAAAGCAAAATCTATAGTATCCACCGGTGGATACAATTCCTCCTGAATTTAGAGGAAAGCTTTTTTCAGCCACAAATTATGCTTTTGCTGTTTAACAAATTAACAGTAAACTCAAGCTGGCATTTCAAAGACAATAAAAGGGGGATAAAAAATTATGCATTTTGCACTCTAAAGGATATACTTGTAGTGTTTTTATGTCACTGTACCTTCATGGAATTTGTGGTTCCAGCAAGGAATCTGCCCTTGCAGTGTACTACTCATGTTTCTAATTGCTTCCAAACTCTTATGTCAGTGCGCTACTGATGATTTAGCAGCTCATGCCTGTAGATCAAAAGACTTTTCGGCCTTGTTTCAATCAAAAAACATTACTCTCTCAGAAACTATAGATACTGCATTGTTTATTGCCATTATGCACCTAATTATACTTTGCACACTAACTTGCATATACTTTCCAAAAAATATCATTAAATATATATACAGTAACTATATTCCAATACATACGTATTAACATAACTATGTTACAGTTGTAAAATGCAGTTCTTGATAAATTCCCAGAATTCCTAGCTTGTGGTTTTTGTGAGGATTTGTTTTCAGTAAAAAAACATTGAAGTGACTCCTGTTACGGCATCGTGGTTTTAATATGCGGTATAAAGTCACAGCATCACAAAAAAAATCAAAAGTCACAACAACTCAATTTATTTGCGGTATATTTCCTCAAGAATAAAACATATGAGGTCATGGTCTGTGGGGCTTCCCAAAAATATTTTCTGCTTCAAGATTAAATATTTCAAATTCAAGGATGGAATGCACAACTCATGACTATATTCATGAGGTCACAGAAGTGTGTGGGATACATTCTGTGTCAATACTCTACTTGAATATCACAATTCTGCAAAGGACAACTCATTAATATTCATGAGGTCACAGTGTTCTGTGGGTCCCTAGCATATTTTGTGTAAATCGATTTTATTTTGGCTGAATTTGTGATGCCGTGACTTCAGATGAAAACTTAAAACAGCAATACCATGACAGGAGTGACTTTGAAAAAAACATACCTGCATGAAGATATGATTAGTGATGGTGGACCAATTCATGCCTGTGTACCTATCCATGGCAGCCTCAGTTTTCTTAAAGATTTATACTTTTTAATAGAAAATAAGTTTACCACATCATAGATAATGATAAAATTGATCATATACATTGGTAAGTTATTGTGTAACAGTAATTGTCTTCAATTAATTTAGGGGTGGGCTTGAATAGGTACACAGGCGTGAATTAGTCCACCACCACTACTGTACGCATTTTACTGTACTGGCATTCTACCAGTAAATGCCCACCTGTCAGTTCACTGGTACTTCTGATTTAGAGTAAAAAGGCCAATAATAAAGATATAAATTTGAAAATTTTAATTACTTAAATGTAGCTTTTATAAGCTACAAGCTAACCATGTGGGACTGAATGCTGTTCTCGGATGGCCGCCAGGCCCGGCCAACATCTAAGAAAAAAAGACATTTATTGTTGGCCGTAGCCTCAGGTTGTCGTCACATGACCTACCCCATTTGTCTTCTCCTTTCTCGTTGAAATTTTAACCCATACCCCCTCAGCAGTAATACAGCGGGGAGGTCGGGTGGGACTCTTCTCAGTCCCACATGGTAAGCTGGTAGCTTCTAAAAGCTACATTTAAGTAATTAAAATTTTCAATTTTATTACGCTACAATAGCTTACCATGTGGGACTGAATGCTGAATGCAACCGCCCAGTGGCGGGATTACAGCTGAGACTGGAAGATATGTTGTTTTTTCTTAGATTTTGATAAAATAAGTAGAATGAAGATTGGAAAATACCAGTCTGAGTCCCGTTTACAGTGTCCCAAAACCGAGGGTTGGACCTGTGAGAAGCCAAAAAACCTAAAAATGATTGACAGTGCTAATAAACTGTCTGGGTGTTTTGACAGAAGGAGGTGTAGCCGAAGTACACTTAGGTGGGGTAAGGCCCCAAGGGTCATCACGGAAGAGGTCTGAGCCCAAGGGCCAGAGTTATCAAATATTGCCACCTAAAGGAGATTAATGATAACCTTAAGGTCCTTAATACATTTATACAATTAAAGCTAAAGAAAATGAAGAACATAAAGACCTTACTCGAAACACCCTGATGAGGTAA
This sequence comes from Sabellastarte sp. h YS-2021, assembly GCA_964017235.1. Classification (NCBI taxonomy): domain Eukaryota; kingdom Metazoa; phylum Annelida; class Polychaeta; order Sabellida; family Sabellidae; genus Sabellastarte; species Sabellastarte sp. h YS-2021. The sequence goes on from OZ024927.1 coordinate 61,513,763, forward strand.
CTTATACCTAGACCCTGGGATTAGACCCCTGAAGACTTGGTTGTAGCGGATGTGCCCCCCCCCCCCCTTCTTTTCTTTCCGAGGATGACAGTTCTGAGAGGAAGGGTCTAGGATCTGTTGTGCCGCTACTACTGATCCCAGATACATATTGTTGTCGTTGTCTGACCAAGTAAGGTCTTTTAGATAGAAATTTGTATATGTGTTGTGAGCTTTCCAGTGACAGGCTTGCATGATCTGGTCCACCGATACCCCACCGTAAAAAGCCTTAGAGGCTGCAAAGGCCCTGTCATGCGCTTTTACTTGGACCAAGTCCAAGGCTTGTTGGTCTGCTTGTTTGTAACAAAGTAGAATGGTTTGTTTCAATCAGGAGGAGAGAGTAGCGGGTCTGATGTCTGAGGTATGTCCTTTCTTGAAGGAGATGAAAAGGAGGGACCGAGACCCTCTCAGATCTTTGGTCCGATCCAAATAGTACCTCAGGGCCCGCACAGGACACAGGGTCCTATCTTCTTTGAATGGTCGATCTACTATGGTAGTCAAGGCAGGAATAGTCACCGGAGACACACTTTGAGAACCTTCTCTTGCTAGTTGGTTTTTGGCTATGAAGTCAGAAGAAGGGAACAAGGCAACCTTTTTCCATTGGCCTAGATTAGATACTTTGTTTGCGACCCAGGCATGGATTTCGCTTGCCAGAGGCCAAAGCTAGCAAGAAAGCAGTTTTGAGGGTAAGATGTTTGAGGTCTGTGTCTTTCATAGGCTCAAAAGGTGCTTTTGTGAGCTGATTGAAAACAACAGAAAGGTTCCACTTAGGAAGATTTCTGGAACTTTTTGGACGATCCCTGTGGAAACTGGAGAGTAACCTATGAAGGTCTGCATTGTGTGCAATATGGTGGGCTGTTGGGCCCAAAGTGTCAACGATGGCAGTCCTGTAACCATCAATGGTCGAGGGGCGCCTGTTTAGGTCTTGGTACAGGTACATGAAAAATCTGAGATTTGTTTCACAGATGGAGTCGAGAAATCCACCGAATTTTCTCTGCACCATTTTTCAAATAGGGCCCACTTTGACTTGTAGATGGTCCTTGTTGATGACCGCTGAGGAACAGCAATTCTCCCTGCCACCTCCACAGAGAAGCCTTGTTCTTGGAGTTGTCCACTCCTAGACACCAGGCGTGGAGGTTGAGCTGTTGCGGGTTGTTGTGGAACACATACTTGTGGGACTGTTTGAGTAGGATCGTTGACACTGGGACTTGTAGTGGGAGAGCTGCACTAGGTCCCAAAACCAGGGCATCCCTGGCCAGCCTGGGGCTATTACGATGATCAGGCAATGGCATTGCTTGATCTTTTGGATCACCCTTTGAAGGAGAGCCATCGGAGGGTAAGCATAAGCAGTGAGACACGTCCAGTTTACGTGCAGAGCATCTATGTCCCAGGCCTTTGGGTCTGGGATTGGGGACACGTAGAGAGGGAGTTTGTGGTTCAGATGAGTGGGAAACAGGTCCACATGAGGAGTGAACCACTTCTGGCAGATCTGTTTGAAACCTTATGGATGCAGTGACCATTCTGTCGACTGCACTTGGTTGGACCTGGATAGGAGGTCGGCCATCACATTCAGGCACCATGGAATGTGCCTGGCTTTCAATGTTATGTGATAGTGATGGCACCAGGTCATAATCTTACACAGGAGATCACACATCTCTACTGAGTGAGTTCCCCCTTGTTTGTTTATGTAGGAACTGTTTGGTCCTGGCACTGGTCCTTGAAGTTTCGAAGGGCCAGTGAGACCGCCTTCAACTCTTGGATGTTTATGTGTAGCCTTTTTTTCCGGTCTGACCACAGACCCTGGGTAGATCTTTGATCTAAGTGAGTGCCCCAACCTTCGTTTGAGGCGTCTGTAAAGAGTTGGATACTGTGGTCTTTGGGATGAAGGTCTGCGCCTTTCATCACATTTGCGGGATTCTGCCAACAGTCTAGGTGTGCAGAAATGACATATGTCCAAGGAAGGAGGTTGTCCAGTGACTGAGGATATCTCCAATGCTCCTTGAGATGAAACTGAAAGGGCCTCATGTGAAAGCGTCCCTCCGGGACCATCTTCTCCATTGAGGCAAGCAACCCAATTAGCGACATCAAACATCTTGCAGTCAAAACATGTTTTGACTTGAGTCGTAGGATCAAATCCTGAAGTCTGAGCCATCTCTCTTGAGTGGGTTTTACAAGGGCTGAATCTAGATGGTATTCGTAGCCCACGAATGAAAACACCTGAGTAGGAGTCAGTTCTGATTTTTCCTGATTTATTATCCACCACAAGGACTGGGTTAGGTCTACCATTGCCTGAGTGTTCACTTGGGCTTCTTCCTGAGACTGGGACCTGATCAGCCAGTCGTCCAGGTATTGATGAAGTCTGAGTCCTCTGGAAAGGGCCATGAGCTTCACTTCCTTTACGATCATTGTAAAGACCTGGGGGGCTGTGGCTAGTCCGAACGGGAGGGAGGTGAACTGGAACACCTGTGACCTGTGGCAAAACCTTAGGTATTTCCTTGAGTTTGGGTGGATGGGGATGTGAAGGTAAGTGTCGGATAGGTCTATCGACGATACCCATTCCCCTGGAACCAGGGAGGTCCTGACGGACTCTGGAGTTTCCATTTTGAACTTTTCTACATGTAGAAAAGTGTTGAGCCTGCTTAAGTCTATTACTGGTCTCCACCTTTGGTGAGGCTTGGGGACTAGAAAGACTGGATGCAATCGGCCAGAGCTTGGTCTTTTGGAAGGGTCTTGTATTCTGACAGAATCAGTGGAAATCTGACCAAGTTTGGCTTTGAGAGGAATAGCAGTACGTAGCCATTGGTGATAATGTTTAACACGTTTGATGAACATTTGTTTGTTTGCCACTCTCTCCTGAAAGAACGGAGGCGACCTCCTACTGATGGACTGAGTGAGGCTTTGGAGGAGTCATTAAGAAGAGGGGTTTCCACGCCCTCTTCCCTTGTTGTGGGGTCGAAAACGACCCCTGGAGCCTCTGAAGTTTGCTTTTCCTCTGCGAGAGGAAAACGACTGGTTACTGTTTTGAGAGGAATTGCCCCCATAGGGATGTTTCCTGTAGGAGCCTCTTTTCTTGTGGGGACCACGAAAGGGCTTATTCTGATAGGGTCCAAAACCCTGAGAGTCTTTTGAGGTGCCTTTTTAAAGAAGGAAGTCTTCACCTTCCTTGACTAGTTGAGACTTGAACAAGGAAGGCGGCCAAAAGGATGCATTCCTGAGTTCCTGACGTCTCGTCTCCCCTAAATGTGGTTGTAATAGGGTCATTTCGGCTTCGCGTCTAAGCAAGCTGGTGTTGCCCATAGAATATAGCTCCCTCTGGAGTATATGAGCAAGTGATTTGCTAAGACAGGTCAAGGCCCTGTGTTGGATAATAAGGGTCTTGTTCCAAATATCCAGATACTCACAGGCTTCTTCGTAACCACGCTTTGCCACTTTTTCAGGGTCGGCACCTTTCCTGATCTGTGATTTGACCTTCTTAAAGGTCGCCTTCAGACTATGTTGGCACTTCTCCAGAGTGGAGTTACAGGAAGAAGAAGTCTTGGCAAAGGTGGTAGTGAAGTTGAGGGTGGATATGTTCTGTCTAGCCTGATGTTCCAATTCCTTGAGAATGGTAGGGGAACCTTGCCCATAGGGGCCCCAGAGGGCTTAGGAGAAATACAGATCTTGGCAAAGTCTGTATTGAGTTCTTGCATCTTATCCTCATAACAAGGTTGTCCCACCTTGTACCATTTGGCAGTGGATGGAGGAGCTCTGATATATTTACCCTCGGATAATTTGCTGCCTGAAAATCTTGGTCAAATTTGTCAAAGGCATCTTTGATAATGGAGTTCAGGGGCAGCATAGATGAAGGACCTCTTGGCCAGAGCTCCTGCCTGCCTTTCTCATCGTCAAGGCCCATGACCGCAGTTGAAGACCTGGGAAGGGAGTCCCTAGGGTCTGGAAGTTTGAGGATACGCCTAAATGTATCCACCTCCTCTGCATACTGAGAGGGGATGTCAGACAGTGCTATTTCCCTGTAGTAAGGAGGGTCTGGGTCATGTTGAGGATGGTCTTGATTAGAGTAGGTCTTCCTAGAAGGTTTTGGAGACCTATGTCTGGCCTCAGGGGACTGATCCTCCTCTGAGGAAGAAGGTAGACATCTGGACCTGGACTTGTGTTTCGACTTATCAGTGTGCTTCTTGGCTCTGCTAGGGGCAGGCCGAGGTTCATCTGAATGGTCAGAGTAGTGGTCCGAGGCAGAGCTCAGGGCCACAGCATACTGTTTTGAAGAGTGATAAGTCTTCTTTGGTTGGGCCGAGGGCAACCTCGAGGGCTCCTTGACGTGGGGGGTCTAGACGTATATTAGATAGGTTTTGAGGCCGAAGCGGAGATCTGATCCACCTCCACTTGAGAAGAAATTGAAAATCTTCTCTCAGGGACTTCATTGCCTCTAAAATATTAGCCTGGAAGGCACCCATCTTCTGGTCCAGTTGGATGTCAAGCCGAGATCCCAAGGACTTCTCAAGCTTGGTTTCTAATTTTTGTTGTAAAACAGTACCTGGAGTTGGTGGGACAGTTTTCACTGGCGTTTTCAGTGACAAAGCCTCAAAGGCAAGAGGTTGAGGGCGAGGAGGGGAAGTAAAAAGGTTATCAGCAGCACTCTCGAGGTCTGCTTGAGAGCCCACAAAAGATTCAATAGAATTATCGCCCAATAAATCTAGTTCTTCATCATTCCTGTCAGCCTTCTTATCTGGTTTCTTTACATACCTCTTTCTGTGTGTAATTTTAGTTAACTGTTCTTCCGTAAAGGAAGTGCAAATCTCACAAGGTGAGATGAAAGTGACATAGGGATCATCTCCTTTGCCTGCCTCTCTGCAGGTAAGACAGTAATTGTGGGTATCGAAGGCATGACAGAAATGATGGCATTTAGATGCACGGGGTTTGTCTTTTTTGGATTGGTGAGAAGACATGTTGAAATGCAATAAAATAGGTGGACCCGATTACATAAAGTAAATTAGCCAAAGCGAAAACTCACAACAAAAAAACAGAGGAAACACTTATCCGAATGGACGGAAAGTTAAGCAAAATGTGCTTGAATGGTAATTAAACAAAATGGCTAAAAATAAACATCCAACAATATCAATAAGCTGAGATATAAGTAGAAAACGGCAGAAAAACTTCACAATATATTCCAAAATGGAGGCGGCCAACGAGAAAGGAGAAGACAAATGGGGTAGGTCACATGACGACAACCGGAGGCTACGGCCAACAATAAATGTCTTTTTTTTCTTAGACGTTGGCCGGGCCTGGCTGCCATCCAAGAACAGCATTCAGTCCCACAAGGTAAGCTATTGTAACATAATAAAATCTCATAGTGCTAACTCTGTGCTAACACATTCAAAGAAATATTGCACAGCAAACTCCAAGTACTCACTGCAGTGGGTGTCATTCGACAATCTAATAATTGATCAATATAAGCTTAAGATGCAAAAGAATATAAATTTAATACATTGTCTAAAGAATGATCTTTTACTGGTAGTGGCTTTCTACCAGTGAACGCCTGCCTAATAGTGAACGCAGGCGTTCACTGGTATTTCCGGTTTACGATAAAAATGGCCGATAATACTAGAGATAAAATGTTAAATTATAAAGTGTTGGAACAAATGTAACAAAATGTATCTCTGATAATAATTGTAGTGTATATCATTCGACAATCTGGTGGTAGAAGAATAAATAAAAAGCTGTCAATCTAATTCAAATTCAACATATTAACTTCAGCATGGGCGTTTACTGGTAGAATGCCACTAGTAACGAAGTTGCCAGAGACACATTATCGCTCACCGACTTTTTTTATTAGGGGTTGCAGAACTACATTTTCCTGTGACAACATAATACTCAGTATAAATAACAGTATATTTGGTATATTCAATTCAATGGAAACGAATACATACCCTACTACGGTTTACATACGACAAAATAGATAAAACAAGGAAGTGAGATATAAAAAAACGGGTCATTCTAAAGCTAAAAATACATAGCTGAATATTTTAGGCGTTTTTTATACTGGTGAAAGGTGACAACCTCACTATGCCTGCAACAGAATGAAACAACACCCTTTAAAACTTGTTAAGTTGAGTTTGTTGTATTTGTTTGTGTTATCTTATTTGATAAAACTGTATCTAATGATCGTATCCTTATAAATACCGTTCTTAACATCTTTCTCACCATATGCATATCACAATAATAGAAATACATGACACTAGCGTTTCCATATAAACAAAATAACTCGTTGCTAGCTCTTTGGAAGTACATGAACTAGTCCCATGGTTTGGAAAGGCAATTTAGTTCAGAACATATGTGATTTTAAATCCAATCTCAATGAAAAAACGAAAAGATATTAGTCCATAGGAAATGTAGGACTAACAAAATAGTGAGAAAGTATCATTGATAATCATTTACTCGGAAATACTGAGTCAAGGTTCAAAAACAGTGTTAAAGACCATAATATAATTTTGCAATTTTTGAATAATGTTTGAATTCACATAAATTGAATTATTGTGAAATGCTCATCACTTCTGAAATTTCTTCATATGCTGATACATAAAATCTAATCTATTTAATCTACTGTTTTGCAGGCGCATGATCTTCCCTCAATGGGGAACTCAGTGTGGTAGGAAAACAACAGTAGTGTTCAAAAGGATAGTCAAGAGATGATCTGGGTCAATAATCCAGGGGCCGATTTCACAAAGGGATTTAAGTCCAGATTTAGACTTAAATCTAAGACTTTGGTCTTAAATTTTGTCAAAAGACTGTTAAGTCTGTGGTCTTAGACTTAGCGGATTTCACAAAGCAGCTAAGTCCATGAAATTGCTAAGTCAGTGGACTTAACTTTAAGTGTGGGAGGTAGTGGGCTTAAATTTTGTAAAGAGGACTTAAATATGGCTGCCATAAACTTTTCTCCACTTCAAAATTTGAAATTGCTGTAAATAAATTATAATTATACAGAACACCTCACTAAAGTAGTGTTTGGGAAGTTTATATGTGGTAACAAGGCTTTCCATTTCAAAACAGCACTTATCCTTAGATAAAATACATCAAATGAAGAATATGTGGCACCAACATTATATTTTGAATAGATACAAAAGGTCACATGACACAGAAAACCACTGTGGTTATTTGATAAGCTTGGACTTAGCTAAGTCATCTTTGTGAAATCCATTTTAAGTCCCAGACCTAGCTAAGACCAAAGTCTTAGATTTAAGTCCAAGACTTAGTCAATAAAGGGACTTAGTTTAAGTCCTTTAGTGAAATCGGCTCCAGGGTTGTAGGTGTGACCTGAAGAAAAAACATAATGACCAAAATGATTTAGAAAAATGTTTGTGCAAATTTTATGGTCATGAGAGGGGATATGAAGGAACTTAAATTTTTGTCTACTTCGTTTTGTATTTCTGAACAAGGTGTAAGGGTGGACTTTTTTAAGGTATGCTGGTTGGCTGTGTTTAGAGATTTTGTATATGGTAAGGCCTATTTTAAATTGTACTCTGTGTTAAACTGGAAACCAATAAAGTTTTTTAATTGGGGTTGGTGTGGAAATACTTGGAAGAATGGGTGACAACCCTGCAGAGTGACTTTTGGATGCATCGAAATCTTCTAAGCTCAAAGTTAGTGAGTCATGCAAACAGGGAATTGCAGTGGTCCAATCTACTGCTCTCTTAAGTATTTGCCAGAAGGAATGATGTTTTATTGTCTAGGAGATGATAAATTCTGTAAAGGTCTCTTGTATGGACTCTGGTAGAAATTATGATTTAAGACACAAAGTGAGAGATACATATGTTTTGAGTTTAGATTACTTTTTATATTGTGCGTAGAATGTCTTTCTTTAAAACTTAAAGGTTCCAAAGAAATATCAGGAGTAAAAATAGGTAATGTTGAGTATCGGTTATCTCAGTATGCAGATGACTCAGCTTTGATTTTAAAAGATAAACAATCAATTATCAATGCATTAGCACTAATTGATGAATTTTCTTTAATATCAGGTTTAAGCTTAAATATTTCAAAATGTGAAGGTATGTGGTTGGGAACATTATGCTCAGGTGATAAATTTTTTAATGGTTTATCCTTTGACAATAAAGTTATTAAATATTTAGGAATTTATGTTGGATATGACCAAAATGAATGTAATACTAAAAATTGGAAATCAAAATTACTGAAATTTGAAAACATCCTCTTAAAATGGAAATCAGTCAAATTGTCATTGTTTGGCAAAGTAAAGTTAATAAATTCTTTAGCTATACCACTAATAATTCTGAATATGTCTATTTTACATACTCCACTTTCAATATTAAAAAATTTCGAAAAACTTATTTTTAATTTTCTATGGGGCAAGACTGACAAAATTAAAAGATATGTCACCACAAGCTATCCACGATATGGTGGTTTGGGTGTGGTTGATATATTTGCAAAAGAAAAAGCTCTCAAAGCAGTTTGGATGACAAAATTATATGATTCAAGTTGTATCATAAATAATATATTTGTACATTATTTAAATAATTGTGGCATAACTCTGCCTATTTTACTTCAAATGAATTTCAGAGACATAACTAAGTTTGAAATGTTAACTGGCTTACCCGTTTTCTTTAAGGAAATTATTAGTGCCTACAACACTTGTAAATATATTAAACCCCTGGAAAAACTATCAAATTATGAATTCCTTACACAAATTATTTGGGGAAATGAATTATTCAAAATGAACAATACACCATTATGCTTTAAACATTGGATCAAAAGCGGGTTGATATTTGTAAAAGATTTACTTAATGAGAATGGAGAATTGTTAAATGAAGCCTTTATCCTGAGTGTATTACAAACAAAAAAATGATTGGATAAGAGAGATTATGTCTCTTAAGAAAGTATTTCGAAAGTTAGTCAAAAAATTTGATACTAAAAGCTGGAAATATACAAATACTGAAAATATATATATGCATGATGTAGCTATCGGCAATAATATGTATGCTCTTAATTGTCTGAAAGCAAAAACATTTTATTCTGCCCTTTTAATGAAAAATTATTCAAGACCATACACTGAGCATATGTGAGAACAGTTGACAAATACAAAATTCTCCAGAATAGAATGGCAAAATATATATGTTTCAAATGCTAAACTTAAATATCCTAAATTTGCAGAGTTTAAATATAAAATTTTGATGAACATTCTCAGTTGTGGTGAAAAAATAAGTAAATGGAATCCAACCGTCTCTAAAAATTGTCAAATATGTGGTGAAAGTGAAAGTATTTCACATTTGTTATTTTACTGTAAACGCCTGAATAATTTATGGCGTGTTATTGGAGAGAAGCTAAAATTGTCTATACAATTAAAGCATATCATCTTTGGCTTACAAATTATTACAGACATTACTTATGTACACAACTTAATTATTGTTATAACTGCCTTTTCAATATATAAATCATGGATTAATTGTAGTTTTAATAACATTGATTTTAAAATGTGTAACCTTCAAACTGAAATTAAAGTAAACCTTGCCTTCTACAATGAACTTTTCAAGTTTGGTCTTCCAAAAAAATGTCATCATTATCTAAGTAGTGTAATAAATGATATAAAAGAGGTGTTGAAATAAATTGATAGAAAAAAAAAAAAAAAAAAAAAAAAAAAAAAGTTGCTTCACACGATAAATGAAAGACTAATTTCCTGTTCTTGTATATAAAATTTCTAGTAAATTGCATTTATACATACTTGTTAATAAGTAAAGTTATGTCAAATAAGTTTTGACAAGCACTTGTGAAACACCCGATGGAGGGTTGCAGCCCTCGCCCTCCCGGGTCATGCACGGAAAAGGGCCAATAAAATGATTGTTATGAAAAAAAAAAAAAAAAAAAAAAATGTTTTGAGTTGATCAATATACCAAGGTTCCTGATGTTTGGACCTGGTATGACCTGATTTCCAAGAATATTCATTGAAAAAAATTGAGAAAGGAATTGTTTATAATTGTTTTGAGCCGCTCAAGATAAATTTTACTGGGAATTAGTTTTAATTTATTTTTAACATGAAATTTTGAATGTTTTTTGAGGCAAGCATCGAGTGTTTGCATGTTATATATCATGGCTGCATGGTATGTATCATGGTGTAAACCATCTAAATAGTTTGTAATGTTTTAATCAGCCTACAACATGATTTTCATCTTTTCAAACAAGTAACCCAAACAGTTAACTGCTGCTGAATTTTAAAAAGTTCAATCGAATGTAGTAGCTACCCATACACAGGAAATTATTTACATAGCAGCGGCTGAAAATCAATTTGTAAACCGTTTTCACTTTGCGGTTGCCTGGTGCAATGTAAACATACAGGAAATATTTTTCCTTATCTCGGTGTACTTTTGTCTCAGTTTGCCATTTTGTGTTAAGAGTGCCTTTATGTTTGCGTTTTCATTTTGAAGTACAGTCAAACTTTCAAGATGACGACAGGTCACTGGAATCCAGGTTATGAAAATATTGTATCTAATTTTGTCAAAAGCAAAGATCAATATCAACATGCACTACCAGGCACTTCAACATTGAGAGATATTGAAAACAAATCACTTGACAGATTCAATCTTGATGACATTAGAAAACATGCAAGGGATGTGTGGTCACAAAAAGATATACGACCAACAAGCTATCAGAATCATTATTGTGACAGATTCAGCAAGGTAGATGAATTTACAGAGGCAAGACCAACCTCATCTCAAAGAAAAAACAAACCACATCCGTCTCAGTAAGTGGAGCTTTGCTTCAATATAATACTATAGTTTGTGTAACTCATAAATACATGGACGTGCTCACAGTTCCAACATCGGAACTCTATTATTTTTCTGGGTCGGTCTAAACACCAAACGGAGGCTCCGTTCGGGGCTCCGTTCGGTGTCACCAAATGGAGATTGAAAGCTAAATATATCAAGTTTAATTCAAGTAGACATAAAGTGATCAAAAGTACCAAGTCCCAAGTCTAGCAAATAAGGTAAAACTTTTTCCAAAGTGAATAAAGCAAATCCACAAGAAAAAGTTTAAGAATGAGTTAAGATATTTCTAATGTCACAGTACAACCAAAAGAAAAAAAGATCTGTGGAAATCTGTGACCTCATAGCTTCTCATGAATATTAATGAGTTGGTGCTACTGCCGTGAATTATTGAGGTTTGAAAACACCCACCCAAACTCACCAATGAAAACAGTCACATACCCTCGATATTTTGCTATAAAACTGTGAACTCATCCGTGTCCGTGATTAGGAAGAAAAAAATCCATTCTTCATGGACACAGACATATCTAGTACATGTATAAACTTTTCTTGGAGAGACATTTTATTAATCGCACAAAAAAATCAAGGAATAGGTCAAGATATTTCTAAGATTACAGTAAAACCAAGAAATTCACATCCATAAAACTTCCTATATAATTGTCACCCATTTAAACCAATTTCCATTCGGTGATTCCCTCTCCATTCGGTGTCCATTCGGTGATTGCCTCCGTACGGTGATTAGACTTGCCGTATTTTTCTTACAAATCTACGGTCAGACTTTTAATGAATATGTTAAGAGTTCTGATTGAAGTAAAACATCTACAGTATTCTTAGAATATTGCTAAAACCCATGGAAATCTGTGACCTCCTATGTCTGCATGAATATTAATGAGTTGGTGGGTATATGCTTACAAGCCGTACTGTTAAATTTTGCTAGAAAATCCCACAGAAATCTGTGACCTCCTATATTTCTTCTGAATATTAATAAGTGAGTGGGTGTATGCTTTCAAGTCCATCTGTTTGTAAAATATTGCCAGAAAACCCCATTCTCTCGTATCCATGATCTCATGTGACCCCATGAATAGTAATGAGTTTGGTGGTATGAATTCTGTTCTATTTCTAATACACCAACATCTTGTGCATCCGTTTTAATTTTCTTTCATCATCAGAGTCGGATTTCTATTGGCTGGTTTCGAGAAAAGTTGTATCTATGACCACTTTACAGATACATATTTTCTAAAGGGAAACTTCTAAAGAATAACCACTTTAACATATGAAGGTGCAATATGTTATTTTATAGATTAAAATATTTGCAGCATAGCATTTTACAGTAAAAATAGATGAACATTTTATTCTAAGTAAATTTAATTCTCACTGCCTTTTTAAGCTTTGTGTAGAGTTGTCTATTAAATATATAACTTTGACAATGAAATAAATACTGCCTTGCGGGGTACCAGTTATCGCCAGACAGAATTTAAATAGACATAACTTGACAAAAAGCAGCAAAGTCTAGCAAACAAGGTGAAACTATTTCCAAAGTGAATTGAACAATACACAACAAAAAGCTTTCAAAATATCTAGCCATTACTGAAATATGAACATTTTATTTATTGGTGGTGATTATTGGTAGCAAGACAGTAAATGTTAAAAAGAATTTATACAAAAGGTATTTTTCTGGTAATGTAAAAACATTATGGTACAGATCAGCATTGTATCTTGTATTTCAGAGTATTTCTGACAAACAGGCTGCATTATGTTCCTGGATACCACAATGCAGATACAACAATGGGCAAAGAACCATACAGAAGTAAGGACTTATCTGGTTAAATTACAGTAAGGAAATGTATCTAGAAGCCATCAATTTGGTAGTGCAAGCGGTGTGATATAAATTGCCTGGAAAATTAGGGTATCTCCATGTAAAGTTAAATATAGATAGTTCAAGCAAAAATGACAATTTGTGATCTTTAGAAAGTACATTAACATTTTGGAAAATATGGTTACTGTTAAAGATAAGAAAATGTTATTTTATAAATTGTTATAATCATTTGAAATTTGTGTATGTAGTTGATGCAAGCCTTTCTCCAAGTGAAAAAGAACGAAGAGATCAGTTAAGGACCAAGTTCATTGGCAGACCATCAACTGTTGCAGTTAACCAGTATAAAACTGATGAGGTTAGATAGATGTTGTAGGCTTTTGTTGTGTAGATAGACAGATATATGTTCTAATTGCTCTTGCTTTTTGTTTAATGATAGTATTTAGAGCATGCATCTTTATTTTAATGGGCTCATTAGAATTTGTATCAGTTTGGTTACTTAGTTTTTTTAAAATTTTTCTGAAGTGAGTTCATGTTAATAGTTGGCATATATCAGGCCATGTATACATATCTTTTGGCAATAGCCCTGTACCATCAAAATAATACCATTTTAGTACAGAATATTCAATAACAATTTAATGTAGAATTACATAGTCTATAACAGACAATATATGTTAATGCCTGTGGCTATTTTATGAAACATACAACTGGTCTTTGTTTGAACTGATTTCATGAGTATTTTAATGGGCTCATTAGAATTTGTATCAGTTTGGTTATTTAGTTTTTATGAATTTTTCTATTGAAGTGATTTCATGTTAATCGTTGGCCTATATCATGGTCATGTATCTCTTTTGGCAATATCTCTGTATCGTCAAAATAATACAGTTTTAGTAGAGAATATTCCATACCAACTTAATGTAGAATTACAGTCTATGTATGTTGATGCCTGTGACTATTTTATGAAATGTACAACTTGTCTTTGTTTATACTGATTTCATAAGAAGTCCAAATCTCACAAATGCCATATAATTATAATTAGGTTTATGAAGTTTAATGTTATTATAAATTTTGATCTATTTAAGCATTAGGGCTGTGTATATGTGTTTTCCCCTACATGTTGCATGTGTTAGAACTAATAGCACTTACATAAATATATTTTTTATTTTACTTTAATATTGTCTTTGTTAGATCATGCAATTGTTTTTTCAGTATTATTAAAGCTACTAAAATAGCATATGCAGTACCAATATCAGGTCTTAAACACGTTCCACAGGTTAATAGTCATTGAACAAGCTGAAAGAGTCCATTACATCTAGAAATAAGAATCCTGATAACATAGTCACAAGTTGATATTTGGTAAATCATTATTTATGAAAACTCGGGTAACATCTACTTCTGAAACCTAAAGAGACAATTTTTGCAGTTTTTGTACACTTATATACATGATTAAATAAAATATTTATAGATTTGATATTCAAGCTATATTTATCATATTATTAACAGTATTATTCAGCAATATAACAGTATTACTAAAGCTAGTATATGTTGATTTGAACAGTATTACTTTTGAAGATCTCACTGGCTTTTTTCTGAGTGTTCTTTTTATGTTCTACAGTTTGTTATTGTATTTGCTATTGTGTAGATTAAAAATAAATTATATGAAATATATTTGTTTCTGTTTTTACTAACTGAATATAAGTTAAAAACAATCCTTTTGCTTTTTATTTTATGTCATATCATAGGTACCACACCAATAACCTTTATGTGCTAAAAAAAGACAAATTAAGAAAATGAAATATAACTAAATTATGCATAATGAGGGGGTAATTGATAAAAAAGTTTGAGTTCCAAGACAAAAAAAGCAAAGCTAATATATCTGGCACTGAATCTTTTTTCTTTGCTTTCAGGAGTTAAATTTCATTGAAAATCCACTTGAAAGGAGAGTCACTGAGGCCCTCCTAAAAGTAACTAATGATGAAAATGTGCTCAGTGAACTACCTGAAATGAGAAACAGCAATAGACAAAACCCCAGGGGTGTAAGTTTGAATTTTACCACTACTGCTTTTATGCTTCTTTTGTAAATATCTTTGGACTTTCCTACCATAAATTCTTGATTTTCAAGGTTAACAACTTGCATCTATTCAATGGCTTTATGACTCTGAAAAAAAAGATTTTTTTTGTGCCTAAAATGCTGTAAATACAAAGATTTAACACCATGAAAGTATGATCAGATTAAATTATTTAATGCCTTTCATTATCTCGTACAAAAGGGTATTTATAATCTTGTTTAATACAAACAACAGAACTTTTTTTATGATCTTTAATAAACAATCACAGAGTCCTGATAAAGTGCATACTGTTATGTCCACTTTGACACAAATGCCATTGGTTGAAATATTTGTCCACACACAGCTGTCATTATATTTTTGGGCAGTAAATCTGAGTAGCTTTTTGTTGTTGACTTGATATAATACTATACCTTTTGAATATATTTTAAACTTTACAAGCTTTTCTGATCAAAATAAATGCTTTTATCTAACCCTAATTTTGGAGGATGGAATATTTTTATATGCCCTGGTTTTGATACACACATTAAGGCTTGGGCAGGTGTGTATAAATCAAGCAAAACATTTTCACCTTTTGTAAATTTGTAGAGGTTGTGGGAAAAAGCAGTTGTATCTATTGATTGTGAATAAAGCAATACCTGTTTATTCAATAAAGATTATTCTGACATCACAAGTGCATACTCAGTAAGTTCATTGGTTTCAGATTAATTAAGTCTCCAAATGAAAGAGGTGGTAAATGTAGTTTGTGTGAGTGATATTGGGTCATTAATCTGTTTGGTGAAAATATCCAGAAATATTGGAAAATCTCCAACAGGGGTATCATATTACTTTACTGAGTCCAATTGTCATGGAATTCTCTGTGATTGTAGAATAATTATAGCTCTATTCAAGATCTGTTTGCTTGGCACCTGCCTCTATTATTATCTAGAACTTGGTCATAGACCACAGTCTCTAATCACAAATATTCTTTTATAAGAGTAAGAGTGTTTCTTTTTATGAAATAATTATTTGTTATTTCAATGTTTTATTCGATATTGTAAGAAATATTCTGACCATAAAAGAATTCATTGTAATCTTTTAAGTGGTAATCATGAGCATTCCACTTTCATTCTATGTACAAAATTGTATATATGCTCAGTTTGAGATTTTATTTTGTTCATCATAAAGAATCTTTGTGCATTGGAATTTGGGAAATTGCAAATTTAATAAGTAAATTAAATTTTTATAAGTTAATACCCTATACAATGGACAATAGCTTATTCGGTCGGCGCAGACCGGCCCACCAAACATCAGAAAAAGACGTCCTGTGTCTCCACCGGCAGGTCGGTCCCTAGTACTAGTGCACTCGCCAGGTGGCGTGTCGTACTTCCTTAATGTCTAGATAGAGTAACGTCATGGCATCTTTTTCGTTGTCTAAACCTATTAGACCCCTAGTAAGCTGATAGCGGGGTCAGTGGGAGGGTTTTATGTGTCCATTGGATAGGGTATTAACTTATAAAAATTTAATTTACTTATTAAATTTGCAATTTTATTGCGTTAATACATCCTATCCAATGGACAATAGCTGAATAACTACCGCTTGGATGGCGGGTGAGTTACTAGGGACTTAGATGAACTCAGAATAATTAACAAAACTCTTCAGGCCTGGGTCGACCTTGTGGTCAGGACACCCTTAAGGCTATAGTCGGTCATCACAGGCCGGGTAACCGGTCCAAACCGACTTCCCGTCCCCCCCCTGTTTTTTACCACAGACCTATCCTGAGGTAGGGGAAGAGAGGGCTGAGTTCAGTCCCTTGAGGAAAATAAACCTCCCGAAGGAAGCACGTCTGATTTTTTTTTTTGCTTCTTAACTGTATATACACTATTTACATATTCACAAATCTCCTCCGGGTCCCGTTTATTGATAGATCTGCTGGGCAGCCACTACAGGACCCAAATGGAAAAGCTCTGAGTCAGCCCAGGCCACATCCTTCAAGTAAAATTGTGTGAAGGTATTGTGAGATTTCCAGTGGCAGGCTGCTAAGATCTGATCTCAGGAAACTCCCGATTGGAAGGCCTTAGAGGCAGCAAAGGCCCTGACATCATGGGCTTTAACTTGATGTAGGGTGTGTGCCTGATGATCAGAGAGCTCATAGCATAGGATCACAGTTTGTTTGATCCAAGAGGAGATAGTGGCAGGGGAGATGTCTTTGTCGAAACCCTTTTTGAAGGAGACAAAGACTAACTCCTTGTTTCGCCTGAGGTCTGAAGTCCTGTCCAAATAGTAGCGCAGGGCTCTGACTGGACAAAGGGATCTATCAGACTTGAGGGATCTATCCAGAGTAGGAGCCAGGGCTGGTATGACCACTGGGGCTATACTCTCCGGACCCTCTCTAGCCAGCTGATTCTTAGAAAGAAAGCTGGGGGATGGAAACAGAGACACCTTAGACCAGTCTGACTGGTGCCTGATGTTTTTGTGCTGCCATACATGGATCTCACTCCTTCTTTTGCCAGAACCTAAGGCCAAAAGGAAGACAGTTTTGAAGGTCACATGCTTCAGAGATGCCTCCCTAAGGGGTTCAAAAGGGCCCTTTGTCAACTGGTGAAGTACCAGGGAGAGGTTCCAGGAGGGTATTCCTCTCCGCCCTTTGGGTCTGTCTCTGTGGAAACTTTCCAGGAGACGAGTGAGATTATCATCCTTGCTGATATTCACTGTTGCATTACCCAATTTATCAGCAATGGCAGATCTGTATCCATCAATGGTACTAGGCTGCAACTTCTTGTCCTCAAAGAGATACAATAAAAAGTTTGCTACTGATTTCACAGGTGGAGACCTGACGTCCACCTGATTAGTGCCGCACTACTTTTTAAAAACGGCCCACTTTGCCTCATAAACTGATCTGGTAGATCTTCTTTGAGGAGCCTCAATTCTTGCTGCCACTGCCTCAGAGAAGCCCTGTTCTTTGATTGCTGCGGCTCTAGGAGCCATGCATGGAGATTTAGGTTTGTCAGATTCCTGTGAGGGATCTGATTGAAGGGCTGAGTCAATAAATTGGGCAGACTGGGCAGACTGAGAGGGACCTGGCTGGACATTGTCACCAAGTCCCAAAACCAAGGCATGTTGGGCCACCTGGGAGCAATCAGAATGAGTCTTTTGCATGGAGAGTCCTGTAGTTTCTCCACCACCCTGCCCAAAATGGCAGTCGGTGGGAAGGCATATGCATCCAGATCCTCCCATGGTAGAGTAAGTGCATCTACTGCTAATGCCTGTGTGTCCGGCACTGGCGATACGAACTGAGGTAACTTGTGGTTGAACCTCGTCGCAAATAGGTCTACCAGGGGCCGGTGCCATCTGTTGCACAGCCTGTGAAAAACTTCCGGAAGGAGGGACCACTCTGTCTGGATGGTCTGACCCAGCCTGGACAATTTGTCCGCTATCACATTTAGGTGGCCTGGGATATGTCGGGCTTTTAGTGTCACTTGTCGTTGAGAACACCATGTCAAGATTCTCCAAAGTAGAGCACATAGTGGGCCCGATCTCATGCCTCCTTCCTTGTTTATGTAAGCCACTACCGTTGTATTGTCGGTTGCCACCAAAACTATCTTGCCTACACAGAGATCTTGAAACTCTTTTAAGGCCAGAAACACTGCTTTTAGTTCCAGATAGTTTATGTGTAGCTTGCTTTCTGGTACCGACCAAAAGCCTCTTGCAGTGCGTTCGTTTAAGTGAGCGCCCCACCCTTCTTTTGATGCGTCTGTAAAGATTTGCAGAGCATGTTTTAGAGGGTGTAATGGCTGACCCTGGAGCACATTGCTTTCTTTTATCCACCACTGTAAGTGAGGATGCAGGGACCTGGGTAGAGGAATGATCTTCTCTAGAGACTCCGGTATTCTCCAATTGTTTTTGAGATGCCACTGTATGGGTCTCATATGTTACCGGTAATAGGTGAACTTGTTTCTCTGTAGCTGTTAACAGACCTATCAGGGACATGAATTGTCGGACCGGACAGGCCGGCAATGCCAATATCTTTGAAATCTTTTCCTGAAGACTTTGCCACCGGTCTGGTGTTGGTCGGACCCGAGCGGCCTTGAGGTCGAATTGGTAACCTACAAAGTCAAAGATCTGTTTGGGCTCTAGTTCCGACTTGTCCAAATTCACCAGCCAGCCTAGGCTTTGACATAATGCTACCAGATCCTGAGTATGCTGACAACAGACCTGGTGGGATTTGGCCCTGACCAACCAGTCGTCTAGGTACTGGTGGATTCTTATACCCTTGTGTATGGCCATTAGTTTTACTTCCTTTGCCACAACAGTGAATTCCAGGGGGGCTGTTGACAGACCGAACGGTAGCGCCTTGAATTGGTATGTCTGGCCCTGGACATGAAATCTCAGGTATTTCCTGGATTGTTCCTGTATTGGTATATGGAAGTAGGCGTCTCTGAAATCTATTGAGGTCACCCACTCCCTTTGTTGGAGAGAAGTCCGGATAGTTTCGGGCGTTTCCATTTTGAATTTCTCTGCCTTGAGGAAGGTATTCAGGTTGCTGAGGTCCAGTATAGGTCGCCACTTGTTGTCCGGTTTTGGGACCAGGAATAGTTGGTTGAAAAAGCTCAGAGACGTTTTGTGTTTTACCAGTTCTATTGCATTTTTGTCCATAAGCTGATGTAATGCCTCTAACAGGTAGCTGTTCCTGAGAGGATTGACATAACAGCTTACGACTGTGGAAAATCTTGCAAGTTTCGGCCGGTGTTGGAAGGGTAGGGTGTAGCCCTCCCTTAGGATTTGTACTACTTTGGACCGGCACCCAGATGTAGCAAAGTTTGCCAAAATTTTTGGAGCCTGGCTCCGACAGGAGGATTTGGTGCAACATTGCTGACACTTTTGACACGATTGACACAAAGTAATTGAGTGACACAAAAAACACCTTTCACATATTTTAATGAACTCTTTCTTATATGACAATCTGACACGCCGGGACTTACTCCTTTCCTTTGCGAATGCCCGGGTGCAGAAGGAACAGATGTGACAACATGCAAGTTTACATTTAAATTTGAAATGTTCATTGAATGTTCTGTGTGGGTGCTCCCGGCCAGCAGCCATCCTTGTGGTCTGTTGTAACAGTGATTGTCATTTATACGGCTGCTGGCCCTTGTCAGAACGGGAGGAGAAGTTTGAATTCCTGCCCTTGGGTTTCCTGAACTGCCTTTTACTAATGTTCTTCCAAGCCGGCCTTTTTTGCTTGGACTCCGACCGACCCTCCTGTTTCCTGTCATGTCTTTCATAGGGATGAAAGCGTGCCTTAGAACGTGAAGATGAAGCAGCCGGTTGACTCTTACTATCATAGTGGGCGATCTCTTCTTCGGCCCGCTTAATAGCTGACTCCGGGAATAGAGTTGCAATGTGGAGTGGACCAGTTCTAAGGGCAGCAAATGTGTCCGGCTTAATCCCATTTTTTAAGTGGTTGAGATAAGCGTCTCTTCTGGCAAGAGTAAGGTTACCCATGGTGAAAAACACAAATTCAGTCAAATGTTCCATCGTTTTCGCAGCGGCTTGGGTGATGCTTGCGTTAAAGTCCATCAAAAATTGCAATTCCTCTGTAGCCTCTGACACCTTGGATGAACCTTTACTCTTGCCTTCACTGCGGATAGTCTTGAGCTGAGATTGCATGTCCGCTTGTACCTTGAAAAGGCACCGGTTGAAACTCGCGGCCTGATTACAGACTACAGAAGCCTCTCTGGCGGTCCTTTCCCAACGTCTTAAAGAGTCCTGGGAGATTCTGCGGGATGCAGGAGGTGTAGAAGCTAAGGCCGCTTTGCGAGCTATCCTTCCAAAGCTACTGTTAAGTTTGGAGTGTCCAGTATTCCATGAAGTAACTTTGGTTTGATCAGTCTGTTGTTCGGAGTGTAACCCATACCATTTTGATTGAGAGCGCGGGGGTCTCAGAAAGTGGTCCATAGGGAGACTACCGGCCTCTGCAGTGCAGGAGGGGTATCCCTCGACTAATGTAATGTTCAGCTTGCTTAACTTCTTGCAGAGCCATTCCTCTGTTGGCACGTGAACTGCTATCTTGCTGGGGGCCGGAGCCTTGGGTCCGGCGAACGGGTTGTCATCTGATGGGTTAGCACTGTCTATCTCTGGTACATGCGACCAACCCATAAATGAGCGTATGCCCCTCATGGTCTCACGATATGTCTGTTCCTCAGAGGTCGGTGTATCTTGTTCTGCTAACTCCTGATCATCAGAGAGCTCACCTTCTTCTACAAACAGTTCTAAAGGTGGAATGTCAGACAAGTTACTCTCTGCATCCGACTCCATGCTGGAGATACTGTCCTTACCGGATGATTTGTGCAGGGTCGGAGACTCCGAACCAGTGTGACTGGCAGAGGAAGGTCGGTCAGAGACGGGTCGGTCGGTGATAGACTTGTTGCTTTTCTGGACCGACGATGAAGCTGGACGGTGAGAGTCTGTGTGTGGCTTGCCAGTCGACTTATGCTTACTAGAAGCAACGTCTGGACCAGTGCGCCCTGATGCAGTCTGTGAAGGTGGAATCTCCAACCTTGACTTACCGGCCGACTGTTACTTGTGAGCAATAATGTCTGGGCCAGTGCGCACATCAGAAGAGGGAACATGAGAGTTCTTGTCAGTAAGTAGCTTACCGGCCGACGGCTGTGTAACAGCAACAGTGTCTGGGCCAGTGCACTGAGAAGAGTCTACAGATTGATTAGACGGCTGAAAGAATGGTTCTGCATCCTTAGAAACATTAGCCGGTGGTGAGTGTATAGGGGTAACCCTAACATCAGCAGAAAAGGACAGCTCCATAGACTTAGCCATTAACAATGCCTCTAATCTGTTGAATCGTTCGGACCATTTGAGGTCTAAAGCTGAGATCCTATCATCCGAACTGGAAGAGGCTGATTTCTTAGACTTGGAAGTGGGCTTGTCCTTTTTTGTCTTCTTCTCAGGTGGAAGAGATGTTGAAGGGGAAGTAACAGATTCACCCACAGCCCCAATGACAGAGACGCTAGCAGGGTCTACAAGGGCAACTTCTTCTGTGGGGGTAGCGGTATCCAAACGTTTAGCTTCTCTTTTTTCCTTCTTAATTTTGTAGGAAGGCGTGGAAATCTGGGCACGTTGTTTGGGGGTAAATAATTTACAGAACTTACAGTCCTTCGTTTCCTTGTTAGCAATGCAGGGTTCCTCCCCCTTTCCTTTCTCCCTACAACGGGCGCAAAAAGCGTGCCCATCAAATCCAGCCATGGCATGCCCACAACTGCCTCTCTTTTGTCCAGGAGATGACATGGTATGCTATAAGTATGTAGGATCCCAATATAATAATCAAAAAAGTTGAAATCTATCAACGACACAATATAATCCACAAAAAACTGAGGAAATTTTAAAAGCTTGTGCACTAGTTCGCGCCAAACGAAAAAGATGCCATGACGTCACTCTGTCTAGACAGGAAGGAAGTACGACACGCCACCTGGCGAGTGCACTAGTACTAGGGACCGACCTGCCGGTGGAGACACAGGACGTCTTTTTCTGACGTTTGGCGGGCCGGTCTGCGCCGACCGGATAAGCTATTGTCCATTGGATAGGATGTATTAACGCAATAAAATATATATATAGAAAAATGTCTTTGACATTAAAAGCTTACTGAATTAAAGGTTATGCTTTGTTATAAGGAAAACTCTTTATTTTATGATTAGCAATACAGAACCTTGTCAATGGGGACCCTGGAATGCTATAGTGTAAAACACATTCATATTTACACCATCTATATGTACATACAACAATCTATGCATACATACAATAACAATATATTTTAAAAAATATAAAAATATGAGTAATGTTGTAGTGCATCATCTTTGCAAGTAACTGATATAATTGATTAAACTTTTACCCGCTTTTACCCCCTTAAAGTGACTGATGTTTTTACAGAGTCAAACACTTCACAAGGCATTTTGGTATCCATCATAAAAGACAACTTAAGAAAATTTCAAATCAAAATTTTTACTCACCTTTGTTGTATAGGTGTGTACAATCTAACAGTATAAAATATGACAACTCCTGATTAGGTAGCATTATTTGACAAAAAATAGCACCAGAAATACATGTACCCACAACATAGGGAAATAGCATTAGACATAATGAGATATAGAAGAGTAAAGAAAGTGGAAGTGGAAAAGTAAGAAATAGTTTTTCAGAACAGACGGTGCAAGTTATGTAAAGGTGCCAGAGAAATGACACTTAAAATGTGTGTAGCAAAAAAAGTATAAGAATAAGACAATTTAACAGCAAGATTACAATATGAATTTGAAAATAAATGTTAGGAAGTTGTAAAATTTATTAGTCAATCTGTTTATTCATTGAAGTATAGTTGGCATTAGAGATAGTATAATCAGGTAAAAATAAATGTAATAATCAGTTGTAGCAATCCAGATAGCTTTCTCATTGGAGAAATATGTGTGAATTGTGGCAGTAGAAAACATTTTGGCAGGGCCAGTGTCAAAGGTCACAACATGGTAACATCATGACAATGCACACCTACACTGTCAAACCAATGTACCTACCATGCAACAACTTCCTAAACATTATATTTTTCCAAATATTTCCCAGACAAGATTTTCCAAGCTCACTTACAGCAATGTCAAAGGTCAAATAATGGACACACCATGATGCTACACACTTACAAGCAACAAACATGCCAAGTATCAACATCCTACACCTTATGGTTTCCAAGATATAGCCTGGGCAAGATTTTCAAACTAAAGGTACAGCAAGGTCAAAGGTTAAATGAAAGTCACACCATAACAATACACACCTACAACCCCAACCAATATCCCTGCCAAGTAGTAACATCCTACACTTTACAGTTTCCGAGACATAGCCCAGACAAGATTTTCAAACTCAAGGTCATTATGGCAAGATCAAAGATCAAATCAAAGTCACACCATGAAAATGCAAACCTACAACATCAACCAATATCTCTGCCAAGTATTAACTTTGCACACTGTATGATTTTCAAGATAGAGACCAGACAAGATTTTAAAATTCAAGATCACTGTATCAAGTTTAAAGGTCAAATTAAGGTTGGACAATGAGTTTTTTTTTTTTTTTTTGGACAATGTTAAAAACCTACATTCTGTAACTGTCTCTACAAAGTATCAACTTCCTACACCTTATGTTTGCCAAAGTATAGCCTAGATAATATTTTAAAGGTCAAGGTCACTTCAGTAAAGTCAAATCAAGGTCACATATTGTTTTTGCACATCTACAGCCCTCAAGTAATATCCCTACAAAGTGTGAACTTCCTACATTTTGCAGTCTCTAAGGTATAGTCCGGACAAGAATTTAAAGATCAAGGTTAATTCATTAATGTCATTGGTCAAATCAAGGTCACATATTCATGTTGTACACCTACACCCTCAAATCAATGTCCCTACCAAGTATAAACTTCCTGATGTCATGGGTGAAAACAATACTCACACAGTCTGTGGGGTAAAGAATAAAAAAACAAGATTTTATTAATATTTACACCCAAATATTTGACATTTTAATACAATTAATTTCCAAACTCTTTATAAATCCCATTTGAAAGCATTATTTTTTTGTTGTCTCTTAAGTTGAAATGTGTATACTTTCATTTATTTTCAAGTACTGAGAAAAGAGGCTATGACCTATCCTTTATTTGACTTTACAGGCTTTAGAACGTTCCTACAGACCAAAAACAGTTGCATCTTTACATAGATATCTCAAACAGGCTGGTGCTGAAGGTTTGTATGTTAACTTTTCCAGTGGCTGGTTTTAAGTCTATATTTAAAACTAAACAACAAAAAATGATAGCTTAATAGTTAAATCAAATGTGGCTAAGCTCAAACAAAATATTACATCAAGCTGCATCTAAAATTATTAAGAGTAAATGAAATAAGATACAATAAATTATATGATACAAGCCAAGATTTAGCATTTCCTTACAGTCACCATGTCTGTGCATCATAGATACTAGTATCTGTATTTCAAATATAACCTAATTACGTAAAGTAATACATACCAGAAGACTTGGTATAATCTTGCTCACTTTTTTAGGCCATTTGACAAATGTATATGTAAAAATAAGGCAAATAATTTTATGCTCTTTTCACAGTATTTGGATGTCTTTCTACAGCAATAATTTTAAACTCTGTATGTCTCATGAAAGCTGCAAGTCTTTAAAATTCATAAATCTCGCTAAATGTTGAAATCTTTGAAAGCAATATACCTTATTAAAGCAGTGATTTAAATACTTTACTGATGCTTTCATCTGTATGATCATTTTAACAATGACTAATATACCATAATCTATTTTTAATTTAAAAGAATCAGCCAAACTTCAAAGAGTTTATAACAACTACATGTATGGACATGATGACTACGGTGCTAGAACTGGCTCAGTGGCGGAGCGCAGACTGAGGGACATGCAGAATATGGTGAATGTCACAATTACAAATGCCAAGCCTACAAGGAGAGGGGACTTCTTGATGCATCCGGAATGGTCACCAGCCAAGCCCTGGCACAGACTTAATGGACTGTCTTCTGTTGATGTTCCATATTCCCATTCAACCAGATGAAAGAGCTGCATAAAATGATAACAGTATTTTGGACATATCACAGTTAAAACCTCCATCTCGAAGGATAATCTTAAGTAAATTACCAGGGTAAATAAATTTGATCTATTTGTACCTGCATCAACTTATACCAGTCGTCTTACCCCATACTAGTCCTTCAAAAACACAGCATTTTTGTACTGGATATCCAATTGATTTAATCACAAAGAAAATACACTGCAGCACCATGTGGTTTTATACATCATTTTTCAGTAAGAATGGGCACATATGATCATAGATTGTGAACTGTCCTTGACATGGACAGCATGTGTAAAGATTTGTGGATGTTTTTTTTTTGTTAACAGACATATTGTAGTATTACAAGAAGTCCGTCCAGATTTTTTCATTCATAAAACCTTATTTTTGTAAACTTAATTTTGAGATGTACAATTATCATGAATTTGTTATATGTATAAGAAAACAATATCATTATGCAATGGTAATTTTAACAGGGACTTGTGCCTGAAAATGTTATGTGAGTTGACTGTATAGTCATTTGGTATTGCATCTAATAATTCATAACAATTGTGCTCACAAAGAAGTCTGTCAAAGATTGCAATCTACTTTTGTGTTCCTATTATTTACACTTCCTTGATTTAGCTAAATTTGCTTTTCTCAAACTTGTACTTGATAAACAAACATAGATGTCTGCGTTGAAAAAGTGTCCATTTACAATTGAGCATAATTGTAACACACTTTCTGTTGTTGATGTTGAACATTTTATGAAACCACCAGAGTATTAATTCTATTAGAAGTTGCTATATACACATGTATATGTATGTGTCTAGCTTTGTGCATAGTGTGTGTATACTAAACGGTTATAATTTTTTATAAATTTTATTCCAAAAATAATTAATGTTAGTCGAACTGTTGAGTCAAGTTTAACTTCCAATACTAATTTGCATACACTTAAACAGTAGCTTTGCTCAAAAAGCACATTAGATTTTTTTTCCAAAAGTCTATATTTCATGCTGCAAATTTGTATAAATAAATAAATTGAGCTTCCACAGTTTATGTTTAAAAGTCATTCACTAGGCACTGCCTAGTTTCTGTTTCTTAAAACCCAACTCTCTGTCAGAAATTAGGTGCAGTGCCTAGCCCTTTTATTATGCTACAATATTCCTACCTATTGTAACAATATACTTTACTGGTGGTTAACAACAAAGACCAAAATTCGTCAAAGAATATCTCCCAACAGCACAAAAGTTTGGTCATGCCCTGTTGACCTTCAACTGGGAACTCAAAGTGAAATCTGACATAGAAAGACACCCAGCCCATCACTGCCTACAGGTTTGTTTGATATCCCAAACCTCTATGACTAATAAGAATATATAAGCAGTTTTAAGTGTAGCTACACTCATTTGACCTTGAAGTAGGCATCCAAGGTCAAATCTAACCACATAAAAAGCATCTGAGCATAATTAAGTATTCTTCTGAGTTGGTTACATATCGCAAACCTCTAGGACCAATAAAAGAGCTATATGCACTTTTAAGTTTTGCTACCCTTGTTTGACCTTTAAGGAGGGTTCCAAGGTTAAATCTATTGTATTGTTGTGTGTATTCATACTCAGCACAATATCTCCATACACTACAGGACTCAAAGCGCTATTTAAACCTGATCACATAAAATGAATCTCGGCATGAAAAGTAATACCTGGCCCCATTTTTTTAAGGGAATATACCCCCTTTCAGAAATTTATAGTTTTGTGCCACATGTGTAATTGTATATCAGCTGTAAGCAAGTTTCTTTTAAAAGTGAAAATGCTCAACAGTCTGTCTACATTTATGGTTTACTAACTGTTCACCACTAACTCGCAATAAATATTCCATTACCTTTCTGAAGCAGGTTTGTAACAATGAAACTACCTAGAATCATATTTTGAAAGACTTGGTGCATACTTCCATTAAAATCACAATACCGGTTGTAAATAGTAAATACAAATACTAAACAGCCAAATTTTGTTTTTTCTTATTGTTGCCCATGTGATAATGAAACCAACCAATCACAGTTGGGTAAAGATAAAGTAGAGTATGGCGTCAGTAAGAAGTTTATAAAAACGTTTTTAGGCTCTTCGGTTATGATTGCGTATATTTGTATATTTTACTTATTTCAGTTATTTAATTTGAATCTGTTAAATCCGACTTCTTACAGCAGTTACCCATTG